>CM059603.1:158336943-160736943 GCA_030412105.1 Cyclura pinguis | reverse complement strand
TATGTCTCTGGAATTCACATTCTACTGGTTGTATCACTTTGATTCCATCTTCATAAAATACGTAGAACATATTCCCAATTCCCAGACCTTAGGAACAAAAAAAAAAAAATGTTTAAAAGTACAAAATTAAACCTCCCATGACAAAAAAAAAAAAGAGTTCTCTAACAAAAGCATTGACTATTTTTGGCCACAGCACAATATGTTAATATACATGAAGGTAATAAAATCAAACCTATGGGGTCTTTTTCTTTTTTCTTTTAAACCTAAAATGAGACTTCATTGTGATTCAGGATTTCACATTATAGCCCCCACGAGAAACAAAATAGCTTTATGAATGCCAGTGTGGAAACATACGCCACATTTTGAAAGTAGCCTTTTATTTTTGCATCAAAACGAAGCAAATCTCTTAGATTTTGTCACTGAGCCTTTTGTGAGGGTTGAAAGAGGTGAAATAAAATTTCATAATGAGTGAAACAAATTCTAGATTTGCCAGCACACCTTCCCCTCCTCCCACCGAAAAGCCCCTACTGTTTTAGATTGAGAAACCATCCAAAACAGGACGGGACAGGAGATGTGACAGTTAAGGGCTGTCAGCAAAAATTGTTTTAACTTCTGCAAGAGAAAGCACCTTTCAGTAAGGAAAAGCCAGCAATGAACACAATCTGTTCTAACAGGATCCCACCCCTCTCAATGCATTCCTAGAGTTTAGAAACCCAGCTGGCTGAGAGGCAATTTTGAAGGAATGAAACTATATCAAACCATTGTTATGATCCTTTGAAATGGCTAGCACTCTCATATTTATATCCCACGTATCTACTTCAAAAATTGAACCATTCAATGTGCCTTTTAAAAACATATTGGAAACTGCCAAAACTACCGACAACAAAAATCAGTAGAAAACAAGATAAATCCTTAACAAAATGAAATGCCACATAGATTATTAAAAGGGAGAGAACCTAGGAAGGAGAAATATACAATCTGCACCTCAAAGTCTTGCCTAAACAAAGATCTTGCCAGCAAAGGACAGATCTTTTATGTAAGCTTAAATCCAGTGCCATGTTAGTGGTGAAGTGGCAGCACAATGGAGATTCTTTCACTTCCTCTTATTCCTGTTGTCCTAAAACAGGTTTTAGCGTATGAGGCACTGCTGTGGGGACGGAGCTTGCCCCCTTTGTTATGGTTGGATTCCACAGTACAGTAGGGTAGGCAAACATTAATTCTCTGATCTATTCCAGTGGCTATTTGAAATCTGTTGCTTTCATTTGGCCATTCAGGGTTCTTCCTATGTACTTCAGTGGCCCACATTAGCCTGTTCATGTGACAGCTGAAAAGACAATAGTTCGTTTCTAGGTACAGTATAACGTGTTGATTTAAACAGAAGGCCCATGTTATTTTTAGCTACTCCCAGGAATTATAAACCGCTATGCAATGACATAGTGGCTCATTCACAGCAAGGTGCATTCATAATATATATTCATATATCACTCCGTGCCAGAAAGAATTTTTGCTTTGTGTGACATCTGCATGTACAATTGGTGTATACTTTTCTATTAAACACAATAAAACATGACAGTTTGAAATTAGAACTCTCCCTAAATAAAAGTATTTGAAAAAATATATATAATAAAATAGCCTACTTGTTTTGTACATTCTCTGTTTAGCATATCAATTCCATCTATTTTTATTTTATCTTCCACCCTATTTGCCATCATTCACCTGATTTCTCAACTGTGACCCAAAAATCAACTTACTTCTCTGCTACAGTTATTCACGTGAATTCTTATGAATTCTAATTCCCAATATGTTACTGCTACTGTTCCATGTTTTCTTAATATTCTTTGAATCCTTCTAAACAACTGTTTGCCCGTCATTTAACTGAGCCTCGAACACAAGTCATAGAAATATTTATTGTAGTATTAATACTTATTTTATTTTAGAGACCTGGACAGTTAAAATGTTGGCATACATGTGGAAATTGATGAGGAAGGAGTTATTAGAACTATGGATTTTCAATACCTATATATTTTCCTTAATTCCTAATTTATATAAATGAAGATATATCACATTGAAATTACTAATAACCCTTAATTTCCCCCCTCTCTCTCTCACACACACACACATATATTTACACACACACACACAAACACACATCCCATGCTATTCAATGGTGTCACTTTTGAAAATAGCCCATGTGTGTGAGCCTAAAGGTCAAACTTGACATGACATTAAATATCTTATAGAATTCTACCTGATTTTTTTTTTAAAAAAAGTGAAAATAAGTTGTTATAAGTCACATGTAATCCAAGTATCACTGCCATATCTTCTCTGAGCCCAATACGTGCTTAATTCTCCATAACATTCATAGGGATTTATATTTAACTTTGGATTCTCCTCTATTCTTATTAGACAAATAAAGTGACCTCTTGCCTGATTACAGCCATAATTTAAATGAACATGCTTTGGAAAATAATCATATACCCTCCAATATTTTACAGATGAAAACCAGGGCAAATGTGGCCAAGCTAAATCAGTGTGTGGTCAAGATGGCAAAAGTCATCAATGAGGAGAAGTCAAAGGCCATTTCCGCACTACACTCTTATAGCACGATTATTCCACTTTCAACATCCTATGGAATCCTGGGGTTTGCAGTTTCGGGAGGGGCCACCTGGCCCCTCCCAAAACTGCAAACCCCAGGATTCCATAGGATGTTGAAAGTGGAATAATCACGCTATAAAAGTGTAGTGCGGAAATGGCCTAAGGGAGGCTGCAGCACTTTCCTTTTGCCTGAGCCAACTGGAAAAGACAAGATTCCATACCTCTCCTCTCTCCAACTAAACTAATTGAGTGCAAACTACTTTCGTATCTGAATTTAGTTTGCAGCCCTTAGCTGAGGGCAAAGGGGAAAGGGGGAGGAGGAGAGAAAAACTGAGACATTTTAACGGCAGTGAAAAAGCGGGACAACAGAGGATTAACTGGGACTGTCTCTATTAAGTCAGTTGGAGGGTATGTGATTGTTCAGTTTAAACATAATGGTCTTGATTTGAATCTTTGTTATCAGTACCCTGCCTACCATTAGCTGCCAGACTGGAGATATGGGATATCATGAAAGAGCAGCAATGTATTAGTTATTTGTAATTACTATATTCTTACTGCTAGATATGGGGAGAGATACTCTGAGATTTGCTGTCTATTGAGCCAAAATAGCTTAGCTGGTTTTAGGTGCTATGCTCTGTGACATCACTGGTTGGGGGGGCACAATTTAATTCTTGTCCTCAAGTAGTAAAATATCTTTTTTTCTAGCCATAGGCCACAATAAGGGGGAGGGAAAGCCCAATAAATTCTGGTATAAGCCAGTGAGTTATCCAAACTCTCCTCTTCAGACACAAACTTTCTAAGGTTTAAAGCTCTGTAACTTTGACTCACATAGTAATCAGACTTCTAACAATTCTTTCTTATTCTAGAAGTTTCAAAAGATTGCACTCTTGGCAAAATAAGAATGATTCACATCCTTGGGTCAACACTCTGAGTGAAGATAAAGCTGATTGGCTGAATGATTTGCAACACCAACAGGACAAGTTAAGGACAAAGTCCAGATAGCAAATTTTAGCTGTAACTCAGATATCCCTGCAAGCATTTCACAAATATTGGTTTATAGTTTATAACCAGCAGTTGTTGTTTTCTTGTACTAAAATAATTAGAGATTCTTTCATTATTGACAATGACAACCTGTATAAGAGAATTAAAATTAAAGGACAACTGATGAAGAATGAGAATGAACACACAACAAAAACATAATTACTATAGCTACTGTCTGCTAACAAGAAATTTAATATGTACATGAGACAAGTACATTATTACAGAATGGGAAAAAAGGATATTAGTACCTTCCTCTCTCCACAATATGTTTGCAACTGCAGCATATAAGAGAGAAAGAACAAAAGACACAAATGAGTATGAAAATCACATGCAAAGGCATATCAGTTTTCGAGATAACAAAGCTGATACAAGTTTGATTTGCAAAAATATTTTCCAAAGAGTAACTTTGATTGTCCGTTCGTTGATTGACTCCTGGACACATGTATGCTTAGTAATTACTGCTAGAATTTATTAATATTTCTCATCTTCCAGTGAAATGTGTGTTTTAACTAATGTGAACATCATAGTTTTTATTGACAATTTTAACAGAAACACAGACAATTGAGATACTCTAGCTGTTTTTCCTATGGAGTTAACAGTGTTTAGAATGAACAATATGTCTGGGAGATAAACAATTTCATTGCAGTGATATAAAAAATACATCTGTGGAAGATGCATTGAAATGACACTTCAGAACTGCGCTACATGCTCATGATTCCTTTGAAGCTTCTGTGCTCTTTTGTAGTGACTTCAAACAGCAAATCTGAAGAAAATAATTTTCTAAAGCAAAACCAAGAGAGAGAGAGAGAGAGAGAGAGAGAGAGACTTGCTAGCACATTTCCATGAAATTATTATTGAGATTTAAACTCTAATGCATGGATTCCAATTTTGACTTTTAACAAACAAAATAAAAAACCCCAGGCCTTGTATTCCATTCCTATGCTGAAAACATATTGAAGGAAGTTCAGACAATAATGGAATAACTCGCAAAAACAGATATAATTCAAAACAGAAGTGCAGTAGTAAAATGCATGTGGCTACTAATCATAAGCAAATGTGACCCAAAAGAATCAAGGTTTTAGTATTAGCAGGTCTGGAGCCTCAATGGGCCTGGGATTTTATGGTGAAAATCTGCAACTGAAGGGAGGTCCTTGGTGATATTATTAAGCATGATACATTAAGCATTAATCACCACTGCTCTGAATATGGCCTTTTCTGCACGAGGCGCAAGAAGTGGTTTGTGCCGTTTCATGGCATATTTAAATAACACGGTTTTCCTTCATTCTTTTCTGCACACACCTCGATTTAAAGCATTTTCCTGTGGAGGAGTGCAAGTTCGTGGACCCGCACTACCTTCTCACTGGCCACTCTGCTGGCTCCCCTCACCCTACCCCAGCAGTTGTGACTGGCTGTTCATTTTATTTTATTTTATTTTGGGTGATTCCATGTGTGCGTACCTATGTAGGTATGTAGTACGTACCTACTTCTGGCCTTACAGCCCACACTCTGCTGCCCAGCAATGCGCATTGGTGCAGATGTATGTTTCTGTATCACTCCAAAAATCCATATTTACTTCGATGTTGGAATGTGAATCAGATTCTTCTAGTTTTCAAATATCGCACTTTCCTACCACATGGTGGCTCATTAACAGTGGATTCCATGCAGGACGATGGAAAATAATGTGAGGCTACTTCGCTGTGCAGAACAATACAACACTACAATGCAGTAACCCATAGTAATGACCCCGTGCAGAAAGGGTCTACATTGTTCAAATACAAATCACAACGTCTAACAATGGAGAAAATATTTCTGGCAGACAATTAAGTTTTCCAAACTCCAGTTCAGTTTGTTGAGCCTGGGTATGTGAACAAGTTGTTTGAAAGAGCAATGCCAACCAATTTTTCTTTAAAGCCATGTTTATCCTGATTCATTAAAGCTGCAAGAAGATGGTAGCCTAGTTGGGCAGTGGAAATTGTAAATGCTTCTTTGAACAGAAACTGGTTTTGGTTTATCCAACCAAATAAAGTTTTCCAAGCTCTGCTGTGACCAGAAAAATGGAGGGGAAACCCTTTTGCAAGCACTGATTTTAACATATGGGAGTTGTAGTCAACCAAATTAATTTTTCCAACCAGTAGGGCTGGGATCTACAAATCCTATGCTGGCTAACAGGCTCATCCATACTCACAAGGAAGTAAATCCCCTACTTTAAAACAAATATCCATATGGCCACACAACTTAATTGAAAGCTGTGCATGGACCACATGTAACAAAATACACCAGATGTCACAAAACTGGGCCAACTAAAATATATCTGTTGTGTTGACAATGTGACTATCAACAGAAGCAGAAGCTTTTTATAATTCATAATGAAGCAGTTCAAGTGTGACTGTGATCCAATATACACTTATATGGGAGTAAATTCAACTGAATTTAGTGAAGTTTAATTGGGGTAGAAATATATGAAAGTAATGCACGAGAAGGTTTCTGTATTTGAGTTCATACATACACTTTTTAAATGGTCTTGAAACTTAACTCTTTTTCAAAGAAGCATTTACAATCTCCACTGCCCAACTGGGCCACCATCTTCTTGTAGCTGTAATGAATCAGGATAAGCATGGCTTTAATGAAAAATTGGTTGGCATTGCTCCTTCAAACCACTTGTCCACATACCCAGGCTCAACAAACTGAAGTGCATCCATTAAAACTGGACAAGTAATTGCCTCATTTATAGTGCCAGAATCTATCCTGCAGAATCCATCCTCAGACACTAAGGAAAAAAAAGAAAAATTGCATTTTTACAAAGTAGAATCATATTCATTTGGTGAACAATGCCCTACAGTGTATGAGCCAAGATTTAATTTTTTTTTTTTTTTGTCAGCCATTAGTAAGAATTATCCTTTCAGAGCAAGCTATGTTTTCTTTTGGAAAAATTTTTTTAAATTTTTTTTTTATTATTTTTTCTTCTGTCTTAAAATGCTTCAGAATGTTGAGATGACATAACTGTTAGAAGAGATGATTCTACAAAGTTGAAGATGGTAGGAAAAGACCACATAACAAGTTGATAGAGTCAGCCAAGAAAGCCACACCCCTGAGTTTGCCAGACCAGAGCAGGGCTATTAATAACAAGGTGTCTTTGAGACCTCTCATTCATAGAGCTGCCATAAGAAAATTTGATGGCAGTTAACAACGTAATAAACCTAAATGCAATTGCTAAGTCCAACAAGAACACACTGTCCTTTCTGTTTTCTCTAGTCAGGAAGCAAAACCAGGAACTTCTAACAGACTACCAGTGCTGGAACTGGAAACCCATAATTCTCCATATAGTTATTCAATACCTTGGGACAGCACAACTACAGGCTGGAGTAGTTTTCAGCTACTGAGATACTGCCCATTCAAGCTGATCTGGGTTTTTATTATCAGTAGATACCACCCTATTAGGATGAGACTTTGAGCAAAGCTCTTCAGTTGCTCTCATATTTGACTTAACAACAGCAGTTGGTGAACTCCACCTGGCATCAAGTTGTGCAGGTGCTTTACAATGCACATCAAGCTTAACAAAAGTTAGAAGTGGAACCCACAGCACCTGTTGTAAAAAGTGTGCTCCTATTTAAGGCTCCACCAACCTGGAACAAAAGTCATATAGTGCTATCTACATCTTATATGTATCGCTTTTTGGGATAACAGATTTAAGCCATCTAATTTTGAATTCATTTCCACTTCTGTTATCTTTATATCATCCAGAATGCATTGCAGGCTGAGAATAAGATTGGGAATGCATGGATTTAAAAGGCATTTGGATCCTTCAACACCTTGGGCCAACATCTCAATCACTGATGAGATCATACGAATACAATTCATGGCACTAGATAATCTTGTCTGCGGTGTAATGTAGAGGGGGAGCTTTGGCAAAAAATTGAAAGCCACTACGGGAAAGATGAAAGAAAAGATTTTCAAATGAGTAAGACATGCCAGATGCATTCTAAAGCATTATGGAAGGTGGTCTAAATGTATTTATTTATTTAATTTATATTTCTCCTTTATCCCAGCATCTGATTTAAGGCAGTGCAGATAGGCCTGGATTAAGAAATTCTATTGCACATGAAGTTCTTATGTTTCTCATACCAGGAAGACAAAGAAGTCTAGGGAGATATATTAGGAAGACTGAAATGGCATTTCTCCTAACAATAAATGTCCTGTTTTATTACATTTCTAGTTTTTTTTTTCTTTTCCCCAGAAAGCTTCTGAATGGGCAGTAGGAATGTAAATCCTGACTTCTTGTGTCCTCACTTAGCAAATGAAATGATGCAAAAGGAAAACAAGTATCTCCTCTGGGCAAGATGCCAGTATTTATTTATTTAGGACTGTCTCATTAGGATTTTGTGAATTTTAAATTTTGTCATTATTCATTTGCACAGACTAATAAAAGCAGTAGCATCAGAAGGATTGTTTGTGTGTGTGACCCACCAGCCCTGTATTTTTGTGTGTGTGTATTTCTGTTTTCTGCAGTTAAGCTTTACAAAATATTGCACAAACATGGATAAAATGGATAGAAAGGTGCTTGGTGTCACTGTACCACTTTGCAGGTTGGGAAGGAGCACTTGGGGATTGAAGAAACCTTGACAGGCTGTCTCACAATGTCCAGGCAGCCTCTCTCAATCAAAGGTGAGACTCACTTTCTGCTGGAAATGAAATGTGGATCCCAAAGCTGAACATTTCTGTTTGAGTTTAGTTGGTGTGACTAGACACTGAACAGTTTTTTGGCACTAGGTTTGAAGATTGTCACCCAAACTGCCCATTTTGCACCTCTCAAGATCTACTGTGAGACAAAATGCATCTTGCCTCAGAGTTGTGCACATTTACAAGGTTTGCAGTATATTTTACATAGAATTATACATGTACTTTAAGAAGAGAAATGGCTTAAAATGCATAGAATTGAAACAAAATGACAAACCACCAAAGGAAAATGGCATAAAATGTGAACATTAAAAAAAGGGATGTACCAGTAACTATTTTATGGAAAATGCACACCAATTTCCATGCCAGAAGGGGGAAAAAGTCCTATCATAACAAAATAACAAAATATGGGGAAGAAGTGCTTGTGGGATTCAGAGAAACACAATGAAACTGAGATTGATATTTTCCCCCCAACCTCTAGTTGTGACATTTTCAGTATTCAGCTCTGCCTACCTATAAAACGCTAACCCAAATTACTCCCAAAGAAATAAAGAGATGTTGCTCAGCAAGAGATGCAACAGGGAGTTTTCATTAATAGTTTTTGTTATCTTCTTATGGGGAAAAAAACTTAGCTAATAAATGAGAGTTGGTTGGTTGGTTGGTTGGGTGGTTGGTTTATTTATTTATTTATTTATTTAAAATAGCTTTAAGCTTTGTGCTACAATATAAACAAATGGCATACTTGGATGCAGAGGATAGCTATGAACCTAGGCAGTCAATAGTATTCAGATCACGTAATCTCTTCTTAGGTGATGAGAGTGGCATGTGAGGAAAAAAAAGGCCCTGGTGTTAGAAATTGATCTATTTAATGGTACTGAAAAAGGCATATTATTTTTTAAACACAGCCTCTAGACACAAAATGCAGGAAGCAGATAATTTTCACCTTGCTGTGGGTGAACAGATGAAAGGATTTATAGAAGCTGGTTCATAGAATGTGACAGAGTCACAGCTGCAGAACTGGGCAACACGGGGAACTGTAATTGATGTTAAAGAATAAAAAATGCAGGATTAAATATTAATTTGGCCTCAGATATTCAGCTCATCTGTAAATTATTGCAAAATCATTAGGTGACAAACTTTCTTCTCACTAAATTAAACAGTATAGATTACCTGTAGTGGAATAAAATTCTATTGAAATATTCTAGGGAATATTTAATCTGGAGACAAAATAATCTTTATTGTTAAAAATAAGTTTTAGAAAATTATCTCAGCCATAAAAATACTCACAGATATTTTTAAAAGGTAAGTAATTTCTCCTTTATTACAAAATAGTCACTTGCAGTACAGTCCTCCCTCCACATTCCTGGATGTCACGTTCACAAATTTGATTATTTACAAGGCAGGTCCTTACCCCCCCCCCGCCATTGTCCTCCTCCCATTCCATCACATTCCTCATTCAAGACTTGTGAGACTTATGTTTAAAATGTACTTTTTCCCCCTTTTGGGTGTGCAACCCCACCACTGCTAGAGGCGTGTCCTTTCTGCCATGTGGCAGCACATTCTGCTGTATAATGGCTGCTGATTGGTCAGGTGCTCTCTTTGCTCCTACCACCTTCTCTCTCAAGAGGGCAGCCAGAAGTAGCTAGAACTCCAGAACTCTGTTCTTCTCTGTCTGAGGGGAAAGTACCAGTAAGCCCTTTACCTCATGTTGGGCCAAAGGAAAAGGAATCAGAAGGAGGAGCTCTGGAGGGGGATGGGAGGGGGATCATGGTGGGAATGAGTTATTAACAGCTTTTCCATCTTTGTGAGGGTTCAGCACCACAAGCCTTCACAAATGTGTAGAGGTCACTGTATAGATGAAAGGTTATTATGCTTCTTCCGAAATCAGAGATCTGACTCTGCAACAAGCATGGCAGAAGTGCTAGCAGTTCCTTTATTATGCTGTACACTGTAACAATAATAGTAATGCTCAGAGTCTCAGTGTTCTTTCACATAGTAGGAAACCTAATGAAGTTGGCCTTAAAGCTCTAGAGATGACATCTATTAAATCATCAACGGGCACCTCAGATGTTCACTTTAGTGATGTATGCTTTCTCCACTCCTACTTCTAGGATACTTGATATATTTGAGGTTGACGCTTTACTATAGTACAGTCATTCAACTAGTGTCATTACTATACCAAAACCAAGTTGAGCCTGCGGCGATATACCAGGCTCAGGTAAAACTTCCTTAGAGGATATAACTGCATCATCATCAAATGTTTATGCCATATTTTCTTGGTTTACTTGGAATACATTGCCAAAATGGGCATTTACTTCTAAATTCAATCAACTGTTCATCAGGGGTCTGTACCACATTAGAAGCTACACCAGAAATCTAATCCACATATCCTAAAAAGTAGATGACACACTGCTTTTTTTCCCCTATTGTTGAACCTCATGTACCTTGTGAGGACATAAAACCTACACAGGCTCATAATTGCTCTGAAATGGAGCCTAGAGAGTGGCTAGCATAGTTCCCCCAAATTTCACATTGTCCATAATAAACTCTCACCAGAAGTAATAGATTGATATATGCCTTCAACTCAGCAAAACCAAAGATCAGCCACCAGTTTGACAAGGGTACAATTGCTTATATTCAGTGCACTGGAAACAAGCTGTGCTCCCCATTCGTTTCACAGAGGGTGCAGTAAAGAATGTTTACTGTGAGAACAGAAAGGTTACTAGCTAGCACTGTCGTTCTTGTTGTACCCTCCTTTGGATAATGTTTCTGGATAATATTCTTGACTACCCTAAGACCAATTGTCTGTGGTTACATGTACCAGATACTTCCAATTCAGCCTCTCAGGACATCCATCAGTTTCTTTCCAGGGTGTAATGCTTTGCTAATTTTGTTCTCAAACAAAGCAATAAGAAATTTCAGTAATTTCTTCCTGTGAAAAAAATCTTTAAAAACTGTGCTGTTTCTGAAAATTATTTGCAATCTAGAGCATATTCTGCATAAATTTTGCACATATTTGAGCTTAGAAAACATTATTTTCTGTGAGCAGCATTAATATCATCCGTGCAAAACAAAAACAAAAACAACAACTGTCTAATGTGCAGAAAATGCTGCAGTCAGGAACATATTTTGCATTGAAAATACTGGTTTCTATCCCCCCCCCCAAAATTGAATATTTTTTAATCTTTCAACTGTTTTCCCACTGTCTTCCAGGATTGTAAAATTTAATTTGTGAGGTTTTAGCCTTTCTGCACAAAGAGTGTTATTACACCTGAGGCTTTTCAATGCACCTGTCAACAGAGCTTTTGAAGTTCTACTGTCAGAATACTTATTTTCTGAAGCCTTGATTCCGAAATGTGTGGATTAAAAATAAAACTCTACTTTTTATTTTAATGTTGCACCCTACACACCCATATTTACTGGTTAACTTTAGGTTAGGGCTGGGTTATACGGTACTATTGTCACCAGTTCCCTATCCGACCCTTGACCGAAAGTCACATTGTCCAGCATCCTGTTAGTCATGTTTACCAGTCCACAATACACCTGTGTATGTATTCTTTTGTCACTGCAGAGGTTGGTTTCTTCCCTCAGCAATGACCAAAGCCCACTTAGGACTCATCATTTCAGTAAACAGCACCCTCATGTCCATTCTATTGATAGTGAAGAGCGGAATAGATTGGAGAAGCATCTGACTAGGCCCCCACAGCAAGATGCAAAATGATTACATTGATAATATCATTAGTCTGCATATTTATGGAGACACAACTAAATGCTTCTCCAATCCCCTCATATGCTACACCAGCCAATGGATGGCCATGGGGGAGCTGCAGTACTACACTGTATGTTAAAAGGGATTGAGAGGAGAGATATAGTTCTACCTGCTGGGGTTTTCTGCTAGATTTGCAATACAAGATCTCAGCCACTGCCTCCTTCACCTGCTGAAGGCAAAGCTGCTCCCTGCTTCTCCTTACAGAGACCACAGAAAGAAATGTCTTATGAGCATTAGAAGAAAACAAGCTCACCACAAGCCTCACAAATAGGCAGACTTCAGAAGTAACATCTGCTTCTCAATACTGCAGGTGCTGGGTGGTGTAAAGTGGATACTTTTACTGAGGCCAAACACATTGTTTTCCATCCCAACTAAAAGTTCAGTGATAATGCACAGAGAGCTCTCACAGCCCTTTAGCAATTCAGACCTTACATTCCTTGAAAAACAGGAGTGTGTGTACATCCCTTATGGAGTTTCCATTGATTGTGCTCACTGTTTTAAGCATAACATCAAAATAATTTTTTAAAAAATGTTTTGTCTGATCTCTATGAGTAATTGTCAAATTATTGCTTAATTCACAATGTTTGTGCCTCTGTTCTTAGATAATAAACATAGATTTGCCCTTTAATTTCAGAATTGACAACAAAATCACATTGTTTGGAGGTCTAAATTGTTAGTTTAGAACCCAATATCAGTTCTCAGCTTCTGAACTGAAAATGTTCAAAACTGTTTCAATTGATTGGAAATCTCCCATATAGTCTATCATTATGCTTCTTCACAATGGTATAGTAAACCGGGCCTCAAATGACTGAAGCACGGGGGATTTTTTGATCAGCAGGGATTATGACATCATCTGGCACTCACCTATCTTCCCTTTTGCCTCTGTGTACAGCTGTAATCCATTCACCATCTGAGAGTAAAATGAAATCCCAAAGCAACTATACATTTCTATTTCAATTAACATCTAGACTATTTGGAGATTGCTTTGGTCTTGAAGGAGCAAATAACAGGCATTATCTGTCCAGTATCAGATTTTGTATTCCTTAGAAAATGACCCCAAGTATCTCCAAGCCAGCATGCCCAGTAGTCATGGTTTCTGACAGATTCTGGGAACTATAGTCCATCCCCCCTACCCCTGCCCAAATTCTATTCCTGTTCCTGGTCATGAAAAAAAGTTGTTATTAATTAGTTGATTGATATGGATCAACACAACTCCTTTTATTATGGACTTTCCTTGGGAATGTAGCTATGGGACTGTCTGATTAGTACCTACACTTCAAAATCTATCACCACATTTCTGAAGTTATGCTGCAGTACATTAAAGAGACCATGTGCATGCATACCTGCAGTATAGATAGCTAAGCAAACAGACATATTACGGTGTACATAGAACTGTTAGATATATCGGGTCTGAGAGAGATATTAAGTTGTGCCATTACTAATAGGGGTGTCAAGAGGGTTTACCAGATTACCATCTTTTGTTAAAATTGTACCAATCTGTCAAAGAAGCTTAACTCATTGCTTCATGTAGACATAAATGTAACAACTGCATGACAAAATGGTTTCACAGTGTTTTTCATTTACTTTAATCTTGAATTTCCATTTTGATGATGAATCATTATCATCTGGGGAGTACTGTACTCTGTCAGGAACAGGAATGTGTCAAGTGTATGTTATCTGCAAGAAACTTTAAAATAAATCATATCCTCCATCTTCTCCCAAAGGCACAGCTCAAGACTATTTATTTCCTTTTAGTCTTGCTAACAGCAACAGGCATCACATAGACCACTAAAGGCCTTATTCATCACTCCATTTTCCTGCCTACTATGAAACATGGTATATTAATCTCTCAACAAGCAACTCTGTAGGTTATTAAATCTTAGAAATCTAATCTTGAATTTAAAGTGTAACTGTTAACATAAATGCTTGAAGATTTCTTCCATGTTAACAGCTTCATGCCAGTAAATTCCATTTTCCCATTTTTGTCATTGTTGCTGAAAAAAACCTGAGGAAGATATTGATGCTTTACATCTTTCACTTCAGCAGAGTCCAGTGAGATATAAGAACCTTTATCACACTAAACAAAATCTAGCCCTTCCACCAGACCCTCTTTTAGTGGCAAGTCATTGGTGCATGTAGTTCAGACAGGTATCTCCAGAGCTGTGGTAGAGATTTCGTGGAAACATTTTCAGACTGTACTACTGCTCTACTAAGATGAACAAATATAATGGCATTCTGAAGCCATCCATCCTTGAGTAGTTATAAGATGATGCTCTGAGACCCACAGAATCATCCTATTGCTGCTCAGTGATGGATGGCTTTAAGATGTCATTGCATTTCCCTTAAAAGTAATTTTCCAAGCTGTTTCTGAGCAAAAAGAAGCTTCTAAAACCAGTGGACTTATTATTTTTGAGATGAGCAAACTGTGGCCCTCCAGATGTTGTTGGGCTCCAGTTAGTCCTACTGAGAAAAAACAGTGGTTAGTAATAATGGGAGATCATGACCAGCAACATCTTGAAGATTTACAATACTGATATATTTAATTTCTACAGTCATCAAAAATTGTATAAGCATACAAAATAAGGTTTATAAATGCAGGGGTCTCTTTAGGTTTGAGAGGGTCTTTAGCAAAGTGCCATTTCATGGTCAACCTAGCATCTGTTGACAATGGTAGATATATTGGGATCATTAATGGGATTTTAACATGGCAACCTGCAACCCAAGGGTGGTCATCAATGCTAGCGGACTTTTCTGGGATGCTGGTGCCTAGCAGTTCCCTAAGGGCATAAGGCTCAGGGTCTTTATAAAAGTAACCATACAAATATTATCAGCAGAGCATTTCAAGAATTTTGAGAAATCAATCCAATTGCTAAAGATGGGTATTGGCCACCCTATTAAATGGGGACAGCCCATTGTGTGGAGTGAAGGAAAGGTCCCAAGAAATCAGGTGAGAAAAACTATTATGGACTATGACTCTATTTCCTGTCAGGGAATATTCCTCTTTCCCTTCAGTCCCCCATAACATATGCAGCCTGATGCCATAATCCTTTCAGTAGCTGTAGGAAGGGCAGGTGGTGGGGATAGCATGAGGAGAACGGAGCATCCAAGTCCACTTCTGATAATGCAGTTGTATGGATCTTAATATAGGATCTGGTGCATATCCACCAAAATATTAGATCACAATTAATGCATCTAAATGATTAAAGCATTCAAATCTGCAGTACAAAACAATGTAGACTTCATAAAGAAAATTGGTAGTCAGAACTGAGAGAGTCAGGTGCTTTTCTTAAATAGGGAGAAGCATGAATCAAGTATTAGCCTTATTCAGGCACTCCTGAATAAGCATGTGAGGAAGGGAAATGTGCTAGTCGTATCCCTTTCATGATCATTTCTATCTCTCTATACACATAGTGGGTAACTTTCAGAATCAGAGAACCTCTGAGCTGTGAACACTCCTTGTGTGACTGTGAACCCTAGACAATCAGAATTATGTATCACATGGAGAGCTTCCATATTTAGCAAAGTCTCTCCCTGGCCCTTTTCTCACCTTACCTTTTAATGCTGCTGGGTTGGGGTCCTCGCACGAGAAGCCTGGGCAGGAGGGCTCTCGCAAGCCTCCTGCTTCAGATCCGCAGCTCCTTCCTGCTCGCACGAGATCCCCGCCTGCACCCTGTCCCTTCCTTCCACAGTGCAGCCTGGGAGTTGGAGACTGCACTGAGGAGAGGACGTGCGACCGGCCCGGCTCCAGAGGCTCCGCACGGCAGGTGAGTGTGGCTCAGGCTCATGAGCATTGCGCAAGCGCGGGTCATTTTCAGTTAAAAGCCGAAAATAAAAAAATGCGTGTTCGCGGCGCATGAGGGCCTTGAGCGTCGCTTAAACGGGAGTGCAGCATGCAGACTGCTCCTCACATTTACGCGACACTCAAGGGGCCCTTTCGCTTGCAAACTGCCATGCGAAAAGGGCCCCTGTTCAGACTCTGAACCTCCACACATAGAAGTTAACAGAAGTAGGACATGGTTGCTCCACCCCTTGCATATTTATGCAAACATGCTTTAAGAATGCCTTAGTTGGGCTTTTAGTGCTCACCAAGAGAATGATCTAGTAAAAGTTAAGGACTTTGAAGTCTCATTGATCTCACTGGGGGAGAACTAAACACACATCTCAGTTTACTTATTGAAATCAATGGAGGTAAGTTCAAAGTGCTTAAGAGAAGCTGGACTGTTTCTCCTGGATTTGCAATAAAATCTGAATGTTTGTGATCTGAATCAACAGGAGAAGGGTAAATAAACAGCCATGAGCCTTGGCACAATTAATGGGCCTGTTCTACTAAATGGTTGCTGAAATCAATATAACTTTTTAGATTTACAATTCCTGTTTCAGTCCTTTTGCCATACCAGTCACTTCACTACTGATTTCCACACAGCAAGTCCTGGAAATCAATCAAACCTGAAGTTCACAGCAAATGTCTGCTCAGTACTTTTGCAAACTAAACCACAGCGACAAGAAAAATGCTAGAATTACCAGGACTGAGCTTCATACTAAAAGAGACCTACCATTGGGAGGTTCTTACAGGTGATTTATGTTCTTGTGTGCTGGCTGCTGATGTTCCAAATTAGCTTGATAGATGGGAAGGAAAGAACTTAGAGAGGGAAGCAAAAAATTTCCTGGTGTTTTGTGCTGTGTTTGCTAGGCCTGGGTAAAAACCATTTCATCTGCTCCCTTTGTTTGGCTTGTACTTGTTGAGTGCCTTCTAAGTTCAGATATAGCATTCCTTCCATAATAAAAATACAAGAATATAACAATGTCTCTAATTATCATATTAATTTCTAACAATAGGTTTGTGGAATCAGTTCCTAAATGAATAATATTTTAATACAACCCAGACATGGATCTTATTTACCACATATATGGGCCAAGTTCTTATATGCTGTACATAGTTATGGTGGATCTCACAGCCATGTTGGTGACTTCTCAACAGACATAATGGCCTTGAGTTCATCCATTCCTTAACAGTCAATTAGTTCCTCACCCACCAAGGTGAGAGTGTGAAAGAGAAGGTTCTGCATGTATGCATGCAATATGATTGGCCACACAGGGGACTAGGGCCATTTCCACACTACACTGTTATAGTGCTATTATTCCACTTTCAACATCCTGTGGAATTCTGGGCTTGGTAGTTTACTGAGGCCAAAGAGATCTCTAGCAGAGAATTTGAAAGGCCCCTCCCTTAACTGCAAATCCCAGAATTCCTTAGGATTTTGAAAGTGAATAGCACTATAATAGTGTATTGCGGAAATGGCCTGGATTTGCCACAAGTATTTTTTGTTAACTTAGTACGGTATCAGGATCCCAGCCTCAGTGTTTTACAGTAATCAATGTATTTAACTATTTGATTGATTTATCTAGTCACTATTTATTTCATTTGGATAGAACAACACTGGGAGGTAGGAGAGAATAATTCCCATATTTCAAACAGAATTGTGATTTCTGTTTGCACAAGGCTGCCCAATGAGTGGGTGGAATTTTGTACAATCCTTTGTGCCACAATATATCACACAAGATCATAAAAGCAATAAGCTTTCTGAGGATCGCATTTTGGGAAACCTGGTGCAAAGAGTCAGGTGTTGAGTTGCTTTCTCCCATTTAATCAGTATTCTGACCAAGGTCAGCAAGAAAGTAAAAGGCACATGAGAGAAAGGAGTTTTAGTCTCAACATGACTTACAGAGGAAGGCATGTAGCTGAAATGTGAGAAGTGGCAAGCAGTGTTTCAAGAATTTTTTTCCACTGAAATATTTCTTACCAAAAGCAATTTGAACTAAAATGGTTGATAAAATACAGGATACATTTTGGGAACACACTAATGTTAGAATATGCACTTTGCATGCTGAGAGTCTAGGATCAAGTTATAGTTGGTGCAAAATGCTCTCTTAGTTTCAGACCAGGAGAGCTCCTGCCAGTTAGGGAAGACAATACTTGGCTAAATAGGCAAACTCCTTGATTCGATATAAGATAATGCCATATGTCTTTAACATGCTGTCTTAGAATGTAGATTGGATAATACAAGGGATGTAAATCTTACTTCATCCTCCTATGCAAGAACAAAGAATTTCAAAGGCTTTTCTGCAGTTTAAAATATTGTAACAGTCTTTGCCCATTTGTTGTTGTTGATTTTTCAAATATAGGGATCTTTGAAAAGTAGGTTATTTTGTGCAAAGTACTGCTTTCTGGACAAAGCTTTGGGTTTTGCACAAACACTCAATTTTTGCCTCTCAAAAGCCCATCATTTTTTCAATAGGTTGCCTTGATGTGTTGAGACACCTTCTGTGTAATGGGTAAGAAAATTTGGGTACAGTCTTCACATGAGTACATAATACACGTAAAAAAGGGAGTGGGAGACTTTTGGCCCTTCGCAGGTTGTTGGACTGCAGTGCCCATCATCTCTCACTGCCAGTTATGTTTACTAGAGTTTAGGATTAAGTAACATATGAAAGGTCACACCTTGTCCACTCCATAAAACAAATATGTGAATTCAAACACACAAACACACACACACACACACACACACAAAGTATATAAAAGATGGTCCTGAATCCTGCTTTGAATCACTACTTTTCTGTGCTGAAATTATATTACTTACAGATATTTACCAAATAATTCCTTTCTAAAAATGGATAGATGAGAATTTTGGTGGTGAATTTTCCTCTTTTTTAAAAAGAACTTCCTCAAATGTCCACATTTCCTCATCTATTTTAAAACAAGAACTTGACAGAGAAAAGAACAAAAACAAATACATGGGAAAACAAAGCTGATAGTTTCATTCATTCCTATTTCCAAAGAAGGAGCTGCTACCATAGCATTTTCTTCAGTGTGAAGACGTTGGAATTTGTGACTGAGCCAGAGAGAGATATGCTACACAAGTAAAAGAGTCCAGGTAAAGGCACTAGCCACTCTGGAGATACAGATATTACACTCAAGGTACACAGGAATTCCAGCAAGAGAGACAAATTAGTTTAATATCTGAATATGAATCTGGGACCCTTTTCCATTTTAATCTTAAGATCAGATAAGACATGATACAGGAGGTTCATCATCAACATGTCTCACAATTTCTTTTAAATAAACAGTCCCATAAGGCTTCTTTGAAGATGAGGAGAGGAGTGCCCAAGTGTAGTGTTAGCTTCCCTGATCTTATTCTTCCTCATCTTCAAAGCACCCACATGACATTTCTAGTTAGCAAGAACAAAGAGCTGATGCACTATTAGCTCACAAATGTATGTAGAGCTTTGCTTGAATTATCAGCTCATTAGGCTCACTACACAGTTCAAACTGTGATAGATCACCTTCCATCGGCAATAGAACAGCAAACATTTAATTCACACATCTATTTTTAAATCTAGTGATTTAAATGGGCATGAGCAGAAGACTACATGTATGAAGCTGTTGGAAAGGCTATTTTATTTATTCCCAAATATTTATAAACTGAGATCCAAAAATGATAAATGGTGCGGAAGTCAAGATGTATCTGCTTTTGAACTGCAACATGATTGGTGCGTATCGTGATGGCCTATTTTTACTGGGCAAAACACAAGTTCACTGGAGATTTTTAATTTTATTTAATTCTTCTCCTTAGACTAGACAACAGGATAGAGATGTTTATACCGGATATGACATACTGAAGGTCTACCATAGGTCTGAACATACAGAAGGTCTAGCATCAATCAAAGGCCCTTTCCAGACGTGGGGGGGGGGGACGACAGAACACGCTACTCATTGGATTTTAACTTCGTCCGGGCGAGTCCGTTGCGACGAGGAGGAGTGCGAGCTCATCGCTCTGCACTCCTCCAGCGTCCCAAATGGTGGCTTCCGGTTGGTGGAGGCTCTCCACCAACCAGAGAAGCTCGCCAGCCGGAAGCCCGCCCCTGGCAGATCTGCAGGCACGCACTTGCACGCGCCTGCAAATCTGCTCCGGAGCCGGGCGACGGAGCGGTACGGGGTTGTGCGCTCCGTGCTTTTTAAAAACCTCTAAAAAGAGGTATTTAAAAAACACGCCACGTGACCAGTTCCGGTCGCTCCGGAGTGGACTGAGGTATGGAACTACAAAATGTAGTCCACCCCAGTCCACTCTACGGTGCAGAAGACCTCCGTTGGAGGTCGCTATGCACCGTTTTAATAACCCGGTGTGGAAAAGGCCAAAATGTATACAATAGATTTAACCAAACATATAATAGGATGATAAGCTTTTCCCATATGTGTGTGTGTGTGTGTGTGTCCACTGTAATTTAGCAATTACCATGGTAATTTACTACCACTACATAGCAACTAGCTTTCTTTCCTTTTGCTGTGAGATGACATATGAAATGCTACATACGAGTTTTTCGTGCAGAATCTTCCACAAAAAGTGAAGAGATGTCTTCATCCACTCCTGCTTCATTCTTTGCAATACAAGTGTACGCTCCAGTATCTTCATAACGTACATTGCTGATGTGGACTTCACTCCCATTTGCTGTACAGAGAATAGAAAAACAATATGTGAGCTAGATTTTCATTGTGTTTACTGTTGTCTCAAGATTAAGCACGAAGTTTTCTAACCCAGTTGGAAAATTTGACCTTCCTTAATAGCTCACCTTGGGACACATTACATCTTTCTATAAATATGTAGCTAGTTATTGAAGTACATCTTTTTCCTTGCTGTAATGAACTTGATGGCAAAATAAAGTAGGTTTCTGCTTCAGCACCAACAAGCAAATTTCACTATAGCTCAACTAATTCATTAGGGATATACTTATGGAAATGACTACTGAAATATAGCTTATGTAAATTGCTTGTGCAGAAATAAAGTTAGTGTAGCTTTTAAGGGAGAAAATAATGTTACATAAAAACTGTATTGACACATGTAAAACAGTGGGTGTATCATATTGTTATTATGTGCTTTCAAGTCAACTTTGATTTATGGTGACTCTGTCATAGGTACCATAGGGTTTTCTTGGCAAGAGGAGGTTTTCCATTGTTTTCCTCTTAGGCTAAGACAGTGTGACTTGCCCAAGGTCACTCAGAGGCTTGTCTCCTAGAGTTCCAGTCCATGCTCAAACTACAATACCATACTGGTTTTCTGTGTACTATATACTCCCTTGTATTTCTCCTCTTCTGGTGTCGTATCAAATGAAATCTATTCTTATCCATGCATTTCCCACCCACATTTTTTAGAGATTGTATGTCTTTTATCTCTTCTGCACTGACATCATAGAAGCATGAATGAAGTCACATCCTAAAATGATAAGATTATCTTAGAACCCCATGAAAATGATTTGGGAGTGATTATATTACAGTGGAAAACTTAGGGCTCGTGCAGACTGCAGAAGGTGTGGACTGCCATCTTCATGTGAAGGCAATAGAAGAAAATGTTTTAATGTCCTAAATTGTATTGTTCCCCCTAAAAATGCTGGCTTAAATCACACAAATTGCAGTGTCAGAATATGCAGTTTGATGTGGAAGTGCCAGTTCATAGACAGATTAATGCAGCTCCACAATAAGCCATTTACAGAGCCTCCAATCTACTTGCACAGCTGCAGATAAGTGTAAACTAAACCTCTGCAATACAAAGATACAGAGTCCTCCGTGATTCTAAGAGAGCATAGAGCGTGGGACTGGATGCAGGTGTATGATGTCATACGGGTATCATATGGGGATCTTAACCTTCCCATCAGGCGAGACAGACTGAACCCTGTTTGTGGATAATTCAGTCTTCAGCCAGTCTAATTCAAACCCTTGGCTACTAGAATGGCATGGGTACTTCCACTTCTAGTAGACGATGTGCTCTGTGTCCCCTCTAACCTACTAGGTGAAACCTGATCTCCATATTTACTCACTCTTGAATATATCTCATGAATATTCATATTGTATGTAGATTTAAATAATTAGCATACAGTGTATTTGCATTAAAGTTGTGGCCAACTTTTACTCCAAACATGGTGTCCAGCCTTATTGTATTGGTGCAAATGAGAGATTTCTTAGTAAGTCTATAGTGGAAATACTAGCACTCTTCCACCAACATCTCACTGCCAATTTTTAAATTTAGCAGCCATTGCTGTTTCCTAACAGTACTTCTGGTACTATCAGAGATCCTTAGGCTTATTAAGTGGGTTTAATTACTGAATTACATGGAGAAAATATGCCGGCTGGTGAGACTAGCCAAGTAAGACCATTCCGTCATTCGCAGTTTCAACAAAGTACAATTCACCACTGAATAAATGACAGGTCCTTGAAACCATCATTTGCTGAATCACTTCTATATGCTAATATTGCATTCATTTTAAAGAGAAAACAAACAAACCTACAACCACGTAAGGCCATGCTATGGATATGCAGTTCTTTCAAGGGGAATCCCACATATAGTTTGAGGGATGACAAGAATTATTTATATCAGTCTACCTAATAACAAACGCTAGTGGCTGAGTACTGACAGGACTGGAGTCAAAATGGGGGCCCTAAGAAACAAGAGAGAAATTAGGGTACTCAA
Source organism: Cyclura pinguis (assembly GCA_030412105.1). NCBI lineage: Eukaryota > Metazoa > Chordata > Lepidosauria > Squamata > Iguanidae > Cyclura > Cyclura pinguis. Next base: position 160,714,347 of record CM059603.1, on the reverse strand, counting down.
ATGTATCTATAAATATGGAATATTTGTAAATCAATCAATCAAACAAACGAACAAAAGTCCTCCAGAGAGAAACAGAACAAAAAAAGGCCTCTGGAGGATTTTTGTTTTTGTTTTGATTTACAAATATTTCATATTTATAGATACATTTGAATACCCTAATTTCTCTCTCTTGTTTCTTGCCAGGATCATAGAATATCCATTGATTACTGGAAAAGGAAAATGTAAAACAGTGGAAGATTTGGAGAGTTTTAGTATAGATTGGAAAATTTAGAGGGTTTTAGTACAAGAAAGTAACTTTTCCAAACTCTGGGTTACCTACAGAGTGGTTGATTGACATCTTGAATTTCTCTTATGAAGAAAGGAGACACTATGTTTATTGCAGGTCCTAATGTGAAGAAACCTAATACGAAAGCAGCTAAAATTCAAAAAGGTGATGGATCGGTTCTCCAGTAATGAAGTTTTTACAGTAGATCAAAAGACACTGTTTGAAGTCAATTCATATGCTCAGTTTTTAAGAGCATCTCATTTTCACCATTTCAAAAATACTATACTTTCCATTATGAGATGAATTTCAAAAACTTTCCAGGTGGGATAGCTATGTTAATCTGTTGTATCATAATAAACACAGAAAGTCTTATGACACCTTAAAGACAAACAAGTATTACTTGGCAGAAGATTTTTTTTTTTTACTATAGCTGGCTTCATTAAATGAAAGGTTACTGGAGGTAGTCACTCAGTATGATAATTAGAACTTAAAACAGAGACAGACACTGAAATAAGAAGGAAATTATAATGGGTCAGCTGTAGACCTCAAAACTGCCAGCTTTACCACTGTTGTGATGAAGTTAACACATCATACTTGTTGCTTCAGGCTCTGCCTGAAGGCACGATAAATAAATTACACTAGTAGAAAAGTTTACATTGATTTCAGAAGCCTTTGTAGCACAGATAAAAAATACAAGTGTAAGCATCTAGGAAATTATTGAAACGTGCTCCTTTACCTTGAAGAGTTAACTGTTTGGACAACTTTGGAGTTATATCAATTCCATTCTTCAACCAACCAAGCACCGGATTGGGGATACCCTCCGCGTGGCATCGAAGGCTAGCTGTCACACCTGGTTCCCTGGCTTGGCTTTCAGGAAACACTCTTATGACTGGTGGAACTGAATAAACAAAAATCATAATGCATCAAATGGAATGCAAATTATTAAGAACAGAAATACATTTCAAAGTAATCTACAGTTTCAACAACTGAGTCATACATCACAGCAAAACAGAGAAATAAGGCAATATTTTACCAACATGCTTATTAGCACCAGACATTGAGCACTGCCACACAATCAAATTTGTATAAGAAGAGCAATATCAAGGGAAGTTGGATACACAGGGCCATTTGCCACCTGGCTGAATTTTCAGGGATAGTGTTATATATCTGTCAAGGGACAGTCGTCTTTGTCTCCCATAAGTACCCTTGGAAAACATGGCACATTATCACCTGCAGTTTTGCTGAAGAAGATATTTGCAACACCGTTTTTAAAGTGTAGGGTCACCAGAGTTCTGCTAAATAGGCTACATCCCAGGATGTAGAACAAAAAAGAAGGGAATTTTAAATTTTAAAAATTCTTTCAAGCATCTCACACTTTCTTTCCCCCAGAAAAGTGCTCATACTCCCCCTTCCCAAACATTATACAGGGCCGTGGATATGGTAAAGGTGGAGTAGGTACATTTGACTGTAAATGATAGTATATTTCTATTTAAACAATAGATACTTTTATATTTGGACTGCTGCACACCAGTGATTGAGATGAACAGAACGGAATAGAGATGAATAGAACACCAGTGAACAGAGATGTGTACCAGATTCAGAAAAACCTGAGTCCAATGAATCCCCTTCAGACTGATTTTGGTACTTCTCAAGGTAAAAATCAGTTTCCCTTTGTTTGTTTGTTTGTTTGTTTAAATTGAATAACTTTTATTTGGTTAAACATAAATACATTTTTAAAATACATATCCATAAAATACATATACATATAACATATTAACCTTCAGACAAAAAACATTTCCTCAACACCTATGTGCCCTACCCTACTTTCCCACACATCCTTCATATCACTCCCCTTCTCCCTCCTTTCAAAACCTAATATCTATTAACCCCACCACCCAATTCCCAACATATCTTCCCCTACTAAATAAACGTATCTTCTAAAAGATACTAACCCTTCTTTCCTTCCCTTCCGAAACTCAGAAATTCAATGTTTATTTATCTATAATGTCCTTCTTTAAACTAATTATATTTCTCAAAATAATTACACCTTTTATTCCTTCTTCTCTTTCTTTTCATTGACCGTTATTACCTTTTTAACAATTTCCTGATATTTCTCTGTCTCTAAGATTCCAAGTTTTCTTTCTTATAAATTTCAATCCATCATCCTTTACGTAAATCATATTCTTGTCTCATGAAAGTTATCGCCTTCTCACCCCAGCAAGCTTCCCACAACGGGAGTACCGTTTCCCATGCTTCCACTATTTCTTTCTTCTTATTATCTTTTAATAATCCAATTACAATATCTGCCTCAGCCATATCATAAAGTTTAAATAACCAATCTTCTATTCTTGGTATTATTTTTTGTTTCCACGCCTGGGCATAACACATTCTCGCTGCAGTTATCATATATAGTACAATTTTCTTTTGTAATTTACTTACACCTAATGCCTCTATCATATTTAACAAATATATTTGCGGTACCATTGCAAATCTTATTTTTAAAGCTTCTTGTATTTTACTATGCACTGATTCCCAAAATTTTTTCACTTGTTTGCATTTCCACCAAATATGATAAAATGTTCCACTTTCCTCACATTTCCAGCATTTATCTCTTACATTTTTCTGCATTTTTGCTGTTTGCACTGGTGTGATGTACCATTTATGTAACATAATAATTTTCCCTCAAGCTAACTGGTTTTATCAATTTCCATGTGGTGCTCGATGACTTTTCCCATTGTTCCAGTGTTATACATTTTATATCTTGTGCCCATTTTACCATTGTTTTTTTAACTACTTCTTGCTCATTTTACCTTGAGAGTAAAATTTTATATATCTGGCCTACCCTATGCTCTGTTTCAGGTTTTAATACCTTATCAAATTCATTCTCTTTAATTTCAAATCCTTCTTCCTCATTATCTTTCTTATAGCTTTCCCAAAGCTATCTAATTAGTAGCCAATGGGTATCCCAACCCTCTTTCTTCAATACATTTCTTGTTTTAAAAGTTATTACATCTCCTTGTATTTTCAGTATGTCTTCATACGTTATCCATGTTTCTGTCCTTGGTTTTTCCTTCTTATAGAATGCTTCATGCACTGAAATCCATAACGGTATTTTTAAATATAATTGTCTTTTATATTTCAACCATGTTGTTACCAGGGCTCTTCTCAAAACGTCATTTTTAAAATTTTTATCAATTAAAGTCTTCCCATACCATATATATGCGTGTCATCCAAAATATAGTTCTTCACCCTCAAGACATAACAATCTATTATTCCTTAATGTTATCCATTCAATTATCCAATCTATATTATTTGCATAATAACATAGCTTCAAGTTCAGGAGACCCATTCCACCCCTTTCTTTTATATCTTCTAAAACCTTTGTTTTTATTCTAAGTCTTTTTCATTTCCATATAAATTTCCTTATATTTCTGTCCCATTCTTTAAACGGGTTTTCATTCCTCATTATTCTGAAATAAAAAATTTAATTTAGGCAATATATTCATTTTTATTACTGACATCCTTCCTAATAATGACAATTCTAATTTTTCCCATTTCTTAAGATCTTCTTTTATTTCCTTCCATACTTTTTTATAATTATTTTCATATAAATCTACATTATTTTTTGTAATTGTTATGCCTAAATATTTTACCTTTTTAACTATTATGAATCAAGTTGATCTAGTCAACTCCTCTTCCTCTTCTTCTCTTATGTTTTTAGTAATTATTTTTGTTTTTTCCTTATTTATTTTATAGCTGGATAATATTCTAAAATTCTTTAATGTATGTATTAGGGTTTCTATACTGTTTAGTGGATCCTCTAATATAATCACTAAATTGTCCACGTATGCATTTAATTTATATTCCTGATTCTTAATTTTTACCCCTTGTATTCCCTTCTCCATTCTAATTTTATTATTTACTATTTCCAGAATTAAAATAAATAACAGCGGTGACAGCGGACATCCTTGTCTGACTCCCCTTTTTATTTCTATTTCTTGTGTCTTTTCTCCATTTATTATTATTTGGGCTTTTTGCTCTTATCCAATCTAAAAAATTTTGTCCTAAAAGTATTGCTTTTATTACCTCCTCTAGGAATTTCCAATTCATCCTATCAAATGCTTTTTCTGCGTCTAAAAAGCAAAGAGCCATTTTCCTTTCATTATGCTTATGGTAATACTGTATTATATTTAACAATGTTCTTATATTATTCTTTAATGCCCTTCCTGGTAGAAACCCACTTTGATCAGTATGTATTGTATTCTGCAATACTTTCTTTAATCTTTCTGCCAATATCGTAGTAAATATTTTGTAATCCACATTTAATAATGCAATGGGTCTATAATTCCCTATTTCTTGAGAGTCTTTCCCTTCTTTTGGGATCACTGTAATATTAGCTTGTCCCCATGAAGGTGGCCGTATCCCTTTATTTATATTATTCATTACCTTATGTAATGGGTCTATCAATTGTTCACTATATACTTTACAATATAACGATGAAAAACCATCTGGGCCTGGCATTTTCCCTGTTTTTTGTTTCTTAATAGCTTGCAAAATTTCCTCTTTTGTTATGTCCTCATTTAATTCTTCTCTATGTACTTTCATAATTGTTATATTTCCTTTATCTTTTAAATATTCTTTTATCTTCTCGTTCTTCCATTGATTAAAATCCTGTTCTGCAAATAGGTTAGCATAATACCTTTCAAAGGCCTTCTTTATGTCCTCTTGTTTTACCAGAAGTTTCCTATTTTCATTTATCTGTGTTACTATACATTTCTCTTTCTCCTTCCTTTTATATGCTAACCATTTATTCACCTTATTCGCGTAGAAATTTTTTTTTTGGCAATTTTAAATTCCTTTCTATTTCTTGTGTATCTTGTAATGCAATTTGTTTTTGCAACACTATAATCTTTTCCTCAATCTTATTATCCTGCCGGGAACTTTTCAATTTATTCTCTAGCTGTCTTATTTCATTTAATATCTTTTGTTCTTTAAATCTTTTTTCCTTTTTCAATTTTATCTCTTGTTGTATTAGGATACCACTCATAACCACCTTACCCGCTTCCCAGACTATTCCTATATGGACCCCTTTATTTAAATTTTCTACAGAATACCTCTCCAGAATTTCCTTACCTTTTTCCAATATTGCTTCTTCCTTCAATAAATTCTCATTTAATTTCCAACTAAACTCTTTCTTCCTATCCTCCAAAGTTAATATTAGAGAGCTATGGTCTGATATGCCTCTGGGCAATATTTCCATCTTTTTTACACATTTACTTATTATTTTAGTAATCCAAACCATATCTATTCTTGACCATGATTTAAAAACTTCAGAGAAATATGTATATTCTTTTTGTGGTCCATATAGGTTTCGCCATACATCTACCAACATTAAATCTTCTGCCATTTCCATGACATTTTCTGGTAGCTTCCCTTTATTTTTAATTTGTTTTTTTACTTTAGATCTATCTATTTCTGGCTGTACGACCCCATTCCAATCTCCCATTATTATTATTTCTTTATGTTCTGTATTTCTAATTTTTTCCCATAATGTTCCATAAAATTTTTATTATCCAAGGGGCCGTATATTCCTAATAATAATATTTTTGTGTTTAATATTTTTACTTCTACCCCTATGTATCTTCCTTGTTCGTTTAAAATTTCTATAACTTCATACTTTGGGTTCACATATATTGCCACACCTCTTTTTTTGTTTTCTATACCAAATGTAAATACCTTTCCTAACTTGGAAGTTTCCAAAAATTTTTTTCATGTCTTTATTATATGTGTCTCTTGAATGCAATATATATCACATTTTTGTTTTTCTAGAAAATGAAAAATTCTTTTCTTTTTGATTACTGAATTTATTCCCCTTATATTCCAGGATAGAATTTCTATCCTCATTCTAAATTCTCAACTTTTTCTTTTTTACAATTTCCTTATGCAGTCTCTTCTTCCAATAAGATATCCTCTCTTGTCTCTTCTAATTCCTGTTCTGTCTCCTCTTGTTCTTGCTCGTGTTCTTCTGATTCCTGTTCTTCTTGTATATCCACTTGTTCTTGTTCTTTCACTTGTTCTTGTACTTCTTTCTTTTTCTTCTTATATTGCTTTCCATTGTCTTTTTTTGATTTTTTGTTTGTCCCTTCTTCTCTCCCTTCTTCTCTCCTCTCTTCTATCTTATATTCTTTGTTTCTTCCTACTTTCATCTTTAAGTCTTTTCAAAAAATCTTCTGCCTTAGTTGTCGTATTTATTATGTATCTTCTTTGATTAAATGTCAGTATTACTCCCTCCAATTTCGCCCATCTATATATTTCCCTTTTCTTGAGTTCTTGTAATAGGAAGGAATAATCTTTTCTTTTCTTTAATACTTGGGATGCCACGTCTTTAAAAATCTTGAACTCTGTTCCATCAATAATCAACTTGTTCATATAGCTTTGGTGGATAATCATCTCTTTCACTCTCTCCCAAACGAAATAAACGACTATATCTCTTGGGACTTTCCTTTTCCGTGCAATTAATGAATTGATCCGAAAGATCCAATCTATTTCAATATCCATCTGTTCTGACGGCCAATCCAAAAATCTCGCCAGTGCTGGAATTACTCTACTGTAAAGATCCTCCTCCTCCAATTCTTCTAATCCTCTTATTTTTATACATTTTTCTCGATATTTCCATTCAGAGAGTGTGCTTTTTGTTTCTGTTTGTTCCACCATTCCTTCTAGTTCTCCCGTTCTTTTTTCCAAATTTCTTGTTTTTTCCTGAACTTCTTCCACTGTCCTACTCATGTCTTTCACATCCTTTGTTACATTTTCTAACCTCTGCGTAAATTGTTCCATTTCTTTTTTCATTTCTCTTACTTCTTTCTTCACTTCCGCAGAAAGATCTTTCATTTTCTCGCACATACCTGTCCGTATCTTCCTGACTTCTTCCAGTAACATCTGGTATGGATCCACTTCTCCCGAGCTTCTTCTCAACGTTTGAATTTGAGTTTGGACCAATTTTCTTCTTCCCGCTGCCATCTTTTCACTTCTCCTCTTCTTTCGCTTCCACTTGATTCTCTTCACCAATAAATATCTTTTATATTTAATAAATTATGTATTATTTGAAGATACTCTTTATTGTAACTTAACCTATATTTTTAAATCAGCTCCTTTTACTTAAAAATGTACTTAGTTCAAATATTGATTCCAATCTTACTTCTACCTAAGTCCTAAGTATTTCTCCCAGAATTTTTAAAATTATTAATTGTTAAATGTTACTCCTATATTTCCTTCTTAAATTGTATCTTTCTTAAATTGTATTTAAGGAGTTACTATGTTACCTCAAACTAAACAATCTGTTCTTATTTTATTTTATTTTATTTCTATTTTATTTCTATTTTATTTTTTTCTTCCAATTTTATATTTCAATTTCAATTTTATATCAATCTACCTCTACAATAATTTTCTACCTTATTTATTTCCTAGTCCCCAAGGACTTTAATCCTTCTAATCCTCCTTTGTTATCTATAAACAGTCTTAATACTTACCTTACTACCTAAGTATTAAATTTCAAATAATAAATATTACAATTCACTTGTTTATTAATTTACTGTATTTCCAAATGTAATGGTATCTTGCCGCCACTAGATTACACTGTTTGACAACCTTCCTTCTTTCCTTCTCTACAATTTGACCCTATATGGTTAACTTGTATGTTCTGGTTACCAAATAACCTTGGAGAAAAAAAAAACAGTATGAGACAGCCAAGGTCTTGCCACTAGCTGTCATCTTACAACCTTGAAAGTTATCTTCTCTTTGCCACCTGTCAGGGCTTAGTTTCTCCTCTTATTTTAACCAAACTTTTTATTTAAAGATTCCACCAATCTAAATAGTATACTACTATTTGTACTTTTCTCCTTTTCGATTACTGAAAAAACACTTCAATGGACCAACCCTCAGTTACCAAAATAAATGTTTCCAAAAAGCCAACGATAAATTTATAACTTTATCCCCCAATCTTTCCCCCTCAAGTCTATATTAATTAATGTTACAACTTTTCAACCTTTATCAGACCTTAACAAATTAATCTCTCCCCTTACTTTACCAGACTCCCTTTATTCTCCCCCCAGTCATTTTCTTCCTTTCCCCTTTCTCCAAATCTTCCTCCCGGGGTTTCTTCTACTGTTTCTGTCCCTCGATGTCAGCTCTTACGCTCCGTCTCACAATCTCGATCTCACCTTCTTTCAATCTTCCCCACGCAAACCTTCACTATACTTCAATCCAGTCCAAAATGTCTATCTCAGTCCAATACTCTCAATTCTCTGTTGAAACGTTGTCTCTCTTTCAAGTTCTGCTGTCCTTCTCCTCCTTTTCTACTTTCCGTCCTCTTTCCGTTTTTTCCGTACTCGCGCCCCAAACAATCTTCTTAAATCTTCTTAATTTTTTCCACCTTCCTCAGTCTAATCCAACTTTTCTGTGTTTTATCCTTCAACAGAACTAAATATTCTTTAAATGTTTCTGACTCTCAGTCTTATTCCTCCGTCTTACATCTTCATCCGTCTATCCTTCTTTACTTTCTTAGTCTCCGTCTTTCAATTACCACTCCCGTTTTTGGTTTATTTTCCTTTTCCTCTTCCCTCTGACTCCCAACAATCTTCCTGCAACGTCTCCACAAACACAATCTCACAGCACTGTTCTTAATCCTTCAAAAACCTCTAATCAACAGTATATCTTCCTCGAAAATTATTTATTTTATTCAAACCCCATCTCCACTGTCGCTTCTCTGTGAGCCACTTTTTATCCAGTTATCCACTTATCAGTTCGGACCTCCGTTATCTAGTATTACACAGTCCCAGGTGCTTTCTCTATGTTTCATATATATAAGTCTTATTTCCTAAATTGCTTAAATTTCTATGTCTTGTATTTTATGAGTCTTCAGTGTTTCGTCAATGTTATCTCAGTCTATAGCGAAAAACTTTCTTGTCCCTTTCCTCCGTCCTCCCAATCTTTTAAGGCTTGCTGCTCTAGCTGCGTCTTAGATTTTTTCTGGTTTTTTTTTTAAAAAACATTTTTCCTCCCCCCATCCAATACTCTCACTTTTCTTTATAAGGTGTACTTAATGTGAAGGGTATTCCTTTTGTTCCCTGAGTTTCAGTTTAATTTCACTTACATGTCAAAACATCCTTTACATGTTAGAAGTTTGTAGCGTAGCCATCCCCGCTCTCCGGTAGTGCATCAGGCATGGTGGCTCTCCGACCTTCGGCTCTGTTATTCGTTTCCATTTTGTTATAGATTTTCCAGGAAACTATCTGCCTTCTTCGGTCCCTGTAGAGCCCCTCCAAATCCCCTCACCCAAGGGGATAAGTTGCCCCATTTCTTGTCGCTCAAAACGGGCATACAACCTCATGCACCGATCATCCGTCTCGCAGCTGTGCGAGTAGACAACCGGTCTCTACGCCATCTAGCTCTCCTCCTCGTAAAAATCAGTTTCCCTTTGAAGGGACCCAAGCTGAAGCTTGGCCTCCACAGAGCCTTGTTAAAATGGCTATTTCCACACTTGACTGTTATAGTGCTATTATTCCACTTTCAACGTCCTATGGAATCCCGGGGTTTGCAGTTTAGGGAGGGGCCTTTGAGGCCAGGATTTTCAGGATCCCCAGGATTTCATAGGATGTTGAAAGTAGAATAATAGCACTATAACAGTGGTCAATTGCAGATTTTACAAGGCAGCATTTGGCAGATACATTACATACTAAAATAAATATACAGTGTGTCATATAAGATCCCTTGCATTTTTACTCTCAGATTAGTGTGTGGTGCCTCAATATTACCTGGAAACATCATATATACATAGTGGATATTTAAACTTCCCCCAGCCATTTTTTTTGTTCCAAAATATTCCCTGAGTGCACTTCTTAACATTTTTTTAAAAAGAAATATTTCCATTGGTGTCAATACCCCCCCCCTTTTTTTGTTTAGTTTTGTTTTCATGGATGGAATGAGAGGAAGGTTCTGAATATCAGAAAGTAAAAATCCAGGAATTTAACCTTTTTTATCCATGAACAACCCCAGAGCAAGACTTAAGGCACAATCGTAACTGGTGAGTGTGAACAAAGGACAGCTGAATCAATGCCAGGGCAGTTGAAATTGTACTGAATCCAAATCTTTCCCATCCTAGGACTGTCCTTGCCCTAGCCTAACCTTATGCTGGCATTGTGGATGTGCTGGAGTGAATTTGTAACACAACACATCTACTCCCTTGCCCCACTTCTTCTCTGCTCCCGCTTTTGACTTTTTTTTTTCCAGAAGAATTCTGCTGCCAACATATACTGTTAATAGCACTCATTTCCTTGTGACTCCTGTGTCAGTAGGGCAGTGAATCCCCTAATTTTAGTCCAAGCCTATAAAAACCTATTCTAGGTGCTGAATTTTGGAGATATGCTTCAGTACTTGGATAGCTTCTTTTACCATCTGGACTAAGGCCAAAATAACACCTCTGGCATAGAAGCCATCAGACACCACTGGGCAGCAGATTTCTGAGGTGACAAGCATTTTTGCTTGCAGAAGAGTATTTGTTCATGCAGAAGAGGCTTATGCCTAATGATGGCAGTGGTGCAGTGGTTAAATGCTGGTACTGCAGCCACAATGTTGTGAGTTCAATCCTGCAGGGCTCCAGGTTGACTAAGGGCTCCAGGTTGACTACCATCCTTCCATAGGTTGGTAAAATGAGTACCCAGTTTGTTGGGGGCAATTAGCTAAAAACACATCATAAACCGCATAGAGAGTTATCACACTGATAAGCGGTATAGAAATGTAACTGGTATTGTTAATGATAACCACCTACAGTTGAAGGGTCTTTAGGTTAGAATTGCACTATACCTTGAAAGGAAAAAAAAACTGAACTTCATGCAACTGAGTTATCATCATATGCAATTTAGCCCTTTGTTTCTAGAAACACTGTCTTCCTAGGTTTTGATTCAACATTTTGAGGGTGAGAGAGCAGTGGAAATGGCTAAATGACTGATAGTTCCACCTTCTTATTCCACAGTACGTTTTACCAGGGACTGGGCAAATACTGTGCTTTGGAGAAGAGGTTATTCAGTTGTTTCCACCTTCCTTTGCTCTGTTGCTGAACTGTTCTGTGAAAAGGAGGTGGTTCTGTGCTGAGTTTAACATGGGTAGCTTCAGGTTCTGTTGTCTAATGACTGTAAAATCCTTTCCTTTCTCCTTAAGTAATATTTTAATCAATACATTTCAGAATTTTCCCGACAGTGTGATCTATCTTTTATTGATAATAATAGCCTTCTTCCCTATTCCCTGTGATATATGTGTATGTTTTCATTAGATATGATTTAGCCAGGAAATCCATCCTCTTTTCCTCTAGTTGGTTAGAAAAAAAATCATTATTTCACTTCTGTTCTGTGGATGCACTTGTGTTTGTGCCTCATTAAATATCCTATTAAAAAACAGACAATATTAAATCATATATAAGAACTTAAAATTGGCAAAAGCAAGCTCCCTTTCCTATTCTCATGCATCTGTCCTTGATAACAAACCAGTTGTAAGAAAACAGAACCAAAAGAATAGATGAGTGTACATGTGATTGTCTTGACATGTAACCTGCACGAAGGACAAGAGGCTTCTCTTAGGACAGAATATGGAGAAACAGAGTGGTTTCCAGTCAGGCAAAGTAGTCAGGCAAGGCTACATTTTATAACCCTGCTTATTTAATTGTACACTGAATGTATCGTAGATAAAGCAAGATTAGAGTCAGACAAAGGAGGTGTGAAAACTGGAGGAAGGAACATGAACAGTTTAAGATATGAAGAGAACATCATGCTGCTTGCAGAAAGTAGCAAGGGCTTGGAACAATTACTGAAGAACGTCAAGGAAGAAAGTGCAAGGGCAGGTTTACAGCTGAACATTAAGAAAGTAAAAAATAATGGACACAGATGATTTAGTTAACCTTAAAGCAAATGATGATGATATTTCCATACTTTGGCTCAGTCATTAATCAGAATGGAGACTGCACTCGAGAAATCAGAAGAAGACTAGGACTTGGAAGGGCAGCTACAAAAGAACTAGACAAGATTCTGAAGTGTAAAGATATATCATTGAATACTAAAGTTAGGATTGTCCATGCCAATAATATTTCCAATTTCTATGTATGTGAAAGCTGAACAGTGAAGAAGATAGGAAGAAAAACAAGTCATTTGAAATGTGATGCTGCAGAAGAGTAATATGAATACCCTGGACTTTTAAAAAGGTGGATGAATACAGCAAATCAAGCCTGCCGTCCAGGTCAAGATGACTAAACTGAGGTTGTATACTTTGGCCATATCATGAGCAGAGATGACTAACTAGAAAAGACAGTGATGTTTGCTAAGGTAGAAGGCAGTAGAAAAAGCAGAAGACCACATTACAGATGGATAGACTCAATCAAGGAAGACATATCCATGAATCTGCAAGACTGCGCCATGCAGTTGAGGATAGTGTGAGTTAAAGGAGTCCCATTCAAAGGGTCATGAGAATTCGAAGTTGTCTTTCTCCCAGAGATGAGTAGATATTTCCAGCAAAGAAAATGCTGTTTTCTGTACAAATGTGCAAAGGCAAAATTTGCACAGAATAAAGCCCAAGCTGTGAAAAGTCCTTGAAAACTCCTAAAGACTTCTTCTGTAGAGGAGGAAAGTTGCTAAAATTACTTGTTGTTCCCTTTAACTACGAAGTTAGCAATGAGTTACATTCCTACATGTAATACCAACAGGACTTGGGAGAACCTCATTTTCCCTTTTCATTCAGTGCATATGCTAAGATCGTTAGAAATTCAAAGGATCTGGTGTTCACTTCCCACTTTTATCCCTTTCCCTCAGTTACACTGCTTGAGCACTGGAACTCTGTACAAGAGGGGATTTGTCCTGATAGAAATAGGGGGAAAAAAGTTTTCTAAGTATTTTGTTCACAGTACAGAATTTACGGAAGTATTGTGCTTCATTTTTGTATGACTAAATTAAACAGGAACAGTAAAAATCAATACATAATTAGTGAGGGAAAATATCACATTTCATGGCTGAGTGGCAGTCAAAAGATTATAGTTAGTCATTTATGACTGTACTATTGCATCAGCTGGGATTTATATTGAAAGGCAAAGCTACTGTGTGATGTAACTGTAAAATATGAGTTGTCATTTACAAATATATATTAACAATAAAGCTCTCTAATTAAAATAGATTGCTCACTCCCATCTTCTCAAATTATTTGCTCCCACTGTGATTGTAATGAATTCTTATTAATTAAATTTTAATACTTTGATCATCTGATGCAGTGCTAACTCTTTCCAGAGACGAATACAGGTATCAAAATGAAATTTAGCCACCTATTTCACAAGCTTACTTCTAGGGTTTTAGTTAATATTCTAAAACAGCAGCTAAAAAGTGTGGACTGCATGCTGCAGTCAGCCCTTTCAGTGTGCTCCCTACACCAGTTCACCCACTAAACGGTAAATTGTACCACAAGAGATCTTTGGGGTTGTGACATCACATTTAAATTTGTTTTACCCTTGGCCTTTTGAAATAATTCCTCCCCATCCTGGTTACTTCCCATTTCTCAAAAAAATACAAGGTTCTTTAAGGCCTTAAGAAAAGGGATTCATAGGATGCAGAGATCTGGAATATATGCACATGCTAGTTGGAAAATACATTGAAAAATGAGTCAGTCTAGAAAATGCACACCCAAATTGTGATGTGTACAGGAATGTGTACAACTTTTGGAAGAATCAGAGACTCATGTGAAAATGGGAAAAAAATAATGAGATTGAGCTTAACATTTTCACATATCCCAACTGTGGTCACTCTTGCATAAATCCACAACTTTGCCTGAGTAGAATGAAGCCTGATGCATCATCCTGTTTAAACTGTATGCTGAACATATCATACATAAAGCAGCATTAGAGGAAGGAGGTATGGATAATAGAAGAAGTAATATCAACAATTTAACATATGAAGATGAGAACATATTAATTGCAGAAAATAGCCAAGATTTTTAACTATTTTAACTGCATCTTCATACACAGATCTTGTTTTAGTGCCTCACCCACATTAACAACAATCCAAATAACTAATTTCATTTCTGTCCATGGAATTAAATACACTAGTGCTATTTTATTTCATGTTCTATATTTAATCTCATTTGTTCTTTATATCCAAATATTTCACAAAATGTTTAGGTCAGTAAATCCAAATAAAGATCTATGCCCTCTATGAACAGTTACCTCACTAGCATATAAATTAACCTGCCATATTTCTTGCTTACTTACATTAATTCTGTAGTTAAGTTAGATCCTATTCCATGCGCCAGAGTTTCTGCAGACATAGCAAATAGCAATAGAAATCATGGAGAACATTGTTATATACCCCTAAGCAGCCTACATGAATTAGATTGTGTTTCCGAAATTGTGACATTTTTATATAGACTTGTTTTATACATGTAGCTTTCAATAAATCTATATAAATTAATAAATATTAGTCATATTAAAAACCGCAATAAACTAGTAGAAATTTTGCTTAATAACATAAATAAAATTTATCATATATAAAATGGGCATGGATTAATAAAAATGTTTTCAGCTGGTCCTAAAAAAATTATCATTTCTACTGTGCAAGCCAGCCAGGGGAGATCACTGCAAAACTGGGCATCCAAGCTTAAAAACCAACTTCTGAGATGATGCCAGCCTCTCATCCGAAAGAAGATGCACCCTGAAAGAGGCTGCTGTGAGGACTTGTGCTTATTCAGTTCAAAGAAAGGCACTAAATGTGTTTGCAGAGAGAATAAACTATCCCAACTTCTTTTATTATTTTGCTTTAAACAGAAATTGCCCCCACAACCACTCCAGGGGCATCTTGACACACAGTTGCCAATGTGTGAAAATATGAAGTATAAATTATAAATAATTAATTTTGATGACTATGAAATGGGATTATGTATTCTCTGATGTTACCCAACTGCTTATAGGAATGGGCTCAGCATGATTCTTTGCCATAATTATGTTAGTAACCAAGAAGCAACTTTGATCTATTTTGTGTCTTAGCATTAATCATGTGCAAAATGAGAAACACTGAAGAGTTTTTGAAAGAGGAAATTAGGAACAACAAAGTTTCATTTTGATTTTTGTCATGCCCACCAGCTGCTCCTACTTACTGAGGATGGTCCCTATTTTCTAGTCACAAAGAGAACTCTCAATGAGAATGCATATGAAAGCATAGTTGTTAGTGCTAGTGTGGCATACAGGACCTACTTTGTTATTATTAGTTGCACTGATAAGGCACAGACTGAAACCTATGTTATGAGAATTTTCTATTTTCTGTTATACCTCTGCTCCCTACCTCATCTGACTTCCGTTTATTTAACAGCTGATTACAAAGAGTAAAAAGCCTCCCACATTGTCCAGATATCTGTCCCAAGGGCTGAGGGTGTGCTGCAGTAAAGCCCAGATCCTCATACATATGCCATCTTTTATTCTTTCACCTTCTCAAATTCCAGAGTATCTAATTTGCTCACTTAACAGTGCAAAGAGATCCTGAATCCACAGTGCTTCCAGTGCTTCATTTTTGAGCAAGGTGATGGAGTATAAGGTGGCTTCCCACCTCCAGGGGATCATGAATGAGATAGATTATCTTGATCCATTTCAATCTGGCTTTAGATCTGGTTATGGGATGGAGATTGCTTTTCTCACCTTGATGGGACAAAGTACTTGAGGGACTGGACAAGGGGAATGTGACATTTTTGGTTCTGCTGTGACATCTTGGTGGCTTTTGATACTAATGATCATGGAATTCTGGGTCAATTCACTTGTATGAGACTTGGCAGAGTCTCTATTTCTTTGTGAGTACAATGAATGGTGTGTGGGGGGGAGGATGCTTTATTGACATACTGATCACTGGCCTGTGGAGTCCCCTGAGATTTGATTTTGTCTCTCATGCTATTTAACATAAACACGAAATTACTGGAAGAAGCTGTCTCAAAATTTTCAAGTTCAGAGTTTGGTGGACAGCTGGATTCAGCCCTGTGCCTACCACTTTCCAAGGGAGAAAATTCCATGTGACCCTACCTGGGGTCATATATTGGGGTCAGGCCCTACCTGGTGTCAGGCCCTTTTCCCAGTCCCACACATTCACAAGAACATTCAGTGGGGAAGTAAGAGAGGGCTTTCATGTGGCTTTTCGTAAGCTCTTGAACACTTTTCCTAGGAATGCCAAGTTAGTCCCTTTTTTATTGTTCTTCTATTGGCAGCAAAAAGTTTTATTCCAATGGGCTTTTAGGAACCAACAATTTGTTTTAAAAGGTCATTTAATACTATCTCTCATTGCTTTTTTGCTTTTAAAAACCTGCTTTTTACCATTATATCTTAATTGATATCTTAATTGATATTTGGTTCCATTTCATTTTAACAATAAACTATTGGGTGGTTTTAATCTATTCTGCAAAACACTTTAACTCCCAATTCTGCAAGCTTTCTGTATAAACACTGGAAACTTGCTTGAGTTTTCCATTCTGTGGCCAAAAAAACCCACAATTTGATTCTATACCATCAGGATCGCCCCACCAACTAACTCTTCCAGCATTATTCATGTCATGTCATTACTCTGTCTTTTTGTGAGAGGAAAATAGCAGTGGAAGCATATTGTGGTAGAATAAATATCAGGATTACCACCCACACAGTGATGTTTTCATTCAGTTGTCACCAGCAACAACTGGAAATTTATAGGTTGTTGTGGGTTTTCCAGGCTTTGAGGCCGTGTTCTATTAGTATTTGCTCCTGACGTTTTGCCTGAATTTATGGTTGGCATCTTCAGAGGATCCTCTGAAGATGCCAGTCACAGATGCAGGCAACACATCAGGAGCAAATACTTATAGAACATGGCCTCAAAGCCCGGAAAACTCACAACAACCTATGGATTATGGCCATGAAAACCATCAACTTTACAACTGGAATTTATTTCCCAGTGCTTTCTGGTGTTAATGAATCTCTCTCTAAGCATACCCACTGCATCATCCAAAGCCCTGGTCTATAGATTTAGGTTTGTTTGATGTATTACATCACTCTCCCTTCTTACCAGGTTTAGGGAACTAGGATAGCAGGTAGGAAGCTTTAATAATGTGGGGAGGTAAGGAAATGGCATGGATTCATTCATACTTGTTAATATTTTTTTCCCCACTTGGATTAATGCATTAAGTTAGGCATATTTCACATTAAGCACAGAAACTCACCACTGTTGAAAGTCACAAGAAACAGAGAGAATGCCTATACAGCAGTCTTATATAGGTACACTGAGAAGTAAGTTACACTAAATTCACTGGGGGCATGCCCAGGTATGGAGTCGTAGGATTGCTGTCTTAAATACTAAGCTTGCTATTGAACTCCTTGTGAATTGAATGATAATCTTGCAGATATTATCCCTAGTTTGGACCTTCTTTGTGAGAAGCTCTTGTTTATTTATTTATTTATTTTTGTTCATTCCCATTTTGCATTCTGAATGTTGCATCCATCAGTTTGGTTCAAGCAGCTGCTATTCAAAAAACTGCTACAATAGAGCCTACAGCAAAAGAATAATAATAACTAGTCTCTGCATAACATGAAAAGCTGGTATTGGATTTGTGCTCTTTTATTCACCCTTGTGTTTCTTTGACAATAAAGCAGGCTTTAAATGAAAAATTATAGGTTAAATTCTATAAATTATGTACAAGCCAGTAAAACAGCAAACGTCTCTTGCCTGTGACATTATTAAAAACATCAATTGCGCCCTGCCACTGTCCTACCTCAGCCGTCCTGCTTCTACATTGTTTCAGATCAAAATCAAAATTTAATGCCTACCAACAACAAAACATGTCAGAAATGGGGGAAAAGGCAGATCAAAATAGTTGTATCTGTAACATGACATACAACCTGGTTTTGTTCAAATCCTCATTCATCCACAAAGCTCACTGGGTGATCTCAAGTGACTCACTCTCTCTCTCTCTCTCTCTCTCAGCTGAATATCTCACAGCTTTGATGTGATGATCAGAGTGCCTTGGCTGAAGGCATTGTTGAACAAAGGGTTAAATAAATAATAAATAAATGCCTGCATTCCCAACAGCAGGTAGAGGTGTTTGTAACCACAGATCCTCCTTCGTACCCTCACTATGTATGATGTTTCCCCAAAAGAGAGTACCCCACAACAGTTGCTCTCACAGCAGCTCTGAAATTTTCATTTTTAGTAAGGACACAAGCTGTTTCTATGTCCTGTTTGATCATAACCACTTTCCTGCAGTTGGAAAAACAGATGTTAAGCACAGTGGAATACTATTCTGAAGGCATCATTTTTTTTTATTATGGCCTAGCCAATAGGGATGTGCTTCAAATTTACACAGAGTGTAACTCCATTCTGAACTGGGCTGATTTGGACAGAGTAAATGCAAGACTCATCCAAAGCAGACCAAGTCAGAAACTACAACACTATAGAAGATTTGTTAGGAAATGGATTCACAGACATAGAAATATAGACAATGTGCCTCCAAAAATTGATATATTTCTCCCCATGGTCCCCATCTAAGATAAACAATGGTGGAGAGGAGGGGAAAGGAGGAAGATTGATCTAGTTTTGCGACTGAGAACTCCACCTTTGAATCATACACAATCTTGGGGCAGGGATCTTTAATTAATACATTGCAGGGCAATTCCAATGCTCAGTAATGGACCAAAACAAATCCAAAGTTTGGTACTTTCTTTTCCACGATCAGGAACATTAAAATCGTTGGGACCAGAGATAGCATATTACAAGATGATTGCCTGGAAAAATCTATATCAGCCTTCCATCCTTGTCCTAATGCATTTTCTGTGATTTATGGGCCAGCTTGAGTTGCCAGTGTTTTGTTTGTTTGTTTGTTTAAGGAAAGGGCTGCTGCCTTTTAATAGTTGTGTACAAGAAGGAATTTCAGCTGAGATTTGTTCTACACAACCATTAAAGAGACAGAACCCCGTCCTTATCTCATTTAGCAACCCTAGTGCCAAAAGAGTGGTAAACATAAGAAGGTTTAAACTGTTTTCTATTGATCACTACTCTTAAGTCCTTGTAGTTATCCTTCTGAAATATTTCAGGTTTTTCCTATGGCATTTAAAATTTTCATACAAATTGCCAAAGAATGTGTGTATGTGTTATGGTTGACAAGTGGTTGGTTGCCATTTTTTCCCAGAGGAGAGAGCAGAGGGTGAGCTGGGTCTGTGAAGACATCCTTGACCAGGTGCTGTTTACAGGCTTGTGGGGCTGTGCTTGTTTATTTGCTTGTCTTTGTTAGGTCTCCTTGTGCTGGCCGTGTGCTCTCCCTAACAAGGGGGAGGAGCCAGCTGGGGGGGGAGCCTTATTAAGAGCTCCCAATGGCGCCCACCCCTCTGCTTCAATCCTTGAAGTTCAACCCTCGGCTATCAGCAGAGCAGACATAGCTTATACAGTTGAATTTGAGAAAGAAAGCCCAGTTATTCTTTCTAGACCTATTCCCTGTACTACTCTCTGTAGTATCAAGGATGGAAGGTGAGGGAGCTGCCGTGGTCACCTGTCGCACTTGTGGTATGTTCCTTTTCTTGACACAAGATGTTGTCGGGTACACCTGCAGCAAGTGCAAGCTGGTGACCTTCTTGGAGGAGAAGGTTCGGCAGCTGAAGGCACGAGTTTCTAATCTTCATCTTATTAGGGAAGGTGAGGAGTTTTTGGATAGGGCAGAAAAGACCTTCCTGAAAACTGAATGCGCAGGGGAGCTGCCAGATCAGGAAGTCAGCACACTGGGCCAGGAAACGGATGCTTGGAGGAATGTCACACGGAGGAGTAGAAGGACCAGGAAGGAAACAGAGAGTCTCAACCTCCACAATCACTTCAAAGTTCTTGGCCTTATGAACGATGAGAAGCTCCAGGAGGAGGGAACAGAATGTCCACAAGAAGGAATCCAACTTCGGCAACAGGAACTAGATCAACACTCCCAGCCTCAACAGAATGCCCAGGCAGTCCTAGAAGAACCTGCTCATCGAGGAGCCCTGGACAAGCCTCAGAGGAGGTGAGTTCTGGTTGTTGGGGACTCCTTGCTCAGAGAAACCGAACTGGCAATTTGCAAACCAGACAAGTTCAATCGAGAGGTCTGCTGTCTTCCTGGGGCCAAGATCAACCCCATAATGGAGAGGCTAACCAGGCTGGTCAGGCCCGCTGACCATAAGCCCCTCATTTTGGTTCATGTTGGAACCAATGACACTGTGAGGCACAGTTTTTACCACACCGCAAAGGACTACGAGCTTATGGGGACAAAGCTTAAGGACCTTGGTGCACAGGTGGTAATTCGTCTCTCCTCCCTGTTCAAGGACATGGCGCACGAAGGGAAAGGGCAATAGCAGAGGTCAACAACTGGCTCTGCACATGGTGCCACCGGCAAGGGTTTGGGTTTTTGGAACATGGCCTGAATTTCCATGAACGTGGGCTTCTGGCAAGGGATGGGCTGTACCTCACGAAACTTGGCAGGAATGTTTTTGCAAACAGTCTCACAAGGAGGATTAAGAGGTCTTTAAACTAAGTTCCGCTGGGGAGGGAGACAATATTATTCAGGGCAAGGACTCGGCGAGTGAAGGGGGGAAAGGCCCAAATGATATTGGACAAGTAGTACAAGCGTCCAATGGTGGGTGGAGTAGAAACTATAGTACAGGACTTGCAGGAAGGGCCCGGGGACTTAAGTGTCTCTACACTAATGCGCAGAGTATGGGAAACAAGCGAGATGAACTTGAACTCCTAGTACAACAAAATAAATATGATTTGATAGGCATCACTGAGACCTGGTGGGATGAGTCTCATGATTGGAATGTAGGAATAGAGAGGTATAGCCTATTTTGTAGAAACAGACCAAACAAGAAAGGAGGAGGAGTAGCCTTGTACGTCAAGGATGTTTTCACCTGCGAAGAGATCCATGACTTAAACCCAGAAAGCCAGATCGAGAGCATCTGGGTAAGAATCAATGGAGCGAGAAACAATAGGGATATTCTGGTGGGGGTTTCCTACAGACCTCCAACCCAGGCTGAGGACCTTGATGACGCCTTCCTCAGCCAAATGACTGCACATTCAAAAAGGAGAGATACAGTAATAATAGGAGATTTCAATTACCCGGATATATGTTGGCAGTCAAACTCTGCCCAGACAGCAAAGTCCAGCAAGTTTCCTGCTTGTCTTACAGACAATTTCATGGTCCAGAAGGTGGAAGAGGCCACAAGGGGATCAAATACTCTAGATCTGATCCTGACCAATAGGGATGACCTTGTTAATGAGGTAGAAGTGGTTTGATCTTTAGGGGGGAGTGACCATGCCCTATTGGAATTTGGCATTCAGTGGGAAGGAGAAGATAAGTGTAGCCAGACACTCATCTTAGATTTTAAAAAAGTGGACTTCTGTAAACTTAAGGAGCTGCTGGCTGAAATTCCGTGGTCAAGAATAGTGAAAGGGAAAGGACTTCAGGAGGCATGGCAGTTCCTTAGAAGGGAGATACTGATGGCACAGTCTAAACCTGTGCCAATAAGAAGGAAAAATGGAAGGCATCTGAAGAAACCAGAATGGTTGACTAAAGAACTCTCAGCTGAGCTAAGTGTTAAGAGAAACATGTACAGGAAATGGAAGAAGGGGAAAACCACCAAAGAAGAATTTAAGCAAGTAGCCAGGAGATGTAGGGAGAAGGTCAGAAAGGCTAAAGCACAGAATGAACTTAGGCTGGCCAGAGACATCAAAAACAATAAAAAGGGCTTTTCTAAATATGTCCACAGCAAAAGGAAAAAGGAGGAGACAATAGGATCGCTGCGCAGAGAAGATGGTGAATTACTAACAGGGGGAAGAGAAAAGGCAGAACTACTTAACACCTTCTTTGCCTCAGTTTTTTCCCAGAAGGATACAAGCACTCAACCTGGCGGTTGGGGAGCAGGTGAGGAAGCAGGAGAAATGTGGCACATAATAGGTAGAGAGGTGGTACAAGAATACCCGGCCACACTGGATGAATTCAAGTCTCCAGGGCCAGATGAATTGCATCCTAGGATATTAAAAGAACTGGCAAAGGTCATTTGGGAACCGCTTGCTATAATCTTTGAGAAATCCTGGAGGACAGGAGAAGCTCCAGCAGACTGGAAGAGGGCAAATGTTGTCCCCATCTTCAAGAAGGGAAATTATTGCCCAGTCAGCCTGACGTCAGTACCCGGAAAGATCCTGGAGCAGATCATTAAGCAGTCAGTTTCTAATCACTTAGAAAGCAATGTGGTAATCACGAGAAGTCAACATGGATTTCTCAAAAATAAGTCATGCCAGACTAATTTTATCTCTTTTTATATAGAGTTACTAGCTTGATAGATGAAGGGAATGCTGTAGATGTAGCATATCTCGATTTCAGTAAGGCCTTTGACAAAGTTCCCCATGACATTCTCGCAAAGAAGCTAGTAAAATGTGGGCTGGACAGGGCTACTGTCAGGTGGATCTGTAACTGGTTGACTGACCGTTCCCAAAGGGTGCTCACCAATGGCTGCTTTTCATCCTGGAGAGAAGTGACTAGCGGGGTGCCACAGGGTTCTGTCCTGGGCCCAGTGCTGTTCAATATCTTCATCAACGACAGATGAAGGAATAGAGGGCATGCTCATCAAATTTGCAGATGACACCAAACTGGGAGGGGTTGCTAATACGCCAGAGGACAAGATCAAAATTCAAAATGACCTGGACAGATTGGAGAGCTGGGCCAAGTCTAACAAAATGAAATTCAACAGAGAGAAGTGTAAGGTCCTACACTTAGGTAGAAAAAATGGAATACAGAAATATAGGATGGGGGACACGTCGCTGGATAGAAGTACGTTTGAAAGGGATCTAGGAGTCTTAATAGACCACAAGCTGAACATGAGTCAGCAGTGTGATGCGGCAGCTAAGAAAGCCAATGCAATTCTCGGCTGCATCAATAGGAGTATGGTGTCTAGATCGAGGGAGGTACTGGTACCACTCTACTCTGCTTTGGTTAGACCTCATCTTGAATACTGTGTCCAGTTCTGGGCACCCCAATTCAAGAACATGCAGCGTGGCTAGTTCCGGTCGCTCCTGAGTGGGTTCTGGTGTGGAACTACAAAAAGTAGTCCACGCCAGTCCACTCTACGGTGTAGAAGACCTCCGTGAGAGGTCGCTCTGCACCATTACAGAAGCCCGGTGTGGAAATGGCCTCTGGAAGAACTTCCTGACGGTCACGATGGAATATGGAAAGTGGAATATGCTGCCTCAGAGTGTAGTGGAGTCTCCTTCCTTGGAGGTTTTTAAGCAGAGGCTGGATGGCCATCTGTCGGGAGTGCTTTGAGGGTTTTCCTGCATGGCAGGAGGTTGGACTGGATGGCTGTGTGGTCTCTTCCAACTCTACATTTCTATGATTCTAAGTGATATAAGAGAAAGGGTTTCTGTCCTTTTCATAGCTGTGTCAAAGTGATAATTTGGCTAAAAAAAAAAAAAAAATAGAAGGGAAAGTGCACTCTTTCTTACATGTCCTCAAACTGCAAATGCTGGTCTTAAAAAAAAAAAAAATCTCAGTAGCTCTTCATCTGAAGTTTGGCAAATTCTTCCCATTAGAGTCAGCTATTCCTACAAGTTTTCCCCCCAAAATGAAAATTCATGTGTGTGTGTGTGTGTGTGTGTGTATAGCACAAAACATCCCACACCTTTTAATTTGAAATCTGTACAAATTCAACGCCATTCTGATGCACAGAAGAAGTTACAGCTATTGACTGATTTCACTCATCAACAGGAATATTTGGATCTGCTAAGAGAGATTCATATTTGGACCCAAATCAAGTCGAGGCAGCCTCTGATCTGGTTTTGGAATGACCTCTAAGCTGAATCAAGTGCCTGACTTGAATTTTGTGGTCACTGCACACACTACTAGCCAAAAGTCTGTCCAACAATTACAGAGAGCTATATTTACTTTAGAATTGGACGATATCTGGGGTAAGGTGAGAAAAGGGATTCTTGAGAGGACACTTAGAAGCCAGAAATAAGGCTTCATTTCTCTCTTAGAACCACAATAGCAAGCTTATTATGAATATGATGGGACACAAGTTGCCAATGTGCTATACTACAGTCAGGGGAGGCACAAGTATGAGGTCTTATGGACTGATTCTTTCAATTTTAGTCCCTCTTCAGAACAATAAGAACAGCTGTCCACTAATCTCAGTGAGACACTTCAGTTCTATCTCCTTTGCACCATTCCATGATAAAGTGATCTACTTATGAATAAAAGGTGTTAATGAAGAGTAATCAATGAGAAGATCCTCTCACACATCACTACATTTGCATGCACTGTCTAGCACATGCCAAACTATGAATAAATTTGATGGCTGACAATAGCACTTTTAAGACTAATTTATTTCAGCCTGAGATTTTACGGATTTTTATTCACTTATTCAGATACATTGATAGAATTAAAGCTGTCAGTATTTAAGCAGAGTCATATGGCTGTGGACTGTAGTGATAGGATACAAAAAAAAAAATGGAAGTTGCAATCCTAAATGCTTTCAAAGAGTTGAGTCATATGATACATGTTTGTCAAGGAACTAGTCATTTGGTCCTGTGGTGTAAAGTTGGAAAGTGTATTCCCTTCCGGTAGGAAACTTTTCTCAGGACAATTATTTTGTTACATGGATAACTAATATAAGAACTGATGTCAACTCATTTATTATACCTTATTATACATGTAGAAATCATTGACTCTCTTCATACCTGTGCTAATAGATTGGAATTTGTTAATATACCCCAAACAAAGGGAAAGTAGACATAAAAACCAATGTTAAAGGACTGAGAAAATTAATGATAAGAATTGCTGCTGATTCAAATAAAGAAAATACACACATATTGTAAAAGTATTTAAAATCCAATTAAATCCTTTTCAAAGTAGTCTCACATTAGAACCTAAAGATGAACTAAGCCTCATTATCTCATTAATCTTCTTCTGTCTCTTCTGTTATACATGTCCCATTACATTAATTAATCATTTTTCCTGATCTATGAGTACAGTCTTCTTTGCCTGCATTTAGGAACTGAGTAGTTAGATCTACAAACTGCTGTTTCATCTGACCCATTTGTTAAGTTTCATATTTTGACCCAGTTTAGCCTGAGTGTACAAACCCTATTAGATTCATCAGTAAGCAATTTTATTAAGAAAAGAGCAGAGATAAAAATATCACTTCAGGAACACTACAAATTCATAGTCACTTCATGACTGACTATACATGGATGTAACCTTACAGTGTGTAACTGCATGATGCATACAGAATCTATATGCTTTCTCAGACCTGTTTACTCTCTTGATAACCCTTCCTCCTCTTGGGTGATAGATAAAAGTATATATTGATTTGATCCTTTGATACAAGAAAAACAACTTTGCTTCTTGAGCTTGCATTCCTGTGGAGTTTGAGATGAATTTTGCCTCTTTCATACCAATAAAGGAGGTGGCTATGATTGGTTGGTGTGCAGCCAGTAAATACTTGAAGGAACTTCTGGCAATTTTTATCCAATAAAAAAAATACACATTATTAAATCTGCTGTGAAAAATCATAAAAATGCTGAGAAAACATTAATATTTTAAGCTATTCCACAATGAAAATGTGACGTTCCATAGCTTTACGAAAGCTTATTGGACGCATTAGGTTGCATAATATTTTATTTTGATTTAATATGAAGGCAGTTTTCTGTTTGGAAAGTATACCATGCTGCTGAAAACCAACAGAGCTACAAATGGATTGCTGCACAGTCTGTACAATAACATGATTACTCTGTTATTCAAGGCCACCATTTCCATAACTGTCTATTATTCTACAGATTATAAGAATGCACATTGTTTAAGAGTATTAAGAGCTCAAAGTAGAGAGTAAATAAACTCTGTGGTCTTTTGTTCTTTTCATTAAGAATGAATTATTTAGGAATGCTACATATGGTGATTAAATATATTTTCCTACAAGTTTGTTTACAGAAGAGAAGATGTTAATGGAAAAAGCACTATCCATGTCTGTTTTACTGTTTGGTTTTCATATAACAATTAAGATATGAAAACAAATCATTGAATTAAATCTAGAGATTACTCAACAACACGGCTATTAGAATTTCTTCCCTTACCGTTCACTTGAAGAATATGAATCTGATAGAGTTTATCATAACCATCTGCATAGCAGCTGTAATTTCCCATGTGAGTTGTAGTAATCTTAGTAATATACAGGGACCCATCATCACCAAAATCCTAAAGGGAAAGATGAATAACAATGTGGTCACAATTACTTGGACAACACTATGACAGCTACTCAATTCACTTTAAATTGCCAAGTATGATAACATATATCAATTATTGTTTATTATATCGGTTTTTGGTCCTAAAAACTAGATTTACAGTGAATAATATAATGAAAAATAAATTAATAAAAACAATAACCTAATCAGTAAAAACAAAATAGACAATAAAACATTAAATAAAGAATCAGGAAACCAACAAACATCAAAACAGTTGAAATTCTCAATGTATTTATATGTATAATAAATATTAAAACACTGTGGGTACAACAACCTACTCATTACCAAAGCTACAAATGAAAAATATTTCAGGACTGTGAAGATAGCAACTAATTTGGACATCAATTTGTATGCGGCAAATCTGCTTCAGCAAATGAGCCTTTCTGCCAGCTAAAATGACCATGAGTGGTTCATGATGGACAGAAATTAGAGCTATCAGTCATAGAACATAGTGTAGTTATTCTACCTTTCTCCTCTTTAACAATGTTTGTATGTGTGCCATAAGAAAAAAAAATGCAGCAGCAATACAAAGATGTGGTGCTAGACTCCCTCAACCCTGAAATTTCTCGTTAGAATCACAGCAACCACACATTCACAAACTCATCTGAACATACTCTAAAAGTGTGGCTTTCTTCTTTCATACCCAAAAATCATAATGTGCCCTTAACTCCTGGCCTGTACTGATCAAGTCACACACAGCACAGCCTAACTCCATTATTGCATGGGATCATGATTCTTCCCCTATCTTTACTCCCATTCTATTTGCAGATGTGGTCAGGCCAGTAAAACCAAGAAGGGATTCATTTATTACAATCTGGGCAGACCATCACAAATGACTGATGGCTAGTGTTCAGCTTGGTAGGTCACAAATTGTTCAGACCTGCCTTAAATCACGAGCTATTCCTAGCTTAGGTATAGAGTCTTTATTTGTTAGGTAATCTCCAACAGGCTTCAGAGCAAAGCGATATTAAACACAGAAAATACACAGGAGACAGAATCAGAATGTGTTCTACATAAATCTACCAGATGCTTTAGTTATTAAGAAGTAAATTATAATTGATTTTTCTATTCTTCAGCATCTTGCAGTGATGCAAAACATAAACATAATCTTCCTTCCAATCTGGACAGGATCAAAATGAGAACATAATCTGCATCTTTCTTCACCTAATATTTTCTGACAGAAGTCCAGTTGAGCTCTCTCATGCCAAAATGTTCCTTTACAGGAGTAATCCAGCTGTTATGCCCAAATCTAGACAGTTTTATATGACTGTTAGGTTTCATTTAATGAGGGAATGACATTTGCTATTAATTGTTTCTTTCTGCTTCATATTTCAGCTGTTGTATTATAATACTATTATTGTGATTAGGCACCAAGTGGGTGTTTCATAGATGTGTTGTATTGTTTCATAAACCTACAGTAAGTTAATGGACACAACCTTTAGCTAGCAGCATATGGAGTCACAATGAAAATGTGAAGCTTCTCGCCAGTTCAGAATTTTTTTTGTCAGAGTTTTTCAATATTTGGAAAAACACTACCATTTTCCAGCATTTTTTTCAATATTTTTGGATATTTTTTCCATTACTATCATTTACAGAGGCAGTCATACAGGCTTGCATTTATAAGGAATTACTATCTTTTACAATACTATAAAATTATTCATATGGACTGGCATTTATTAGGAATGCATTGCATTACCCATTTTATCTCTAGCAGACGTCTCTATACTTCATCATGACGGAACTAAACATCTATATGTTAACTGTGGCCAAAATACATAGACGTTGCAATAACTGCAGCATCTGTTATATGTATGATGGATATTAATCTGTCTAGAAAAACAATAAAAGGCCTTTCTACACTACACTTTCTACACTGTTATTGTACTGTCAACATCCTGTGGAATTCTAGGGTTTGTAGTTTACTGAGGCCAAAGAGCTCTCTGGCTGAGAATTCTAAATGCTCCTCCCTAAACTGCAAGCCCCAGGATTCCACAGCATGTTGAAAGTGGAATAATTGCACTATAACAGTTTCATGCGGAAAGACCCATAGTCTGTTCATAAGCACCGGTTCTCCCTTCGTCTCTGTTACCAGAATTTTATGGATATCTATCAGCCAGGATAGCACCATAGCTGTTACAGCTGTCAAAGACAGCCGTGTCCACACTGGAGACTGTCTACACCCTGACACTTGTTTCTCAGGGACTAGTTTTTATATTGTCTTTTCAATATCTGTTGGTTGTGGCACGATGAGCCCTCTTGTGCATGTCCAGAGTGCAAAGCCACACAATGCTGTGCTAAGCTCACACTGATTGCCCCTGGCAAGAAAAATAGCCATGCAGATGCATTGAGTCTAGGCTAAATCAGCTATTTATTAGAGCAAAGCAGCATATATGATAAAAACAATGTGCTTCAGACAGCAAGTCTTGAAGCAGTTCAAATACAAAGGCAAAGCATCAAAACAAAGGAGGAAAGAACGAGGAACATACTGAACATGATGTAAGCTTTTAACCTGTAGCAGACCACTTTCATACCTGCATATCACGTGACATATTACATGTTTAGTTCTCAGGCTTAGAGCTTTCCCATGAGACAGGACCTTCAGAAGACTAGATAGTCAAAACCTTAAACACCATCTGTGTGTTAGAGGACACTATGACCTCACTGCTCACTTCACTAGAAAAACAACTTATGCTACTACACGCACATACATTAACCCTTCAGAAACCTCAACAATATCTGCTCCAACAGAGATGGACTTCATTCAATCCCAGTTAACACAGAAAAAGGTTCTCCCATCTAATCAGAGATGAGATCTTACTATCCCTTTATCGGAAGCCATTCACAGAACAATCATGTGTGAAGTCACTCAGCCACTGTACCCCCACTGCCTGCCATCAGATTGCATCAGCCTGCTTACAGGTGAGTGCATCAGCCATCAGATATTAGTAAGCCTTTGGTTTCATTATATGATGGTCTTTCAGTTGTGTGTATGTGCCTGTGAAACGTCCTTATTTCTCCTCAGACTGGTTTTGCAATTCCTACCTAATAAGGTGCCCTGTCAATATCACTTGACCTTGACTCCACCCTTTTATCACAACCTTTGTGTAACAGGGTTAGGGTCTAAGTGTTGATTCAAAACTAAACAGTTTATTTAAGGTAGCGTGTTCTCTTTATTATCAGTGACTTTAAAAACTCAAGTTGACTTGGTAGGTATAAAACAAACTCTAACATTTATTATAGTAACATTGGAAATAAACCGTTCAAACTTTTGAGATTCCAACAATAACTCCCAGCCTTAGACATCAATTCACTGTCTCTTTTCCACAGCTACTTAACCACAACTCAGCCAACCGCTCTGGCCAAAATCTCATCAAAAGCTCTCTTTCAAACAGAATCTCTGCCTTACATAGAATTCTTCTCATCCATAAGCCCCTCCCACACACACCACTGTGCTGGTTTTACTCTTAAGGTACTACTCCTGTTGGCTACCAACCCACCATCTAGTTGCATGTGCATTCCAAATAGCTGACTCCCACAGCAACTTTGTCACAGTGCCTTCCAATGGCTTGTTGACTTATGGCAACCACATGAATTTCATAGTGTTGTCTCAGGGAAGGAATAATCAGAGTTGGTTTTCCCAGTTCCTTCCTCTGAAATGTAGCCTTTGGGACCTGTTATTTTTTGGCAGTCTCCCATCCAAGTAGTAATCAGGGATGACCCTGCTTAGCTTCTAAGATTAGAAGGAATCTGGGTATACAGGTCATTCGTCCTTTGTTTACCATCTTTCAGATTATTTTCTCCTTATCTCTTTGGCCATTTCCACACGCGGTGAGGGAATCGCTCCCTGCCGCTATGCACCGGATCTTCTGTCGGTCCAGTCCAGTCCGGGGTGAGGAGGAGCAGTGTGTGGTCATAGATCCGCACTGCTCCAGCGTCCAAAATGGCGGCTTCCGGTTGGTTGTGGGTCTCGACCAACCGCTGAAGCTCGCCAGCCTAAAGCCCGCCCTCCGCAGATCACAGGCTCACATTGGTGCAAGCCTGCGAATCTGCATCAGAGAGCAGGCATGCAATGACGCACGCTGGCATTTTAAAAGACCGAAAAAATCAGGTCTTTCAAAAACACGCTGGAGGACCACTTGGGGTTGTTCTGGAGCGGACTGAGGTGCGGATCTACGGTAAGTAGTCTGGACCCAGTCCGCTCCAAGCTGCAGATGTCCTCTGTGGAGGACGCACTGCACTGTTTTACTTACCCCGTGCGGAAATGGCCTTTGTTTTAAGTGAGACTGTCTTCATGCCTGGAACTAGCTAGTAAACCTGCACTTTTGATATTGTTCTGCCTAACACACACAAAAAGTTCTATTTTTTTTTCCCTTTAGACACACTTATTTCTGTTATTTTGAGGCTTCGAGGGCTTGAAACTGGCAAATTATACACCAAATCAGCATTCAGCCTGTAAAGATGCTCCTCTTCATGTGTCAGTGTTATGCTTCCATGTACCATTCCTCAGGATATCAGTTTAAAATCTGTTGGAGGCTGCCTATTTCTGACAAATGATTATTTATAGCCACTCAAATGAGATCTCTAATTCCGTTCTTGTTTTCTCCAGCATTCCTGATACATTTTCTGATGTGATGTGTTTGTTTTCTTTATACACTATAGAAAAGATGCTGATGAGATTGTCAGTTTCATATGATTCATTCAGTTCTGATTGGCAGAAATCAAGACATTGGATGGGCCTGAACTCTAGTCCTTCAGCTCAAAAAACTGAGCTGCTTGCTGTGTGATTTGGTGACAGCTTAGATTCAGATCTGGCCATGGGAAGACGAAAACAAACAACAAGCAGTCTAAGCTAGCAGCTTTTTCTTTTCAGTTAGAAAAAGAATAAACAACCATATTCACAGGAGAATACCGATATCATTATTGTCCTCTGAAGGCTACACTATAGAGTGGCACTAAAAGTAAACTTAAAATACAAGGAAGTTATCCACAGCCCCTCAGAGAAATCAAAATGAGACAACAAAAGAAAATCAAGTCCCAGGAAAACTAATCAAAGGCAAACATTACCTTCTATGTGCACAGACCAAGAAGCATCAATCATATATCACAGATTCTGGTGTTGCTACTGATATTAATAACAATCACCATGACAAGTTTCACAAGAGAATAAGGTTCAAGGATTTAAGGAGGATATGTGGCAACCATGGGAGAGTGCTTTCTCATTCCCCACCTTCATCAATCCACTCTTTTAGGTGAGACAATGCAAGAGAAATGGCACAAAGAATATAGAGTTATTCTATCACATACTTCGTGTATTCTACAAGAAAGTAGGGCTGTGTGAATATGTCCAGATGAGTTCCAAATTCCATCATTCCTCACCATTTGTTATTCTGGTTGAGGATGACAGGATATGCAATTAAATAAACTCTAGGAGGCTTATACATTCCCCACCCATGTGCTAAATTCATGTTCTTCACGTGCCATTGATGCAATACATTTACTGTGGCTGGAGAGAGAAACAGTTGGGGGATCTAATAAGGACAGAGTATAGGAATGGGGTCATACAGGTAAAAGTTCTCCTTTTTGTCTTGTCCCTGTTTGCTCTGCTAGCCTGCTGTTAGCTCTGTTGGTATTAGTGATGAAATTAGTAATATTAAAATGCAAAGAATCCATGATTTTGAACATGCATGAGGTTTTATATCATCAAATCTGATCTAGTTTATGTTCCCAAACCTGGATGGATTAGCTGTGTTTTTGGATGTGAAAATCTCGTTATCTCAATTTTGATGTGTTTTCTCAAATCCCATTTTCCACTGTCCTTGTTTTATATCTAGTTACAAGTCTTTTCCCTACACATACATTGCTATTCTCACTTTTAAAATGCACTTTTTTCCTAATGTGTGATTTATCTACATATGACACCCAATATATGCATTGCTTGTCATTGAGAAAGGTGTGTTTGGTCATTTTTTTCTATTGTGCACTTTTTTTAGCTGCTTCCATTTTTAAATGTGTGCATCTTTTTTGTGTACTTTATTTCTACGAAATGTCCCATAAACTTTGCAAATGTGTTAATTCTCATAGACAGATACATTTCTTCTTACAACGAGTCCTAAGAGACTTACTGCAAATGATCTCTTGAGAGACTCTGAGAAACTCTTTGCAAAGGCTTCGATATCATCAAGACTTCTTTGTCCAACCAATTCTTCCCCCTATCCTTAGGCAGCTGAGTCTATTCAATAGTCAGTTCAACAATCTCACAAATATGATAAATCTTTTTCTGAGCTATACTGGAACTGGCAGATCTGTCAAGTCCACCCTCCACCTCACCCCCTGCATAGAATACTCTTTTCCCACCGCCAAGTATATTTCATGCCACTTCCATGCTGATTTCTTTTCTTTTCTTTTCTTTTTTAAAATGGGATGATGTATGCATTTTTGTATACATTTTTCAAATAGGTGAATTAGGGGATATATGCCCCTTTTGACTAAAAGAAGCTGACCAAAGTTTTGAAACATATGAAGTATTTTACGTATTTTTCCCAACAATGTGTCCCTAAACAAATACATTTTTTTATTGTACAGAACACATCACAAGCCCAGAAATGTAAGGATATCTCAGTTGAAGTTACAACAATGTGTGTCTGTCTTCAAGAATAATACTAACACTGATGTTAACACTATCAACAGAAAGAATACCACCAACTTATTTAGAGCTATCATCATTCAGTTTGTGGACAATAAACCACAATAACTGTGGAGGACAATAACTCAGATGGTATAATTCCCCCATATATATGTGTGTGTGTGTGTGTGTGTGTGTGTGTATGGAAACATACACACACACACACACACACACACAACCCCATATATACCAGTAAGGTGTAGTAGTTTGAATGTTGAACTAGAACTCTGGAAATTAGGTTTCAAATCCCTGCTCATCCACGGAAACCCACTGGGACAGGCATTGGCAACACCCCCTCTGAACAAATCTTGTCATAAAAAGTCCTGTTGAAGGTTCACCATGAGTCAGAAAGGTCTT
The DNA here is from genome assembly GCA_030412105.1 of Cyclura pinguis. Taxonomy (NCBI): domain Eukaryota; kingdom Metazoa; phylum Chordata; class Lepidosauria; order Squamata; family Iguanidae; genus Cyclura; species Cyclura pinguis. Next base: position 160,680,722 of record CM059603.1, on the reverse strand, counting down.
GAAGGCATACAACAATAATATGGTATACCCCTTATACATCTAGTTTTCTATAGATAAAGATCATCCACAAACTTTTCTATATGGAATAAGAATATAGGTGATCCCATTTGCAATCCAAAGCAGTTCTTCTAAGTCTAGACATAACTTTTCCACCAATAATTCAACCCCATTTCCTGGGTTCTATGAGAACAAAGTGTGAAGAAGAAATGGAAATTAGGAGCAGTCATTATATATCATGAAACAGAAAACATGATAGTTGTGGTGGTCGTGGTGGTACTGCTGATAGCCTAAAATAGTGCAGATTGCTCATTTTCTAAAGCCCAGATTACTGTAATTATGAAGCATTTAGAGTTCACAGTGTAGGCTTCTAAGAAGGTTTGACTGTGGAAGATCAAAGCTACAGCACAGTTAGACCCCAAAACTCCGATCTGCAACTACATCAAGTGATTTCCTGCAACTTCTTAAGTGCAAAGCTCATTCCTGTCATGGAATGAGCTTTGCTCTTATATTATTACTATATGCTAGAGTGAAAAGCCTTTCGAAATGCCGTCTGCAGGCAACCATGTCTCATATGCCTGTCAATGGTGAGACGTGGAGGATGGAAAATCCTGCTGAGTTATGCAAGCACACATCTTCAACTGTGTTTAAGAGATAATGTAGAGCTTGCATGTCTTTTCCTAAAGAGCTTTTCAGCAAATTTGTATGCTTTTGAATGGTGGTCTATCTATAATGCTTGTTATTGTACCTGTTTTTAAAGCAGTTTTTAATGCTGCTTTTTTAGCATGTTTACCGTTGCTTTATTTATTGTTTTTATTAAATGCTTTGAATATCAGTGGAGAAAATAGTGTAAGAGCTGAGATAAAAGAGACAGATCATGTTCCCTACAGGAACAATATATTTTGAGCTTATTGCTCTTTGGACCAGCTAACTCATTCCCTGGAAATACCCTCCTTTCCTACCCCCTCCCCAAAAATAATTAGAGATGAAGAAGAATTCTTTATCATTTTTTAATTTTTTCCCCAAAAATTTCAAGCCCCTTCATATTCACAATGGGCATTTTTCAACAGTTTTTTTAAAAAATATGTTACTGCATATTTGCCTTATATTAGCTTCTACAAAGCTAGAAGTATCTTCCCTCTTTGCATAATCAAAATTGGGTGGCATGCTTAGAATACAAGTTTAACTTTCTTTGCCACTGTGTTCTTTTATTCCTTCTACCATCACTCCACCACTTAGCCCTTCCTTCTCCTCTTTCTCCATCTTCCACCAAAGAGGTAGCAGGAATTCTTATGTTCAGTCTTTCTCCATACATATAAACAGAAAAACTATTATCCAAGATTCATGAACCATAAATCATCAATCAAACAAAAGGTTGGAACAACCTGTTTCAAAACATTTTAATTTTGAAGGACACAACCTTTCTAACATTACTGTATTTCCGTCAGAGAAACCCATGCTTGAAAAAAAGAGAGAATCTCTGGTTCAATAGATTCAGCACCTTGGCACCATATGGCTTTGATCAGGCAGACAATATCACTCTTGCTGCCAACACCGTCCTCTGAATTCCATGTTTAGATCCTGGAAATCCTTCCACTAGATACTATTCATCAATCCCATTCCAACTGATATCACGAAGTAAGACAGAAGTGAAACATCAGTTCTTTTTCAAAATTATAAATACTTGTGTTCAATCACGTTTATTACATCTATTTCAACTTTACATTATGCCTTTGGGATCCAGGTTCTACCTGAAAACAGTGCTGTTCAGTTGCTTCACTCAAGTGTTCCACACCCACACCCACACAGACAAGGGTGCTAGGAAACTGAGTTACACAGTGGTAGGATCTGTATTGTTCCAGCAGTGAAATAGCCCATAAGTGAAAGCTTAAGTAGGTTGGTTCTAGGTATGTCCGTGGGGCAAGCTTCAAAGCTTCCTGTTCTTGAAGATACCTTTTCTTGTGAAGCCCTGTTACTTCCTAGAAGTGTGATGCCTTTCATCTATGGACTCAGCATATTATTGAACACTAAAGATATTTTTAATTAAATAAAATTAATCTATTTTTCAAAAAAGAAACATGAACATGAGATGCACATCCTCAGTGTACTCTTAGCATTTTCTAAGGGTTCATTTTCTTAGAACTTTGGCAAAAACAGGCAAGGAGACTCAGACAGACAGACAGACACACAGACACACAGACACACACACACAGAGAATTATTATTATGGATTACAGTCAAACATCATCAAGCCTATCACCATCCACGAGACCGCTCAATCAGTCCAGCACACCTCAATGTAATTGTTTTCTTCCAACCTAAGAATTGCATATCACCCTAAGATAAATTCGTGAGTTTCTTCTTTGACATTTCTCACAGGTCACTGACTGAAGTTACCACTCAAACCTACTTATCCGGTTGTATTTGAATCTCTAAAACCATAAAATGTTCTGTAGGATCTATTCCATTAAGGAAATGGTCAAACAAATCATCTAGAAAAAGAGGCTGTCAGATACCAATCCCCAGGTTAACAAATATATGTAAAGCAAAACTTACAAAATTATTGCTGTAAAAAATAATAATGTCCATTTATTATATTGATTGGAATTTTTTTTCAAATGCGTTTATTTTTCATAAGAAAAAAGATCTTATTTTCATTATGTAAACTTTTTTCTCTTATCACAATATATGCAGTATGTACAAGTTATTTAGCAATTCAGCTGAAAAGAGCTAGAACATTTTTCACATTAAGATGGTTTTACATTTAACCTTGCATTGTTTTGACATTACTCTGTAACAGTCTTTATAAAGTTTAAGAAAATATCTATCTTGGAGTATGAATAATATTCAATATGTACTCTTGAATTTACAGACAGAAAAAGCATAAAATAGAATTTCATCCAGACTATTATTAACATTGCAACTCACTGCAGTCAACAGGTATGCTTCAGTTAACTAAGGGCTTTTCCACATTGCATTGTTATAGTGCTATTATTTCACTTTCAACATCCTGTGGAATTCTGGGGTTTGTAGTTTACTGAGGCCAAAGAGCTCTCTGGCTGAGAACTCTAAATGCTCCTCCCTAAACTGTAAAGCCCAAGATTCCATAGAATGTTGAAAGCAGAATAATGGCACTATAACAGTGTAGTGCAGAAAGGCCCGCTGTCTTTCTACAGACACCTAGTTCTTGCTCCTCCTTTTCCTCTGTCTAGCTGGATTTTTTAAAAGTAGCATCAGCACTGGAAAGATGGCAAAAGAGAGGTGGGGAAACACAACAGCATGTCTGCTATAAACAATCCAATAAAATTGCATAAACTGTGAATGAATGGATTTCTACTCTAGCTGACCCTACTGTAGCTGTGTCTGTTGGCATACAACAAGCAATGAAAACAGCAGCTGCCTCCAGAATCCCTAATTGAGCATGTGTGAACAGCAAAACAGAAAAATGGGACCGCAGATGAACCTGTCACACCAGCTGCTCCCAATAAGCACAGATCTATATCTGGTTACTAAAATGTAAATCATAACGGGGAAAAAATCATCCTTGTATACATTTTGGAAAAACCTTGGTCTCCAGAAGGTACAAGGTATTTTTGTTTACTCCTGCAAGACATACCTGACCTGGTTGTTTCATTTTACATATGTATATCTTTACTTCTGAATAGAAAGTCTGCAGAAACATTTTCAAGCTACTCTTCTTTCTGTGCAATGTCGGAACCTATTCCTATTTTTCCAAAGTGTTTCTGTCTTGGGTACCAGAACTTCTATTTAAGAAGCACTGTGCAGGAACACATGTAACCTCTCTAGCTACCTGTATCGGTAGCATTCCCCTATCAACAGCTACTTAAATTCACAGGGATTTTTCTTTCCCATAATTTCTCCTCATAATGGCAAAGGCAGTTTTCCAAGCCATCTTTCCTAGAACACCCTAGCCCCAACGGTTCACTCAGAAGCTAGATATTGGAAAAACAGGCTGTTCAGTACCAGTAACATTTTTTTTTTTCTGATTACAAAGGAGGTGGTCTTGCCTGCCTTCCCTCACGGCCACTGTGCAGCCACAAAAAGGTGGATCCTTATGTAGCACAATGCACTAACAGGATTTTGGCCAAAGACTTTTTCTAAGTTTAACATTGCCACAGTTGGACATATGGCCTAACAAATTCCTGACAACTCCCTTTGAAATGGAAGCAATTATGGAAATTATTAGAAATGGAAAAACAGCAGGTACATGTGATTTTCCTATGAAATGGTATAAATTACATTCACAGCTCTTGGCTCCTAAGTAAGGACCATCGGAAGCTGCAATCCAGAAATATATGGAGCCCGTATCATTCCCATTCCTACCTGCAAATCAGTTAATGGAAAACTGTGTAACTTCAGTCTCTAAAATATCTTTAGATCTAAAATTATATTTGGCTCAGCAAAGACTAATGTTTCAAGTATATTAGACTATATGGTTTACACAATATGCTTTAAAAAAGAAGTTGACCACTTCAGCTAAATGCTGGAATTACAATATGGGCATGAACCTTGGCTACTCCTTTGTACCTAGAGATGCTGTAGTGTGTTAATTTGGTATTATATTTTGTATTTTGGATATTTGGAGAGGAGTATGTGTTTTTAAACTATATTCCTTCAACTTCAAACATCACTGGTGGTCAGCATGCTTTGATTTTGTACCTTCTTACTGCAGCTAAGAAGCTGACACCATAAGTTGGAAGGACAAATATCCACCATCCACCATCATTCAATTGTCAAGCAATCTTACCATTTTAATCACACATCTATACACACATTTTATAGACAACTACAAGTATTTTTTTGAGATATGGTAGATTATACTAATGTATATGCCTAGTCTAACATCTTAACTTAACTCCCTTTTTGTCTTCTTCTTTTGATTTCTTTTTATATTTTTAAACAGATCAAACCCAATATTTTTAAACCATCATGCTGAAAACATGATGTTATATAAAAGTCCAGTAAAAGCCGGCAATATTAATCACAAAGAGAGAGAGAGAGAGAGAAGAAAAACTGTTTTCACCATAATTATCGATTCATCTTTATGGGGGTGAAAACCAAAAACTTATTTAAAAATGTGCAGTTTCCTAAAGTACTTAATTACTATCAAGGCTTTTCCAAACCTGACATTCATTACAATTTTGTTCTTAACAAAGACTAAGAAGCTTGAGCTAACAGCTTAACATTATTGATGCGAATTAAATAATTGACATTAGTGATAAGAACCGTCTAGTTGCCATATCAATGCAAAACGCAAAGTAAACTGTGAATTTTACCAATTACAATATGAATTCTGAACATATATGATCAACATTAATCTTTAGGACAATACAAATGCTGCAACTGTTTGATTTACTTGCACAATGCCCTATCTTCCCATCCAACTGAATGGCTTTAATAATATCTACTCTGTGTGGTGGCTTGAGTGTTAGACTACAACCCTGGAGACCAGAGTTCAATTCCCCACTTGCCCATGGAAACCTACTGGGTGGCCTTGGCATGTCTAGCTGACATGTCACACATTCTCAGCCCCAGAAAATCCCATGATTGGTTCACCTTAGGGTTGCCATAAGTCAGAAATGACTTAATGACAAACTACAATAACCACCCTATCAATTTTTGTGTAATGATCATTATACTACATTGAATTTATATCTAACAATCTAGAATTATCTTCCAGATAGATCTAAGTACCTGGAAGAACATTAGTTCACATGTCTGAATTTAAGCTCAAATGCTTATACTTTATTTAAAAGACAATGTGCACACATTTTAATTGCTTATGTGTGTCTGTAATTATACCTTTTTGGCATTACATTTTCTGATTACTTGGGGGGGGAGTGTTGGGGATATTTTGAAGGGATTTTTTTTCAAGTTATAAGCAGTGCTTACATTTTAAAGTTTTTCTTTTAAATGAAGAAACAAACAAACAAAAATAACACAAGTATCTTTTCTTTTTTTCTTTTTCTTCTTTTTTCTTTTTTGCCTAAATGGCCCCAAGGTGTTTTTTAAACTGTCTTAGTTAATTACATTTAAATAAAATAATAATATTTCCATTTATTTTTATAAAATAGATTAATTAGTAGATTAGTTCCACAAATAGCCATACATACATACATATATATATGATAATAATAACAATATTTCTAGCACTGTTTCTGCTCCATATTCCAATCAACTAATCACATCTTCCTGAAAGATATTTCATTCCATACAGTTTGCAGCTTGTTATTTCTTTTCCCCAAAGTCAGTCAGCATTCTGTAGCCACTGGGCATGAACAGTCTCACTGATGTTCTTTGTGTGATTCTGTTTTTTTAACTTCTGTAAACTTTGACATTCATCAAACCAACTATAGCTTCTAAATGCTTTTTATAGACACCTCCATGCACCTCATTTTATTTAGCATGGAGTTTATGAACAACATGCAGCAGGACTATGCTTTTCTAGAACAATTGATATGCTAAAGAAATTCTGCACAAGGTGTTCTAATACATAGATACTGATTGGAAGTTTATAAGCAAGACTTTTAAGTCTTCCTGATAGAAATTGAAAAGCATTACCTGGTATCTGGAACAGACCAAGTAGTATGTCCATAGCTAGCTGCTTCATCAGCCTGAAGTATATATAGTCCCAACTGTATCTAAGGTCCTTTCCACATGTCTGGGGGGGAAACGGGCAAAAACGCCCAAAAACGGAGCTTACTGGCAGTCGGGTAAGTCCGTCGCGATGCGGAGCAGCGCAAGCTCGCTGCTCCGCAGTCCTCCGGTGTCCCAAATGGCGGCTTCCAGTTGGTGGAGGCTCTCCACCAACTGCAGAAGCTCGCCAGCTAGAAGCCCGCCCCGGCAGATCTGCAGGCACGCATTTGCACACGCCTGCAAATCCGCGTTGGAGCCGGGCGACGGAGCGGCGCAGAGCAGTGCGCTCCGTGCTCTTTAAAAACCTCGAAAAAGAGGTTTTTAAAAAAACATGCAGCGCGGCTAGTTCCGGCTGATCCTGAGGGGATTCTGGTGTGGAACTACAAAAAGTAGTCCATGCCAGTCTACTTTACGTTGTAGAAGACCTCCGTGAGAGGTCGCTCTGCACCGTTGCAGAAACCCAGTGTGGAAATGGCCTTGGTTTATAAGCCCATATCTAGCTGACTCTAGGTACCTGATAAGAGTCTCTATTGCCAATCTTAGATTAGATAAAGAGCAAGAGGGAAACTTGGTGTCAATAGTATCCTGATAACCCTTCATTGCACATCCCTGAGCCTCTACCGGAAATTCATGTCAATGCAGCATCAAGCATCATGAATACTATGGAGCTGAGATGATGTTCACAGAAAAAAAGGACAGAAGCACAAGTTTAAGGTCTGTTAGAGAAAAGAATCAAGCCACTCAATGTTCTAAAGGGAACAAAGATTTGCAATGTCACTCAAAATGTCTGTTGTTGCAACTGACTCATTTAGACCATAACAACTCTTCATTGGAAGAAATTAATTTCTCCAAGAACCACCTTTCACACTCACTGGAGTATAATTCCTCAAATTTCCCACTGTAGCCAAGAAACAGAAAGGACTGCATCACTGAGGATATGAAAAGAGGACTTTTAAGAAGCCACCAAGAGGACAGAGGAATCAATGGAAGGTCAACTCCTCCGCCCCCTCCCCCACACAGTTTTTGTTTTCCACCAGGGAAGGTAATCCAGTCTGAATCAGAAACCATATTAAAATATGTCAAAATTAGGAATTCCCAAGCATTCCTGTCATCATACTGACAAGCGGTGTACCTTTTATCAGTATTCCAGGAACTAAACCATTGTCTCGTACAACCTTACTCACACTACCTTCTCTCATGGAGAAAATAGAAATAGCATAGAAATTGAACTCAAGCCTATAGTCCTTCCCATGTGTGGCAAACTGCATATTGACAAAATGTGTGTGTATTGGAAAGAGATGCTGCTGCTATGTTCCTCATAAGTTGCAGCCAACCCTGACATTTGGGAGGTTTTCTTCATATCTTCAATCCAATTTCTTTCTGGAGAAATACCAAGAAAACTTTGGCTCAGCCTTACCAAGAGGTGTACTGGGAGGGGGTGGGGGGTTTGAATGAGGTCATTGCCCTCAAGCAAGAATGCCCACTATATTTTTTTCCCCCTCTGTTCCTAAATTTCTATTTTGCAAAGAGTGAAAGACTGAAGATCTTTCATTCACACCTACAACTCTTACACTTGCTGATTTCACTTTCTCTTGATAAATACGACAGCCCCTTTCTTTGGATACCAAATTGTATTTCTATGTTTAAAAAATAACAACAATGGAACCCTCACTCTGAAGTGTAGAAATTCCCTTTTCCCAACCTGGACTCAGAGTCCCAAGATTTCTGTTTCCTGGAAACAAGAACGTCTGTAAGGCTAATAGATGAGCTTTGACTCCATCCTCTGTTTCAATACATACATGAGAAAGGGAACTTCCTCCTTGATTTACAATTTTTAATTACATTCCTAAATTACATTTCCTATTTAAAATAACAGACTCCCTAAAATAAACAACCCTGTGTTCCTGTTGATTGGATTTCACATATGTTGAACATGCTATCAGAAAATGATAAACAGATCAGACCAAAGAAAGCCAACTGCTGGTACAGTCTGAAAATGTTGACAGATGACAGACAAAGAGGATGTGCTCTGAACTGAGGCCCTTTCCGTACCAGGCAATTAGAACAGGGCCGTGCGTCCTCGCACGGAGCTCGTCTGCACCTTGGAGCGGACTAGGAGCGGACTACTTACCAGAGATCCACACCTCAGTCTGCTCCAAGACGACCCCAAGTGGTCCTCCAGCGTGTTTTTGAAAGAATGGAAAAAACAGGTCTTTATTTTCCTGGAACACGCCATTGCATTCCTGCTCTCTTGTGCAGATTTGCAGGCTCGCACCAATGTGAGCCTGCCATCTGTAAAGGGCAGGTTTTAGGCGTGGTGAGCTTCAGTGGTTGGTCAGGACCCACGACCAACCGGAAGCCGCCATTTTGGAAGCTGGAAGCCGCCATTTTGGAAGCCGGAGCAGTGCAGATCTACAGACCTTGCACTGCTCCGATTCACCCTGGACCAAGGAGGAGCCCTGCAGAAGGGCTTCAGGGACAGTCCGCGTTGCTTCGGACCCCAGAAGAAGCGGTGAGTAACAGCACGGAGCGATTCTCTCGCCTCGTGCGGAAAGGGCCTAAGTTGTTAATAGTCTTCTGAGTGTTTATATGACAAAAACAACCTGTAAAGGGTATATAAGGTGAGTTCTGGAAAATGTTTCTTTGTTTCACTTTGGACTTTCATAAAGTGTATACCTATTTCTGCCGCAGAATCTCTTGCCTTTTTCTCTACTTAATGCTCAGTACTCAATGCTTTCATGTTGCATCCATAGCTAAATGTCTAGCCTTACCCTAAACACATTCACAAACACTTTTTAGTTGGGTGCCTTTGTTAAACTCTTCCTCTCAAATCTCCCAAATGCAAGTTCATCCTGCATCCTTTCAATAAGTCACAAACACTCTCTCCCTTTAAGTACCAAACCCTTCCTTACAAAATGAAGAACAGAGCTTAAAACAGGCTGGGTGGATTTCCACCAGTGCCCCGGCACTAGGATTTATCAGAAGTATGCAGTGGTGGCAGAGTTTGGGAAACCAGTTAGGACAAACAGCAGTTGTATCTTTTGAACATTTGGCATAGCTTCCCAAGAATAAAGCTGTCCTTTTCACTTATATCCATTTTTAGATGGGAGAAGGAAATCTTCTCTGTAAAGATGGAGAGGGCCTTTTTCTATGAAGGCTAGGGAGGGATGGACTGGTCTTGTTTTTTGTTTTGTTTTTTATGTTTTTCCCCCTATTTTTTTTAATGTTTTTTTCCCCTCCAAACAAACCATAGTTTATTGAGCCTTATCCACTTGGGACATACAAATGATTGGAAATTAAAGCATCAACACTAGAGCTTAGAAGTACTTAATTCCAAGTAACAGCCCTACATATAATTATCTCTATATGCAAGGAAAGGGAGATTTAACATTCTTTTTTACTTGTAAAAGTAATGCTATTAAAACTGGGATTACTGAGAGATAAACACCCTGAGGACATCAGCTAAGCCAGGTAATTCCTGATTAATACATAGGCCTTTTCCGCATGACACTCTTATAGCGCGAATATTCCACTTGCAACCTCCTAGGGAATCCTGGGGATTGCAGTTTTGAGAGGGGCCATGCAGCCCCTCTCGAAGCTGCAAACCCCAGGATTCCCTAGGAGGTTGCAAGTGGAATAATCACACTATAAGAGTGTCGTGTGGAAAAGGTCTTAGACGGGAGACTGATCAGGAATAGGAGAGGCTACAGGCTATATTTCAGAGGAAGGCAATGGCAAACCATCTCTAAATATTCCTTGCCTAAGAACATTCTTTGAAGTTCATAAGTCAACAGGCAAATTGGAGGCACCTACACACACTTCAGTGTGCCTTAATACAAAGGAGCTGCTATAGTTGTGGCCATTCACTGTTTTAATGCAAAGCATGAGCCCACACACTCACAGCAGGGCCAGATCCTATCCTCTCCTGAATGCTGTTTAAGCTAACTTCTTTGCTTTACTAGGCCTTTTCTTCTCAGAGAGGTAATAGACCTATTTACATTAAACAACTCTGCAGTGAAAAAAGTAGAGCTCCTACTAAAGTACTGCTTAATTTTTTGTTTCTTTTGTAAATTCATTCTTTAAAGCAGGGCACCAGAAAGAAATACAGACTGGTGAATCTGACATGCACAGTGGTGGATCCACTTCAATATAAACCTTCAAGGTACTGACTCTCCTTTCAGTATTTGGTTTTTGCATTCTGGCTAGTTCTTTCAAAGTTTTGAGCAAAATCTGAAGTACCGTATTTGCTGGTGTATAAGATGCACCAGCATATAAGACACACCCCAGTTATATGCCAGCAAATAATATTTGCCTGTGTATAAGATGCAGTGGCATAAATGATGCTCCCAGTTTTCAAACAGTATTTTTCAGGAAAAAAAGTGAGCCTTATATGCCAGCAAATAGAAGCCACTGACATTAAGGCACTAGCTTCTCCTTTAAGGGAATTTAGCATTTCCTTGTTCCTTTGGAGCAACCTCTCCCATTGCCTCTCTAGAACCCTAGGATAGAAGACATTATTGTGGCAATTTATTTTAAATAATTCTGCAACAGGAGAGAGGATCCCATGTTGTTCCCAGTAGCAAGGATCCATTGTTATAAATAAAAGAGCAAACCCAGGGTAAGCAGCACAGAGAAACAGATGTGGTAAAAATAATGACAATATAATGAATGAATAATCAAACGATAACAAGCCACTAATCTAAGGGAGTAATGTAGTAGTGTAAAAATAGCACAGCAGGACTTTCTTTCCCCAAACTAATTTTTTTTCCAAGTAACGTTCTCAGCTATGACTAATATTGTAAGAAGTAATCTGAACCAGTGTTGAGGATGAGGAAGGTTGGCCAATAGTCCCCTTGTGTTTTCCTCTTCTAGATTTATTTGCAAGTTGCTACCCTTCTGGTTTATATCCTTCCTCTTTTTTCTGAGGTTGCTTACTACTGCTGCTTCTCTCAGCTAGACTGAAGCAGGCAGCACACGGAACCTCTATAATGGATTCCTGAGCACACTTGCACATAAGAAAGCTACCTTTTGGAGCTTCTCAAACCAAATCTAGAAGTTTTTCTCCTGTCCTGAATGGATTTACTGCAACAATAAACCTACCTTACAATGAGCATCAACAGTAGGAAACTCCTGGTTAGCAGAAATATGTTCAGAACACTAGCCCACTGTAAGCACAGATACCACACGTTCTTATACAAATGAGGCCCTTTCCGCACTCTACCTGGATCTGTTGTTGTCCAGTGGTGATTCCAGCAGTGCCTGCACCAAGAAGGGAGTGCAATGGAAGCGCTCCCCTCCGCATCAAACTGGCTCCCTGCCAAAGAAAGTGCGACCGACACACCTCTTCCTTCTGCAGCGCACACCTCCGCAGTGCAGCCAGGCACTTTCTCAGCCTGTGCTGGGACAGGAAGCACGGCCATCGTGCTTTTGGGGCTTCCATAGGACAGGTAAGTTTCGAATGGTGGCACGATCATGTGTCATTGATGGAAAAAACCTGTCTATTATTTAACCTGTGATCATGCCACCTGGCAACAGGAGGAGCAACAGGACCACAACAACATCATGCAGAAGCATCATCACAGTCCCGCTCCTCTCCCGTCCCCATGCCGGGACAACAGCATCCTGTGGAAAGGGCCTGAGCCAGAATTTTGCTGAACAAACCAGGGTCTAGACTAGAGTGACACTGAAACATGTTCAATCAGTACCGCATCAATATCTTTTATTTTTGCTAGCTGATTCCCCTGCTTCCATAACACCAAATACAGCAAAAAATTTCTGTTGAAAAAGGGAGTTTCTTTACTTAACATGGGTTTGAATTACTGAGGCACAAGAAAGAAGCATTTGAGGCCACAATTTTTGCCCAGTGTTCACTTGTAAGATGATATGCAGACATTTCATTGCTATTCCCAATGCCACTTGCTAACCTCTCATTTCAATTACCTCTAACTCTAATTATACTTCTATCATCAACACTTTCTGACAGGTCACATAACTCATTACAGCAACAAGACCTTTGGTAACATGAAATCATATACTAAGAGAATTGGTTTCAAGAGCCTACTTTCCAATCCCACAAATTTTAAAACACTGATACTTAAATGCTAACAGCATTTGGCTTTCTGCCCCAATGGACCAGCAAATGCATGGACCTGCAGATGCACATGTAAATCAATTTAAGACTAGAGTCTTAAAGTGATTCAGCTATGTGAAAATTACAATCTTGCAAAAGGCTAGTGACAAAAAAAGGAGGCTGAAAAAGGATGAGAAAGGGGTTAAGAGAGGAAACAGAGGGTTAAAAGAGCATGTTAGAAAGATGATGGTGCTGGAATTAAGGAGGAAAATGAAAAATGGAAGATAGAATTGGTACTAAGTCTGAAGGGAACAGCCTGAAATTGCTGGGAAGAATACTCAGTTTGATGGACAACTAGCAACTGAAAACAAAGGTGTTAGAGGCTGCAAGGATTATATATTCATCAATGTGCTTAACCAGAAAATCAAACAGTCTGGAAGAACCTCAATTAATGAACAAATGTATGAGGGCATTAGCTTTCACAGATCGGAGTGCCTTTCGAAGATGCATCTACAAACATAAGAGCCCTGCCTGGATAAGACTAAAAGCCTATCTTGTCCAGTAACATGTTTCACAGTGACAAAACAGATCTCGCTAGGAATTTCATAAGTAGGAGCATGTTTAGGAAGTTTGGAAAGTGTGAATCCATACCCTCCAGCACCTCACAGATAGAAACTGGAATACATGTGGCCAAGCAACATCAGAGTACGATCGAGGTAGAAAAATTATTAAATGAGGGAGAATGTACTGCAGCAGTTTCCTTATGCCAGAGCCTATTGAGAAGGGCACGACACTGCCCCCACCTCTCCCCTCTCCAACATCAATGAGTTAATTGAGTGCAACCTATTTAAACTTAGGTTGCACTAACTGAAGTAAGCTGAGGATGAAGGGGGAAGGTGGAACGAGAAGAGAAAATCTGCTACGTTTTAAAAGCAGCTGCAAATTGGGATGGCAGAGTATTAATCTGGACTGTCCCTGCCAATTCAGGATAGCTGGAGGGTATGTGACACTTGCCATGAAACAAGATGGTTTAGGAGATACCAGCTTGATTCATAGAACACAAACACGAAGGCTTAAGTAGGCACACAGGTTATTCTTCTCAGTGTAAACAAGAATCCTTACTGCACTATTCCCATCAGCCTGGAAGTTCCATAGATAAGCACATGAGCTCACCATCTTTTCTGTGATAATATTTTGGTCTAGCTGAGAAAAGCATGACAGGTAACTACTCAGCCTTTCTGCTTCTGGATGGAAACAAAGAAGCTTGCTCATGGTCAGTAGAAATTATTTTATTTAAACTTTTGCTATGAATGCCTTCTGCTTTTGATGATACCATGGGGGTACCCACCTGCTTGGGGACTTGATGGCTTATAGGACACTTCCCTCATTACATGCTATAATAGCATGTGGAATGGGGATTCTCTGCTGTAAATACATACTTCATTCATCAAACACCGGCAAATCTAGTTTTGTGCTACTTGCTTTGTCTCATCATGATCACCCTTGAAGTTATTTGGTGTGGTGGTCCTAATCAATCCTTACACTACTACTGAATGCTAACTCTAAAAGTATTTAGTTATACTAATATTCCCAAAGCCCCCACCCCAAATAATTTGCTACTGTTATAATTACATTCCTATATGTCTGTTTCTAAAAAGCACTCTTTAATTTCATTTTTCTACATGTTAATTGGTTATTTTAAAAATGGAATCTTGGAAGCCATTGGCTTTATGTAAAAGCACACTCTTCTCCTATTCACTTCCCTTTCATCTCAGTAAAACACAGTATGAAGCAGCAGCAAGAGACATATCTCAAGTAGGCACTTGAACCAAAACTATTCCTCCAACATCTAGCCAGTCCACATCCTCACAACTTTAAAAGTAACTTAAAAATTGTGTCTGATGAAGTGGACCAGAGTCCATGAAAGTTTATGCTAGAAATGTCTTTTTCTTGGTAGTCCCAGAAGTGGTGCAGCAATATCACACTTTTTCCCCAGTCCTGACCTCAAAGGGGTTGAAACTATCTCTCATTAAGTTACAATTATCATCATCATACTTGTACCTTCTTTATTGGGAATAATGTTTTAATTAAAATAAACTAATTATTTGTAACTAGTTACTCCTATCCTCTGACTAGGCCATGAGCAGAATAGCCCCTTGTTGTTCCCACAGGAACGTGTATTCCTAACTGAAGAAGTGGATTTTATTCAATAAAAACCATTTAAGGTGATATATGGTAAATCTTTCAAAAAAAAAAAAGTGCTGTTAAATATCTTAAATTCTTTGAGGAGAGAAAGTTATTTTCAAACCAACCCATTGCAGATTCATATTTAAAGATATAAAGGAACATGGGAAATTAAAGAACATGCATTATTAACAAGGCAGTACTATCATAAAGATAAATAAGCACCACAGGTGCACCAAAAAAGCAAAGAAATGAGGATGAGAAATGGCACTAGAAATCTTGTTAGCACTGCCATATCACTCAGAAGAGAAGGATAAAAATGAAAGAAACAAGCCAATTTTAAGATGCATCTTATGCATATGAAATACAGGAACCAACTCCAAGATGGAAGGAAAACAGATTCAGTGTTCTTTGAGCTTCTCTTTCTGTAACATAACACAGCAACAAAAATCAAAAGTACCTTTTATAATTAGGCTCTTAAAGAGGCATTTTTGGTGAAAGATATCAACCAGGCTTCAAAAGATTGAGAGTTTCATAATATATCAGAATGGTTATAAAAATTCCTAAGATCTCTACAAAGGGTAGTGAGCAAAGCACTCAGTCATAAAAGAATTCAACAGAACAAACCTGAGAAAAGTACTATGACTACCTCAATGATAGCCTATTAAAGTCAAGGAGAATTTTCAGTCATCCTTCTGAACGCAAGGGCAGGGATGCACAAATATTTCTACACACTGTTACTTTCATGTTTATAAAATCCTGCTTTGTTGCTTCATTTCCTTTTTTTTTTCCAGCTTGAAGAAGTCATCTCAAAATATTGTCTAAATCCAGTTGCCACTCCCAATGAGTATGGATACACTGTATCTGATGTATTTATATAAATGTTAACCTAGCACTCAGCTGCTAAGTCTACTGGGATAAGTATTTGGATCAAAAATCTGATATATACCTTTGAATTTCAATTTGAAAATTTACTTTTATAAAAAAACAGGTTCCAGAATCTGAAAGGGATTCTGGGAGCTACAGTTCATAAATCAGTTTTTTAAAGATTTGATTTTAATTCATATTTAAGTACAGATTTTCCCTCAAATATAGATTTAAATTCCAGGTTTGAAAGATTTAAGTAGAGTTGGTCACATTTGTGGGGACTATTTATGCATAATATTAAACTCAGGTTTGTTCAAAATTAAACTCAAATCCCATGCAACATAGCCTGAGAAGTAAAGAAAATTTGTTGAGATAACTTGATTGGAGAAGAGCTCACATCTTCTGCCCCGCCTAAAAAAACACTCCCAGTAAAAATACAAACACACACACACACACACACACACACACAAAGGTCTAAATCCAGTTTACCATTGGTAGAGTGAAAGGAGTGGTTCAGCAGTGGAACCGATTGCCTCGAGAGGTGATATAGTCTCCTTCTGGATAGCTGGATAGTACCTTCTGGAAATGTTTTATCTAGAAATCCTGTAATGAGCAGGAGGTTGGACTTGAGGGCCCATGAGGCCCCTTCCAACTGTACTATATTATGATCCTATCCTTTTTGTGATAATTATACTAAAGTGTATTCTTGCATGTTGAGGTTATAGTAAAGAGTCTGCTTATCCTCAGTGCTTCATATTCTCAGCCAAAACCTCAATCAGGTTTTTCTTTGCTGCCTTCAGTTTTGTTTTTTTGCTTTTTTCAATTGGTCATATTTTTTCTCCTCTTTTTATCAGGCTTGTCTTCGTTCTTGGTCACCTCTAGCTCTCTCATGGCAAGTGCAACTCCTTGACCAAGTCTCATGGCAAGTGCAACTCCTACCAGGAACCATTGCCCTGCTCCAGTTGTCTGAGCTGATACAGCAGCATCAACTTCAACAACATGCCTTAACAGCAGTTCTATGTTGTTTCACAGCTCTTGGCCGTGTAGTGACATACAGGGATCATGTCTTATCCCACTCCTTTCTGTTCTCTTCTCAGTGTACTAAATTATTAAG
This sequence comes from Cyclura pinguis, assembly GCA_030412105.1. Classification (NCBI taxonomy): domain Eukaryota; kingdom Metazoa; phylum Chordata; class Lepidosauria; order Squamata; family Iguanidae; genus Cyclura; species Cyclura pinguis. Next base: position 160,663,834 of record CM059603.1, on the reverse strand, counting down.
CACTGAATACCTTCAGATCAGCAAAGAAAACTTTATGCCAACTATAAAACAGGAAAACTGTTAGCACAAAGAACACGTGCACCATTTCTGCATGATGACACTCTCCCGTTTCGTCCCATTGCAATCCCAGCAGCACCTTTACCAGGAAGGAAGCCCAACAGGAACTCTCCTCTCTGCACCCAACCGGCTCCCTGCACAAGGGAGTGCAAGGGACACATGTCTGCCTTCCTCAGTGCAGCTGAGCTCTTTCTCATGCTGTGCTGGGGGGAGGAACTGCCTCCATCATGCTTCCTGCCTTTCTGCATGCCAGGTAAGTACAGAAGTGTCATGCAATCACAGGCATTTAACAGATTTAATATGTTAAGTAAATATCCTGTAATCATGATGCAAGGGGACAGGATGGCAGCAGGACCATGACGATGTTGTGTCAAAGCATGACCTGTGGACTGCTGCCATCCCATCCTCACAGTGGGACTGGGATGCCATGCAGAAATGACCATAGGATGCTGTCCTTGTGTAAGTCCCTGAAATGCACAACCGTTTGAGCAATAGAAGTTGTCTAAGTGATCTGATGCTATACAGGCCACTTTTTCATTTTGGAAATACAATTCAGATACCCGGGGAGGGGAATCATTTATAACTATAGTATTTGTTAGGACACTGGGAATCTAAAATCCTTGCCAATCTATTCCAACTATCAGAATCTATCAGAAGATTCTAACTACTTCCTATCCATTCCTTGCTAAAACTTCAGATAACCAAATTACAATACTCAGAGAAATGCAAAATCAGCTGACCGTCTTAAGTTCTCCAAGGCCATTTCCGTATTAGCCTGTTACACTGCTATTATTCCACTTTCAACATCCTATGGAATCCTGAGGTTTGCAGTTTAGGGAGGGGCCCTGAGGCCCTACCCTAAACTGCAAACCCCAGAATTCCATAGGATGTTGAAAGTGGAATAATAGCACTATAACAGGCTAGTGCAGAAATGGCCCAAGTCCCACTAATCTGAGAAGTGCAGATCTGGTTATTTTGTCTTGGAAATAACTTCATGAGGCGTCAGTTCATCAAAGTTGTGAAGGCACAAAGTTCAGGAGAAAAGCTGAAACAAAACAGGTCTGACTTGGGCCAGTACCTCAGCTGAAGATCATGTAGCCCATATTGATTCCATGATGGCACAAAGTTACTTGTGTGAGTATATTATTATAGAATGTAGTAGTAATAGTAATAGTAGTAGCACCAGCAGCAATAAATTATTTAGCATAATTCCTACTCCAGAAAAATAAGTGATATTGTAACAATAAAACACAGGCTTTAAATACACCAAATTAAAGAAATACATAATAGAACAGCAAAGAACCTAGAGGCATTAAAAACAGAGAAGAGAACATGAAACCAGTACAAATCAATCATTATGTGCCTGATGGAATAAAAAGGTTTTCATCATTGTCTTACAAAATGGGAGCTTGGCAGACCTCCCACACAACATGTGGTAGTATTTCTTTGCCCAAATGTATAACATTGCCCAAACAAAATCAAAAGAGTGATGATTATCTTAGCAACTGATCAATAAAAAAGAAAAAAAAATGAGGCCAAATCCAGCCTGACTAGGTAATGACCATGCTGTTTTTGTTGGTATATAATTTATAAAGCTCCTAAAACTAACTGAGCACAGTACATAGATTATTGCCAATTGATGGCTGTGATACAGTAAATGTTGTGACAGCAGAATACTGCACACTAAACAACAACGTTCATAAATGTAGGGAGTAAAGGGAACAACTGTCATATGAAAGACAGAGATGTTAAGAAAGCCACAAGCAGAAAGCAGTATCTGAGCTGACATTGCCAGTCACTACTTCATAATAATATGTGGGAGTGTAGTGACACATTTTCCGTGGGAAACAAAATCTTTTTGACTTTTCCCACTCATAGTTCCTGCTATAAACTCATTTGGGTGCACACATTACTATGCCGTGAATTTTAATATGCCATTAAAACTTACAGTGCTGGCCATTTTTGGGTAAGATGCACAAACAAAAATCCTAGTGCACTACACCATAAGAATAGCGCACCCTTCCACCTTTGGATTTTTTTGACTGGCACCCAAGCCCTTAGAAGGAGGGAAGCTCCAAGAAAATACCCAGCTTTGCTTCCATGTAAAACAGGGATAGGTAGCATGTAGCATGTCACACACAGCCCACCCTTATCCTCTGTTCTTTTTGCACTCTCCGTAGATTCCTGATTTATCTGGGAAACACTGGGACAATTGGGAACCCAATTTTGCAGGGAATAAATAAATGAATAAAGGTATGCACTCCATGTGCACTATACACTCTAGCATGATCTGCACTTCTGTGCCAAAAAATAGTGGCTTCTGTTCCAAAAATTATAGTTATGGAAACAGTGCAAGTGCCACATTATTTTGGTGGCAGCCTCTACTGGGTTGGGATCAATGCAGCCATCAGACCCTTGTTGTTGTTGTGTGCCTTCAAGTCATTCCCAACTTATGCTGATCCTAAGGTGAACCTATGACCAGGTTTTCTTGGGCTGAGTATGTGCAATGTACCCAAGGTCACACAGTGGGTTTCCATGGCTGAGTGGGGAACTGAACTCTGGTTTCTAAGGTCATAGTCTAATGCTCAAACCACTAAACCACACTGGCTCTCCAACCAAACCCTTACTCAACCTTAAATAGTATTTTTTTTAATTGGTGTGTAACTATTCATTTCCAAAGAAACACAAATTAAATGTGTACAAAAATACTGAAAATATGATTCAGGGGAATCAAAATGTTAAAAATGCACAATAAGCCTTGGTTAGTTTTCTCTAGACACATTACCAGAGCAAGAAAATATGAAACTCCTAAGCAGGAAGCTATTTGAATATATGTGGTTTGACATTACTCTGAAATCAAACTCTGCTTATGAATGGAAAACGTTCTGAATGTAAAGGATGAAAAAAATGAGTAATACAGTATTTAGATGGATTTCAACTGAGCATAAAAATGACAACTAAGAAGGAATGCAGAGGAAGCTGATAAAATTTACATATGCTGCAGAACTTGGAATGATAGAAGAGAACTCAGTTGGACTAAAAGAGATCATCAATAAAGTTTGGACTAACTGGGATATATGGTATTAGAAGCATGGGCAGATAGATCAGTGAGCAGTTTAATTTAGAGAAATGTTAAGTGCCATTTCTTGAAAAGTGTGGCAGACATACTATCTTGAGCTGTAATCCTGTCACAACTCACAAATTAAGCATGGGTTGATCTAGATAAGTAATTTGTTGCATGTCAGTCCTGCAAGGGCTGGTGCTGGTGATTTTATATGCAGCCGTATTCTTTCTGTCTGAGTACTGAATTAATGGTATGATCTTATGGAACACTGGTGTCATTGACCTCTATCAGTCGCTAAATACTACGTGGTGGTTTTGAGACATTTTGAAGGAGCTGATTTTGCCCAAATTCAAAGCATTTGCTGTTTCTGTAATATACTTCCATAGGCATTGTGGTGCTCTGGTTATGCATGCATACTGTGAGTGCTATTTCAGGGTTCATAGCTTTATTCAAAAGTTGTACTTGGCTTTAGTTAGGATTAAGTAACCAAAAAAAAGCAAGCAAGCAAGCAAGCAAGCAAGCAAGCAAGCAAGCAAGCAAGCAAGCAAGCAAGCAAGCAGTGTTCCTATCTATATCTCAGCTAAGACTACTTAAAGGGGCTGTTACTGACTATTACGAATGTGAAGAATATTCATTTTATGTATTAAAATACATTGTTATTATTGTTGCTGTTGTCTGCCTTCAAATAATTTCCTACTTATGGTGATTCTAAGGCAAACCTATCATTGGTTTGCATGTTTGTAGTTTGGCAAGATTTAGCCATTGCCTTCCTCTGAGGCTGAGAGTTTATCACCTGCCCAAGGTCACTGAGTGGGTTTCTGTGACCAAGCAGAGGTTGGAACCCTTATGTCTCAAAGTCATAGTCTAACACTATACCACTACACTGTGCTGGCTCTTATTACAATACCCACTGTTGTTGTATGCCTTCAAGTCGTTTCCAACTTATGGCGACCATAAGTTGAACCTATCACGAGGTTTTCTGGGGCTGACAGTGTGTGGCATGTCCAAGGTTAGCCATGGATTTCCATGGCCAAGCAGGGAATTGAACCCTGGTTTCCAGAGTCATAGTCCAAAACTCAAACTACTATACCACCCTATCTAGCACACTTAGAGCTCCAATAATCCTGCATTGTATGATCTCAAGATTATGTACATTTTAATCAATAATATAAAACAGTAGGTAATAATCTAAATAGGCTAAAATCACATTAAACAGTTTGACAAGTTTTTTTAAAAAATTAAAACCAGTTCAACCATTTTAAAATAATTTTGAACCATAACAAATGTTTAGACTTGGATAAAAGCAATTAGACCCCAAAATCTTTAATTAAAAGGCATGTTTTGACTTTGCACTGAAATGACACATGTGCTGGTGCCACTCTGTTGCAAAGCAGAGAACGTCCTCTCTAACACCCTCCCATAGTGTATCCACATCCTTCTGCCTAATATTCCAAATGTTTGATTCCCTCATTGGAAAAGGGTGTCTTGAAACATCAACACATTTCATCAAGGAAATAGCCAACCATTGTGAGATTTCTTTTTTCTTTTCTTTCCCCCTTTTCTTCCTGGTGAAAATTTCTTTGCACAAAACCTTAGGTATTTTCTGCTAACAGAAGATTTTTTAATAAAAAGCAACGCTTTTGTTCAGAAGATAAGTATTTTGAACAAAATGTGATGTGTCTGTGCAAGCATGTATAACTTTTCTCCTAATTTTGCCTGGGGGACAGAAACGTTTCAAATTGTTTGTTCTTCTTTTTGCATAAAAGAATGAAATAACTGAATATTTACATCCCTTCTGAATGTCACATCAGCGAATGGAGAAACAAGAGCTATCATCTTGGCTTGCATCTTGGAAGACTGGAAAAGATGCAGAGATCTCTCCCAACATTGCTCTGTGAGTTCTTTGTGTAAAGAGGCAGGAAAGATTTTGGAGTAGCAAGACAGAGTGGCAGTGATCTATCACAACTTTGCCAATCTCACTGGATACTTCATTCTCAATCTTTACAGTTTTGAGCTTTTGAAGGTGCATATTTAGAACAGAGTAAGAATTCCGATGGCATGCTGTCCATTCTGCTCAGTAGTTTCCTTTCACAGTTGATCAAAATCACTTTGGCAGGAGTGCTGAGTCCACAATGACTTGTGTTTTTCAGAGGACTTTGACATGCATGCTAAGACAGCAATCTATGCAGTGGCACAAAACACTGTGGTCTCTATGGCAGCTATGCATCTATTTTGTCCCTAGTGGGTGAGACTAAACAACTTTTTGTGAATTTTCATTTACATATACATACATACATACACACATACATACATACATACATACATATATATATAATCGGGACTTTTTTTGCAAAATAAAAGAACTCATTTACACAAAAAAGTTGGGGTTTTGGCAAAAACTTATTTTTCTGAACCTAACATTTTGTGCACAGAGCAGCATATTTTCTTCAAAAAAATTGCACAAAAGTTTTTATTTTTATTTTTAATAGAAAACAGACTATTTCTGCAAGACATGCAATTTTCTGTAGGGAAATGTTTTTTCCAGTGGCAGAGGGCAAGCTATTTGTTTAGAGAGCCTTTTGGCTTTTAAGCTGCTTGAAGTTTACATTGTATTGAATTCATCCTGTATTAAACTAATGTTGAAGAAGGTCCACACTCCAGAGTACATTTTGTGCACACATGTTCTATCCCTGGCATCTCCAGGAGGATCATGAGCATGATACTCTGTCGGTACCTTATGCAAGTATAACCTTTGGTAATTCTCATATAGGTTTTGTGCAAGGAGTTATGCAGTACCCCCTGTACAACATCTTGCCATGATGAATAAGGGCAGCCGGAGGATCTTGTGCCCCCTCCCATCACTGATTAGTTATGGGGAGCTACGCTTGCTCACGCAAAGAAAAAACAGTGCGCTTCATCCATCCATGGGACAAAGATTGCTTCTTCTTAGGCCATTTCCGCACAGGGCGAGGGAATCGCACCGTGCTGGTACTTACCGGAGTTCTTGGCTCCACACTTGTGTCCAGGCTGGTCTGGAGCAGTGTGTGGCTGCCACTCCGCACTGCTCCGGGGACGAAAATGGTGGCTTCTGGTTGGTCGAGGCTCTCCACTAACAGCTGAAGCCTACCAGCCTAAAGCCCGCCCCAGGCAGATCACAGGCTCGCACTGGTGCGAGCCCGCAAATCTGCACCAGAGTGCAGGCACGGAGTGGCTCGCTCCATGCTTTTGAAAGACCTGTTTCAAGTGGTCTTTCACAAGCATGCTGGACAACCAGTTCGTTCCGGAGTGGGCTGAGGTGCGGAACTACACTAAGTAGGTCCGACCCACTCCGCTCCCATGTGCAGACATCCTCCCTGGAGGATGCTTTGCACTGTTTCTTTAAGCCCGTGCAGAAATGGCCTTAGTCAGGTGTACAAGGGCAGTCAGATGCTGCTTGAATGCAACCCACAACCAACCAGTGACTGGAATATGGGACACAGCTGCATCCAGCAGGCTAAAGAAGAACCCCTCATCTGTTACAAGAAATGTATATTTCACCAGTAGCCCAATAGGATTTTGGCTTGAAAGTTCTCTGCCTGAAAACCTGGAGAGGCATTGCTGATATCCGAGTGACAACAACAACAGCAGCAACAAACTCTGCCTTTCTCTGTCCCTTCCCAAGTGGAACTCAATTTGACTTAGCAATTAACAAATATAATACAGCTAACTCATACAAAAGATCGATATTAAAATAAAATGAAACATTCATCAATAATAAAACAATTTAAAACATATAGTTTAAAATATTTTTAAAAGCCCTTAAAACAGTACAAATTAAAAAAAAGGCGCAGCCTTTCTTTAAAAACCTTCAGCTCTAAAATGAATGTTGGAATGAAAAAAGTTTTTGTCTGCCAATAGAAGGACAAGGAGAACAGGGGCATTCAGGCCTCTTTAGGAAGGGAGTTCCAGAGTCTAGGGACAACCACCAAAAAGGTTCTATCTCACATCTTCATCTGCTATGCCTGTAAAGTTAATGGGACATAGAAAAGGGGCCATCCTGTAAATCTCAAAGACTGGGTGGATCCATAAGGGAGATACAGTCTATCAGTTAACCTCACCCTAAGCCAGGTTTATTACATACTAAACATCCTGGAAGGCAACCTCTGAACAGACCACTATTAGTAGCTTGTTAACATCCTGAAAAAAATACCATTGGCATGTGTCATTCCACAAAAATGTTAGGGTCATGCTTATAATTACATTGAACAACCTGCATACCAGCTTTGGATCAAATCAAAGTCCAGTTAATAAAATGGATGAATAAATATATTAGTAAATTCTTAATTTTTAAACACTCTCACAGCACCTTTAACACAATGGAGTCAGTTCCACACAAACAAAATGTTCCTGTGCTCATCTGCAGTATAATCAAACAAATGAAGAATGCAATGATGGACAAAAAAGTGAATCAATCCCTGTATATATAGGCAATATATCATGCATGTAACCAGTATACAGTGGGAAGGAAAGTATAGGAAAAGACAATTTTATGAGAATTCTTAGGCTTATTTTAAAGCTGTACATTTGTTGAACTAAAAGCACCAGATCCTATCTGATCTTAGAAGTTAAGCAGGCTCAGCCTTAGTTAATACTTGGATGGGAGACTGCCAATCACTATCAGGTGTTGTAGGCTATATTTTAGAGGAAGGAACTGGCCGAACCACCTGTGAGTATTCTTTGTGTAAGAAAACCCTATGAAACTCATAAGGTTGTCATAAGTCAATAGGCAACTCAAAGGCACATACAGACACACACAGACACACACACAGCCTTGTATGAGAATTACAGTCAGGTACCTAGAGCAAGCTAGCCTGCACAAATGAAAGAAGCCTTGCAGAATCTCTGGGGAACAATACACAAAAAGCTACTCTGGTAATAGAAATAAATAATGAATACTTTTCCAAAGAATAATTTGGGGAAAGTGTAGCACTGGGAATACAAACTGTCTTCAAAAAAAGAAGAAACAAGCCTTGATGGGTTCCCTAGTTTCCTTTTTCTTGAAATGCCACACATTTCTACAGAGGCAAGCGCAGTCAATCACTATTGACTTTATGGGACTTGAAAACAGAACAAAGGGAACAGACTTCAAAGTGAGGCATAATTGTGTAGAAGGCTATCAACAACAAGTGCGCAGAATTAGGAAGCAGCTTTTGCTTTGTTTAGGAAAAGAACAAAATTAGCTTTATAATTGCCTACAGTATCCAAAACTATTTTTAAAACAATAAAGAGGAAAGAGGCAGCGAAACAAAAACATAAGAGGAAGGTTGGCATTGCAACAGAACAAAGTGCATTTCTATTAAAATATACTTTTTAGGGAATACTTCAGTAATCAGAATAGTAGTTTACAAACTACTGCTTGCCCCCAGGTATTGCTAGACTACAACTCCCAAAAACTCTAGGGCCTTTCTCCACTACATATTTATAGTGCTATTATTCCACTTTCAACATCCTATAGAATCCTGGGGTTTGTAGTTTAGGAAGAGGCATTTAGAATTCTCAGCTAGAGAGCTCTTTGGCCTCAGCAAACTACAAACCCCAGAATTCCACAGGATGTTGAAAGTGGAATAATAGCACTATAACAGTGTTGTGCAGAAAGGCCCCTAGTTAGCATGGTCAGTTGTCAGAGCTTCTGGGATTTGTAGGGCCAACAACACTTTGGAAGCCAGCTTGAAAGGAACTATTTATTAGTTTCAGGAGCAGCCAAGTGGATCCACCACTGAGTGAGTGACAAAGCCATTCTTGATTTTACTGCTGCTCCTTCCACCACTGTCTCAAGTTTAATGAAAGCAACTTAGTCCTTGGAGAATCTGAGGGAGGAGTGGCAGTACAATCACAAATGGGTTTTTCCACTCTTTCAGTAGCTGATCCACCAACCACTCCTGATTCGTTCTGATATTTTCATGGGATGAAGGGCTTTTGCTTGTTTTCACGTTTGCCTCTAGCGTCATACAAATCAGAGCTAGAGATTGCATGGTTCTCCAGACGTTACTGCAGTGCACTTTTCCAAGATCTTTCATCATTCGTTTCCCTGGACAAGGCTGTTGGGAGTTACAGTCCAACAGCATTTGAAAGGTCACACATCTTCCAGTCCTGAGATAAATAATAATACTGTGATAAAGGATTCAAGGAATAATAAATATGGGAAAGTGTTCTGCTGATCAGAAATTCAAACATTTGGATTCAAAACCTTTGGCTGCAAACCTATGCATATATTTTGAGGTAAATAAGCACCAGTCGGCTTCAGTCTTGTACTTAACAGAAATTGAGACTTATGTCCAATTAACCACATACAGTTTTGGCCAGTAAGTCAAATTCTGTCATCACCAAGTTCTGACTCTCAGGCTATGGGTGTCAAGAAATTGACAACCCCAACTCCTGGAGGGGTGATTATCCTTTACTATGTTTTTCTTGTTGTGCTCTTGATAGTATTTCACAGTCCCAGAATCATAAGATCATATGGGTGGAAGGGGTTTTATGGACCATCAAGGCCAACCCCCTGCTCAGTGCAGGATCTCCAGCTAAAGCATCTCCTAGGAGGTAGCTAGCCATCCAGCCTCTTTTGGAAGACATCCAGAGGCAATAATTCCACTCTTGAGCTGATGTTACTGTCAATAACTTCCTTCTAATATTCAGTCAAAATCTACTCTCCAACTTCTGATCCTATCATCTGGGGCAGCAGACAACAGGCATAGCTCCTCCTCTCTGTGGTAGTCCTTGAGGTATTTAAAGAGTGCAATCATGTCACCTTTGAACCTTCTCTTTACCAAGCTGAAGATACTCAGCTCCTTCAATTTCTTTTCATATTTTTTTTCTCCATACCTCTTACCATCCTTGTTGCTATCACCCAGGCCAGTTGTGGTTTGGAGTGTAGCCTGCAGTAGATTGGTCAATGAATTCCCAGATGTTGCCCTATGTGAAAGAATTCCCTAACTGATATTTAAGGTGAAAGTAGCTGCATATAGCAATCTGCATGTAGCCACCACTACATATGGTCCAAGCTCACACAGGGTCTTTGAGAGAGGAACGGATGAGAATTTTGGCTCAGTTTGTTTTTGACAAATCAATTGGCACTTTTATTTTCAAATTCTGGATAGGTTTTCTTTTTGTCGTTGTTTTTAAATCAAATATATAAAAAAATGCATTTGAGATAATTAAAAATAGTCAATATATATTTAGATGAGTGAAGTTTTCTTTTGGTTTTAAGAACCTTAAATATAAAACAATATAATCTAGACGCACGACAACAAAAAGATAATGCACAAATTGTAGGTTTGGTTGAAACACTGGAAAGCAGGTTAGATGTGAAGAAAGTTCAGATAAAAGGATAATAGGTAGAAGAAAAGGGGATGCAAAGGGAGGATGGGGTGAGAGAGAAGAAGGGAAGAAGGATAAATTTCAACACAAAAGACAATGGATTACAGGATGGGAGGGAGCTTGGAAGGAGGGGAATAGAGGTTTTATATATTCAAAATATTTGATAAGATTTAAATCTCAATAATTGCACTAATTGTATGTAGATAATTTGTATATTTTTGATAGATGAAACTAATTGTGTAAACTATGTAATATTGAGATATGCATTACTAAATGTTTGGAATAATATTATTTTTTTAAAAAATTGCATTTGGCACATTCAGTAGTTCAGGACCATTTATGACTGCTAAATTCAAATGTTTGAATTTGAATCCCAGTATATTCAGCAATGTTTGTGCTAGACTATATTTCCCATTTCATTTTTCTCAAAGGTTCCTCATGTTTATATTGACAAGCAATTACAACAAGGTCCTTTGCATCCTGAAAATCATTCTGCTTACTAGATTGAGCAAGTACAAATGAGGTAACAGTTGTTGTAGTTCATTTTTTGAAGAATTTATCAAAACATGCAAATGTTTCATCTCCAAACACAAGAATTTAAAAAATCCAAATACGAGAGAAAACAAAATAGTTTCCTTTGTTTCTATCAGGGTCTGAATCCAGAATCTACTTCAGCAATTATGTTTAATGGAGCAGGAATGCTGCTCACTGGTGTTATTTCTATGATTTTTTTTTTAAATTAAAGTACAACCATCCTTCCCTATTATGTGTGGGTTCTTGAGAGTGATACAGAGTCATTTTCATATAATCCCATTGACTCCATGGGCATCCACATTCACATGTTCTTCTGTATCAATTGTGATGACATGATTACTGTGAGTATTTCATTCTCTACTTGAAAAGGTAGACAAATACATTTAGTTTCGTTCTGTATGCTGTGATTTCTAGTCAGTTCTCACTGCTAAACAAATGTGCCACAGCTCATAAAATAGCTAGAGGTGAAAACAAAGAATACCACCTCTGGAGACAGAAGAAATTGTACCAGTGCTGAATCTTTTTGAGTGCTGAAATTGCCTTAGTAAGTACAACAAATGAATTTGTATTTAAATGCTGCATAAACCACAGTGTACCACAGTCTCTCTAAAAGCATTTATTTGAAGTTCCATATCTTTAAGTGCTACATTCATGTTCCACAACGCAGTTGAGAAGATCAGTTCTTCGCAGTGGACCTATCCAATTACTCTGCTTTCTCGTGAGCCTCAGTTTCTATTTAGGGAAAAATTAATTAAAAAAAAATAAAAAAAATAAAAATTAATAAACTAATGACTTCATCACAACTATGTGTGGATGCATCTTGCTGGAAGTTTCAACAGGTGTGAAAAACTGCACAGTGTATTTATTTAATTTACTACTAAACAGCAGCAAAGGCAACAACCACCAGTGAAAGACACCTCAGTTGTTTATTAGTACTAAACAACCAGAAAATACACAAAATGCCAGCATAATTCATTTTAAGTCGTTTAATCATCGTTTCTTCACAAACAGTAAAGAAGTTTGCAAACTCACCTACCCCCAGATTCATGGGAATGCAACAAAAAATAATAAATCCATCTTTTCTACTCAATAATTATTCTGCTTTGTAACTGTAAATAAGTGATTAAAACAACTTATACTCTAACTAACCTATATTAAACCAACAATCCTATGCATATTCAGCAGGGAGGAAGTTTCATCGAAATAATTTGGACTTTCTTTTAAGTAAACTGGCACAAGACTGTCATGTACGTGGGCTTGATTGTGCACTGCTGTGTTAACAAATATACCTAAAAGCAATGGTTAAAATCTAGTTCTACTACAGCCAATTGAAATTATGCTCCTGAACTGAGCAAGGAAACAACAGGGAATATTTGTGTAGAAGGTGAATATCTTAAAGATGTCGCTGCTCTGATATCTTCTCAAACTGTTTCATCTGCATTTGAAAAAAAAAGTATATAACTGTTTGGATTAGAGTTTGCCTATGGTAGATATTTAGGAACAACAACAACAAAAGAATAAATGCCTAAGTTATGAGCACAGACAGCAGGTAAGTGGGAGTGCATGAACCTTTACAAATACAACCAAGAACACAATTCTTCACTTCACAAAGGTACAACAAGTACTCTCAGCAATTTGCTTCTCACTGTGAGAAAGCCTTTGGAAACCATGCACTTTTAAAGGCTTTATACAATTTGGGACTTATTCTGTGCGAAAGTCACATGTGGTTGTTCTGTGCAGAAAGCAGCATCTTCTGTGCAGGAAGCAGTAGAAATAATATTTGAACACACAATTATTAATTCCTGAACAGAAAATCTTGGATTTTCTTGGGGGGGGGAGGGGGGATGATATTTTCTATGCAAATCACCCATATGCTAATTTTATACAGAACAAATGCTCAATTACAGCATGTTCTATGCAAAAAAATCCGTGCATTTTCAGTGCAGGAATTGCTATTTGTTCATTGAGTTTTTACTTTGCATACAGAAAACACTGTTTCCTGTGCAGAAAATGCTGTTTTTCTATGCAAAATAGAAATATGTCTTAATCTGTGAAGATTCAGTCCAGGATTCTTCTTCTTGGGATTTATGAACACTCCAAACAATTTTTTTTTACAGTTGTTGAATATTTTAAAATATTATTTCCATTCCTAAACCTCACCCAAGACATTACCTTGCTGGAGGAAAAGGATGAGACGATGCCCTCCCCCTGGTCCACATAAAGAAATTAACTGGAGTAGCAGGTCTTACCACAGTGCTTATAGTAGGGCCAGCATCCTCTACTGGATTGACATGGAGGAGGCAATAGTAAGAGATGAAGCTGGTGGCACATTTAATCCAGTCCTTCATCAGCTTTCTGACACTCTCAGCACCTGCCAGCTGAGTCATCAACCTCCCTTTGCCCAATGGTAGGCCTAGTTATGCCAATTTCATAATTATGAGAAGACATGTAAAACTTTAAAATAAGTCAGATATCTATGTCAAATATAGGTTCCATATCGTTAGGTGGCAAGGTATCTCAAGGAAAGGGGGAAAAATGTAGGGTTATTACCATGTTAAAAAAATAAAAACAAAAAAATGCATTGGTTTCTCTTTTCATTATGGCCCTTTTATAACTTGCCACTAGTTTCTAAATTGCACTTTACTGGTACTATTGCAAGGGGAAATCATTTTTCTTTCTGATGGCCAAGTTGAGCCAAGCACTTTCCATTTTGGTAAGATTGAACCATGATGCTTTCTGTCATGTCAGAACAATAACAGAAATACAAAAAACAACAACAACAATTATGTTATGCTGAATGAGAAGTTATGAAATTGAAGACTTATTCTACTAGTAATGCTAACTGCAAAATGTGAATCTGACATTACACAGAATAATAATTGCTTGCTTGTGTTTAGTGGAGACTGTTGGCTCTGAAGACAGTAGAGTGGTGACTCTGGTTTTTAATCTGAACTGTACAGGAACTAACCAAGACATTGGCTCTCGCTGGGGTACGGCCTGGCACCATATTTAAAATTCAGACTAAAACCCAGAGTAGATTCACTGATATTAGAGCGACCAGCCTCCATTGAAAGCAAGAAAGCAAACAAGCAATGGAAAACAGATCTACAGTTTACTTAAATCTACAGAAATCTTTCAGTTTGCCTGAAAGATCAGTTTAACTGAGTATATGGCTTGCCTTGAGTTTGTACTCCAATAATACACCAACATCAGTTTTCAGTCTTTTTTTTTTAAAGAATATTATTTTATGGTAAAATATGCATCCTGTCTCCTAGTGTGTATGCAACCAGAACCAATTTATAATCTCTCTCCAAAATCAGATAAGAATTCATGAGACCTCACAGAGTGATGTTTACGGCAGGTCAAATAAACTGCAGCAGGAGATCTGAATCTTACATTGTTTATTTTAGCTTCTTTGATGTCTGTCTCCATGACTAAAAGGTAGAAGATAATGTTTTGTGCAGCTGGATCCTAAGTTTGTGTACCAATGAATATAATTTTGTTTTTATTACTGTATGTGTTATGTGCCTGCAAGTTTTTACCGAATTGTGGCAAATCTACCATGGAGTACTCTTGGCAACATTTGAATTTGGAGGAGGCTTGCCACTGTTTTCCAATGAGGCTAAAAGAGTGTATCTTACCCAAGATCACCCAGTGGGTTTTCACCACCACCTAGGGATTCAAACCTTGGTCTCCAGAGTCCTAGTCCAACATTCAAATCACTACATCATGTTGGCTGTCCTTAGTACTATATATGTAAACAAATATAGGAACAAGTAGCATTTGAATGAAACCACCATGGATACAATTACAATAACACGACTGGAAATGACACCACCTGGAATATATCATATTGTACAACGATACCTCTCTGATTCCTAGATTCTTGAACAAAATCTGAATTATTGATATTCTAAATCTCTAGCCACTAGCATCTAGCAGACAGTAAACTACAAAACTCAGATAATAATAAGGAGAAAGATGAGGAATAGGAGGACAGAGGGCAGGAATGCATCTGGATCTCCCAAAATGACGTAACAGAAAAATCCATCTGTCTTATTTCCAAAGACTGAAATGGCTGCTTATCCAGCAATGGTCATTGATAAAATGGAACTCTGCAAAATATTGGATCCTATTTATTGAATACAATAGTGAGGCTGGTGAGGAGAGAAGACAGGAGTAATTTGGAATTATAGGTGATTTTATATCTGATTAATAAAAAGGTTTTAAAGAAAACCAAGCATAAACTCTTGCTGCTAGCCCAAACTGACTAAACTGAGGCTATCATAGTTTGACCATAGCATAAGAAGAAATGCCTCATTGGAAAATACAATAAATCTGGGAAAAGTTGATGGCAATAAAATGACTGTATTACAGATGGATGGAGTTAATATAGAAAATCATGGTCCTCTACTTGCAAGAACTGATCAAGGTTTTTATCACCTGGATCCCCAGGAGGTGTTTTATTCTTAGGGTTTCCCTAAGTAAAATCTAACTTGATGTATATGGTATATGTGGCAACCATATGAAGAAAGTTATGGTGATAGAAAAACTTGAATGCAGACTAAGATAAAAGACTAAGTCCCATCACACTCAGCCAAATAAACCAAATCACAGGAGAGGCTGTATTGAAACCAGGGATGGGCCAACTGAATCCTTGAATCCTCAAGTCCTCAGCAAGGATTTGAGATTCGCAAATCCCAATCCCTGTACCAAAATAGGCAAACTGAATCTTTCATACCCACCAACCAAATAGTTTGTTGGAGACCAGGACAACTGGAAACCTGGGAGACCAGATACACAAGCGGAGTCGGCAAGTAGGTGAATTTTTCCCTTGGAGTAATAATGGCCTTCGCTAACAATTTCAGAAATTACATCTGGGGTTGCATTCTATTGAATATGTAATATTTAAGTTCAGCATTATTTTCTGTGCTTAAAGTCAATGGCATGTATAAATGCTGGGATCAGTGGGTCTGACGCCTATCAGAATTAGTGGGGCAGAGGGCAAGGTCACACTATCTCATCCAGTGATTGCCACATGTAGGCCAGTGTGCCTCCTTCCACAAGACCAGTGCCTGGTTGTAAACCTGTACCTAGAATAGGATGAAAAGGGAAATGTCTGTCACAGTTTCTCATGAGCCACATGACAAACCACATGTAGCAGAAAGGAAAAATTGTTTTCAAAAATTGGTGCCTCCAGGGCCCACCAAAGGCCTGATTGGCTGGCGGGTCCCTGGGCATTCGAGAATCGCAGCATAAGGCTGTGTGCGCAAGCCAGAGGCTGCCTGTGCCCGGGGCACCTGCGTGTGCCCAGGACGGCTGCCTGTGCCTGTTTGGGCTACTTCCCTCTGCAAGGTAATAATCTCTATTCTTTTGACTTGAGATTGGAGGGTAGAGATTGGGAATTATTGAGACTGGACTAGAGATTTGACTTGAAAGTCCCTTGCAGGACTTGAGACTTGACTTGAGTCTGCAGGGTGCAGAATTGAGATTGGACTAGAGGCTGGTGTTATGCTTTTTTAAGTGCCTTCCTTGTTGCAGGACTTGAGACTTGACTGGAAGGTACAGTCTTGAGATTTCAAGGACAGCTGAAAGATTCCTTTGCATAGCTCCCCTGCAAACCTCTTTCAGACACAATTCTGGCATTTGTAGTTTTACAAGGTGTCACAGCCTTCTCTGCCAAAGCATTCTGGTGCGTAATCAAACTACAAACCCCAGAATGCCATAAGGAACTATGCAAAGAAAATCCAGTTTTGACCTGGACCTGTGGCCCCGTTTACACAGGCAGGAAAATGTGGGATTAATCCACATTTTCCTGCCTATGTAGAAAGGGCCTTCATGCCATTTTCAATCTGGGGAGATCTTGAGGCAATAACAATTGTCCTGGCCAGATTTCTTCAGAGGGAGGTTTGCCTTTGCCCAGGCTTTTGCTAAGCCTGAGAGAGTGTGTCTGGCCCAAGATTATTCTTCTTTCCCTTGCTTTTTTAAAAAAGAATTTGAAAGATTCAAGATTCATGAAATTCATGGATTCCCAGAACCTTCCAGGGATTTGGAAAATTCTGGATTTGTCCCATACCTAATTGAAACCATTATCTCCTGTGTATGCCCAAGAAGAGTCACAACTACTTGTGAACTGACCTGTGATATTCATGGGTGCAGCTAGGCCAGAAGAGGCTAAAACCAGAGATATATAAAACAGAAAAACAAATAGTGTTAAGTTGCCCAAGGTATCATGGGATGCTGCAGCAAATTTAGAGCATAGATCTGTTACCTCAAAAGGTTTGTGACTCAGAGGTCCATCCACAATGCCAACCCCTCCATGCAAAGGTGGGGAGTTGTAGCTCAAAGGAGGTCTCTGGTAGTGGAGGGAACTCCAGGATATTTTCATCTGTG
Organism: Cyclura pinguis; assembly: GCA_030412105.1. Taxonomy (NCBI): domain Eukaryota; kingdom Metazoa; phylum Chordata; class Lepidosauria; order Squamata; family Iguanidae; genus Cyclura; species Cyclura pinguis. Next base: position 160,646,433 of record CM059603.1, on the reverse strand, counting down.
TATACTTGTACTAACACAGAGACATCAGTTGGAGGTTAAAAGAATGTTTTATTAGGGGAAAATCACAGGCACATGCAAGGCTCAAGTAGTCTCACAGCCAAACAAGGCTAACAGAAGGAAAGGAGGGAAAAATTTGATAGTGTGGAGTTAGGATGAAGTGGGTGGTATTTACTGATCTCAAAGAGAAGATGCAGCAAAATGGCTCAAGCATGAGAGTTTGAGGGCAGCAGAGAGGAAAAAGAGTTTGGGGTGCACGGTGATGCCCAACTGCTAACATGCTGCATACAGTGTGCTGTAGAAACTACTAGCACTGGAGCTAGGGTTTTTAAACCCTTTTTCTGCCCTGAAGAGGAAGGAGTTAACGGTTCTCTGGCAGAGGAAACAAAGGCGTCAGGAGCTGGCTAAAGGTCTCAACATTATGTGACAAAGGAGTGATGGGAGTAATGATAGCTTCTTAATTCTGGGCAGGTGAGGAAACAAAGGGAGAAGTTCGGCAGGAAGGAGGCTACAGGACATTGGTCATTGTTGCCTTGTCTGGAAGTTTCAGTGGCTCCTGTTTTCTAGGTTTGGACCATTAAGAGGATCATTTTAAACTCATTTAGTCAAGGTCTCCAACTAATCCTCAGTGAACTTATGATCTGGCCATGCCTTGAGGTCCCCTCTGACCTAATTCTGAACATATACAGCCAGTCACTTTTGCCAGCATGGCTTTTCAGGCATAAATGTATGTTTAATATATGTGCCAATTAAATAATATCATGAATTGGGGTTGTATGGCATGGTAACATTGGGAAGAGTTATGTTAGGGCAGTGAGGAAATTTTTTCCATTTTAGGCAGCAGGGTCTTGAGGTTTGTTGGCCTTTGTCAGTGGCACACATTTTATAGTTCTGTGTGCTCCCCAAAGGTAAGGGGTTTAGCACTGCAGTCCATTATAGGCAGATTGTCAGCTTTGGCCTTTTATACTAAAACTCTGATATTTTCAGATAATATGGGTGATTTTAGGGCTTGTAGAATGCTGTAGGCATGGATTAGGGAGAAGAGGATGGTTGTTGATAGGCAGGACCCTCTCTTCTGGGTGTATTGAGGGGGTTGGGAGGCCATTGGGTCATAATTTGCTCCTCATATTATGTAGCTTTCTTTTTCATGCTGCTTCCCTTACAGCCTTTTTTGGAGCATTCTGGGTCAGTGAGTTAGTGGTGTTATCTAGATGTGAGCTCTACATGAATTTTTATGGATTAGGGATTCTCAGGTTGGACCTCTATTCTGCCATGCAGATAATTCTTCTCCCACCAGGTATAAATTTTAGGCAGTTACTATCAAGACATTATCTGCACTGGGTTTGAGTGGGGTTCAGTTTGGGACTCATTCCTTTAGAATCGGAGCTGCTTCACTGGCATCCACAATGGGCCTGGATAGTGGAGTTATTCAGAAGTTGGGGTGATAGAGGTCTTTGGCTTACAAGAGGTATATTCTTACTCTCAAGTGTTGAAGTTGTTTGTTCATTAACTTTGTTTTGTTTCAGATTCTAGGTTCTGCTTGGAGATGTTCTATGCCCTGACTGGCAGATATAGTATGGTGTATTGAGCATGGACTTGCTATTTAGGTTTGCACCTGGGCTTGAGCGACCCAGTTACAGTCAAGTGAGGATCTTGTGCTAGCACAGTTTGCTTCTTTTGTTGTTTGGGAAGCATATGGGGAGTCCACAGAACATTGTAGTCATTCACCTTGGGAGTAATGACCTTGTTTTGTTGGAGGGAACCGTATTAATTATTCAAGCAGTCCACGACCTTCAACTTACTCAAGCCTAATGGCCTAAGGGGTATTTGTTGTGGTCAGCCATTCTTCCCCACCAGGTTTGGCTGGGTAAACATGATCCATGATGTTTGGATAGGGGCCACAGATGGGTTAATAGGGAAGTGTTGTAGGATCCAATGAGCCAGTGTCCCAGGAAGTAGGTGGTTGGAATGCAAGAGCTGTCCATTAACTAAGCCAGTCCAGGTCAGTTACAGGCTATCCAGCAGGATGAAGTGTGAAGCAAGAAGGTGGCCATCAGCCAGTCTAGAAGTCACATGGCATGTAGGTAGTCCAAATAGATAAAACCAACAAGGAGCAAAACAGAGTAGTAAATAGTAGCCAGTCCAAGGTGCAGAGATGCCAAATAGCAATACCAATCACTAAGATAGATAGTTGTAAACAGCAAAGCTCTCAGTGAACTGCTGGGATATTTGTAGGCAGTTTCTAAAGGCACTAGATGCTTAATTAGTCAGTGTCTCCTACTTGAGAGCCTCTGGGACTGACATAACCTCTCTTTATCTCTCCTTCACTCAGCAGACAACTGCACAGCATCTCTAGCCTCCTGCTAGGGAGTAGGGCACCCCTCTGCCTCAACCCACACCTCCTCTGATTCAGATAGACCAACAACATCAGGAGTTGTAAATTCCTAACATTCCAAGCACTTTGACTCTTGTGTTTGAGTCTGACTCCCGAAGGTGAATTGTAACAGAGAGTTAAAATTGCATTGATGAAGAGATTTGGTCACTTTCTACCACATCCCCCAATAGTATTTCAGAGGCCAGAGTTTTACAGAGCTGACAGTGTTTACCTCTCTAGTGGGGGCATACAGTAGGCCCACATATAACATGAGTTCATTTTATGCGGTTTCAATTATACTCGGGCTCCCAGCACTGCTCACCCTGCTTAGTACCTGGTGCTGCTGGCTGGTGCTACCTCATGCTGCTTGCAGTATCTGCTACTGCTGGCCTCCCTGCTTGCACTACTCACTTTACTTTGGTATCTGCTGTTGCTGACTTCCGGGCTCACGGTATTTGGTGCTGCTGGCTGGTACCACTTCAAGCTACTGGTGGTATCTGTCATGGGACTTGGGGGAGGGATTCTCTGGGTTTGCCTTCCATTGCAGGGCCACTTGAGGAGCAAGCTCTTATGTCTGGTCTCTTTATTCCCATTGTGGGTCAGCAAACATTCAATCAAGGAAGCCACAGCCCCGTATCTTCAAGATGAGAGCAGGGTTGTTGATGATAGGTTGACTTGGATGTCTCTCATTTATAGGGTTGCCATAGGTCAAAGTCAATTTGATGGCAGTTAACAACAACAACAACAACTCAATCTGGGATGTGGATTGGGCCAATGGAGATGAAAGAAGAAGGTAAGACAACCTGGTACACCCTCTCAATAGTTGAATAGAAGAGTCAACACTTACTACCATCACAAGAAACAATCAGTTCTTTAACGTACTGTCAAACTTGCAATTACTTAAATTGTTTCAGCTTTATAACTTGGTGATGAGCCCTTCACTTTGTCAAAATCAACATTCCAGAACCACATCCAGGTGAAATGGGGGCATGGTTCTTCAACTGATAGGAAAGGTTTTTCACCCAAAAAACAGAAATCCATACAAAGCCAAAGAAATGGTGTTATTGACCAAATAGAGCCAGGTCAGTTCTCTGGCTATGCAGGTTGCAACACGATGGTGTGATGTGCATTTGTTTGTTTCTTCACTTCATTCATTCATCCCTTGCTTCCATTTGTTTATGTAAGCAATACAACATCCCCAATATACCCGATGGATATATACACAGAGCATGCAAATATGGCATAGTGGTCTAACTGTTGGAGTAGAATTCTAAGACAGTAATCATGGAAATCCACTTAAAGCCATCATGCACATTGCTTAAGAGCAAGCCAACGGCAAAACTGATCTGAATAAATCTAGCAAAGAAAACCCTATGATAGGGTCATTATAAATCAAAGTGGAATTGAAACACATAACAACTAAGTAACTAACTAGCTAACTAACTCTCTCCCTCTTTCTCTCCTTCTCTGTCTATATAAAACAGTTGAGTCATATGCATTTAGTCTGAGAAGCATTCGGAGCTCTGGACCAAAATGAAAGGTTCAAATCTACATCAGAAGAGGAACAGTGAGGAGCAGTTGTCAGCTTGACAAATAGTATTGCTCTTGTTTGGATGACAATGATTATACAATGGTTCTATTAAGCAGCAGTAGAGTCTTTTGCCACTCACATTGATGTCTTCTAAATCTAAGCTGTTCAGAGCGACATTGTTCCGCTTCCAGATGATGGGAGGTCTCAAGGTTCCCTGAATGGCACAACTTAGTACTGCACTTTGTCCTACTGTTGCTGTAGTGATGCTTATTTTCTGATCTTCTGGCAGACTCAGTTGAATTACTTCTGTAAAAGATATATTGTATTTAAAGTTAATTAGCATCCAGGGTTTCTATACCCTGATCACTTTAAAGTTATAATTTGAATCAAAGGCAAAATAATTTCCAAATGAAGGCAGGAAACAAAACTGTTTCAAATAAAAGGTCAGCATGACATTTCAATTAGATTGACTGACAAATGTTTTCCTCCTAAGAGAGGTTTGTTTTGGTTTTTTTTAAGAAGAAATGGTTTCAAAAAGAAAGAACATGGCACACTAGCTTCAAAAGTACACCAAAAATATTAGCAAATATTTGTTCATCCTGATGATAATAATGTAACATTCTTCTGAATCAACTTTGTTACTCTCTTGTCTGTATTTGGTGTTGATCAATATTATTATTATTATTAGTAGTAGTAGTAATATCAAAGGATTTCAAATAATCCTTTAGGATTTAAATTCAATATGGAAAGAATTGTCAAAAATGTTTTAAAAATGGGTGAAAAACAGGTTTCCTGTGCATTAAAAAAACCCAATGGACAGAATCTTGAACAAATGACCATCTTTACAGTTTCAGTCTTATTCTGTGCAAAATTCGTACACTGTTGTTTTCTGTAGAAAAAAGTGTTTTTTGTGTATGAAACAGCATTTTAAACAGAAGATAATTTCTCTGTGTTAAACTATAATTTTATTCATGGAAAATGATGTTTATTGTGCAGAAAATGCTGGTGGGGATTTATTCTGCAAAAAATTCTGGTGCTGCTGCACAGAAACAGCATTTTCTACAAAGAAATTCGGCACCACATACAAATAACGACCGAACTGTGATTAGTCTTCTGAACCAGCACAGACTTCAAAGACTTTCTTACAATGAGAAGAGAGTTGCTAGAATTACTCATTAGTTCTTTTGAGGAAAAAAATAGTGAAGAATTGCTTCCCTTGTTTAAATGGCAGTTAAATTGGCTTGTTCATGTTCTGTCTCACCTCTATATAAAATAGGAGTGACAAAGTAAATGTTAACATCAGAATAAGGACAAAGATTATGGGCCTTTTCCCCATTTGTACATCTTAGTAGTCCACCATTCCATGCAACTTTTCTTTCAACTTGGTTCACTTCTAGTATCAAAGCTGGATTGGGGGGGGGGATTTAAGGAAAACAATGGATTGTAGAGGGATTAGCTCTCCTGGTAATTTATACTGATTAGAATAGAGTGAGACATTATTTGGACTGGATTTTAATGTGAATTTACCCAGTTCACTCCTCCCAGAAAGATATGCAGGCCCAGACACCATTTGCACTTAGAAATCTGTACAGTTCAGAGCCACTGCACCCCAAAAACAAATGAGATGAGAAAATGCATCTTTCTGAAAAATGCACATGCAAAATAAGATTATTGGAAATGTCCATAAAAATGCTATAGTTAAGGGGAGGATTCATAGAAATATGTATATCTACCGAAAATCTGCTGCGGTTTTGAAAATTACACAGAACTATACATGTGAGTAAACAATATCTACTGCTTTTTTATTCCTCGAATAAATTAGGCCAATCAAGTCACACATAGAATCATCTTGATAGTTCCCCATCTATTCAGTAACATGTTTTGATTTACTTAATTTGTAGTTTCGCTCTTTGGATCACTACTTATTGATGGATATATCTCACTTAAATTTGGCCAATTACTTTTTTATTTGTTGAGCTGCTGCATCTCTTCAGCCATTTCCACAAGGCATCCCTGTCTCGCAGTGGGGATGCATTGCTGCCAGTCCGCGAGTCGTGCTTTCACACATCATCACAGTCCTATGGCCAACATTGTCCCTGCCCATTGCAATTCCATTACCGGAAAAAATCCAGTAATGGCCCCAGTCACACAGCAGTCCTATCATCAGCAGCAATGAGGAAATGGCAGAAGCACAATCTACATGCTTCCTTCCCCAGTGCAGCATAGGAAGCGGCCACCTGCATTGTCAAAGGAAGGCATGTGTACCTCATACTAGCCTTCTACAGGCAGCTGGCTGGGTGCAGAGTGGAGCGTTCGGGTTGCACTCCCACTCCAGCAGTGGCACTGCTGAGATTGCAACAGGATGGTGACGGAAAACGGTAAGGTGCAGAAAGGGCCTTAGAATTAAGCTAAGGGGCCTTTTATTGAGGATTAAATTGCACAAAGTTTGTGTGTGAATTCAGACTTCCTAGTGAAGAAGGATTTGTCAGTTGAGGATGTCATAACAGCTATTTCATGAGAGGGCAGGTGATGGACAATATTCTTGCTGCCTCAGCTGGAATATTGCATTCATATCATTTTAAGAAGAATATAGAAAAGTTGGACACGTTCAGATAAGGTCTAAGGTTTCTTCTCTCTAAGCTGAAACTGAACAGTGCTTACATTTGGGTGCATTGATCTCACTGTTTAAAATTGTGTTTAAGTAATAAAGACTGTAAAGTGAACCTATTATACTTAAGGGGACATTCTACTTTAAATGTTTTGTGACAAGTGGCCTAAAGGAGCCAAAGGAGCTTTGAGTCACTTCATTATGCTCAAACAAGAAATTAGTTTCAAGTAAGACAGACATTAATCTTTCAATTGGGTATACAACATCTATCTATGAATGTACAGAGATCCTTAACTGGCTCTTTTTAGCCAAATTAAGAGAGCATTTTGTAATTAGCACGATTAAAGAGATAGCACATTTGTCTAATGTGTTTCGAGAAGAAAGCATCAAGCATTTCAGGAAAGAAAGACTTTGCTGCAGCATGGAAAGCCAAAAGACTTCCTTAAAACAAAACAAAGCATAGAATCATAGAAATGTAGAGTTGGAAGAGACCACATGGGCCATCCAGTCCAAACCCCTGCCATGCAGGAACACTCTCAAAGCACTCCCGACAGATGGCCATCCAGCCTCTGCTTAAAAACCTCCAAAGAAGAAGACTCCACCACACTCCGAGGCAGCAGATTCCACTGCCGGACAGCCCTGACTGTCAGGAAGTTCTTCCTGAGGTTCAGGTGGAATCTCCTTTCCTGCAGCTTGAATCCATTGCTCCTTGTCCTGGTCTCTGGGGCGGCAGAAAACAAGCCCTCTCCCTCCTCTACATGGCATCCCTTCAAATATTTAAACATAGCTATCATGTCCCCTCTTAACCTTCTCTTCTGCAGACTGAACATACCCAGCTCTCTAAGTCTATCCTCATAGGGCTTGGCTTCCAGGCCCTTCACCATTTTGGTCGCCCTCCTCTGGACCTGCTCCAGCTTGACCATGTCCTTCTTGAATTGGGGTGCCCAGAACTGGACACAGTATTCAAGATGAGGTCTAACCAAAGCAGAGTAGAGTGGTACCAATACCTCTCTCGATCTAGACACCATACTCCTATTGATGCAGCCGAGAATTGCATTGGCTTTCTTGGCTGCCGCATCACATTGCTGACTCATGTTCAGCTTGTGGTCTATTAAGACTCCTAGATCCCTTTCACACGTACTGCCATCCAGCCACGTGTCCCCCATCCTATATTTCTGCATTCCATTTTTTCTACCGAAGTGTAGGACCTTACACTTCTCTCTGTTGAATTTCATTTTGTTAGCCTTGGTCCAGCTCTCCAATCTGTCCAGGTCATTTTGAATTTTGATCCTGTCCTCTGGCGTATTAGCAACCCCTCCCAATTTGGTGTCATCTGCAAATTTGATGAGCATGCCCTCTATTCCTTCATCCAAGTCATTGATGAAAACATTGAACAGCACTGGGCCCAGAACAGAACCCTGCGGCACCCCGCTAGTCACTTCTCTCCAGGATCAAAAGCAGCCATTGGTGAGCACCCTCTGGGAACGGTCAGTCAACCAGTTACAGATCCACCTGACAGTAGCTCTGTCCAGCCCACATTTTACTAGCTTCTTTGCAAGAATGTCATGGGGAACTTTGTCAAAGGCCTTACTGAAATCAAGATATGCTACATCCACAGCATTCCCTTCATCTATCAAGCTAGTAACTCTATCATAAAAAGAGATAAGATTAGTCTGGCATGACTTATTTTTGAGAAATCCATGTTGACTTCTCGTGATTACCGCGTTGCTTTCTAAGTGATTAGAAACTGACTGCTTAACGATCTGCTCCAGGATCTTTCCGGGTACTGACGTCAGGCTGACTGGGCGATAATTATTTAGATCCTCTTTTTTTCCCTTCTTGAAGATGGGGACAACATTTGCCCTCTTCCAGTCTGCTGGAACTTCTCCTGTCCTCCAAGATTTCTCAAAGATTATAGCAAGCGGTTCCGAAATGACCTCTGCCAGTTCTTTTAATATCCTAGGATGCAATTCATCTGGCCCCGGAGACTTGAATTCATCCAGTGTGGCCAGGTGTTCTTGTACCACCTCTCTACCTATTATGTGCCGCATTTCCCCTGCTTCCTCACCTGCTCCCCAACCACCAGGTTGAGTGCTTGTATCCTTCTGGGAAAAAACTGAGGCAAAGAAGGTGTTAAGTAGTTCTGCCTTTTCTCTTCCCCCTGTTAGTAATTCGCCATCTTCTCTGCGCAGCGACCCTATCGCCTCTTTCTTTTTCCTTTTGCTGCGGACATATTTAAAAAAGCCCTTTTTATTGTGTTTAATGTCTCTGGCCAGCCTAAGTTCGTTCTGTGCTTTAGCCTTTCTGACTTCCTCCCTACATTTCCTGGCTACTTGCTTAAATTCTTCTTTGGTGGTTTCCCCCCTCTTCCATTTCCTGTACAGGTTTCTCTTAACGTTTAGCTCAGCTGAGAGTTCTTTAGTCAACCATTCTGGTTTCTTCAGATGCCTTCCATTTTTCCTCCTTATTGGCACAGTTTTAGACTGTGCCTTCAGTATCTCCCTTTTAAGGAACTCCCATGCCTCCTGAACTCCTTTCTCTTTCACTATTCCTGACCATGGAATTTCAGCCAGCAGCTCCCTAAGTTTACAGAAGTCCGCTTTTTTAAAATCTAAGATGAGTGTCTGGCTACACTTATCTTCTCCTTCCCACTGAATGCCAAATTCCAATAGGGCATGGTCACTCCCCCCTAAAGATCCAACCACTTCTACCTCATTAACAAGGTCATCCCTATTGGTCAGGATCAGATGTAGAATATTTGATCCCCTTGTGGCCTCTTCCACCTTCTGGACCATGAAATTGTCTGCAAGACAAGCAAGAAACTTGCGGGACCTTGCTGTCTTGGCAGAGTTTGACTGCCAACATATATCCGGGTAATTGAAATCTCCTATTATTACTGTATCTCTCCTTTTTGAATGCGCGGTCATTTGGTTGAGGAAGGCGTCATCAAGGTCCTCAGTCTGGGCTGGAGGTCTGTAGTAAACCCCCACCAGAATATCCCTATTGTTTCTCGCTCCCTTAATTCTTACCCAGGTGCTCTCGACCTGGCTTTCTGGGTTCAAGTCATGGATCTCTTCACAGGTGAAAACATCCTTGACATACAAGGCTACTCCTCCTCCTTTCTTGTTTGGTCTATTTCTACAAAAAAGGCTATACCCCTCTATTCCTACATTCCAGTCATGAGACTCATCCCACCAGGTCTCAGTGATGCCTATCAAATCGTATTTATTTTGTTGTACTAGGAGTTCAAGTTCATCTTGTTTGTTTCCCATACTCTGCGCGTTAGTGTAGAGACACTTAAATCCCCGGGCCCTTCCTGCAAGTCCTGTACTATAGTTTCTACTCCTCCCGCCACTGGACGCTTGTGCTACTTGGTCAATATAATTTGGGCCTTTCCCCCCTGCACTCGCTGTGTCTTTGCCCTGAATAATATTGTCTCCCTCCCCAGCAGAACTTAGTTTAAAGACCTCTTAATCCTCCGTGCAAGACTGTTTGCAAAAACATTCTTGCCAAGTTTCGTGAGGTGCAGCCCATCCCTTGCCAGAAGCCCACGTTCATGGAAATTCAGGCCGTGTTCCAAAAACCCAAACCGTTGCTGGCGGCACCATGTGCGGAGCCAGTTGTTTACCTCTGCTATTGCCCTTTCCCTTTGTGCACCATATCCTTGAACAGGGAGGAGAGATGAAATGACCACCTGCGCACCAAGGTCCTTAAGCTTTGTCCCCATAAGCTCGTAGTCCTTTGCGATGTGGTAAAAGCTGCGCCTCGCAGTGTCATTGGTTCCGACATGAACCACAATGAGGGGCTTATGGTCAGTGGGTTTGACCAGCCTGGTTAGCCTCTCTGTTATGTGGTTGATCTTGGCCCCAGGAAGACAGCAGACTTCTCGATTGAACTTGTCGGGTTTGCAAATTTCCGTTTCAGTTCCTCTGAGCAAGGAGTCCCCAACAACCAGAACTCGCCTCCTCTGAGGCTTGTCCGGGGCTCCTCGACGAGCAGGTTCTTCTAGGACTGGCTGGACACTCTGTTGAGGCTGGGAGTGTTGATCTAGTTCCTGTTGCCGATGTTGGATTCCTTCTTGTTGACATTCTGTTCCCTCCTCCTGGTGCTCCTCGTCGTTCATAAGGCCAAGAACTTTGAAGCGATTGTGTAGGTTGAGAGTCTCTGTTTCCTTCCTGGTCCTCCTACTCCTCCGTGTGACATTCCTCCAAGCATCCGTTTCTTGGCCCAGTGTGCGGACTTCCTGATCGGGCAGCTCCCCCTCGCATTCGGTCTTCAGGAAGGTCTTCTCTGCCCTATCGAAAAACTCCTCACCTTCCCTAATAAGACGAAGATTAGAAACTCGTGCCTCCAGATGGCGAACCTTCTCCTCCAAGAAGGTCACCAGCTTGCACTTGGTGCAGGTGTACCCGACAACATCTTGTGGCAAGAAAAGGAACATCCCACAAGTGCTACAGGTGACCGCGGCAGCTCCCTCACCTTCCATCCTTGATACTACAGACAGTAGTACAGGGAGTAGGTCTAGAAAGAATAACTGGGCTTTCTTCCTAAAATTCAACTGAATCAAGTATGTCTCCTCTGCTGATCGCCAAGGGATGAATTCGAAAAGGTGAAGAAGAGGGCTTCAACTGCGCGCGCCTTTGGCGCGTGCCGTTGGGAGCTCCTAATAAGACTCCTCCCCCCTAGCTGGCTCCTCCCCCTCGTTAGTCAGACCGTGTGCTCAGGGAGAGCACACGGCCAGCACAAGGAGACTTAACAAAAACAAGCAACAAACAGACAAACAAGCAAGCACAGCCCCACAAGCCTGTAAACAACACCTGGTCAAGGATGTCTTCACAGACCCAGCTCACCCTCTGCTCTCTCCTCTGGAAATGCAAAATCCTTTTCGGTAAGCAAAATTGTCTAGCTTGTAACTTACTTGCCAAAATGCTATTACAGACTTATATCTTGTTATTTCTTTCTTCTACATGTGAATAAAAAATTTCAATTTTTTCAATGCTTTCTCACATTTTGGGGACTTTTGCTGCCTTTCTTTTTTGTCCAAAAAAATGTTTTGTGCAAGATGCAATGTTTTATGCAAAAAATGTTGTAATATGAAGGCACACACACGCACACGCACACACACACACAACACACACACACACACACACACACACACAAGAAATGCTTCTATGCAGGGAGAATTTTTTTCCCAGCAGTTGACAGAATGTTGCTGTTGCTGTTTGATGGGATATCTCTAGGTGTGGAGACAGATTTTTTTTTTTTGGTAAACATTCTTTATGTTCCTAACAATAAAACTCACATGCTTTTCTTGTGCATCATATTGTTACATATTATATAGATCTTAATTACAAAGTAAAGAGTGTATGCCTCAAATCACAGCTTTATGCCCTAGCCATACCAAATCATAACCCTGTACAGCCTTCTAAACATAGTTGCACCTTCTGGAAATGGCTAATCCCACTTGTCAAAATCAAGAAGTAATAAGTATCAGTGGTGGCTCTGAACAAGCTGTGGTACTATATAAGCATACTGTAGAATATATTTGGAAACATATTAAGCTGAACCTCAGAATAGAAACATTGTTTATGTTTGCCTGGATCTAAGTTGTATTATGTAGACCAGGGACTTCCAAATGGTGTTTTGTGACATGTTAGTGTGTCGCCTGAAGGGTGTAGGTGTGTCACCTCCCTGGACCGAGAACAAGCCCCTCACTCGAGCCTTGGAAATGTACGTTATAAATGAATCATTTATTTTTAAAAATATAAATGAAAGGTTTTCATGAGATATGCTGTGTCCCCATACATTTCGTTATTACAATTTATATGATCTCCTATATGGGGTTAGCTTAACCTCCAGTTTGCTGGTAAAACTGAATTACTGTGTTGCAAAATGATGCATGTCTAAAAAGTGTGTCACCAACATGAAAAGCTTGGAAAGCTCTGACGTAGATCACGAGTGGATAACTGTTAGGAGATTGGACAGCACATTAGCCCTCACAAGATACCTTGGAAGGCCACACACTCTGCTGAACTCCCCCCTCTCAAACTTTTGAACTTTAATGTGCAAAAAAAATTGCATTTTTTTCTCCAAAATTCCCCCAACATTCCCTCTCTCTCTCATATTTTTGGTCCTCTTCAGTGTCACTTTTTGCTTGGAAATAGTCCTCAACTGGGACTAAAACAACCCAGGAAAGGCCCCAAACCCATAAAATGGGGAGGGGTTGTTTCTGAGGTCCTGTAGAAATAAGATTTCAGTACTGAGACTGGATATGACAACTATGAGGATACAGTGTTATCTAAAAGATGGGAACCCTTGAGGTCAATCTGCAGTGCCAGTGTCTCCTTAGGATTTGGAGAATTATTAGCTCAAAGGAGGCTTGCAAAAAGAGAATAACAGCAGCATCTTTCTACCTGTGTACAGTACTAACTGTAGAGAGTTAAACAGGATGTTTTATTGGAAATCAACAGACACACACAAGAAATCAAGCAATCTCACAAACCATACAAGACTATTGAAGGTAAGGTCAAGAAAGGTTGGATAGAGAGATTTTGGGTGGAAAGGATGAAATTTATCATTCCTGAAGCAGAAGATGGAAGCAGAGTGGCTCAAACAAGAGTCTGAGAGTATACAGAGAAATGGGAATCTCAGGGACCATGTGCAGAGTGATGCCCAATGCACTACAAATTGTAGGGGCTGGAGCTGGAGTTTACATATACTGTTTCCTGCCCCAAAGAAGGGTATGCAGAGAAAGCAGTAATTGCCTTCCCACAAGCTGACAAAAGAGTCTAGAATGGGCTGATTGTCTTAACTCTGGGTAAAAAAACATTGATGGGAGTCCTGGCAATCTCTTAATGTCTTGGTTAGGTAAGGTAAATAGGGAAGATCTCTGTAGGATATGCTCACAGCAGGGGTCTGCTTCACCTGAGCAGTTTCACCTTCCATTGTTTCCAGGAGTGGTTGAACCTTATAGCCTTTTGAAAGGATCATCTCAAGCCCTTCAGGACTGGGCTTTTCTGTCTAATCCTCTCTGAACTTATGATCTAGCCATGCTGAGGTCATCCTGACCTGGCTACATGCTTACAGTCAATGCTTCTCCAAACATACTTTTGGCCAAAATATGTATAATTTATTAACAATAGCATACCCCTCAAGGGGGGGGGGTAACAACAGTTAGCATCATAGAGCACAAGGACCACCCAGTCCAACCTCCTCCTGTGCAGGAATACATAGGAAAAGCACACCTGAAAAAATGCCCATCCAATCTCTGTTTAAAGACATCTAAAGATGAGAGTCCACCACCATTGGAGCCAGTACATTTCACTCACAGTAAAGAACGTTCTCATTATGTTTAGGTGAATTCTCTATTTTTTTCCCCTCAATATGAATCCACTTATTTATGCTCTAGTCTCTGGAGCACTAGAAAACAAGCTTGTTCAAAGAGTGAAGTCACCTTGGTATCTTTGAGGCTCCTGTTTTAACTAGCTGTATTGTTGGGTTGTATGTCATATTTTCCATGTGGGTACTGTTAAAAACAATTATATATTTAGTGGGTCAGTCACTATATGATGGACTATCCACCGCTGTGCTGAATCAATGATTAGAAGTAATGTACCTGGCTTAGATATTCTGATTATTTTCTGTCATGTTATCACCAACTCCATGCTTACTGTCCATAGATAGTTACATTTCTTTTATGTCCCAACATTATGAAAGTCTGTGATCTGAAAATGAATCAGACTATTCACACAAACGTTTTGAAGACAATCTGGATGTACAAGTTATGTGAATTGACACCAAAGATGAATGAACTAACATGATAATGGAAGGAGGAAACATCATGACATTGTTCTCTTTCTTCTTCAATCACTTATTTCACAAGTAGTTAAACAGAAAAGCAGGCTAAATGTTATGATCAAAAGAAGATCAAAATAAAAGTAAATGCATGGCTGTTTGCATAAGTTACATTTCTAATGACAAAATATTAAACAGGAATATATTCCACCAAAATTCCACAGAAGACTTGGATGATGCCCTCCTGGAACAGATGAGCAAAAATTTAGAGAGGAAAGAAGCAGCAGTAATGGGGGAGTTCAACTATTCTGATATTTATTGGAAGTCAAACTCTGCCAGGAATATAAAATCCAAATTCCTCACTTGCCTTGCAGACGATTTCATTGTTCAAAAGGTGGAAAAAGCAACAAGAGGATCAGCTATTTTAGATCTGATCCTAACCAGTAGTGATGACCTGGTTATAATAGGGTGGAAGAGGCAAGATCCCTAGGTGGAGTGACTATGTTCTCCTGGAGTTTGGTAAATTGCTGAAAGGGGAAGCCACATGTGTATTCTAGACTTTAGCAATGCTGATTTCAGTAAGCTTAGGGAAATGCCGAACATGATCCTGTGGTTAGGAATTCTAAAAAAAAGAAGGGAGTTCAGGATGGATAGGAATTTCTTAAAAGTGAGATATGGAAAGCACAATTTCAAACAATTCCAATGAGGAGGAAAAATGGAATGTGTGGAAAGAAACCAGGATGGATGTCTAAAGAATTTTCAACTGAGCTAAGATTTAAAAGGGATGTGTACAAGAAATTGAGAGAAGGTGAAATCACCAAATTGGAATTCAAATGAATAGCTAACACATATACAGAAAAAAATCAGAAAAGCTAAAGCACAGAACAAGCTCAGACTTAAAAACAATAAAAATGGAGGAGATAATGATGATGACGATGACAATGATGACAATGTCTTGGTTATGTCCATAGCAAAAGGGGGGGGAAAGAAAGTGGTAGTGCCACCATATGGAGAAGATGGCAAAATGCTAACACGGGACAGAGAAAAGTCAAAACTACTCAACACCTTCTTTGCCTCAGCCTTCTCCCAAAAGGAAAACAATGCTCAACCTGGGGAAAATGGAACACAGAATAGGTAAAGAGATAGTACAGGAATATCTGTCTATTCTAAATGAATTCAAGTCTCAAGGGCCAGATGAGCTGCATTCTACGATATTAAAAGAACTGGTAGAAGTAATCTCAGAATCACTGACAATAATGTTCAAGAGATTTTGGAGAACAGAAGAAGTCTCAGCAGAATGGAGGACAGCAAACATAGTCCTCATTTCACAAAGGGCGAAAAGAGGAGCCAAACAGTTACACACAGTCAGCCTGACATCAATACCAGGAAAAACTCTAGAGCAGATCATTAAACAGAGAGTCTATAAGCATTTAGAAAGGAATGCCATGATCACTAAAAAGTCAACATGGGTTTCTCAAAAAACAAAGTCATGCCAAACTAATTTTATCACTCTTTTTAAATAGAGTTACAAGTTTAATGGATGAAAAGAATGCTGTGAATGTAACATTCTTGATTTCAGTAAGGCCTTTGGCAAGGTCCCCCGTGATATTCCTGCAAACAAGCTAGTAAAATGTGGGCTTGACAGTGCTCCTGTTAGGTGGATTTTGTAACTGATTGACCAAACAAGCCCAAAAGGTACTCACCAATGGCTTTTCCTCATCCTGGAGACAAGTTACTAGTGGGGTGCCACAGGGTTCTGTCCTGGGCACATTGTGTGATTCAACACCTTTATAAATGACTTGGATGATGGAATAGAGGGCATGCTTATCAAATTTTCAGGTGATATCAAATTAGGATGGGTAGCTAATATCCCAGAGGACAGCGTCAGAATTCAACATGACCTCAAAATAGACTAGAGAGCTGGGCCGAAACTAACAAAATGAATTTCAACCGGAAGAAATATAAGGTATTACACTTAGGCAGAAAAAAAAAAATGAAATGCACAGATATAGGATGAGTGACATCTGACTTGACCACAGCGCATGTGAAAGGGATCTAGAGGTCTTACTACACCACAAGCTGAACATGAGTCAACAACGTGATGTGGCAGCTAAAAAAGCCAATATGATTCTAGACGGCATCAATAGGAGTACAGTATCTAGATCGAGGGAAATAATAGTTTCATTCTATTCTGCTTTGGTCAGACCTCATCTGGAATATTGTGTCCAGTACTGGGCACAACAATTCAAGAAGGATATTGACAAGCTGGAATGCATCCAGTGGAGGGTGACCCAAATGGTTAAAATACTGGAAACTATGCCCTATGACAAATGGCTGGGTATGTTTACCCTGGAGAAGAGAAGGTTAAGAGGTAATGTTATAGCCATGTTTAAATATTTGACAAGATCTCAAATAGAAGATGGAGCAAGCTTGTTTTCTGCTACTTTAAAGATTAGGACACAGAGCAATGGATTCAAACTACAGAAAAAGAGATTCCACCTAAATATTAGGAAAAGCTTGCTAACTGAAAAAACAGTTTGGCAGTGTAATACTCTGCCTTAGAAGGTGGTGGAGTCTCTTTCTTTGGAGTTTTTTAAACAGAGTGGATGGCTATCTGTTGGATGTGCTTTGTTTGTATGTTCCTGCATGGCAGAGGGTTGGACTAGACAGCCCTTGTGGTCTTTTCCAATTCTGTGATTCTATGAGACCACATAATGGCAAATGTGCCTTTTAATTAACAACTGCACATTTTCAGCCTTCACATTCAGTTTTACTTATTTGTTCACTTTCAACCACAAAACACTCCTTTGCGTCGAAACTAATGAACATTATCCAGGCTGGAGCTTGCTAGATAGAATTAAGACCACATTAAGCCTGTATTCATTTTGTTTGCCTATTTAGAATGTAATTTAAAAGCAATCACCTCCTCAAACGACACAGAACTGTTCTTTGTACATAATCTACAGCAAGTTTCAAACTCTTAATGGGAAGGCCATAAAACTCTGAAATAAAAACACAGAGCGCTATGATGGGATAATTTTTACCTTTTGCTGTTATGTGGTTTTAGTGTCATTTTATATATTTGTGATAAAGGCACAGTGTTATTGCATATGATTTTTATTTCCTTTTATGGGTCCTTCAGCTGGGTATAACGTCAGTTTCACTTTCACATCCCATTTTGTTCAGATTCTGTTAGGTGAAACTTAACACATTTTTAAACACATGTAAAAGAGAACAGATGAAACCTCACATTCTGTCATCAGTTGAACCCAAAAATAAATCAAAGTATTGGGTGAATAAAGCCATAATAAACCTTTCTGAAATGTATTTTTATACAATTCTATAGTGTCAAATATTTCTTCTAAAAATGCTGCCAAAACCCAAAGAAAAGAAGTAGTCTAGGGAAAAATGTTATTTTCTGCATAGTGATCATGTATTTCATAAAATTTTGGAGATATCATCCACATTTCTATCCAGAAATGGTATAATAAGCGAAATTAAGTTTTCATTACATTTCTATATATCAAGCATGCAGACTTTGCAGGATACTTTAGACACACAAATATTACTGAGCACTTCATTCTTAATGAAGGGCTTTACTACAGTCGTATTTTTTCTGAGTGTGCCCATTTATTTACAATATTAATTTCAACCACGCAGGACTGAACTACACACAATGAGCGCCATTTGTATTAGGCCCACTGTGAAAACAATAGAAAATAAAACAAAAAAATAAAACAAAATACAAAAGTAAACACTTAATACCATGCATTGGCTATTTGCTAGCTCTGGGATGACCCAAAGCTGTCAAATATGTGCAGCAAATATAATTGGTAAACAATATTTGCATCGATGGGCCAGTTTTGTTACATGTTCGCCTTCACCTGGCCCTCTCATTTTTTCTGGTATACTGGTATTTACCACAAGAGATGCAGAATGGAGAATATTCCCATGTCTTATTTTCCAACGAATTTACCCACCCCACCTTTCATTCTAAGCAATGTATGAATGTTGTTGTTGTATGCCTTCAAGTTAGTTCTGACTCATGGCAACCCTAAGGCAAACCTATCATGGGGTGTTCTTGGAATGAAAGTGAGTGACACACCCAGTGGGCTTCTATGCTAGTGCAGAGAATCAAACGCTGGTTTCCAGGGTCATGGTCAAACACTCAAACTACTACACCACACTGGCTTTCACGAACAGACAATTACAAAGTTGTAGTTCATGTTTTTCAGATAGCGATCCCCAGGAACTATCTGCAGGAATGTGTCTATTTATCTATCTATCTAATCTATTGATCTGTAAATTGGTGGGTGGGGCATGATCTAAACAAAAAAAAAGTCCCTTTGTCAATTCAAGGGATTGGTTGCAAAGTAAGGACTATTAATTCAGTATAAAAATAGTAAGATAGCTTTGAAGGATCCAAATTAAATATCTGAGTATATTAAGTTTTTGGTCACTATCTTTCTATATTTCTACTAGTCTTGAAAAAGAGATGAGCACTGATGTGTTATCCCTGACTAAGTGGAGTGACTATAACTAGCGTTCCTTTATTTTTTACAACCTACAACCTCTGTTTACTGAGCACAGATCTCTTCTATGTGACCTTTACACACTTCTCCATGCATACGATATTGTTTTCCTATAAACTTTCTTTGCTTATTTTCCCTACACTTATTTCCTCCCTGCAACTGGACCACTGTTTAGATTCATCTCTCTCGCTGTCTTTTTTCCCTGGCATTAGATGCCCTCCCTGCCACATTTCTTCAGATCAGACCCTTCTTTTTCTCTAAACTTCAGGGAGAGATTTCCTAGCATCCTTTCCCATGGTGGAAGGAAGACAAGAACAATTAATGACAAAACACTAAGCAACAAGCTTACCTATAATCATAATAACAAATGGAAATATTTTGCACTTTCACAGTGTTGTGTATCTTGAGAACAATAATGTGCCATTTAAATCCATTTCAATTCCATCTTGTAACACAACAAAATGTGGAAATGCTGTGTATGTGTGTGGGGGGGTGTTGAATAATTCTGCAAGGCACTGTAGATTGGTATGAGACTGTAATAATTGGATAGTGTTCATACATATTAAAGAGAACAAAAGTCTGAAAATCAGCAGCAATCAGAACAATACTGGCTGAATGAAGAACAAAGTACAAGGACAGTAAAAAGAATGAAAGAGTGACTCATAAGAATGCACTCAGCGCTGCTTTCAACATAAACTCTTTGCTATATAAGTAGATGTTGACAAAAAAGAACTGTTTATATTATCACATGTAAAAGTCAGGCCAGTATTTGCCACATGTTCACAGGAACCTTTGTGGATATGAACTTAGATAATGTCTGTCTTGGTTAGGCAACATCTGTCTTATTTACAAAGCAAACTGTACCTGCACACACACATTTGCTGTTTGTATAAATAAGCTGCCCCCACGCTCAATATTAGCATCAATACTAGCACGAGAGTTGGCAGATTTAACTTTCAGAGTCATTGCTATTTTGTAGGCATCAGGCCAAGATGGATACTTGAAGTTAAACTCTATTCCTGTTTTCAAAAGTAGGCAACTTGGACCAGCTGTCTGAAAGATAAAGCCAATAACGCTAATTGCAGTTAGATACTGTGGCTCCTCTTTACGGCAGAAGTGATAAAAACTGAACTAATACAGAACAGGATAAGGGATAATATAATGTAACAAATTTACAGATTCAGCCTCCAGTGAAGTCCCCCCTCCAGCATTCATGGGATGGAGAAAGGTATTTGTATCAGAGAAGACATAAGCAATCTACCTGCAGCTACACAGAGCACAAGCAATGCTGGAAGTCAAGTTGGAAAGTCCTGTTTTGAATAAACATAAAATGAGCTTCAGTACAACTCCCAAGGACCACTTGATTCAACCAGCGATAGTAAGGCACTTTGCACTTGCCATCAGAGGCTTGGCCAGCTTTCCCCACAAAACTGACCTAGAGTTGTTCAGACAATGCTGCTTTCTCAATTGAGTAAACAAGGAGTGTCGGTTAAATCTGCTTTAAAAATAAAGGAAGCAATCTTTCCTAAAATGAAAGCCTGAGGTATTCAACACACATTGGGACACTGTGCAGTGGTATAAGGGCTCTTTCATCCTTTTATACTAGTGGTTGCATTTTTAAAAAACTTTGGCCAATGGTAAAAAGGAAAGACAGAAAAAATCTGGCAACTCCAGGCAACCTACTTCTTCATTGTCTTCCTTCCTTCATATCCGCATTGCACACAAGTTTTTTCTTCCCTGCTGCCACCACCACCTACACTACAGTAACTACGCTGACACAGCAGCCAACAGGATTCTGGCCTGTGTTTTCAATTTTCATGCCTCTTCCCTCTTGCAAGGATGTATTGATTTCATTGGATACTATTTTGACAATGCAAGGTGAATGCGTCTACTCCCATACACAATTTAGATCAGGATTACTGTGTGGGGTAAGAGGCTCTGTCTTGGGTGCCCTGTGGTTTCTTTTCCAGTAACAAATAGAAAACGTAGCTACTAGCTACGTCAGAAAGGTAACATGCAGTTTGACACTATCATTCTGCCTCCTGATTGAGGAAAGTAATGCCCATCCAACCAACTGATACATCCAGTGAGACAGTAAGGAATGGTGGTGGTGATAAGCTAATGCAGAAATGAAAATCTAGCATAAATTTACAAAAAAAAAGAGGGGGGCATAAATCTAAAGCTATTTTTAATCTGCTCATTCTGGGACACAGACTATGATAAATCCCTGTATACAATAGTAGCTTTTCTTTCATTCAACAAACAATGGTTCATAAAATAGTTTACCATATTAATAGGGTTTTCTGCTAAGCTGTGTATTTGAAGTGAATCAAGACTAATACTGAAACAATATGTGACATTATCCTATGTTGTTTCATCAGCAGCATAGCTTCGGTTCGTGTTGCTGCATGGCTTGTGTTTCTCGGCATGTTAAAAGATAGGAACAACTGAAGAAGCAACACATTTCAGCCACTGACGAGACAAGAACAACTACCTCCCATCAATCAATGCTGAACTCCTGACTTATGAAGGAACTACAAAGAAGGGCTCTTAAGAGAGACTTGTCCAGACAGCAGTCTCCAGACAAAAGGTTGATGGTAAAGCACTAGTTCTTTCAGCAAGATGTCAATAGGGAGAAGATAGAAGTCTTAGAGTCTTGTGAGACGTATAGTGGATACAGCTGGAGAGAAATCAACCTGCATAACATATACAAAACCTCTCATTTCTGATGAGTCTCTGTAGTTTATCAGTCCCAAAACCTACAGTGTCAAAGTCCTTTCCCTGACAGCACTTGTAATTTTGGACAACTACATCACTTTAGCACTTAGTTCACATTCCTGTTGTTGTGTGCCTTTAAGTCATCTCTGATTTATGGCACTGTAAGGCAAACCTATCATGGGATTTCCTTGGCAAGATTTGTTCAGAGGGGGATTTGCCTTTGCCTTCCTCTGAAGCCGAGACAGTGTGACTTGCTCAAGGTCACTCAGTGGATTTCCATGGCTGAGTCAGGATTCAAATCTTGGTTTACCCATTTGATACTTTGACAAACACAGAAACAAGCACAATACAGTGCCACATTACCACCCTGAACAAAGCCAGCTTTATCTCAGTCAAGCCTGGTTACCACTTGGTTATGAGACCACCAGGTTGTACCAGGGACATCCAGCTAAGGGTAGGAAAAAATCTTGCTTGAAACTCTGAAGAGCTACTGCTGGTTAGAGATGAAAATACTGGGCTAGTCAGAAATGCTTTGACTCAGTATGAGGTAACTGCCTTAGTTTTCCATGTGTTCTATGGAAGAACCAACAACATTTAATAACATTTTTAAAAAATAAGTAGACATGTGACTTTCTAGAACCTTACTCTAGAACTCAATTGTTTGGTTTTTTGATTAATTTGGGTTAGCAGCCACCTCAGACAACTTTTTGAGAAGAATGCCTTCTATAAAGACTGATGAATCATACTAAATACTACATAATCCAGCATCCTGTTACCTACAGTGTCCAATCAGATACTTACGCGAAACTTACAAGCAGACCATGACAATCTCAAAAGCTACCAAAAGTTTTATGGATCTCTTACAAAGCCATCAGAAAAAAAGCTGAAAATATAAATCTACCATCAAATTCAACAGCAGGGTTAATTTCTTACAAGACAGCTCCAAAACACTATCCAGAAACTATGTGTGCCTGTGTGTGCATGGGTGTATATACTGCAGGCTTTCACTTGTCTCAAATAATCATGATTAGAAAAGATAAGAATCAAACCAGAATTAATTTCCATATATGTTTTCTACAGTAAAACAATAGAAAATGGTCAAACAAAAATGTCTCTAAGATATCACTGGAAAGAATAACACACCCATACTTCTAAAAAAAAAAAATAATAATTAAAAAAACACTAGGGAGAGAGAAAAGTTTCATTAGAATGCATTAAGGCTGACTTATTATTATAAGAAATCTAAATTGCTCCACTGCTAGAGGCCAATGCAATTATCTGAATCACTGACAGCTAGCAAATGTTTATTTCAAATCAGGAAAGCCAGTAACATATTGTCATGCTATAGGAGATTCAAAATACAAGTGGATATCCAACGATGTATTGTAGGTAATAACTTATTTTTCAAAAGAAAAACTAAAAGGATCAATCATACATGAAGGAAACAAATAAGTCCAATCAAAATATTGAACATTTTGAATGCATTCCAGAAAATCTGAACTTTTCCATTATTCTAAGCTAATGTCCTTTGTTTTTTTTTTGTATATTCATTTTAAAAAATCTCTAGCTGTCCTCCAGTTAAGAAATCTGAATTATAGATCGTTGCCATTTCAAAATATT
The DNA here is from genome assembly GCA_030412105.1 of Cyclura pinguis. NCBI lineage: Eukaryota > Metazoa > Chordata > Lepidosauria > Squamata > Iguanidae > Cyclura > Cyclura pinguis. The sequence continues at coordinate 160,623,259 of CM059603.1, read as the reverse complement.
CTAACACACTCGAGACAATGTTCAGATCTCTGTCCAGTGGGGGAAACACCACCCTCCAACTATTCTGACCTTAAAGAAACAGTTACTTCATTTTTTCCCTACAATGCATAACTTAGTTAAACTTGATCCTTTGGGAAGCTGCAGCCCAAAACATCACAAGGAATGTGTCTAGCAAAGTTGCATACAAATATTTATATTATTGATTTTTTTTTTCTTTATTGCAGTATCCCTGCTGGCTGTTTCTGCTGCTTCCTTCTGAAGATAGACTAGGCTGAGCAAACAATGACTATGTGTTAACCACTGATGGGCTTTATATTTGTGTTGATTAGACACCGGTCTTTTCAATACAGTGATTGGAATATTGGGCTTGTTCAGATGACACAGTAGGACTTGGGGAACTCTAGCTCTTCACAAAGGAGCAGGGTGCTGGTACATGCTGCTTAGTCACTAAGGCTTGTAGTAGGACTTTGCTCTATTAGTAGATTAGCTATTGGTATTATTTAGCAATAGGCACTTTCATCTCTTTGGTTTGGTTCCTTCCAACAATTAAAAGAAAAAAATCTAAGGTGGTTCTTGGGTTTTTTTTCTTGCTCTCCTGGCTGTAATAACTGCTAAAGGGAAGAGTATTCTTTTTATCCATTTTCTTTTTGTAAAAACAAAGTGTATTCATTTTCTTAAATAGTCTATCTTGTGAGTGATCCTGATTTAACGATCTGGGTTGATGAACTGTACTCTTAGAAGAATTTCTTCATATATTAATCACCTTTTCTTAAGCAAATATACCAATCTCAAAATTACAATCACCAACACCTAAAAACACTACGCAGGAATGACAGCATTTATAGAGGCAGCTTAAAACAGCCTCACTCAGTCATTAAAATACACCAGGTACCCTTGGGCAAGTCACACACTCTCAGTCTCAGAGCAAAGCAATGCCAAACCACTTCTGAACAAATCTTGCCAAAAAACCCCCCATGATAGGTTTGTCTTCAGGTTGATGTAAGTAGGAAGGAATACAACAATTTAGCATAGCCATGGTTGAACCAGATGATGAAGATAAGGATTTCTACATTTGATGTGACTGGGTTAAGCTCAATAATTAAGAATTCAGAGCATAATTATTTTTGAAAAGCCTGATGTTCTCCTATTACAGAAGATTTATCACAAAGGATTCCACTCACTTGCTAGACCAGCTAAGACAATGGATTTGTGTGGCAGCGGCTGGTTTCTCCAAGTCAAGGGGTGTTCTAATTAGAATACCCTCCCTTCAGAAGGAGGAAGTCCTACTGATCCTATAGATAGCTAACCTTTTGTTAGAAGGACTCTGGTAGATAACAGGGGGGGGAAATCACAATTACTACAATATACTGCCCAACTCCCCACCAATTTGGTTTCTCCTGGACTTTTCAGCTCAGTTAGAAATAGAGATGGGCCAACCGAATCCTCAAATCCTCGAATCTTTGGCAGGGATTTGAGATTCGGGAGTCCGAATCCCTGTGCCAAAATAGGCAAGCGGAATCTTTCGAATCCACCACTCAAACAGTTTGTTGGAGACCAGGACGTCTGAAAACCTGGGAAACCAGGATATCTGAAAACTTGGGAGACCGGGATGCCTGAAATCTTGGGAGACCGGGATGCCTGAAAACGCGGGACCAGGACGGGATCCCGCTCCTCACATGCTTCCCCACCCAACGTGGGCACAGGTGATTGGCCGGCAGACCGGCATAAAGCCTCGCACGCCCTGGAGCCTGCCATTTCTCCCTCCTGCTGCCTGCGCCCCTAGTGCTGCCTCTCCCTGCTGCTGCCTCTCTCTGCAAGGTAATTTTGGGATAGGGATTGGGAGGTGAGGGACAGACGAGCAAAACTGAGTTTGTGTGGGGGTCTAGGAGCTTGTGGGAATGTCCCAGGGGGTTCCAAAGACTGCAAAAAGGGGTTCAGGGGTTCCATGCAAGCCATGCCAGCCATACTTTCCCCTTCACCAGCTTTCTTTGGTGAGTTCTGGGACTAAGATTGTCATGATGCCACTTCCTTAGTTTCTGTGTCTTGAATACATGAAAACTTCAGTTAACCCATTTTGAAGCTCCCTTTTAGAAAGACTTTTTAATGCTCCTCAACTCCTTTTCCTCTTTTTTCTCTGTCTAGCTGCAAGTTTATAAGCAGCATTGCCATTGGAAAGATTGCAAAGGAGAGCTGGAGAAACACAGACTTTTGGTCTTGTGTTGCAGCAGCATGTCTGTGGTAAACAATCAATGCCAAAAAACTTGAGCTCGGAAAGAATGGGATTCTACTGTAGCTGATTCTATAGGAGGAGTGTGTGTTGCCTACAACAAACAAGATGAACAGTAGTTGCCTCCAGAATCATTTTTTGAGCATGCATTAATCTGTATTATTTTTTGATTTGAGACTGGAGAGTAGGGATTGGGAATTGTTGAGACAGGCCTAGAGATTAGACTTCAGTGTCCCTTGCAGGACTTGAGGGTAGAGAATTGACTGGACCAGAGGCTTGTTTGTGTGTATGTGTGAGTGTGTTTTTAAGTGCTTTCTTTGTTGCAGGACTTGAGTCCTGACTCTTGAGACTGCAGGGTGCAGAACTGAGACTGGACTAGAGGCTGTTTGCTTGTTTGTATGTTTTAAGTGCCTTCCCTGTTGCAGGACTTGAGACTTGACTGGAAGGTACAGTCTTCTTGAGATTTCAAGGACAGCTGAACTTTTCTTTGCATCGCTCCCTTGCAAAGCTCTTTCATACACAGTTCTGGGGTTTGTAGTTTTACAAGGTGTCACAGCCTTCTCTGCCGAAGTGTGCTGGTGCATCATCAAACTACAAACCCCAGGATGCCAGAAGGAGCTATAAAAAGAAAAGCTAGTTTTGACCTGGATTATCTCTGTACTGTAATATGTGGCCCTGTTTACACAGGCAGAAAAATGTGGGATTAATCCACATTTTCCTGCCTGTGTAGAAAGGGCCTTCATGTCATTTTCAATCTGGGGAGATCCTGAGGCAAAACTATGACAATTGTTCTGGCCAGATTTCTTCAGAGGGAGGTTTGCCTTTGCCTGGGCTTTCGCTAAGGCCGAGAGAGTGTGTCTTGGCCAGGATTATCCTTCTTTCCCTTGTTTTTTAAACCCTTTTTTAAAAAAAAAGTATTTGAAAGATTCAAGATTTGTGAGATTCGTGGATTCCCAGAACCTTCCACGGATTGAGATTTGGAAAATTCTGGATTCATCCCATCCCCAGTTAGAAACTTTCAGGGAGCAAATGATGATTAGTGGAGGATCAGTGGAGGGAATCTTAATTTATAGGCCATTTCTGCACTACAGTGTTATAATGCTATTATTCCACTTTCAATATCCTATGGAATCCTGGAGCAGTTTAGGGAGGGGCATTAGAATTCTCAGCTAGGGAGCACTTTGGCCTCAGGAAATTACAAACCCCAGAATTCCCCAGGCTGTTGAAAGTGGAATAATAGCACTATAACAGTGTGGGGCTGAAATGGACATAGACTCTGAACTAGATTCCAGCAATAGGAAACATGTGTGTGACCTCTTACACAAAACTTCCTTGAGGATCTTGGTCTTACTGATGCCTGGTACAAGACTTATGAAGATAACAGAGATTACACTTTCTTCTCAAGAAGGCATGTTGTATTTTATTTTATGCATCCTGTAGAAACTTCATTAGAGACACAAGAAGTTGGTCCATGCCCTCCCCTGATCATGCTTCTGTGCAGAAAGATTTGCATTTATAGGACCTAGATCATTTTTATGGTCTTTAAATCTGTTCCTATTAGAAAGTCAAAATCCTAGGGAGAAATTGAAAGAATCTGTATCATTCTACACATGAAATATCTCCTTCAACTCTTTGGGATACGCTTACGGTAGTTACCAGAGGGGGGTGCATGGAACAACTGAGTTATGTGAAACATTTTTCTCATCTAGCAAAATGATGATTACTGAATGAGATTTAAATCTAGATTTCAAACACAAGAGATGTGGTTCTGCAGTTATTTTACTGGTTGTCTTCTTTAAAACAAATTAATTACCTTTAACATCAATCTTTAAGAAATACGTTCTACTACTAATAAAAAGGTTGAAGGTGATTGAGCAACATATTTCTTAGCATTATTCTAGAAAGCACCAAGCCTGTCCTGCATAACAAACTAATTGACTTTTTTCTCCTAGTGGCAAAATTACAAACAGCATGCTATAGGAAAGATGCAATGAGATTCATTGAGATTACCTGACCATAGCTGCAAAAACTGTGGAAATAACTTAAACGATAAAACAGTACATAGGTATGCATCTACAATTGAATATATAATAAAAGGTCTGTTAAAAAAAAACAACCTAAAACTCTTTTGGTTTAATTGAATTAATTACATAAAACAAAACGAAACAAAATTGGGAACAAGCCAAATTAGCATAAGTGATAGAAAACCTTAAGACATAATTAGGTTGGTATAATTCTCTGACATTTAGAATTTTAATGCATAATATGCTTGTATTATTTAAAAGAGACAAATACAAACAAGATTTGGGGGTGATCTACAGCAATCCCCATGTCATTGTTAATTAAACAGAATAAACTCAATTATAATTGGTTTGCTCTGAAAAAAGGAAAGAGGATGTTAATCATATTGTCTTGCTGCTATATCCATTGTTCTTTAAATTAGAGTTCATTTTTTTAAAAAAATAAATTCCTTTCCTTTACTTCTCTTTATTGATGGGTGACCATAGGTCCTATAGGTATCCAGCCAGCCATCTATCCATCCATCTACCCATGAGGTCAATAAATAAATAAGAGAGCCAGAATTACCCAAGCTCTATTGCAGAAAAAAAAGAGAACCTTCTCAGTGTGGCGGAGAAAAAAATAGGATACACTATCAATACCACAATATTGAAATCCTTTTAATTTAATAACTTATTAAAGCCAGGAAGCAGGCTGAAACAAACCAGAACATTAAGCTGAATAACACAGAGAACATTTCCCATCAAGTAGCCCCATAAAATACTTAAGGCAAGATGACTGATATGAATACATCTTTAGGGCTCTTCTGAAAGACAGCTGATCTGATATATTTAGGTTGGTAATCAATTTGATAAGCATGACACCTCACTGAAAAAGTCTTATATGTTGTCTTGCCCCTTGGATTTTTCTTAAAGGTGGACAAACAGGAACAGCCTTAGCTGATGGCTACAAAGTTTGGGCACAGACTGGTAAAAAAGAGCACATGTTCAGATCAGCATAAATATGAATGAATGACTTTATCTGCTAAATGTCATGTAGAGTGAAAATCCCTATATATGTTCGGCTGTTGTACAGTAATTTTTAAAATAGGCATGCACATACAATTACAAACACTTTTTTTAAAAAAAATGATTATACAAGCAAGAAATATCAAATCAAATTATTATAATGTTGTGGCAAACAAAAATGTTTTTAGATATTGTGTGTGTGTGGAATATGTATGTATAGATATTGTGTGTGTGTGTGTCTATATATATATATATATATATATATATATATATATATATAGACACACATACATACACATACATGCCCACACAAATACACACACACTCTGTCTGTCTGTCTGTCTGTCTGTCTGTCTGTCTGTCTGTCTGTCTATCTATCTATATGAACCTGCTGTATTTGTTCCAATAGCATACCATACCCATGGAAAGCCATGCCATTACTGGAGATCACAACAGGAAAAATTCTGTACTTTGTTATCATATAATATAATTTGTTATATTATATACTGCAATCTAATACAAAGGTACCAGAGGTTCTCTTGAAGCATAGGCAATTTACGTGGCCCCAATTTATGGTCCATAGCATTCAAAATGAAAAAGGAGTTTAAATTGTATGACAGCTTGGGTCAAATTCTAAGAAGAATTGCTGTTCAAGGGAAGGATGGAGGACCTTGAGATAAAATGTGAAGAGAACTGCAGTCATCCCTCTACATTCGCTAGGGTTAGAGGCACAAGACCCCTGTCAAAATGGAAAAACCACGAATAACTTGAGGCCCTCACAAACCATATTTAACACACAGAAAAGTATGATCACCATATCAACCCACCTTAGATTCCTTTGAGGCATCAGGATTCCTTCCCAAGGCAGAAGTGGGTGGCTGGTGGAGCTTACTGCCACCTCCACTGGTACCCCATGCCATTTTTAATAGGGACTTACAAGCCTCATTTGCAGTTTCTCAGTCTCATGAGGCTTGCAGTCCCTATTAAAAATGGCATAGACAGACAGCAGAGGTGACAGCAAATGATCCATGAATAATCAAATCCACAAAAGTGAAACCCGCAAATGTGGAGGGCTGACTGTACAAGTTCAGAAACAATTAGAAATGAACAGAACCCCCCAAAAGAGGAGTTTCAAAGCAAAGAGAGGGTGTGTGTGTGCATATGTGCGCTATAGCAGATAGATTGCTGTCACTTTCCTGAGGTTGAGGGTATTGCTGGCTAGACAATAACAAATGGTTCAAGGGTTCTTTAAGTACCATGCTGAAGAGAAGGAGAGATGCTGGTTACAATTAGGTTAAGGTGCAGGTCCTACAGTAAAAACTAGCAGGCATTTCATTCACCATTTGAACGACACTTCAAAGCAGTTATTTGCCAGAAGGAGGAAAACAGCTCTTGCGGAGGGCTAAAAGCATTCTTTTTCTGGGAAATGTTATAAAAATATTTCTAATTTGATGCAATCTGTTCCTTTCCTTTCCTTCCATCACATTATGCTATACTTGCCTTCCCCCTCCCCACTTCAATGTGTCTCAGAATTCATGTTCATTAATATAACCTGAATTTATGGCCTTATGGACTTAATACCATGTACAAGAATTAAGACATAATCAAGGAGGGCAGGTTTATAAATGAGACACAGATGAATCTATCAATCATGTCTATTAATTTGCTAGTCCCTCAGGGTGGTTTGAATACTTATGGATGTTCCAGTATAGTTCTCATTTGCAGAAGTCTGAAGCATTAACTGTGAATTCTCAGAAAGTTGACACTCGACACTTCACCATCTTTCACTTGGTCCAAACCCTCTCCCCACTTTGCATGGTGGTTTTGGGGCAGAGGGTTTTGGATGGTATTCTCTGAGAAATTCCAACTGGAGTAATTTCCTTCCGTAGGAATTATGCACGACACATTGTTTTTCCACTAGAATTTTAAACTTGAAGTTTGGTCTTTGGGGACACATCTCTTTGATGGAAATCACCAATCACTCTTCATGCCCCTAGGTAAGTTTTAACGTTTAGGGGAGGAGTAATGTAGAGGACAATGTAAGGGTGTTCTCATCGCAGTCCTGACTGAATAGATCTGACATCCTTACCATCAATGACTGTTAGCCATGACAACTATTGAGAGTTCTATATTCAAAGACTGTGAATGTATGCCCATTGTGAGATAGCAACAATGGCCGATGTGTATACTTCTCATGTGCTGCTTTTGATATTTCTGGGGACAACCCTTTGTCTGCTATTAGAAACAAGCCACTGGAGTAGATATCTGATCCAGAGTCAATGATAATAAATATTCACATTTACACATAATGTCATACTCCAAATTTGTCATACTCCAAATTTTTGTTATAGACCCATTAATGCTTTACATCCACATTTAATTATTTAAAATGAGATGACATGACTCATTGGAAGAGACAACAATCTGGTAAAATGGAAGGGAGTAGGAAAAGATCATCCAATTGTTGTGCAATCAAGGAAATAAGTACTCTGAGTTTGCAAGACAGAGTGGGGAATTTGATGAGGTCTCTCATTCATAGAGACCCCATAAGTTGAAGTCAACTTGATGGGAAATGACAACAAATGCATCACAAACATTTCTTGGAGGAGAAACTTATTTTTTCCTACTGTCCCCACATTAGTCACATATGAGGTGGACCTCCTTTCAGAAAAAGGTCAGTCCCTTTTATGCTGCTATTCTAGGGTTCAGTAAACATCACAGAATTCCCAGCTCTACTCTTTCCTCCGCATTCTGAAATGGCACCAGACCCTCATTCTGTAATGACACTTGAAATGTAATCAATTTATTTTGGAAACACAAAAGTTGGAAAACTTCAATTTATTTCAAATGAAAGATTAAACAATCAGGTTATTGTCTTCTGCTTCTTCCACAATTTCTATGCTTATGCAGCATGATCAAAAGTATTAACATATGCAGATCCAGACAACCATGATCTGTGGTGGGCTCATGTTTTCTTTGGCAAATAGAACTGTTACTGTGGAAAGCATCCATAAACCAGTTAAGTTTGGCCTTTAACATTTCTTGATACATAATTATTGACAACTTAAGAAAGGGTGGTTTCCTTGGAATTTGCGTTTCGTTTATACAGTTTAATATGTCATACAAACATGGAGAACTATTGTGCGCAATTATTCCTCCTCCCTTTGCACTTTATTGATAATCTGCAAAGAAGGGAAATTTATGAAACTCTTTTTTTTCACAGTAGCTTTTGCATATTCAAAATGAAGATGAACTTGTCATTCCTCTATCCTCTTATGGATGTGAAAATGCTTCAGTCTCAATTTCACTGAGTTTCTTCAAATCTTATTTACATTTTCTGCCCATCCTTGTTTTGTATCAGACTGCAAGACTTTGTATTTCTTTCTGCACTGAAATTCATGTTGAATTTACACATATTCCTAATTTATGTATTCATTTGTGTAATTTAACTAATTTATGCAACACTTTCCCAGAAGTCTACTTTGTTGCTGTTTTTTTTTCAATTAAGCTCAATTTTACAATTAAGTCCAATTCAAAATGTGTGCTTTGTTTTATGTACCCTTTGTTTCACTGAAATTCCCTTTGAACCTTGCAAATGTGTAAAAGCTTGCAGCAAAGTAGACATTTTGTAATAAACAGTCTTTTACTAAGTCTGGCAAGTAAAATAAAAACTCTTTCTATTCATATATCTACTTCTCACTGCTTCCAAAAAGATCTGCTTCTACCATGTCAACAAGGCTGAAAGCCTAGTGTTCTTTGCAAAACGCAATGCCTGGTTTTCTCTCAGCTGGCATCTTATCTGGTTTTTGACACCACTGTAAATGGGTTGTAGAAGCACTGTCACTCTGGTGTTCTGATGGAGCATTACACTGCTGCTGTTTTGCAGTCTTGTAAATGCCTATTCCAATGCTCATCTTTGTTGCTTTTTCATTCAGGGTTTGGGTAAAGTATTATTGTTATTTACAGTGATGAAAATGAATAGCAAACTGGGCCAGACAAAAGAACAGAAACTGTCTGAACCAGCCATAAAATCTTCTTTGCTTAATTTAACCATCTTTTCTGGAAAGCCCATTTGCCAGAGAATCAATTTCTGGTCTTTACTTATTTCAGCCTCCTAAGTGCAAGACAATAAATATAAATGCATTTCTGTAGGTTTTACTTTTGGAAAAAAAAACCAACTCAGACTTTTCAGTAATAACAACAGTGCAGAGGTACAAACAGAAGAATATTTCCCTGTAACAAGTTAAAAATGTTTTAATTGCCTCTTGCAATGAAAATAGTTTCCACATACAATATCTAAGGTATTTCTGAACCTGTGTGCCTAAGATTATGGGAGTGGGGGAAAGAGGATATTTTCAAAACCAGAGATGAGATCAAGGAAAGACGCAAAGTCAAAATAGACTGGTAAAAGGATATTGATATGAGAGCTTCATGTTAGCTCATTCATTACCACCAATATTCACAGTATGCATAGCTTTGCTATGCTATATGGGATATGTATCTGGGTTATACAACCTGAGGCCATTGCATGAGCCCTCTGAAGCTTCTGAAGAAGCCAGAATCTCATCCCTTTTTTCCAGACAACTTTCCCTTGGCTTCTGAGATTGCTGAGGAAAGGAAAGAGACTGAAGGAGGGTTATTTTTCTATGTTCATGCTAAGTTTGGATGGAGTGTTGGCATGTACATCTGTGCATTCTTGTGTGCATGTATAATCATGTGCAGCCAAAGCTGGGGCTGGATGCAATCTCTGAGGGACAAAATACAGGGTAGTCATTTACCCTGTATTTTCTATGAAATGTTTAAAGATTTTTCCCTGTTTATTTTGCAGAATATTGTTGGAAAATTGTCCACCATTTATTTAAAGTAGTGTTGGTGATATTTCCTCACCTTCCTGCAATGCCCTAATTGATATAAAATGATGTGGAATGATGGTCATGATGTCAACAAGAACGTTATAGCTAAAATGAAATAAGTTGAGCTTGTTAGCTGTGCTGAGAATGACCCCTATCTCCAGGAGAGAACTCGATAATTTCTAGGAATTATCTGCAGAAAACTTTGGTAAAATAGTAGTTCCAATTTCATTGGCTCACCTAGTGTATGCATACCGTTAAGGCACCATCTGTGTGTAGAACTACAGACAATAAAAAGACCAGTCAAATTAACCAAAGCATTCTATTAATTCATGTTTTTTAAAAAATCTCCTTCTCCTCCCGCTCCCTTCTTTTTTTTTTTTTTGAAACACTGATTCCTGCACATGTGGGATTCTGTGATTTCTTCACTAATTTCATTCTTAAGGGAAGCAAGTAGTAATTTTAGCCATTTTTCTCTCTTGTGAGAATGTCTGCAAAGCCTGTGCAGTTTTTGAAAACTGTTCCTAGTTTGAACTTATTCTGTGCCAAATTCACACTTTTCCCTGCAAGTAGCAGCATTTTCTGCACAGAAAACAGGATCTTTTCCTGTCTAGAAAATGCTATTTGCTAGACAGAAAATGCTGTTGTATTTATAAAAAAATGTACATTAGGTGGAAACAACTAGAGGGATAAAAAGATGTGTATGCATTTTAATTTTTAGTTTATCTCAAGAGACTCAGGAGGGATGGAAGGATCCTGCACCTGATTCTAGGAAATGTTCTACTGTTCTGAATAACGCAGTAGAAAAGGAAAACAAAAACAAAAATCTCATCTCCTGTACACTAAAAACAAGGTTCTGTACCTTGCTTTAAAGGAGGATTTCCTACAGGCTTCCAGGAACAATCATTTTAATTTTGGGGAGCAGACCTGGAAAGGGCATGGAAGCCACAAAAATGGTCTTTGGGGCTGCTGCCTACAGGCTATATGAGTTCCCCTCCTGATAGAAGACAGAGTACACATAGGCTGTGTTTGTAATATAATGTGGTTGACAGAAAGAGCAACTTCCCTTGCTATGCTGAGAGAACACAAGTATCTCACTAAAGCTTCTAGTTCTTGGTTCATGACATCTCTACTGATTTGTATCAAACATTAATCATTTGTTACTTTTTAAAATAAGCACTGTTACGGTGTGTGTGTTTGTGTGTGTGTATGGCACCTTACTTGGTGCCGCTGGCGTTGCACGGGGATTGTGCAAAAAGCCTCATCCGGGAGGCACTCGCATCCTCTCCGCTTCCCCTCTACACCAGCTCCGTGCTGGCGGAAGGAAGTGTGAGTGCTCTACCCCTTCCTTCTGCAGTGCAACTGGGTACTTTCCCAGGCTGCGCTGGGGGAGGAAGCGTGATGACAACAAGCTGAAAATGATATAATGTGCAATTGCCACCTAATGGACTTGGGAGTGTCATGCGATTGTGAGGACGTCATGTGGAACAGTCCTCACAATCACGCGACGCTCCCGAGGTCATTTTGCAACAGGACTGGCATGTGAAAAGGGCCTATGTGTGCACACACTCACACGCACTGTCTTTCGCTGTCCTCCAACCATGGCAGTCAGATCAGGATATGCAGGCAGCCAAAGAGACTACAGAGTGATAGCAAGCTAGGAAACAGACAAAAAATGGATGGCCTTGACCACTTGAGAATGACAAGCTCAAAAAAACAACAAAAGAATTTTTTCTAAATGACAGACTGAGGCAGAAAAATAGAAATAGAATTTCTCTTTCATTAGAAAATTCATATTGATACAATATATGCCATGAAGTCTTACATGTTAAAATACTGAAAATTAAATACAAATATGCAGCTTAACAGATGGGCTTGGATCCTGAAACAGGCTAGCATAAGAAAATTTACAGAAGGAAATCTTCCATTAACACATCTCTACTGCAGAAACTTCTGGTAATCTTAGAGAGTTGGGGAGGGGGAAAACTATCATGAAAAATGAGGAGCAGGGTACAGGAGGCTGCTGTGAAAATGGAAAATTGGACTTGGACCTTAAAATCCAAAATCAGGCTTGGGTCTCAAGGTAAGCAAACTTAAGGAAGTCCATGGCAAGAAAGTTTCCAGGATTTTCCTGGATTCCTGACAACATCTCCTTCAGTTAATGCATCTTATGATCCAAGACACACTAGTGTATTACATGAGGCAGCATGGGATATTATAAGAAGATGCAAATCCACATCTGTATTCTGCCAGAATGTTAAAGCTCCCGATTAATTTCCATTCAAAAATTGATTTTCCAGGTCATACAGAAAACACAGTCCTCTGCCTATATTACATTTAAATGTCACTTCCCATAATAAATAGCAATAATTAGCTTTAAAAGCTAATAATCTCCAACCAAATGTATTATATATTTTTCAAGAATTTATCCAAGTGGAAAAGTGAATTTATGCAAAAATCAATTTCTTTATATGTTTGTTGTGTTTGCACATGGGTTGCTCTGGCAAAATAATTTCATTTAAATGTCAGGAGTTTACCATAGTCACCTTTCCCCAGTGTGTTTAATGGCTGTATAGATCCCAAGTTAATGCTTGGGTTTACCAAGAATATCAAAACTGAACATTGACCGTGTATAGTTGCACTTACCTCCTATAAAACATTTAAAAGGAAACAGTCTTCCAGAGCCAATCAATAATGAAATGGGAAATTTAAGAGACTACTACATTATACTCATAATTTTAAACATGGTAATGTCTAATTACACATAGTTGGGGAAGGAGTCAAATATATTTAATATTTAGCATCTTCGGCTTCTGATGTTCAAAATATCATTGCAACAACTATCTACATTTTCAGTATTTGGCCATAACGTGTCTGGAAAAGGCTACCCAAAATATATGTGAAGAATCTTGAAACAATTTACTTCAGAACATTCGTTACTGGAAGCAGTCTGTGTGTACCTAACAACTGGCTGCCAATTTTTAAATTATGAGTCTTTAAATTATCAATGGATTGTTTTTAATATGTAGGTTTTTTAAACTAATGTTATGCTCTTTTAACAGATTATGTATTTTTAATTGGTGTTCATGTTTTTAACTGCACTATCTATTTGCTGCTGCATTTTAATCTGTTGTTCCCTGTTTCAATCCATAGGCAGAGGTGGATAAGAAATAAATGTTATTCTTATTCTATTATTACCACTAACCAAGCTTGGCAAACCTTTCTGAAACAGTCTAAGACTGTAATTTTAATCAAACGGTGTACAGAAGAGGATCTGATGTTCTCATGGGTTTGTTGGAAAGTTTGACAGGAATTACAGAAGGGAAACATGCAGCTAGCACAGCAGGGAGACCAGCACGAATTCCACACAGCTGCCCATTTAGTTAGTGGTTCATTCTTATTTGGCTTAGAGTTTTAAAACCAGAATTCTGTGGTTAGTCAGTTCAAATGTCCACGTAAGATCAAGATTTGTGAAGACAAATTCAGAACGAAACTCAAATGAAGATAAAATACACATTTCCTGACAGAACTCAGTCTTAACAACTGTGCTAAAGTGTAACATTATTATCTGATCTCTGAGTTTTCTATATCTAGAGATTCATTTTTTCAGTCATGGTAATGATTTATTTAGTGGCTATAGGAGAAGAAAAAATATTTGAATTTGAAGAATTGCAGGAGTGGCTGGAAAGGATAAAAAACCTAATAGGAAATCATGCAGACCCTGGGTTACTGAAACAAACAATTCCCTATTCACATAAAGGGTGACAATGAACAGGCATTTGATTGTTTCAGTTGTTTACCCATCTATCATAGTATGTATCCAAGGCTTTGCAACTTCTCAACATACGTTAATGAGAATAATTACCTGGACTCACGTGATGAACATCACTGCAAGGAAAGGTAAGTTTTTGATGGTCTCCATGAAGTGAGACCAGAGTGTTATGTTTGACTGGCACTAAGCGCACCAAATCAAGACACGTCATGAGGCAGTGAAGCAGTTCGCCCCCTATACATGTCATTTGGTACTCAACGTTGAGCCACCCTCCTGTCCTCAATGCAGTGTGAGTTAATCTGGTTGCTTTGGGGCTGGATAGGAATATTTTCCCCTTTTCTCAATTTTTTTCCCCCATCCCATGCTGTGTTTGATGGAATTGGGAAATTGGCTCTGGGTGGTGTCATTAAATAGGTTGTCCTTTGTCACATAATGGGGGAAAATAAAACTTCAGTGATAACCTAATGGTACCCCTTTGATGGAGGGTAGGGGTTTGGAACCCCCGCTTTAGAACCCTGCATCCCAGGGGGTTGGTGAATGAGGCTACTCTTGAAGTTAACCTAGGAATAAGGATCTCATTTTAGAGCCTGCGTTTTGGGCGGGAGTCCCTGGGTTACCATCTAAGATGTTAGACTGGGAAGCAGCCAAAGCAATTTGGATTGCCTGCTGGAGCTGAGATGTTATCACCCATGGGTAGACTGAGCCAGTTGTCACGTTGTGACTCCCGCATCAACTGGACCTGTATCATGTTGCTCCTCCACCTCTGCATCTTTCAGGCTATTACAATTTAAATAAAACAGGTCAAAATAAAGTGGTTCTTAGTTATCTGACTTTGTGTCTGGTCTCTTTATTCTGTGGTTGAGCATCAAACTATTTCTAAAACAATTAGCTTTCAAACAGTACTAGAGTTCCATACATGTAGGCCTCTCATTTACTGGGCGGTTCCCCATTTACTGTCTGCTGTGGAGCTTGCTGGTGTGTAACATAGGACAGGAATGCAGGATTCTGTTATGAAGGTTTTGCTATATGTATGTTCTATGCCTGCAATGGAAAAGGTCAAACTCTGTGTATAAATAGATGCTGAACCTTTATGTAAAGAACATATGGTCTTGAACGAAATGTTAAGTGAAGAGTTAAGTAATAAATAAAGTGATACATATTATACAGGTTTGCTAATCTGCTTTCTATTTACTTTGAGAATAGGCAACTAAACACTGGAAGATTTAAAAAAAAGAAAAAAAAAGATCACATTTGGGAACCCTACAGAACAAAACAGAACTTTGCATTAAAAAATAGTGCTACAGCATAATATTAGCATGCTTACTTGGATTGATTGATTGACTGATTGATTGATTTTGGCAAGGCTTTCCAAATAGGATACAATACCTTTTTGTCCCAACAGAAGTAGCAGAATCTGAGACAATCATCTCAGTACAATCCTACTTAAGCTTGCAGTTTGCTCCATACTATTACTGGACAAATATTCTAAGCTTGATTATTTTTGTTTGCCTTTTTTGAAAATGTATTGTTGTGCCTTTTATTGGTAACAACAAGCCTAAATAGGGATCTGGCCATAAATCTGACTAAATCTCATACAGCCTGTTGAGTTAAGCCTAGCAGTTCCCAATTTAAGTGTCTCCAGATGACGTTGGACTACAAGTCCCATAAATCCTAATTACAGGTCATATAGATTGAAATTTCTGGGTGTTGAACCCAAAAAATATCTCGAGATCCAAGCTTAAGAACTTCAGTTTTAGCCAATACACCTCTGCACAGGCCAGACAGCATGAACAGATCTGCACTGACTTCTCAAACCAGTACAGCCAGTGTAGGTCATTCATAATCTATATGGATATGATTCTTCTTGATTATACTAGTTACAATTCTGGCTGCCAAATTCTTCACTAGCTGAAGTTACTGGTCATTTTCAGAGAATACCACTAATTCAATTTATTGTGGCAACCCAAATATGATGTTATCCAGGGCATTACCTACTGTGGTAAGATTCTTTCAGTCCAGCAATCTTCACAGCTGGCAAACCAGCCGGAACTGGTAAAAAGCCACTGAGATCACCGGACCCACAAGAGACACTGCTGCATCAAGACATCCCATCTCAACATATTCTAAAATAGCCACATATCCTGTTTCCAGACACAAGAGTACCAATACAAAAGGTCTCCAAGTTCCTGTTTCTTCTTTCTAACTTTTTAGTATCATTATGGCTATATAAAGAATGAAACCTTTTCATCCACAATATCTTCCTCAAGATTTCTCTAAATGCCTATATTACATTTTTATTTCACTTGGTCATCAACAGTATCTTCTAAGGTCTTTGAAGTAGATGGGAAGTGAGCAAGGAAAAATGACACACAATAGAAAGCAAATTATAGGAGCTCAGCTTGAAAGGCAGTATAAAGAAACAGGTCAAGAGTTGCTGAGATATGCTACAGTAATACTTAAATGTACTTATTACTTTTGGAAATGAACTTTAAAGTGGAATCACCTAAAACCATATCTCTTTCCCACCCTGAGAATAATATACTTTCAACTACAGAATGAAGCCAACTTAATTTTCAAATAATGCCCTGCATATAGAAGTCTTTTATGCATGGCATTCAACAAACTGTATTTATTTGCATAATAATTGAAGTTCAGATATTCAGTGAGGACATTCAATGAAACTGTTTTCAGATTTTAAAATAAAGGTGTCTTTCCTGAATACGAATCCCAAAACCTAAAACAAAAAGTGAAAAGCAATTTTAGCTGCTTCCTCTTCTGCTTATTGGCGACTACAAATGGATTGTTATCAAACAGTAGAAAAGACACTGACCTATTTCTTTAAAAAGAAATCTTGTATTGATGATAATGGTTTAACAAATGTATTTGGAAAAGTACAGCAAGGCTATCAACCTATAGTCCCTGGGAGGGTATCCCCACTAAGGGTACAGAAAGAGAGGACCAACCTCTGAGAAGAGAGTCAATTTGCTAAACCACTTCTCACCCCTATGGAAATATATGAGTCCCTTGTTTTTCCAGCATCAAAGAGAAAAGAGAGAGTTTAATGGACTAGAGGAAAGATTGTATCCACAGGGTCCTTCGCAACACATCTTCAACACTAGGGAAACTGTGCACGAGCAAGATACACGATTTCACTCATGAAGGGGAAGGGAGCTTAAAAAAAAATACAAAATGACCATCTCACCAGTACAAGCCTGATATAGGTTTGAATCTAGTAGGGATAGAAAGAATATTCAAAAATATTGGAAAAAATGGTTGAAAAACATACTTTTCAAGTGTTGAGAACTCTGATGAAACTAATACTGAACAGATGAGAATCTTTGCAGTTTGGGACTTACTCTGCACAAAATTCACATATGAGAAAACAGCATTTTTTTGCATAGAAAATAGAAAATGCTTTTCCTATGCAGAAAATTCTGTTCCGAACAAACCATGTGCCAATTTTATGCAGAATATGTCCCAAATTGTGAACAGCCTTCAAAAACCGAGTGTCTTTTCTCGTAGCAGAAAGAAAAATTGTGAAATTATTTGTGGCTACCTTCAAAAAGAAATTTAGTGAAAAATTGTATCTGTAATATAAAGGGATTTCTCCACCTTCAGATCTCCACTCCCATGACTGTGAAGCTCCACTAGCATCTTACTATGTTTTCTTACTAGGACTGAGTTGTTGTCCATTGCTTCTCTTCTAGGAACAAGGCTAGTGGTATCACTCACAGTATTGCTTCTATTATACTAGTCTTCTAATTGAAACAGTAAAATAATGATTTGATGATGGTAAGAGAGGGACTTGATACAAAGAGGCTAGCTATGCTTTCTCCTCCAAACAATTAGAGAAGTGGTGTATTGGTGTGTATAGGGGGTAGAGAAAAGCAATATCTTTGAATGGATAAAGAGGTCAAACTGTATCTTTTATTTTAGTAATAATAATTGACATTATCCAGTGCAAACTTGTTAGCAGTTGCACAATCATGTTACCTGAAAGATTGCACATATCAACAAAAACCTGCAACTCTGCTGTGAGTTTGGGTTCCAGTTAAAGACTGATTGAACACAGGCGTATTAGTTGTGAATAAGACTCCTCTGTTTGTCTATCTCCTCTCCTGGGTCCTATTCCGCTTCCGTGTATTTACAAGTAAATTGATTTTACAAAAGACACACCAGAAGTCACTGACTCTTTAAAGTTGCCATGGGGCTTTTTGACATTAACAGAATAACTAAACAGGAACCATCTTACTTGTTAAATGCCCTTAGCTCAGATCTTCCAAGATGGGTAATATAAATGCTACCAACGTTTAAAAATGAAAAACAATGATGGTAGGATGAAGAAACTGATCTTATGCGAAGCAAGTCAAAAGACTTGATCTCATTGGCCCAGTGAAGGGGATAAAAATCAGACCTGGTAACACATCACCTTCTAAAAGGATGTGTTTTCATATCTATAGATTTTTTTTTCATCTTGATATCTACATCTGTATTTATATCAATCCATCTGATTTAACTTTTTAGTTGAATTCATTGTTGTTGCCTATTACAATGTTGGGAAGTATCTTGCAGCATTACTCATTCCTTTTTTTTTTTTAAAGTAACCTTAGAATCAGTTAGAGAAAACTTTTCTTCATAAAACTGGAAAAAAATCTGTCAAAAGCTTCTCCATAAAAGCACCCTGAAATGTAACTTCAAAAGTAACTAGACAATGTTACTCACTGTACCAATAAAGCTGCATTGTTCCCACTGGTTATATTACTCATGGAATATACAGTTGATGCAGCCTTTTGACAAAGACAAAATAAAATATCAATAAGCAACACATACATAACTTGTAACTTGTTACTTCCAGGTTGTAATACACTGACAGACTAAAATGGCCATCCATTATTTTTCTAACTGTTCTGAAACCTGAGTTCCAGAAACCATGATTCTAGACACAAAGAACAGGATAAACTAGAATAGGGGAGCAGAGGACAGGATAGGATAGTGATCCTAGAATCAGAAGATATCAGAATAGTTGGATAAATATATGAAGGACACTGGAGATTTTTCTAAGGTTTTAAGGATAATATATTCCTTATTGGACTCAAGGGAACATTTTCTCTGACTTCCTTCCTTCCCATTTTAAAAAATGAAAATCACATGAATCTTTTCAAAAAGCATGAACTGACACAACTTCAAATGGCTGAACCATCATCATCATCATCATCATCATGAGATGGAAATGATATTAAAGAATTTATACTTTATTATGTGACTTCCAGACAACTAGCACATAAAAATCCAGTCTTTCTGGTTGCCAAAACCAAAGTCTGCAACATGGTTTCAGTACAAAAGCAGGCTTGCGAAATTTACATTAAAAGAAATGAAATAGATGAGGTAGGGACAAGTTCTTTAAAAAAAAAAATCAGAATAATGCTTCTTACTCATAAAAGGTATTTCAAACCTGAATGAAAATGGAACTGAGGGCCTTCAAAATCTTTTTAATCACTTGCTTTTTTTTTCAAATAATGCCTGGGGCTAATGGTTATGGAAGTGCTTTCAAGCTGGTCTTTGCTGTCTCAATTCTGTGCCCACAGCTCACATAGGATGCTTATTGAGTTCTGTCGCATGACTATCCAAAACTGGACCCACCTGTGTGACCACTTACTTCCCCAAGATGCTCTCTCAGAGCTGTAACAACCAGAAGTTAGCAATGGCTGTCAGTGTTTCTCCAGTTCTTTTAATTTCTGTCCTCTTACTGTAAAAGGTACAAGGCTCTTGTGGGCAGCAGCCTTACGGAAATCAACAGATCTTCACTTGCCCAAACACAGATGTGAGTATTTAAGCAGTGTTAACCCATACACAAATCTCCGATCAAGTATGACTGGTAATTCAACTCATTTAAGCCAAAAGTAAAAATGCAAATTGGCATCATCAATGGGAAGATGCTGAAGATAAGAAGGGAACAAACATGGCCATGCTGTGACAAGACTCCTTGACTCTCCTTCCCGCAAGATGTTTCAGAATGCAACCCACTTGTGAGATTTGGAAAGATTTTTGGCTGCTTTTTAACCTTAAACGGAAATAAACTAATGGCTGTTAATAAGGGGAAAAAAACCTGAATGAAAAAATATACTTTTTCCAGCATGGCACAGATGACACTGGGTCATGGGCCCCATTGGCACAGTTACAAGAATGTAAGACATAGTTCACAATTTTCAAAAGTCATAGCCACACAACCCAGTGTCTGTGTTACTGGTCTTCTGGCCAAAAATTCCTATAAAATTGCCCTGTGGCAGAAAATTTCATCTCTCTTTGAATAGACTTTTATTTTATTTCCTGTTTACTTTTCTCTTATTGCCATGTTTAATTTTTTATTATTTTAAATTCATGGTGTTTTAGTCGGAAGTAATTTTAACAATCTTCTTCCTGCTGCAAGGAAGCCACAGACTTTTTGCAATTTGGGAATTAGTCTGCACAAAATCTGCATGTGGTTTTGCACAGAAGACAATATTTTCTATGCAGAAAACAACATTTCTACACAGAAATTTTAATTCCTGTATAGAAAAATCTGCACAGCAAATGCTGTTTTCTATGCAAATCACCCAAGTGCAAATTTTGCACAGAAATCCGTAAGTACAGCATTTTCTTTATAGGAAACACCTTTTTTTCTGCACAGGAAGCAATATTTCTGTATGGAAATATTATTTTTTTGCACAGAAAACCCTGTTTTCTTCACAAACAATACTATGTGCCAATATTACACATAGTGAGTCCTGAAGAATCTACTCAGACTTGGATTCTTCTCATCAGAGGTTCTTGACACTTGAATAACATGCTTTTCAATCATTTTTTAAAAATATTTTCAAGTATTCTTTCCATCCCTATTTTTCCCAACTTTGTCATAACTGATCCCTAACTGTACTTTGTTTCAGTTTAGCTGTGACTATGGGTTGTCTTGGAACCCAGGTTGTAAGAACAGAAGGACTGCTAATAAACAAACCAATTATTCCAGACCTAGATGTTGTTATGAGTTATGCTTGGTAACTATTAATTGCAGGTAGATTTTGATGCACCAGAAAGGAAATTTCCTCTCGCCGTAGTCTGCAAACGTGCAGGTTAGGGCAATGAGTAACCTGGACCCTATGCCCATCTTGGAAAAGTCAGACTTCATTTTAAAATACAAACTAGAACTATTCCATCAACCCTGCCCCCGGCTGACAAGGAAATGTCTCCTTGAGGTGTTTCAAAGAACAATCAGTACTTAACTGACTTGTTCACTTCCATTGAATGGAAGCCCTGCAAAACTGGTTCAGACTTGTGTAACTTCCATTGTAAGGTAACTTGCATTGCCCAGAGTTGTTAAAAAATTCCATCTGGGTTCAAAAGAAAGCAAATGGCTCTGTCCTACTGGCTTCATCCTATGTGCACAAAATACACTGTTTGCATCTTTTCATCTGCTCAAACTACTTAAGAGAAATACCCAGAGAATACTGAGCATAGGTCACATACAAATCTAAACTTTTGAACCTCCATAGAATAACATTAAGGCCATGGTAGTCCCTCCCAGAAGCTGTCCTCTTGAATCCAGACATCCCTCAAGTTAGGAAAGGGTTAAATACAGACACAAAGACTTGAAGGGTAGTTGCTTCCCCTAAGAGAAGAAAAGAGCCTGCTTGCAGACACAGACTTGCAGACCCGCACCCCAGGCAAAAAAGGCTGAAAGAAGGAGCATGGAATAATGTCAGAGGAGAGACTTCACGGAGACAGATCAAAAAAAGCCTGGAAAGATTAAAAAAGGGTTCCCCAAGGGAAGAACCTGCTACCCTGACCTTCAGCCCCCTCACCAACTGGACTCTTCTTCCCACTGAAGGATGACGGAATCCATGTGTGTGTTTTAGTCTGCAGTCCTTAAGTTTAGCTGCACACCTTTAGCCCCTTAGTTTCATCAGAAGTAGGGTTTTTAATACCTATGCCATTTTCCTCCAGCTTTCATTGAACACAGATTGTTCTATTGCTGCTACATTTTCCTGTTTTTTAATAAAGAAATAACTGTTTGTATTTCAAAATCAGCTTGCTTTAATTTGATTTCTTTTTCTTTCCTTGTTTTTGGTTAATTGCCCATTTTTTAAACCCATAGCCTGTTAGGTCTTGCAGAGAGGGAGAGAGAGAGAGTTGGTGCCTGGGAGAGCTTTTTCCCAAACCAGTGAACCCAGAGCACAGCTCTCATTACAATGTGTAGCAGTGAAAACCTTTATATTTGGTAAATAGCTGTTCACAACTTTGCGGTACACAACAAAGAATATTGGACAAGAGCAAGATAAGAAGGCTTATGAAAGCCCAGTTAGAGCAAACTTAAATATAAATGAAACCATGCAGCTTGCACTAAATACTGCTTCTCTGCTGAGTAATAAGCAAAGTCTTTCAAAAGGAAGGGATGGGGAAGATGGAGAAAACTAGAGCTTTAAAAGTTACTTTTCCAGACTACAACTCCCAGAATCCTCAGTGTGAAAAATGGACAATCACATCTTACATTTCACTGAATTCAGTCTGAGCTAATTCTAAGTACATGGAGGATTTTAAATGAAATCTGGGTGGTTTTTGTTTGTTTGTCTAGAGTATAACAGATTTCTAAATAGTCATGAGATCTGAGGCAATCACTATAGCTGGTTTTCCTCCAAAGGTCACATTGGGTGGCAGCCTTTAGGCAAGAGGAAGGCAATGCGCAGCCTTCAAGATAAAGTTAGACTGCAATGCATATAACACCTTGCCACCACAAACAATGGATAGGGATGTTTGGA
The DNA here is from genome assembly GCA_030412105.1 of Cyclura pinguis. NCBI lineage: Eukaryota > Metazoa > Chordata > Lepidosauria > Squamata > Iguanidae > Cyclura > Cyclura pinguis. Next base: position 160,600,595 of record CM059603.1, on the reverse strand, counting down.
GCAGCAATCGGATAGATACTAACTCCTCATTCTACTTTAGACTTTTCCCATTCACAGTGTGCTGAAAGCTTCTCTTGCTTTCACTCAATAATCATGCAGGTATCTCTACAAGGTATCTCTATAATCATACAGGTATCTCTACAACCACCTTCCGTTTTACTCCAATATTCCATTCTTATTATAGGAATGTAGTTAGGTTAATCAATACCTGTGTGGTTAAATGCAGAGAAAAACATGATTTACATCTGAGCGTTTGACTTAACACCATCCCATGTTTAATGCTTATTTCAGTGAATATGAGTGCACCGTTATGCCTTCATGCACATTTTTGAAAGTTAATTCCAAGCTATATTTCCAGAATATTCTGCAGCCTCAAAGCGTGATTATTACTGGCTATTTGTTAGAATAAATATTCTTTTATTTCACACACTGGCTCAAAACACTTCATTCTTATTTATGATAGATGGCTCATAGTTCAAGTCATGTCAATTATTTTTTCTTCAATTTACAGAGGACACAGGTAGAATCTTCCATTATTTATGATCCTTGTTATTTGAATTCACAGTATTCAATCACTTCTGATCTTGTTGACTTTCTATTCCCTATGGATTCTATAAATTTTATGGAAAAAAGGCAAGGCACTATACATGTATTTCCATCTGTTTAAGTGATCAAAAGAATGTGTTATTGCTACTTAGTTGTTTGTTGCAAGCATGGGATTTTCATACAGTACTCTGAAGGGTTACCTGGGATTGCTTGCCTTGATGTTTATTTCATAAAGGCATGCTACTGGGAAGGTGAAATTACTTTTTATTTCAACTTGCTAAACAACACACACACACATACACAGAATCCACCAATGACTGCATTAAAAATAAGATTACTGCTATAAGAAGCATTCAAAATGACAGTACTCTTGCAAAGTGGAAAATGCTTAAATTTTCACCAGAGTAAGAGAGAAATACTATTATCACTTTCCTTTCCACATGATGACTGAATGTGGAGAGAAGGAATGGGAATTAAACCATTCTCTTCTTCCTCTGATTTTTGAGAGTTCAACAGAAGGCAACCATGGACTTTTCCAACTGATAAAGAATTCTGGTCATGAAGGTTTGCTAAGCATGGGGACATCTCTACACATATACAGCTGTATACACATTTGCTGAATGCATGGAAATTAGAGAGTAGACCATAGAAAGAACATTGGCCAGTATAAAGACAGAGACACTATCTTCCTGCTCTTGCATATATTTAGTCAACATATAGAACTGAAGGTGATGTCCCAATACATAGGACAATTCTTTTAATTCTTGTTGTTTAAATAAAAGTGCCCAAGAGAGACAGAAATCTTGAGGAAGGATTGGCAAGATAAGTGGATAATTAGATTCCTCCCCATCAGGAAACCAAGCCCATTTCTACACAACAGCACTCTTCCGCATTGTCACACTGTAATTCAAGTCTGGAAGGCAGGATGTCAGGAATGCCCTCCCCTGCACCTGCTCGCTCCCTGCAGAAGGAAATGCAATGGCTCTGCCTCTTCCTTCCACAGCGCAACTGGGCACTTGACATAACTGTGCTGGGGCAGAAAATGTCACAATCGTGCTTCCGTGGCTTCCGCACAATGGTAAGTATGGAAGCACTGCACAACTGGAGGTGCAAAATGGATTTTTTCTGTTTTGCAAATACTGTGTGAGTACAATGCTTCATGATGGAATGGCAATGGGACGGCAATGATGTCATGCAGAACCACGATCTGCTAACCACTGCCATCCTGCCCCAACAGGAATTAAGCGATGTTGTGCAGAAAGGGCCCAACTGTTAGCAATATCTATAACAGTATTTACTCCCTCCCTGAGAGATCATACTATTCCAGATGTACTGGCACACACATTCTATTGGTACACAATACTGATGTAACTATACCAGTGTAATTGAGTGCAGCAGGAGACCACTGTGACCATGAAGGAAATACCATGAAGGATTTTAATTTACTAAGTTCCCACTGATTGAATGAGTTCGTTCTAACCAGGACCTGCAACTGAGTGTAGGCCTCACTGCTTATTTGAATATGTAATCTTCCATTATTCTGGAAATCAGAATCCAGTCTAGTTCTAATTAAAATCTGTTAACAAATATGGAAAACAAAAGAATGGCCCATAGGTCAAAATGTTCAACATACATTATAATCCACAAGATAGGGAACATCAGGGATTGCAGTAAACACAGAACAATTGCATTAATTTCTAGTGTCAACAAAGTGATGCTCAGTATTCTACAACAAAGCCATTTACCATATGGAGAAAGAAATGCCACATTGCAAACATATATTGCATAATGGAGCACACCAAAGAATTTCAGAAGAAAATCAGCCTGTTCTTTATAGATTATAGCAAATCCTTTGATTGTGTGGATTATGAAACACTATGGCTTATTCTTCAAGAAATAGGTGTGCCACAACATTTGATTGTCCTGATGTGTAACCTGTACTCAGGACAACAAGCTACTGTTAGGACAGAATATGTTTTACAAACCGGCAAGGGAGTCAAGCAAAGCTGCATGTTATCACACTATCTGTTTTACTCAGAGGAAGGAGGTGTGAAAACTCGAAGAAGAAACTTCAGTGAATTAAGATACGCAGAGGATACCACACTACTTGTAGAAAATAGCAAAGAGATGAAAAAATGACTTAAGAAACTCAAGGAAGAAGAGCAAAGCTAGATTTACAGCTGAACATCAAGAAAATAAAAATAATGCCCACATATGGTTTACATAACTTTAAAGTAGATGATGAAGGCATTGAAATAAGTTCAAGATTTCCCATACCTTGGCTCAGTCATTAATCAGAGTGGAGACTGCAATCAAGAAATCAGAAGAAGAGTAAAACTTGAAAGGTCAGCTATGAATGAACTAGACAAATTCCTGAAGTGTAAACATACACTGTTGTGTACTAAAGTTGCACTTCCAATTTCTATGTATGATCGTGGAAGCTGGGCAGTGAAAAAAGCTGATAGGAAGAGAATAAACTCATTCGAAGTGGGCGGAAGAGTTCTTTGGATAACATGGACTGCTAAAAAGACAAATAAATGAGTGCTAGAGCAAATCGAGCCGGAACTCTTCCTAGAACTGAGACTGTCTCCTTAAAGTGATACTGTCAAACATTTTATATACCATAAGAAGGCAATAATGCTTGGGAAGGTAAAAGGAAAGTAGGAAAAATAGGAAGTTCACATTACAGATGGATAGATTCAATCAAGGAAGCCGTGGCCCTGGGTCTGTAAGACCTGAACAGGGTGGCTGATGATAAGGTGAATTGGAACTTTTTTAATTAACACAGTTGCCATACATCAAAGTTGATTTGATGACAGTTAACAATAGCAATGAAAGAATTTAATTCTATTTTTAGATAACTACAGGACTTCCAGGTTCAGTTTTTTACTTGTTCATATGAAAGTTGTACAGTGGGAGAGGACTATAAGGACTATAAGGAGTATATGAGCACAAGAATCACTTCTTTATTATCTCCCAAGGACAAGCCAGTGGGGCATAGTGTCCTAACAGATTCTTAATCTCCTTTGTATGCTTTATAACACTTGTCTTTTGAACATACATTTTTGCCTCTCAAGAGATTATGTGCTCTATAAACCCTTAAGGGATATAGTTCTGCCTTGATTTATTAAAGTTAAAATGTATCCCAAAGGGGGATAACAGTTGTTTTCATCTAAGCTGTACAGAGATCCCTAATGTGAAAAGTAACAAGGCATTTGTTTTAAAAACATAAATTCCTAGGTAGTAGCAACCTTACAAAAGGGAACACAAAGGAAGTTTTTTAAAATGCTGATGTAACATAAATATTTACAGTCTAACATTGTGAGGTTTGTAATAGTGAAGTAACTGTGCCAAAAAGAAATGTGTGGGGAGAGATATTTCATTAACATTTGCCTAATTCTGCAAAATACCCCCCCTTCGGAAATATTTTGTGGCCATTTCCCCATCATTTAATTTCACTTTGGATACCACAGAGAGAAAGTGCAATACCCATACATATGTGTAAGCAACCTACAACCACTTCCCCATTCCTGGAGATCAGGCAGTGGTAGCAGTATTTTAAGCTTTTTTTTTTCAGCCCCAACTTTTTCATTATTTTTTGCTTAGAAATAGCGTCCCCCCTAGGAAATAAATTTTGGCTATGTAAGGATGTCAATAAATTATGCTTTCTTAATAGATTTTCCCTTAGTATGAGTAGACTTAGTTTGTCCATAGTGCTAATGATATAGTCAAATATGATTAGTTCATTATGGTATAGCAAAAAAGAGGATACTTCTTCTTAGGCCCTTTCCACATGTGGGGGGGGGACGGGCAAAAACGCCCAAAGACGGAGCTTGCCTGAAGCCGGGTAAGTCTGTCGCGATGTGGAGCAGCGCGAGCTCGCTGCTCCGCAGTCCTCCGGCATCCCAAATGGCGGCTTCCAGTTGGTGGAGGCTCTCCACCAACCGGAGAAGCTCGCCAGCCGGAAGCCCGCCCCCAGCAGATCTGCAGGCATGCATTTGCGCGTGCCTGCAAATCCGTGTCGGAGCCGGAAGACAGAGCGGCGCGGGGCTGCGTGCTCCGTGCTTTTTAAAAATCTCAAAAAAGAGGTTTTTAAAAAACACGCAGCGCGGCTAGTTCTGGCCGCTCCTGAGTGGATTCTGGTGTGGAACTACAAAAAGAAGTCCACGACAGTCCACTCTACCGTGCAGAAGACCTCCGTCAGAGGTCGCTCTGCACCATTACAGAAGCCTGGTATGGAAATGGCCATAGTAATAAGACTAAAATGATGCTGAAGCTTCAGTTGATAAGGGCTGTGAATAGCAGTGTGGAAGATAAACTCAGAGTTTAAAAAAAAAACATATTCTGAGACTATGTGACTCATCAAATCCCGGCAGCAGTATTGGTGGCTGAGGGACTCTGGACATTATACCACAAAAAAAGACAAAATTTCCAACATATGGATAAACTTGTATTTCAAGACTTTTGCTAAATCTTACCACCCTTCCTCTTTCTGTGTTGAATGTGTTCACTGAAAAATATCCAGTACAGCCCTATGTAAAACTCTTCTTAAAAGAAAATTGATTTTTCAGCTGCAGACTCTAAGTCTCTATTGGCTTAGAGAAGCCAAATCATAAAACTCAAAAAGTAATTTTCCGTCATGTTTGATTTTGAACTTACCATCTTTAGATGACAGTCAAGCCTCTAATTAACTACATTTCTGAAAAATATATCTCCTACTAAGAAATGCTAATGAAACAATAGAGATAGTTAATCATGCCAGTTTCACACTCCTATTTTCTCTGCATATTTAAACAGAATTTAATTGCCTAAGTCTTTGGAAAAGAAATTTAAAAGCAAGGTAAAGGCTCCACATTCCAAAGACATGCACTGAAATATATTTTTTATTTTATGTGCTGTTAATAGACTTCTTGATTTTCCCACAGAGGGTAAGTTACAAATATTTCTTAGTTAGTATCTTTCATCATCATACTACAGAAATTCTCAAACACTGTGCTACACAGCCTCCCTAAGGCAAGGGAGATGTAAAATTACTAAGGGCCTTTCCACACTATACTGTTATAGTGCTATTATTCCACTTTCAACATCCTATGGAATCCTGGGGTTTGCAGTTTAGGGAGGAGCATTTAGAATTCTCAGCCACAGAGCTCTTGGGCCTCAGTAAACTACAAACCCCAGAATTCCACAGGATGTTGAAAGTGGGATAATAATGCTATAACAGTGTAGTGTGGAAACACCCTAAATTAAGAGAATTTACACAGATCATTCAAACTGCAGTTTTTGACCTAGCACCAGAACAGTTCGAAAATTACACTTGCTAAGATTGGTTCCAAAATATAGGCCATTTTTGTACCTTTCCCTTTTCTGTTGTCCCAGCATCATCTTGGCAGGGCCTTTACTGGGATGGAAGTGTGTCCCCAGTGCTCCACTCTGCACTGGCCGGCTGCCTGTGGATGGGAGTGTGAACGACACGTGCCTTCCTTCCGCACTGCAGCCAGCCTCTTTCTCAAGCTGCACTGGGGAAGGAAGTGCAATATGGACTGCCCGTTCTGCATGGCTGCCAGTGATGGGAGTGTCATGTCATCATAGGCCATTAATGGATTTCTTTCCATTAATGGAATATCCTACGATCACAACAGGTAGGGACACATTGGCAGTAGGACTTCAGCAACATCATGTGAAAGCACGACTTGTGGACAGCCAGCAACACGTCCTCATCGCAGGACAGCAACATCATGTGGAAATGGCCATAATCAAACAGATAGCCACTTAAATAAATCTGTAAGTATGGGGTCTTCTGTATCAGGCAAATGTGGAACAGGACGTTCAGAAACCAACACTTGCAAAAGTTGTTGTTTTCACCTATAACTCGCAGAATCCTTAGAGGTCCTGGCTGGGATATTATGGGAGTTATCGCCCTCTAAATTCTGTTCAGGAGGGATAAACCAAAAGAAGAAAAGTTTTGCACTAAAGGCACTGTTGTGTTGGGTTTATATATTCCAAAGAAGAAAAGGAGCAGCAAACAAACAAACAAATAAGACATCTGCTATGGACTATTAATTATTATAAAATATCTGCTATGGACTATTAATGCAATTAATAAAAGGCTTGGACAAAGGAATTCTTCCCACTTTGGCCTGAATACCAAGCATCTTTGGAACACTGAGGAGGAATGAGCTGATTAATGCTGATTTTTTCTTCATATGGGCTGTTTTATATCTTACCTAGTCTTTGTGACAGAAATGTCCAATGTTCCCAAACAAGATGTAAATAAGGGTCCATTTCTATTGCAGTGGGGTTAATCTTCAACACATGATGAAAAAACTGAATATTTGACTTAAAATATTAAATCAGCATTTTTTTAAAAAAAAAATCATACGTACATATTGTTTGAAATAAAACTAGGAAGCGTACTCACGAAATGCTCGATAGAATTCTTCTAGGCCTAGGTGCTTGTCACTGTTATAATCATCGTATTTCAACAGATCGAAAAGGGTACAGTCAGAGAGATCTTTGCCAAGTTCATCTTGTTTTATTACCTGACAAGAAAATTATAACCATGAAATTACACTTTAGCTGTAAGAGTTGAATGGTATAATTAAGTATTTCTAATATGATTTCATATATCATTTTAAAGAGGCTGCAGGGCAATGAACTAGAACTATGTAAAGTCAGAGATTTGCAGTTGCTTTGTAATTATATATGTCATTCGTTAAAACGTTAATACATTTCTGACTATGAATGTTTAGATCTGGAAGAATATAAACTGCAACAATAAATATATGTTCTGGGTTACTGAAAGTCAAAAATTTCTAACTGTGATTACCCCTGGATTTATTCATAGATATTTTTCAGGAAAGGGAGAAAGATAGTCTAATACATCCCACCTGTGAAAGCAACAAGGGACAATAGTAAGACTTAACCTTCCCTTAGGTTCTTATCATTCCAATGGAAAATGCTGCACAAGCACAGAGGTTGTTGCAAACAGGGAATTGTCCACATTGTCCGCCAAATATATCATTTTTTGATGGATTCTTTTGGAAACATTTCCCTCCCAAATCCTATTACTTTTCTCAACATAAAAGATTTATAGGAATATATTCAGATTCACCATACTATCAGGGTGTGTGAAATTATGGAAGCTGGTTATAAGCACAAAATGCCATTATATTATTTACATTTTTTCTGTTATCAAAAATAAATGTCTGTAAGTCAAAATAATCCAATAAAGGATGCCATACACCCCTTTTGCGGAAGATTACTAAGAATGCTTCCATTATAACATTTTTTTTAAAAAAAAATTATCTCAATGAGTCTATCCTATCAAGAGACAGATTGTATTTGTTTAGTGATTCAAGAAGGAATGAAAATCCAGGAGTTGCTGATTCTGTTTCTTGAAATGAATGTTTTTATGAAGTTCAAAAAGACCACTAAGAATGTAATTTTATGTCCTTTGATTCTAAGTGTCTTGCATATGACAAGAAGCCTGATAAACGTATAACATTAAACTCTCTTTGTAAACACTGTCGCCTATTTAAATTGGCTCTGCTAAGATGAGGAAATCATTTTTCAACTATGTGAGATTTCATTCTGGACACAATTTTCATCACATTGGTTGCACATATAAAAATGATATGGTTTGATCAAAGCCAAAAAGAAAAAGAAGTTGGAAAAACAGTAAGTCTAAGGTGAACTTCAATTTGCCATTATTTTTGGATTTTTTGAATCTCAGAAAACTACTTTTAAGAGAAATTGTTTATGTACATTTGGGAGTTAAGGCTTTGCTGGTAGTTCTGACTACTTTTTTTTTTTTACAGAAATATTTAGGGATGGGTAAATCTCTCTATTCTGGATTCTTTGACTTTTAACCCTTTTGGAGGACAAATTCATCTCATCCCATTTCCAACATCAAGTTTTAAATATTCTTGGTTTAACAATGCACAAAAGTTTATCATACTATGCATGTACTTCCCCCCCAAAATGTGGGGTTTTTTGTACTAATTTCCCTGAATGTATGAATCAAGCAAAAATGTATGCACACATGTAGAGAGGGAAAAAAATATTTATCATTATTCATTCCTAGTTTTTTTTAAAAATGGGTGCTTCCTAAGTTGGGAACCATGATTGGGAAGAATAAAAGACCAGTGAAAAATTTGTGCTATTTTAACTTGATATTTGGTGCCACAAAATATTGCAGTTTTCAGCAGAAAAAAAACCCACACAAACAGTTTTTCCTGTACAGAGAAAAGTATTTTGCACAATAAAGTATTTTTTTTTCTCCAGAGAATAGTTTGCATGCCACACTTTGGGATGTTTGAGTATAGGAAAAACATTGTAGAGGAATAGTTGGTTTTTCTTTTTCCCTAAAGCAAGAAGAAAACTACTTTAATTATTTGTCCTTGCATGCAAGAAAATTAGTCAAGGATCTACATGCCTATACAAGCGCATATATCTGGGAAAATGATTATATAAATGCATGCATTTAGGGAAACACATGTATAAATGCATAGATATTTGGACACATTTTGCCACATTCTTGGGGTGCACATCAGAAAATTTGGACCATTATAAAAAGTTCAAAGTAATTACTCAGTCAAATATTAGTTCATGACCAGGAATTCCAAATTATGTTTTTTCATATTTCATTGTGAACATAATAAATATCACCCTAGCCCTAATTTGCTACTCCTTCAACAGACAGAAACAGTTTTCTATCAGTGGTCACCTTCTGAGTGCCTGCATTATTTTCCCAAACTGACACTGGAATAATACTACAACTATGCATGACTTTGCCACTGCCTGTCATATTGCTACTGCTTGACAAACCTGTGTCCCAGAACCCCATTCCAATGAAAGGGAGGAGGGACATGAGAAGAAAGAAATGGATTGTAGTCTTCATTTTGTCTACTGTCACTATTCAAACTGATTTTTTTTTCTTCAGAGAGTTTTTGATTAAGTAATATAACCAAATTTAGATTACCTCATTACACTTTTCACTATGGTTATCTTACAGGAAAAAAACATCTTCTTAGTATTTGAAATCTGCATTTCCCATTGATCAGCCTAAATGCAAAGTAATCATTGGAAACTGGCAATGTTGGCATCAAGATTCTCTATCATAGTGAAACTTGCAAATGCTTCAGCAATGGGTGTTGAAGTACACACAATGGGTGTATATGCATCTTATACTCTCAAATGCTACAACTGTACATTTTGCCCACCAGTCAGACTAAAGAGATAGACATACAAAATGTTGAATAAACTAAGGGTCAATTTATTAACTGTTTAATTCTGATCTGCAGCAGAGCTGCTTACCTTTTCTGCAGCATGTCAAAAATGAGCCATCCCTGACCCCAGCTTGGCCCCAGTTAATCTATTTCTAGCAATCCTGAATATGTTGACCTTCTCACCAAGTCCTGAGCTGTAGAGGAGAAAGCTAATCAAGGTTCTTGTGGGTTTTCCAGGCTTTGAGACTGTGTTCTGGTTGTATTTTCTCCTGACGTCTCACCTGCATCTGTGGCTGGCATCTCAAAGCCCAGAAAACCCACAAGAACCAATGGATTCTGGCCATGAAAGCCTTCGACTCTAATCAAGGTTGTTCTTTTCCCATTGCTGGGTCCCACGAGAAAAAGTGTCTACCAATTACTGGCCAACTCCCACACTAACCTGCTAAAAGTGTGGTTCATTATTAGTAGTTCATTATTAGTTCATTATTACAGTAAAATGTTGATTTAAATAAATAATTTTTAACATAACCTATTTAAATTGTGTTTAAACCAATATCTCATTTAAATGTATCACCCAAAGCTAATTTTCCCACAGTACTGTGGTGAATCAGTATAAGGTGGGTAAAACACCTTCCCTCCTGTGAATATCAAGGGATAAGAAAAATTCCTACCTGGTTCCAAAAATGTGACCAGTCAAAGCCTGTACTAACTTTCAAGATGGGTGGATAGACTAAGAAATGTTGAAATCAGTAAAAGTAGGAGGGAGCAGTGATATACAATCACTCTCACTCTGGCCATTTCCGCACTACACTCTTATAGTGTGATTATTCCACTTGGAACACTTGGCCCCTTGGCCCCTCCCGAAACTGCAAACTCCAGGATTCCATAGTGTGTTGAAAGTGGAATAATCACGCTATTAAGAGTGTAGTGCGGAAATGGCCTCTATTGCTTTCAGTGCACCTTATACACGACTTTCAGTGCACAGCCACAATTTGGTGTCCTTTGTTACTGCCCTGGCTAGTCCGAGCTTTGGGGATATTAAAGATATCCTCTTGATATCACAATTCGGCTGCACTTCTCTATTCCTTTCCATGTGCTTGCGAGGCCACCGGACAAGCACGTAAACAAGCTCGGGCGTTAATAGCCGTAATATTCAAACTACAATACAGGCAGGCCAGAAATAGCTGACTCACTGCTTTAGGAGACCTCCAGGCAAGTACTCTAATTAAGTATGCACGCCACTTACAAAAGAGCCTCTACCCCGCGATGGCAGCTTGATGGGTAAACTATACAATACCCAAGTACTCTGCGTCTGCATACTGGCTACTCTATTGAGAACCGCTATGATAACTCAATCATTCAGATTCTGACCTTTCGGAGGCTTTGTCTCCAACTCCAAATCTATTGTTTTCCCCCAAGTACGGCATAGCCTGCAGTCACATTCTCCTCATAAAAACCCTTGATTCCGAGACCTTCCTTGGAACGCTCCCGAGTTCCATCCTGCCTTGCTGCCGCCTTGCTTGGCGAGCCTCCCCTCAGCTCCACGTGCTGAGCTACATCGCACCCCAGCTTCACTCTCTATTTTTCTGGGCTTCAGGACAGGTGAAGTATCACCCAAACCAGCAATCCCTCTAAAAATCCCTCTATACCACTCCAACCTTTAGTTATCTTGTATGAGTGTGTCGCATACACTGTTTTGCTTGCATTAATAAACATCATTTATTGTTTCAACTTCTGTGTTCTCCTTGACTCGACCCGACCCCGTAGACATAGGGTTCAAGATCTCGCTACGTTACCCTGCCTCTCATAACGCTAGCAGTGCTCTGAGCTAATTTTCCCCAACTTTAGTGGAGCACATTTTGGTGTCCCTCCCGGGACCCCCAGTTCACAGGGTAACACCTTCTAAGAAAAAAAAAAGGTAATAAAAAAGTCATACTGGCATTTTTTTGAACTAAAAAACCTTGGTGTTCTTACACATAATTAGTTGAGATCTCTAGTTCCTTTCAGCAAGACAAGCAGAAGGTAAAGGTGAGGAAAAGGTGAAGAGGACAAGGAAGAATTTGCAAACGAGGGGGCACCATAGCGGAACATCAAGAAACGCATCCGCACTGTGATAACATGTTGGTATGGAAACAGGGCAGCAACAGTTTTCTTAACTGTAAAAACACAGGGGAAACAGGAAGCTATTGGAATTCGAAAAAAAATATTTTTCTTGTGAACAGAGTATTATAGTGCTACTGATTCTGGGAATGACTGCTGCTTTGCTGCTTTGTTCAGAAGAGAGTGTATACATATGTTTATATGTATATGTGTGTGTGTGTGTGTGTATATGAAATGAACATAAGAAGGTAAGAAAAAGTATATATAATCACACCTTCAGCTGTACTATCTGTCCCATCTGAATCCACCCAGTGTATGTAGAATTGCTGCATTCTTAAATCAGTCTCTACCAGGAGACGTAGTACACGAATTGTTCAAGAGGTAAATATCCATATATGTACAAGAATTAAAAATTAACTATAGAAAGCTAAGAGTTGTCGGGGGCTTTATTTCTATAATTGTTTATTTCAATCAATCACAATCTTTGTCCAAAGTCTTTCTTATATATACCCTCACATGCAGAGCTGTATTTATTTTCTCACCACACCAACACAGTGCTAAATATTGTGTTTTGTTAATTTTGAATAGTATGATAGCTGTACAGCTTGTCCATTCATAACCAGAAATGAAAAAAAAAAAATCTGACTGCAGATAGTTTCACAAGCATAGAATCCTTCAACAACCATTTTGAATATATGCTATTAGCAAATATATTGTGCGAAAGCTCAAGACGAGGATACAGACTTCTATCAATTTTATTTTATCTTTTTAAAAAAACTTTTCTCTTTTTCTGATGTTGCTGTTTCAGATATCTTGTCAAACCATTATTATTTTGAAAACAGGCTTCAGCGACACTTCAGATCATTTGATCCTCTTTCTTTTGCAGCATAGCTACAAGGAGAAGCCTGAAAGCTTTTGCTTCCATTTTAAATCCACTGCATTTTGCTGTTTGCAAAACCCATGCAAACTGTGGTTAATCTTAACTATAGTTAGTTGAGATAAACCAACTTTTAATGGTAGTCTTGTTTCAACTAATCAAAGTTTTAAAAATAACCACATTTTAAGCCATTTCCGCACTACACTGAATATTCCACATTCAACATCCTGTGAAATTTTGGAGTTCGTAATTTACTGAAGCCAAAGATCTCTCGCTGAAAATTCTAAATGCCTCTGCCTAAACTGCACACCTCAGGATTCCACAGGCTGTTAAAAGTGGAATAGTAGCACTACAACAGTGTACTGTGGAAATGGCCTTAGTTATGAGTATATATGCAGAGGGTGGTGCAATAGACTAAGGCTATTTATGCTTTAGCGGTGTAGTTGTGTGTTATTGAGTGTACATAATAATAATAAAACAAAGAGATCATATGTGTGTGTGGAGGAGATAATAAGTTTTTGTTTTGTTTGTTAAAATGCATTTGCTCCATCGATAAACAGAGACATTCATTATCAGTAAAGTACATTTTATTGCAGTGTCTTCCCATAAAACAACTGGGATTTTAAGTATCCCCCTCTCAGCATTAAGCAGTCACACTGACACTTGCAATAATTGAAACTGAATTTACAACTGTGCAAGAAATTGTAATTGCTTTCATGACACAGATATCATGCAAGTTACTTTGCCTCAGTAAAGATTCCCAGCTTACAATGAGGGAGACTTTCAACATTATCCACATTGATTGACTACTATATTTAAGGTTTTAATCTAGGGTAGGTTGTAAAATGTCCTCAGCATCTACTAAGCACTCTTATTACCAGATTCTTTGGGAATTTTATTTTGCTAGTAAATCAGAATGGGAAAAATGAAATGAATCATATCAGCTAAAACCTAAAACCCAGAATAGTGGGTGAACATAATGAACTATTGACCAATTTTACTGATATAGATTTTGTTTCACAGTTTATTGATGCCAATGTTTTGTATATAAAAGGATCATTCCCTAGTGAAAATGTTCATTTGTGTTTCAGAGGGTGACTGAGAGAAACAAGAGGAAATATTTAATTGTTAAGGCTACATTTCTTCAAATTTTCCTTTTAACAAATTGAAAAAAGAACTAATATCCAGAACTTGGAAAGTTGCTTGTAAAAACTCATTTGTAATCAGCTTTTAATATAATTTCATTTTTGAAAGTAACTATATATTTCTCTAGTTCTCAAAAGTAATTAATTTTAAGTTATTCAAAAGCTATTTAGCTATTAAAGACATTTGAATACAGCACCATACCCCATGGCTCAAGCAAACACGTGAACCATGCAATATTTCTTCTTTACCAGCTAACGAGGCCATACTCATAGTAACTATACAGTAATTAAAAAGTTGTTGTTTCATCACAAAGAGAGTGAGGTCATTAAGCTGCAACTGTAACATAATCATAATACAATGTAATTACACCTGAGAAAAGGAACTAATTAAAAGTAATTAGCTCTGAAGATGATCAAATCATATCTCCAGCTGATGGAGAAAGACCTATTTGCCAACAAGCAAAGCAGACTGCTAAAACAAGTAAGACTGGTGCATGTTTTTCCTGTCATGCTATATCAAAAGCCATGTTAAATGAATGTGTTTATTCTCCTAAACACAAATAAATTTCTTTCTCTTTCTTGCTCTATTGTGTTTCAAATTCACATTCACTTTCCCCATTTATCCACTTCAAAAGCCAGTTTTGAAAGTCTCACAAATTTTAAAAGCAGTTTCTGATGTGGAATAGGACAGAACCAATGTTATTCATCCATGTCCTCATGTTAATCTAGCTATGAGTTTCTCTGATAGCCTATGAAAATAAAGATACTTAACCCTTTTGCTGCTTCAGGCTTGCATTACTTCTTGATTTATTTTAAAATTATAATTCTATACACACTCAACTGGGTAAAAGCCCCATTGAATTTAACAGAATTGCTGAACAGACATGCATAGGATATTTAAACTTTATTAATGCAACCAAAATCAGTCAGACTGATTCAGCCCAACACAAGTGACAGATTTGTTTCTTTTACTGCAGCAAAATCTGTACAGTAGACATTTTTACTCATCATTTTTCTATCATTATTCAGATTACATATTATGGGTTGGATCTAAACTTAAGACACAATATACTAAAATGTCTAAAGCAGATTTATCATAGCCTTCATCCCATGGCATGCTCTCCATCACACTCCAAAACGCTACACAGAAGATAGGAAACCCTGCTGAAAGGAGTGGACTGTGGTACAAACATATGGAGGCATTTCCCCCAAACTGAGTGCAAAATTCCTCTGCTAGTTTTGCTGGGATAAATCTCCTACTTCCCCCATACCACTTTCTGTTTCACTCAGTAGGGTTCCCTAGCAGCATGTGTAGCATTGTCAGGTCCTAGAACTGTTGTGGATAGTGGGACAGGCAAGTCTACATTAGTCAGTCTCTTTGCCCACTGCTGAATCCAAATCCATCCCTGTGTATTTCAATGTGCCATTACAGTGCATGACACATATGATGGTGACAATCCATTATCAGTGGATTTACATCCACGTAGTAATAATATCAACAGCTTTAGTTGGAATTGCATCTTTTGTGCTTGGGATGATTAAAAAAGGGGTGAAGGTGGAAAATCTTAGTATTCCTCTTAAAAAGTGTTATTTGTGAAATCTTTGGCTTTCTAATCTTCAGTTATACTCTAATGTGATATATACAGCATAAAGAAGGTAATAATACATTCATTTGTACCTACAGAGTTTTTGGCCATTTCCACAGTACACAGCCATTTCTATGGAATACTGGGGTTTGCAGTTTAGGGAGGGACCTTTAGAATTCTCAGCCAGAGAGCTCTTTGGCCTCGGTAAACTATAAACCCCAGAATTCCACAGGATGTTGAAAGTGGAATAATAGCACTGAAACAGTGTAAGGCAGAAATGGTCTTTGCTTTGCCATATGAAGATGGGGTACAGAATGAGTAAATAGCCCTCCAGAAATTGTTGGATGGCTACTTCTACCAGGCCTAGCCAACACAGGCATAACGAAGTACTTACAATATAGGTGAGTATTTGGGAAAGTTATTTTGGGCTACAGTTCATAGAATCTTCCAAGCATCTCAGCAGTGCCCATTTTGTCTAAGGAGTCCTGGGAGTTGGAAAGCCCAAAGTAATTTATCCAACTTCTGAATACAATCCAATATAAATGTCTGCACTGTTCATGGTTCAACAGCTTTTGGCCTTCACTAGGTTGAACCATGTGGTTGGTAAGCAAATGATGTAATTCCAGAGAATCTGAGGTCCTTTCCGCAACTCATCTTTTTTTGGCGCTGGGGTGTGAGGATCGCGTGAGCAGCCTCCAGCGAGAGGCTCTCGTGTCCCCGCTGCTTCAGCTCCGCACAAGCTGCCTGCAGGCAGCGCGAGAGCCCCACCTCTTCCTTCCGCAGCGCAGCCTGGGAGTTTCCTAGGCTGTGCTGAAGCAGGAAGTGTGACTGCCACAGCTCCAGAGGCTCTGCGCGCACAGCAAGTGCGCGCAGAGCCCTTGAGCAATGCTCAATAGCGCACCATTTTCGGTTGAAAGCAGAAAATGAAAAAGTGCACGAGCGGCACCTGCCCTACCCTAGAACGTTGCGCAATTGTGATTGTGTTGTGCTGATTGCTCCTCACAATCGTGTGATGCTCCAGGCGCTCTTTCGCATGGCAAATGCTGTGCGAAAAGGGCCTAAGTCAAGCCTACTTTAAGGAATGTATTGTGATATCTGATCAAGAATTTATAACAATTCAAGCAATCAAAAACACATACTTGATTTCCTCTAACCCCAAAATCAATTCTCAAAAGAAATATATAGCGGACCAGATTACATGGCCACTCCACGGCCAAAATACGAAACACAAATAATGCCATCTTTCAAATCTTTCCAATTATAACCTCAAATAGAAATATTCCATACCAAACTGTACCAATATCAAGTTTTACCAATATTGTGGTAAAAAGTAGGATGGAATGGAAGAGACATTGAGTTCTATATCTAAAGCTCACTATACTTAAAGCAAGTTTATCTACAGCATTTGGCAGACACCTCTTACTCTTGACTTTCAGTGCTACTGTTCTAGTCTGGTTCTGCTTACATAGACACTGTCAATCAAATAGTGTATACACATAGACTAGGGTGAAATGACTGGTTATCATTTATTTGAGAAAATAAAGATGGATTTATTCTCCATTCCTCATAATGTACAAGGAGAGTGAATTAACAATCTACAGGAACTCCTATTTCCAAAGTTAAGAGAATATTTGCAGAGATGGTGTTTGCTGCAATCAAAGGCAAAAGAGGTCTGATTAAATCCCCAGAAAGCTAGGATTTGCTAGGATAATTCTAGATGTCATTTAGGAAATAGAGAGGAAAGAACCAAACTCATTTTTCCCCCTTTGCATGCTTCCATTTTTTAAAAATAATAACAATGATAACTGAGACATTTCACATACTGCCTCTGTGAGATGCTAACTGAATGCATAACACATATCTTATTAGATACAGAATAAAAACGAGCTAGGATGTAACCCTGGTTTTAGATTCTGGTTTGTTATATTCAAACTATGATTTAATCCAAGAGCTGGAATAATAAAGAGTTGGAATAAACCCATTACGTGACCTTGGGTGCATTACACATTGTCAGCCCCGGAAAACCTCATGATAGATTCACCTTAGGGTCGTCATAAGTTGGAAATGTCTTGAAAGCACACAAAAGCAACAACATCAACAACAAAACCAAGAAGTAATTACAAGACCTATTCATAAATCAGCAGCACTGGATTTAGCAACCCATATCTGAACTTTAAATGTATTGAAACATTATCAATAAATCAAGATAAGAAGAGCCAGATTGAATTCCAATATTGAGAAGATGAGATATAAGTACAGGTCCTTGTCATCATCATCATCATATCATCATCACCACAACAATAACTACTACTACAATTCATAGTAACAGCACAAATTAGTGCTAGGACATCCATCCTTGTTTTGCTATGTGCTATCTAACATCTGTAGCAGAATAGGAATCTAAGGTCCCAGTTAAGACCTAAATGATTAAAAGGAAATAAATACTAGTTCAGATACATTCTGGTTCAGAAGTTTCACACTGTTGTTTTTCTTTGAAGTCTTCCTTCTCAAGAAACTATTCAATGAACTATACATTAATGATGTGAAATATTTTTGCTCAGAGAACAATCCATAGAAAAAGTGCTTCTGAAACAGAGTATAGGACTGAATCCAACAGACTGCTGGTACAACTTTTGAAACCTTCTCCCCTTCCCCAGGGATATCTGTGCTACACTCAAATCATTCTTTTTTCTGCTCTTAATAACCAGTAATGACAGCACTATGAAGCTGCTGTAGGGTGGGGGAATTCTCCCTTTCCAAGTTTTTCTGAGTTCAGCCATTCTGTCAGTAGACACACACCTCTGGATTCTATCTGTGGCCAGTAGCTAGTGATTAGATGAATGCCATCACTGAGCTGTGTGACCAGATTAGAGCTTTTCTTTGCCATTTCCCATTTCAGTGTGCTTTAAGTGACCCATTTCAGTATGTTCCAAATTTTAAAATAAAAAAAAACCATGGAGAGTCTTCAATTTTACTCTTGGTTTTTCTATGGTATGTTATGGATATAACAATGTATAACTCTTTTCTTTCAATAGAAGAAGTGATAAATATTTGTGTTAACTATTTTAATACTTATATTAAATAAAAAAGAAAGACCTATTGTATGATTTAATGAAAATATAATCAAAGCATTCACCTGTGTTAGTTCATTGCTGTCCACAAGACCATTGTTGTCTGAATCATAATATTTAAACATCTGATCCACCAATAATTTCTTCAAAGCCGTTTTATCTTCAAAACTTCTATCCCTTGATTGTAGCATATATCTTCTGTTTTGAATATCCAGAAGAAGATTTTTCATCTTGTTGTAATTAACAGATTTACAGTTGTCCCCTGTCAAAATAACATCATATTTAAGTTTATTTGAACTAACATTAAAAAGGAGGTTTTCTAGGAAAGACAGGTTAGCATTTCTAGTTAGCACAAACATTATAGTTTAATCCTGATATTGAAACATGTCTAAATGTGCCCAGACCTAGACAGACATACTAGAAAAAAATAAAAACAAACAAAAATGAAAAGATGGATACACTGTTGAATTTTAAGAAGATGGCTGGAATTTTCAGAAATGTTCAATGCAAACTGGATGCACTGCAATTTGAAAAGGACAGTTAGCAGCTTAACAAATACCCAGAGACATTAGTTGATTTTTAGAACAGTTTGGAACAATGTGTTTTCTAGAACAATTTGGTCCAGAGCATAAATATCAATAATAGATAAAACACCTTGACAATCAGAACTCTGAGCGATAGAATTGCATCCACACATGAAAAATAGTTTTAACTTGATTGACAAAAAGCACAAGCATAACAAAAGAAAATAACTTCAACTTCAGTTTGAAAGAAAAGTAAAACTTCCATTGAACTTAGTGAACAAGAGTTCAATTTTCTACTTTAAAATGTCAATACAATTACCTAAGTAATCATTATGCACACAAGTTTTACTCACAGAATTCAATCACTTCCTAATGATGACATTTTTCATATGTCTCTGAAAATAATTTCAGTTCTAAAGTATGAAGAATGGGTCAATTACAGAAGCTAATAAGGCTCACAAACAGAAGTAGAAGGGAGATTGAGAGAACTGTCACCACTGACAAGTCAAGCTTCTATGGCATAAATGATATTATATGAATGGAGGGGGCTATCTTAATTAAAAGACATCCGTTACATCCATGATTTATTTAAAAATAGCAATTAAATGCATACAAGCAAATTAATTCTGGTTTATAGACGCCACCATTCTTTAGATTAAGAGGCTTGCATTGATCAGTGAATAACCCTGTGTTCTTGGGTCTACTAAATGGACAATATCTAGTCAGATACTACTGATTTCTGGAGCAATTCTGGGCAGCATTTGTCAAGTGTTTTTTTTTTTAAGGAAGCAAAAGAATAGTAGAAACCATGTGACTTTTTCAAAGGTATTGTCATAGCCTGAATTTTTAGCTGCTGAGGAAGGATCTCACCATGACAGATCATATGATGACATACCTACTTCCATTTAATGACCTTGGCGTGCCATGTTCTCTCTATTAACTCAGTCACTGTCACCATCGCTCCTATCTCTGCTGCTGCTACCATCTGTGATTTCACGTTACTGTCTTATCTTCAGAGCCAAGCAAGGTAAGAGAGAGGTGGTCTGGAAATTTCTTTCCTAAATGTCACCCTGCCTCTTTGCCTAACACATAAGAAAAGTAAAGCGATCCCTTTGGAATCTTTTCTGTACCAGTCTTTTGGACATATACACACATATGCAATGGTCCCTATTCTAACGGGTTTGGGTTTTCTGGTTTTTTTTTTTTTTTGTACAATTGGCAGCTCCTAATCACACTTGGTAAAACATTCATTTTCAGAACAAGGCTTGTTTTTCATTCCTGAAGGGCACTATGCTTTCTTATTGGTCCCCTCTCAGCAGTTAAAACATCCACGTGTGTGTGTGTGTGTGTGAGTGAGTGAGTTATGTGTTAGCAGAGTATTAGCTTACTCCATTCTACAATGAAGGAAAAGATAATAGATTGTAAAACATGACACACTAATCACAATGGTTACTCCCCCAAAACAAAATGTCAAATAAGAGATCAGAGAGTTTTCTTTAGTTCTCTACTACTATAATTCTCTTCCAAAGAGAGACATCTTGTGTTTTGTACTGTTTTCTTTCAGGTGCCACTTAATCTATGGGTGGTGACATTCCTCAGGATTCAGAGCTTGGAATCATTTCCTTTCAGAACACAACTCCCAGAATCCCCTGATTCAGCATAACAACAGGAATGCTCTCAGCTATTGTCCAGAAAATAACTTTTCCGAGCTCTGGTTTTGTCCAGTTCTCTGGTCCCACTCCAGTCTGTTTCTAGAGCCTATTAGCAAAGCTATATATTAGACCAGGGCTTTCCAAACAGTATGCCATGACACCTTAGCATGTCACCTGAGGTGTGTAGGTGTGTCGCCTACAAACTTTGAAGGTTTGTCATTATTTATAAATCATATATTTTTTTAAAAAATGAAAGGTTTTCATGACATATGTTGTGTCCCCATACATTTTGTTATTACAATTTATGTATGTGTCTGAATCTCTTATGAGGGGTTAGTTTAACCTCCAGTTTGCTAGTAAAACTGAATTACTATGTCGCAAAATGATGCATGTCTAAAAAGTGTGTCACCAACATGAAAAGTTTGGAAAGCTCTGTATTAGACAAACTAGCAAAATTTGCACATACTATTTTGACGGAGTTGTTTGGAGCACTGTAGTGTGATAATAGCAGTAATTTCCTTCACTGTCGACCTGCTCACTGTGCTTTGCTTTTGAATTGCACATCACCCTAGTTTTGAATTGCAATCTGAGCTATGCTAGTAAAGAAAGGAGCCATCCAATGTATTTTCCATTTCAGAGAGAAACTTACACAAATCAAGTCAATATTTAAAAACTCGCCTGAAAGCCTATCATTATGATCATAATGTACAACAATAATGGAGATGGCTTTGCATAAGGGTAAAAAAACTTTTGAGCTAGATCATCTACAACTTATAGACACATAATTTTATTTTTAATTTCAAAAAGTCAAATGGCCATCTCAATTAAGATACTCTCATTTTCTACTATTTCCCACAAGCACATCTGTGAACTCCCTTCATCATCAACAATGCCCTTTCTTTCTTTCTTTTTTCTGTACTTCAGTTGTATAGCACAGGAATAACACAACAGTTACAAAAGGAAAATAAAATGCTAATTTTACCAATTCCTAGAGGTTTAAAAAAAGAAATCTCCAGAATAGCTGAATTGTGTTGTATTGTAAATGTGGGGAGACAAAGTACTTTCTTTCAGTGATAATCCACAGTTATCTGTATAGAATGCAAAGAATGTAATCTCATAATTTCTAAAGGATATATGCATTTCATCGGCATTATTAGGACTGAAAGGTATGACAAAGTTCATTATACTACAAAGGCATTTCACTCTCTATGGGCTGTATACAATGACATATGATTTATTCTTCTGTAGGCAATATGCCAATACTTTAGCTGTAGCAAAGGAAGGAAGTTATCACTCATTCTCTAAAAATTGATATAAATACATGTTGTAAAAACAACGTATATTTATATCAATTGTTAGAGAATGAGCGATAACTCCCTTTGACCAACAAGCTATCTTGGTTACTGAGGGATCTTTAGAGGGCTACACAGATGGCTGGCAATGGGTGGGACTAGGACAGGAAAAACAAATACACTCACCTTTACCTCCTCTCTCAGAAACACACATAGATATATTACCTTCACATAGACACAGGGACACTCTCCCGCCAGGCAAAAAAAAGTCTTCAATTCACTTAGCCTATTAGAACCCATAACTCAACAACCTTAACAATCCATTTTTCCACTGTCAGTGCTTCTGTCCATTTTCAACTTTGAGCAAACAATATTCTTGCTGATGTGGTCATATATCAAATAAGTAATCCATATTTGCTCTCCAGTTCTTTATTTATAACGTCCAACAAAAACACTTCTGGTAATATTACAAAATCTTTAATTTTTTTTAAAGATTAACTTATGAATCTTAGACCAGTAACTTTCTACTTTCTTACAAGTCTATCACATATAGAAAATGAACTCTTCTTATTTTGAAATCCCCAACATTGGTTTGAAACATTCTGTGACATTTTGAATAGTGTATCTGGGGTTAGGTATCATCTGTACATTATCTCATATAGGTTTTCTTTTAAATTACTGCACAAGGTAAATTTTATATCTTTGAACCACATTTTTCTCATACATTCCAATGGATGTTATGTCCCCAATTCTGGACCCGTCTTATCATGTACTCTTTTACAGCCTCATTTTGTCTCCATTTGGAATTCTGAGGCATCACTTCAAGGCTGAAGGCCATCTTTGGGACTCATCTTGCCACCCAACATCAGATGTTAACAGGGTGAGCCCAGGATTCCTGCTACTCCCATCATTGTTACCTGCTATGAAGTATTGTAACACTTACAACTCTGGCAATGTCTGATCTCAATATCAAAGCTAAGTAGGGTCACACCTTTGACGGAAGATCACAACAAATAGAAAACCAGGTCCTGTGTTGGGGAGGTCTGTAGTTCAATATTTTTCAAGCAGAGGATCCAAGTTTCAACCCATACCGTTTCTATACCAGGTTAGGAAAGATCTCTTCTTGAAACCCTAGAGAACTGCTGCTAGTCCGAGTTCACAATAGACCAATGGTCTGACTCAGTAATGGCATCCTATTCATGAATTTCAAAGGCTTAAGTCTGCTTCATGCCATAACGATTCACTTTAAAAGCTGTTGTACAGCCAGACGTCTCTTCCAGCCACAGAATGACTAAAAGTCACTGTGCAACTATCTTCCAACATGGCAATTTATGTGTTGTCAGAAGCCAATAGGGTGAATGGAGATTCATCGAGCTTTTCTCCTTCAACTATACATGCTGCTACAGACACCTGCAGGGGAGGCAAATTCAGATGCCTGATGCTGCATATTGAACTACTGGAAAATAGCTGGACATGTCTCACTCAATCCCCCTGTTCTCTGATAACATAGAAATGACCATGTTGGCAGGGGCACATTGATTAAAAGGTAGATTTTGAGAGGCAGAATTCCAAGATATAGCTGCAGAAGCATAGATATATCTCAGTCCAGAATGCCTACAGTCCAGAATGCCTATGGTTGGAATGATGGTATCAGTCAACAGTCAACCTACCGGATGACTAATCCACATCAAACTCTGTAGCACATCCCACTTCAGTCTTTGCACTGTTATTGCTCATGCACTTTCCCCCACTCCACACTGTTTGCACATAATATCAGTTTTCCTAAATAAGATCCAGTGTGGTATAGTGGTTGAGTGTTGGACTATGATCCTGGAGACCAAGATTTGATTCCCTACTCAGCCATGGAAACCCACTGGGTGACTTTGGCAACATCATACATTCTCAGCCCCAGAAAACCCTGTGATAGGTGCATCTTAGGGCTGCCATATGTTGGAAACAACCTGGAGGCACACAATAAACAAGCAAATAGTTTTTAAAAGAAAATATTACATGAATCTGCAAAACTGCAGGATTGCTGATTCTGAATCTATGTTACATAATCTTTTAATTAAACCCAACCTTATATTACCACAAACCAGGAGTTTAGCTTGTGTGTATACAAAATTTATACATTTGATGTGTCTCTTCTTTTCCTCTCTTTTTTCCAGAGCTTAGCAGAAACTAACAAACAAAAAGATTAAAATTAATTTGTTAAACTGTTAATTCATTAGCTTGTCTGATAATATGGCCAAACTTCATAGATCTGTCTGATAAACATGACAGTAATTTTACACTTAAATGAATTAAATATTCCAAGTTATCAGTGAAAGTCTTGCTCTCTCTGTCCTAAAGCCCATAAAACAAGAGGGCCTCAGCAAAAAAAAAAAAAAAAAAAAAAAAGATTAGGACTGGAGTAAATGCACCTCATAGCTCTGTCCTGCTCAACTTGTTCTAATCTGCCTTCTGCCTCATAAGTTTTAGAAGCAAGATAATGGGAAAGAAGAGAACAATGAAACCATGCCTGGAATGAAAGAATGGAACATCTGTGAGGTAAAGAAGTCAGTTGTTTGCTTGGAGGAAACCATTCAGCCATGCCCCTTTCATATGTTAGGCCATTTCTGCCCTAGACTGTTAGAGTATTATTATTCCACTTTCAACACTCTATGGAATCCTGGGGTGTGCAGTTTGCCTCAAAGGCCCCTCCCTAAACAGCAAACCCCAGGATTCCATAAGATGTTGAAAGTGGAATAATAGCTCTATAACAGTCTAGTGCAGAAATGGGCTATGTGAATAGGATTTCCTTTGCATGACCCATGAACAGTATAGGGACCATGAATATCCTATCGTGGTTGTTGGAATATAGATGAGTCTCACTTTTTGTTGCCCAATTACAACATTTCAAATTTTATATATTTTTTTAGAAATAATTAAATAAATGTCTCACCTTCAATGCTTGCACATTTGGCAAAGATGAGAAAGTGAGGAAAGTGACATGAGAGATGAAGACTTTTGGAGTTTTTGGTGTGGAGTTTTGAGCTGAACAAAAGAAAAGGTGACTGGACTGTTTTTCTTTTATGTATATCGACACTGGAGAAGTGGGAAGAGAAATATAGCAACTGGAGTCTTGGTATTTCTGAGAGGAAGGAGTTTCTTTGTCAACTTAGAAGAGATATGTTTGAGGAGAAGGAGGAAACTGGGATCTTGGAGTTTGCGTATGGCTGTGAGGGGTGTCCTTTGCTTTAATAGTTTGGGTTGAGCAACTGAAGACTGTTTTCTTTGCTTGACAATCCTGGTGGAAAGGGCACAACAGAAGATAAACTCTTTTTCTCTCTCTTTCCTTGCCATTTATTTTCTCCATCTGGAAAGCTAGAGAAGGCACAGTAGAAGAACATAGCTCTTATAACTTATTCTGTCTATGTGCTCCTCTGAAGAGGAAATGCCACCTAAAGGCAACCTAGCTCATCCCAGTCAAGCCCTCTTGGGATCAGCATTTTACTGCTCTATGCTATCTGGAGAGCATCTTCCCATGCCTTTAACCTGGAAAGGATAAGTCTTGAGCTCTGATAGTTCATGCTTTAATCTTTAAAATTTGTGGTAGATTGAGTAAAATCATTAACTTTGTGGCTATTTCAGCTCTGTTGAAACGTATGTTCCTGGTCTTAAGTGATTCCCTATGGAACTAGCTTCCCTGGTTCACATCACTCTCAATTTACATCACGCGTCCAGGAATGCCACCCCAACGTAAATCAAGACCTACTTTTTTATGTCATTGAACTCCACTGATTTAGAACTGTTCTGTTTGATATACTGAGCCCAGAAAAGAGCACGATTGATCAGTGACAGAATGCATGACCACAGAAAATGTACATGTGAAATTGACCTTGATAAGGACTAGTATGGCCAGTTTTCTGCAATTAAACAGATTTTGTTCATTCTGCAAAATATATGAATGCCATTGCTTCAACATGTTGTTGTTGTTGATGATGTTGTTGTGTGCTTTCAAATTGTTTCTGACTTATGTGGCAACCCTGAAGTGGACCTATCATGAGTTTTTCTGGGGCTGAGTTCATATGATCAATCCAAGGTCACCCAGTGGGTTCCCATGGCTCAGTGGAAAACTGAACTCTGGTCTCGAGGGTCAGCATATTACAGTGCTCAAAATAATTACCATGTTGTATAGAAAAAAATTAATGCGGGAACTTTATTCTAAAAAGTGGAACTCTACTGAATAAAAGCCTAAATGAAACTCGTAATGGAAGATAATACAGCTAAACTTTCCATCTTATGTTCTTTTTGCATAATTTCCAAAGGTTTTGTCAAATGATTCATGAGTTCAAGCAATTTGTGTTTTGTTTCTCACCCATCTATGCCATAATTTGCTTTTCAGTGCTGGTGATTTATTTCATCCTTTTTATTGGCTTCAAATAGTGGCTAAGGTAATAAATCCACCTTTTCCCCTAATACATGTGCAGAAAAAAGTTATGACACTGAGCCAACAAAAGTGTCATTTTCACCTATATTCTGTATATGAAATAATTATTCAGAACTGGTTCTTTTTATCATAATAACAACCTGATGAAACATTTTTATCTCATTTTCAACACTCCACTGCACTGGTGTGGTGGTTACTTTGGAAACAGCTATAGAACAAATATTCGAAGTGTTTTGTTTTCACAGGTGGACTTCAAGATCTTCAAGTATTATACTCTGCTTCAAGGGTGCAAAATGACATGGGTACAGGATCTGGTCCCCTCCCCTTTCTGCAAATTGCACCCCTAAGCATGTCCACATAGACTCTATTTCTCAGAAGAGTGACTGGAGGTGACATTGTGTTACCTCTGGTCACCATTTTGAAATGGTGTTGAAAATGAAGATATTGGGGATATATTCTAGGAGTGGATGGATGGGCAGGAGTGATTTTGGCCATTGGAGAGTTTCTGCAGGGATTTCTGGGTGCAATCACTGGAATTACAGAGGGCAAAGATGGATATACACTTACAGTTTATATTTCAAAGTGAAAATCTGAGACAGAATCAGGATTCTTTTGGTGTATCATCAAGAGTGTCCCTTTGTTAGCTAGCCAGAGTGGTCTCAGTTGATGTTGGTGTCTCCTTGGCTTGTGGTGGAATCAACATGCATGCTGAGGCTGCCCTGTTGGGAGTAGTTCAAGAGTTCATGGCCACCATGACAAGGTCTGTCCTCATGTTGCTGGCCACACTCTGGACCATGTTTTTGCTGGAGGTTGACAGTTATTTTGGTATGGGGGAACTTTTTCTATTGTCATGGACAGACCACTACTTGACTGAGTTTAAATTCACTGGAATTCATAATTTCTGCAGATGTTGGGGACCAATTAGGATGGCCCATCCTAGGAGGCTGATCAATCCAGGTGGTTTCTGATGGTTCTTGGGGATTGTCCTATCACTTCAGCTGGCAATTCTGGCAAATCCCTAGTTGATGTGGCCAGGGCAGTGGACATGATCACTCACTCCTGAACATTCCCTCTTGTGGTGTGGAATTTAATCGGCCTCTTGATTCCCTTCAGAACTGCTAGCAATAAACAAGTAAGACAGTGACTAGAGTGACAATGGTGTAAAAGTTAAAAAGGTTATGACTGAACATAGGTTAAAGCCTGTATAATTTTTCCTCACATTTGTCCAGTACTAATAGATACTCTTCAGTTTGTGCAAAAAAATGATGAAAATGAGGGAGGGTTATGGGAGGTTTTGAAGGACGGGGGGGGGGGTGCTCAAGAACGACAAAAGTGGGGTGCAGTTTCCCTGCCTCTGCACTACTTGTGCCCAGGTCTAATTTTTCCTACCATTTGTCCTACTTGCTTTTGGGAAGCAAAGTAAACATGTACTAAAGACTGGCTTAAAACTGGCCTTTAGTTTTATAGTCCACTGTTTACATGCATGTGATATGGGGAAGGATTCAGTGCTGCTCAACCAAATTGCCACTCTACTCTCCCAGTATTATGGAGCAGTAGGAATCTTTGGTTACCACTATGTATCTCTAACATAGGGGCTTCTGGGCATTTCCATCTATGCATGATATATCATACTCCAATTAATGGGTAGAGCTTTGAAGCCACCATCCCAAGATCAGTTTGAGGGAGTGTGATGCAACAATGTCCACTTATCCCACAAAATTGTCCAGCTTGTTGTTCCTCATATAGAAGTACAGTAGTTACCACAAAAGTAACACTATAACCTCACAGGTTCATCCTGTGAACAGATGAAATTACCTCCCTGCCCTGTCAACTGGCATTCAACTTCCATTTGAAATAATATAAAAATAATGGAAAAAAAGAATAAGGTACCAAGTAATGGGCTAATATGCTCTGGGGAAACCAGAGACAGAGCTCTTCTTCCTATGTCTGATCTCACAAGTGCCATCCCTGAAGATTAACTAAGTGCTGGAAATCCCCAGTGTGGCTTTCTAGTACTCAGGTGACCAGAAGTTGTTAAGGGGATCCAGACAGAATCCAGAAATAGCTGACAAATGGCGAAGTCTCTCAGACTAAGAGATAACGGTGCGGAAAACATGCCTGTTTCAGATGGCACCTAAAATGGGACACTCAGAACACAAATGGTTTCCTGGTGAATGAGAATCTGAGCTGACAACATTCTGAAATTCTAGTCCTTTGTATTCATTGAGAATCAGTTGGACACATTCTGCTCTTTCTGAAAAATCCCTGCATAACATTGTCCTCTAAAATTCCTGATTATTACTCCAGCCATCTGTTATTCTCTCAATATCTATTGAGTTAATTAATCTGAATTTCAAAATTTCAGAATAATTTTCATACATTCTCCACTAGAGCATGGGTAACTACTGATGTGAAACATATTTCTTATTGATTATACAATGTGCCAAATATAAACAAGGGTAGATTATTTGTCTCTCTGCATAAACAATGGTGGATGATATCTCCTTCTACCTAATATTGAATTCATTTTCTCTGTACTAGCACAAAAATCAAAAGAGCTCTTTTCTCCCAGTTTTTCTTTCATTGGTTCACCGCTGTTTGGAAAGTCTTTAAGGATATACTTGCATGGTTACTATTTTAAAGGAAAGAGTTGGAGAGTTAAGGAAAAGCATCATATATACTCCTTAAGAAAAGAAGGAATTCTGCAAGATCAGATATCCAGAAAAGTATTCCTGCTAAGCTCTGGCATATAGACCATCAGACTACCAATATTAAATCACCAGCAGTTACCTCATGCTTATTTAATTCAGTTAAACCCTGGCACATCTCATGTAACTGAGCAACCAACAAAGTCTGGAAAAAGATTTTTTGATGATGATGATGACGATGATGATTTCCCACCTTCTCCCCAGAATTGGGATTCAAGGCAGCTTATAGTTAAAAAAAACAATACAGTTATAGAAAAAGTGAATATTAAAATAGAATTAAACAGATTGCAATATTAAAACAAGATTTTAAAAGATTTTAAAACTACTAAAAATAACAGAGTTTAAAACAATAAAACTATACAGCACCCCCTTATCTGTTTTTTAAAAAACTTCCTGTATTAAAAGCCTGTTGGAATAAAAAGGACAGCAGAGAGGAGGCCATTCTAGTCTCCCTGGGAAGGGAATTCCAGAGTCTAGGGGCAGCCACCAAGAAACCCCACTCTTGTGTTTCCACTGATCATACTTGTGAAACTCGTGGGACTGAGACAAGGGCATCTTCTGATGATCTCAAGGCCTGAGCAGACACATAAAAGGAGATA
Source organism: Cyclura pinguis (assembly GCA_030412105.1). NCBI lineage: Eukaryota > Metazoa > Chordata > Lepidosauria > Squamata > Iguanidae > Cyclura > Cyclura pinguis. The sequence continues at coordinate 160,570,836 of CM059603.1, read as the reverse complement.
TGGTCTGCCAGTTAGCCTAGACTTGAACCGTATAGGAATTTATAGGTCATAACCAGCCCTTTGAATTGTGCCCAGAAACAAACTGGGAGCCAGCAAAGCTGTTTTAAACTGGGGAGTAGTATAGTTCCATTGTTATTTGTTATTTTTAAAAATGTAATAAGTTCTATTCTTAATTATTATTTAACTTCCATGCATTTTAAATTGCTTGATTTCAAAAGCTTTTTTTTTTAATATAAATGAAAATCCAAGTCCTAGAATCCAGTGGAATTACAGTTTATTTATGGTGAATGCATGTCTGAAACAGTCATCATACTTCTAATTAGCCATGATATGAGCTTTTGTTATGGCCTCACACTGTATGAAATATTACCAGTGCGGGGAAAAGACATACACAACTACAAACTGTTGAGTGGAAAATCCTATCTTGGAGTAGAGGTGGGTGACACCTCTTTGTTTTTGTGTCCTCCAGTCAGCCCAAGCATTCCATTGCTGCTGCAACAACCAGGTTTAGAACCACATACAGAAGAAAATAACTTTTCCTTTAATTTTACACTATACTGCTGAAATTCAGTGGTGTAGTAGTAAAAGAAAAGAAAAGAAAAGAAAAGAAAGAAAGAAAGAAAGAAAGAAAGAAAGAAAAACCCACCCAAACATATCAAAACAAGAAAGTGAACTTTTCTGCTTTAAAGCAAAGCACAAATGGAATGGATAGCTAGTTTTGAACAAAGCCTAAATGTTCCCAGAAGCCTCCTGAAAGCACTATCAAGACAAGATGTATGCTCCTCATTTTGTTTAACACTGACTTGTAGTAGTAGTAGTAGTAGTAGTAGTAGTACTAGTAGTAGTGTGCCTTCAAGGTGTTTCCATCTTATGGTGACCCTAAGGCAAACCTATCATGGGGGTTTCTAGGGCTGAGAGTGATGTGCCCAAGGTCACCCAATGGGGAATTGAACTCTGATAACTGGAGTGCTAGTCAACACGTAAACCACTATACCATACTGGCTCAAATAGACCATCCTTCATATTTTTCTCAGTGGTGATAACACAATGGTGTTGGTAGGGGCTTCAGCCCATGGTGATTGGTCAACAATGAAACCCCCATCTCCTAGAATATGACTACCACTGCCTTGCTGCTTGAAAGGAAACTTAGTAATCTTTTGGCCAGAGTGGACTAACCACAACAATACATATGAGATAAAATTTTACAAGTGATCAGGTAACTGTTTATATAAAAAAAATATACAGAGGCCATTTTAAAAGATACCAGTAGAAAAGATAAGCAAAGACTATCAAATCTGTGATTTACTCTAACAGACCATTTATCCCAAGTTATGTGCATTATTAAAATAGCCTGTTATGAAATCCAATTTGCCACATCAAAGCAATTATATATGCTTGGCCCCAAAGAGTAAACAAGAATCTCACACCAATTCCAATTTAAGCAGCTCATCAATAATATAAATTAATGACTGAGACAAAATACAAAATGTAGAACAATCAATAAAACAGAATAAACTTGCAATTATTTAAACTGACAAGCTTTGCTAAATAAATCAATTAGATGGCATGGACAGCATTAAGGTTTTTTGCACTGTAGGGAAAAATAAACTGAATAATTTTGAAAGATTTAGAGAAAATAAGACACTGTTTTCATTCTGTAGACAGCAGTTTCAAAGTTTGTTTCATAGTTGTTTACAAGAGTTAGCTTTTGTCATCTTGCATAGCAGCTTAACACTGTGGTGTAAAACCAGATAAAGAAATACAGTAACAAATGTTGGAAGAATGATTTTGCAGGTGGTTTTCTACTTCTGGGGTAGATTCAGGTTATCATATTACTTAGGTGCTGAGTGAAAATTATTGTACTCTAACCTGGCTGTAGGAAGCTTTCATCACAGAGTGATCCACTGTTTTGTGAATGTTTCATAGTGGCACAGCAGCACGGGAACAATCTTTCTTCACTGAATTTGCAAGAGAAGGTTGAGGTTATAAAGCCTCTCCACCCTCACTCCAGCAATTGTGATCAAGATTACGGTTTCCTATGCTACTGTTAGCAAAACTGGAATAGCAACCTGTTCCTTCTTTTTCAACTCATGGTGGGTCAGCTGGACAGCATGGAAAAATATCAGAGCAGGAGGCTGCTCGTCGCTACACCACAAATAAATGCGCAATGACTCACAATTTATTTAACCAATAGAAAATGCTGTCATGTTAGAACTGACAGGTTGTGTCATGCTTACAGGTTATTGTGGCTGTTGTTATATATCCCACCTTTTTCCCGATAATGGGACTCGAGGTGGCTAGCAACGTACTTAAAACCAATACAGATTAAAAACTATGCAAAGGTTTTAATAACAGTATAAATAAAAGAGTTATTTAAAAAGTAAACAATTTACTAAGTTAAATATTAAAAACACAAAAATTCATTAAAGGACAATATGAACCATAAAAAGTCATCTGAATGTTTATTTACTTATTAATTCTATTTCCTTCAAGTTGGCAACTGATTTCTATGCATTTCTACTTGGAAGTTTCACACTGAATTCAACAGAATTTAATCTTAGGTAAATGTAGATTACAGCCTCCTTCTTAGTGAAGGGCATAGTGAAAGTTATTGTTTTGGAAGAATCAATTGTGAAACTGAGTGGGTTGGATGTTGATGCATGTACCAGTATTCCTGTTCAAAAATCTGTGTAGAAGAATATCACTTCCCATGTAATTTATATTAAAGTTCTGGTTTATATAAGTTAAAAATATTTGAAGAATTTTATCAAGAATTATATTCAGCAGGGAAAAAGTCAGTCAATAATATTGAGGAATATATTGAAAAAAACTGGAAAATTAAAATAAAAGAGGAGGATAAAAACTTGATGGAACAACTGGTTTCAGAAAAAGAAATGGACGAAGTTACAGATAAATTAAAAGCAGGGAAATCGCCAGGTATGGATAGGTTGGGACCGGAATATTATGAAGTTCTGGTTTATTCTTTTATCTTCAAATTTCACAGTACTAAATTTGTATAAATCACAGCCTGGAATATTAGCCTAAAAATTAATTTGTGACAATAGTTAATTCAGTCTATTAATTGTTATTTCATTAACTGTTATTAATTGTTATGTTAATCACTGCTTTAAAAACCATAGGCAATCTTTATGCTAGAACTTTTATTTCATATAAAAGATTTGCAATCTGCAAACAATAGCTACTTTCACTGTGAAACCTTCCCAAGCTTTAAATAGCTCCTTATCTCTAACCCCAGTCCAGAGATTGAGGTAGAACAACAAAGTAGCATTATCAAAACTCACTATTCTTTCTGCCATAAACTAACAACAACAACAACAACAACAACGCCCCTGTTAAGTTAAAAGTGAAAAAAGGTTCTTCCTTCATTTTTAAAACGGCTTTTAACAAATTGACATAACAAGTTCTGGTACAGGTATCACATCAAATATACTGAGATCAGATTGAGAGAAATCAAATTATATGGCAACAGTCCAAAACTTGACAGATGTCCTTGACTGGTTGCTCAGTGAAGTTTTTGAGACTGTGGCTATTTCCATATGACAATGCTCTTCTGCATCGTCATGCTGCAATTCAGGTCCAGAAAGGAGTGTGTCAGCAACGCTCCCCTCCGCATCTGCTTGCTCCCTGCAGAAGAAAGTGCAATTGCTCCGCCTCTTCCTTCTGCAGGCCGGGCACTTGCCATGGCTGTGCTGAGGAGAGAAGCATTACAACTGCACTTCTGCAGCTTCCGCACAATGGTAAGTACGGGAATGCTGCATGATAGGAGGTGCAAAATAGATTTTTTCCATTCTGCAAATGCCACGTGAGTGCGACACTTCGTGATGAGATGGCGGTGGGACAGAGACGTCATGCGGAAGCATGACTTGCCAACCGCTGCCATCCTGTGGCAGAAGCAGGACAGTGACATTGTGCAGAAAGGGCCTGTGATTCATCATGTTTTTAAATCACAGAGATAGGATAATCTGTGGTTGGAGTAAGGATATAAGATTAGAGGAGACAGTGCAGAGGTATACTCATGGATGCTTGACAAAATCAGGACCATCAACATGGATGGCTGTAGAGGAAGATGCTGTTGAGAGGTAAACAGAGGTGACTGGAACTCCTGTTGTTCCTTCATCATTTTTATCATCTGGGAATTCTAAATCCAGTATCTCTGCAGGCATGATCGATTTAAAAAAAACAACCACCTTAATTATGGTATATTTCAGGAGTAATAAGACATATTAACAAAACATTTAGCCACAAGCAGCAGCTCTTCATGGGATTCCTTTTAGGCACTGGACTGACTCTACCTCTGTGGAACAGTCTTTGAAGTCTCTTGAAAAAGAAGAATTATAAGAAAGATTCCTGTGACAGCTGACCCCCTCCTCCCTTTTAGGAAATCTGAAGTTCATTCACACTACAGAATTGTTGTTGTTGTTGTTGTTGTTGTATGCCTTCAAGTCATTTCTGACTTAGAGAGACACTAAGGCAAACCTATCATGGAGTTTTCTTGGCATGATTTATTTATAGGGGGTTTTGCTTTTGCCTTCTAAGGCTTACACAGTGTGACTTGCCCAAGGTCACCCAAGTGGGTTTGCATGATCAAGTGGGAATTTGAACTTTGGTCTCCAGAGTTATAGTCCAGCCCTCAAACTGTTACACTGCACTAGTTACAGAATTATAGCACTGTTATTCGACTTGAACCACCATGGTTCTGTCTTATGGAATCTGGAATTGGCAGTTTAGGGAGGTGCATATAGAATCCTCAGCCAGAGTGCTCCAAGTTCCTCACCAAACTACAAACCACAGGATCCCATGACATGGAACCATGGAAGTTAAAGGGAAGTAACAGCACTATAATTTTGTAGTGCTGAATGGGCCCCAGGCTTTCCTGAGTGCCGGTGTGTGTCCCTTCGCTCTTGACTTCTAGCTCACTTCTGAATTCTACCTTTTCTTCTCTGGTTTTTGTTTGCTCTTTAGTCTTGCCTGTCATCCTATTCTGTCTTGCTCTTCAGTCTTACTTTTGGCTTTCTTCTTCCTGCTTCCTAGTCTGCCTTTTGTCCCAACTTGTTCTAGGAGCCTATTTCTGGTCTCACACTGTTGCTTTGACCTACTGCCTGGGTTTGAATGGCTACAGAATGGTCCCATTGCTCCTTGCCCAACCCAGACTGTGGCCTATCATCTAGTCCTGTCAGTAAATCTCTTGCAGCAGAGGGACCTTATAAATAACCTTATTTATTTGGGAATTGATTTTTTTTCCCTTTCTGATATGTTCATAACTCACCAGTGATTCTTATGCTGTCACATTGCCTTCTTTCCCTCATTTGAAAAAAAAGACTCAGTTTCAAAAGAGGAATCACCAAGAGTGCAATAGAGAAAGTCCATTAAAGTTAATAGAATCTAAATGCTTTACTGTGTGCTAAAGTCCCATTAATTTCAATACAATCTTTTCTCTGAGGGGAAAAAAAGATCCTGTATTTTGCCTGAAATGGCTTCATTTTTAGTTGAAGGAAGGAAGAGATGAGCAATCAAGAGAAAAAAAAGGCATACAGGTTGTAGTAGGACTGGGAAATACCTAGATGCCCTAAAGGTACTAGATCCTGTCTGATCTTGGAAGCTAAACTGGGCCAACCATGGTTAGTAATTGGATGGAAGACTGCCAAGGACTACAAGGAGCTGTAGGATATATTTCAGAGTAAGCCAACGGCAAACCACTTCTGATGATTCCTTGCCCAGGAAAACTCTATAAAATTCAGGGGAGATTATACCGTAAGTTGACAAGTGACTGGAAGGCATATATACACAGGATGGGGAAAAGATCACTCTGTTGTTGAAATTCTTAATTGTCTGGATTGGAATAAGATACTGTGTTACTTATTATGTAACTTATTATGTTACTCATTATGTTTGTAATAATCATTACTCAATGTAGTGCTTTGACAGCCCACAGTGTTAACGTTGTTAACATTTTGAACATGTTTGTAGAGCCATGGACAGGGTAGGCATACTTTTAGGTTTATGTTCAATCATGTACACATCTTGACACCCTCTTTCCTGTGAGCTACAATTGTCTCAATTCTCTCCATTATTCCTTGCAAACATTATAGTTGCATTTCATCTGAACCTGGAACTTCCTCTGATTTCTTGGTGTGCTTGTTTCGGCACAACAATTTCGAAACAGTTATTTGTCATATCCGGTACTGAGGACTACAGTTCTTCAAGAAAAAAATATATAGTAAAATACATACTTTGCACAGTTTCTTATAACACACAACTTCATGGACAAAAAAAAGAACTCTTACAAAACAGATTCCCCTTTCCTCCTGTTTTTTAATGCCTAATAATAAACCCATGAATGGGGTCTGAATTTAAATATTCTTAGAATAAGTCCACTGTAATGGCACTTGCTTTGATTATGAATATGCCCCATTGATTTCAAATAGGTCTTCTATAAGCGTGTTTAAATCTGGATCCAAACTCTTGTGATCACTGAAATGTTTCAGAGTGCAGGAATCAAACATAGAGGACGGGAGGAAGAGAGAGAAGAGACAACTAGAAACATCAGATAATCCATTGAACCATTTCATATATTCTGCCACATTCCATAATGCATAAAAAGGTGATAATGCCTCTTTCAACTTGTTGATTTAGATCCAGAGAGATAGAATCATAGAATCATAGAATCATAGAAATGTAGAGTTGGAAGAGACCACACGGGCCATCCCGTCCAACCCCCTGCCATGCAGGAATACCCTCAAAGCACTCCCGACAGATGGCCATCCAGCCTCTGCTTAAAAACCTCCAAGGAAGGAGACTCCACCACACTCCGAGGTAGCATATTCCACTGCCGGACAGCCCTGACTGTCAGGAAATTCTTCCTGAGGTTCAGGTAGAATCTTCTTTCCTGCAGCTTGAATCCATTGCTCCTTGTCCTGGTCTCTGGAGCAGCAGAAAACAAGCCCACTCCCTCCTCCACATGGCATCCCTTCAAATATTTAAACATGGCTATCATGTCCCCTCTTAACCTTCTCTTCTGCAGACTAAACATACCCAGCTCTCCAAGTCTATCCTCATAGGGCTTGGCTTCCAGGCTCCTCACCATTTTGGTCGCCCTCCTCTGGACCTCCTCCAGCCTGACCATGTCCTTCTTGAATTGGAGTGCCCAGAACTGGACACAGTATTCAAGATGAGGTCTAACCAAAGCAGAGTAGAGTGGTACCAGTACCTCCCTCGATCTAGACACCATACTTCTATTGATGCAGCCGAGAATTGCATTGGCTTTCTTGGCTGCCGCATCACACTGCTGACTCATGTTCAGCTTGTGGTCTATTACGACTCCTAGATCCCTTTCACATGTACTGCCATCCAGCCAGGTGTCCCCCATCCTATATTTCTGCATTCCATTTTTTCTACCTAAGTGTAGAACCTTACACTTCTCTCTGTTGAATTTCATTTTGTTAGCCTTGGCCCAGCTCTCCAATCTGTCCAGATCATTTTGAATTTTGATCCTGTCCTCTGGCATATTAGCAACCCCTCCCAATTTGGTGTCATCTGCAAATTTGATGAGCATACCCTCTATTCCTTCATCCAAGTCACTAATGAAGATATTGAACAGCACTGGGCCCAGGACAGAACCCTGTGGCACCCCGCTAGTCACTTCTCTCCAAGATGAAAAGCAGCCATTGGTGAGCACTCTTTGGGAATGGTCAGTCAACCAGTTACAGATCCACCTGACAGTAGCCCTGTCCAGCCCACATTTTACTAGCTTCTTGGCAAGAATGTCATGGGGAACTTTGTCAAAGGCCTTACTGAAATTGAGATATGCTACATTCACAGCATTCCCTTCATCTACCAAGCTAGTAACTCTATCATAAAAAGAGATAAGATTAGTCTGGCATGACTTATTTTTGAGAAATCCATGTTGACTTCTCATGATTACTGCATTGCTTTCTAAGTGATTAGAAACTGACTGCTTAATGATCTGCTCCAGGATCTTTCCGGGTACTGACGTCAGGCTGACTGGGCGATAATTATTTGGGTCCTCTTTTTTTCCCTTCTTGAAGATGGGGACAACATTTGCCCTCTTCCAGTCTGCTGGAACTTCTCCTGTCCTCCAAGATTTCTCAAAGATTATAGCAAGCGGTTCCCAAATGACCTCTGCCAGTTCTTTTAATATCCTAAGATGCAATTCATCTGGCCTTGGAGACTTGAATTCATCCAGTGAGGCCAGGTATTCTTGTACAACCTCTCTACCTATTATATGCCGCATTTCCCCTGCTCCCTCCCCTGCTCCCCAACCGCCAGGTTGAGTGGTTGTATCCTTCTGGGAAAAAACGGAGGCAAAGAAGGTGTTAAGTAGTTCTGCCTTTTCTCTTCCCCCTGTTAGTAATTTACCATCTTCTCTGTGCAGTGACCCTATCGCCTCCTTCTTTTTCCTTTTGCTGTGGACATATTTTAAAAAGCCCTTTTTATTGTTTTTAATGTCTCTGGCCAGCCTAAGTTCGTTCTGTGCTTTAGCCTTTCTGACCTTCTCCCTACATCTCCTGGCTACTTGCTTAAATTCTTCTTCGGTGGTTTCCCCCCTCTTCCATTTCCTGTACACGTTTCTCTTAACGCTTAGCTCAACTGAGAGTTCTTCAGCTCAGCTGAGAGTTCTTTAGATGTGCATATTCATCTTATTATTTGCATGTTGTACAATGCAGTAATAAGTCAAAACATGAGTTTACTCATGCACACTATGATCTAAATCCATGTTGGGTTACTACCTAATTAGTAACATGATGAGATTTTTGTTCCTTTCTTTTCCTCATGTACCCCTTCACATTACCTGAAAAAAATTCTCACATGTTTTTCAGTCCTCCAGAGCAGGGGAAATCATATGGAGGGGGAGAGGGGACATTTATTTCCTGTTATACTGACAAAAATAGCTATCAATGAGACTTGATTTCACTACGGTTTTCTTCTGAGTAGAAATGTACAGGCTTGCACTGTCAGTAATGTTGCTGAACACTAACCTCTTGAGAGGGGAAAAAAAAGCAACCCTGTCTCCATGTATTTATAGGATTTCAAAGCTGATTTATGTTTTCCTGCCTCAAATTCATTAATCATACTAGTATTTTAAATATATGAGTCATGAGACAGCAAAGCAGAAACTTGTTTCAGATCAACAGTTTGTCAGAGAATAACATGTAATGTGGAGACAAGTATCTAGTTTTATGTCTTCCAGCTACCATTTCCAAATTTGAATGAGGTTTATGTAAGCCCTCCTTTTCTTTAATTAAGGATCAGTATGACACACATTGCTATGGCTTCTGCTGTCTGCTTACTGTCAGTCTTTGATGTCTTAAAACATACATACACATAATCAGTTATTTATTGTCACTTGAATGATGGCATACATACGAAGGGAAACACTATCTAGTTGGAATTAAACTGACATTAAAAGATTGACATTAGAATTGCAAAACACTTAGCTCATTCATATCATATCAGCAGTGCTCCTACTTCATGCCTTCTTGAACAATACAATCCTAACACAGCTCAGCAGTTGTCATATTGTCAAGGAAGGATACACAAAATGAATAGAAAGACTGTCTTGGGAAACTAACAACTATAAAATGATACATCCTTTCTAAGCTTAATAGTGACTCTGAGAATGACTTTGTAGATTAAAAACAAAATGCAGAATATTATTGATTGGACATCACCTCTGCAAGGACTCCTTGAAATGAATTTAGTGCATTCCTACATAGGCCTTTTCCGCACTTTGTATTTGCAACGGGGCAGAGTGTCCTCCAGCGAGGACGTTTGCACTTGGGGGCGGACTGGGTCCAGACTACTTTCTGTAGTTCCGGACTTCAGGCCGCTCCGGAATGACCAGAAGTGGTTGCTCGCCATGCTATTGAAAGACCACTTAAAACAGGTCTTTCAACAGCGTGGCGCGCCCCACTCCATGGCCGCGCTCCGGTGTAGATTTGCAGGCTCGCACCAGCGCGAGCCTGCAGATCTTCCGGGGGCAGGCTTTAGGCTGGCGAACTTCACCGGTTGGTGGAGAGCCTCCGCCAACCAGAAGCCGCCATTTTTGTCCCCGGAGCAGTGTGTAGCACGGCCACGCACTGCTCCGGATCAGCCTGGATCCTCCGAGGGAGCACGCCAGTCTGGTAAGTAACAGAACAGGGCGATTTCTTTGCCAAGTGCGAAAAAGCCCATAGAATATAAGTTTTTTTTCTTCATCTCCATTTTTTTTAAAGAACAGAGAAAGACATTTACTCTATTGGAATTAGGAATGTTTTGATACATACAAAATGTAAAAGAGCACTCATCATTATTCTAGAAAAGCATGGTTCCAATAAAGAGCAATGAATGTTATGAGAGTGTTTCCTATAGAAAATATGTAAAGTGTGACGCTGAAATCAAATTGTTATTTAAAACTAACAATTATATTAATAGGGACTTGATAAATCAACAGTTATATGAGTTCAATTGATTCAGTGGGTTTATTCTAGTTAGAACTAACAGCTGGATAAAGGCCCTTATGTCAGAGAAGGAACAAGGATGAGCAAAGTGAGGCCCTAAGACTGCATCTGGCCCCAAGGATGTTTTTGTGGCCCTCAGCATTTCCAGAGGCCTGAGAATACCCCTTTTCTTAGGCCATTTCTGCCCTACACCATTATAGTGCTATTATTCCACTTTCAATATCCTATGGAATCCTGGGGTTTATAGTTTAGAATTCTCAGCCAGAAAACCCTTGTGCTCAGTAAACTACAAACCCAAGAATTCCACAGGATGTTGAAAGTGGAGTAATAGCACTATAACAGTGTGGTGCAGAAACGGTCTTAGCCAAAACAAGAAAGCTAACTGCTCTTCCTAGAAGCCCCTGGGAGTAGCCACTTTTCTTTTCAATATATTACTAAGGCCTCCCTGCACTGTTTAAAATACAAAGAGGGAGAGAATCAGGGAAAGGAGGGAGATTGACCAGAAGTGGAATTTTGGTCCCTTTAGATGTTTTGTTTATTTACTGGTCACCCCGGTAGAGTTCAAGAGGTGTAAAAGTCGCTTCCAGACCTGCCTCAGTTACCTATCCTTGACTTTACAGATAATATGGTAGGGAGATGGTGACAATTGGGATTCATTCAATTGGGAAGTAAAGAGGCCAAAGAAATGTCATGTGTTTACCATGGGAGATGGCAGTAACACTAGTTTGGACACACAGTCATCAGTGAAGAGAAATACTGATCTCTGACTCTCATTGAAATCAAAGGACCTGAACACTTTTAATTTTTCTTGATTGAGTTTAAGAACTGGAAATGGATATCAGAGAAGGTGAAGCTTTGTCAGGGCAAGGGCAACATATTTGGTCTCCCTTCAACTTACTCCCAATTTCTGTTATATAATGTTTACGTCTATGAATGTCAGAGTGGTGAAACTGACTAGACTATAGCTAGAACAGCTACTGGGCTAGTAAATTTCACTCCTAAACTAAGCAGCATTATAATGAAAGGAACATATTTCAGAATAGGAAAAAACTCCGAAAGGATAGCTGCATCAGACTATTGCAGTTAAAAACATCAGAGTCCTGTAACCTTTTAACAACCAATAATGCTCATGCCCATTTGTGCCACAGGATTAAATGTTGAGGCATAACTGACAGTGAGAGAATTTCTTCTTTTTCTTAATGTGTTTGAAAGCATATAAGCAGAGATGAAGACAAAAATCCTATCCTAGCATCCTGTTTCTAAAAATGGCCATCCTGTAGGAAGTGAGCAAAACTGGACATGAAGGCAGTATCTATGTAATGCTACTGATCTTCACAGACAATAGATATGTTGTTAATCACAGATGCCTATCAACTGAGTAAAGCAACAATTACCTTCTAAATCAACAACTAGTTTAAGAAAATACTATATGTTTGTTTGTGTGTGTGTGTGTGTGTGTGTGTGTGTGCGTGCGCCCCACTCATACCCAAAAGAGGTTTTGGATAGTTTGAACAACTATAAAGTGTATAAAGTGTGATGCTTAAGCATTAATCAGAGGAAGGAGGGAAACAACAGTTTCAACTAAACTAGACTCTTTGAATCAATGGGATTTATCTAAGTATTGACTCAGTATTTAATCAATTCAATGGCTCCCCTAAAGTTGGGACTACCAGTAGGATTCAAGGCATAATATGCAGCTCATGTGCTTCCTAGATAAACTGAGGAAAGATTTTAATATTTCCAGCATCCATGAATGTTATTGTGCTGTCTTAATTTTCTAAACAAAGACACCTATAAACAAATCCAGAAGTTTCATTTATAGTTTTGCTCTGCATTTCCATTCTGAAACTATCTAAAATCTCTTCTTCTCCCAAAATCAAATACCAATACTGCTTTATAGAAAGTTACCAGACATGAAAACAATGTGTATAAATACATTGTGAGTGAGCCACATGAATTTATTATTGCAATCTACCTTCAAATGTAAGGATTGCTATTAAGTGTGGAAGACTTCCCTGAGTTCTTCCATTTAATCTCTATTACATTCCACATATGCACAAATCTGGGGAAACCTATTGGCCTGATGAAGTTTAAATTAACTCCATTAATTCCTAATGAGCTGCATTAATCACTAATAAGGCTGCGTTCATTTTGTTTTCTGTATTTTAACAACTTCAAACACTACTTAACCTGACATTTGCCTTCCCTTCTACTCAAAAAATTTATTAAGATGAGAAATATAAAAAGCAGTCTGTCCCCAAGGACCTTGTTGTGGAAAGTGAAGGTCAAGACAAGAGTTCAGATCAGTTCTGCATTTTCCTCTGCAGTGGAGTCGGCCCAGCCATTGCTGTCAGATCTTCTCCCATGAGACACGAACAATTTTTACCTGTCACTGTTTATTCAGACAGACAACATGAAAGGGAGAAAAAGCAGCAGTTGTATATTTCAAGACACCGAATGGTTAAATAATATTAAAACAAAAGCTGCCACTTTTCTCTCTCTCTAGATTTCAGAAGCTTAAGGAAGCTTTGGGTTCACTCATTCACTTTGAAGAACCTACTTTGGTTTTGGAGCTCAGACATAACGTGCATATCAACTACATTCTCACCCCACTGAAACTCCATGCAAAGTGGGGTGTGAATAGCAAAACACACTGATCTCTGAAGGGTCATAATAACACTTTTCCCCTTTTCAAAAAAGTAAGTCATAACATTACTCTCAAAAAAAACATCAGCCCTCTGTGCAGATACTTCATAGCTCAATCCTATGTATACCTACTCACCTTTCAACTTCCCCCCATCATCACACAATTTACTTCTATTCCACGACCCTTTTCGCATGGCAGTTTGCAAGCGAAAGGGCCCCTTGAGTGTTGTGTAAATGTGAGGAGTGGTCTGCATGACGCACTCCCATTTACGTGACACTCAAGGCCCTCACGCGCAGCAAATACGCATTTTTTTATTTTTGGCTTTTAGCCGAAAATGACCCACGCTTGCGCAATGCTCGCGGGCCTGGGCCGCACTCACCTGCCATGCAGAGCCTCTGGAGCTGGAACAGTCACGCGTCCTCTCCTCAGTGCAGCCTCCAACTCGCAGGCTGCACTGCAGAAGGAAGGGACGGGGCGCGGGCAGGGCTCTCGCATGAGCAGGAAGGAGCTGCGGAGCTGAAGCAGCTTGCGAGAGCCTTCCTGCCCAGGCTTCTTGCGCGAGGACCCCAACCCAGCAGCATTAAAAGGTAAGGTGTGAAAAGGGCCCACAAGAGGAAGAAAGCAAAAGGAAACGAAGCTACAAATGGCACCAAGGTAGGCATCCCTCCTCTTCTTTTTATTCACCAGATAGGGGAATGGGTTGGGGTTTGGGGTTATTTTGGGATTATTATCTAGATGGGGAAACCATCTAGATGTCATGTTTAATCTGTATTGGGAAATGACATTGTGGTGAACCTGATGGGAGGGGGTCTTGACAACAGAGCCTCCTTGGCAAATGAGAGTGTTTAAGCTGATTGGCTGGTGAAATGGAACCTTGGATAGCCCAGCGGAGGGGCTGGTGGAAAGAGGAAAATTTTCACTGTCTGGTGTGTGTTTTGAAGAGGAGTGTGAACTGTGGTGTGTTTGAGGGAGGTTGGAGATTTGAATAGCTCTGTGGAGGAGAGAACTGAGAAACTGGGTGTACAAGAGAGAGTGAATGAATTGAGAGCGAGAGAGAGAAGAATGGTGTTTGAAGTTCTGTGTTTCTTAAAATAGTATCACAGAGTCATATTTTGAATCCTGGGATATACACGCTACCAATAATAACGTCTTGACCTTAGTGCCAACAGTACCACAGTCTTGGAAAATATAAATCACTGCTGACTCTTACATCTGTGAGAAGGGCAGATTTAGGAAAGGCAGTAAACAGAGAGAGTCCTGAAAGGAAGAAGCCAAGGGGGGACAAGAGTGAGGAAGGGACTGCGTTCTCAGAAAGAGAGAACTGAGGCAGACTCGTTTGTCCTGGCCCTGGCTTGATTCAGAGATCTCTCTGCCTGTTCAGTTCTGATCACAAAGAGGTGTCAGGCTGGGTAGGCCTTGAGTGTGAGGCTTGGATGTGCCTTTCACACTCGGCACTGATGGGCGGTCGTTTTTTTCCCCCGCGCTTAAGAGACATGCTCACTTAAAAATTTAAAAAGAGGTATTCCTAAATGACATACATAGTGGGTAGTTCAGATCTTCATCACTTTTGATTCCATCCCTAATGGCAATACTCACAAGTGAAAATTTGGGAAAGTACTTGTTATAGAAGATAATACAAAGATTGTCCTTTGAGAAAAGTTTGAGCATATTTTTCTGTTTTTTCCCCCTAACATCTTTAGTCAAATAGTTATCTGCAGAATGTACAAAGGAGGCTACTGACCCAGCAAACTGAAGTTAGAATCTTATAGGTTGGCTCTTCAGTTTCTTATTCCTATTTGCCATTTGTGATTGAATGGAAAAGTATATAATCAAAAAAAATTCAACCAATCCCTAGTCCCATGATCAAAAGAAGAAAAGCAGGTCAAAATGATTTGCTTTTCAATAGTTTTTCTGCTCCGACTATAGATCCTCCTCATTGTTGGAAAAAAAGAGGCACAGAGTGATGTGTCCAATCCTGTTCTGTTCTTCTCTCTTTTTGGGAATGGCAAGATTGTCATGAATTTTTTCTCTCTCAAATTCCAAGGCCAAGAATTGCATGACTTTTTCCTAGGTCACCTCTTACTTTACAGATATACAAAACAATACCTAGCTCATATGTGTAGCAGTGTTCTCAGTGGCTCCAGTGTGACCAGTTGCAATAGAGGGGTCATACTCCAGGATTCTGATAAATAAGTGACAGTGAGCCAGTGGCCAGTATTCCCACCAAAAGAAATTAATGGAGAAGTCCAAACAACATGGAGAAGGGTTAGGTTCTCCAAAACCTTATCCTGAGACAGTTTACAGGTGAGGTGGAAGACAGCAGTGAAGAGATGTTTGGGAGAAACTTCTGTTGTGGTAGCAATCATACATCACAGCAATGTTGGATATAGGACAGTAACTGCACATGCGATTTAGACATATAGCCAGGGTTGTTTGGGGGATTATGCGGTCACTATTAAAGAAAGCACCAGTTAATGAGCTGATACCAACTGCGTCTTACAAGCCAAACCAAACCTTTTATCAACAATCTTTTCCAAGAGACTGAAGTTTTACACGGATAGCTCTAGTCCATGTTTTGACAAAACTGCCTGCAAATAATTCCCCTGTATTTCTGGTAGGTAGACCAGCTTCATAACACCAGTTTGTCCGAACTGCAATTCTTCAAACAAATTTCCAATTCATTTTTTAAAAAGAATCTGTAAATATGTATTTTCACACATAATTAAAATTATTCAGCATCACCTCAATATTTTCTCTAGCTCTCTCCATAGACAAGATACTGTCAAGCAGCTGCATAGATTACTTCAATCTTTCAAATAAGAATTAATGGAAATATAAAACAGGATTTATTGAGTGATGGCAGATGGCTGGAGGATTTCGTAGAAGTGTGACTTGTCTAATTTGCAGCAAGAGTGAGCCCAACCTCTTGCTGCGGACAAAAGGTTAGTTCTGCATTGCATTAGGATCTTTTTGTTTGATTAAATGTCAGAAGAGAGGCACACAATTTTCTTAGCTTCTCAGATATCAACCTACCCAATTTAGATGATGCCTTCCTGATGAAAAATCCACAGTACAGAAACACAATTAGCTTCTTAAACAACACTGCTTTATAATACTAAAAAATATTCAATGTTGTATAGTCATGAAAGAAATGTACTCCATTTAAGTGTCATTTGCATTCCACAAATAGCCAAAGTCACTCATTCTTCGTTATGTTCCTAATCAACTGTTTAATTTGACTCCCTTTCTTTTCCTTCCTTCCTTCCTTCCTTCCTTTCATGCTTCTATGGACAGAGGCATGTACAGTTTTTAAAAAGGCCTATAGGATGCTGACCTGTGGCATATCTCTGTCTTGCCCCATTTGTTTTGTCCCAAATAAGAGGAACCATGGTAATCCATCCTTTGCTCCAAACTGGCATGTGTCCATGTTACCTGTTTTCATGAAGAAAAACAAATGGTCCCATGGAATTTTTCTTTCTAGTGCTAATAGTTAGCCTAGCCCTTTCCATTTCATATTACAATGAGCAGCTGAAGTGTTAATCCCATCCTCACTAAGCCTGGCCCAAAATCCATCTTGCACCCCCCATCTATTAATTTGTTTTTTAATCATTTATGCCAGAGCTTAGAGAGCATTACATATAATTTGGTCCCGACCTGAATAAAAACCTAATAAAATATCACTATGAAATAATAAAACCTTTATCACAAAAGGTAAAGGAGCAAGATTCTGCCATAGAGCTTTACACTCTGCCATGGCTGAGGCCTCCATTTCCAGTCTGTCTTCTCTGCTAGGTCTTTTTTGAAGGATTCTGGTTTCTCATGTATCAGGAATGTCTAGTTCTCTTTCTGTGGGTGGCTTGTGGATTCTTCATCTAAAAACACAGAAAGGGGGCTTCAGATGCCCATCCCAATAATGAGATTCAGATTATTACGAGGAAGAGTTCCTTCCTCAGATTATTGTGACAAAGAGTTCTGCTGACTACCAAGTCTTTTGTTCTTCTTGCTCAGAACTGTGATCCAAGGAAGCCACACAATCAAGAATATGACCTGCTTTCTTCATATTTGTAGTATTTGGAACACTGGCTGGGGGAAACAGCTGTATAAGAGTGTCTGAGGTCATTTTGCATTGTCTGCTTTTGGCACACAGAGAGAGAGAGAGAGAGAGGGAGAGAGATTGAGTTGTACAATATCTTGATACAGTAGAAATATATGCAGGAATAATAGTAGTGGCAGGTGCTAATATACTGCAGCTAAAGGCCTACCATTTAGAGGGAGTGAGACAACTGCCTTGGGCAGTAGATGCTGAAGAAACATTGGCAATCCTCTGGCTCTTTTTTTCCAAGGGTTGGCATTGCTATGTTGGTCACACAGCATTTTCAATCCCCTAAACTAGCATGCTGCCTTCAAGTATGATGGAGAATGCTATCACACTACCAGTATGCAACTGGCAGTTCTGACAGATTCTTCATGTGGAACAAGGAGGTGCATCATTTTTAAAGTAAAATGGCCTGCTTTGGCTGGTCCCTTATGAGTTATTTGGCAGGCTGGAATGTATAAAACCTATATATAGGCATACACCTATATATAGGCATGAAGACAAAGCTGAGAACACATTTTATTACAATCTGATTGTACAGTAGTGGAAAGCTGAAAATGCTCAGATAAAGACCAGTCCATGCTACGCTCATCCTCATCTCTCAACATTTAAGCTTGTACTGATTTTCTGTAGTTAGACCTGGAGACTCAGTCTAAAATACCTGGCACTATCACCAGACCAAACCACTAATATATAATACATACATACATACACACACACACACACACACACACCTGTACATACACACACACACTTTGTTTTAACATGAGTACATAACTAAATACAGAAGATTGTAAAATATTCTTATTTTCAGTTTAAAATCAAGATCATAATCACCATCTTATTTTTTCCACAAAGTCAGTAATTGATAAATAAATATATTTGACCAACAAAACTATAAGAAAATAATACATGTTAAGACACATGTGTCAAACACAAGGCCCACTGGTTGAATCCGGCTCGCCAGGCCATTTCATGTGGCCCTTGCACCTCTCCTGCAGCTGCGACACTCCCCCCACCTGGTGAGCCCCACACTGTGGGCCCCCAGCTGCCAGCATTCTGAAAAGGCCCCCAGCAGCCAGCACTTGTGATCTACTTTTACTTCCGACTGAGGCACAGAGAGGGTCTGGGGAGCAGAAAGTGGCACACTTTGGAAATACTGACCAATTATATGTCACTTTACAGCGGTATAGGGACCATAAACTACAATCAAATAGCCCCAAAATGTCCAAGAAAAGAAAAGTTGATCCAGAGGGAAAGCAATTTAAAAACCAGTAATAATTGAATGCAGAGGCAATTATTTAATATGATAAAAGAGTAGATACCCTATTTGCTGGTGTATCAGACTCACTTTTTTTCTTGAAAAATACTGTTTGAAAATGGGCCGTGTCTTATATGCCAATGCATCTCATATGCTGGCAAATAATATTTGCCAGCATATAAATGGAGTGCATCTCATATGCTGGTGCATCTTATATGCTGGCAAATAAGGTACATTTATGTAATCTTACAGATACAACTGGCCCTTTGAGGGCAACCATAATGCTGATGCAGCCCAAGATGAAATTGAGTTTGACTACCCTGTGTTAAGATATATATCATCATAAACATTCGTATTCCAAGGATTATTAGCAAAATCCAGTTTTCTCTAAAGGTATTAGGTGTCTGTTCCATTTACAATATGTTATGTCTTATACCTGCTTTTCTAAGATATAAAGGAAATAGTAAATTTGCATCTGCATGCAATAACTTGTCTCAAAGCAATTTACAAACATGTAAGGAGTTCTACATTTCCAGATGAACTTCAGGCTTAATACAACTTCAAAGCACAAATCCAGATGATGCATCTATTCATATCCTATGATATATTTTATAATTCTCAAAATGTGCTATTAGAATTGATATACCCTAGAACATGACCCAAAATATCCCAAAAGCCACAAACTCATTCTCATGAGCTGACATCTGCAATGTTTATCCTCTCAAAAATCAGAAATCCTTTTTAAATATGGAGTAAAAAAATCATCTATTTATAGTACTTTTTGACCACTCATAGAGCAATACAGTCTATTAAAATATAAAACAGAAGAATATAGCATACAACATATAAAAAAATCTATTTTTATGATTTATTGAGAACAGATCTTTGCAATCTTCAGCTAATTCCAACTATTCAAAATAATCACTTTTTTTGCAAGTTGAACAAAAAAATAAACAGTCAGGAGGATGACATTTATTTCAATACCATATGTCAAGTTTGTGCTAACAGCAAAATCACATGTGACATCTCCTTAACACAAATTAACCCCAAGGGGATTTTTCATAAGTACAACATATGTCTGTTAATTGACAGCTTGTTTGACACATGAGATACAAGACACACACTACAATTTATAATTCGCTATTTGGAAAACATGGGTGGTTATTTTCTCTTATGACATGCGTGTTGTCTTTTGTACTTATGCAATGCATAAAAAGACAAAAAAACTCTATCATCATCATTATCATCACTTATTTGTATAGCACCAATACTGCACATGGCACTATACAAGTAAAAGAACAACAAATCGGGTCCCTGCCCTCAGACCAACAATCTAATTAAAACATGACACAAAGAGAAAAGGGGATGCTTGTGTGGGAGGCAAGTAAGCCCAGCAGATACTGCTCTTCCCTCTAAGGCCACGGGACTGCTTCTGGGCTTAGGCATGATGGAACATTGCTTGTTTCTTCTTCTCTCCCTTTGAGGCCACAGGAGTAGCAAATGGGATGTAGTGGATACAAGCGCGTAGCTATGGGGCACAAAATGATGGCATTGCCTCCCCAATAAGAACTCTGCCTTACAATTAATTTTTCCTTCAGTTCTGAAATTTCTAGCATTGCCGTAATTTAAACCTTCAGTTGAACATTCAAAAGCAGTTAAAGCATCCCAAAAGAAGAGACAGGCAAAGTTACCAAGAGAATGCAAACGCAGCAAGTAGAAAAGCTTTAGGTGCGAACAATTTGAAGTGCCTCACTCTCTGCAATGATAGAAATTTGGAGATTAAAGGAAAATTTAAACTGAGGCAGGCAGTATTTTGATTTTGGAGGAGAAGCACACATTTTACCCCCCGATAGCTACCCCAAGATGCTAAGGTTTTTGCAGCAAACTGTGTTTGATGTCAAAGGACTAGCCTAGGAAAAGTACAGAAAGGCTCATCACCAGAAGGGTAGTCACCAAGTGCTGAACTGGCTACCATAACTACAGACACAATGATTTGTGTTCTACATCAGTGGAGAAACCATCTGCACCAATGACAGATCTTAAAAAGTGTTCATAAATTGGATGTGAATTGTCTGAAACCATCCAAAAAAGTTCATCAGGTCATTGCAGTAGAAAGCTAACTAAAAACATCAATTCAATGAACAGCACTATTATATGGTGGAGATAAAGAACAGGAGTTATCTCTGTATTTTATTAGTATTATCTTTCTTTATATCCCAACTTTTTGCAAAATTTTGCAACTTTTGCAAAAGTTGGGAATCAAGACATCTATAGCAACATCAGCATTCTGTTCTTACCTTCAAAGTACTTCACAACATGTTTACAGTGAACACTAGCAACATGTCCACTGCCTCTACTTTTCTGTGCATGATGCATGTATAAGCCTTCTTGCATACTTAGAAACTTTCCCTATGAGGGGCCCGATTCACAAGTGTAGAGCTTATATACCTACTGTTATATACAACTCCCACTGTTTCATTTTAATAGGTATGCTTTTAAATTGCCTTTAATTCTATTGACAGCTCAATTATATTTTAAACTGTATATGTATGTCTTAGTGCTGTGTATCTGTATCACAGCTGGGAAAAATATAAGATGATGGTGACAATGATGATGAGGGAGAGGTACAATGTTTTAAATGATTTGTCTACTTAAACAAATAAATAAAAATCTTGTGATTTTCTGAAGAGGCGTTTAATCCATGCCACAGTTCTCTGTGTTGATCTTTTCCCTGGATCACTGCAGGTATGTTTTTATGAAGCTCAACTGTCACAAAATGTTACTTTCTCCTACCTCACTGTTATTTTATAAATCTTATCTCCAACCTTCTACAAATAAGGGCAATAAATGTTTTATAGCAACATTAAGATAAATCACATGATACCTGTAAAATAATAGCGTACAGCATTGAGACCCTATCATGGGAATGCAGTTATGTCTAAGATGAGCTTTAGCCAGAGTTAAAAAAAACACACCAGAGATCAGAGATCAGTTATGCAAAGCACAGCAGTTAACTCCTGGATCAGTAGCTAACTTTCACTTATGCTGAAGGAAGACAGATCCTGGAAGAGGTAATCCACCTCTCCCCACCAACACACATGCAGCCCATGAACAAGTCCAAGAACTGCTTCAGAGGGATGGGAAATTCTCTAGCGCAGAGCTTTGTGTGTGGGGAACAAAATTACATTTTTCTGCATATGTTGACAGGAATTCTTGCATCAATATCAGCACTCATTTGGATCTTTCGTTTGCATTTAATTATTATTCATCTATGTATTCCAATATCTACTACACTCATCTGTGGTTGCACAGTCTTTTCTTTTTAGGTTTTCTTTTTAATTGCTTAAAAAATGAAAAAGTGCTACTAGAAGGAAAATAGGACAGAATCCAAATATTTGTGTGAATCCTCAGGATTTATTCAGAATAACAATGAGGAAAGTAACCCAATGTAGCATTTCTTACTTTATTTAATCAATAAATCTTAAGATGTTTTATAATTTCATGATTTCTAGTTCTTTGCTAGCCAACCATTTAAGAGCAATCATTTGAAAACTGGATAAGAAAATTAAGTTTAAATTCTCATAATTGAATATTTTATTTGTATTGTACAAACAACATGTGTAATTTGTCCTTAGTTTAAACAAGAAACATTTCCTAACCATCCAGGTTGCATCTATGAACTATATCTTATGCCTATTATCTTTTACCTGAACACTGCCAATATAATAATAAGAAATTGACAAAAATATAACTTGATCAAGCATGTACAGAAGTACCAAGGGACAAAAAAGTGCAGGCATTCATTCATTCATCCATTCATTCATTCATCCATTCATCCATCCATCCATCCATCTACCCTTCCTCCTTCCCTCCTTCTTTCCTTCCTTCTTTCCTTTCTTCCTTACAGAAATGTAAGTTTAATTTCTGTGGCTGTCAACTATACACCTATAAAATATGGTTTATTCTAAGTGTATGATAACCATTTAACTACAAATGCTTTTATTTAATCTATTTCCCTAAAGGCAAACACATTTGAGAGGGATATTACCTTCCCAAAGTCACACAACACAAGCTCCGTGCACATGTGAGGTCTAAAACTATGCATGCACAGTCCTACATATTTTAGCAATCATGTTTGCAGGAAACACTTATATAAAGTTGATGTGTTTGGGTAACAGTGCTATTAATAACCTTTCCTAATATATGCTGATTCCAAATATATGCTGATTCCCCAATATATGCTGATCTCAGTGAGGTTTTTAAAAATAAATAAATAAATAAATAAATAAATAAATAATCCAACTTATTTTGCTCATTTTTTTTCTCCTCTCTGAAGTATATTTGTCAGATTCCTCAATGAGTTTTCAGTGTTTTTACAAAAATTTCCCTAACAAGCCAAAGTACTGAATTGCATATGGTCTATAACAGCTTCATTGCTTTTGAAATCTATCAAGAAATACAGTTGATAATTGATTGTACGTAGATAATGCAATTTCTACTTTTAGTGCTCAAATAAAACACATTCTGTGTGCTATACTTGTTCTTCCACATAAATATATAACTGCCATGTTGAAAAGCAATTTGTTGAATATGTTTATATAAACTGTAGCTAGAGAATATATAATTGTGGTTAACCTCCAATATGATGGAAGACCGCTATTTCCCAACCCAGGCACTGGAAATTAAATAAATGAATTTCTCCTCTGTTTTGTAACACATGGTTAAATAAGGGGCTTTGCTAAATGGTTCTAGATGGTATTTCTACAATTCATTTCCTGCTCAAATGAATCTAGGTTGTTTAGGTTCTATTAATAACTACAATCTTAAATAATGCAGCAAGGCAAACAAGTACAAGTGTTGATCAAACTTTTAATGATCAGCATGTCTTGTGAACTTTCAAATGAGTATAAGCGGTAATTTGGGGGATGCATCTCTCTGAGGTAACTACATATTTGGCCTTCCACTTATTTTTAATGCAGTTTCCATATTGCTAGTGGATGCTGGAGGCTCCAATGTCAGTCAGGCAGTGGCTCCATACCAGGTTTCAGTCCAAAATTTACAGGAATATGCTCTAAATAAGTCTGGCACCTGAGATAACTCCTTTGAAGTCTGCAGTAAAACCTAGGACAGATGCATTAACCCAATGACGTTGGAGCCACAGCCTTCACAGTATAAACCAACTACACATGTTGCCAAGGACTCATGGGACTTAAAATCATTTACTAAGCTTGATAAGGTTTCTGAAAGTAGAAATCTAAAAAAAAAAGCCCTATATACCAGTTCAGGAAAGAAGTGAGGAATGTTGTATACATGCTGTATGTCCAAATAAATTAAAATAATGTTCTTCCTATTAATTACTGTATTGTGAGCAGACTTTCAGATATGGGACAAAATGTAATCTTTGTTTTAACTGAAGTTGCATTGAATTGTCATGAAAACTTTAGATTTTAGACAATCCAGCTCCTTGCCCTGTGTTGACTGGAACAGCAAATGTTTAGGAAAGGAGAGATTATTTGCTTTCCTGAAAGGAGAAGGAGCTGTAGACTACCATCAATGTTTTGTGTTCAGGCATGAGGAAGAAGTGGGAGGATGAAGCAAGAGAGGTTAGAAAACACTATTGTACCCCATTCTTACCGTCTTTCAACATTTTAAATAAAGTTTTCGTATACGGCACATTAAAAGTTTCAAGAACATTATAATAACTACAAACACAAAAATAAGTGCTAGATTATTGTATTATAGTATTAAAGAGTAATATTGTTTGAAATAGAATTCCTCCCTCCAAAAAAAAGAAAAAAGAAAAAAGAAAAAAAGAGTCAAGATATAAGAAGCAGCAAGTTGACAACTACTCAGGCAGGGCACAAACTTGTTGCACCTTCTACTGAATCAGAAGGGATTTCAAGCATAGATTTACAAACTATATTAGCTAGATTGGAAGCTTAAGAAAAGAACAAACCTGTACCTTATCCAGTACCTGCAAAAAGAAGAAGAACACCAAGAAGCCTAACCTATGTGATAATCCACTTATTACACCTGATATTTTATCTTCTTATCTACTTTAGAGTGGCGGAGTGTTGATTTGACATCAGGTGCAATTATAAGGAAGACTGCCGTACCATCTGATGTAAACTTTTTTGAAACACCAGCTAAGATACACCTAAACAGATACAGTTTAATGCATCCATGGAGATAATGGGGTCAACCTGCTACCCCTATGCCAGGAGGACAACATACACAACAGCAGGTGGATGGTGTCTATGATATACTCCGATTTAAGGGCATGGATGGCCTTCTCATAATGGCTAATTAAAAATGAGCATATTGGGTAATCAAGGTGGAATTTCTAGGGCATATCATAGATATTTAGAAGTTTGTAATCCTACAAAGAACTGTCTTATGACGATTAAGCTTTTTTCATTAGGTGACACCTTCTACAAGCAACTGCAAATAAGACGTGGCATGAAGAGTATGTAGATGTCTTTTCTGTATTGTTTAGGGAATTGGGAAAAAAGGATAAGGAAAATTTAGATGAAAGAGACAAAGAAAGGTTAAGAAAAAAGAAAATGGGGAGAACATGAGCTCACGGGTTACCTGGTTATCTCATTTTTGCTGACGTAGTAATGAAAGCTCAACAATGGCATGTTATTTCCCCCTTTCTAGCATCAGGATACAATTTACATGAGATATGTTGATTTTGCCAGTCCAGCATGGTTACAATATGGCACTGCACACTGTATGCATGCCCCAATGGACTCAGCTCTTTGTTGGGAGCAAATTCAACTGCAATTATGGATGTGAATCATGATTCCTGAAAGGCTTAATTCAGGACAGTGAACATTTAATGTGTGTGCAGATTAATAATGATGCCCACAACCAAGTGAGGCAGACAGTTCAACCTCACCTGCTTTGCCAGGAGTTTGCTTCGAAAGGTGCATGTTTGTGATGGCCATGTAAATATAGACATAAATGTTCCATTTGTGGAGGGAACCACCCATTCAATTCTTGTGCCAAAGGTAAATAGAGAGGTCTTAGAAACGATAAGCAAGGCAATAAGATGGGAGAAGTTGCTTCTAGGGAGCCAATGTGGTATACTGGTTTAAGCATTGGTCTCTGATCATGGAAACCAGAGATTGAATCCCCACTCAGCCATGGAAACACATTGGGTGACCTTGGGCAAGTCACACTCTCTCAGCTTTAAAGAGAAGCAAAGGCAAATCTCCACTGAAAAATTATTTCTAGAAAACCCCATGATAGGTTTGCCTTAGGGTTGCCATAAATTGGAAACATTTTGAAATTACACAACAACAGAAGCTTTCTAATTTTGGAGGGGGCAGGAGACGAGGGAGCACAATACAAATCTGATATACTCAGTTCCAGACCTTGCTGAGAAAATTTCATGCAACACTATTTCATTTACTTTTAATTAAGGCAACTTTAAGATTGTTTTTAATGGATAACCTAAAGGAAGAAGTACATATTTTTAACACACCTATATTTATATTTATATTTCTAAATCAAGTTCCCTGATTATAACTGAATCCCTCTTATGCTTTTCTGACATCATTACTCTGAGTACTTTTCCTACTCTGCTAGCCAGTAATATGAAGCATGGTCAGAGAACCATAAAGACCATAAGAAAAACTTTGTGGCACACAACATAATGAAGATTAACTAATGTTGTTGTAGTGTTACTTCTAAAATGTTTATAGGATAACTAATTTTAAAATTAAAGCAAATACAGAACTGGAAACATGGACTGGTTATTGGTTTATGCAATTTACTGAACAGCATGGTATTGTAATAAGATTAGGGACAGATAATAATTATACAAATAACAGGTTATGAAATGTAGATAATAGCCTTTTAAAATAAGTGAATAAAAAGACTAGGAAATGAGTTTTGATCTCTCATTGATATTCTGTTAATATATTTGTTTTTCAGGAATAATTAAATTTAGCACATAATTGCACATGGCTGAAATTATATCTTATAACCATTTTTAAAAACACATAAGAGAAGCAATTTTTGTAATTGTTTATGGAACCACTTAAGTTATTAGATTCCTTATTGAGTCTGGCTGTAGTCTAGAGATGATGGATTTTCTATTGAATTAGTTTTCAGGAAAGAAACTGAAGGAGGTTAGACCATAAGAAATGTGAGGCTATTTCTACCTACTAGTTATAATCAAATATAATGACAATTTGGAGGTAAACAGGACAACAGTTTAAATTGCTTTTAAAAAGTGACTTTGTACTTTGAGTGAGAATGGGTCATCATCACCAATTACGCCAACACTACCTATACATGAAAACATCAAAAAACTACTCGTTTGTCTATTTCTAAGCAAGTGATTCTCTGTGTTGCACAGACACAAGCTGAAAAGTGGTCTATCTCTGATAACAAACTTTATTTCTTCCTTGCCTAATAACATATACCGGAGACAAGAGTAAACTTAGCAAATGTCAAGGTCACCTTTCCTATTTTAGGCAGTGCTTTTCTTCTTTAAAAAACAAAAACAAAAAAAACCCTCTGTTTTAGTTATTGTACTGCCAACAATCTTGAAATGAGCAGAATTTTTCTTTACAGCTTTGCAGAATTAATCTGCGGCTTCCTGTATTTTGCCTTTTTACTTCATCAAGACTTTTTCAAAGATTATACACTTTAGAAAAAAGGCATTATCTGCATTTTGATGTAGACACACTGATATTTTGCAATGCTAGCAGAATCAGAAAGACTTTAATTTCCTTTCAAAGCATCGCAACTAACTGTTCTACTTGTTTAGTGGGAGTGACACTCTGCAACTAGCTGATGTGATGCTATAAATTTAGAGGTGATTTTATTCTACTTTGATCAGCCATTACCAAAACCCAGCAATCACATTATTCTCAGAAAACGGATAAAAGTTATGTTTCAGAAAAGTGCTGTGGCTGTTTATCACACAAACCATAGTTGGGCACCTAAGTTGTTGTTGTTGTTGTTTTTAACCCATTCTATCATTCAGAAATTTGAGTTCTGCAAGGAAACATAAAATGAACATGTTTTGTTGAAAGCACTCTGTCCTACCCTCAAAGTAATTCTACATGTCTGAAAACATCACACAGGCAGGTATAAGGATCAAGTCTAATGAGATTTTCGCGTTATGGTCATTATGGTTCCATCTTTCACTGTCATTTTAGTTTCATAAATTGTTAGCCTGAAAGACCCAATCCATATTGACACCATAGGGATGGTTTTCCTCCCATTGCACTCCCTCATGTCTACAATTTACATTGCAAAAAAGATCCCTTTCAGAAATATTGTACTACACACTTTAGATGCAAGGTCCCCAGGCAGGATTGGGATCACTCCTGTGAGCAAGTTCGCTGTTTCTTCTAGTATCTACCTGTCTGTTAAAAACAAAATTGAAAAAGCACAGAAAAACTGGAAAATCTGCCTCTGGTTTTGAAAATCCAAGGATTGCTTTGTTATAGATTACTGGGTGAATTGCTCATGTGTGAATCCTACATGTATACAGCTTGCCTAATTTTTTTTTTCAGTTGCTGGGCAACAAATCCTGCTGCAAAGTGCATACTTGTAGAGATACAGGACATCAGAATGTATATGTGGTAATTACCCCACCCATTCAAAATACAAAATCAATATTGGCAAACATGAGCACATTCCTCCTTGCCAACCATATGTTACACTCAGCAATACATGCATATCAAGACAGGTGCTGCTTCACATAAGCACAGTAAGATAAAATCTGACTAGAAACATTTGGTGACAAATACACAGAACCTGTTGTTCACACCTCTTCAATGTGTATTTGCATTTTTAAATGAATGGTAAAATACCAGTCATGAAGTTCTGTTCTGCACCATAAAATCAGAAATGTGTTGTATATGTCAGAACAAAAAACATTTAGCTAGGATAGCAGCTCTTGAAAGCAGGCTACTGAAATATAGATATACATGTTGCTATATATCTAACATCTGTGTTTTTGGTCTGGCAGAGCAGATGGACTGAATGGTTACTACCCTGGACTGAGATTTTGTCACCTGTTTGACCAAGGAGGTCAAACTGGCCAGAGCAACTCAGATTTGTTTGCCAAAGTGACTTTGCATCCCCCAAGAGTTTCATCATTTCATTCATAGACCTTACTGTCAAATCCTGAAGCATTCTCTGATAAAGCAATCGATATAAATGGATGTCTAATACAAAAAGAAAGAAAGAAGCTTTCAAACTGGACAAACTGGAACTTTTCCATGGAATCACAACTGGAAATTATTTTCATTGAGATTTTCAGTCATGATAAACTATTTGAAGAATATCTACAAATATAAATATGAGCAACAGCACTATACTTTAAAGCAGTCAAGTTGTTTTAAAACTATAGCATAGCTTTCCCTCTAACCTGAAGCCCTCTACTTTTTCTTCATTATTATCATCCTTTGAGAGCCCTGTCTCTCTGGCTTGGAATGGTGTCTGTAATCCAATACATCTGGGAGGTGTATTGGATTAGATATAGAAAGCCATTATAATATGTCAAAAAGTCAGCTAACAACATGGGTGTGGTATAGAAGCTAGTGAGAACTAGCATAATGTAATGGTTTGAGCATCAGACTATGACCCTGGAGATCAGGGTTCATTTCACTGCTCACTGAGTGACCTTGGGTGTGTCACACACTCTCAGTCCCAGAAAACTCCATGATAGGTTCACCTTAGGGTTACCAAAGGTCAGAAATGATCTGAAGGCACACAACAACAAAGAGATGTTAGTAGTGTCAGAGAACTGGTTGAGTTTTTTTTCCAATTAAAGTTACAGTGTGCATTAATCATAAAACAATTTCTGATAAACTTATGTATACCTACTCTCTACCTTGCTCTGTTTCTGCTCTTCATCCAGATCAGTTTCCATTTGACTGAACTGCCAGATGAAAAATGTGAAAGAAACAGAAACACAGGCATTTCTGGAACCAGCTGATATTTGATATGTGCTGGGTTCCTGAGTACATGACCACTCAACTGGCAATGAATGGGTTGTCACAGTACCAGAGTACAAATCTGTGGCATCCAATGTGTCAGACAGGAGATTACACTAAAAAGTTATGGAAACAGAAAATACAATTCTGTATGAACATCAATTCTCAAGCACATTATTCATTCTTTTTACAAAGATGTGAGAGAATCCTCTGGCTACTCCATTCATTCCAATCTACCTAAAGTGTTTCAGTTTTAAGAACTGGAGCTTGAGTTGCATGTCACTGTTTGTAGAGGTTTAAGACAATTCTTCAGAGAAAACATCTGTTGTTTTGACAGAATTTTGTACTGAAGATCACTCAGCTGAGGTGAAGAGAAAAGTTGTCATAAATATGAAAATGTAAGCTTTGACCCTAAGGAATTTTGAAATCTCAAGGGATTGGCCTGTTTTTCATGAATATTATTTGCAGCCTACAAATGTATTTGAGCATTAATGAGTAAATGTAAACATTTACATAACTGTAGAAGAGAAAGGCTTCAGTCCTATGCCCATGTATTTGAGAGTGAGCCTCATGGAGTTCAGTGGAAAGAACATTTGAGTAGATGCATCACAGCATTCTGAAATTAATAAACTCATCTGCAAATCTTCCCAAATTCTGGAAATCATACATTTGTCTGCAAATTTTCCAAAATACAGTTAACAACTACCACCAAATTGGAGTATTTGTGTCAATGGTAGATCTTAATAAAACTTGTAAACTTTCATATAACTGGGTGATCCCCAGTCATTAGAAACTTTTATCCCACCCAGGAAGCTCTGGGCTATAATCTAAACATGTCTCAAAATGACGAACAGCGGTAAGATCTCTAACAAGTTGTGATAATGGGCTTCCTCATTACCTGGGCAACACAGCTGAGATGTGTAGTTTTCTATCCAAGTAAACAAAGGATTAATGATGTGTTTGGTTTAAGTTACATTTATTGAGGTCAGTGTCACAGGGAGCAACAGAGATCATGAGACAGTTGCTCAATCTGGAAGACTGGTTGAGGGAGAAGGTGATTTCAAAGTTTGAGATATTTCAAGGTTGGCAGAAGAAGAAAAATAACAAAGAAAATGGGGACCTTGGTTGCAGGCTGAAAAAGGTACCCAACCTCCCAGCTTCCCATGACCATCTCAGAACCCAGAACATCAGTATTGTGAGCAGAATAGGAATGTTTAGCTACACGTGTTAGGGTTTTATGTTTTTTTCAATCTTTGCTGAAATCACTTCAGCTTGTTTGTAATTTTGTGACTATTCCTAAGGAATGGCTGAAGGAAGATGTCTTCATGTACAGGACACCTTTTCGCCAAAGTAGATTGCTTGCTAAAAATAAAAGTTTTTCCTTTCTAAAACATTCTTTTTTTTACCTATACTTTCTTCATATGCCTTTGGTCAGTGTGTGTGTGCTCATGTGCGTAGGATTCTCATCTCCCATAGTGGGTGGGAAGAGAAAAACTCTGCAGTCAGAGGTCACATTCTGTTTTGAAAGCCAGCCACAGTTCACAGTACTTAAACAGAATCTACAGTAGGAGCCACAATCAAGGTTTACAGAAACTTGTTAATTACTCTTTTTGTTTCAGCAGACCAGGTGAACATTAAATTCAGAGGGCAGTTCAAGGGCATATCCAGCAACATAGCACACAAAACACGAGTCAAAGTTTTTCAGGAACACAAGCCAAGGATCAAAAGAAGAACATGTTGCTTCCACCAGAATTCTCAATTGTCTGCAACAGATTTCTCCCTCCCTGGTATTTATTGGCCAGCAGCCTCCCTCCCCCAACTGTTTGCCTGATTAATAAGACTGCCCTATGCAAATGATTTGAGACTCATGGACTCTTCCTTTCTTATCTATGCTGGGCTGCAGTAAGTATTGTCATGTTCATGTCTCTGTGTCTTGCCTGTCAGACAGAATTCTATCTGTGTTTGCATCTGTGTCCTGGGACTGGGGCATGACAGATAGAAGTCTAAGTTAACCTCCCCAGTTAACTTCCCACTGAGTTACTGGGCCACAGGGATTAAATCAGTAGCTGCTGGTAGTTAGGTGATCTATAGCAGTTCCATCTCTTACTCAAGAGCAGGAGACAGGATGTAAGTTCCTTACACAAGTCTAAACAGCAAATATCTTCTCATCATATGAATTTGGAACCTGAAAGCTGTGAATTAAGTTTTACAAACAGAGCAGGGCTTTCTCATCTCCTTTTTCCTATGTGCCTGAGCAAATAAAATAAAACTCTGAGGGTTGAGAGACCCTCAAGAATAATTTGAGATGACCATAAACATTGCAGCTGCAGAAGGGGAAAAGTGAAAACTGAGGAACAAACCCCTCTCTACAACCAGTTCTTTCTACCTGTCCAAGCAGGCCTTGGGCCCAACTGACTGAGTGCAATTTGTACAATCTCAAATCAATAATCCTTAAGCTGTGTTTACTGTATATTAGGGACACATCTTTAAAATATTTGTTTGCTCAGGGAAGAACAAATACTTTAATCAATTTTCTCCCTGCTATGCGTGTGTCTTTGAAAACTGTATAGTACCACTGTACTATACAGTACTATAGTACTGTATAGTACCACTCTACTCTGCTTTGGTTAGACCTCATCTTGAATACTGTGTCCAGTTCTGGGCACCCCAATTCAAGAAGGACATGGTCAAGCTGGAGCAGGTCCAGAGGAGGGCGACCAAAATGGTGAAGGGCCTGGAAGCCATGCCCTATGAGGATAGACTTAGAGAGCTGGGTATGTTCAGTCTGCAGAAGAGAAGGTTAAGAGGGGACGTGATAGCCATGTTTAAATATTTGAAGGGATGCCATGTAGAGGAGGGAGAGGGCTTGTTTTCTGCCGCTCCAGAGACCAGGACAAGGAGCAATGGATTCAAGCTGCAGGAAAGGAGATTCCACCTGAACCTCAGGAAGAACTTCCTGACAGTCAGGGCTGTCCGGCAGTGGAATATGCTGCCTTGGAGTGTAGTGGAGTCTCCTTCCTTGGAGGTTTTTAAGCAGAGGCTGGATGGCCATCTGTCGGGAGTGCTTTGAGGGTGTTCCTGCATGGCAGGGGGTTGGACTGGATGGCCCGTGTGGTCTCTTCCAACTCTACATTTCTATGATTCTATGATTCTATGATTCTATGATTCTATGATTCTATGATTCTATGATTCTATGATTCTATGATTCTATGATTCTATGATTCTATGATTCTATGATTCTATGATTCTATGAAGACGTTTTTGCAGAAGGAAAAGACTCTCTGTCCCAGACTCACCTTTTTCCTGACATAATTTCCACTCAGCCATGTAGTGACTGGGAGAGGGAGGGGGCTTAGCACAGCCAAACATCCATGATTGTTACCATCTATCTTCTTCTGCTACATGTAGCAGTAGTATTCCTCCTTCAGCTGTCTCCTCTCCTCTTGCAAGGTATTCCAATGTCCAGCATTGGGGGTTGGGGGGGAGGAGCAAGGCTGCTAAGTAAAGAGAATCGTTGTTTGCTATGTTCTGATAGCTGAAGCATGGTGGTGCAGGCATCCCCTAGCACCTCCTGGGGGTTCTCTGGAGGTCCTGCAGGATGACACTGTCATCATGCCTCAGTTGTAACAATATAAGCAATGGCAATCTGCTTCACTCAGCTTGTACACACACCCCTCCCACCACTACATTGTTGTGGTAGGGAGGCAGAAAAAAATGGCTGGGAGATGAAAGTAGCCCTTGAGTCTATTCAGTCCTTAAGGGGGAAAAAAAGAAAAAAAAGGATGGCTTCAGGAAGATTCTTCTCATTAGGTTTTCCTGACACTTGAGAAGCACATTTTCAATTTTTTTTTAAGTCTTCCAATATTCTTTCCATCCCTTCTGTACATCCTCATTACATATATATATCACCAGTTGCTCTAAAATCAAAATCTTTCCAACAGTTGTCTAACACTTGCCCTCAAGTTTACAACTCATTTATGTTAAACAAACAGTATAACTATTATATTTTTTCCATTCATAAAGGGCCACTGTGCCTCTGCTATCAAATGTACAATTTTGCTGCTAAACACAATTGCCAAAGAATATGCACACATAGCTGATTATGGGGTGTAAAATAACGAAGCTATACAGTTTCTAGGGAAAAAATTGACAAAAATCAGCAACCAAATGCCAGAATTCTGGAACAGTTGAACATTCCCACCAAAGATTCCAATATGAATCCATTTGATCACAACTCTTCCAAAAGTATGGACTAAATAATTTGGGCCTATTAGCTGAAACTTTTGAGGAATAATCTAACATCTACTGAGAAGTATTCATTCTGCTTGTTCTATTAGCTTTTTAGTAAAGCTGCAAGAAGTTCGGCTGTCATACCAAACATCTTCCAAAATATACACCTATGTCCATGGCTGTTTTTCCTTTGTGTTATACTTATATCTCCAAAATGCAGACTTTACCTCATTAATTTTATGGTGAGATCTCAGGACAGAACTGCAAATCATCTCAGGAATTCTAGTGATGCATCTTCTGACAGTTACATTTCGTTCAATCACTTTCCCATTGTTAGGTGTGGGGAGATTTCCAGTGCTCCCATAGTGTGCCCCATGATTTCTGTTTCTACAAGAAGTTCATTCTGAAACTTACTTGTATCAGGCTCCACCACTCAGTTGTAAACTCTGCTGGTGATTCTACTGAATCTTTAGCCTTTCTCTTCTACAGCTAGTTGAGATAAATGCAATAGGGCTTCAGATGCATAATGAATAGGGGTATGCAACTTTAATTTAGACAAATAATTGCTGCCTTCCCAGTTCCTTACTCCAGTTTCCAAGTAACATTGCAAGGAGGGTAATACGCCAAATAGTACAAACCCTTCAGGCTCTAGAGAAAATATGAAATCATTTCTATTGTCTTACTCAGCTCCAAATATCCTCCCTTTCAGCCAGCCCTTTTCTGCTCGAGCAATAAAATTCCAAAATAACATTGAATCAGAAACTGAAAATCTTACTACAGTTCCCAGAATTCCATACTCAGCATGACCACTATGACTGTAGCTTTTTTTTTTTTTTGAAAAAACTATGGATTGAATGCAACTCTGATATTTCTGCTGAATGAATACAAAACCTGATACAGATTTTACAGTGTACTTGATTTGGAGAATAAATCAAAGCTTGTGAAATAAACAGGGGGAACAGATATGGGGAACAAACACTGTTGGAATTTCATCACACACACTAGCCACAAGGCCACTAGCACAAGAAGAGCTACAGTTCAAAAACAAGCACAAGTGAAGAAGAGTAATTCACTGGAACTCCAAAAGGAACCAACAGAAGCAACAGTGGAAGGAAGTTGGAAATTCAATAGTGGAAGAAAGTTAAGGAGTTAGGAACTCAAATCACATCTGAAATGAAAAATTTAAGATCAGAAATGAAAACAGACATAAAGAAATTCAAAATACTGGAGGGCAATTAGAGTCTATATCAAGAAGTACAACATTGATCAATGCTAGAACAGAAGTTCTACAAAAAAAAAATGAAAAAAGTAGAGCAAAGAAATCAAATAGAAGAATCAGTAAGGCAAAAAAGTATCAACAATAAGGCTACTTTCTGAGATTAGACATAGAGAGAAATGTATAAAAATATGTGGCCTAAAAGAGCAATACAGAGAAGAATTGGCAAGGAGAGTAATACCACTCGGCAGCATTTATAGGATGGTCTACTGAACAACTGGACTTAAAAGTAGATAAAATATTAAGAATTAATTCCGTAAGTGCTACAAAGAATAAATTACCAAGTGATACAGTGATATACTTCTTAAGAGAAGGAGTCAAGGATTTAATTCTACAATAAGGTTACAAAGATTAATTAGTAATAGATGGGAAAGAAATACAGATTCTTAAGGATATTCCTTCCCAAATCATGAGTAAAAGAAGGGAGTATAATCTCTTTATTGAAAGAAAGAGATAAGATACAAGTTGTCAAGGTCAGAGACCTGGGCGGCAAGCCAGCCCAGAGAAGGCAGTGTGAGAGCCAGCAAAGTGCTGCCGGGAGGAGACAAGCGAGCACTTTACACAAGAGAGTTCATTTACCAGAGCAACAAGCAAAAGCCATAGTCAGAATTCCAAAAGCCAAGGGTCAAGAGTCCAGAGATCAATTCCAGATAGCAGGTGCTGGGAGCAAGGAACAAGCAAGAGGAGGGCTTATAAGAAGTTTGCCACAAGAAAAGGAAAGCTTCCAGGCAGGCAGTTATATAGCCCAAGACACAGGTGTGGCTAGTCACTGCTTCTTGAACTTAATCAAGGAAGCCTCCCTTTGCTCAGCTCTCTTGAGTCTCTGCCTTGTTTGTGGGCTGATTGGCACAGGCTCCCAAGCATCTTCAGAATCAGATCCCTGTTGCCCTAAAGGAGCAGGCAGAGGAATGTCCAAGCCTGCTTGGTCCATGGCAGCAGAGGGAGCTCTTGAGCTGCAGGACTCATCTCCAGCCAGAGCCACAGGGACCAACAGCTGCTGCTTGTCATCAGCGGCTCTGACAGGGGCTTCAGTTATCACACAAGTGGGAAAAAAATGGAGGCAGTTTCCTTTATGTTTCATTGCAAGAGATACTCGAAAAACAAAATCCAAAAAAGCAGAAGAATTTATCAGAAGACAAAGAGAAGGGGTAAATGGAGAATCAGACAACAGACAAAGGACTATAACCAGCATGGAAGAAAATAAAAGTAGATCTTAAAAAATGATCCAAGTTAAATCTCTCCCTATCAGGTAGAATAGCAACCATTAAAATGAACATGCCAGTCAAAATTATTTTTCTGTTACAGAATTTATCTATCAAAAGAAATAAAGAACCTTTTGAAATGGTACATTGATGTAAAGAAGTTTATTTGATATGGATTAGAACGCAGGATTAAATGGAGCTGTCTATTAGGTATCAAACAAAGAGATGGATTAGGTTTAGCATATCTGAAAATTTACGGTGATGGCTCTGCTATTGTTTGAATTTTGAACTGGATAAAACTTATTTTGTGATAGGAAGGCCATGATTAGGAATGTGGTTAGCATGCATACATATGTACAATAAATCAAGCTCAGATAAGAATTCAACTGACATATAATAAGGAAATATTTGCTTAGAATTTGGAAACATTAAAAATAAATTCCAATGTGGGTTTTACTTCATGAGGCTTTCCACAAGCAAGAAAAATTACTTATGAAGCATTGACTAATGTAGAAGGACATTTTAAAGAACCATGGAAGTAAGTATAGGATGAAATCAACAGCAGAATTCCTAAATGAAGACATAAATTGTTAGACAATTGAAATAAAAAT
Organism: Cyclura pinguis; assembly: GCA_030412105.1. NCBI lineage: Eukaryota > Metazoa > Chordata > Lepidosauria > Squamata > Iguanidae > Cyclura > Cyclura pinguis. The sequence continues at coordinate 160,534,071 of CM059603.1, read as the reverse complement.
TAAAATAGATTTAAAAACTCAGAGAGGAGACAATTGATTGAAAGATTTCAAGATTATAATTTTACGGAAAAAAGACAATATGATAACAATTCCTTATAAGATATTATCAAGAATAGAATCGGAACAAGAGACTATTAAAGGAAATACAAACAGATGGGCTCAAAACATACAATTCAATTAGAAGACTGAGAGAAAATGTGCAAAATAAATTTAAAATTTTCTAGTTGTTCTGTCCTAAAAGAAAATTACTATGGATGGCATCTTACTACACAAAAACATTTAAAATATTAGCAAATATTTATAAAAAATGTGAAAAATGAATGCTGAGAATGTGGGAAAATAAAGGGCACTTATTTTCACATGTGGTGGCAACGTGGTAAAGCAAAAAGATTTTGGGAAGATATCTGTAACAATAGTAAAGATATTATGAATAAACTTTCCAATGACTGCTAAACTTTATTGGTTAAATATATTGAAAGGAGTTGATAATAGGATAGAAAAAGATTATGGGAGAAAGTACTGTTATACATGATGACAGCTGCTAGAATACTGTAGACAAAAAAGTGAAGGGAAAGAGAAATTCCCTCTGAAAGTGACCAGCTATTAAAACTCTATAATATGGACTGAACAGACAAATTGGCAATGATGTTAAATAAAAGAAATTCAAAATGTGTCAAAGAAGATTGGGATAAAATTAAACAAGTGTGGGAGAAAAAAAAATGGGGAAAAGTGGCTGAACAACATTTAGATGAATAATGGGTAGACAAGGCCAAGGCCCAAATGTAAAAACTCTGGATTGTATAATGTGTCAAAATAGAGATTAAATAACCTCTTTTATAAGATAAATGAACTAGTTATTTAAGTTTCCATAAAAGAATACATTCCAATTTTATTCAAGATTTTACTAATTTATTTAAGATTTATAAATATAAATGTATAGTAGACATTTAAAGAGCTCAGTTATTTCATGTATTGAGCAGTTAAATGTATTATATGTATTATTTATTTATTCTGTATTATGTAGGATATTCATATCACACATATTGATTTGTGTTAAGGTATGTAAAATTAATATGCTCAATAAAAATATTAAGGATTAGTTAACAATACAATGCAAATAATAATAAACTATTTGAGCTTGTATTAGTAACAAAGATAGATCAAAGCACAAAAGATATGCCTTCACCCATTTTCTGGGATGGTTCATTTCTGGATCTTCAGAACAGTGAGCGCTAGGCAGCCAAAATTTCCCTTAGCATTCAGCTTCTTTTTCAAAGGTCTCTTGGAAAGCGCCAAATCAGCGGCTATGGAGGGTGGCCCTGTTTCTGATAACTGACATGTGATGAAGCCTTCACTCTAGTCTTATTGTGGTTGTTGCGTACCTTCAAGTTGTTTCCAACTTATGGTGACCCAAAGACAAATCCCTTATACTTTAATTCTGGAGACTTTCAGCCTTCTATCCTAAACTCCTTGCACAAACCTGTCCAGTGTTGTCCAAATTTTGGATTGTTTGCTAATTTTATAAGTGTGACAATTCTGGTACTGTGGCAGGGACTAGATACAGTTTTTAGAGGGATTCCCTTTAGGGGAACACAGTCAGGGCTAGTGGTGGAACTGTTTGGCAGTCCTCACTCTCAGGTGACAGGGAAACCATACAGAGATTGGAGCCCTACATAGATTCCATGTTACCACTCCAGGTGTTGGGATAAGGGCTGGACAAATCAGACAAATCTGGATATATTACCTCATGCCAGGCCAAGCCAACACAGCTGTCATAAATGAAGTTGTGATCTTGTTTCCTGCACTCACCATATGTTCTCATATGTGCATCTCTGCACTGTCACCCACCCTTTAAGGTGGGTCTCCAAATAAAAATCAGCTGTCCTAAATTAGATCCTAGAAACACATCTAGCATTATAATATGCTCATCATACAAAGCACTGACAAACACTAAAGAATCTAGGAGGATGTATCTGAAGTAACAGACTAAATAAAAAATAATACAACAATATAAGGAGGAAAAAGACCTGACCCAGCCAATATTTTTCAGTTTTGTAGGAGATTATGTAGGAAGCATGATTGCTTCCACCAACTGTTCTTGGTGGCTGATGAAGAGAAGAAAAAGAGTGATATGATTAACAGAGAAAAAATTGATTTAATATTTAGAAGAGTTTTCAGCATGGATTATTTTGGCAATGCAAAAATGGAATACTTCCCACCAGGCATTTTTAAAAATACAGCGAACAAGCACCTGACACACATATCTAGATATTATCTATCCTGCTTAAAGGCAGAAAAATGAGCAGGATGGTTTCATAATCCTTCTCTGGGGTCTAAATATATGATGTCTTGAAATAATGTGCCACTTAGCCACAAAGCCATATAGGAGTAAATCTGAAGCATCCATACATGAATATATGAGACACATTGAAAGCTACATCTTCTAATACGAGATTTATATATTTCATGGGTAAAAATTACTAATTTGCATCAAACAGCTGATTTTGAATAGTTTTTAGTCCCTACTACTAGGGTAGGTTTTGGGGATTATTTTAATTAGATTTTTTAAAAAAAACAAAAACCACACACACACACTGGTTTTGAAACCTTGATTTGTTGCTAAAGAATACTTAAATTTGTTCTGTTCCACCTTGGAACCTTTTGTGAGCTGAGAAGTGATGAACAAATATTTTAATTAAAACATAGATTTTCTCTTATTCTTGTCACTGGAAAATTTCTTTTCATAACTACAGTTCCACACTGTAAACAGAGTTACCCATTTGGAACTACCACAGGAAGGGAAAGAAGGGACATGGAGAAAGAAGGAGTGAGTGTATGTGGATTATGCAAGCAGTAGTGTCCACTGAAGCCAGCCATGGGTCATTCAGCAATCTGTGTTACCCACCAGGATAATCCTCCCAGGAGATCAGCTTATATTTATTGATATATTCATTCAATCAGTCAGTCAATCAAACTCCTACCTTTCTCTCTATATGAGAGCAGTTGCACGGGGATATGGGGTCACCAGTGATTTACCAGTATGGAAACTATAGTACTTCCTTTTGAACTATCACTTAATAGTATCCAATCTTAAAACTATCCAATCTTGCCAGAAAACCAAAGTGTGATTTCTCCACAGGGTATAAGCAATCATAGCTATAGCCTGCAGTCTGGAAAAATCAGATATACGGTAAACATACAGTTTTTGCTTCCTCTAATTACAAGTGTAAGGCCATTTCCGCACGAGACTGTTATAGCACCATTATTCCACTCGCAACATCCTATGGAATCCTGGGGTTTGCAGTTTTGGGAGGGGCCAATTGGCCCCTCCTGAAACTGCAAACCCCAGGATTCCATAGGATGTTGCGAGTGGAATAATAGCACTATAACAGTCTCGTGCGGAAATGGCCTGAGTGTTCTTTACCACAAATGCAAGATAAATAGAAGAAAACTTGCCCTAGAACCAGTGGAATCTAAATCGTCCCCCCAACTCATGGAGAACTAGAAAGCAGAGAATCAAAGATTCAGTCGGTGACAAAAGGATTTTCCCCTTATGTATTCTACCAATCTGTGGAGTAGGTAACTTAGACTATGATGCCACTGGTTGATTAAAAACAAAAGCCTCCACTTAATGCACATGTAATTAATCAGATCAAAATTAGAAATGAGCACAAAGTTTTTTCTATTCCATATCCAGAAAAAATATTTCTCTTTCTAAAAATATCAACAACACCCCCCAAGATTTACAAATTGCTTCTCATTCAGCTTCAAGTAACACCAATAGGTGTGAAAATTTGCATAGCACAAGTCCTTACAATGAAAGATGAACTAGTCTAGTCTAATGTGAAGTCTGAAAGCTCAAGTGATTTCCAGCATGTATCACTCTAAGGCAGGGGTGTCAAACTCAATTGCACAGAGGGCCAAAATCCAAAACACACTTTAGGTCGCAGGCCGAACAGGATAAACATTTATTGAACACACTAAAACTAAACTTTTAAAACTTTAAAACTTTTAAAACTTAACTTTTTTGAACATAAATATGAATAAAAACAGACAAGAATATTATTCCGGAATAAATCAACTCAAACCTTAAATAACTTACAATATTTTGCTCTCCATAAAAATATATCCTGTCTAAATTATACAAGTTAGAAATAAAGTAAACGTTAAAAGAACAAACATTCAAATTTCTTTACTCTTATGTCATTTTATATAAAAAATAAACTTAAATTTTAAATATCCCAAAAGATTTTGCTCTCCATAAAAACATATCCTGTCAAAATTATACAAATTCAAAATATGAACATGCTGCATAACAAAAGCTGGAAATATAAATAAAATTTGTGCTTTTCAGCAATAACAAATCAAATCATTCAGTTGTCTTTGATCTTATGTCATTTTATCAGAGCTGGACGCCTGGCATCTTTTTTTGGCAACAAGTTCGTTTATGTTTGGTGTGAGGTTCTGTGTTGTGGAGATTCTCAGGATGGACTGCAGGTGCTCATCAGTGAGACGACTCCTGTGTGCTGTTTTGTTAGTCTTCATCACTGAGAAGAGCTTCTCACACAGATATGTGCTACCAAACATGCACAAGGTTCGAGCCGCATGTAGACGGAGCTGGGGCATTTCTGCGGGAATGGAGTGAATAAACTGTGCGGGCCCTGCAGTGTCGTACTTTGCCTTCAGTGTGCCATTACACTGCAGCTCAATCAGCTCCATCTGAATCTGCACAGGTGCAGTTTCCACATTGATGACAAATGGGTTGCGAAGCAACTCAAAATTCTTTTTTGTTCTTCAAAGTCACCAAAGCGCCGTGCGAACTCAGTGCACAGTGCGCTGTTTATCAGCAAAGTGCGTATTTGGGAACACCGTTGTGCTGACTTGGTTCAACATTACTTGGCAACAGGGAAAGTGGGGCAAGTTGCACTGGTGCATTTGTGTCTCCCATAAAAGCAGCTTCACTTGAAATGCCTTCACTGTGTCATACATGTCAGTGATCACGCGGTCACGTCCCTGGAGCTGGAGGTTTAAGGCGTTGAGATGAGCTGTTATGTCAGCCAGAAATGCCAACTCGCATTTCCACTTTTCATCCCTAAAATTGGTGGAGTCTTTTCCTTTACTGTCCATGAACTGACAGATTTCGTTGCTGAGCTCAAAAACTCTGTTGAGAACTTTTCCCCGACTTAGCCAATGCACCTCTGTATGATAAGGAATGTCAGCAAACTCTGAATCTATCTCCCGCATAAAGGACTGAAATTGCTGGTGATTTAAACCTTTAGCTCAGATAAAGTTTACGGTTTGTGTTACAGTGCTCATTACATTGTCCATCTTCAGGACTTTGCCACATAGTGCTTCCTGGTGTATGATGCAGTGATATGCCGTTAACTCACCAGTACAGTTCTCCTCCTGCATCTTTACTCGCATCCTTCCCACTAGTCCACTTTTTTCACTACACATAGATGGTGCTCCATCAGTTGTAAGTGCAATAAGTTTGTCCCAGGGCAGTTTCATGTCAGTTACACTTTGACATACATTTTCAAAAATGTCTTTTCCAGTCGTTGTCCCGTGCATCGATTTAATGTCTATTATTTCCTCTGTAACGCGCAAATTGGAGTCCACTCCACGGATGAAGATGGCCAGCTGTGCAGTATCAGTCATGTCAGTACTTTCACCCACAGCAAGAGAGTATGCAATAAAGTCTTTGCTTCTTTCACTCAACTGTGTTCTTAAATCAGTGGCCATCTCACAAACTCGATCAGCAATCGTATTTCTACTCAGGCTTACATTTGCCAGCATCTGCTTTTTGTCTGGACATAAGACGTCAAACACCTTGATCATGCAGCTCTTCAGAAATTCTCCCTCGGTAAATGGCCTGGCTGATTTGGCGATCTCCTCTGCCACGATAAAACTTGCTTTCACAGCAGCTTCACTTTGTGATTTTGCACAGGTAAAAAACGTCTGCTGAAGTGTCAGATTCTTCTTTAACTTTTCTGCTTTCTGTATCTTCTGCTCTGCATTCAGGTCTTTCAGGTTATCCTGATGTTTTGTCTCATAGTGCTGTCTTAGATTAAATTCTTTAATTACAGCCACATTAGCTCCACAAATGAGACACACGGGTTTACCGGCAATGTCAGTAAACATATACTCAGCCTCCCATCGGTTTTTAAAGGCTCTGTTTTCAGAATCAACTTTTCTCTTCGGCATCATGAGGGTTAGCTTCGCAATAACTTGCAGCATCATAAGCTAGACTTGATTAACGTGGGAAGTGTTCGGCAAGGCAGCTGAAGCGCTGCATTATGGGATCTGTAGTTTATTGTGTTACCAGCGCTTCATATCACCAGGCCATTAATAACAATAATATATAAAATGATCTCGCAGGCGGGATATAATTACACGCCGGGCCGGATGTGGCCCGTGGGCCTTGAGTTTGACACATATGCTCTAAGGCCTAATCCACACAGGATTCTCAAATAGAGAAATAGCCAATACTGATTTTACAGAACACAGGTGATCAGTAGGCATAGTTGGCGAATTACAATACAGAAAGGCTTAAATCTCATCCAGTCTACCATGAAGGTTTACTATATCACAATGATATACCCCCTCCAGGACACAAACAAGACACACTGGGCCATTCCTTGTCCTAGGAGAAAAACCAGGGAGCATCTATGTTGTTATTTTGTATATTCTTCTAACTCTTCTAGAAACTCCCACAATATTCCCTATGGCTTGGGAACAAAAGAGAAGGATACACCCTGTCTAACAGCACAAACTTCTTCTTGAGAATTTATCTTATCTCTACAATCCTATCCTGGAGTAAAAAGTTCAGCTTGGCCTAGCTACAAGATTGACCACATTCTGCATGCCGGTTAACCTCTTCGTGTTCATAACCGGCTGTATCAGTGTGTCCTGTTAATAATTTGTATAATCATCTTTCATATAGAAATTCCTCCAAACTGTGCAATCACCACATAGTGCCAGTCAATTTTTTCCAAACCCTAATTTAAGTCACAAGAATTTAAGGTATGGCTTTGAGAGTCAAAGAATATTTTCGGTGACTGGAATGAGCAAGATTGGTGTCATAATGTCTCATGCAAAAGAACTTCCTAAATTCAAGCTGGAAGTAATCTACATTTATGAGACATGTGACCTAATAAGTCAAGAGTGGTCAAAGTGCAGTCTGTGAGTCACATGCCACCCCCTGGGCTGCTCTCTAGGAGATTTGTGAAGCATTTTTGCACCATTTCCCTCTCCCAAGCTATATCAGATCCACAGGAAGGGAGGATTCCTTTTCAAAGGTAAACCTAAAGTGCCTTCTGGTCACTTTCTGTTTTCTAAGGTTTTCTAATGGCGTCTTCTGGCCTAAAATGGCCTCCAGGGTTAAAAACATGCCAAAATGGCTCTCATACTCACCAGAGGGCACTGTGGGACATCTGAAGTTTTTGTTTTTGGTTGAGGGATGCAATGGGTAGTGCAGCCCTCTGCAGTCTCCAGGCTCTCCAAGCAGGCTTATGTGGCCCCTTAGCCATGCATAGTAAGTGATATCAGAAATCCCAGTCTTTCTTAATGAAACTGATCTTATGGCTCCTTCTCAATCTGTGTTCATGCATAATTCTGTGCCAAAAATCACTAAGAACATATAGTGGAGGCTGGACATGAACCATGTGTCCTTGTTTGTTCTCCTGAATTTGTCATCAGTGAATAACATCTATCACAGTGTTGAGATGTTTAATTGATTTTGTCTCACCATTTCCCAGACATGATTTTGCTTTGTCCCTTAGCCTATGGAAGAAGTGAGAAAATTTAGGTTTATACTTCAGTTCTTCTAGTCTCTCACCACTGGGCATGCTACATAGGGATTCTGAAAACTAAAGTCCAAAACACCTCAGGGAGGTTGTGCTAAATGTGGTGTCCCATGGCCTAATGGGTTCCTCAGGGCTCTCTTTTCTCCACCATGTTTTTGAACATGTGAAATCGCTGCAAAAAGGACTGAGTCTCAAATATTCCAGTATGTCTGACAGGTAAGAGAGTTTTAACAAGAGCAGTCTTGATTTTCTGCCTCTGCAGCTGTCATTACATTGTTGTTTACGCAGGGCTTACCTCTACATGCTCCCAGCATCATTTTGTAGAGAAGAACTGGTCTCTTGCATTACATAAAAAGGTGAACAAAAGTGTGTGTATACCTTCCCTTGTAGGTTTCTTATCACCACATTTCCAATTGTTTTTGTTAAGGCTCCTTGAGGAATTTGCTCTTTGTGAATTCTCATGTGAACTTGCCTGATCTGTACCTCCTTGACTTAAGTGTAGGTTAGAATACTATTATCAATTGAATTCGAATTTTGTGTTTCTCCAAATTTTGCTACGCAGTTCTCTGCTACCTATACACCAAAATAAGTAGTTGAGATAAAATACTTCAAAAGTGAATCCATAAGAAAAAAGACATTTAGATATTAATTTTCATCTAACTTTTTAAACAAACAAAATATTTAATATGATGGAACAGGCATAAATTAAGAATTATGTAATTGATATGGATCAGAACTACATCCCTAGCTATTGTATTAATGTTGCCCAAGGAAAGCTTTGATCCCTTCAGAGAAAAGCAGGTTAGAAGCCCATCATTAACCAGCAGCTTCCGTCAAAGATTAACCTGAGTAGCTCAACTATTCAGTAGGAAGTTTCAAGTGGATGAAAAGAAAGCTGGCCATGATGTTTCCCCTGTTAGTTCTCTGGGCACCTAAGTGGCTCAAATTACAATGAGAAAAAGAGGATGAAGTTTAATTCACTATGAGATAAATTGTCCTTCTGAAAGGAGATGCAAATTAACATTAGTTTTGCACAGACATTCATATTTCTTTAATTTATCATAATTTTGTTCCAAGTTAGCTCTGTGCAAGTAGTACAGCAGACTGCTACAGTCTCATATTTCCCCATATATATTATCATCTTTCACACAGAACCCTTTTCATGTTTGTAACCCATGCTAAGAGACTAGATAGTCAGTCCTGTCAACTCAGTTTCTGGGAGACCAGAAATACCGTTTATTGGCTTTATACCTTAGTGACTACTACTTTCGCACAATAATTTTCCATTGTCACATGGATCTGCGAAAGAGAGCCAATCAGAAAGGTTGCATTAAATTGTTGTGCACTATGCTTATTTTGAAATACAAAGAACTCCTTGAGAGCCAGGTCTTACCATTATACCACTTCAGACAGATGACTGCTCTTAAAAGCTAGCACTGGACAATTACAGCCTCTAAAGATCTTCGTAGGATTATACTACAGGTTCAGCCATCAGTGGCATTTATGTAAGGTTGATGAATGTTCTCCATATTGATTGCATGTTAACTTGTTTGTGAGGGGTTCCAAACTTCAGTGCTTAGGGTAAAGTTTTGAAATCTCAGTAAATCTACTAGTTTAATGAATCAATTTCATTCCACTTCAGTATGGAATTATAAAGTCTTGACTTGCAGTAGTAAAGCTATAGAAACGTGGAAAATGTCAGTTGCGCGTTCAGGACCAAGAGCTGGCTGGAGCCGAGTATCAAACCACACTGACACCAGGTTTGGGAGAAATAAGGCCACAACTTTATAGACCACAGACGTGACAGGGTTGACATGAGCATGGGTCCAGTTCCAGGCATCAACCAACCTGCCTGTTGGCCAATAAATTACACACCCATCCAGCCTAGACCACCTGATGGCAGGCACAAGGTCCACCTGCCCCCCTCAAGGAATGCAGAGGATGTGTGCACCTCTGACCGACGCACACCCAGCTCCATCTGCACTCATGACGCCCCAGAACTCTGCATCCCAGCCTGGGAACCACTATCCTGGATCCAGAACCCATGCCAATGCCAGTAAGTTTCGACAGAAAAATAAAATAAAAAATAGAACTGCCCAAACAGTACTTGCAAGGGGAGGTGGGTGAGACAATGCTCAAAACAGTCTGAGCCCATGTGTGGGAAGCTCAGAACAAATCCCTCACGGTGGCCAATGGTGAGACCAACATCACACAGAGCTCCAACCCAGGCAACCAATGAACCCAAACTGGCAGCCCGAAATCATTGGCTGACAGAGGCCAGGGGCCCCTCCAAGCCCATTTGGGGGCTGCCGGCAAGCCAGAAGGAGGCTGCCCCAATCTGTATGTGGCCAAACAGAGCCATGTGTCCAGCGCTGCCAGCCCAAGCCACAACTCCTCCACAAGGTGAGTCTTGCAGCTGATTTCTGGATGATTTGCATATATACTTTGCCATTCATGGTAACATAAATAATGAACAGACATGCCAAAAAAGACAGAAAGAAACTTCTGGGAGTCAAATTATGCAGTGTCTGAGGATTACACTACATATCTGAAGTTTTCCATGTGGGTGTAGGTAGGAGACTACGACATGGAGAAATGACTTCAAAGTTCACGAAAAGAGATTCCATGCAAACGTTAGGGAGAACGATCTCATGGTAAGAGCAGTTTGACAGTGGAACACACTGCCTTGGAGTGTAGTGAAGTCTCCTTTTTTGGAGATGTTTAAACAGAGGCTGAATGGATAGCTGTGTGGAATGCTTTGATTGTGTAATCTTCCATGGCAGGGGGTTGGACTTGATGGTCGTCATGGTATCTTCCAGTTCTACAATTCTATGAAACTCTTCATTGGAACAGAAAGCTTCCTATACGCAAAGACCAAACAATTGTCCAGTCATATATATACTGGAACTTAACAAGAAAAATTATGTATTAGAACACAACAACACTTTTTTCCATATAACATGACCCCAAGGATTCATTCAGAGTTGCTTTTGCTTATGTCCACAGCACTAAATAATGGTTTAATATCATGTATGAACCAGCACAAGGGCTCTTCTTTTTTTGCCAGCATACAATATACAGAACACCAAAGAACACACCATTCTTTGTGCATAAATCAGTAAACTTTTGGCTAATATCTAATTGCACTGGGACCTGGGAGATATAATACATGGTACATTTAGTGTCTGCCGGGTGTTATAAATCCTACTTTACAAAACAGCAGTCTAAATGAGTATCTTCCCAAGCCACTATATCAGTTTCCTCTGCACACAGGAAATTCCCCAAGGAAGTGTTATGAATATTAAAGAATTAGCATACATCATCTTTTGGATAATATAGCCCAAGAGCAAGTATATTCTTTTTCCAATCTCTTTTTGCCAAGAAGGTAAGTTTAGAAATCAAAAAGAGATAAACAGCTGTTGCTGCAGAATGTAATTTATACGCTTTATTAGAGAGAGATAAAAATATTACGAACAGATTGGCTTACACTAGGAAGTAAAGAATAGTCATGAAATGGCTTGTTGTCAATGAGAAAGGGTGTCTCAAAGCCTTGAGATAACATGTCCAAAAAAAAAAGGGGGGGCAACTGTCATGAGAGTCTTTGCAAAGGTGAAAAGCAGAACACTTTGTCCACCATCAGAAACTCTGCAGTTTGCGCATGAACTCATCAAACAGAACCAGTGGCTTTCCCCCTTTTTAAAGCAAAACACTTGTTTTTCTTTTTTGTTCACAGAAAGTTGCACTAAAATTGTACTTTATTAATTAGGAATCGATACAAAAATACTTTAAATGTGAAAAATCCTTTTGAAAGATGTACCAAAATCTGACAATTTCATCTGGTGAGAGGGGGGAAAACAGTAAGATTTCTTATATCAAACCAAAAATATTAAGTACATTTGAGAGCTCCTTCTCAGGCAAAACATTAGTTTGGGAGACGAGTTAAGACAAAAACTTTCTCAATAATGGTTCTGAAATTTATCTGAGTGTTTCACACATATCTATATATAAAATCATTGTTTTTACTATCAATAATGTTAGAATGATTATGGTGATGGTGATGATGACATAACTTGTTCCAGTGTGAAAAGTACCATTACCTCGTCATGCAACTGTGCTGGCACAAAGTTTTGTTTGATATTCTTGTTCTACTTCTTCAGATTTCTTCATGATTTTCTCTGTATGTTTTACAATCTGAGTGCGATGTTGTATTATCAGTTATATATACAGCTCTTTTCTGCAGGATTCCACAGGATTCCCAGAACTGATAGTCATTAATTTTAAGCAAGTTGTTGTCCTAAGGAAATATACTGCAGCATTTTCCCCGTCATATATTATTTTGCTATGCTACAACCAGACAAAACACATGTATGACTTAGGGAAAGTGGGATAACAATTCAGCACAGAGGAGTATTAGATCCAACGTTCATTTAACAATTAATAGGAGTGGGCCAACCGATTCCTCGAATCCTTAGTAAGGATTCGAGATTCTTGAATCTGAATCCCTGTGCCAAAATAGGCAAACCGAATCCGCCAACTAAATAAATTGTTGGAGATTGGGACACCTGAAAACCAAGGAGACCAGGACTCCTGAAAACCTGGGAGACCGGGACGCCTGAAAACCAGGGAGACCAGGGTGCCTGAAAACCTGGGTGACCATACATAACAAGGAAGATAGTAAGTAGGTGAGGTTTTCCCTTCGAGTAATAATGGCCTTTGCTAACAATTTCAGAAATTACATCTGGGCTTGTATTCTAAGATATTTAAATTGAACATTTCATATTTCAGTTCAGTACTTGACTGGAAGCTACAGACTTGAGATTTCAAGGACCGCTGAAATATTCCTTTGCATAGCTCCTTTGCAAACCTCTTCCAGACACAATTCTGGGGTTTGTAGTTTTACAAGGTGTCACAGCCTTCTCTGCCAAAGTGTACTGGTGCATCATCAAACTACAAACCCCAGGATGTCAGAAGGAGCTATGCAAAGAAAAGCTAGTTTTGACCTGGATTATCTCTCTACTGTAGTACATGGCCCTGTTTACACAAGCAGGAAAATGTGGGGTTAATCCACATTTTCCTGCCTGTGTAGAAAGGGCCTTCATGTCATTTTCAATCTGGGGAGATCCTGAGGCAAAATTATGACAATGGTCTTGGCCAGATTTCTTCAGAGGGCAGTTTGCCTTTGCCTAGGATTTTGCTAAGGCTGAGAGAGTGTGTCCTGCCCAAGATTATTCTTCTTTCCCTTGCTTTTTAAACCTTTTTTTTATAAAAGGATTCGAAAGATTTGTGAGATTCGTGGATTCCCAGAACCTTCTAGGGATTCAGATCCGGATTTGAAAAATTCTGGATTCGTCCCATTCCTAGCAATTAAATTCCCTTAAAATTTAATGAAATGTGTGAAGCACAGAAACTAGGATTGCCAAGTCAGGATATTTCAGGACCTACAACTGAGAGCTAGGAACAGCTGCTGGTGATGTCGCATGGAGCAATCACGTTACTGGGTAGTTTTTGGCGTTAAGCAGTTGTTCAGAGTACATTATTTAACTAAAAAAGGAAGAAAAAAGTGGGGGGATTGCACAGGCTGACTCACTAAACCAGCCCAAATCAATTTGTTTGCATTCAGCTAAATGGCTCAGAGTCTAATAAATGTAAAAACATTTATTTGGTTTTCTACAATGAAAAGAAAGAAGCCTAACATTTTCCAAGTTCTGTTTTTAACATCTTTGGGAGCAGTGTTTTTAAAGAAAATACAGAGTTGGTCTAAATAAAGGTTTTCAGCCCTGATTAGAATAGGGCTTTTTTCCACACCTTTGTTTTCAATATGTTTGCAAGCACTGATAACATATTGACATTGTAACCCAACTAGAACAGCTTACCCAAGTAAATAGAGTTTTCTAATCCCTGCTTTCAGTGGGTTTCTCTCCTTGACCAGTGTCCCCCTTTGGCTATATTTTATGTTGTGGAATCCATCCTCAATCCCATCATCATAACCATCATACTAAAAATCACTTAGTATTTGAGATTGGAAGAGGTGATGACAATAGACCAAGAGGACAATCCTCTCTATGCACATTTATTCAGAAGCAGAAGGAATTTACAACTTTTAAATGCAGAGATAGTCACCTGTCCCAGTTGCAGGGGTTGGGGGAAGGGCAGGACAAAGAGTTGGAAAGAGAGAATGAGGAAGGAGAAAGATGATGGGTGTAGCTAAGACAATTAAAGGAATTAAAAATAAACACGATGACAGAGGGAGAGGATGTAGAAGACAAAGTTACCAGAAGAAATGGAGAGAAGAGAAGGGGGAAAAGAATATGAGAGGGAGGGGAAGGACTAGAGAAAGAGGGAGGTAATGAGTGCATTAGCAACTATTGGGAGGTGGAGCAGAGCAAGGAGAGAGGTGTGTGTATATGTATGATAGATAGATGGGGGGAAGTAAGAAGATTTTAGTGAAGAACAAAAGGAGAGCAGAAAGACTATGACACAGAGAGATGTAAAATCAAGAATTAAAGGAGAAAGGAATCAAGCACCTGAGCAGAGCTGAAGAAGACTCTGGCAACCACACCTGGAGCAGTAAATAATGAGGTACCTGTGAATTTCCTATCACTGACTACTTGACTGCACTGTACTAAGCCTGTGGGGCATCAATAGTTCAAGACATTTTACAGGGGGAGGAAGAAGTCAGGAGATGACCAAGTGGGTACCCTGGACAAGCAGCCTGCAGCACTGGGGTCTAGGAGTACATTAAAAAAAAAAATTTCAAGGCAACCCTCTTGTCCTTGGATTCCTTCCCTCACTTTGAGGCCGAGGGGAGAGATACTAGGGCTTGAGACACAGGGCCACGTTCTACTAGGAATCCTAACAGAAATATTGATAAGTTCTAGGACGATGAGACTATTAATGTTGACTGGCATCTTGGAACATGTACTTTCCTATCCTCATTTTCTTGAGGGAAGAAAATATCATCTGCTATTCGGTATGTTACACACTGCTTCTGAGCCTAATTCACAATATTTGAGCTTATGACAAGTCCCAACTCTGGGAATTAGGTAATTTACTTCTAGCTGGAAAAATCTAATGCTCTAGCTCTAAAGGTTTCAGGATCAATCTTAGTCACAAACAAGACAGCACTTGACACAAAAACAATCTCTGCTAGATTCCCAATACACTCTCAGATCTCCAAATTTCCCTTTTTATGATGTTAACTCAAGATACACACAGAATAAGAAGTAATCCTAAGGGTAAAATACAATGAAGAGTTGAATTTTAACTGTAGAATGTTGGAAACTCTTTGAAACATCAGCTAGAATGTCCCTTCCCACATCAAACCTTCAGTTTCTACCCTTACAGATATAACCTACCTCATGAGGCACTACGAAGTTATTCCTAACATTTCATGTAAATTGTTCATGTGGCAGAAGATGAAAGATATGAACTTTCCAGTGATGTAGATGCAAGCTGACTGACTCAGACTCAAGTCAGACTTAAGTCACTTCAGTGACTTGACTCAGACTCAACTGGGCAATAAATGATGCACTAACTCAACTCAACTTGAGACTTGCATATATTTAGTGACTGACTTGCTGCCCTTGGTTGAGTAACATAACACAGTAACATAATACATTCATCCAGAAACTTTACAACTTTGGACAATACTTCCATCTTTTCCATGACAATCCGTTTCAAGCCCAAAATGTGGGCACATTTCTCAGAGGGGAAAAGCAAACAGTTAAGCAAAGGGCTTGAGGTCTGCTCAGCAGCCAATCCCTGCTGCATATCAGCAGAGCTCTCTAAAACTTTTCCTACAAGAAGAAGGCAAGACTCAACCCCAGAGTGCAGGGTGCATTTCTCAGAGGGGAACAGCAAACGTGCTAGGCAACAGGCTGGAGGAGGAAGGATCCTTCCTTCTAAAGCTTTTGAAGCTTCAGTAATGGGGAATAAGAAGGAGACTATTCCCCTTTTCTGAAAAAAAATCTTCCAGCTTCAGAAATGGGAAGTAAGAAGAATCCTATTCCCTGCTTCCAAAGCTGCAGACTCTTTTATGCCCATTGACACAAAAGCCTCCAGCTTTGGGAAGAGGGAGTAAGAAGGATCCTATTCCCCACTTCTGAAGCTGCAGATAGCAAAACCACAAATGTGGAGGGCTGACTCTTCTTAAATTGTTAAAAGTGACTTTATTGGACTTTGTCCAGAAATTCTGGAATATAGGTTGGGGTATAAAGCTGGCTCCCAGACTCGTGACTTCACTTGAAAGTATCTTCCAGGACTTGAGACTTGACTTAAGACTTGAAGGTAGAGACTTGAGACTGGACTTAAAGGAGTAAAAGACTAAAATACATCACTGGAAATCTCAGACGTTTATTAAACAATAAAAATCAATATATGAGCCTTTTGACATGATATGGTGATCATGTCAAAAGGCTCATATATTGGTCATATGGTCCTTGATAATATTTTAAGTACAATTCTTTCCATATCATTTCACTATATATAGTAAATACTTACAACACTCCTATAGACTTTGCTTAACAGTATATATTGTATGTTGTAGAGCTCAATATACTGTTTTTGGTACATCATCATCATCATCACCACCATAATATGCAGTATTTTTTAAAGTCTTCATATTATCTCATACACCATCAATTAGAACAGTTGCCCACTAGTCCAGAGAAGTATTGAGAGCATTTTAATTCACATTTCATTTCGCGTGCACAATCAGATCAAAAGATGTAGTTCTTCATTAAGTTTCTTCTTGAAGGTAGCAATAAGTAATGTCAGCAATTTTCTTCCTGCTGTGAGAAAGTATTTTAAAGCCACATAATTTTTGAAGGCTATTTGGGATTAAACCCTTTTTCTATGTAAAATTCACACATGGTTGCTTTCCATAGAAAACAGCAATTTCTCCTCAGGAAATAGCATTTTTCTCATGGAATGTAATATTCGAATCCAGAACCATTGATTCCTCTGCAGAATATGCTGCTTTCTATGCAAATCAACTAATGTGAGAATTCTACACAGTTCTCCAATAACAGTTTTTTTTTTCTGCACAGGAAACAACATCTTATGTGCTGGAATTAAGTTCTCTGTTTACATATTATTTTCCATCCATAAAATGCTGTTTTCTGTATAAAATAGCCATGTGTGAATCTTGCACAGAACAGGTGCTGTCTTCCAGGATTCTTCTTATCAGGGCTTCTCAACACTCAAAAAACAAGTTTTCTGATCATTTTCAAATATTTTCAAATATTCTTTCTATCTCTAATCGGAACTATCAAAATGCACAGTCTTCCTTACTACTCTTGAATACATAAAACTCTCTCATGTGTTTTTCAAAAGAATTCCTCACCAAATAGAACTAGATAGAAACCTAGTTTTCCATGGGTTAGTACAGTACTTCTTAAGCTATATGACATGAGGGACTGGCAAGGGCCCCCTCCCCTTCCAATATGTCATTAACTATAACAATTTCTTTCTTTTCTGAAACTCACAGTAGACCAGTAGTCAATAGCTCGTGGATTAGTGTCAGTCCACAGATCATCTTGTATAGCTGAGGGTTAGAATATTTTGTCATGAAAAAAGATTTAAACACCTGGCAATTGTACTTGAATCCAAAAGTCACCCAAAAGGACTGTTTTATGTCATATGCCACAATTGAATGTGTGGATTGAATGCCAAATTGCTTCCATTGACTAGTATCACCATAATCCAGTCCAGAAAAGAAAGCTGTACCTTCTTTCTTTTGTTAAACTCAATCATATGGCAAAAGATTCTAAAATGGTTGATTAGTTTACCGCCAATCGTCCTTGTCTGGTTCAAGTTATTCTCTCATTCTCCCTCTTTCCCTCCCAGTCTCTCTTTCTCTCTCTTAAAATAAAGAGAAAAGAACATGAAAATGAAAATGAAAAAAAAAAACGGAAGACAGTTACTGACCAGCTATGTTCAAAAATCACAAATCCTCAACTAATTCCATATATATCAGCTTAGAAGAGACATCATCTGTTCAGTCCAGCCAAAGTTCAAACTGCTTGAAAATTGAACTGTATCCAAGAGATTTTTTTTTTCAGGCCTACATTAAACTGTACTCTGAAAATGGATATTTATATGCACAGAAATTGACAAAACAAACAAATCTCTGATTTGGGATTTTAAATCATAAAATCGTGCATAATATCACATCATTAATCTGATTAGAAATTGCATTTTCTGTATCTATGGTCTGTAAGTTTCTGAACGATGGTTATGACACCTAGAACTAATCATTTACAGTAGGATTTGTGAATTGATCAGGTCAGAACTGGGATCAGCAGGAGAACATCAGATGTGTGAGTAATGGGAAAGGTTGTGAGCAGCAATAGTCACAACCTCACCCAACAGGACTGCACACCAAGATTAGACTATTAGCCTTTGTAGTAAAATTGTAATGGTACTGGAAATACAAAATGAAACCTAAAACCTAGCAAAACAGATATGTGGAATAATTTAGAATTACTGTGTTATGTAAGGCTGTATGTCTATGCAACAATATGCAGATTGGTGGTGAGGGTGAAGATTTAACTTTTCAGTAATTAGTTGGTTCAGAAGATCACAGCAACAAAAGCTAGGGTAACCATAAAACTTTAGATAAGTTGTTTTTATGTTGGGGAGGCACATGTTGTCAAGTAAAAGGATAGAATCATAAATGACCATACTGTACATCTAATGCTTTTCCAAAGATAGATAGATAGGTCAACAAAAAGGTTGAGGAATAAAAGCCTCAAAAAGCTATACCAAAGGTATATCAAAGAACCTAGTCACCCCATAGTGGCCAGTCAGATGCCTGTGACAAACCCACAAACAGTAGAAACATGCAATACCATCCTCCTGCTCATTTTCCATGGCAATCAGCTCACAACTTTTCATAGTGGAAGTAACACATGGATGCTATCTGTAACAACCATTAGTGATGATAGCCACATCTTGCATAAAATTAAAGCCATCCAAACTGATTATCAATAAATCTGGGACCATTTCCACACTGGAGTGGAGGAGCTTTTAACCATGTGTCATGAGCGGTGTTTTTTCACTCCGACTTACCCCAATTCCTATCTGTACGCCTTCCGGTTTCTATTGAAGTAAAGCAGAGAAAATAGTTTGTAGTTTCCGCATTGTCAGTTCTTATGGAACTCCTATTCCCCTCCCTCACTCCACCCCACAGCTGCTGATTGGTCAATTTAAAAAAAAAAAGTTGCAGAAACCGTTGCTACATTTTACTGCAAGTATGTGAATCGACGTAACACTTCTGCATGTAGGAAAAAACACAGCAGAAATGATTTGGGTTGTTTACATTGGAGTTTTTCCATTTTTACAATACATCAGTTTAACGTCGATGTTAACCACACTAAGACCTCAACTTGTGCGGAACCACAGAAGACAGAATGACGTCAAACCGG
This sequence comes from Cyclura pinguis, assembly GCA_030412105.1. NCBI lineage: Eukaryota > Metazoa > Chordata > Lepidosauria > Squamata > Iguanidae > Cyclura > Cyclura pinguis. The sequence goes on along the minus strand of CM059603.1, from coordinate 160,514,840 downwards.
TTTAACATGCAGATGTAAAAGTGACAATACGACGCTACTGTGTTGTATCAGCTTTGTGCGGAAAGGGCTTGATTGTACCAGATTCCGCAGTTCAACTGTGCGCTTTTAACCTGTACAGAATCTTCTACCTTTCAGCTTTAGCCCACAACTGTGGATCTGTAATGACACCATGCATGATTTTGATACATTTGTGTCATGCTCCTCTTACTTTTTTTTCTAACCTAAACAGCCTTAAAAGTACATTTTCATTACATAGAATTTGCCCCTTTCTGCACTTTTTCTTTGTCTACAATATGTTTTCTGAAGAGCACTAACTAGAACTTTATGCACCAACTACACCAAGTATTTTTGCACCATATGTTTGCATAAGGATAACGTAATACTGATACTTTTATTTTTTATTCTTCTTCTAATTATTCAAAAATGAAGAATACTTATTTTGACAATGGCTATACATTGCGGCAACATTGTCACTGCCCATTCACTAAAATCTCTAGATCACTTCCTTGACTTCAGATCATATTGAGTACATGTGAAGCCCCTCTGTCCATCACTTTGTTCGTCCTCACATTAAACTGCATTTTCCATTTCACTAGTTATTAACTCAATTTTGATAGATCCTTTTGGGGCTAATGAAGGTTGTTGAATCTGGGCATGCTTCAAACTAAAATGTTCAAGAATTAAGAATCCAGTTTTAATGTAGAGGGGGCAGGATGGACTCACTTCATAATGGCATGGGATTTCTAAACTGGAATGAATGTATTTATGCCTATACTCAGTTGTTGAAAAGTTGTAATTTCTTAATTTTTGGTTTTAGCCATGCCCTCCCTCTTTCTGCATCAGATACTCTGCGGTTTTTCTAATTTTGTCTGTTCTCTGTTGGTAGTTCTTTTTCTTTCTTCCCTGTTTGAAGAATGCATGTTACAGTGTTTCACCATGCAATGTTATGAAACTTTTAGTATTTGTCAGTAAATCTACTTCATACGTATTTAGAAATATTAAACCTATTTATTTCTCTGCTAGACCCCTCTGCTAGACTCTACAGTGTGTGGGGAATGGCGATAGGGATTGGCTCTTGCTCAGCTTCTGCTTGTGAATACTAATTATTCCGCTTGTCAGATACACTACTATTTCTGACATTCCTCAATTGTTTCTACATCCTCTCCTCAACTTTTCCAACATCTACTCCCCCATTAAATAAATTGGGATCAATGTGTTCTTGAAATCTTTCCATTTTACAAATGCTCCCTGACATTCAGATTACAATAAAGCTTTCATGCAATACTTTGTGACATAACCACAAAAATCAATCTTCATGCTCCTCAAGCCAGCAGATGAGTGTACCAACCTCTTTTATGCCAGCTAGTTATTCCTTTAAGGAAACTCGACATTCTGTTTTCTTCAAAACATCAGGCAATTAGCCACAACTACCTCAGATATTTTCCATTATGAGTATAAATTTTGATGACTATGTTAAGTAAATATAAAATGTATGGGAGTCAAACTTTTCAAATAAGAAAGAGGAACAAAAACTCTTTGCAGGCATTGAATTTTGTTTGCTGACTCAGTGGCTGTGGCATGATGTTACTGTCATAACAGCAAAGAATGTATCTGAGAAATGATACTGCTTGTCAGCTCAGGAAATTGAAAATAGTGCAATTGATGGGTGTTTCCTTTTAACATGTTTGTATTCCATTTTTTAGAAAGTTGAGACAGCAGTGTTGTTATTTGAAAATGGAGTTTTAAAATACTAGTCATTGCATGTAGTTTGGGAAAATAAGGTCAAAGCTAAATCTCATTAACACAGGCAGAATAGTTCAGATATACCAAACACATAAAAGACTTTTTCAGAATCTTTTCTGCCGAGAGATTACTTTTACATATCTTGTGAGCCTTTCTTCTTTCCTAAGTCATTAAGGGCATTTTCATTTTTTTTCCTTCTTGGTTTATAGATCCTAGCTTCTTGAGAATCAAAAATCTAGGATCCCAGATTCAGAAAAAAACCCCCTAATAAACAATTTCTGTTTAATCCAGTTGTACTGATGGGGAGAAGCAAGCAAATGGGATGCATGCACCAACACACTTTTCAGTCATAGTAAACCAAGATTCTCCAAAATCCTAACTGTTCCATGTGGGTTTGTTTATTACACTGGATATTGTGACCTCCAATAGTCTGGTTTTCTGATACCTATTTCCTGTCCAACTATATTTCTAACTTAGTAAGGTAATTATGTTCTTACACAACACATTAAAACAAAAACCAAATAAAAATCAACAAGATGCAGTATTTGTTATTGCTATATGCCTCCAAGTTGTTTCTGACAACCCTAAAGTTGCAATCCTAAAGTGACTCAGTTTTCTTGAACACAGATTTTCAGAGGCTGAGAAAGTATGACTTGTCCAAGGCCACACATTGGGTTTGCATGGCTGCATGGGGATTCAACTGTGGTCTCCAGAATCATGTCCAATGTTCAAACCACAACACCATGCTGGCTCTCAATTCCGGCTACTCTCTCCAAAATAAAACAAATAACATTCTCCATATTTCCTTCAGTCAAAGGCCAACCCTCTCTCTAGGGAAGTTTTATACTACCACCAAATGTTAAGAAACTTCACCCTTCCAGTGAAAGGACAAAAAAGTTTGAGCCTAGATTTTCTTAAAGTCCCTTCCTGGCAAGCCTGAAACAGCCACTTTTTTAATTAAAAAAAATATGCTCCATTTTTTTCTCCTGAAACCAATACAAATGAACAATGACAAAATGAACAATGAAATCTAATACAGGTCTACTAAGCCCTATTTAATTAAATGGGACTTATCCCAGGCCAATGAGTACAAAATTGTAGCCTCATTTTCTTATCCACAGAACAGAATACCTGTCAATACTGCTTTGAATAGTATTGCTTTGTAGAATCAGTAAAGCCTCGAGTTCCTCGGCTGAATACAGGATGGGGCTTCTCTAGCTTTAACCATGAGTAGATTCTGGATCAAAAAGAGGTGCCACAGAATTCCCTCATGGTGAGCTGCAGCACATCTCTTCCTGCTCCATACTAAATCCACACAGTCATTATTTACTGGCTCTTGGAGAATGGGAGGATTGGCATAAACAATGCACACATGGAACAACCAACTACCATGATTAAAGAACAAAGACACCAATGGCTATAGGAAATAAACTAAACTTTTAAAATAGGAATTCCATTAGCGATAGGAAAGGTTTCTAAGACTGCTAGGGTAAGCTAAACTAGAAAAAGAAGAAGATTACATTAGTTTTTACTTTTGCAGCAGTGAAAGAGTAAAAAAAGAAGTAGAAGGAAGAAGTGGAATGATACCTAGGAATCGCATTTCTGACGCGAAAGGGACCCTTGAGCATCGCGTAAATGTGAGGAGTGGTCCATATGACGCACTCATATTTGCATGACGCTCAAGAGCCTGACACGGACCGCGCATGCATTTTTTCATTTTCGACTCAAAGCCGAAAATGCTGCGTGGTCGCGCATCGCTCCTGGCGTGCGGAGCCTCAGGAGCTGGGCCGGTCGTGTGTCCTCTCCTCAGTGCAACCTGCGAGGTCCCAGGCTGCACTGCAAATGGAAGAGGTGGGGCATTCGCGCGACAAGGAAGCAGCTGCAAAGCCAAAGCAGGAGGGATGGAAGAGCGTTCCTCCCAAGCCTTCATGCGCGAGCCGAGCAGCCCAGCACCGGGAAAAGGTAAGGTGCGAAACCGGCTTAAGAGAGGTTAGGATAGGTGGCTAAGATATGAAGAGATTTTAGGTTGCTGAAACACTTATTAACCTCTATCACTATCTATCATTCTAAGGCACATTTAACTCTTTAACAATGCTGAGCATGGTTGCATTTTCAACAAAACCATCCATCTTTGTTCCTGTACCTGGTTGCATGGAAATAACACCACCTTCAATGCTATGCATCTAGCTACAGTAACAGAGCTGGGTGCTTCTTTGTGCTCCCTCAATTCTCTGCCACCCAAAAAATAGCCATGTTGATGGAGGTTACCCTGCCTCAGCTAAAATACCGATTTCAGGGGTGAAGGAAGAGATGTGCTGTAGTTCTCCCTGACAAAAGTTATGATGCCTATTCTTTACAAAAGATCTGCTACAGATTAAAGCTACAGAAACCCTATTTCATATTCAACTTGGCAAACCTTGCCAAGAGCTAGATGTGGTTGGCAAAGGCACTTTCTCACGACATGGCATCTGCTGTGCCATCAGAACCCACCTTAGAACTGGGGAAAAAATGACGCACTTCCTCCTGCCTTGGGCAAAAGGAGAGAATTGGTCAGTCTCTATGCTACACCAAATGTTTATCGACAAAGGCTGTATTTTTTGTGTATTTTTTTTTCCTCAGTGACTGAACATGATTAGAGAAACTCTATTAGTTTCATATGATTAAATGTTCCTCAGAGTTTCCTAGAATCAAAGCATGAATATTTTAAAGACTCCTAGCAAACTGAAGCAGCTTGCATGCAGAGGTAAGACCATTTATATTGAATTATGCTGATATCCAGTTCAAGGTATACTAATACAGGGGAGGGAGGAAACTGAAGTGGAAGAATCTTTTCCCTTTACAAATCTGAGGTGAATGAAAGTAAAGCCTACATGTGTGCATAAGAGCAAAAATATTTAAGATCAAAGGCCTTTCAAGAGAATTCAATAGCAGCTTATACTCCCACTCCAAGCTATGTGTTTTCAAACCCAAGAAAGAAATAATTTGCTACAAAAGAAGAGTTCAGCTAGAGATGTGGGGGGAAGAAACTTATAAAAATTCAGTCCTGAAGAGATGAGCTAACTGGGTATGTCAAAACAGCCTTCCCAAATTCCATTAACCTCTCTGAGTTTTTTTTTCCTCCTCATGTGCAAGAACAAAACAAGGGGTGGTTGATTCATTTATGTGATTAAAAGGAAGTATTTCTCCAGAAAACTAGTGTCTTTCCGCTGTTTATGAAGGAATGCACAAACATGCACACACAAAAAGACGGTAAGCCCAGAATACTGGATGACTGATTGAAAGACAAAAACAATCCATTAAATCTTTCTATTTAAACAAAAATCCATGCAACAAGGCAGCTGCCCTCATAGCACACTTTAGACATTCAGTTCATATAATTTGTATAAAATTGAGTTTTGCATATCTTTAAAAATATCTCTTAAGAAGGTTTCACAGACAAGGAGAAAAAATTGCAGTTTCTTATTCTTGACCCACATGAATATTGGCTAAACCATGTGATTGGATCCAGCTGATATGTTGTGTACATCAATACATCTAAGAAAAACACATCTTAAAATGTTTACAAATGGCCTGTGCCATCTATTGTAAATTATCCTGCCATTTAACTAAAACATTCACCTGTACAATGGAGACCTGAATATTATTCTTGTATATCAAAGAAAGCAAGCAACATTTTTCTTCCAGTTTGAAGTGCACTTTTATTCAGAAGAGAAAATAATCTAAGATACCTCAGTGTTTAAAGAGGCTGTGCTTATTTGCTTTGGGGTGCCTGCAAGAACAAAAATCTAACAGACCAGCTGCTGAAGACCATGGTCATTTCAGCACTAGACTATTATAGTGCTATTATTCCATTTTCAACATCCTATGGAATCTTGGGGTTTGCAGTTAAGGAAGGGACTTTTGACACCCCTCCCTAAACTGCAAACCCCAGGATTCCACAGGATGTTGAAAGTGGAATAATAGCACTATAACAGTCTAGTGCGGAAATGGCCCATATGTGTCTGTACATGAAAAAGCTGACTCCTGTGTCTTCTATTGAAAAAAAAAGACCATGAGGCCTTAATATAAATATTAAATAATAAATATTAAATATTGTACACACTTTCTTTTTACTAGCAGCCTTCTTTGTGCATGGTGTGTTTTCACCTAAAGAGGATCCAGGTCTGGGACTCAAGGAATGTGCAATCTATAATTCAGCACAGGAAGAATAACAAAAGAAGTACAAGGAGAGCTACAGATTGATCAGAGAACACGTGTACAGTTTTCAGCTTAGGTTAGTTACAGGTCAAGTTACGTAGGACATGGGAACTTGCTTCAAAGGTTTGATAGAAAATGTGGATTTTGAGGAGAGATTTAAATGAAATGTGGTAGATTTAGACAGGTGTTTTGAAGTGCAGTTTTGTAGTGAGTTTGGCCTCAGCTGCCACGCATATGGCTTTTAGAGTCCTTGTTAGCACCATGGCCAAATTTGAACAGCTCTGCAATGATATAGAAAGAGTTAATTTGTATTTAGTTGCTTTCCTAGCCATTTTGCTTTAGCTTGGTAGTTCAAACTTGGGAATGGAGGAAGGTTATAGAGTTCCCTTGTTACAGGGTTCTCAAAGCTTTCGAAACATAGATGTGCTTCACTTTTCTTCATTAGCTTTTGCACTGTAAAACCTTGGGACTCCACCTTCCATTAGTCTCACCCAGGGGGTACACCCCAGTCCAGGGGTCCCATTTAGGCAATCATGGGGAATTACGTAACTGACCATGGGATCATCTGGGTAGAATCAGTTGTTTATGGGCCCATTTTTATAACGAACTGTGAGGGGACTGTTTCTCTGTTGTATCGCTGTTGCTGTGTGCCTTCAAGTCATGTCCAATTTATGGGGACCCTAAGGCAAATCTGACACAAGGTTTTCTGGAGGCTGAGATGGTGTGATGTGCCCAAGATCACCCAGTGGGATTCCATGGCCAAGTGGGTAATCAAACAGTGGTCTTCAGCGTTGTAATCCAATGCTAAAACCACTACAACTTGCTGGGTCTCTTTTTGGTTGTGTACCATCAGTAAAAAGGCTACAATGCTTCTCTACTGAATGCCATCTGTTACATCACTCACCACCAGTGAAGTTTATATTACAACAGTAATGAGTGTCAGTTTTTGGTACTAAATAAAGCTTTGGGCAAGCCTGGAACTATAGCCAGTTCTAGATTGCAAGAAGGTCTAAGCACACAGAATTCCAAAGGAGAACAGGTGTACCCTTTGGGATAAGTACCAGACCTTTGGATGGCCAAGCATGATGGAGCTAGATGAGTGAAGGACAAGCGTAGGGGGATGTATCAGGCCCCTATACTTAAGCCCTAAATTCCAGCCCTAAGAGCATCACTGAGAATGAAGCCCTGTATTAGATCCAAAAGGAGAAATGAAGCCCATTCAGGTATTTAAGGATATAACCAGTGATAAGATAATTATGTTTGCAGCAGAATGCTGAATGGATAAGGGAACAAAAGATAGCCAGCAGAATAACAGGGAGAAGACTACAATACAGCCATACTTCAGTTAACAAAACTTCTGAGAAAGTTCTTTTTTTACAGTCTTTTTATGGAAGCCCAGCCCAGCCCAGCTCTCCTTTTCTTGCCATCTTTCCAGCTGGATTGTTGTTTTTTTCACAACACTGAAACTGGGAAAATGATGAAGGGTGGTGATGGAAAAAGATGTCCAATGCTGAGTTGCAGCATCATGTCTGCAGAAAATAATGCAATGAATTTTGACCTAGGAAAGAATGGGATTCTATTTTAGATGATAGGGATGTAATTATTTTTTCTTAAAGGTAACCATGAGTAATTTCAGCAGTACTCTTTCCACTACAGGAAAAATTTTCAACCATGCAACTTTCTAAGGCTATTTGTAATTTGGAACTTTACTCTGCACAAAATTTGAATGTAGCTGTTTTGCACAGAAAGTAGCATTTTCTGTTTGGAAAATAATATTTGAATGCAGAAATATTAACTCTTGCCCAGAAAATTATGGCTTTTTTTGTGCAGAACATGCTGTTTTGTATGCAAAATGATCATGTATGAATTTTACGCACAACCCAATTACAGGGGTTTTGGTTTTGGTTTCACTGTGCAGGAAATATTTTTTGTTCAAGAATTAATAGCTCTGTGTTGAAATGTTGTTTTTCATGCAGAAAATTTTGTTTTCCGTGCAGAAAATATTGCTTTCTGCACACACACACACACACACACACACACACAAATCCATGTGCAAATTTTGTGCAGAATAAGGTCACTTCCACATGACAGGGTAGTCCCATTATGGGGACAGGATGACAGTGGTCCATGAGTGGTGTTTTTGCATGAGATCATCATGGCCACGCTTCCATCCCACCCCCACCCAATTGTGGAATATTTGTTTAATGGAAAGAAATCTGTTAAATGGTCATGACTGTGTGATTTTTCATTCTTCTTGGCTGTGGAGAAGGGCAGAAAGCACGATAGAGGCACTTCCTTCCCCAGCACAGCATGGGAAAGAGCCTGGCTGCATTGCAGAAGGCAGGCATATGTTGCTTCTGCTCCCTTTCATTTCTTCTTTCTGTCATGATCCCTTCCTAGCAATGGTGCTGCCAGGATTACAACAGGACAATGCAGGAGAGCATCATTGTGCAGAAATGGTGTAAGTCACAAACTGTGAAAAGTCACATCAGTCCAGGATTCTTCTCCTCAAGATTTCTCAACACTTGAAAACAAACAAACAAGTTTTTTCCCATTTTTCAAATATTTTGGAATATTTTTTCCATCTCTACTAGGTGATTCTACTGTAGCTTTGTGTGTTTATCCACAATTGGCAAGGTAAACAGCTGCCACCAGAAATACTTACAAAGCATACGTGAAGAGCAAAATGGAAAAATAAGAGGCAAAGCCTGCCTCAGCAGCTACGCTGGCATGTTGAAAAAACATAGATCTATGGAATTTCACCACCAAAATGGAAACCATAATAAAATTGGAGGCTGTTGAAAGAAAATCTCATCAACAGGATGTCTTTTGGAAGAAGCTTTCAAGTGGTCTCTAGAAGGTTCAAAACGTTTTTGTTTGCTTATGCAAACATTAGTTTTGAATAAAGTTTGCTGAAAAATGTTGAACTATTGTTTTTCTCTCTCTCTGTATGCATGCGTGTGTGTGTGTGTGTGTGTGTGTGTGTGTGTAAGACTTAGCTCTATTCTCACCATCTTACTTCTACTTCTCGTCCTAAAGCTTCTGTTAACAAAGTAAAGCCCTGGAACAGCTCTACTTCATTAACTGAGATATACTTCTATTCTAAATGATAGGTGATCAGGAGCCAGAGAATAAAGGTTGTATGTCTGCTAGAAACATTCTGGTAAGGATTCAAAAGGAGCATTCAAATAATCTAAATTTGGATAACCACCTTTTAGTTGGCAAATGCTTGGTATCTCTTGAAAACAGGAACTACTGTTACAAACAGCATTAACGGAATCCACATGCTTCAAACCTTGCAGAACACATAGCAACTCAACCAATTTTAGGAAATGGCAATTTGGGGGAAGGAAGACATTTGTTTCTGACCAATGGATTCCATGTTCATTTGAATGGAACAGCATATCTGCATGTATATACATACATATTCATAGGGTATTAAAAATGTTCCATTGTTTGAAGAACTCTACATGCAGTTTGGGAAAATATCAAGAATTTTTTTATTACTTAAAAATGTGGCGGGGAGGTTTGGGGGGGGCTTTGCATGACTTCCTCCATATGACATAAACTACTGGGAAAAAAACTGAAGAAACAGAATGGGACTATCAAACCATGAATGCCCTGAGCTGTTTCTGCAAAACCTAATTGCTAGCTTTGTTTTTATTAAATGAGGTTTGTATGTGAGCTGTTAACACAAGATTATTTGTTCAAAAGATAATGAAAACTATTAAGGAAAATAACATTGGATTGAGTATTCATAGATTAAATGGATGAAACTTTATAGCACAAATTCTTGAGATGGATGGATGGATGAAGAGATAGATGGAAATAGAGATATAAATATAGACACAGATATAGATTTCCTATTACATCAGTGGTGTTAGATTTTAGCACCAGTTCCTTGATATAAAAATTGATTATACAGATCTGTATATTCCTTCCACTATCATGAAAGCTCCTGCTTTAAAACTTCATCATACAGTAAAGAAGATGGATGGATTCATTCACCATCTGCTTAAGCAAATATACTTAAAGATGCTTCCACAAGTGTGATTAAGTGACAGCAGATCTAGGAGCAAAGAGTACTCAGATTTCAAAATGATGATTGTACAGCTGTAGCCTGCATCATTAGGGGGCCATAAAATTTTATGTTCCATTTGGATGGCAAGGACCTTAGTTGAAGATTTGGTGGAATGGGCAAATCAAGAAATGATCCATTTAGCAGTTGCGGTAAATTTAGAAAGGCCAATGAAAGAGAGATTTTAAACTATAATTACCACTTATCACCACAAAAGGTATGTTCTTGATTTTTTTTTTACAATTATGCTAAATTTCTACTGAAACTATACTTTTTTTGCTGCAGTATCTGTTATATTCCTACACTTAGACTCACTTTATATAATCATAATGCCTTGATTCTCCAACTGAAATCTACCAATAGGAATAGTAGTCGGGGGGGGGGTGGAATAGAAAGGATTAGTGGCAGCAGCTGCAGAAGCATGAAAAGCAGCAACAAATTTTAAAATATATATGACACACAGGAAAAGTAAAGGATGAAAGGTAAGAGAAAATGAAAATGGGACCTGGATCACCAGGGCAAAGGAAAAACAGAGAGGTAAGTTGAAATGGTATAAGTTAATGAAATATATGTATATGGAAATCAGAGTACAACATAAGTTCAGAGTCCCAGTACAGACAGATGTATATTCAAGAGTAACAATTTGCTATACCTGCAATATTTTAATTCTATTGAATACAGTAACTTTGCCTTAGCTGTGAAAACCCTTCCGCACATATTCGGAAACAACTATCTTCAGGTTCATATTTGAAAACAGAAGCCATCTCCTTTCACAGAGGATAGGTACACTTTACAAGTATTAATTCCGTCATTGCTAATACTATGTACTACTATTATTAATAATAGTACTTAGTATTTATAAGTATCACACTTTTTAAATAATAAAGGAAAAACTAGATCACTTTTTATAAAAAAAAGTAACATGTTGTTGATGTCAATGAGAAACGTCTCTAATTTGCAGAAATAATTGAGCTCTCTGCTGAAGAATGATTGCCATATCCACCTTGCAAGCATCTTGATTATTTGTATGAGCAAAATCTTCAGTCACTATAGGTGGAAATCCAAGAAACAGGGAACAAGAAGCAACCTCTACTACATGCTCGAACCATTTTAGAATTTAGGGTTGCAGGCTGTCACTTTAAACATTAAATAACAATGCTATGTAGAATGGCTGCACACTTCATGTATCACTGTACACTCTGTTATCATAGCTGTGACTTCACTCACTATCTAAATTCATTCAAAGGCACAGTTGTTTTGTTCTCACAAAACAACTGGCAGAATAGTGGATGCATATTTTGCCTCATATCTCAACTTCTACGAGGGCTAGTAACTTACATTAAAAAAAATGCAAGCTGGGAATTTGGACTAGTTTATGGGATGAACAGGGATTGGTTACATAGCTAAAGTCTGAGTGAATGATGGGCAAATTAGGCAATATGGCAACTTTACTATCTGTACAAATAGGAATTCTGTTGCTAAGGAATCTCCACCCATGAAACTATATAAGTGTTTGGTAGCTCTCTCACTTTCTGTGCATGCATTCCAATTAACATGTGCAGGTCAGGGTGGAGCTGAGAGTCAAGCTTATACTTTAGTTATACCCTGTCTCCTTCCCCTAAACTGGGCTGCAGGTTACATCTGAAGGAAACTGCAGAAATTAAAACAGATACAAGTAAAAAAGCATATATATCTTTGGTCATTCCAAATATGGAGCAATACCAATGAGAAGATCTTCTCCCATCGTCCCACCCCAAGACTGTCTTCTAAAAGAACCATATTATTTATTTATTTAGCACCACTGATGTAGGTAGCCCTTCATAATAAAGCAATAAAAGAGGCAGACAAAATGTACATAATCTATTTTTTAAAAAAGGGAATATAGGAAAGAGTAACACAATATAAAACCAATACAATACTAATGTAAAAAGAAGTATACTAAACTGAATGCAATACAATTACAAAGGCAAGTTAAGAAATACATATAATTAAGACAGACAAGGTTATGAAATTAAATTCATCAAAAATTCTAAAACCTTGGAAAAACAAGTAGGCTTTTAATTGAAATTTAAAAACAGTAATGGAAAGAGCAGTGCACAGATATTCAGAGAGACAATATAGTCAGCATTCCATGTCTGTGGATTTTATATCCACGGATTCAACCAACCATGGTTTGAAAATACTCTCAGGAAAAAGCCCAAAAAGCAAATTTTGATTTTGCCATTTGATGTAAGAGACACCATTTTAGTACACGATTGTACATAATTGGACTTGAGCATCCATAAATTTTGGTATCCTTGGGGGGCTTGGAACCAAACCCTAGTGCACACCAAGGGCCTCCTGTACCAAAAATATGGAGCCGCAAGATAAAAGGAATGATACTGAGCCAAAGAAGATGGAACCTTTGGTTTGGTGAGGAACACAGAATTCATAGAACAAAGATCCTGAGCAACCTGGTAAAAAGAAATAACAGCTTAAAGATAGGGGGAGTGAGCCCATATAGGCCTTTAAGAGAGTAGCCTCCTCTGTAGATTTTAAAGCCATTTCCGCACTGGGAATTTAAAATGGTGCAGAGCGACCTTCAACGGAGGTCTTGTATTCCTTTCAGATAAACCTGTGATGGTGATTGAACACAGACCTAGGACTTGGATCATGAATTTAACATGCAGCTATGTCCATGTGGGAGAAGGAATCCTTCAAGTAACCAGATCTCAATAAATAAATAATAGGACTGTATGGGTAAACCAAGACTGAACCCAGAAGTATCCAGCACAGACTAAACAAAACTGAATAATTTGATTTAAAATGCAAATAGTGAGTAATATTCTGACCATGGACTTGTTTTCCAAAACTTTTCAAATACATGTAGGATTCGTTTCATACAGTATATCATTAACAGTAGAGATGCTGACTGATATGAACTCCTGAACATTTTTAAAAACCAACATCACGTATTCTACCACTCAGAAACTACTTTTTTAAAAGAAAGCAAACTTGTTTACTTTTCTGTGCCTCAAAGTGCTGCCAAATACTATAATTATCAGACTTTGCAAATTCTACACTGAGGTTTCTAACATCTATTCAACCAATGAACCTGTAATTCTGCAAAGTATAGGTAAACTATATTTTGATAGTATGAATTTTTTATTAGGGAAGTTTTAGGTTCTAACTTCAACTAAACCCACACATGGAAGAATCAGTTAGGACATGTCCAAACAATATTTTGATCTTTATCATTCAGTATTCTTCTCTTTCTCCACTGGTTAAACATTTTTAACAACAAACATTCACTTTTGAAAATAAAGAAGAATAAGCACGTAACAGATCAGTAAGCAGTATCCTGCTGTGGTGGGCTGACATTGGCAAATTTTCACACATTAGATGCATACCTGGGTTTTCGGAGGGTTTCAGCCCTCTAGACAATAAAAAATTGTGGTCTCTAAATGTTTCAGCCACCTGCTCCAGCCTTCAGGGGAGCAAACTTTTTAGCAAATGTGCAGAGCAAAACTTAATTGTAAGCACATTAATAATGATGACAAAAAGTGTTGCCAATTCCACATAACAGTGCATGAAGGTTTTATAACACTCTGTGTGCCTCTGCTTTTTTCCTTGGGCATCTTTTTTTTTTTTAACCTGGTTATGGTGCAATATTTTGGTTTCATCTGTTTCTCTTATGTGCTCCCAGCAGCTTCAAATTAAATCAATGTTATCATTAGAGAAGAACAGAAAGCCTGTAGATCTAATTAGTTCTCCTTATTGGCCCAATTTGTTACCAATTTCATTTAATACAAACTTTAAGAGAAAAGCCTGAGATACATTTGCAAGAAACATTATCTTGAGAAATGTTTTCCACACCCTCAACAGCAGCTGAACTTGAAATGAAGAGTAATAAAAGAGAAGCATGGCTTGACTTGCAATCAGATGGCAGCACCTTTGCATCTCTCATACAGGACAAAAGGCCAGAACTAAAAAAACAGCTAAGCTTCTTGCCTTTATCATCCTAGAATTCTTAAAGTCCCATTCAAATGTCAGTTAAAGCAGAGTTATTTAAATTGGTTTATTTCTATCACTTTTGTTGGAATTAAACAATAGAAATGTTCAGGTATTTTCCAATAGATGGTGAACAATAGACCCAAACGTGTGTCTAAAATGCTGAACCATGGAGGGGGGTCAATACACTATAGAACAATCTGTGAATGATTCCAAGAGCTTTCTTATTAGCTGATAGCATAAAAATGGCTGGATCTGAATGCATGTTTATTGCATGTAGGAGGAATCTTTGATTGACCTGATGACATGGGTTACAACATTATGTGAGAAACCTTGACTTGTACTGAAAGTTAGTTGTCTGAATATCCATCACTTCTTGCACAAATTGAAGAATGAAAACATCCATAGAAACCATATACAATAGCAAGGTGAAAAACTTTTGCACAATCACTTGCAGAACCATGGTAATTGCTAATTAGTTATGTAAATAGGCTATCTTCTGTACAAAATTTCCTGGAGCAAACAGCAGAATATATTCATAGGATATAATCCAGTCCAAGGACATTGAAGTGGCCAAGCATGGAGGATTTCCATAGATTAAATGGTGTACCATCGTCCTCTACCCACTAGGAATGTATGGCTCAGTCCATTGCTTCTTCGCGTTCTGATGCATATACAATAAAATTGCACATCAAAATAGAAGAACCATTACAAAGTTGTTTCTTTAATTTTCAGCTGTACCTCTTCTTTCTCTCTGTTTTCTCTTCTTTCTCTCAACAACCATCAACATTCTGTAAACTCAGAGGTTCCTGTGAATTACATTTTTCCACTTTTTTTTGTTAAAGTTCTTATATTCATTACAATAATGACATTTGTTAGGAAAATTTTTTTTCACATTTCTTTATTTAATGTTCCCTTATGTGCCAAGCTACTTTTATACAGACACAAGGTATTCAAAAGCTGCTGCTGTTAAAAATGAAAGGAAGAACAATGTGCATACCAAATTTCAAAGCAAGTAAGGGGCTAATAAATGATTAGCAAAGGAAATGGAAGTGATTATGAAGTGATAAAGTAATATTCTTGACATGTATGTAGGCAACACATATAATGGTTTTCGTAAAGACTCAATATTTCTATGTATATTCATCATTACGCTCATGAGTGCTGTTAAATCACAGTATTGATCCACTGCATTATTCTTCCAAAGGGAAAAGTTACTTAGAAAGAAAATGTGGTGCAGAGTAATATGGGATGGAACTACAGCTTGCTAATAGAGCATTTTCTTAGAATATAGTTTTGAGTTTATCCCAGCTTTGAAATATCTTAGCAAGCAGGCCAGCAAGATGTTCAGTACTGGTAGTACTCATATAAACCAATGGGTTAATTCAGTGTAAGTTAATAGTGCATATGGGAAACCTAGCTCAGGAGAGAAGAAAACTGACCATTCAAAAAGGTAGGATCCAGGAACTACTAAAGAGATTATTTTCCTCTTCAGAGCTTATAGCTGAAGGTAGAATCACATAGCCATGGTGCAGGAAATTGTAACATCCAGACACATAGCAATCCAGGCATTGCTAAACTTCTATGATTGCCCATAAACATGGAAAAGGAAGGATTATACTCACTGTCTGACTAGTGAAGTATTATATTTTTTAAGAATTCATCACAGGGTGAGGTGTTGTAAGAGAAAATGTACTAGAGGTATGGAATGGGGGCTGGCTGACAGCGGTTAGAGTTGGAGGGAAAAAAACATAAGACTGATGAGTTCCATAAATATTAGGGATGGGCCAACTGAATCCTCAAATCCTCGAATCCTGGGTAAGGATTTGAGATCCCCGAATCCGAATCCCTGTGTCAAAACAGGCAAACCGAATCTATCGAATCTGCCAACCAAATAGATTGTTGAAGACCAGGACACCTGAAAACCGGGGAGACCAGACATACAAGGGAAGATAGTAAGTAGGTGATTTTTTCCCTTCGAGCAATAATGGCCTTTGCTAACAATTTCAGAAATTACCTCTGGACTTGTATTCTAAGATATTTAAATTGAACATTTCATATTTCAGTTCAGTACTTGACTGGAAGCTACAGGCTTGAGATTTCAAGGACAGCTGAAATATTCCTTTGCATAGCTCCTTTGCAAACCTCTTTCAGACACAATTCTGGAGTTTACAGTTTTACAAGGTGTCACAGCCTTCTCTGCCGAAGTGTGCTGGTGCATCATCAAACTACAAACCCCAGGATGCCAGAAGGAGCTATGCAAAGAAAACCTAGTTTTGACCTGGATTATCTCTCTACTGTAGTATGTGGCCCTGTTTACACAAGCAGGAAAATGTGGGGTTAATCCACATTTTCCTGCCAATGCAGAAAGGGCCTTCATGTCATTTTTCAATCTGGGGAGATCCTGAGGCAAAACTATGACAATTGTCTTGGTCAGGTTTCTTCAGAGGGAGATTTGCCTTTGCCTAGGCTTCTGCTAAGGCTGAGAGAGTGTGACTTGCCCAAGATTATCCTTCTTTCCCTTGCTTTTTAAACTCTTTTTTAAAAAAGGATTCGAAAGATTTGAGATTTGTGAGATTTGTGGATTCCCAGAGCCTTCTAGGGATTTGGATCTGGATTCGGAAAATTCTGGATTCGTCCCATCCCTAATAAATATTCAATATATATTAAAATTATTTAAAATATGTTAGCATATGCTAATAGAATATCACATTTGTTCAATTACATAATCTATCTCCAGAGTTCCACTAGAAATCCAGAGATGGAAGTTTGGTTTTTCAACTGACATCTCTGTACAGGTATTTGTATTCTGTAGGATTCAGTGGGGTACTTTTGCTGACATCAGCTACTTCTGTAAGCAGAATTGGTGGCATCACCAGCCCTTCCCTCCTGTAATTACTGTGTGTCCTAAAGATCTGCTCCAGAAGGTTGGGAAAGCCTAAGAAAATCCTGAAAAAACTGAGACTCCTAGCACAGCATTGACTTTAATTTATCATAAAGATTAGGGCAATTTTTTAAAACTACATATTTTTTTTTCTTGGCAGTATATTTTCTCAAAACATTTCTTCTGATACTGCTAACATTATTTCAAATATTCATAATGATATGCCACAAACAACACTAATCCCAATTGGATATATTATATACAACATTAAAAAATCACAGCTTCAGTTCTGCAGTCATATGTACCCCTCTGTTTGACAGGACATATCTTCTCCCTCCCACCAAAGGATTTCGAATCTGTGTTAAGATGATTTCAACTATACTCAGTTCTGTAATACCATGGGTCTTGTCCTGTTCCTAAGGTTGCTTTCCTGTACATCACTGGAAATAAAAATAACACTTCAAAAATCATACACTCTTCTACACAAATCTATGGAGATTGGGAGAAGCTGCAACACCTACATATTTGGTTAAATGTAGAACTTTATTTCACTTGCAGACTGACATTATGTGGTGGAGTTCATGTAATAAATTATAAGCAAAATTATCTTTATGTTGTGATGGCCCGGTTGTTTTGTTGTTATGTGTCTTTAAGTTGTCGCTGATTTATGGCAACTGTACCATAGGGCTTTCTAGATAAAATCTATTCAGAAGCTGTTTGCCCTTGTCTTCCTCTAAGGCTGAGAAAGTGTGATGAGCCCAAGGTCACCCAGTGGATTTCCATGATTCAGCAGGGATCTGAAATCTGGTCTCTCAAAGTCTTAGTTCAACACTCAACCCACTACATGATTCTGGCTCAGTAGTGACTTTTTTTGTATGAAATGTGGGATGTACTGTAAACTTGGTTTGTTTACTACTACATTTTTTTTCAAAGTTTTTGCATTAAAAATTCTTCCTTGGTTGGAATTCCATTTTTCTAAGCCTTTGAGTTGCACAGTCTTCAATGCATTGCAAGGCAACATCCCATTAAACTGTTCTAGTATCTTGACTTGGGGGTATTTCATCACATATAAGCTAAATTTAAAAGTGCTCTTCCATATATGGAATCATCTGTTCCGTCAGTGAAAAGATGCACAACAGCAGGGGTAGGGAATCAGGTCATA
Organism: Cyclura pinguis; assembly: GCA_030412105.1. Classification (NCBI taxonomy): domain Eukaryota; kingdom Metazoa; phylum Chordata; class Lepidosauria; order Squamata; family Iguanidae; genus Cyclura; species Cyclura pinguis. Next base: position 160,496,786 of record CM059603.1, on the reverse strand, counting down.
TGATGAGAGGCTTCTGACTATATTTTAAAGAATGACCAATAATGAGCTTTTTATTCCCTTTCCCACATTACTGGTTGAACTAACGAGTTGGCATAATGGAATTATTTGGACGTATTGAGACCCTTTGATTGGGACAGCTTGTAAACCAGATTAGACCCACAGTCAGAGGTCCCTCTCCATTGGTACTATAGGCTGCTGTGAAGGTAAGTGGGAAAATTTTATCTTCCTTTCTTATCTCCCACAGTACATTCTCAAAGGTCACATAGTTCTGAAACAAATTTGTAGGTGGAGGAGAATGGGGAGTAAAATGAAAATGTACACCGGTAGGGTATAAAAATGTAAACTTATTTCATTCTTTCATGGGAGAGTGATAACACTCAAAAGTCTTCTTATTGAGTAAGATTACAAGTTTTAGCACATTTTGGGAGGTTTTTTTTCCCAAAATGTATGGGATTTTCCACAAAAACTAGTACTTTGTGTAAAATACATTTTTTACTGATGATAGTGTTTTGTGTGGAAATGGACAAAAACAGCAACAACAAGCAAACAAACATTAATTTGTTTTCATATTGTAATGAAAAATGTTATGGACCCTGACAGTTTTCTGCGGATAAGAATATTCTTTACATTCAAAACTCTGAATGTAACCCAAGAATAGGTTATGGTCAATTACATATTAAATATATTTTGGTCTCTCTAAAATAATGGGACTATAAAGGTTCTGATGTAGCATCATCCTTTCTGACTTAAATAAAATGTAACACCAAATAGTACAGTGAGCATATCTGCTACCTGTTATTGTACATTTTTTTACCAGTCACTGTTAACATTTATTTTGGAAATATCCATGTTACTAAATGGTTGTTGTTCATTTCTCATTCATTAAATTCAAAGTATCTAATTTTGGATGATCTCTTTTGTACCCTCATATACTGGCTGTGTATTGATCTAGAATTCACAGTCCCAGAATCAACTTTTTGGCATCTCTTCTGGTATAGAGATGGGGTGCCCTACCAGACCCTATAACATAAACCAAAGGAAGGCGGAAAGAAATACAGTCTCTATCAATTACTGCTTCCTGATGTTTTAGATTATATGTCTCAAACAATTATAAGATGAAAATAAAAATTTTTTATATTCAGAGCTACTTCTGCTTAAAATGCACCATTTCAAACAGGAGGAATAGGTAGATTTTTGTCCAGAAAGCAAGTACAAAGTATTCATGAAACTATAATTACAAATCACTGTAATTATTTGACCCTGATCTCTTTTATTCACAAGACACTGATTCAGCTGTAGGAATGAGTTATATTATTTTAATAAAATGCTAAGACTGCACATAGTCACATTTGCCCTATGAACAGCACTCTCCTCTTGTTTTACTAAGTAGTCTTATTAAAAGGAATTCATTTAAAAGGTAGCCATTAATATACCAAACATTTTGCCATCCTCACATATCATTGTCAGTTCTATTTTCTCCATTCTGCCCTGACATTCTGCCCTGCATTTTGCAACATGGTACTGCTGCTCATCTTTTCACCAACCACCCCTGTTTGCCCTTTCTACACTCAGGCATCTTTTCCAACTCACAGCAGTCTTTGAAGAACAAATGGATGACAAAGATACTTCTATATACTGAAAGCAGAGCAGCAGCTCTCTGCTTTCTAAAATCTCAGTTCTCCTCCCAATAGCCACTGGTGGAGGGTTCAGATTATGTTTTTTTTAAAAAAAAAAAAAATCTTTATTAACTATCATAAGAACTGAAAATACAATACATACGGAATCAAGATACAATAAATTCACTTGCAACTTAAACAAGTTCGTCAATAAATAAGTATATATTTAAAGTATCCATATGCTTGTCTAATATAATTCTCTTCTCTTCTTTCTTCCTTCTTCCTTCTTCATCCTTTTCTTCATTCCTTCTTTCCTTATCAAGCTAATAATCAATCTAACTAACAGCCAATTTTAGCTAAGATATAGTATCATCTAACACAGTAATGACAATAGTAACACAATAGCGAAAATGACAATATCTATATCTAATGCCATTAAAATATATAATTAATCTATTAATCTATTGAGTGTAACCATTTAATTTACTATGTTTGCAACCACTATTATTTAAAATATCAATGTGTTATCCTAAGAATAGAATGCCTCAGCCTCTAACAGCTATACTATCACCAATTAGCTCCATAATAATATTTTTCCTTACTATTCTATGATTTTTTTTGTGAACTTCCCTATATACATATCTATAACTGTATAGCAAATAAGAAAGCATCTTTCCATTTTTCCTTCCATATGTTCCTGATCGGTTCCCATTCCTTATTTGTCTTATCTATACTTCGGTTATCACTTAAATATACAGTAAGAATATCCATTTGACACATATCAAATAGCTTAAGCTGCCAATCTTCAATTGTTGGGATCTGTTTATCCTTCCATCTAGAGGCATATAAAACCCTTGCTGCAGAAACCATATACAATAATAAGTGGCCATATTTCTTCTGTTGCGGATTATGATTTTCCAAAATAGAACTGAACAGGCATGTCTGCTTTTGCATATTATGGCTGGCCACAGAACTTCTTTAAGAAAGGAAAAGTTGAATTATCTTCCCTTTTAGCTAACTATATGGGTTGATGCCAGAAAAAGAATGCTGAGACAAAGAGTCTTTAAGAAAACAAAGTGAGAATGCTGTTGATCAATGGAGAAGAACAATATGGGAGGTCATGAAGGGATCATGGAAATTTCATGTAAACGTGGCATAGATGATGTGCCTAAGAGATCGCAGCCATTATCTGAAAATGAACTTTTAATATTTTATAAATTCTTGTTACATACATTACCATATATTTTCACTGTAACTACAAGCCCACTACTCTGTCTTTCAAAGTCTGCTATCAAGACCTGACCTTTTTTTAATGACAGTATATGAGCAAATTCAGAAGGCATTATGGCTTAGAGGTGAGACAATAATATAAATATATGAGCCAATTCAAAATAGACGGACCCTGCTTAGCATTTTTAGATCAATGTGACCCCAGCCATGGTGGCAGAGGAACAGCCACCATAAGAGAGATAAGAGCAGAAGCTAAGAGCAAGACAATAGCCAAATAACTCACTAAAGAATACAAAAGCCATTGTGGCTCACATCAAATCCCAACCAGAACTGGAATCTCTTTATATATCCTTCTTGTAAGATTGTCCAATGGTCTGTATGAGTGACCAAGGCCAGTCCTGAGCCACAGAATATTTCACTGCCCTAGAAGGAACACAAATAGTTTAGAACTGTGATAATCAGATTTTATGCAGTAGGAGGAGATTAAGAAGATTTATATGCCTGATCTTAATTTTTGAAAGAAACATCAGACACATAAGGAATAAAAAATATTTACCACTCTTTATCTTCTGTGCTCCATATTTCACTTTTATCCAAAAATCCTTCCAGAATATTCCTACATATAAACACTGCAGAAGAAAGTATCTCACATAAGGCTTTTCACTGAAAAAATCTTTTGTCTGTCACCATCAAAGGAAACATTGACCTGAATTAGAAGCCATTCTATAATTTGTCTTTCTAGCTCTATTTTGAAGAACCCAACAGATGGTGAAAAAAGGTGTAGAAATTTCCACTGTACGGGTATGAGTCAGTAAGGCCTCAGGCTGTGCAACACATGTAACTTAGACGACAACACACTGAAGCGCCTTTACTTGCAGACAGTGAATTTGCTCCTAGTTACTGCCTAATGTGTGTGAAGCGCAGTAGTTGGTGACATCACTACCCACTTTTACGGTTTACTTTCACACAAAATAGAAGTTCAGCTCCCAGATAAAGGAGAGCTCCAGGCTTCTGAATATGGGAGCCAGCCATCAGCTCATGCTGACAGAACCTGCAGCTAAGGACACTGTCAGAATCAGATGGAACATTTTCTGAGTCATTTGCAATCGCCACCCACCGTGGCTTGTTAATGGCACATTGGCACCAATCAACAGCATGTTGTTTATTACTGTCATCAAACCCTTCTCTGTTCTTTCACTTGACCACCCAGCAACAGTACTGGGCACAAGTACATGGCTCAAAAACAGCTAATGGCCAGGTGGTCTCTGAATACACTCAAAAGATTCGTCCTGACAGTGACTAAGATTAAAGCAGGAAACCTGTCAAAAATATTGCTGCCATATAGAGCTTCATTTTAGGCACTGCAGCTATCAAGGTATCAAGAAAACCACATCTATTTCTATTTTCCTAATAAGTTTTTACCTTGCCACTGCCTCAGGATATAAATATTGGGCATTCTGGTGGAGAAAGGAAGAGTAGACCCTGGGTAATTCCTTCAGAGAAAGCTGCAGGTTCCAGACAGTTTGCCCCATAGCCTCTTAGCTTGTTTGCTACCTTCAGACATAGTGATGGACACTGTTCAGCACCAGTGTTAAAGCTCATTTCACCTGCCAGTCCAGTCAACTTCTATAGGTGGAATGGGAAGAGCTGCAGTTGTGTCCTTTGTCTTGGGTAGCAAAGTCCCAGATATGTTTTTTTTTACATTATCTGCCCTCCACAGAAGTACAGAAAAATCATTGTCATTGAAAAGCAACAGTGACAAGTAGTTACCAAAATAAAGCCCAGTATGGTACCCCGTATCCTTTAAAATACCAGCAAACTTGAATGAATTAATTTACACAGTTGTGGTTTGTGCATAATATATCTTGCAGTTAATGCAATTTCTTTCTTTTCTTTTAGTATGATAGTTTTATTTCTTGTGAGTCCACACTTTCATAAGCATACGACTGGTACAAATAAAGAAACCTGAAATGGTTAATAAGCAGCTACAAAGTTATCAAGGAAGAGTTTTTTTGAACCTGGCATATGATACACTCTGTTCTCTTGGGCACCCTGGTGACAACAAATCAGATAACTTTTTTAGAATCCTGATAATCTTATTTTGTGCAGGGGTGAGGAAATTAAATAGCAGAGTTTTATTTTTGATTGTAATGTTTGGATTGGAATCTCAAATACATAAGGGCACATCCGTTTACCTCTCTTTGCGTTTTATGTTCTGTATTTCACTTTTTTCCCTAATTTTTTCTATCATATTTCTGCATGTAAAACATTTCAGAGGAAGTACAGCAAATAAAGCTTTTCTTCTCAAAATCCTGGTCAAATAGTCTGTCACCATAAAATGAAACAGAGGCCTGAATTGTATGTTGTTCTCTAATTTCTCTTTATGTTAACCCCATTCTCCCAAATTGTAGTCAGACATGTAGGTTCACCCTATGAAAACAGCAGTACCAAATTTTGATAGTAAATATCATGGAAAGAGAGACTGCCGTTTGAAATGAGTGGGAAAGCATAAACAACAGTGATACAGTACAGGGGTTCAGTGATACAGTACAGGGGTTCAAATTGGCCACACAATGGATGTCAAATTCTCAACAACTTTAATGGCTACAGTTTGCAGAATCTGACATACAATAGGGTATGCATGGAGAACCCTGAAAGAATGATTTCTTACTGAGATACCCGGCATGCCCCTGAGAAAACGTAAAGAGATAGAAGGCAAGCTCAGGACAACTACAGAAACCAATACAATGGCCATCACTGACATCTTGGGGGTGAGGCTGGCATTACTTCTGAGTTAAGGTAGACTTTGAACTCCCTCGAGCAAAGCCTCCTTCAGTGGGAAGCAGGATGATCAACCTGCTTATTCTCCACTGTAGCTCCTGCAGCTGACCATTGTCTCTAACAAGTGGAACTCTGATGAACAACCAAGCAAAACAAGCAACTGAAATGTTTGGTAGGTGAAAGCTGAGGCCCACTGGTTCATTTGGTGAAATTCCCATGCAGTCCATTAACCCTGGAACTAATACACATTATTCACAAGGTTGTGTCAAGAGACAGAATGAAAGGGGGTCCTTTTTTTTTTTTTTTTAGTGCAAGAGGAGCTCAGGAGGAGAAGGTTCCTTTATTGGTCCATTGGCTCTGGAATGAAGCATGAGCCAAGACACAAGCAGATCATGTTGCAGCCCAACTGTGTGCAAAGGCTATAATCCCTGCCTGTATTAAGATACTTTTCTACTTTTCTCATTACTCTATACAAACCCTCATATTTAATTACATATTAATGCGCATATTCACATATTCACACACATATGAGTGTGGTGGAGTCTCCTTCTTTGGAGGTTTTTAAGCAGAGGCTGGATGGCCATCTGTCGGGAGCGCTTTGGGGGGTGTTCCTGCATGGCAGGGGGTTGGACTGGATGGCCCGTGTGGTCTCTTCCAACTCTACATTTCTATGATTCTATGATATTCTTCAGTGTATTTTGTCTCCAAACATAGATTTCTCAGTGCATTGTCTGCCATAACAGACATTTTTAAATGTATTACATTAACGTTTTCTGGACTAAGACTTGCATTACAAAATACAGAGATGTGTGAAATCCAAAAGATAACTACCTCCTGCAGGTGCAGTCAGTTCATATCAGAATTCAGAAAGAATGAGTTCTTCAAGCATCCTTAATCTGGCTGAAAACAAGTTTACAAAGAACTGTCACTTCTTTGAAAACAAAGTAAGGTTTCAGCTCAGAAGAAGGTCATGTTTCTACATATTTTGTATAGTCTTTTTTTTTCCCCAGAAGCACACTTCAGCCTTCCACCTTCCACCATGGAATGAAATGAGAGTATATTCAAATACATCCCTAACAGCATCTAACAAAACCCTTGCTATATTTGCTCTTTTTAGTGCCTGATTCATGTCAATTTGTTTTACCAGCCAGCAAAAGAAACAGCCAGAAGATCTACTATACAAAAGCAAAGAACAATCAACACTCAGTTAGGCTAGAATTTCCCCTATCTTCATGAATTGAATTCATGGCTGTGTTCTCACTAAGCTGAGTTTGCACAGGAAGAATTCAGGTCAGACACCAGGGAAAGATGGAAGAACTATTTATCTTGCTTCCAACATGCAATCTGCATGCTATTCAAGTGGCAACTTTTCCTTTATCTCCAGACTGGTGAATGGAAGAGGGAATTGACAACTGTCTATGTTTCAAGATTCTGGATGAGTTTCCCTATAGCCACATTAGTGCATTGTCTTACCAATACACTGGGAAGCAGAAGCCAGACACCCTTTCTTCCCTTCTCTTTTATTTACTTTATTAAGCCTGACTGACATCCTACTATGGGGTCAATTCAGAAAAGTTTTCCCATCCGGCAGAAAGTTGCTGCCAGATAATCCCTATAACATATTTTCTACTTAAATTGGAAATCTCATAATTTCTAATAAGTTATTTTTTTCTGTATGCATTTTATGTTTTGCTTTGCTTTCTCTCTAAATTGCTAAAGTTGTATGCTGCCACGCCTCAAATCTATACTAAAAGACCAAAGAGGGGAAAAAAGAACTTTGTAAGACTAGTAAAACAAGGACAATCAACAAATGATGATTTTCAAACTACAACTCATGATCATTTATTTTCAAGATGCTATTTAAGGTGCACATATAACTTGTGTGTGTGTGTGTGTGTAGGTCACTTACAGACACAAAAGACAAAACATTTGGCACACCTACCAATTTTCAATGTCCAAATATTCAATTATACTTTTATTTAGAGTGAAGGTCTTCAACTTGCAGACTGCCAACTATTGTTGGCTTGCAATGCTCACTGATCAACTATCAACATATCCAGCACTGAGGAATGACGCAAGTTGCAATATGAATATCTACAACATCACAAGTTGTCCACTCTGATCTAATGTATAAAAACAAGGAGACCAGAAGCATACAACACGCCACTCATATCATTTTTCCAACATAAGTCGCTGTCATTAGGAGGTGGGTATTAAATTACTAGTTCAACAGATATACATTTTAACAACTTTAGGAAAAAGAAGCATACAATCTGTCCTGTGAAACCAGTCATTTTAGGATAACACTACTAATGACTACCAAGCGATACAGGCTGAACACTGAATCATGTTAAAATTTGCTAATTGTAAGCCATAAAACCAGAAATAATGAGTTCAGGATTTATACACAATATAAAGTCTAGAACAGAAAGCAGGAAGCTTTGTATAATGTAGAATGTACGTGTTACTGGGAGCAAAGACACAGAACAGTTCCAGGCAGAACCCTTGTTTGGTTGTAAAGAAAGGTATGAGCAGACTTGACTGATAATAAATGCATAGCAAGTGCCATGATTGCTGATGTTATCAGCTGACTGATATAATCTGATGGACAGCAGCCAAATGCCAAGATCTACTTCTACCGTTTTATTTTATCTTCAAGAACCTGACTGGAGGAGATGGATTGTTAACATATACGAAGTTCACTAGAGATCACTTATCCCATTGGACCAGATAGGATAAGCTGATAGGCTGGGTGGAGGCTGGGAAGAATATAAAATAAGCTGAGAGGAGAAAGAAGTCAGACTGCTTTGACAGTCTTCAACAAATAAAGAATACTGTTTGACAGACACCTATGCAGGTCCATCCTGATAAACTGCCCAGACAGGCTGATGCAAATTGATGCTACTGGTAAGAGAAACAAATAGGCTATATCTACTAAATAAATATATTTCCCATTATGTAATGGATCCCTGTTATGGACATTTAGAGATACAGCATGGGTGCTGTCAGATACAGCAGTGATCAAGGTTATTAATTCTTGGATGCCTACATATGTATAGTTCCTCAACAGAAAAAGAGTGTATTATTTGATGGATATATGACTGAATTATATTAAGCTTATAATGTTCCTCTATACATTAACTATAGAGAAGCCTGCTAGAGAGATGCAGAGATAAAGGTTCAGTCCTTATGAAAATGTTACATCTTACTTGCCATATGCTGGAATACACTGTTATGTAATGTGGTGAATTGCCTTACATGCAATGTACTGTAATGTAATGAAATCCAGGAGCCCAAATGTTAACCTGTCTGTGTTTCTTCCTAAGGGGTGAGTGTACATTTTGTATATTTATGATTGCATATGATAACAACAGGCAACCTGGTCATTATCCCACATAAATACCCTGAGATTCCAATATTTAAGTGTGCCTAAGTGAAGTTTTAATGTTAATTCTGCGTGTCTTGATTTTACCACTATCACAACTTGGATACCCAAGCAGTCAGAAGGTGATCAAGGAATCCCTAACAGGAACAGATTAGTTGACAAATAGCAAGTTGCCCTCATCCTTCAGTCTAAATAGATAAGCGTAAGAAACCATGCTTGTTTCGCAAGACGAGACCTACCAATTACCAGATATTAGGGAGCAGCAGTGACAATCTGCCATTTATCTTCTCTTGAAGATCAAAGCTCTGTATATCACAGAACCCATTCAACACATCTAAAGTTATTTGAGGCTCACAGGAGTGGCGGAGTACCTGTCCCACTGCCTGTACTGTAGTAATGTCCAGCTGCCAAACCAGTTAGCTTCTGTAAACAGAATGGAGCTGATGTCGTCTTGTTATCTTCCTCAGGGAAAAAAACATCTTGGGCTGAGATGATTAATAGTCATAACTGTGATGTACTATTGCTAGGATCTGAAGGAACATTTCTCTGAATTTCTGTTGCTATAAAATAACATTGAAAGAGGGGCTGTTCTTATGTCATGTTTACAGAGTTTCCAAAGGATTTGTTTGGATCCTGTTTTACAGGGTCTGTTTTACAGGGTCACCAGAAGGAACAGGCAAGGCAGCTGACTGCACTGTGTGACAACTGAAGAGAGTATACTGTTGCTGTTTTTAATTCAAACATACAAATGCAAAGAACATTCACAGATTTTCTCATTCTCAATAACAAAAGGATCTCAACACAGTGAAACATTTTTTAAAAAAACAAAAATCAAATCTATCAGATCTTTTTGACCATTGTACATGACTAAAAGTCTACTTTTTCCATTGGCAGTAAAAATAGCGAAAAGGTTCAAAATATTTGCACAAAAGCTCTTTTGCACAAAAAGCATTTTATAAAAAAAACTATTTTTGCACAAAAACTTTCATTATTTTTTTTAAAAAAGAAGTCCTAAAATTTAAAAAACAACATCAAAAAAGCACAAACTCAAATACATGTAAAAACACTTGTAATTTTGCTCAATGGGGAAAAACTTTCGATGTTTTTCATTCTCATTTCTGACATAGAATCATAGAATCATAGAAATGTAGAGTTGGAAGAGACCACATTTAAATAAACAAAGCTGTTGAAGTTCCTTCTTCTACCAGCTAATAAACTAACAACTAAGGTTGCAAAAACATAGAAGTGTTTTTTTCTAGAAAAGGTAAGTATAGTTTTTTCTGCCCTTTAGCCAATGAAAAAATAAGCCATGTTCAGCTCAGAAGGACTTGCTTATGTATAAATATATATCAGATTGCAAACACAGTTTGAACTCTCAGACCTTGTTCAAATATTTTTGTCCACTTGCAAACTAATCCTGCCAACTTAAATTTACATTTAGAAGGTAATATTATATACATTTCCTGAGAAGTACTATAGATATTATTACTTTAATGCCAAGGAAAGCCACTTAGGACAACAGTCATACTGGAAGTTGAGCTCTGTTTATGCCATCCTCAGCTCAGCTAACTCCTAATGAGACTTCTGTCGGACAGATACCATGTGTGTGCTAATGATCTTAAATAACTAAATAATAGCAAGCATTCCCAGTTCAGAAAGGCGTGCTGAAGAAGCTGTCCACTGAAGAATTTTTAAGCATCACAATCTCAAATTCTCTTGTCTTCAATGTGCACAAAAAAACAAAACTGAAATTCCACTGAAAAAAAAATTGTCAGCTTCTATGAAGTTTGGGAATTTTGTGAAGATTTTTCTTTTGGTGCAGAAGACAACACTCTTCATGCTATCATAACAAAACTTCTGAAATCTGAACAGTCATTTAAAAATGCAAAAAACCTCTCATAATATTGAATAAAAGGAAAACTTCAGATGCTTTTCATACATGTATACAACAATACAGTAAACAATTATTTATATCCCTAGGTACCGTGCAAGTGCTGATGAATTCTGTATATGGTGATGAAGCAACCTTTGGCCTTTGGAAGCAATCATACCACAGGCCAAAGACTGGGTTCTTATGTACAATGTGTAGCATGTTCTTTATTCCACATGTCGCCCCTGGAATTGCAATCCTCTGCACATTTATTTGAGAATAAAGTGGACCCAAGTCCTTTCATACAACCTAACTGTAACACTATGATTCGACTTTTACAGATAGATGGATGCTGTGGAACCCTGGGGCTTGTAGTTCAGGGGGACATTAGATACCTTGGTTGAGGAATTCTAAATGTGTGTGTGTGTGTGTGTGTGTGCGCGCGCGCGCATCCACACAAGTGTGCAACTTCATGTTGCCTGTTGGCTTATTGCAACCACATGAATTTCATAGCATTTTCTTAGGCAAGGAATATTCAGAGATCCTTTTGCCAGTTCCTTCCTCTGAAATGTACCCTACAGCACCTGGTGTTCATTGGTGGTCTCCAATCCAAGTACTAAATATCCCTCCCTAAATTGCAAATCCAAGTTGGATTCCATCCAAACAAGAAATAAGCCTGGTAGTTAACATGGAACCATAGGAGTATAATTGTGTACTGTGAAAGCTCCCCAGGACACAATGTGGGTTAACCCTCAGTAACCTGACTGCACCACATTCTTCAAAATAAATCTTTGAGCAAATCTTCACAGGTTCACGTAACAAGTATGAGGCCCAGAATGCTAAGAACATATTACCATGCAATAAGCTCCACTGAAGCTACAATCCTACCCAGACTTATCTGGGAGTATATCCTACTAAACTTAAAAGCATTTGCTTCTAGCTACCATGCATGTATAACACAGTGAAACTAGGGCCATTTTTGCCCTATACTGTAATAGTGCTATTATTCCACTCTCAACATCCTATGGAATCCTGGGGTTTGCAGTTTAGGGAGGGGCATTTAGAATTCTCAGCCAGAGAACCCTTTGGCTTCAATAAATTACAAACCTCAGAATTCCACAGGATGTTAAAAGTAGAATAATAGCACTATAGCAGTATAGGATGGAATGCCCAAGGACTTTCAAGCTGATATTTAGGAAAGAGCTACAAAGGGTTTTTCTGAAACTTTTTGTTTATTCTGGGTATCTATCATCACTTCTCAATTAATTTAGGTAGTGACAGTCTTTTATGATATTTTATCTTGGAAGCAGAGAAGTATGTGCACCTGTGCTTACACAGAGGGTTAAGAGATTCTATAATGGTAGAATCTCTTAGGGTACCCTGGTGTATTCTCTTTGCATACTCTCTGCGCTGTTGCTTCCTCACCAACAAATTGATACACTCAGGTCTAACTTTACTTCTACTTAGTTTTACTTCTACTTCCAACAATTATGTTGTACCCAGCAGATCTCATTTTTCAGTATCTTGCTTCTTACTTTTTAATAAATACTTTACTAATTACTGGAAAGGATCTCGAATATTTTATTGAAAACAAGAAGTTCCACACAACCCACCATTTTATTATCCCTATTACATTTCTTTTGGAAGACTGGCTGCACAGCTGTTTAGATTATGATTTCTTAGGGTACGGTTGCATTTTAAAGTGGAGATTCAGGAAGTGAAAGTGTTATTTTCTAATAACTTTAATCCAGACATATCTACTCAGAAGTAAGTCTCACCACCTTCAGTGTGACTGTCTGCCATATTATGGTGTTTATGAACAACAGTGTAACTGTAACTGACACACTAAGTGCCATTCAGTATCAGTTGTGAATGTTGCTTTAGAGGAAGATAAGATAAGGGAGTGCCAAAATTCCATCTCTGCTTAAAGACCTGGAGACAGCCCTGGTTTTTGTTCTCAACCTACAGGCTTCTTTCATATCTTACAACAAATATACAGGTCTCTGATTCTCAGTCATCACAAAGGAGTTAAATGAAACATACCTAAAGCAGAATTTCAATTCAGTTGAAAACATTTAAAAAAGTTCTTCACCATCACTATTCTGGATGTTATATCTCAGGAAGCTCTTTCTGATGATATCTGAATACTGGCCAAGTTCCAGCTCCTACATCTTTCACTCATTTCAGTAATTATGTGTGGTATTCCTGAAAGACCATCCACAAAACCCACATTCCTTTCATATGTTGATGGACTTCCACAAATGGAGTAAGTCAGTTCAGACTTTTAAACAGAACTGCAACAGAATGCACGTACTTCTATAGGCTCTACAAACACAAAGAAGTTACTAACAGGGTAACAGATCTAGAATTATACTATGGTGCAGAAAAAAATCCAGCATGACTGTTACTGTATCTACATAATATCACAAAATAAAATATAAATGTTATATTTGTCTTAATGTTTTACATTAAAAATATAGCCCAGTTTATTCTATAGAAAATGGGTACTTTATGCTATTATAAAACATCTTGTAACCCTCAAATTTAAAAAGTCTCTATGATGTACTGATAGAACAGAAGTTGTACCCATAATTTTAGCTTCTTTCTTTAGCATGGTAATAAGCTTCCTAGAAATAAGCTGAATATAAAGCATTGCCTCTTCTACAAGGTGGAATGCTCCTGTACATCAAACCATTATCTTTGGGGGGGGGGCAGCTGAGTAGTAGAAGTTTGAAGTGGGCTGGCCAGACCTACCTTTAGTTATCACTCGATAAAGCACTTCTCACTGCTCAGCATAGGGGAACTAAGAAATCACTTTCAAAATTGAGCTTGTGATCTTCATCTCCATGTATATGCACTGAAATATGCACTGGTTTAAAATCTGATTGAAATGCAGGATGTTCTCTGTATTTATAATTCCTGACCTATAGGGAATATACATTTTACAGATCTGTTAAGATGGATATACCAGTTCAAGATAGATGATGTAAAACAGTGGACCAGCTAAAGGAAAGGAACAAAAGCAATGGTCGTTCCAGGGTATATGGCTCAATGTAACCTGTAATTCCATAATCACTTGATCTGAAGGTTGTTGTTGTTTTTTTCATTGTATGGATAAGAGAGAGGTAAAACAGGTTAGTTCTACTGTAAAAAGACCCACATGTGCACTTCATTCTTCCCACAAACTTTGGTAAGTTTTTATAGAATCCTGATAAATGCTGGTAGGTTAAGCACTTATTTTCATTTGATTTCAAAGCCCTGCTTCTGAACCTTTCTGTAGTTTATTCTTACATGGATATACTGCACTGGAAAGTGGAATTGATATAGTGTTCTTGTTTAGCCCCAGGGCTGTGTTCACCCAAGAGCTTGACTGTTGGTAGAAATGTGCTCATAAAGATGTTACATATGTGGTGGTGGTGTTGCCCCAGAAGCACAAAAGGCAACAGAGGTCTCCCAGCTTCTCCTATCTCATGCATTTTGAAGTGCATTTATACCAGTTTGTTCCTGAAATGTTCTTACACCCTAGTAAAATTATTGGAAACTCTTACTGTTAGATGCTGTGAGAATTTCCAGGCTCCATTTAATTAATTTCCACAATTTCTATGACCATAAAAGCCCTCAAGGTGGCTCACAAACAATCCCATAAAGAATAAAAGACGCAGTTAATAGACTAATCAAAACACACAGCAATACAACAACCTCAAACTACTGAAAAGCAGAATCAAAGCAGCAGTAACCATTAATAGAGCAAGAGATTAAAATTAAATAAGGATCTTTACAATGACATCAGTCTTTTGACATTATATCCATGGTAGTTATTTCTTGTAACCATATGAGACCTTCATCTAACAAGAGAACCATGCATATGTATATCCATTATGATTTTGAATTATATTTACTTGATGGCTTCACGTATTCAAGCTGAGGTCACTGGATTCTCATTTGCGGGTGTCCTACACTAACTGTTAAACTACATTCAAGGTTTCACAGAAGAAACTCTGAATGAAATGAGCATACTGAGAGACTTCTTTGGGGGAGGAGAGCTTTGTCAAATTAAGTTTTCTCCCAGTTTCTTCACAATACATCGCACAGCATTGCCCAGTAATTTAATTGAATTAACTTCAAAATATGCTGTTGAGTATAGACCAAATGTACTTACCTTTGAAGAAGCAGTCTTCATTGTGAACAATGGTAATCTTTTGCTTTTTCAGGCAGGCTGCCCTGTGTACCTCACAGTGATTTTCATAGAATTCACCATCAGACCCACATACGGGCTTGTAGTGTGGCTTGCAGTGTTCCATACAGACGCACTCTGCTTGTCCTGTTCCTCTGTTAACAACACAGTGCCTACCCAAACCACAATACTTATTTTCACAGGATCCAAGAGGAACATCATGATTCACATATCCTGAAGAGAAAAAAGAAGAGAGAAAAAGACTGTTAGATTGTATGCCAGCCTCATACTGATATATACAATGCCTGGAAAAGCGGGGAAATGCTCATTCTCTTCTATAAATGGATATATTCCAAAGTGAGAAGAATCACCATGTGAGCTTCATCCACTTTTTGTATACCAGTCTGCAGTAAATTTCCTTAGAAAACACATTTAGTTAAGATATAATACCCTTCTTTCACTTATGGATATAAATTCCTTACTGTGTTCCTATGGATTCTCATAACTTTATACAAGATTATATGCCTCATCATGCCCTGAGAAGATTGAAAACATGGCTGAAGCATAAATCAGAGATGTGCAACTGTGAATAGGGTGAGGGGCATTTTAGGAGACTATACGGACAAAACCACTGCATTTTTGGTGATTTTAAGCCATTTAGCTGGAGTCGGGGTAAAAATTGCCAGTCTGGGGGTCTTGGGGGCTTCAGGCACCACAGATTGGAGCCCTGCAGATTGAATATGGCCTACTAGCTGCACTTTCCCCACCTCTGGCCCAAACAAACAGAAAAAAATAGGACTTCCTTTTAAAAAGGTTCAAACTATGATTCATCAAGATCCAATATTTCAAGATTCAAGTTAACAGCACATTATACTGATTTTAGTACTACATGGATCATTAAGTACTTACACATTCACCAACATTCCATTTTCTTTCATTTCCTGGCTGCAGTAACCTGACTATTAAGCATAATTTGTGGTTGGAGGAGTCACTTTCTACTTCCTTTTGTAATATATTGTAAGCAACAACCCTTACTACTAGTTTGATAGCAAAAACCAGTACTAAAAAACAACACAGTCCTAGATCTATATGTCCACCAAGGCAGCATGATGCCACTTTAATCCGTTTCCCCATCCCTGTGCAATGCACTGGGGGGGAATGCTTTTGCTGGCCTCCCATGAGGGAGACCATGCAGGCACTGTGCGACCTAGGGTCGCACAGTGGGCTGCGAGTGGGCGGAGCTAGGGGGCCTCTCTTAATGCCACGTCGCCCCCTCCACAGCCTCTTTGGAGTTGCTATGAGGAGAAGAGAGGAGCGTCCATGTGGTCTCAGTGAAGGCTCACCTCTCAAGGCTTTGATGAGTACCTATGGCACCCTTTGGTGTAGGATAAGCCTCTAGAGTCCTCTTGTCTTGTTGCCAGACATATGGGGAGAATGACGATAGAATTGTCCTTGGGGCGGGTCCACAGTTGGCCCTCACTTCGGGGATTGTAAGACAAGGGGGGCTCAATATGGGGGCTCGCCTTCCAGAAAAAGGGTCAGCCGAAGGTGGAACCCAGATTCATGGGTTCGCTTCAGGACCCAGTATCTCACCCAAGGGAGGCTCTGGGAGAGGTCGGGAGGTGACCCCTTGCCTTAGCAACTCCTGTTGTGTTGACTCCCCCTTTTTTCTCATTAAAAAGTCTAAAGCCAAGCCCAAACCCAAGTTCATGTTCATGTTAATTAAGTAAGGCTTAGCCTTACATACAGAACTACTATATCACAGTGAGTTATATAGGAATGCAGCTATTATGGTCAGTAAAACATAGCACAATGTTTGTTGTGACTACAATAACCAATATAGCTATTGGGTCTCTGTGAGCTTTGGGGCCATCTCTGCTCAATGAAGCTGTGATTGAAACAGTAGCAATTGGAACAATGCTAACCAATGGCTGGCATGAAGCATCCTGCTCCACTGCCCAAACTTTCTAGCTAACCATTGAACTGAACCTGGTGGATTTCTTGCCATCAGAAGTAGAAAAGAGAATGGATGATAATAGATTTCAATAAAGAGGGAAGCACAGATTTCAATAATAAGTAAACACAGAAAGCCATCAGAAGGTACATTAAGATCAAAAGGCTAAGAATACAGTGGAGAGATGGGGAGAAAATGAGAAATAGTATGTTTGTACATTTCCTGATTGTGTGAGATGATTGTGTGCTAAGATGGTTTTCACAGAAGTGTACCTATGACCTTGCACAATCAGTACATTTATAAAGACCACACTCAGTAGCCCTGCTTCTACCTGACATGCATTTTGTACATGCCCCTAAAAGCTGCAAATTCAGCATTAATGAAGAAGTATGCCTGTACTTACTCAAGGCCCTTATTTTTCTTAAAAATAAACAGGCACATGGCTGGTGGCACTCTTGGTACAGCCAGTGGTGACATCAACATAAGGGATGGGCAGAAATCATACTTTCTTGCCTCTGATGCATTCAGTGGGCTCAGAAACATCTACCATACTCAGGACACCCATTCATTAGGCCCTTCAGAAACATGCTATTACAGGATAGAAGGAAAGGTAGACGGAAATGTTAGTGGCTAGGGAAATTAAATTATACATTTTCTATGAAGAAAACACTTTTAGGTGTATCCAACCAAATGTTGCAATTTTGTTTCCTTCTATGCTTCCACCTTTGGTCTCACCCAAGTATCAGAATTTTTATTCCAACAGCTGGCAACCATTTATCTCCTGCATTTCTGACAGTTGTATGCACACCTTATTTAAGTTCCCAGAGACCTTCTCACTCATTCTTTTGAAGGAAAAAAGTGCCCATCACACAGCCAATTACAGTGGAACCTCAATATCCACTGAGGTTTGACGGCAGGACCTTCTGTAGATACTAAAATCTCTGGATGCTCAAGTCCCATTATATACAATGGCATAGTAAATTGGTGTCCCTTATGTAAAATTTCAAACAACTCAAATGAGTGCTGAGAAAAACCTGGGGATCTTTGAAATGGCAGGAGACTACAGTAGGGTATGCCTATACATCAGCTCAGCACACAGCAAAATCAAGGTTTGCTTTCTGGAATTTTTAAAATATTTTCAACCCAAGGTTGGTTGAATCCATGGATGCAGAATCCATGGATATGGAGGGTTGATTGTACAATCTTGGAGATGTCTTGAGTGCTAGCCTATGTGGTGTTTTGTTCAAGGTTGTTAGCTTGGATTTGCTAAGACAAAGTAATCAACCCCAGTTAGCTCACAAATAAGCATGCCTGCTGTGTATTTAAAAGTCTCTTGTTAACTCAGCTCAGCCCTTCTTGTTAGAAAGTCAGCCTTAGTCACGGAAGACATTTTGATCTGCATGAACACAAGTTATGCTATAGTAGGTCTGGATCCACATGTACAACATATTCATATATGCAGCTCGGCTTTTCCCTACTATTCTCTCCTACTATCCTCTGCAAATAGCCCACTTCTTCAAGTTGATAGCCACCTGGGCCCCAGGAGTTTTTAAAGTCCTGTTTTCACTGGATTTTTTAAAAAAATCAGTATTGGAGGGTTAGGAGAATACATTAAAAAAAGCTACTGTGTGGGTATGGGTGTCTGCTTGTGTGCACTCATGTGCATGCATCACCACTATGTACGGGATAGATTAGTACAGATTAATGAACTTTCAAAATAACACTATGCAGAAGAGGGCAAAGAGAGACCCAACGGAATTATTCACTGTAGATTGCATAGCATGACATGTGGAGAGAAAATTATAAACAAATGCAATAATTTCTTCTGAGTGTATAATAAGTTCTGTTTGCAGTCATTTTTTTTAAAAAAGTACAACACTATCAATTATTTCAAGAACTGTGAAAAACATGAAAGCAGTTCTCCAAGTCATAAGCAACAACCTGTGAAATGGCTATATTTCCATTTCCATGAACGACAGTTCACAGAGATGTTTCACACACTAAAATTAGCCAAGGATCCTGTAGATGTATTTAAGGTAAGAGGTAGATCTTTGGAGGTTACTTTAATCATTTTGCACCATTTCACTCCCCCAAAGTCACCTTTGATTTCAGAATTCATACAGACCTAGACTGAGAACAAAGGCATTCTGCTGTATTGTTCTCCAAAGAGTTATAAACAATAGGCTCACATTTCAGGTACTTGGTACGTGCAAGTTTTATTTTTCCCTGACAGAAAATAACTAAGACAAAAATTGTCCAAAGAAATATGTTACTTTTGAGGTACATCAAGGCATATTTTTGTCCGACATCAAGGATGGGCAAATTCAGCCTAGAGGCCACATTTAGCCCCCAAGGACATCAGAAGGTCAGTTCTTTTCATTTTTACATAATTTTTTTTTTTTGCTCTGGAATGCTCAAAAATAATCTCTATGGGTGTAATGCAGGGCATTTCAATCATGTTCGGAGCCCTCCTGAATCCTTGAAAGCCTGATGGGTGTTATATGGCTCATCCTTGGATGTAGAACTTTTCTGTCTAGAGTTTGTTAAGCAGAATATGGGCCGTCGCTCTATCTGAAAAATTAATATATGATGTAAGGTTAGAAAGAGGAGAAATATATCTATACCTTGGGTATATGTGTCAAAGCAATAGCAGATTCAAGCCACCATTGGATTAAGTGAGATTTTGGATAAATGACTAGTGCAAGATATGATTATTATTATTTATAAGAAAAGACAATTCAATAGAGGAAAACATATTAGTAAGACAATTGATAGGGAAGTGTTTTGTACAATTGGATGACTGGGGAAGGGGAGGGGAGGCAGATAAGATAAAAGGAAGATTTTAGATTATGACTAATTGTTTTTCTGTTATATTTACTACACTGTACTTATAACTGAAATAAAAAACTAAAATTAATTTTAAATTTTTTAGAAGAACATTTTTAAAAAACCCTCAGAATTCTCCAAATGCCCAGGCAGTCCATAAAACTTGTCTCCATGTTCCCCTACCTTTTTTTTTTCAGGAACAGGTGAGGCCTTTCAACGTCTGCTGGAGGACTAATATGGCCACCTAGTCTTCCTCTGTTGCCCATCCATGTCCTAGCTCACAGTTTGCTTGCTACTACCTATTCCCCAACTGACCACATTGATTGAAGCAACTCTTCTCCAAGGTAGCAGCCTTTGGGAGGGGAAAACTATCCAGCTGACTGTTAAGAGATCACCATCTGGTCATTCATGCCCAGTCTGCTTAGCCTTTGTGCTTCCACCTGCCTCTTATTATCTGTACAGTTCAAGCTACTAAGGCCTGTGTCAGATCCACATCAGTGTTGCTTGTTTTCCCACAAATCTCTGAATCTTTAAAGGAAAAGGCTACATGAATGTCCATATTTAAAAACATATTTATTTGTATATTCATTCTGAGCAGAACTTGGAAAGGTTACTTCTTTGGATTGCAATCTGGTGAAACCTCAAACCAACATGTTCTCTGAAAATTATAGTCCAAACAAAATATGCATTACTGAATGTGTTTTTCCCTGAATATGTATTTTTGTATTCATCTAAGTTTATTTATTTAAACTTGTTTTATATGCCCTTTGATATGATTTTTGAACAAAATCTGGAGAAACAGAAATCCAAAAGACTGTGCCCCAATCCTGACAATAGTCCAGCAGCTTCAAAGAATGATTTTGGTCCAAACTTCAAGCATCACAAAAGGCATCACAGAGGCAAGATCCCACTGTCATCTTCCTCTCAGTGACAGCTACAACAAATTGTGCCTTTTAGAAGGGGAAAAGCTTCTATGTCCTTATCTTTCACAACTGGAAGGCAATGTTGGGGAGGAGTTTATGCTGCAGACAGAATTGTGCAATTGTGTAGTTACTGAATAGACTATCACTCTAGTACAGTCAAATGCTGAGGAGGTGAACACAGTCAACTGTCCACATAAAATTACACACATGATCAATGCTTGTTGATAAGCATCTTGCTCAACTCCACCTACCAGGTGGGAATAAAAAAATGTGGGAAGCCAGTCCTGCATCCCACTCCTCATCATATTACTGTGGCCTCCAGTAATTTTATCTGTCAAACAGATTCACCAGCTGCTACTGGCTCTTCTTCCTAATGAAAATTCATACAAATACCACCTGGAGGACAGATTAGGTTAAGCTTGTTGGCCTTTATTAGACTGATTTGCTGGCAAGGACTTCTTTTCTTTGGTCTTACAAACCTTCAGTTCTAAAAGGCTGTCAGAACAAAAAAGTCGTCTTTGTCTACCAACAGAAGGACAGCAAAGAGGGGGCCATTCTAGCTTCCTTCTGACCTCACTGAGAAGGTTCTGTCTCATGTATTCACCAACTGTACCCAAGAAGGTAGTGAGACTGAAAGAAAGATCTCTCTTGAAGATCTCAGTGTTTGGCAGAATCAAGCAGAGTTACAGCCTGTCTGCTTGCAGGACCAAAGCTGTATAACACTTTATCAGACATGACTAACACTGTAAGTTGTTCTTGGAAACAAACTGGTAGAAGTTGGAATCCTGCTTTGTTACAAGAAGGCATTGACTAGCTGTAAAGTTACATTGCTCCAAGAAATACCAATGTGGAGAAAACACTCATGTGCAAAATAAATAAATACACAAATCACCCAAATAATTCAATTTGAAGGGAGACCTGTCAATGTGCTTAGTATTTATTAATCTTATTTCATTCTTTCTCCCAACCATCCTTACAATATGGGGCTCTATATCAGCTACTGTGTAAATTATAAATGTATGAGTCTATTTACAAATGATATTTTCTATAGCATTTCTTCTCACCCTATCTCATTTCCAAAGTTAGGCTTTTCAAATGCATTATCTTGACCTAGAGGTCAAATATAATTTTTATTTGTTGCTTTCTATTTTCTTAATTACTTGACCAAATGCTCCCTTACACAAGAGGGCAGGAAAGGAACAAAGCAGGAACATCATGTCAATTTTAAGCAGATTTCAAAAGGATAAATAAAATTAGCTTGTATGCCAGCAGGTGGGGATGAAACAAACAATAGTGAAATAGGTCATGTACCAGAAATATACAGCTGACAAGCAAGCATCAAACCACATTTACAAATCACATTTTTCAAATCATACTTCTCCTGGGAAGCATAGGAATAGACCATTTATTATTACCTAAAGTGCTTTAGCAGTTTGCTATTTAATATACATAGCAGGAACAGTTTGCCAGGGAGAGATTTAGTAGGCTGACAATTATTCCTATGTATAGTAATGAAAAGTGCTATTATGCAAGTGTAAATCTTGTACATCTTTTGTGCAATACACCAATCTCAAAGTTTTCAAAAGAGCAGAATATTCCATACAAGTCTGAGTGCTGAACGGAAGAACATACGATGTGCCCTATAAATTATTAAATATCTTTCTTATGACAGTTAATATTAGAGATTCAGCTCTATTATAAATCATTGCCAGTTATGAAATGGTCACTGATCTAAATTATTGCAATATCTGCTGAGAAACACAACAATGCAATGTATAGTGCATTGATCGACTTCTATTTGGCTTTATTTTACTACTATAATTGAACAATTTGAAAGGAAAAGGGGAAAGTGTATTTGAAAGGAAAAGGCTAAACTAGGAAAGAAAGTAATTGGACCACTAAATATTTACACAGTAACACCATACTTGTATACACTATAATTGTATATAGATGTATGTAGTATATCAAGAGTATAAGAGATTATAAGAGAGAGAGAATTTTCTCCTAGTCTAAAAGATGCCTGTTGTGATAGCAATTATGAACCAAAAGAAGCTATGAAAACACTGAATACAAGCCTAGGGATCATTAAGATAGCAACAGAAAATAAACCTTCCCTTTTTCAGTTCTATGGTGTGGCTACATAATATTTGAATACTATGAAGAGTTTCTATGTACACACCATTCAAATGTTACACCTTTATGTGGACATTCAGTGGTGATGTAGGCATGTTCAATGGGTGGACCAAGAAGAAAGTGCCATCTCACTTCCTATGCTGTGCACGCACACACACAAAAGTAATCTGGTACAAGTTTATTGTTTGCATATTGTGCTTATTTCCCACAGCTTAAAGTCATGCTAAAAAAAATTGGTTGTATGGCTATGCACAGTGGGACTCATCCTTGAACGTGCAAGGTGAATTTCACGAGGAATGAGAAGTATATCCTCATCCTCTCCTTCTCTTCCTCTCCTCTTCTTCCTCTCTGCTACTATCTATCATCTAGATAATCCAGCATTTTTTTCTTAAAAAGAAAAAAAAAAGGGCTTTTTCATCCTATACTGTTATAGTGCTATTTTTCCACTTTCAATATCCTGTGGAATTCTGGGGTTTGTAGTTTACTGAAGCCAAAAAACTCTCTGGCTGATAATTCTAAATACCCTTCCCTACACTGCAAACCCCAGGATTCCACAGGATGTTGAAAGTGGAATAATAGCACCATAGCAGTATAGTGCAGAAACAGCCATAGTCTTACACTTAAACATGGATTCTGAACCCAGACACTTTTATTTTGCCACAAATGTAATCACAATAGCCCAGTCTAGAACGTTCTCTCATAAACTGCTATTATTAATCTGCAAAAGGAACATTTTCAAGTACAGGCATCCCTCGCCTTTTGACACCTTGCTTTTCAACAACCCACTCTTTTGACTGTTCTAAATTACTATCCAGTCGTGTATATTTCATGCAAGGACTGCTCTTTCATCCATATGTCAAATTAACGGATTCCAGTTGCATACAATTTAAAAGAGTAGAAAAAAAGTAGTTTAATGGCTTGCAGCTACTACAGTACTGTATGCAGACTGAATTAAAAGATCGTACTTTGCATGATGTTTTTGTGACCACATGCACTTTTTTTCAACTTGGTGCCAACTTTCATTCAGTTGGTGTATTCTACAGTGCAATGATCATTATGGCCATCTCCTTGTTCTTCTCCAATACCAGGGAGCATGTTTGGGAAAGGTATTTGGCCATACTCAGAAGCTCTTGGGCACGTTTGGAAGAGGCTATAAAGGAGCAAGTGGAACACTTAGCTTGCTCTGTTGAGGACTGTGCAAAAAGGAGAAAAAAAAGAAGAAGAAGAGGTGAGGCATAAACTGGGTTAAAGACTAGGCACTGTACATGAACACATTTGGCTCTGGAAGGGGGGGATGATTGAGGCGAGAGGAAAGGATTGATTGTGGAAGAGGTATCTGCCCCTGCCACCACTGCCACCTCCTCCTCTACCACCTCTCCTTCACTTGGCACTGTTGCTGCCACTGCCACCACCAATTCTCCCCCATCCCCCACACAGTCACAAGATAGGTAAATGGGTGGGCTTTCCTCCTGCATTCGAGGCACTTCTTGCTCAAAATGGTGCATTGCATTTGCAAAGGAATGTGTTGCCTGATTTGATGATCTTTGTCTGGAAGATGTGAAGTGGTCAGGAGGGGGAAGAAGCCCTTGAGAGTTTCACATGAGGGACAGGTACCCTTTGCCTTTTCAACCCCACTCCCTATTCCCCAATTGTGGAAGGTGGGGAAGTCAAGAAGCCTTCTTGGTGATTAGGCAAAAGCTCTTCCAGTAAATAGTATTCTGAGGGTCATAAAGCAGCCAAAATGAGTGACTGCCTGAAGAAATAAGGTGTAACCATTCATGGCTGAAGGTTGGATAGATAGCATGTTCTTAATTGGAGCCTCACGGTCACTGTTGCTCCAAGAGAGAAAGGGGCACAGAATCATAGAGTTAACCATCTAGTCCAACCCTCTGCCATGCAGGAATACACAAATAAAGCTGTCCTAAAATACATCCATCCAACGTCTGTTTAAAGACTTCCACAGACAGAATTCCAAACACCCTCAAAGGCAGTCAATTCCACTGCTGAACAGTTCTTACAGTAAAAAAGTTATTCCCAACGTTTTCATGGAATCTCTTTTCTTGTAATTCGAACCTATTGATTCATGTTCCAATCTCTGGAGCAAGGGAAAATAAGCTTACTCCATTTTTCTGCATGACATGCCTTCAAATGTTTAAAGATAGCTCTCAGTCTTCTCTTCTCCATGTTAAACTTATTCTGCTCCCTAAATCATTCCTCAAAAACTTTCATTTCCAGACCTTTGACTGTCTTGGTTGTCCATCTCCTGCCATGGTTCAGCTTGTTGATATTCTTCATGAACTGTAGTGCCCATAACTGGACACAGCATTCTAAGTGAGGTCTGGCCAAAGCAGAGCACAGTAGAACTACTACCTTCCTTGATCTGGACACTATGCTCCTGTTGATGCCACCCAGAATTTCATTGGCTTTTTTGGATGCTGTATCACACTGTTCAATCATGTCTAGTTTGTGATCTAAGACCCATAGGTTTTTGTTGTTGTTTTTATTTCCACATGTACTGCTTTTAAGCCAGATGTCACCCACCCTATACATCAGCTCTCCACATTTCTGGGTTTCACTTTCATGGATTTGATTATTTGTGAGTTTCTCAAACCCCTGCCCCCCCACCTCATACACTTCTTTTCTGGGGGAACCTTTCCTCTGAAAATGCCATGCATACTTTAAAAATCTGCCCCTAGTCTTCCTCCTTCTTCTTCACCAGCCAGGCCAGCTGATTTCTGGTATCCAGAGTCAAGCTGAGCATTCAATAGTAGTTCAGGTCCTCTCTTTTTGCCCTTTTTGAAGATAGGGACAGCATTTTTCCTCATCCAATCTGCTGGGGCATCTCCAGTCCTCCAAAAATTCTCAAAAATTATTGACAGTGGCTCTGAGATTACATCTGCAAGTTCCTTTAGTACCTTTAGTACCTTTAGGTGTAGCTTATCTGGACCTGGAAACCTGAATCCATTTAGAATAGTCAGGTAATCCTTTATAACTCCTTTAACTATCCTGGGGTATGGTCAGTGGCAGAGCTTGGAGTGTGTGGAGGGGGGCGGGAGGGGGGCGAGGCTACAGCATGAGAGGCATGGACAGGGCACACAGGGTCGTGGCTATGGGCCAGGATGTCCTCAAAACATTGCTGCCTGGGGCAAATCGCTCCCTCGCTCCCACGTGCGACTGGATGTGGTCCCCTAACTGCATGATTTATTCTATTTTAACAGTTAAAGCATTCTTCTCCTTTTGGGATAAGATTGAAGCAAAAATGGTTCTAAAAAAGAAGGCTAGTGTCCCCACTTTTCTCTTGTTTTTTTTTTAAAGCAGATGCGCACCACACAATGAAAAGAGGACCAATTACTCCCACCTCGTAAATTAACATGTGGCCACAGAATCTCTAAACAAAAATAATATTTTTGTGGTAACTGGAGAGTGCTTGTACTTTTGGCATATGGAGGAAACAAGAGCTCTGCATGAAAGGACAATGTTCTATAGCCCCTCACATTTGCATCTAGTTTCTTTGTATAGTAAGAAAAGCAGCAAGGAAAATCTATATTTTGAATTTGATAAAATTACATCGGCAGTTTCAGAAAGTTCAGTGACTTCTATGTTTCTGTAACACACAATATGATTTGAAAGTAAATCATACATAAAATTGCTCCTCAAGCAGCTTACTTGCTTCCATGAAAATATGCTAACAAAGCAATCCTATGCATCTTTTGCTTGGAATAAATCCCACTGTGTTCAATGGAGCTTAATCCCTAGTAAGCGTGTTTAGATAGCAGCTTAGGTCAACGTTTTGCCTGAGCCTAGTTCATTGCAATATTTAAAGACTTAACCTAGCAAAATGTACAGTACACACACAAAACACTAACTGGATTTCACTCTGTGTGGAAATCAGGGTATTATTAAGGATACATGACTGAGCTACAATTACAGTCCAGGAAGAACAGATTTTGTCAAAAATGTTTTAAAATGCAAGCACCTCTGTTGAAGCAAACAGCTGTGGGTACCCCAAGGCTAAGAAGAGGAGATTAAAACATGTAAATTGATTGCTATTGCCACATACTCAATGATGCATGCATGCACTCAAGGCATTTCTATGCTCGCCTGTGGCCAGGTTTCCTATGTAACATATAAGAATAAAAACAAAGAAAAGGCAAAAGTAAATACAAGAAAACAGACCCACTATCTAACATTCTTTTGCACTAGCACAGGACTGGACTAGATGAACATTAGTGCACAATCTAAAACGAGATCCTTTTGATAGCCAATGTAGCCCTAAACACTACTTTCCAGGAATGCCAAAGATTATTGTGTCATCCAGGAAAACACTTGTGTAAGATTTTTTCTGAGACAATCTTATGTGAACCAGTAAAAAGTAAAAAACAAACAAACAACTGGTTGGTAATGCAAGCTTAAGACATCAAGAAATTTCCTACAGTTCGATGATTCTGTGAAGTGTTATCACCTTAAAATAGGTGGAGAATACAGGACTTTATAAGATCTGCAGCAGATAAAAGGGCCTTGGGAAACTGAAAGTTTTTATGCATGTAATTACACTAATACAAGCTGCATATTACATCAAGTTGGGGTGTCAAATGGGAGGGCATTCATAAAAAGCTCATTCCTCAGGAAGTAACCACCCATCACAGAACACCCACCAAGGGACAATCAAGGGAGTGACTTTGTTGAAGACTGTGTTATGTAATGAATATTAATCAGAAGGTCATATGGTTCCAAATGCTTCCTTATGGCATTCAGATTATACCTCTGATATCGACATGTTAAGACAGGAAAGAATATCATTTGATTTGCAGTTTAAATTTGAATCATCCCAAGAGCAGTGAACAGTAGTGGGACAAAAGTAGAGGTTCCATCTACTGTTCCTCTTTAGCCCTTGGGTGTTAACTTCTGTTGGGGGAAAGAACTATATATGCCAAACAGTCCTTTCTCTCTCTCTCTCTCTCTCCCTCTCTCTCTCAGATGCAGTGGAAAAACCCTATCCGATCACTAATGTAGAAATAAGATTCAGTTGCCAGTCCAGTCAGATTTTATATATCGAATATGGAGGAGAGCCATTTTGTCTTTCACTAGAGTCAGCTAAATGTCTTGGGTCAGTATTTTTTCTAAGTGAACCAACATGAACTCACATTCTTTGGATCAATATGTAGATGTGAATGCCTCTAATCTGTGGACTGTGTATGTCTGCTGATTTTGTAATGCCATTCTTAGCTAAAAAATTGTACATAAAAATCTATCTATTTGAGAAAGTTTCATAGAAATATATATGTACTAAGAACTGGTATGCAATAATGGTTTGAGCACTGGACTACAACCCTCGAGACCAAGATTTGATTCCTCACTCAGCCATGGAAATCTAGTGGGTGACCTTGGGTGCATCACATACTCTCAGCTTCCAAAAAAAAAATTATAGGTTTGCCTCAAGATTGCCAGAAGAAACATTCTTGAAAGCACACAACAACAATAGAAGCAGCAATAGAAGCAGCAGCAGCAGCAGCAGCAGCAACATGGCAAATATCCTCCCAGTTCTGTATTTCTAAGTGAGACTGTGTGTTTATGTATTTATTTTTAGGCAGTTGCAAAAATAGGATGGAACAAGCTACACACAAACTGAAATCAACTGGAAATAGGAGTAGCTGATTCTGAAACAGTCTTAAGATGAAACCTAATTGGCCCCTTTTGTCACTGCTACCATACGAATGTATCTGTCCATCTGCAGTGACAGTGCTGGATCACAGCAGTCTATCATTCCTTAACCATGGACGCTATCTAGCAAGGCTTAAAAAACAAGGCCTTGGGGACCTACTACTTGGAAGCCACTTTGAGATCCCTTAGATGTTGATTGCAGAGTTGCCAATGGGGAAACACAAAGTTTGAGTGATTAACTAAATCAGTGAATGACTGCAGACCTAAATTTAACACAATTATTAAACAACATTAGCAAGCAAGGAAATTATTAACAATTCCACCACCACCAAAGTTATAGAGAAGGGTTTGGGGTGATCCTAAAGCATGTACTTTTGAATAAATTATCTGAATCCTACTCCTTACCCACACTAAATGAGGGAAACTGAATGTCAAACTATTGCAGCATTTGAGGACACTGCTCTTACAAAATGTCTTTTTCCTAAATCTTTGGTATCTGAACAGCAGTTTGGATTAACTTGATAGCCAAATACGTAAACATTTGGGGATTACTGAAAAGAAAAGCTTCTTACAGAGGAACAATTTGCAGGGTGCACAAAAGATAGACCTGTAATAGAAATATCATGCTGCTTTCCATAAGTCTGAAAACTGTTAAGTAATTGAGCTTTCTAAAGAGGGGTTTGATATTTAAAAAAACAAAGCTACAGTAAGTAGTCACATAATTGAGATTTTTGTCAATTGATTGAAAATTAATAAAGGCACTAGTTCCATTTATGCTGGGAAATTCATTCTTTCTAAAGAGTGCTTTGGATTAACATGTGTGAAATGGCTCTACTAAGTCAGAAGGTAGTCTAGCAATTAATTTAAGCTCTACAGCAGGTCCATTACCTCACCTTAGCACTAGGAAAATGAAGTGGTACTTGATTTATACATATTTTAACATATGAGAATTGAAAATCAATATTTTTCATTTGATTTCTAAATTTTATTTTCAGGACTTTAAGATATACTAGTCAACACCTTTAAAACTAATTCAACAGCTGGTAAGTAGAATGACAAAAGCATTAGGTATCATATTTGCAACCATTATGCAAACTCAATAGGGTTTACTTTTCATTTGACATGCATAGGTTTGCACTGCAAATGGAGAAGTAGCTTTTATCTGCCACTCCTGGTGGGAGTGTTTAACTGCAGTACCAGTGTAAGTCATTTTTCCATCTGAAGTAAAAACAAAAACAAACAAACAAAACCATTGCTTTGAATAGGAAAGCATTTTTAAATATACACAGAGCTATATATTTTGGGGTGCCTGAAGCAACTGTATAATGTGGCATCGTATCAGCACATAATCTATATATGTTGTTGATGTTGTTGTCGTTGTGTGCCTTCAAGTTGTTTCAAACTTATAGCGAACCTTACACAACCCTATCACGTGGTTTTCTGGGGCTGAAACCTATATATATATATTTATATGTAGCCAATATATATTAATGATAACAACTTGTGATATCTGATGGCATGGCAAGTATTATACCACATGGTTAGGAATATAAACACCGAAATACCACTGGTAATAAGTAATTCTTCTAAAGAAAAGTGTATACAAACAGTAATTTATTTCAGCAGCAATTCAGTGCTTCATTACTGTGAAGTCTGAACTATCAACTTATTTTATTTTGCTTTCATTTGGAAGAAGAGTGTTCTGTTGCCATATAGAAAGGAAGCCTAGTGCTGAAAATATTTGTGGAGTAAAACACTGCTATATGACAACATAACTGTAAGTTCATCTTAGAAAGTAGGTACGTTAATCGATTATAGCAATCATACCACATTAATTGTCATGATCTCATCCTAAAGATTTTTAGGATTTCTATATTGCTGAGATGTTGAGAATTTTCTTCTAGACCATTCCTGAGCATTAGAGATCTCTAGCAGAGAATTCCAAGTGTTCACCAAGTTACAAATTCTGGGATTCTGAAGACTGGAGCTATGATAGTTAAAATGTCATCAAACTGCTATAACACTTAGGCCATTTCTGCACTAAATTAGACTGCAAACCTCAGGATTCCATAGGCTGTTGAACGTGGAATAATAGCACTGTAACAGTCTAGTGCAGAAATGGCCTCAGTTTTCAGCGATCATAGGATGACATCAGTAGGAACCTAACTTCTGTGTCTCAGGACAAATTGGTCTTTAGGACTAATGAACATAGGAAGCTGTGTTATACCAGGTCAGATTATTTGTTCACCAAGCACCGTATTATCTGCTGGAACTGTGACTGGCAGCATATCTCTCTCTCTGTCTCTCTCACACACACACACACAATCCCTTTCTCTCTTCAGCATCTCTGAAAGTATGAGTCCTTTCCTGCTCTTGCTGCTGGAGATACTTGTGATTGAATCCTGGAAACTTCTACATCAGAGACTGATAACTTCAGCAGATTTAGACCCCTGTTTGCCTCTTCTGAGACCCACTGTGGACTAGATTCACACAGATACCCACAACTGTGTCACTGAATTCCAGGAACACAATTTTGACAGCAGCCTGACGGCCAAAGAAAAGACCGTAACAAATTACCCACTCCTCTTCTACAGGCAAAAGAAATGTTGTACCGCTGAAGCAGGCAAAAAAAATCTTCCTGCATTTTTTTCCTTTCCTACAGTAGTGGTGATCATGTACACAGAAAGGGTCTACATGTAATCCCGCACCCAATCAAGTACTCTAAATCATCTCAGTGATATTGCTGAGAAGTAGTAGCCTTTTACTGTGCCTTCAGCATTTTACATTTAGAGTACATTTGGAGATCAAATGTTGCCAGTTGGCTGCAATGGCTCTCATTTTGAAATTGAAGAGACAGATAAACTAACTGATAGCATAATTGTGCTAAGCGATTTATTTTAAAAGAAGAATCTGTCAGTATCTTGTTTGAAATACAATGGATATAGTTTAGGAAACGAAGAAGAAATAGAAAAGAGGAAACAAAGCTTCACTTTCTTGCCAGTGGTTGTTTATCATTTCCTAAAGCTTGTCAACTGTTTCTTCTGTTTCAGTGTTTCAAAATTCATTTGGTTTCCAAATAAACTGCCATCTTTCTATCCCTTGGATGTGCCTGGGATTTGTAAAACCACTATATAATGAGGTCAAACACTAAAGCTAAAGCTCTGCTAGTGAATCATCTGACTTCAACTAGCTCTTAGTGTGTAGCCAGCTTCCTTCTTTTTCTGAACAGAAAAGGAAAAGTTCTTTCAATTACATGGGAATGCTTGCTCCTAATTGTCATACTTTTCTTACATGAACTATCTTAAACATTTTTAATAGGGAAGCCAAATTCTGAACTGTTGTTTTAAGATGAACAAAAGAAGCCTAGATCTTCTAGGAGAACTAATACATGCGATTCTTATTACACTGACAAAGGTCATGCATTTCTTCTTCAGACAAAATACGCTTACTGAAGAATGCTGAAGCAAAATGTACCTGCAGTCTTCAGGAAAGAAGTGATTAGAAAGCATGAACTAACATAGAATGGGAGGCTCAAGTTAAAGAGAGATTCTAGATAAATTGATAGCCTTTATTAGCACCAATGACTTTTAGTCTAAGTAGGATGGGACCTCACACTATAATTTCAGGTGAAGCTCCACCCATTCAGATTATGAAACTTCTGCACCAATTCCTTGAAATAAATTCTCTAACAAAAATGCCTATAGATAATATCTATAGCTGGGGACAGGGCACCTCCTTGCTATTCTCCCTTTTTATAAAAAAAAATCCAGTCTTTGAACATCCATCTGCACATGTGCAGTTTGCTGTATTTTAGCTCCATCTATTAATTGGGACATTCCCTTTTAAGAATCGAAATCAGTGGTATACCAAAGGGTTTGTGTACACCTATAATATGGAAACAAACAACAAGACATGGAGCAATAACACAATCAAATAGGGAACATTCACCCTCAAATCCAGTGCTACTTAAATTGGTGGTCCTTAGACTAGTACCAGACTACTGCTGTATAATCAGTTTCTAGGAAAGAAAGAAACAATTGTAGGCAATGGGGAAAAAGGTCAGGGCCTAGGAACGTTGGGGAAAAATACTCTGCCAAGCTATCATATCAGATACCTGAACAAACATTGCTCTAATAAAAAAAAATAGATGGATTGATTTCCAAGTGATGGGAATGCAGGAATAATGAAAGTAGCATTATACTGAGTCATACCCTTAGTCTGTCTACCCCAGTGTTGTCAATTCTTGACTAGCAGCAGGTCTCCAGGGTTTCAGATAAGCCCACTAGGTGATCCCTGATATTCCCTGGTGGTCTTCCATCCAAGTACTAACCAAACACATCTCTCCTCAGATTCCCAAATCAAAGATGTCTTCAAAGCATTATGATAGTATGAGAGGCTGTAATATTACTTCTGATATTTCAACCATATAAAACCCAAGCCCTCAGTAATGAGATGGAAAACCTTTTTCAGCCTGGGGACCAAACTCCAGTTTGAGAAGGATGTCAGAAGCCTCAGTTCAGCAGAAAGATGGAACATGATGGGGGTCAAAGCAAAGTGCAATTCTTATAGATTCTGATATTTTCTCACCAATTGGACAAAGCACAGCTTAGTTCTACACAGTTCTTACCCAGGAATAAAACAAATGAAACTGCTTTATTGCCTTCAAAGCATAACTCAGTTCTATGTTGTATATTTAAGATTTAAATACCATTAGGTACCTTCTTATCTCTAGTGACAGATCATCTGAGTTGATAACAGAAGATGCTTTCAGGACAGATGTGAAACCCCTTTGGACTATTTTCAGCTCACAAGATGAAGTTTTTGCATCCTAGGTCCATTTGTTTCAAATATGCTGTTCTGCACAAATACATATCCCCTATGAAGAAGAATCTATGCAATTTTGAACTATCTTTCTAATGCTAGAGTGAAGGGGATGTATAGGCTTGAAAAAACACTGGCACTGGGTTATCTGTCGTATAAACACTGCAACATGGAAGGTATTTTCCCCCCAGAACCAGGTCTGCATTACAATATTAGCCTTAACAATCATAAAGAACAATTGGATGAAAACAATGGATTAAAAAAATAGGATGGTCACAATACACTTTCAATGTGGTTCTTAGAAGAAATTAGTCAAGTTCTATATTCTTTAATCTTGCAGAAGTAGGCATATAACCAGGAAGACTGTTTGACTTCAGCTTTCCACATGGGCAATGGTCAGGAATGATGTCACCTGGAGTATATTATCATTCTGGACAATTGGAGATTCCCTACCATATATCACATGGTACATTACAGACTTCCACAGAGTTAAAATCTACATTCATTTAGTATCATTATTTGCTCAACCAAAATGACACAAAAGTGTGTTCAAGCTTTTAAGATCTCCAGATCTTTCCATCAGTAAGATGTCACTTGAAGGAAGTGACTTAATCATGAAGTTACATTGTGTGTATGGTATCAAAGTTTTTTGTAATCATCCTTGCCAAAACTGGTTTTGGCAATAACTTACTCAATAAGGATATCTTAAATATTTGAAAGCATGCACATTTTCTGTTCCAATTTGAATGACTAATAGTATTATCCAGGTGAGTAAAATGACTAAAAACCGGGTCTGGCACATACATTTATACTGATCTCTACAAGGAACATCCTGGGTATGAGGGTTGCAATCTAGCCATCTTTCTTAGTGTCAGCTTTAGATTTTAAACTCCATGGCAGCAGGGATCTTTTATGTTCTAGTTATGACATTTCATAAAGCATTCTGTATGTGCTGGTCTCCTAAAATGAAATTAAGTATAATTTTATAATAATCAAAATAATATGGGTTTCTCAGTGCAATCATTTTTAGCATCAATCTTTGATGGCCTAATTTTTACCAGACCAACAAAGTTATCATGAAAAGGATGCACAGTTTGAGTTACACAGATTGCTTCAGAAAAAAGAACAGGAGATTATTCTCTGCTATTCAAGGAAGGCTGGATAAAAAAACAAATGTTTTTAATCACAGAAGATATTTTATTTCCTGTGATGACTCATTTTCTGAGAGCAGTCAATTTTTTTTACAAAACTACAAAATATATGATCCAGTACACAGACAGCCACATGTAACTTTTTTGGTAGAAGTGTCAGTGGTACACTTTCACAGAAATAAACGTGGGCAAGACTGCAGCCTAACAGTTTAGTTGATACTGACATCTTAATTATTTCCATTAATCACATAAATCTCCAAAAGAGTATCAGTCTGTTATCTGCAAGCTTTATACATCAATTAAACTTGGCTGGAAAAAGTAGAGATAGAAAGCAAACCTTTAACGGAGGACTGTGGATGATTTAAAAAAAAAACCTGGTTGATTTACATAGAAAACAGCATTTTCTACACATACAGGAATTTCATGTTGCTATCTGTGTGCAGGAAACACAGTTTTCTGTGCTAATCCTCCACATGTGAATTGTATGCAGAATAAGTCCCAAACTGTGAATAGGCTTTGAAAACTGCATGGTGTTCAAAGAATTTCTTGCAGCGGGAAGAAAAACATTAAATTACTGGTTGGTTTCTTTGGGAGGAAAATTAGTGAAGAATTACATCTCTGGATTTTAGAAAGCTCCAGGAATAATGCTTGGACCAAACAATAACATTACAAATAAAGCACCTCATGGAATAAGACAAACAACATATTTTGCTCTGTATGCCACAGGGAGTATACAGTTGATGAACACATTTATGAGTGTGTATCCACACAGTCGCTTGTCTGGGAAACACTGGATCTGATGGATATGACTGCTCATGAAGTGCTTCCGGGAGCTTTTAGTTGATACCTGAATGGCACAGAATTGGAGTAGATGGCCTCATATGCAAATATGAATTGAGCTGGGTAATGCACCTGAATGAAGAACATTCCAGTGCAATGTAGAGTCGAAGGCTTTCATGGCCAGAATCCATTGGTTCTTGTGGGTTTTTCCGGCTCTGAGGCTGTGTTCTGGTTGTATCTTCTCCTGACGTTTCACCTGCATCTGTGGCTGGCATCTTCAGAGGAAATTCCTCTGAAGATGCCAGCCACAGATGCAGGCGAAACATCAGGAGAAAATACAACCAGAACATGGTCTCAAAGCCCAAAAAACCCACAAGAACCAATTCCAGTGCAACCTTACAAAAAGAGAAAGGTCCTCATTGCATATGTTTAGCACGTTCCCTCCCTAAGTCCTCTAACATCATGTGCGCGTGCGCGCGCGCACACACACACACATTGCTGTTATTACTCTGCAAATTTTGTCACTCACACCAGCCTTTCAGCCTTTCAGACACAGGTGGTGCTGTTTTGTCTGTACAACCAACAACACTGAAAGCGAGGTAATAGAGGGAATGACAAGGACACTGATATCATTACAGTAAGATCTGGATTATTAATTTTATTGATTTAGGTATGTTCAGTCTGGTTTTCTACACATCTTGGGAGGACTGCAGCCACCAGTTCCATTTCCCCTCCATGCTCTCTGCAGCACAGCACAGCTGCAGCACAGCTGCAATTCAGTGGCAGATTGTGCCAAGAACTATGGGTGGCAAACCAGTAGGAAATGCTTTCGCCAACATGTTTTTCACAATTTGCCACAAATGTGGCTGTCACAATTTGTCCAGCAGCAAACCAGAAAAAAGAACATTGAAATAGGAAATTTCTTCTTCTTCTAATGGCTTTTCCCATTTTGCTGCAGAATTTCAGTAAAAACAGTTGTAGAAAAAAATGGCTTACAGACACACTGATGTTCTGACCCATGCTACATATGGTAAAGTAATCTACACTGCTTATGAGAAGCTAATACTAAGAAAAAAATGCTAATAAAACACTCAAGAAAATGCATATAGATCAGAGCTGGGGAAATTGTAGCTCATGGGTTGCACAAGGTCCTCACCCCCCTTTTTTAAAAAAAAAAAAAACTTTGATGAAATAAGGCATAAACGGTTCAGTCCAGCTCTTATATCCTAAGGAAAGACTGCACCATTTCCCAAGATGCCACCTGTTATTACCCTGTTTCTAAACAATTACTTGGCATATTTTACAATTTTCAGTATTTTTTTTAAAAAAAGCACATAATCGCCCTGAAATTTATCCAGATAACCAGGCCTTTTTTTTTCCTTTTTCTTTTTGGCTGGGGGTCTACTCTTAGCTGAATCTTTTTGCTTCCATTAGAAGAAGACTCTTTTGATTGGATCTGAGTTTTTCCTCTTCTCAGAATTTATCAAGCTTTCTGTTGCTACTAAACAGTTTTCTAATTTGGAGCTTGTGGGAAATAAGTTTCTCAGTGACAAGAGTGGGCAACTTCTGTACTGGCCACTCTGGGACCCTTGGAAGCTGCACCCTGTTTCCCTGATGAAGTTGATTCTGACATCACAGTTCAACCAAAATTCAGCAGCAATTGTGGCAACTCTATGGTGCAGGGGAGTGAGAATATGCTGTACCACAGAAGCCTCTGGGAACTCAGAACAGATATTCTTAAAAGAAAAGAACACACAAGAAAACAAGCTTGTAGATGATTCAGTGGTGAGTTTTGGAAGTTTTGGTCAGTGGCTCTGCACAGAAACAACTGAGAAGACGAGGGAGGCAAATACACTTTGTAGTGATCCTACTCAAGGTAGCCACTGGATGACAAAGAGTGAATGCATGCTTTTAGTAATTCTGCTTGGAAGTGGAGACTGAAGGTTGGGGGAAGCAGGGCAATCATTAGAGTAATAACAGTTTCAGTGAGTCTGCTCTGTAGAGTGGTAGAGGAAGTGCTGTGAGCAGAAAAAAGTGACACTTTTGGTGGCTATGCTGTTTGCAGTAATGACTTTTTTTTCTTTTTCTTTTTCTTTTTTCTTTTGCAACAGCAGGACTTATTTTCTGCAGCAAATTGAGAAATGATTAGCAACTGGGAATGCACAGTTGGAGGGGCAGAATGTGCCAACTCTATGTAGTCCACTTTGCTCTACCACTTCCATAATTTCATTTCAGCTGATTACAAATATATGGCATGTTGTTTTAATTGCTTAAAATGTATTTTAAGATGTGCACATGAATTAATAGAATAATATCACGAGTAGGTATCATTGTACTATATCCATAGATCTGAGAAATATTATTTCTATAAAGCAAAATCTTGCTCAAGAGGACATAGACTTGTATTGCTCTTTTAAATCTGTCAAGAAATCCAAAGTGCCCTAACCAGTACATTCCCAGAGGCAATTAAAAGAAATCATTTTTGCTTGCTATTTATTGATCAAAACAGGCTGCCTTCAGTCTACATTGAGACTCTTGGAAGAAACAGGAACAACTTTAGAAGTACTCAGAACAACTGACCTACTTTGTAATTTTTTTTTTACAAGAGGGAACATATTCTCAGAACACACCTAAGAAGAAAATTTTTTCAGTGCATTTACGAGCCTTGACATTATGGGAGAAAAAGAAAACTTCTGAACTCAAGCATGATTACTAAAGTTTACATAGAAAATATCTTCAGGGGAAACAAATCAGCTCCATGCTCATGCAGCACACCATACTGCATGGGAAGAGCTTCTTTTGATGACCTCCAATGGAGGGACACCAGGTAGCTGTATATCATATATGCCTGAGAGTGAGGCTGTGGGATATTAAGGTCTGCCTTCCCCCTTTGCTCTTACTCTTGGTTGTCAAATTTCAAGAATGGTGTGACAGAGAGAGTGGCAGTCTTTTTCCTTGCTGCTTTGGTTTCATTCGTGCTCTTTTAGGGGTGTGAGATCAGGCAGGTGAGCACATCTGCAGTACGATCATGTACTTGAGAGGGTGCCAGGTGGGTGGTGGATCTGTATAAGACAGATCAGAAGGGGGTAGGAATGAAGGTAGTTTTGTGTATGTGTCATGATCCTGTCTTATGCCCTGTTTGTACATTACAGAGTTACGTAGGGATAAAGAGATCAAGACTGGGGCCTTTATTTAATCATGCTCACTGTTCTTCCCTTACCACATTCCAATTTTGATCTGTTACTTCTAAGACCTTATAGCAGTTGGGTTTGTGAGGGGTTCAATTCATAACTCATTCATTTTGGATCAGGACTTCTATGGATTTTGCCATGGGTCCAGATGTGGGATCTATCCAGTGTGTTGGGCATTTGAGATCCTTAGCATACAAAAGATAGTTTTGACTTTTCCAGTTTTGAAAGATTATGTTTTATTGTATTAATTATGTTGTTATTTTTTCCAGGTTTTTGGTTATACTTGGAGAGATTGTGGGTCCTAATCTGTGGCCAGCATATGATCTGTTCGCATGTGAGATCCAGAACTACCATTTTGAGGCTCAATTTGTGTTGAGCAACCAGACCACAGTTGAATGGCTCAAGAAGAGGCCTTTGCTGGCATGGTTTGTTGCCTCTGTTGTTTAGGAAGTACAAAGGGCCTCCCTCTCACGTTCTGGTCATTTACCTGTGTGAGAATGACCTAGTATTGTTGAAGGGCAAGATTCTTATTCTTCAGGCTCTGCATGACCATGATCATTCAGATTAAATGGTTGGGGATAACTTTGATGTGGGCTGCCATTTTGCCTCATCAGCTTTGGTGAGGTGAGGATGATCTACATTGCATTGATCAGGCATGCAGGAAGATTAACAGAGAAATCTGTAACGTACCATTCAGGGGGCTAGGCTCCTTTCTTCCACATCCCAACATACTGCTTCAGTGCAAAGTGGATGGTGTGCATTTATCATCTTGGAGTGACACTTAACTGATTCCTCATTGGTTGCTACCTCCTTCTTATTCTTTTCCATGTCCTACACATTTAAATAGGTCCTGCTTTAAATAAAGAGTCCCTTATTCAATCCATCTTTCTGTGTCTGATCTTGTTATTCCATGGTTGGTCAGCAAACAGTTTCCTAACTTGAAGATTTGTGGAGAAGTAGGTGTTGCAAGACACCATGCCACCTTGAATACATCAATCTCATCAGTTAAGCAAAGTGTGGCCTAGCTAATACTTGGCTGGAAGATGATCAGGATAATACCATGTAGGATTAGGAAATCTGCCTGAGATTCTGGAGGCCCACTGCCAATCAAAGCTGACAATACTACTGTAGGTGGAGCAATGATGTCCTCTGCACAAGCAACTTTCCTAGGTTCTTAAACCAAGGATTAACTTCGCAAAGCCAATGAGATTTTGACCTCTTAAAAGCATCTTAACAGGAGACACAAGGCTGTGGTATAGTCCTAAAATTCTTGAGTCCTAAGCTTCCTTTCAGTTTTAAAGAGACTTCTGCAGGATTTATTTTACATCATGACACATTTAGATTTTGTGGATTTTAAACAGACTAAATGTATCCATTTCCATTTCAGTTCTTTCCTATAGCACAGAAAATTTTGAAAACTAAGACAGACTGCAATGTGGCTTAACATTTAAAAAGTAAAATGCCAGGTTGTTAAAAAAAATTAAAAATCAGGCTGTTGGAATGTTTTACACATGAAATGCCTGCTGTTATTAACTTATTCTAACATTTATTAACATGGGAAAAAAATGGCCCACGGTAACATCAAAATGGAAAAAAAATTACTAGTAAAATAACAAATGAAAGGACAACTACAAGCCAGGAAAAAAAAAATTAAATAAGCAGAGAAACTACAACCCATTAGGTCAATCAAAGTATCTCATATTAAGATGTTTGACAGTACATTAAAACAAAACAATCCAATAATAATTTCTAAAGGTCAGGACCGAATGTTACACATTTTAAAAGACAATGATCAATAAAAAATATTAATCATTTGGGAAAAAAATGTTGAAGCTGCAATTTCATACATGCAGGTCAGTCCTTGTAGTATATGTACGTGCTTTTAAGTCACCTGCTGTCTTATGGCAACCCCATGAATTTTATTGTGTTTTCTTCAGCAAGGAATGCTCAGAGTTGGTTTTGCCATTTCCTTCCTCTTAAACATAAGCACCTACAGCACCTAGTATTCACTGGCACTCTCCCATCCAAGTACTAGCCAGGGCTGACCCCCTTTAGATTCCAAGATTAGACAGGATCTGGTTCCTTTAGGGTACTGGACCTAAAATGGTTGCAGGGGGGGCTGAAAACATGGTAAAAATGCTCCATATGCCTCCTAGAGGGAGTTTAGGACCATTCTGAGTTTTTTTTTTAAAGTTCTCATATTTTTACAAGGTGGTAGTGTCAGGGATTCCAGGCAGGGAATCCTGGGAAAATGATCAGCTCACGGCAAAGATGTTGCATCATGCCCCAGCTGTGGGTAATTGCAAGGTTGCATAAGAAACTGGGGTCGTGTGCAGACGGTAGAGGGAGGTGTGCAAACCTCTACCTGATTGGTTATAGATATGTATATAACAAAGCAACGCCAGTATGTATTTGTCTGTTGACCAAACCTGGTGCCTGCCGCAAGCTTTTGTCCGTCTGTCCTATGTTTTGTATATAACGGAACTTTGCTGCAAGATAAAGTGCCTCCTGTTTTGGAAGAAACTCCTCTGTGTGTGAGTATCCTTACTGGAGAACAAGGCTGCTGCTGTTGGCTCACTGAACTCTGGTTTTTCCGCTGCGTTTCTGTGGGGCTGAAACTCCTATCATCCCCAACAGGTAGTACAAGAGAGACCACTCATTAAGGGAAAACCAGTGGCTTTCACGACAGTGGAGCAGTGAATCCCCTCCAGGTTGTAGCTCAGTCTTGCAAGGGGTTGTTCAAGGTGCTGAATCATCTTTGAAATTGGCTCAGCACCCTCACAGCTGCTATAAAGCTCTCCAATACCTGGAGAAGATTCACTGTCCCACCAACATGGGACCAATCAGCCACCACTGGACAGAATATACACTCATCTAATAAAATCCTGATGACTATTTCTGTTAGTGCAAAGAAGCTGAAGGTGGGGAGAGGAAAAAGACACAATTGGGAATTAACAAATAGGAATGTAAATTTTACTTCATTCTTGCAGGCATACAAGAATGAATGAATGAATTTCCAAAGTTTTCTCCCCAGTGGGCAAAACTATAAGACTCTTCACGAATTTTCCAACAATTATTTGCAGTTTAAGACTTGTGTTTGCAAAAAATACCCACTTGTGCAAAAAAAACCAACAAACACCTTTTTGTTCAGAAAACAATGAATTTCACACAAAAATAAACTATTTTCTCAGCTAAAATGTCAGGTTTTCTGTTAGAAAAAACCCCTGAAGTTCTTCCCCTGTAAATGAACACAACTAAGTGTTGGTGTGTCAAGATCTCTTTCTCTGGTGAATTCAAAATAATTGGGAATATTCTGTACATCCATGTGAATAAATGTCAGGAAGAGGGGAGATAGTGCTTAATTCATTCCCTGATGACATCTTTTCTGGAATCCCTCCCTCCACCCCCACAAGCTATCTTACTCTGACTTAAACATGTTCTTGAATTGTTTGAGAGTATCAACACATTCCTGGAATATCTGTCTACTCTGGCGAAAGAAATGTTCAGGAGTGGGAACTCCAGGTATAAGCAGTCAGGGAAACAGGGTTAAGTACTACATCATTTCCCTGTTCCCAACTGCTTTCTGCATTACCTCAAGCGCCCTCCAGGCAGAAGGAAGCAGAAGAGGAAGGTCCAGCCTCACCACACAGGTTTAGGATGTAATAAAAGGGCAAGCAACACCTTTACTTTGTTATCTGTGTAATTTTTACTCCTAAAGATGTAGGGGGAAGGGTTTTAGCTGTT
Organism: Cyclura pinguis; assembly: GCA_030412105.1. Classification (NCBI taxonomy): domain Eukaryota; kingdom Metazoa; phylum Chordata; class Lepidosauria; order Squamata; family Iguanidae; genus Cyclura; species Cyclura pinguis. The sequence continues at coordinate 160,454,546 of CM059603.1, read as the reverse complement.
CTCCTCTCAGAAACCCCTTCCTAAATGCCTTGTGGCAACACCCCAGAGCAGATTTCGGGAAACATGGTGGCTCTAGGCATAAAGGGGAAGCATGTCCTCTCCATTCTGCCTTTGTAATCATTTCCATCAGTGGAATGACTTCACTAGAAAGTACCCTTTGCCTGTATCATTTGAATATCAGGTCCACAAAGCAAGAATGCACATAGAGGCACCCATGGCAGTTACCTCACAGGAGGTGGTCTTAATAGCAGGGATCTAAAGCACATCTCAGTTGTTGATGAAACAGTTAATTATAAAATTGGTGGTCTTATTTCTGCCATATATCATAGGCTTTAGAAGAGGAGTAAAACAAGAAATGGAGATGAAATGTTATATCATTTAACAGCACAAATATTGCTTTTCAAAATGCATATGCAAGCTCAAGCCCACGTTGTTGTTGTGTTTTTTCATTTTCGACTTATGGTGACCCTAAGGTGAACCTATCACTGTGTTTCCCAGGGCTGAGATTGTGTGATGCACCCAAGGTCACCCAGTAGGTTTCCAAGGCCGAGCAGGGAATCAACTCTGGGGAAAATGGCAAACAAGTTACACACATAAGAAGTAGTAACTTGTCAAATATATCTGTTTTGTTCTGTTAAATAATTTGCAAAAGGCCCCCATAGATTTGTGGAGAGCATTTGCGATGAAAATTTGTATCCTATTTGCCTTGTCAAATATATAATGTGCTTTTTTGACAGGAGATGTAAAATAAAAGGTATGTTAAACACAGAAGTTCCTTGATGGGTTGTTGTTGTGCCTTCAAGTCATTTCCAAGATACAGTGACCCTAAGTTGAATCTTATCACAGGATTTTCTTGGCAAGATTTGTTCAAAGGGAGTTTGCCATTTGCTTTCCTGTGAAGCTGAGAGAATGTGATGTGTATATGTGTGTGTGTGTGTGCATAAACAAAATATGTGTTATGCTTCTTGCTATATCTCCTGAATGAATTAAACAACAATTTAAGTTTTTAAAAGAGCACTGGGTTCAAATAACTTACTTTAACTTATAAATCCCAGAGTTTGGAAGTAAGTAGTTTACTTGTAATAAATTCACTTCTTCCAGTAAACTATGGCATGGCTGCATTACATTGCTATTGGATAACTTCACTCCTCTTTCTGTGTAATTGTTTTAATTACTTTTACAGTTATGTGTGTCTGGCTCCACTAACTGGTAGAGGAGTTATATAACATGGTTCAAATGCTGCCTCATAGTGCCAGGTCACTTTCTGTTTTGTCCATTTAGGTGGATGAGAAGAAATTTGTTTGGAACTAAAAGACAGCAGCTTGTAGCATTCAGATTTTAAAAACCAAACAAATTAAAAGTTAAGCATATCAATTACTTTAGTGAAGTGGATGATAAAGATTTATTATATAATTTAATTAATTGTTTTCTTTGGCCCTGAGATGATAACTAACCATAATTACATTTTAACAGTAAATTTCAAGCTGTGGCAATTCCAAATAAACAGATTAATAATAGGAAGGGATTCCACTCACAGACAGTTAGCTATTCTGTACTGTGCCTGAACACTGACAGGAGATGGCCACAAGATCTCTTCTGATTTTGTCTTCCCTGACCCTTGCCCTTTCCTAGAGGGGAAGATATATTTACATCTTAAGCCTTCAGCTAAGGCTCTGTTGTTTCTTCTTTTATTTGTGCCTCACGGGCTTAGAGGCAGCAGCAGCAGCAGCAACAACAACACAGCCTACCTGAGGGCTGATTCTCATTTGACTCACTTTTATACTTAAACATTGACTGCTGCAATTGCTTTGGGGGCAGCAAAGCTTTTGGGAGCTGTCACCATCATGACAATCACAGTATACAGCACTCATACTGAAGGCGCACTCCCATGCACAGGGTTTCTCTGTACAAACTCCCCCTAGTCTCATATACACCCAAGGGAGACACTGGGATAAATGAAACGATTAAAAAAGTAATTAGTAGAAAATGAATAAGCTCCCCTTATTCCTTTCCTTATCAGAAATTTAATGTTATTTCCACCTTGAACTTGGGATTTAAAATTCAAATACAAGTAACAAAAAAAAATTGTGATATTAAGACACAATTAAACACATTAAATAATATTAAAACACAACTGAATAAAAAGGAATTTTAAAAGACACTAATAAAAAAAAGTACAGCATTAAAATTCTCTTCCTCAGCAGGCAGTGAGATGCCATAAGCCAGACAAAAAAAGGACCTTATGTGCCAGTGCAAGGACAAAAACAAAAAAAATGCCAGCTTAAAATCTCTTGGAAGGAGGTTCTACAGGCAGAGTGTCATCCTTTCCTAGATGTCCAGTGAGCATTCCTCTGACAGGAGGGAGCTGATGGAAGCCTATACCTAAAGGATCTCAAAACCCAGGCAGGCTTGTATGAGTGCATAAGTAATTCATACAGCCAAGTTGTATAGGGATTTATAGAGCGGTGTAGTGGCTCAAGCATTGGACTATGAGCTTGGAGACCATGGTTTGATCCCCCCCTTGGCCATACAAACCCACTGGGTGACTTTGGGTGCCTCACACACTTGCAGACCCCCAAAACCCATGATAAATTCACCTTAGGGTCACCATAAGTCAGAAATGAATTGAAGGCACACAAGAACAATGGTTCATAACCATCCCTTTGACTTATGTTCAAAAACAAACCACTAAGATACAGATGTGAATGACCGGCCCCTTTCCGTGGAATTTTCTCATTTCTATAGCTGACTCATGTTGGTTCGCTGTACTTTTGTTGTAACAGTGTGTCATGGGGGAATCATTTCCGTCATTGTTGCCTTTTTAGAAAATTGTGCATATTTGTGAGCTCTTTTTTGAATAATGCATGTTTGTATGCCTTTGTCCATTGTCTATGGCAAGCTTATACATTTTTTTAATAAAAAAAAGTATGCATTTTTCTTTGAAAACTTTTCAAACATGCCATTTTATTGGAAATTTTTTGACAGCCCTTGCGTTAAATGCATTTTCAGATCCAGTGTCTCTAGCTGTACCTGCACACACACACACACACACACACACACACACTGAGTCTAGAACAACAGACTTCCTATGCATCCTGTGCATCCCTTATGACGGTTTGGTATGTTTCAAGTGTGGTGAACACATATTTCCCTTTTTATCCATTAGGATGCGACAGAACTAATAACTGAGATGTTTTAATGAAGCATAGTTAATACATATATTAGAAACTTCAAGTAACACTAACATTACAGAAACTCTTAGCAAAACTGGAATCCCCCTATCAGGGTAGGGGAATAACCAGATGCTTCAAAGCTTGGTGAAATGCGACCTCCAGCTTCTATTTCTGTCCAAAAACCAAGGGTGAACTGTCTCTTTCTGGAAGCTTCCAAGAGATGCAATTCTGCTTTTAAATGGGTTGAACCCACACACTAACATTTCAAAAATTCCCATTTTTCAAAACCAGATGTGAAGTTCTGATCATTTCTATTATTATTTATTGATATTTTTGGCAGTCTATGCAACCCACAGACCAGCAACAGTTGCCTACCCCTGCTTTAAAGCAAATGCAAACCAGATCTCTGTTGTACTATGAGAAACGTAGAAGAAAAACTGAAAGATGATAATTCTGTTATCATTTTTAATTATGAAGACAACCACACATAATTTACCATTGGTTGTGATCAATAGTACATTTGTGCAGTGGATACCAATTCTGATTCTGGCCCTTTAAGGCAATGCTTCTATTTATGGAAAGCTAAAAAATAAATCAAGACCGGCTGAAGAGCCACACTGGCCTCAGTTCATGAAATGGAGCAAAATCTGAGCAAATATTATGAGTGTAATTTTTGTTATTGTGTAAGTATGAGTGAGACAGCTTAAATTCAGCTTTGGCAATGAGGCTGGTAAATTAATACACAGCTGTAAAGTTACCAGTAACACTCATATTAGCAGCCATGTGCAGAAACATTTGTTCAAAATACTAACTCACTGGAAGCAAACCCAGTTTTCCCACACAAATGGCTTTCAGACAAAATATTCATAAGGCATGTTGGGGGAGAGCTGCTTATGACTAGAATTCCTGAGGAAATTTAGTAGAATGACACTGATGATGATATGGTGGCCACAGATAAACACATACAAGGCATTTGTCAAAACTTTTTGTGTCAAGTGGTTAAAATGTATTATATATTTGGTCTCTATGAGCTCTTAGTAATGTGATAGAAATGATATTCGGAACGTATGTATACAATACACTATAAATTCAGGGAAGAGAATTGGGGGAAGGACTTCACAGCTTTCTGTTCTGCTCACTTGCTACTTACCTTCATGTCAATAAATGTGGGAAGAGGGAAACCACCTTTGCAAAATCCACTATCATCACACCTTCATCCTTTCACAGGACAAGACTGATGGCTTCCCAGACCTATTTACGAAGGCAATTCAGGCCCCCAGGCTAAAGTTCTAAACAAAGCCATGAGTTTTTACAATAGTTACAGACAGCTTACAGACAAGTCAGACTCTGTGAGATAGATGCTTCTATTGAACCTTGCAAGTTAGCAACAAACTTCCAAAGTAATACAATAAAAGAACTGATATCCTTCACTATACTTACATAGGTTGTGACAAATATCACCAAGATGTTCCAGAAAAAGACAGACTGCACTTCTGTACCGCAAAGGTCCAGTGACAAGAATTGTCTTTCCTGCACATCTCTGTTTACAGACCAGATTAATTTACCATGAACTGAGTCTTTGAGACCTATCAGAAATCTGTGATATAATTCCAATTCCTCTCCACAGCTGGGAAAGATGCAAGGACAGTCTATCAGCTGAAAAACATCCTCTCATTGCTGTTCACTCTGTAGCCTCAATAGTTTCACTGGCCAAAGAACCTCTCTGTTCCCCCTCTAATGTATATGATTTTCAGTTTACAGTTAACGGTTGCCAGAATTCCCATCACACTTAGTGACACAGACTTCTTTTGCTACAACAAAGGTCAACAATCAAGTTTTTGTTTTTGTTTTTGCATCCAATGTGTGAGAGATGTTGATCAGAAAATGCAATAACGTTGTGATTTCATAAAAGCTCTTAATAGAATAGATGCTGTAAGAAGAAATACAGAACATTCTAGATATCCACAGAATTCAAAGGTCACCTTAATAGCATAAGATCTCCTTGCTAGATGGATAATTTTGTTTTCAAAATCTAACAAAACCAAGCAGTGGCCATTACTGCATCTTGTGTCCATCTGTTCTATGTTAACAAAAGAGTTATCTGAAGACACATACTCAAGGAAAGATCGTCTCTCGAGCCCTTCCCTAAGTAAAATAAATGCATTTCTGCAGCGCCACCACAAAACTCAATTATTTTGTGTATATCCAATGACTATAACTGTTCAGGAAAAGTAAATTTGAAGGGAATCCAACTGAATCAAGATATAATGACTCTGGGCATGATCTATGATCACAATGTTGGATGTGTTCTTAACGCAACACACACCAGCACTGGGCAGCAATCTATAACCCTCCACTGCCTGGCAGCTATAACATTTTGCATTGCAAGGAACAATAACCTGTAAGATCAGTACTGCTTTGCTTTTGCTGGAATAATATTCACACTATTGAACAGATCATAAAATTCACACTTTCTTTAAAGCTATTACAAGCAGTGTTGAATATGTATCATGCCTGTAAATGTATTGTCCAATGATTTTAGTCCACCACAAGTTGCAGGATCAAAACTGGTGCCAATCAAATCAAGATGCATTTTTAAAAGGTTTCTTTTTGTAGCTATCAGGAAGCGCACTTACCTCATGCTTACTTATCTCATGCTGTTCCTGAAATTACATTAATGTGAAGATACGAAGAAATATTCTGCTGCTGACAGCTGGCACTTATGCTAATAACATAGATATATTGCTCAGAGCAAATGAGGATCTATCTAACTAACATGGACCAAAAGCTATGCTAGTTCAGAAATCTTATCAATGAGAAGCCCTCAGGGTTGCACGAGCTTCTAAAAACAAAACAAAAACCCCTATGATCACCAGCCTTAGTGAGATGCGAAAAAATAGAATCATAGAATCATAGAAATGTAGAGTTGGAAGAGACCACAGGGGCCATCCAGTCCAATCCCCTGCCATGCAGGAACACCCTCAAAGCACTCCCGACAGATGGCCATCCAGCCTCTGCTTAAAAACCTCCAAAGAAGGAGACTCCACCACACTCCGAGGCAGCATATTCCACTGCCGGACAGCCCTGACTGTCAGGAAGTTCTTCCTGAGGTTCAGGTGGAACCTCCTTTCCTGTAGCTTGAACCCATTGCTCCTTGTTCTGGTCTCTGGAGCAGCAGAAAACAAGCCCTCTCCTTCCTTTACATGACATCCCTTCAAATATTTAAACATGGCTATCATGTCCCCTCTTAACCTTCTCTTCTGCAGACTAAACATACCCAGCTCTCTAAGTCTATCCTCATAGGGCATGGCTTCCAGGCCCCTCACCATTTTGGTCGCCCTCCTCTGGACTTGCTCCAGCCTGACCATGTCCTTCTTGAATTGGGGTGCCCAGAACTGGACACAGGATTCAAGATGAGGTCTAACCAAAGCAGAGTAGAGTGGTACCAGTACCTCCCTCGATCTAGACATCATACTCCTATTGATGCAGCCGAGAATTGCATTGGCTTTCTTGGCTGCCGCATCACACTGCTGACTCATGTTCAGCCTGTGGTCTATTAAAACTCCTAGATCCCTTTCACACGTACTGCTATCCAGCCACGTGTCCCCCATCCTATATTTCTGTATTCCATTTTTTCTACCTAAGTGTAGGACCTTACACTTCTCTCTGTTGAATTTCATTTTGTTAGCTTTGGCCCAGCTCTCCAATCTGTCCAGGTCATTTTGAATTTTGATCCTGTACTCTGGCGTATTAGCAACCCCTCCCAGTTTGGTGTCATCTGCAATTTGATGAGCATGCCCTCTATTCCTTCATTCAAGTCGTTGATGAAGATATTGAACAGCACTGGGCCCAGGACAGAACCCTATAGTCACTTCTCTCCAGGATGAAAAGCAGCCATTCGTGATCACCCTTTGGGTTCGGTCGGTCAACCAATTACAAATCCAACTAACAGTAGCCCTGTCCAGCCCGCATTTTACTAGCTTCTTTGCAAGAATGTCATGGGGAACTTTGTCAAAGGCCTTACTGAAATCGAGAAATGCTACATCCACAGCATTGCCTTCATCTATCAAGCTAGTAACTCTATCATAAAAAGAGATAAGATTAGTCTGGCATGACTTATTTTTGAGAAATCCATGTTGACTTCTCGTGATTACCGCGTTGCTTTCTAAGTGATTAGAAACTGACTGCTTAATGATCTGCTCCAGGATCTTTCCGGGTACTGACGTCAGGCTGACTGGGCGATAATTATTTGGGTCCTCTTTTTTTCCCTTCTTGAAGATGGGGACAACATTTGCCCTCTTCCAGTCTGCTGGAACTTCTCCTGTCCTCCAAGATTTCTCAAAGATTATAGCAAGCGGTTCCCAAATGACCTCTGCCAGTTCTTTTAATATCCTAGGATGCAATTCATCTGGCCCTGGAGACTTGAATTCATCCAGTGTGGCCAGGTATTCTTGTACCACCTCTCTACCTATTATGTGCCTCATTTCCCCTGCTTCCTCACCTGCTCCCCAACTGCCAGGTTGAGTGGTTGTATCCTTCTGGGAAAAAACGGAGGCAAAGAAGGTGTTAAGTAGTTCTGCCTTTTCTCTTCCCCCTGTTAGTAATTCGTCATCTTCTCTGCGCAGCGACCCTATCGTCTCCTTCTTTTTCCTTTTGCTACGGGCATATTTAAAAAAGCCCTTTTTATTGTTTTTGATGTCTCTGGCCAGCCTAAGTTCGTTCTGTGCTTTTGCCTTTCTGACCTCCTCCCTACATCTCCTAGCCACTTGCTTAAATTCTTCTTTGGTGGTTTCCCCCTTCTTCCATTTCCTGTACATGTTTCTCTTAACACTTAGCTCAACTGAGAGTTCTTTAGTCAACCATTCTGGTTTCTTCAGATGTCTTCCATTTTTCCTCCTTATTGGCACAGTTTCAGACTGTGCCTTCAGTATCTCCCTTTTAAGGAACTCCCATGCCTCCCGAACTCCTTTCCCTTTCACTATTCTTGACCACGGAATTCCAGCCAGCAGCTCCCTAAGTTTACAGAAGTCCGCTTTTTTAAAATCTAAGATGAGTGTCTGGCTACACTTATCTTCTCCTTCCCACTGAATGCCAAATTCCAATAGGGCATGGTCACTCCCCCCTAAAGATCAAACCACTTCTACCTCATTAACAAGGTCATCCCTGTTGGTCAGGATTAGATCTGGAATATTTGATCCCCTTGTGGCCTCTTCCACCTTCTGGACCATGAAATTGTCTGCAAAACAAGCAAGAAACTTGCTGGACCTTGCTGTCTTGGCAGAGTTTGACTGCCAACATATATCCGGGTAATTGAAATCTCCTATTATTACTGTATCTCTCCTTTTTGAATGTGCAGTCATTTGGTTGAGGAAGGCGTCATCAAAGTCCTCAGCCTGGGTTGGAGGTCTGTAGTAAACCCCCACCAGAATATCCCTATTGTTTCTCGCTCCCTTAATTCTTACCCAGATGCTCTCGACCTAGCTTTCTGGGTTTAAGTCACAGATCTCTTCACAGGTGAAAACATCCTTGACAAACAAGGCTACTCCTCCTCCTTTCTTGTTTGGTCTATTTCTATAAAATAGGCTATACCCCTCTATTCCTACATTCCAATCCTGAGACTCATCCCACCAGGTCTCAGTGATGCCTATCAAATCGTATTTATTTTGTTGTACTAGGAGTTCAAGTTCATCTTGCTTGTTTCCCATACTCTGTGCATTAGTGTAGAGACACTTAAGTCCCCGGGCCCTTCCTGCAAGTCCTGTACTATAGTTCCTACTCCTCCCGCCACTGGCCGCTTGTACTACTTGTCCAATATCATCTGGGCCTTTTCCCCCTCCGCTCACCGAGTCCTGGCCTTGAATAATATTGTCTCCCTCCCAGGGACCAGCTACTGGCTGCAACATATGAGCCATTTACTGGGCTGATTTGCATACGCAACATAAATACATCTAAGGGATTCTGTCACAATTCTAAAACTGGCCACCAGAACAACAAAAAGACCTAGGCTCTTTCTGCAACTTACCTGGTTCCAAAGCCACTGTGCGAGGATCCAGGGAAAACCTCTTCTGAGAGGGAATCACTTCTGCTGTGCTCCCCTCCACACCAGCTGCCTGCTGGATGGGAGGAACATGATGGCTCCACTCCTCCTTTCCACAGTGCAGCCCGGCAGCTTCCTAGGCTGCGCTGAGGGAAGAAGCACAGCGATAGCACTTCCTGCCATTCTGCACGATAGGTTAAGTGTGGGAGGGAGGCAGGAGGACTCCGCAATTGCATGTCATTGTCAGGAGAAACCTGACAATGATTTAATCTGTGATTGCAATGGGTTGCTAAAGGATCACCACAGGATTGTGACAATGTCATGCAGAACTGTCATTGTGATCCTGTGGTGATCCTGGGGCCATTGCTGGTTGAAGGTGGTGTGCAAAAAGGGCCCTAGTCAAAGGCAACCAATTAATAATCATATTTTACATGTCTTACACTGAAATCAAGCCTGAATTCTCCTAAAAGCCAAAATTATACTTTGAACATGAGTAGACATGGCTCATTAGAAAAGACAATAAACCTTGGTAAGGTGGAAGGCAGTAGAAAAAGGGGGCCACATAACAGGTAGACAGGCTCCATCAAGACAGTCAGAGCCCTGAGCCTGAAAGACTTGAACAGGGGGACTTAGGGAGGTCCCTCCTTCATGACGTCACCATAAGTCAAACTCAATTTCACAACTATTAACAACAACACTAACAATGTCAATTAATATTATCTGTGTTGATGCTTTTAAGAACAAAGTCTAATTTTATACTGAGGAACAATGATGATGAACTTAGTGGTTCTGGCCTACTTTTTTTAAGCAGCCTAATGTAGGAAGGTAAAGCAGTTGTTTTGCACAGAAAATGGCTTTTTCTGTGCAGAAAAAAAAAGTATTTCTATGCAGAAATATTTCTTGCACAGAAAAAGCTGTAACTGAGGACTTACTCTGTTTGCACACACTGATTTGCACTGAAAGCAGAATTTTCTGCAGGCAATTTTTGCAGAAACAGGCTTCAAAAACAGTTGCTTTTTGAAGACTTGCCTTTGGTGAGGAGAAAATTATCAAGATCACTTCTGGGTTCCTTCAGGAAGAAACTTAGTGAAGAATTACATCTCTAGCCTAATGCCTCTGTGTAGGTGAGGGAGGAGGGATGGGAACTATTAATGTTAAACAACTGGAAGACAACAAAAAAAGTTTCTCAGTCTCTTGCTCATTCCCCAGAAATACATTCAAAATCCCTAATATGCATTCTGTTTTCCTCTGAAATGTACATGTACGTATGTAGATGATGTGGGGTTTACTGTTAATGTGAACAGTTTCTCTTCTATAAACTGTTAGAGCTCATGCTTAAGAAATTAGTCAAGGCATTTGTTTTAAGACATACAACTTCTTAGTATGCAGTTTAGCTTCTTTTATCCAGCTGCAGATCAGGGGATATTTGGCAGTGTGACTCATATATATTTAATAATATATGGTCTGTCTTTTGAACATAAGGCTCTCAAGACGGTAAGGAAAACAAATATTAAAATGATTTAAACAAAACCCAGTGCATTGAACTGAACATGAACAATAATATATATATTGGGTGTCCTTGTGTAGATGATGCTAGCTAGTTTTGCTTGTTACACATTTACATTTTATATCGTTCTTCATATATTTCACATTCTGAATTTTTATAATGCTGAACATCAGGGCCAGAGTCTTTTCATTGGTGACATTTCACATTTGGAACACCTTCTCATCACCAAAGCTCTTTAAAGAAGTTTGAAGATATTTACATTTCTTTATGTCATTATAGTTTATTTACAAGGTTTATCAACTGCCTTTGGGGGGAATCCAATTCAACTCAGCATATGAAATTATACACAACAACTTCAAAGCTCCTTCAAAGACATTCAGATGAGGGGATGATCCAAATGCGAAAGATCACCACTGAAGAGGCTCTGACCCTGATATTCACCATTCTGTAATCGTTCTGTATTGTTATAGCATAACCCAGTCCTACGTGCAACATCATATGCAGTGTGCCCTTGGCATCCACTGGAATGTGGTTCCAGGACCACCACCACTCCATGGATACTAAAATCTGTGAATGTTCAAGTCCCATTATATACAATGGCATAGTAAAATGGTGTCCTTTATATAACTCAACTCAAATGGGTGCCAGAAAGATCCCGAGAATCTGTGAAATGCTGGGAGGCTACAGCAGGTTTATGCATGGCAAAATTGATGTTTGCTTTTTTGGTTTCATTTTTCAAATATTTTCAAGCTGTGTTTAGTTGAAGCTGTGGACACAGAACGCATGGTCATGGAGGTCCAACTGTAGTTCTTCATACAGTGAAACACTGCTGTCATGTACGCAACTCCTCTAAGGAGAAGGTTTCAAGCAACCAGTAGTTGATTCAGTTCCGACAGAGTGAAGAATATGGCAGTAGGCAAGTTGCTTGTACAACAAACTGGGTTTAAACAACACAGAACAGAGCTAAAAATAAAATAAAAACATCAGCACAAAGCAAAGCAGATAAGAAAGAACAGGCCAGCAAAGCAACTCATTAGAAAGCAAGATAGAGGCCAAATAGCCCAAAAGAAAAAGAAAAAAATGTGAGAGCTTCTTAGAGTGTGCATCATGTCAGTGCCATCTTCTCTGGTTGGTATTCGCCATTCAAAAAGGCCTTATGAGAAGGTCAAAAAGTAGAAACTCTAAAGGTGGGAGGAGAATGTTGACCACACTCAGCTGCTGACCAGCTTGTCAATCTGCTCTCTGATTTCCTCTCCTCCTTCTCTTCTTAAATTATTGCTCCCTCAAATCTCTTTCTACTCAGGTGGAGTAGCACATCTCTGAACAGCCATCTACCTGTTAAGGAACCCCTGAGAGCCCTTGAAATCTGGGTGCTGGTCAATCATGCCAGGGAATGCCTTAAGGAGTTTCCTCCTTCTTCAGATGTAAACACTACCCCTCTATCCATAAAAGATGGTCTTTGAAAATTTCTACATTTTATCTTAGCCAAAAGGCCAAGAAGTGATTGCTTTGAAAATTTCCATACGCAAACAAGCCACTTTGTGTTGTATGGTCCAGTTTGTAACAATTATCAGTTTCCTTTACACAGAGAAAAACACTATAGACATTGCTAATACACGACATAGAGTAAAGAAGGCAAACTTTCTGATTCGCTACTATTTTCCTTCTCTTCTTATTAACTGCTTTGTCTTTCTTTTCCCTGCCAATCAATCTATTTCCTCTTTATTCAAGTCACACTTCAATTGAAACAAGACAGGTTGTCCTATTTATACTTCACACATTCTTTTGCTCTCTCTGGGTTCCAGAACTTCAAAAAAATCACAATATACTACTCACTTAACAATTAAAGTCAATAGCAGAGCTAAAAACCTACATAAAAGGTACTTTTTTTAAAAAAAAAAAGTCAAAATAGTTTAACCTTTAGTCTTATGCTGTGTTTTAATGAAGCCCTTTAAAGGGAATAAAAACCCTTGACTGACAGTCTTTCAGATAGCATCAAATGTTGAAGAGAAGATTCTCTTTAAGCAGCAGTTCAGCTCTGAATTTGCATAATTTTTTTTAAAAAAAATACAAGACAGAGCAGCAACTTTTAAGAAAAGTCAATCCATATACACGGCAATTTTGGGAAACAGCCCTTCCCACTGCTGACATGTGTCACATGTCTCTCCCAAAACAATTTGACCCTTGGGCCAGAAAAGATTCCTCAACCCTGCAAAACGTTAACAATATAAATATATATTTAAAGCAAACATATATGTTTTAAGTTAGGAATGGAATGAATATACATTATTCACTAATAGTCACTATCATTATTACTGTATGCTGTTGATTTTTCATCATGTTTGTTTTGACAGTTGTAAGCCAACTTAAGTCCCAAACTGGAGAGAATTCAAGCTAAAAATATCATCATCATCATCATCATCATCTCCCAGACAAAAAAAGGGGTTCCCAACAATTGGAAAACCTTTTGGAGAAGAATAAGAAACAGGTGAGAGTCCAGGGCAATTTTTGCCCAATATTCATAAATCCTTGAGAAGTTATTCTCTTTCTTCACAAGACTGTCCTGAGCTGGCAAAATCTAACACTAGCAAATTCTGTGGAGTCAAAAACAATTGACAATATCTACCAAACTGCTGGAGGTTACTCAACCATTAAATTTCTATAAATAAGACTTTAAACTATTTATTTCTCAATATCTTTTTTTATATGATATTTTTCATTCAAAAACAATAAATTAAATCCTTACAAAATGCACATCTTCCTAAATTTCTTTTTCTTAAAAATTAATATTCATCGTCCCCCATCCCCTGATTCCATTTTTTTTTGCATTTTCCCCAAGCTATGCCCTTTTTTTGTTTTATTTTTCAATCTCTTTTATATATTTTATCCTTTTCTTAGCAACTTATGTTCATAATAATTTACACAATTAAGCAAGCATTAATCAATTTCCACCATAAAACAAATGAACATCCATTAAATGAAGTTCTTACATATTTTTAATCCCACTTTCTTTGTTTTATGCTTCTATACATCTTATCTCTGCTTACATTTAATCCACTCTGTCACGCATTTCAATTCTGTCAAATTGTTGAATAGATATATAATAGGCTGAAAAGCTTTTCTATTTCTTTCATTTCCATAACTTTAAGTTTCCATTCTTCCACATTTGGGCCCATTTTTTCTTTCCAGTGCTGGCCATAACATAGCCTAGCAGCTGTTATGAAATATAAAATCTTTTTGTTCTTTCTGGGATCCCAACATATTAAGTAAATATATTTCTGGTTTCCTTTTGAACCTCAAATTTATAATCATCTGAACTGTGACATGGATTTTTTCCCCAAAATTTTTGGCAGTATGGCATTTCTACCGCATGTGGTAATAAATACTCTCTTTCTCAATATCAGTATGAACCATATTCTATCTGTTTTCAGTTCTGCTACACTCCAGATCAAACCATCCAGCTCATTTTCTGAGTGTAAATAATGAGTTTCCATTTGACATCAGAATTTTGTTGCTAATTAGATAATTAAACCGTTTAACATACACAAGCACCATTTAGAGGAAAAAAACTTTTTGTACCCCAAACAGGTGACTTGGTATCTCTGCCTGTTTTCCCAAAGAGAGTATGAGGCAAAGAGTAGGAAGAAGACTATGGGAACTCAGAGGGAAATACACTAGACAAGAATGCTGAGGTCTGACTTCTTTAAGACACCATTATCTTAATCAGAAAAGCTTTGCCAGTTACTCCATGGCCTCAGATGGTTTTTAGAAAATGTCATGGTAGTACAGCTGCAAGAGCATCTGGACTCTAGTGATGTTTTGGAAAACATCCAGACTGATTTCTGACCCTTCTGTGTTGTAGACATCACACTTGTCAAGGTGATAAATTATTTGCTGCTGATTTGAAATCAAGGAGACAGCAGTCCATTCTGGTCATTTTGCCTCACAACAGCATTTTCAGTAATGACCATAAGCTGTTGTTTCATCAGATAAGTAATGTTGCTAAATGTGAGTACAATTACCTGCTACTGATGTACGCATTTGTTATAGCCGAAACCACCATTATCCAACATGATCCGAAACCTAGATAGATTGCCCTTTCATTCCCCCACATACCTAGGACTTGTTCTCTATCTCCCATCAAAGTCACTAAAATAATCCTCAGAAAAAGAGAGGGGTAATAGAGAGTTAAGAAGGTTGGCTTTCTTCACAATGTCTGGAGTTCATAGTAAAACCATGGCAATAGAAGGCCATATAGAATATACTAACAATTAGAACAGGTACAAACAAGTTTAAACAGGATGTCAGAATGATTAACAAGCAGAATCAAGGCAGCTACAAAAAACAAGAACACTTCAATTAGAACATAGATATATTTACTTATGCAGAAGAATACAGAGATTCTTTCTATGCAAAGAATGAAAGGGGAACAAATCTAAGCTGACAATTTATACAAAACTTTTCAAAAGCACTTCAGAAAAAAACTGCTGAAACCTCAAAAAGATAAGAAAAAAATTAAAACACTTCAGAAGTTGTTGATGGAAAGAATATTTCAAAATATATGAAAAATGAGGATTTGTTTCTTAAGCATTGAGGAATTCTGCTGAGAAGAATCCTATGTGGATCAGAAAAAAGAATTCTGTTTTCTATGCAAGAATCTTGTTTTCTGCATAGGAAATTTGTTTTCTGAATAGAAAATGCTATTTTATATTCAAATCACCAACAGTGCATGTGCATTTTTTTCCAAAGAAGTTCAAAGTGTGAATATTTTTCAAAAACTGTGTAGATTCTGATGCTTTTCTCACAGCATAGAGAAAAATTGTAAATTCATTCATTCAGTTTGTGAAGATTTACATCTCTAGAACAATACTGAAACAAATTGGACCATTAGTAGAAAAATGAGTGATAAAGGAAAACAAGCATTGGAAGAATAGCTGCTGGAGTTATTTTCACCAGTCTCCATTGTGGAAAGTGTTAGGCCAATGGTTATGAATTGATTGGATTTTCAAAGGAGATAGTGTTTGAAAAATATTGCAATATTGCAATATTATATTGTAGATTTATATGGTTACCATAATTGGGTTGCCACCAAAAATGTCCACTTCTATAATAGGACTTAAAATTCTGCTATTCTTGGATAGTTAAGTAGCAGGAGAGGAAATATGATTATGGCCCAGCAGTTACTTGCAGGTTAGGAAGAAATAATTTGATTCTATCAAACTTCCTTTTACAAAATGATAACTAATTTTTCATAGCAGGACATTGTTAACATATCATTGCAAGTAACACATGTGAACCAAAATAACCTGAACACTTCAAAACTAGAGCATAAATGTGTCAATATTTTGCTATAATAACCAAGAATATCAGCTATGCATTGAAATATTTATTTATTTATTTATTTATTATTTTAAAAGCTTATTGAGAAGGTCAGGAGATTAGAGTTTGTTTTCCCTTCGGACTATAATGCCTACTGTAACTTTTCCATTACTCCAGCTGTATCCATACTAGCTTCTTATGAGGAAGGAAGTGAAGGAAAGACAGAGAAAAAGGTCTAAAACATTAAAGCATATTGTGAGGGCTGGTACAGCACAAACAGGAACAATAAGGTAAACAGACCCATCCTTGTCAGCAGTTTGGAACAAAAGGATATATCTTGGACTGTTGCTTCACACATTGATTTTGTGGAATGAACCCTAGAAAAGAAAGTCCTAGCATATCACTCAGTCTGTTGAGACCTGTTGTTGAGCTGACAAACACAGAAACCTGCTAGCTCATTAATCCATTTCTTTTATGTCAACGCCTGGGTGGCTCTACAGTTCAACTATGTATATGAAGAAAAACTGCAAAATTTCTCATTCTCAATGAGATGTTGAAATAGCCTGCAGAGAAATTACCAGCTTCTGCAAGAGTTCCTGCATGCAGTGTGAAAACAAGGCAAGGAATGCTTTGCTTTTCATCAGCATGCTCATAATTCACATATAAACATCTTTGCACAACATTATCTTTTCTTCTGTGTGAATCAAAGCACACATACATAATTATGCACACTCAAAGCAAGAACAGAAGGATTGTCTGATTGATTTAAAAAGGATGAAAACAACCCATCCTGTACTTCAGTGCTTAAAAGTCCATGGAACAAGGCACCAGGGAATTGCATTTCAGTTTGCCAGTTGGTGCATTTTATGCAATTTGTGTATTTTTCATTTTATGTACAGAGCTTGCACAAAATGTACACAGCTTGCACAAAAATAATTCTCACTACACGAAAACTCACCTAAGAGGAAAAGGAAAGGGAAAAATGTGATTTCTTGTTCTCATATGTAAGAATGAGATAAGCATGGATTTGCATTCCTACTTTCTCCCTTCAAATCATTAACTGCTATTAGCCACATATCAGTAGTCCTTTTCAGGAATATACATCTCCTAAAACTGCAAAAAGGAAGAGTATGCTAGGCAGAGCACCTTTCATTATCACTTTCTTTTTTCTACTAACAGGGAGAGATACATTGAGAAGAGACCTCTTTTAAGAACATTCTAGTGTGATCAGGAACAATGGAAAATCGGTGTCCTGGATCCCAGGGGAGAAGCTCCACATAGGTGAGGATCTCTTTTCCACAAAGTTGCTACTCCCAGATACATAGTGCCATAAGCTGAGATGGTAGGGATGAGGCCAGTGCTCTCCCTTGTTACCAGGCCATACACCCCCATACTTTGACATGTTTTAATTGGTTAAATAAATGGCTTAACTGGTTAGATAGATTAATTAGCAATGATATGAAATATACCCTGATGTGACTGCATGGCCAAGCTAGACAAGAGGAAGACACTCGCTGAAAACGTATGCTGCAAAATAGGTCAGAGATCTCCTCCAGGCATAGCAAGATCATAGTCAGGAAATTGCCAGGTAACTCCAAAGATAACAGGCTTAAGCTAGCCTTAACAACTCTTCCTTTGGACAACAGCAATGGGGAAGTTCCCACTAAACCACTGATTGTTTCAACTCTTCTTCCCAGTGACCTGTAGATCTCTCCATTGTCCTCACACCAGTCCAACTATTTCAGAGCTATCATGATTTCCATTAGTCCTTTGTCACCTAACACTAAGATTGTTAATCCATTCAAGATCTCATTGTCCACCCTGCAAACTCCATTATTTACTTGGCTGGAGAGCTATTCACACCCTTGCCCTCCAGGCAGAAATTGTGTATAAAAACCACCAGTTTTTGATAGCTAGACACAGTACATTGGTTGCTGGTAGGCATGCTGTCACTCTGATTCCCAGTCATATACTGTCCTTAGACACAAGTCTAAGCTACATCAGTGCTTCTTCACTGCTCTCTGAGACCAGTAAATTTTACCCACTACATCCTGAATCTTGCTCTTGAAAACTTTTCTATCCTTTTTCCTTCAGTTAGCCTTGCATGAGTGCATGGTTGTTTGGTTCTTGTGTTGTGTGTATGTAATCAATTCCCCAATAAATGACAGTTGAACTTACCAGCTGCTTCTTCTCTGTAAAGACCCCATAAACATTGGCAGAAAGATCTCACAAGGTTACCCGCATCTCGCAGGCCTCCTAATTTGAACTAATATTCCCCATTTTGCACAGGCTACTGGCATTGTGGGTGGACCCCTGAGCCACCATATTTTGGGGTAATACCCCTAACTTAACAGTTGGCTAGTGTTGAAGTCACTTCAATTCAAGCAACACAGAAAGACTTTTGACTTAGACAGTGGATTTATACTAAACTCTTGCTTTTACTATAGGCACACAAACCTAGAATTTGAATGGACAAAAAAAAATATTGTCATGAAATGGCACACAGCTCAGAAATATAAGGCTTTGCATGCAAAAAGTCCCAATTTCAGTCCCTGTTATCTCAGGTTAAAAATTCTGAGTTCCAGCTAATGTGAAAGAAGACATTGCCTAAATCAATTTAGACCACTGGCTGGCTGGACTAGTAGTCTGAATCAGTATATATCTTGACATGAGTGTCCAAATGATTGCTGCAAACTTTTATAGCAATAGGATATAAATTATGACATAGGGTATGAGTTATTTTTAGGTACAATTTGATTGGATAGCAATGAGTAATGAAAAATATATTCTCATTTTCCTACAGCCACCTATCAATAGTAGAAACAAACAGCACTTCCTTTCATGTTGCAAATTTACTTGATAATGTTTTTAAAGGGGTTTAGCAATTCATGCATGTAAGAAATTACTTGACATCAACTTCAGTGAAGCATTCAGATTGCAGATGTTTAGAATGCACAGAAGGAAAGCCAGCTTTAATTGCCAATGCTCTCACAGTGTTTAGACAGTTACTCCCCAGGTATTATTTTCTTCTATGCATAAGACCGTGGTGATGATTTGACAATCCAAAAATATGAAAAAAAAAACACATTTTCACTAGTCTAACTACAATTGCACACAACAATGATATTCACACAAAATGAAGATAGGATTGTCAATTTTAACATAAATTACATTTTGAACTACAATACCCAGAATCCTCCTTGCTGTGGGATACTGGGAGAATCGTCTAAAAAGGTAACTTTACCAAGCTCTGTTCTTAATCATAATATTTCAGAAACAATCAGCCCCAAACACAACACGCAAGCTTAAACATGTAGTCCACAAAAGGCTCTGGAATCCTTGAAGCAAGAATGAGATTTGCAGGTCACAATGAAGCAGAGTGAGGCAAGGGCTATTTTTCTCCACTGAGACAGCCTTCTTCTTCCCAGAATTCTGGCAGTTTCCCAGGATTTGGGAAAAGACAGGGTCACCTGCCAGTCAGGGTCCTCCTATAGGTTTGTGGGTGAGACTGGAAAAGTTGAGGCAGAGACGAGAGATTGGAATGTAGTCTGCAAACTATCTGAGGCCAATTTCCTGAACTCCCTCCAGCAGCCAACATGGAGCTTCCTCCCTCTCTCTTCCTTCCTCTGTATTCCTGTTTATAGTTTTGTGGCTTTGTTGATAGCGTGCATGAATCTTTACAGTACATTTAATTCTGTCACAACTTGGGTGATTTTTAGCATGGGACCCTAATCCAATTGGAGGAAAACAGAGCATGGGTCCCTGTCAGACCCAGTTGGGGGTCTTATAATTGGACCATGGGCCTGTGGGCTACTAGAGTCATACTCACCTTGGGGGAAGGTGGTCCACCTCATCTGAAAATGGTCCATCCCACCTGTTGGTGGCAAGGGAACCACATAGTAGCTTCTGCACATGTGGAACCCCAATTCTGTTATTCCAAAGGTATACCCAGTAGGTAGGCTGGATGAATTGGTTTCCACACCCAGCAGATGGACAGGGTAATTGCTTCCCACGGGTCATCAGGCAGGTCAACTAATGCCTAGATCTGGATGTATGCTGGAACCAAGCCTCTACACGTTTAACCAATAAAAAGTTGTGGCCTCTTTTATTTCAACAAATGTAGTTTGTGTCATTATTGCTATGTGGAGCCTCAATGTGCATCACATCAGGGCAGACTGAAGTTTAGAACTGATATCTTTGCATGTCCTTGGTTCTAATTCCTGAATACTGACTTGATAAAGATCAACATAAATTTGAGTCACTTAACTAACCTGTGTAACTTAGGTTGAAGGTGAGGTCATAAAACGTTCAGCGCTTCACACAAATAACTGCAAAGGGCAGCGTAGCATAAGAGACTGCATTCCTGAAACACTCTGCCTTTATGAAATGCCATAGGGGCATAAAACAGGTGCATTTATTCCTGAAAGTATGAAAGAACATATGTTCTAAGACTGAGACGTGGTGCGTTCTGAGTATACAGAAGGTCAAATCATCATAAGACAAATCCCAAACCAGAATCCTCTCTTACCAACCAGCCAACCAGTAAAAAGGCTACATGGACATCAATGCATCTGTCTTTATTTCAATAGTATCCTTTAATTATCAACTTTATATAAATCTTGCAAGTTGAATTCCTTAGGAGAACATAATGAATTACATATTCAGTTAAAGGATAAAGCATGTCAGTAGACTAATGAGTGCTGGCAACTTTTTCTGCTGGAGAGTCCTGTCTTCCGATGGTTTGCTTAGATTACACATCTGCCAGACTGAAACAAAATCCTCAAGACCTTAGCCATAGTACAATAAAAGGAAGCTCAGTTTCAGGTATCTCATATATTATCCAACCATTTTCAGGGGCACCGAAGTTGTTAGAAAGCACAATAAATGCATATTAATGCCAAGGAGTATAAACTAAAGGCTGGAAGTCTCAATAAAGCTAATAGGTATATAAAGTTCTTACCGCACCATTACACCAATACGTAAGTCCTTTGAAAGCAACTTACCCCAAAATCATGCAAGACATTTATTCTTTCTAACAAGGAAAGGATTGCTTTGCTTTATATAAGAGATTTGGGCTATGTGATTCAAAGGACTAGTGCATACCAGAATGCACAAATTAAAGCCTTCTCTCCACAATCACATTTTACATTATATTATATTATAATCACATTTTATACTACATTATAACAGTATGAGCCAGTGGCAAGTCTGCACATGAATTAGGTTTGTGTTTAGACACCCTATATATTCTATTATGCTTCAGTTTGTTTCTGACTCAACTAAGCTTTTAGAACATAATGCAATATACAGTACACTGATGTGCACTAAGGCCACAATGGAGTAATATGAAATAAGTACATATAACTACACAAGATTCTGATGTTGGTGAATATAGGTTTGACAGTTTACATTTAAGTGTTGCATATCATATTTTTGAGCAACACAAATATTTCAAATCTATCAGTTATCTAATACATGGGGTAGGAGTAATATAGAAACCACCTCTGCTCTGCAGCTGCAGATTTATATGCAAATTAAAACATATACTCACAGTCTATTTGACAAGATGACTTGAAAAGTTGGGTTGATTGCCCTTCCTGTTTCTCTTGCTGTATTTGAAGCAATATAAATGTATCTCATTGACATAATAGCATACAATTCCTCCCTGACAGTGTTCTTATATTGTGTGGGCCAGTCATATTTGAGGGCACAGGAGATAAATGGCCCACTGTGGCAAAATTTTTCATTCTGTCAGGACAATCTCTTTTTCCATATTTTTTCTGTTTGTTGTTCTTCTGTTATTGTTGTTGTTGCCTTTGTAGAAAAAAAATTGCTCTGTGCAAAAAATAAAGTTGTTGAGCAAAAAAATTGCTGTGTTTTATGCTAAATTACTCTATTTAAACAAATGTTGGAAAAGTGAAATTAACAGTGGTGCTAACATTCCCTAATCTGAACTTTTATATTTGAAAGAAAGGTCACAGACAGTATAATTACTAAGCCAAGACCATGAACTCTGGATGATTGCAAATGTAGTTTAATAAGTTTATGGTAGCAACTTAAGACCAGGTAAAATCAAACCGTGCTTTGGCAGTTGCTACCAAAGATGACAAACCAGTAGTGATTTGCCACAATGTAAAGCTGTAGACCAGGAGCCCTGAATAAATCTCTCCTCCTCAGTCTATTCCTGCACTATGTGTTGGTTCACTGAAGTCTTTAATTTATTCACCTATACAGATTCTATCTCCCTTATCTGAAATATGCGGGATCAGAAGTGCTCTGTATTTTGTTTTTGTTTTGGAATACCTGTATTTGCATATGCATACATCATGAAATATCTTGAAGATGGGATCAAAGACTAAACATTGATCTTTCCCTCTCCAACCCTCTAAGATTCCCATTTGGCTAAGTAAAGACAAAGAATAGAGCCAGAGGAGGGGACAGGCAATAAATAATCCTTCTAAGTGCCCTTGTTCTTTTTCTCAGTCGGCTCTCTCTCCAGCCTCGTGTATTCTTCATTCACTTCCTGCATTGTTCATGGGATGTCAGGCTGGGGAGAGACTGAGAATCTGAAATGGCAATCCATGTCCCCAACCATTTCACAAATCCTTGCATCTCTCTCTCTCTCTCTCTCCACTCTCATGTCTCTCACATCTGTCTCCAACCTCTCTTCTCTCTCTGGGGAGCCTGTCAGCCACCTACTTTTCCCTTGAGCAGAAGCGTCATAGCTGCCACCTCAAAGGCAGGTATGGGTGGCTGGAGCAAAAAGCGTTGGTTTTTGGTGGGTTTTGGCTTCCCAGATAAGGGAGGTTCAACCTGTATTTTGATTACTGATATATTTTCCATGTGTTTTTGAAGGCAGACCAGTAACATGGATTGTTTCAACGAGCAACCATCAGGATATTAACAAGGTTTCAGAGATCAGTTTATGCTACATACAAACACACAAACACAGGTTTATATAACTAAAATTGCCTCTGATTATCAAAATGTTATTTTCCGGACTACAACATCCAGAATTCCCTAGTCTACATGGTTACTGGTCCTGCTGGTTGCAGAATTGTGGAAGCTGTAGTTCAAAAAGGGAATGTTTTCAGGCTCTGAATCTTCTTATCTCTTCTTCATATGGTTACTTGTTGCTTCCCAGCTCAAGTCATGGTGTTTGCTCCTAAAGTCTTATGAATTTAGAAAAAGAATGTCTTACAAGCTGCATTTCCATGTGAACCACTTTAATCTCAAGAAATCTTGTGTTCTATTCAACACCACTGGAACCTACAGCAAACTAGCAAATGTGAAACAACAACTCTTTAGGAATATTCATGCACTGTGTCAACACACAAGCAGGTCTGAACAACCAGCCCTACTTTGTGTCTGCACATTCTGGCTTGCCTTTCCCTGACATCCAGTCATAAAGAATTAATATCTTCAGTAGGAAAGTCTTCTTAAATATGTGTACTGTCTTCTTTGCTATGATGTTCACACTGTAGACATAGACATCATGAGTGGGGCAACAAACAGCACGTAACCCCAGAAGTGAGTGAGTTGGTGGATCATGCATTGATCCAGTGTGCAAACAGTAGGGTTGCACTGACTTTTCTGTAGTCATGCCTAACCTATGGCATGGACATTGGGGGAACTTCTTATGTTTAGATCATCACATAAGAGCCATCCCTTTCAACAACACCTGACTTCATTTCAGCTATGAATGTTATTTGGCAATTTTTGTATATGTTTCGGTTCTGCAAAATTATACATTCTAATATCTATTTAGGTATGTTATAGAACCAAAATATGAATGGTAATAAATACTGTATGTCAAAACACATTTCTTTCCTAGAGTGCTCCGCTAAATTTGTGTCTGGATTTTTGACAAAAATGTTCTTCATAAAATGGTATGACATCCAAATTGAGAACATTTTAGATCATCCAACAGATTATGACACAGCTACTCTCCCTACCCCCCAGACATTCTAACTGTGCTTGGAGCTACAGTTCTTCTGTCAGGAACTACCTAAGTAGTAAAAGAGATATTACCACTGTACTGCAATTCTAGAAGATCTTTTCATACAATATGCCCTTCTGCATGAACTCACCAACACTACAATAGAACAGGTAAAACACAAAGATGATCTCATGGGTTTGTCATATTGGTGGATCTCAAATTTCAATAATTTGAAGTCAAAAGCTTCAGGATATATGTGATTATTAATGTCCACAAATGAGCATTCAGGCATACCAGTACATCCTTGCATGCCTTCTTCTATATTTAGACATATGGTTATAACTACCACACGCTGAAAATCCTTCATCCCTTGGAAGATGCATACCTGCATGAAATCCAGCTGGCTAAGTTAAAATAATATTTTTAAATTTCTGCATTGCCTGTCAATGACTTTTCAAAGCCAAACACTTTTTTCCCTCAAGGTCATATTAACTCATAAAGAGAAATGGAATCAAATTTTCCAAACACTTATCTAGCCATTTAAGCAATCCAGCTGGCAGGATAATTTAGCTAAGGCCAAATCAGCAATCAAGCTGTTTGTCTGAGATCACTTAAAATATAGAGAGAGAAAATCTAGAAGACCTGCTGTTCAAATGTTTTTAAAGACTTCTGGACAAAGCAATTTTCCCCATTAAAAATAGCTATTTCATAACTTTAAAAAAAATCAAATACTGCTCAAGTCTTACACATTCTAACATTTCAACGGATGGAATCAACGAGCAATTTCAGTGTCTCAGGTTGTAATATTTAAAAATAAATTATAGTTAGAAATCTGCAAGTCACAAGTTTGCTCAAAAGTATGTGTCTTTATTCAGTGTTGTTGTAGTAGCAGTCCACATTTTCCTGTGTAGGAATCCAACATATTGCTTAATTCTACTATTCTGGATTTATACTTCTGAAATAAGTGAAATCACCCAATGTAGTATGGCAAACCACTTCTGATACTTTAGATTTGTATTCTTTCTACAAGTTTCAAAGCAAAGGGAGGAAAAACCCAAACAGATCAAGGATTCAACGCTGCTTACAAGTCATCATTATGATCTATGAAACAGACTTAACATTTATGGCTACTTAATTTATCAACCCAAGCATAAAATCATGCACAGTGAAACTGGCTATGACTGCTAATTCAAAGTGGTAATAAAAATAAACACAAATGCCTTATATATGGGTGACAATACTCCGTAACTCATTTATTTTTCCATAGAGATTTAGAAAACTTTATTATTCACACAAGCCCTACTTTGGTTGTCTTATATTGACACAACAGTTAGCAAACCTGCACTCCAGATATGCTGGGTGGTAGCGGGAATACTACACTGCAACATCATAGCAACTCCATATCCTACAAGTGGTTCAGAAGGGAAGATGGGCAAACACACTGCTCCAAAACATCCAAAAAGGTGCAAAGTTCCACTTTGTCAGAAATATCTCCCCTAAACATGTTGAGACTCAATATGTATCACCCTATACACAGAAGCTTTCACAACAATGATACTTTTGTGATCATGGAAAATGGTGATCTGCACAGTGGCACCACCTATTTAGGTTTCATAGTAGAAATTGGAAAGGACCAATTACTCACATTTTTCATCCCCATAGCAAAAGTGAACCCACATAATGAATAAATAAGTTCTGCACACACACACCCATCATCTCTGCTTGTTGAAAAGCTCTGGGTACCTATCTCACAATTCAGCACACTTATCCATGTCTTCAAATAGACCCTTTGTCTGCCAGTAAGCAATCCTGATTAGAGTCCTTGCATGTGTGCATAGAGTCCAGCAGGAACTCACTACTTTCATAGTTGGCCCCTTTATTTCTAAGCAATCAAAATTCCTTAGGAGCCGTTCACAAATAAATGAATACAAGAGTGAAAGGCAACATTATTCCCAGTGCTATTCCTACTTGGTAATAACTGTTTCACCTTATGTTAAAATTAACTGAGATCTGAAGCTTGGAAGTACACTTGGCCCTCCACATTCGCTAGGGTTAGGGACACAGGACTCTCGCAAAAGTGAAAAATTCACAATAACAAAATTTGTGTGTCTGCGGGAAGGGGGCTGAGGCACCAGTGGGGCAAGTGGGCATCCAGGGTCTAAACCAGGTCAGGGAAAGGAGATGGTTGGCATGGTGGTCCTGTGCTTCCTCTCTCTTGCCCACCTCCTTCCTTGGATGAGTGTGGGGCATGGGTACGGGGTTAGGGTGCTGAGAATTTGGGCAGAGAGTCATCCTTAGCTGGCTAGGCAGAGACTGGTAGGGGAAGAGGAGGACCAGAGGTGGGGTTTTAAAGGGCTTTAGGGAAGGTTCTCCCAAAAAAGAAGCATCTGAGGTGAGAGGGCAGGGGTTGGAGAAACTTTCAAATTATCAAATCCATGAATGTCAAACCTGCAAATGTGTAGGGCTGACTGTAACGAGTTATAAGTAATACTGTTATCCTTAACTACTTGCTTTTTGTAATGAAAATGTAACAAAGTAAGTCTTCAAAAGCAATGTAACAACAAGGAGCCAAATCGCTTTGTCAGTTAACAAGCAACAGTTTCTCCTTGTTTTTGAGAAGGTATTTTAAAAGGTATATACATTTATCAATCCTGAGTTCTTTTTTTTTCCTCTTACAAGACTAACTGAAAATAACAAAAAATGTATAAAAAATAATGTAATACCTTATCTTTCCCCCATTGTTGCAAGGAGTAAAGCAACTGGTTATTTTTATACAGTTCATCATTACTTTTCATCCTTGTGATAAGTAACAGAACAAAGCTCTGGGGAGATGACAAGATTGAGATGTCAAAAAATCCTCATATATTCCACCACTCTCTGGCAGACTCTGTAGGTCAGATTTGGGTATCTGATGGCCCTCCAGGTGTTGTTGGGACTAGTAACTATCAGCAATCACAAATACTGAGAGCTGCAGCCTAGCAGCATCTGGAGGGGCACATGATTCCCATACTGCAGTTAACTGCAATTTGTCTTTTGAAAACTGCATCATTAATATTGGGCTCAATCAATCTCTTTACATTTTATAACTGAAGTACCACCAGCAAGTTACAGAAAATAAGACGAAAGCAGAGGTCCTTTCCACATGTACATGGCATCCCAGCATGGGGACATGAGAGGAGCAGGACTGCCACAATGCTTCCACAAGATGTTGTCGAAGTCCCATCCTTCTCATGTTGCCAGCCAGTGTAACTGTGGGGTAAATCATTGACAGATTTTCTCCATCAATGACCCCTGATCACATGACGCTCCCACACTAACCTGCCTTGTGGAAGGCCCAGAAGCACAATGGAGGCAATTCCTGCCCCAGCACAGCATGGGAAAGAGCCCGGCTACACTGCGGAAGGAAGAAACCTGTCTCCCATGCTCCCTTCTGCAGGGAGCTAGTCCGGTGCAGAAGGGAGTGTTCTCGTCACACTCCCTTCTTACCAAAGGTGCTGCCGGGATCATGACTCCATAGCGACAGTATAAAGTAAGGTAGGCAAAGGGCCAGAATTGCAACAAAACAATAATATAAAACTTGTAGTGTTAAAGAGCTAAACTTCCACATAAACTTACCATAAGCTATTTAAATCATCAGCAGTACTTTGTAAAATATTCAGTGGTAGCAATGTTGGCCATGCAGCAAAATACAACAGAATCCAAGATATGCATCATGGTGATACCTTTATGCAACCAACCAAAAGCTGCAAAATACATTACGCTGGTCTTCAGCAAGCAACTATGTTACAAATCATACCAGAGAAGCGAAGTAATGGTGTTAGAGTCAGGGATGTCCACCTTATTTGATTTCTTTGCTCACCATGCTGTTTCAGATGCCCTTGAGGGCACACTGCTGCAGGTAGAGGCCCTACCTCTTAGCCATGCATGGACTGAGGATGGAGGAAGCAAAGCCAAGTAATAAAATTTTGATCTCCATTAAGCAGCAACAAAGGAACTTCCTTTGAGGTCAAGGCCATCTCCACATTTTGTCAGGCTGCTAATCACAAGAGTATCATGGTACTTTGTGCCCACCTTCTAGAGAACCAAGAATAAAAGCAATTTATCCCCAAATGGAAGGTACCAAGAAATACCAAAGCAGGACACTGACATTTGGAAAAAAGCATATGTAAGAAGTACAGATGAAATCCTTCTTGATGTTCTTGATGATGTTCTTGATGTTGACATTGATTCACATTTGCTTTATCGATAATACCATTATTTACTTCAAGAATGTTCCCTGTTACAGAGTAGGAAGCCATTAGATATAAATAACAACTCAATTGTTTTTTCTTTCTCGTTTCATGTCATGTTGCATGATGTAATTTGAAAGGCAGAGATATGTTTGTGAAGTGAAGCAGTGAAAGCAAAGCAAGCTGCACATTATTAAGTGACTGTTTTTCACTTATAAGTATTCAAATTATACATGATCAATTTTAAACACATATTTTCTCCTTCTTCTAAGTTTCCATTTTTTTGAAGCCTTAACTGATTATTGTAAGGTTTTCTTAAAGTGAGCTTTGTCAAAAGATTTCCAAATACAAGTAATGATGGCCTATTTACCATAAGTAGGATGATTTGGCTTATAGAAAGAATAAGCTTTTAAAAAACAGTGAAGTGCTTAAAATGTCCTAGATTTTTGTTATTGTAAACTGCCATCAAGTCAATTTTGACTGATGGTGATCTTACGAATAAGAGACCTTGAAGTTGCCCTATCGTCAACAGTCCTGCTCAAGCCCTGCAGACTCAGGGCCATAGCTTCCTTGATTGAGTCCATACACCTGTAACATGGTCTTCCTCCTTTCTCACTGCCTTCTGCCTTGCCAAGCATTACTGTCTTATCTTGTGAGTCTTGTTTTCTCATGATATCTCCAAAGTACAACAGTCTCTGTCATCTTGGCTTCTAGATTGAGGTCACGCTTGATTTTCTCTAGGACCCATGTATTTGTCTTTTTAGCTGTCCATACTATCCACAGAACCCTTCTCCAACACCACATCTCAAATAGGTTGATTTTATTCCTTTTAGCTTTCCTCATTGTCCAGCTTTCACCACCACACTTAGAAATTGGGAATATAATGGCACAGACAATCCTAACTTTAGTATTCAGTGATATATCTTGACACTTCTTGACTTCTGAAATAAAAATTTAATTTCATTTTAAACATTTGTATTCTATCCTGCAGCAGAGCTTCCAGAGAATAAGAAAATAAAAATAAAAACCCAAATATAAAAACATATATAAGATTGTAAAAGGGTATTTGCCTGGCATCAAAATAATAAAACGATTTGTGTATATTGGAAATAGGCAAGCCTAACTGGGAAGGGAATTCTACACAGGCACCGTGCTTCAGAAATCCTGTGTTAAATGTTGCCATCCTCTTCTCTCTTACAAGGTTGATTTGTTATTAGGAGCAGTGTAACCAATGAAGTCCACGAGCTTCATTCACTGTAACATCTGCAACTTTTGGTGCTTCAAGATAAGATATATATTATGTAATCACCCTGTCTCATTTACAGATTTTGGGGTTGGGGGATATCCAGAGTCAGCATGGTTTGAGCATTGAACTACTACCCTGTAGACAAGGTTTTAATTCCTCACTTGGCCATAGAAACCCACTGGGTGACCTTGGTTCAGTTTCACAGTCTCAGCCCCAGAAAACTCCATGATAGCTTGCCATAAGTTGGAAACTGCTTTATTTCACAGAACAACACATCCAGATAATGATGCCTTCCATATGTAACTCTCCCATGTTCTCCTACCACTTTTTCCATATCTGGATTGATCTTAGGTATAGAACATCAATGGAGGTTGAGTTCCGTTAGAGGTAAATCATGTCTATGGTATGTCAGGGATTCAGAGCAGGGAACCCTGGGAAAATGTTCAGCCCACTGCAAGACACTGCATCATGCTCCAGGTGTATGTGATTACTGGACATTGCATCAAAAAATGGAGTGGGGTGCAAAAGGTACAGGGTAGTGTGCAAACCCTCTACCTGATTGGTTGTAGATATGTACATAAGGAAGCAATCCCCAGTCTGTATTTGTCTGTTGACCAAAACCGGTGTCTGGCGCAAGCTTTTGTCTGTCTGTTCTATGTTTTGTATATAACGGAACTGTGATGCAAGATACAGTGCCTCCTGTTTGGAAGAAATTCCTCTGTGTGTGAGTATCCTTACTGGGGAACAAGGCTGCTGCTGTTGGCTCGCTGAACTCTGGCTTTTCCGCTGCATTTCCGTGGGGCTGAAACTCCTATCATCCTCCAACATGGCCTGCTTGAGCTGAACTTGAGCATGTGGCATGAGCTTTCACAGACATCTTATTTCATCATATGCAAAAGAACTGAAATCTGCCTTTTTCTTCAGTTTCTAAATGACAGGCTCATGCTTCTATAACATCTGTAGCTAGATCTCCTTTGATGATGAATGGGGAAAATGATACTTTACCTTTTAAGCAAACCACTTTTTCCTGGCACTGTCGTAGCAGTAATATATAGGAATGGACACACCTGAATCATTTTAATTCAATTAATTCTAAGAGTGACATAATCAAATAACCTCCTAGCCTATAGTTTTGGATCATCAAAGCATATGCAAACAGTATCTCTCAACTGCACATACAAGTGCAGATTTCAAGTAGCAATATCTAATCTTTCCCACCTCATGAGCATATGCATATTCAACAGAATGCAAATATTGACTTTCTGCTAGGAACCCGATCAGATTGCTAACATATCTGATGGGAGAATATGATCCCCTTGTGGGTAAAAGTACTGACCTTCATGGCCTGTGTGACTAGCATGTAGTCTGCTTGCATTTATGATTCTCTTAACCTTTAAACAGTTGCCACAATTGGAAGAACGAAGTAGACGTATGGAAAAGGGCAAATTCTGTCAGTACAAGAAAAGGCTTGAAAGAAAGTAAACAGACTTCATGTTTCATAATGTCTCTCCAGAGATGCATGGCTGGAGAGAAAACGGCAGGTTGCAATTGACTGCTTGGAAACAGGAAACCGGCACGCAAGAACTTTCTTCTCTCAGAATAAGTAAAGATGATGATTCAAAGGTCATGAAAGTGTACACTCCCTGATCAATATAGACAGCAAATATAGTGATTCATGCAAATTTGTTCAAACAGTTAACATTTTAAAGAGGCTTTAACTAGGTCAGCAGGGCATCAACTACATGTCTTCCCTTGCAGCATGTTTCACAGAGATGGAACTATGGTAGCCCAGCTATAAGGGTGTTAAAGATGTCACAGCTGTCATATGACACATCTGGGGGAATATGAGTTAACTCAGAAGTGCATTTATTATATATCTCCAAAACCTGTCTCATCTAATATTCACAAACAAAATGAAAGCCAAGGATACAGGTAGAAATTTTCCATATTTATTACCTTTCTGCAGAAATCATCAGTTGTCAGAGAGAAAGTTTAAAAGGCTGTTTATATTTTTACATATTTGTTTGAAATACAGATGCAACTACTAATTTCTGGCACTGACTCCTGATAAATGCAGAAATATCAGATAAGTCAACATCTCTTGTTTTGCTGTGCATCCAATGAGCCCTCCGACATGCACGGATCCCTAGTTAGTTTATTAGAAGGGACAACACAATGCACTCTTTATGGAGGAGGAGGAGGAGGAGGAGGAGGAGGAGTTGTTCCTCATCCCCTTTCCAACAATAAGGTAGGCTCAAAAATATCACCAAAAAATTACAAAGGAAACTCTAAAGAAACTTGAGAATGAGGAACAAAAACAGAGTCTTCTATCATAGGTACAGAAAACTGGAGAAAGGACAACAGTTTTTGATACAATATTTATTCTTATCACAATGATTCAACAACAAGTGCAGGTCTTACTTCAGAGAGTCAACTCACATCCATAGCAGAGGATTCCATTTGATGCTGAATCCCATTCAAATCTCCAATCACTGTCTTTTACCAAGACATATCTTTGTTCAGAACAAAAGAATAATGTAAAGTTCACTGTGGTGTCCTCCATACAAAGCAAATGCATTGGGAGGTTGCAGTTGCTGTAGTTCTCAGTTAAAAATAAAAACAAATCCAAACAATGTTTCTGTTGTCCTGAATTGTTTGCTGGCAATTCCTGGCACCAGCTCAGGTGGATTTTTTTAAACATTTTGAGATGTAACAGAACAATATGTCCCCTTTTCTTCCTACCCTTTCTTTTTTAAAAAAGTATGGGATTATAATATATCAGTGTAATAGCACTTTTGCTCCATAACTTTATGACTCTAAAAAAAAGTAAAATTCATAAAGTAAAAAAAAAAACAACTTTCAAACCATATGACAAGCTCAGCCAATCACATCAAGATTGAAAAAAGCTCGGGGAGCCATAGTGCAGATCCAAGAAATGGCTACAAACAGCCCCCAAAATATATGGAACAAATGGATGCAGAGGCAACAACAACTGGCAACTCATGCAAAACCCAAGAAGTTCTATCATAAGAACTCATGCTTCTTTAGACCACTCTGAAAGGGCTCTCTGTATCAGGACTGTGTATCAGGACAGTTCCTGCCAAATCCCATCATTATCATTCTCTAGCAGTGATATCCATTTGTGCAAGACAGCTGGGATGACACAGAAGGAGGACTCTGGTGGTATGATTTAAAATGTCTAAAATAAAGGCCTGCTACTAAGGGTGCTTGGTGTTGATTAAATGAGAGGCAGGGCTACAAGAGTAAAACATAACAGAGGGTTCTTGAGGGGATATAGCTCTGTATGTTACAGCAGTCTTTCTCTTGTCCAGGAGTAGTGCAATTTTAGTTTTTCTGTCAGCAGTAAGGGCAGTAAATCTGCCATGCATCCCTTTGCTGTTGTGTTAGAAGTCCAAAGTCTTGGAAGCAATGCAACAGTGTTGTGGTCTCTATTAAGCACTGCTCAAAGTCTGATTTCCACCCCAGTCCTGCAGGTATAATTCACACTTGTAGAATAAGCATATTTTAGGGCTGTTGCAAGATATGGCATGCCCAAACAATCACTCCCTAATGCCCATTCTAAATTTGTAAACCACAAATATTATGTCAGCAATTTGCTTAGCAACAAGATCAGTTGCTGAGATCCAAACTATACATTCTCGAGCATCTTCCCAAAGAACCATGCCACAATCATTTGTTTACAGGGAAATTTATGGAGCGGTTTCTGATGCTTATGATTGCTGAACACTGAAACATTCTGGCAGGAGGAAAGGCAGAATGTTTTCTATGGCTGGCCGACAAAGCACTAAATTGATAGGGCTGCCTTTTCAAAAGTAGTGCTAAAAACCTTTCGCATACTTTTATCAGGGATTTTGGAGAAAATACAGTGCTCTTGCACTGTCTGTGACAAGGCCGGATCAGCTGTGAGATCAGTCTGAGTTCCAAGTTGGATAAGAATGAGCGGAAGAGCTTTGAAAGCTTCATTTTAGAATCATGAATATAATGACATGCCAAATCTATCCATAACTGAGCAGGGTTAAGACAATTCTTTGGCTTCCATGTCATTACAGTAACAACTTTCACTCTCTGCACCAGTTTATAAACTCCTGTACACGGATTAACTTCATTTTTATGAATTAACTGGAAGTATTTGTGCCCTCTTGGTTAAACACAGATCATCATAATGAGATAATCTATGTCCACAGATACAGTACAGTGTAAAATGGATAATACAAAGTAAGAAAGAAGGGGACAGTGGAAAACCTAAGTTTATCTACAAAGTCGCAAACTTATAGTTCTTATTGGGATGAAAAGAATATTCAAAAGATTCAAATAAAGTAGTTAAAAATCAGTATCTAACATGTCAGTAAACACTGACAAAGAGATTCCTAAACAGGTAACAATATATGCAGGTCAGAATTTGTTCTACTTGAACAATTCATTTTTTTCCCCAGAGAAACTAGAGTTTTGTGCAGAAAATAATGTTTCTGCACCAAATATTCTGTTTTCTGGCTTTTCTCCCCCACAAAATCCAGAACTGCAGTCTTTGCAAACTACACATGTTTTGAGAACTTTCTGGCAGACAGAACAAAATGGTACAATTATCTGTTTTTGTCTGCAAGAGTAAAATTCACAAAGACTTATCCCACTAGCTGCTATCATGACCAGCTGGGATGCAGCAATTCAGGATACCCACCAAGTAGGAATGTAATAGTATTCTTGATAAGAAGTGGTATCAACATTATAAGACCATTATAATCCGGCCCTTTGAAAAAAAATCTGCCAGCATTTACAGGTTTTTTTGTTTAACAGTGAAAAAAAATTTTTTTTTTTCAATTTTTCATTTTCTTTGTTTTTGCTGAGAGTGAAATCAGTTTACAGACCCACTTCTAGCTGAAAGTTTGGAAAAGCCAAAGGCAGATGATATGTCATCAAGATTAATGAAATAACCCACTTCTCTCCTTCCTCTCTGTCCATCAGCTTGATTGAATGACTGCTAGCTAATACAGCTATTGGAATTACAAAAAGAATTGGGATTATGCTCTTTTTTAATAGTAGCCTGCTAACTCAGATATCTTCTATTGATTCACAATAATTTCTTGGTTCTCAAGTATTTCCATATTTATTTCCATATCAAGTATTTCCATATTAATTTTTATAAAATATTCAGACATAAATCTGCTTCCCTACAGGTATACCTCAGTTAACAAAGCCTCTGACAAAGAAGTTCCTTTTCACAGTCTTTTATTCTCATCCATCTTTTTTCCTCCTTTTCTACTCTAATTTGAAGTTTTAGCACTGGTAACAGGAAGGATGGTGGGGGAGGAGCTGGAAAAACAGACTTATAGAGTTTGGTTGCAGCAGAATGTCTGCAGTAAATAATGTAGTAAATCTTGATCTGAGGAGGAATGAAATTCCACAATAGCCAATCCTACTGCAGCCATGTGCGCCCACCTACAACAGGCAAAGTAAACAGAAGCTGCTTCCAGAATCCCTTACTGAATAGATATGAATAGCAGAAAGTTAGCTGAAACCTGTTGAGCTGCTCTTCTGTTTTGTGGTGCTGGAACCTGTCTCTATTGCTTGCATGTTATTTCTACCTCTGGTACCAAATTTTCCCTTAAAGAAATAATGCTGAAGAGCCCATCTACTTCCTTAACTTGTACAGTTGCACTATTGAAAAGAATGGTTTTGGAACTGAGGGAATTCCAAGAATTTATCTATTTGTATGATTTAGTAGTTGCCCTAGTAAATAGCTAATAGCTTCCAGGGCTACGTAATTAGAAAGGAACCTTATTATTGGAAAAGCTCACTCTCTTGCAGCCACTCATCATACTTCAAGGGCATGAGTTCACTCAGAGCAGGTCCTCCCATTGAATATATACAAAAACAGTGTGTGTTTGGAAGCTTCGTCCCCTCATGAGCCAAGCTCACACTGCTCCAAAATGTGGGTCTGTCTTGCAAAGATACTCAGTTTGGGAGACATAGGAAACTCTAATGCTATATTCATCAGCAGGAAACTAGAGTCAGAAAACTTGGTATTTCTGAGTCTCCCACCTCCACCCCACCTTCCACTTCATTTCAGGAGACAGTATTGAGCTTCCTGATATACTAGCTTCATTTCATTTATTTGTTGTTGTGCAAGTTCAAGTTTCTGACTTATGGCAACCCTAAGGTGACACTTCATAGGGTTTTCTCAGCAAGATTTGTTCAGAGGTGATTTACCTTCGCCTTCCCCTGAAGCTGAGAGAGTGTGATTTGCCCAAGGTCACCCAGTGGGTTTCAAACAGAAATACCAAGAAATACCAGAGTCACAGTCACAACTACACTGCACTGGCTCTCTCATTTCATTTTTGGTTTTTTTAAAAAAGTGCTAATGCTCTTCCTTCATTCTACCTCCTTTTGTTGTTTTCTGTGAGGAGCATATCATTGTTATATGACTCAAACGGATTCAGATCAGGGCAGCTTTTGTGCCAGCTTGCATCAGGACAAAGCATGTGTGTGAGATGCGTTATGAAAATGCAGACCGCCTTCCCACTGACTGGAAAACTATTTAAGCCAAAAGTGGACAAAATGCAGTATATCAAAATGCTGTTGGACTACAATTCTCCCTAGCTCTGGCAGCATAGCCAACAGTGTGCAATGCTGGAGATTGTAGTCCAGCAATATCTGAAGAATTCTATTTTGTCCATATCTAATTTGAGTCTACTCTGTTCCTTGTTAGCTCTCTTTTCCTATGGTCCTGCCACTAAACCAACTGACCCCTAAGGTTACAGGATAGAATTTGCTGGTAGCTTATCTAGAGATGTAAATCCTTGACTATTTTGTCCTTGCATCTTTTAGGGAAGCAGTTTGGTTACAACAGTAAGCCTATGGAGGAAAGATAACAGAAGTAAGAGCAGTTGAACGCTAGGGATGCACATAATACTTGCTAATTTTCTTGTCCTCAACAACAAGATGGCATATCAAGGCACACTCTTGAGAAAATGATCAATCTATGAACACGACAGTGGTTTACTGTTTGTGCCCAAAGATCATTGCAAAACATGAGTATCAGCAGCAGTAGTAGTAGTAGTAGTAATACAAAACCACAAACAGATAAAATATTCTAAGATAGATGAAATATATGTAAGATATACAGTATAGAATTAATTATAAATATTGGCATAGTCCTAAAAACACCATTCATCCAGGGGACTTTGAAAAAGTCACCCAGAGTTTTGCTAATATAAAGCAGTACAGCAAGAGAAAATAATTCAGAACATGCAATCTGACTGATAAGTTTTTCACAAAGCTATCTTGAATCCTCCTTGGCACAAGGGCAAAGCATGCTACATTATAAGAGACTCCCCTGTCAACATTCCTCAGTAAAAACATCATTTTTTTTCTGTTGAGCTACCCACCAAAACTATTAAATAGTTAGACAAAAAACTCTCCATGAGGGAACCGTATAGTAGACAATGAAACTGTGAGGGAGATCCTCAGTACTTCCACACACACATTTACTCTGAGCAGTTGGGGTTTTCAGATAGCCACCAGTCCAAACTGCTGTTAATATTGTCTGGAACGGCATTTCAATAAATGCTTTCTTTATCAGTGGGACAGTTATTGTCACCAGATAAACCGGTCTGGAGCCATTTTCCATAAGCACACCCTACCAACTGGAAAAGCAGCTAGACTGGATTAAGATGTTATTAGTGAATTTGTTATCATTGAACACTTGGGCTCTTGGTTTTTCCCTGGAACTAAATTGATTGATTTGTCAGGTATGAGATTGTATTTAGACATTTGTGGGATGCAATCATGAGCTCATGCCCCCTTGTTGTTTGAGTTATGGAATTTTAGGTAGCAGCCATCCTTCAGTTGATTCATCTTCAGCCAGAAGCGCAGCATGAACAACACTATTGTGGCTGAGATGGAGAACACATAAGTCTCACCTCTTACCATAGCTGTTCATATTACAGATGATTTATCCTGTATGATAAGCAACATTGGTTTAAAAATATCTACCAATCCTGTTGGAATAGAAATAATCTTTACCTGCTGATGGGGAGATAACAAAGAGGGGGACATTCTGACCAAGCTGGGAAGGGAGTTCCAGAGCCTAGGGACAGTCACCAGAAAGGCCATATACCCTTTACGCCATTACCTGTGCCTGTGAAAGTGGGAATGACAGAAGGTTTCCTCCTGAGGATCTCAGGTTCCAGAGAGATAGTCTGTGAGATTGGACCTAAGCCATATGTAAATCATAAGCATCACTTTGAATTGTGCTCCAAAACAGACTGGCAGCCAGTGAAGCTGTTATAAAAGGGAGTTGCAAGATCCTTACACTCTCTCCCATTTAACATTCTGGCTGCAGCTCTTTGTACCAGCTGAAGTTTTTGAAGACTCTTCAAATGTAGCCCCATGAAGAGCACATCACAGTAATCCAAATGGAAAATATCTAAGAGAGGTACCACTGTGATTGTATCCAGTATCTTCAGGAATGGGTGCAGCTGGTACAGGTGTAGTTGTACAAAAGCACTCCTGACCTCTACAGAAACCTAGGCCTCCAGACTCAAGGCTGAATCCAAGAGTGTAGCCAAACTACAAACCTGCATCTTTAGAGGGAACATAATGCCATCTAACACAATCTGAATCCCTATTCCCTGATCTGTCTTTTGACTAATCAAATACCTTTGTCTTCAATCTGTTAACCATCATCTAGTCTATTACTGAGGCAAGACACTGACTTACAACAGAAACACTTTCCTTAGAGTCAAGTGGAAAGGAAAAATAGAGTTGGGTATCATCAGCATACTGATGGCACCAACACACTGTGTGGGTTTACCCCATGTTTTCTTCTGAGAAAATGATAAACTATTGTGAGATTTTCATATTTCAGGACAATTTTTCCCCTCCCCAAAACCAAAACAAACCAAAACAGCAAGCAACAACACCAAAAAAGCAAAAACAAAAACCAACTCTGGTTATTTAAAAAACAAAAGAAAACAGAAAACTGCATTTTATGCAAAATACACTGTTGTACAATTACAATTACAACAATTACAAACATATTTGTAATTATTTTTGTTGTTGTTGTTAGGAGAGAGTTACTGAATGTGCTAAACCTCCATTGTACAAAATGTGTAAAATCTCACCCAGTGGGGAAATTTATTTTTTAAAAAATTGCTCATGCATGTGTATGGGAACAAAATAATCAAATATTTACACTGAACACTCTTGAGCACCTTTAGGGAGTGGAGCGTTTCCAATAGCTTGCTCGTTGGGGCTGTGGAACACAGTGGGTGGACTACAGAAACCATTTGGGTCCTGTGGGACTCTGTGGGGAGGAGATTCAGGAAAGAAAAAGTGTGCCTAGTAGAAAGGAGTAGTTTTTGCACCGCTTCCAACTCCTGCCCAGGGAAGGCTGACAATTGTCACATTAGTAGCACAAAGTATTATGGTTATTATGCTTCCTGTTATATTAAAGTGAAATAAATTTGTGACCTTAGTCAACTCAGTAGTATCAATGATGTAAAAGCAAGGGGAATATATGCAGGCCAAGAAGCGTGCATCTATAAGTAAGTTTTTACACACTTATCTTTGCATCCTCTGAAGCGCAAGAGCTGAAGTACATGGGCACATACCATGTCTATGAATGAAGGGAAATATATATAGAGAGAGAGAGAGAGCACTGAGGTGCCAGATTGCTGTAAACTATCATAATTACAAAGACACTGAATACGGCCATACATTTTGACTTTTCAGGAGCAAACTACAACAAATACAATAGCAGTTTTAAATTCAATTATTTAAGGAGCGTATTCTTGAAGTCTTATGAGAGTTTCCACTGTAAAAGTGAAATATCTTTCATAATGCTTCCTTATGGTTTACCATCCACACAAATTATGGACCATTATATTATCAATCTACAGAAATAATTGGGGCTTGCAATGGAAGACACAGCAAAATAAATCCACAAAAATATTAGATAACTTTATGAATATTTATTATTATTTCCCCAGTTAAAGCCATGAACGTCGTTTGTGAGGGAAGGAAACTATAAAGCAAACTAAATATATCACTGCTTATCATTTATAAAGGGAGCTAAGTTAATACCTCATTCAATTTACTATCCTTTCCATCTACAGAAGACGATTAGAAGTCTTATTTCTGCAGTGGAATTAAAGTGTGCTAAAAAGCTCCAGAGAATATGTTTAAGGAGGGTTTTATTAGAAACACTTAACCATATTCCCTTCAGATTTTATGGTCCCATACTAGTTCTGCCAATTTTATTTACATTCTTGTAATTCTAGCTATGGATACCTCTTTTATTTTGAGGTGTTTGATGACTTAATTATAACTAGTAGTGGGAATTCTTCATTGTTTGTGAGGGGAGAAGGTCAACAAATTGCTAATTAGATCATATTGTAGGCTGCATAAACGAACCTCTAGGGATCAAAATTATGATAGCAGAATATTATTTTTATAGGTTTTCCCCATTTGTAGCGCATTTTAGTGGGCAATTATCCTTAAAGCTATGAAACCACAGCTTCTCATTTAATGGGGAGAAAATCAATGTGTATACTAATTAGATCCTCCTTAACATATGTCATATGAAAGAGATTTTTGTGCCAATTGTTTTCTTTAAAAGTCTAATCTTGTGTTAATATCCTATGGAATTTCATTTTAGCAGTACATGTGCTACATGGAGAACAAAGCAAAATATTCATAATACTATATTAGTGCAATAAAGAAATACCCTCCTTACATGGCATACTTGACCTTTTATCATCCTATATGTTAGAAATATTTATATCAAGGAGAAGCAGTCTTACAACAATGGTATTTGTAATATGCTCAGTACAGAGCATACTAAAGACTCACCACAACACAGCTAAAGCTCAGGCCTGCAAGTCATTCAGCCAAATTGTCTAAGAACCAAAACACCACAATTCTCTTGAAATTCCCACTCTTATAAAATGGACATTAGTCAACACTTTCTCTTCTAGCAGTTTTTCAAAGAATAAGAGAGATCATGCTATTTTATGAGATGGACCAGCAGAGTTTTGGAGCCAGAGTTGATAGGGTCAAAGAGCCAGCCAGTTTTGATTAACAATAAGGAAAATGTTCTCCATCTTAGGCCTCTCTAGGCCTGGTTTCTTGAACAATGCAATTCAACACATTTTTTGGACTTGGCTTAGGGGAGTTTCATCACTATCAAAATCAGTTCTTTTGTAAAGCTAATGAGATCTTCAAAATTGTCACCCGAAAATGTTACAACTGGGAAAGCTGACAACAATATGTTGTTTCTTGGAAAATCCATCCTCTACCATTCCCTGGTACTATGAGGACTGCAGCTAAGCTCAGAGGAACCTGGGGTGGGAGTGGGAAGATTGCATCATTATCCCTGCTAATCAAAACATTCTGGAACTTACAGTCTATAAGCCCAGGTTTTATTAGATCACTGGCCGCAAACAGACAAAGACAGATAGATATATAGAACATTTTTCTGGAAATTAATAGTTTGAAAATATATTTTATTTCTAAAACGCAGATTATTCTGATATGTTCTCAAAGCTGAGAATTATGTTCAAATCATACATTTATTCTAGAGATGAGAAGCATATCAGTTCATATCAGCACTTGCAAAACCAGATTTCTCAAGCATAAATTCTATTTTGTAATCTTACTTCAAAGGTCACTGTTATTATTTATAACAAAATAAACATACACATGTTCTTTGGTGGTGGGATGAGAGTCTCTTGCTTTGGCAATGACTCTTTCAGACGTGCAGCCTGCCCTGTCATCCTCCTCAACGAATTAGGTAGTGGTAACCATTATCTTTCTTGTTGTGGCTATTTGCAGCCTCCACATCTGTGTCTGCAGCTGGGGAGGATGATGAGCCAAGAGTACGGGACAAGCCTGTGCTGGGTTTTTTTTTTATGCCCTCTAATTCAGTCATTCTTCAGTCTGTGTTACTATTCTGTTCTATATATGGAACGATGAATGGGGTGATTGCTAAGAGAAGTTAAGATTTTTTTTCTCTAGAAATCAGTCATTGGATCAGCCTTGTACATGGTTGGATAAAATATAGACCCCCAATCCTGTTTCAGGAATCAGATCTGAATTCACTTCTAGACTTTACTGGAAGTGTCATTTCATTACTTGAACATAACTGATGCTCCACTGAGTTCAAGGTCACTGTAAAACAGCAGCCTGCGCAACAGACTCTAAGCCTATACCCACCTCCTTCCACTGAAGTCACTGGGACTTTCAGAGAAATGTGCACACAATTAGAAACCCTGTTTACAAAACCATGTGCAGGGCATCAGATTATTATTATACACCCAGGCTTCAGATCTAATTTACATCTGACTGATAAAAGTATGTCACTTACAGTAAAGCCTAAATTAATGTTTTGGTCCTATTCATTTCTGAATTGAATCAAACAGCATTTTTAGAAACAAAAAACCTGGGCCTGATTGCAAAGAAATCCTTTGAAAATGCCACAAGAAATAATTGGACTTTGAAGCATGTAGCTCTGACCGGTTTGTATCCGTTGTTAGGTGAGTTTCATTTATCCTTCATTCAATCCCACCAGGGCATTAATTGAACTTTTAGAGTCTACTGTAAGCTGTGATTGTAAGTATAATTAGCATTCAGACTTACTGGTTGGTTTTAAGGTACCAGTCACATTTTCTCAGGTGGATGTTTCTCACAGTGTTGTTCTAACAACAAATTCTGTTTCAATGGCTGGTTGCAAATGATATAACTTGGTAATCCTACAATGTATTTTTGATATGGATTTTAGCATCCCAGCCTGGAAAAGAAATGTACTGAACTGCACTAAACAGTTGAAACTACAACCCAGATACACATTCATGTGCATATGCATGTTCACATACATCCTTGTGTGCACACACACACTTGTCAATATACTACAATATAACTTTGGGCACATC
The DNA here is from genome assembly GCA_030412105.1 of Cyclura pinguis. NCBI lineage: Eukaryota > Metazoa > Chordata > Lepidosauria > Squamata > Iguanidae > Cyclura > Cyclura pinguis. The sequence continues at coordinate 160,412,149 of CM059603.1, read as the reverse complement.
CAGACTGATTGAAAAGTCCCAGATTTTATTCCTGTTTTTTTCCTACTTTACACTAGGTTAAAATAATCAGTCCTAGGAATGTGGTATAAAAAGTCCCTGATCATATCAGGAGTTGATAGAAAATATTTTGGGATCGACAAAATGGTTATGTATCTCAAAAATAAAATCAAAACAGGAACAAAATCTAGCACTTTCTGTTCTTTTAAATCAGTCCTGATGCACCTTTCAGTGGGTCCTGCTTAGGAAGGTAAAGAACAGTCACAAACTGAGAAACATACCAATCAGACAATGGTCAACTGCCATAAGACACTTTGCATTTCACTATTTTTTGTGAAAAATTCTTCTGTATGAGATGTTTGGGTTTTGTGAAGAAAAACAACACTTTTGTGCAGAAAACTGTGTCTGTGACACTATTTACTATGCAAAGGCAAGGTGATGTAGTACACAGAAGCATTTTTCGCAAGTTACTTTAAAAAAAATCAACGAAATCTTTCACAAACCCAAAAAGGCAAAAATTCATTGAAAAATCTGCAAAAACTCATGTAATTTCATCAAGTAGGGAAACAAATTTTGTTCAGTGTTCCATGTGAGAATGAAATAAACAGATTTACATGCCCAATCCAGCTGTTTTTGCCAGAGTTAAAAATTATTCTTCTGGTCCACGGTACCTTAGTCCACCTTTTTGTGAAAAGGTTCTTTAGACCTCTTCATTGGGTTATCGGACTCAGTGTAGGAAAAGGAATAAAATTCGGGTCTGTACTTGATCAGCTGTCTCCTTTAGGGTTAGGGAGTTGAGGAGAAGTCAACGTGTTCAGACTTTCTGGAAATTAACTGGACAGAGACAAGCTAGGTCGATTAGCTTGCCCTTGACATGCTGGAAATGAGGTAACATTACACCTGTTTCAGCATACACTGCACTAAGCAGCCCTACTGCAGGTGAGAATTAAACAGAATTAATAAATAAGAATTAATTATTACTTTATTAATTACTAAATAATTAAATAATTAAAATGGGAATTAAGAAAAAGGCCTTCATTAATCTATTTTTTTTTTGTATGTCTATCATTTTATTTCAAATGTGTGAGAAAATGAAAAGAGGCAGAAACTCTCAGTTCTACTGAAACTGGATAAAGCAAAACATCATTGAACACACAATTGGATCCTGTAGATACGTAAGACAGAGCTTCCCAGTCATTGTTTGGGCATTAGGAAAGTAATACCAAGGCAAGGTTGTTCCTTGGTCCCTAGATACTTTGTGTTCTTTTCATTTGGTTGCAGAAAGCAAAATCTCAGTGCTTATGTGGTAAAAATCTGAAAGGTAATTGGAGACAGACATCACAGCTTAAAGAAAGAAAGTTGAAGTGAACTTGGACTCATACTCAGGTAATTTTTATACTCCCGTGTAAACAAAACTTTTCACCCATCCACACTTTTTGTCTGCTGTGTCTCTAAGAAGAGGTCATCTTGTGTGGATTGAGCTGGGTTTCTTTAAAAGGACATAAACATGCAGCAAAGTGAGAAAAGAAAGTGCACAGATTTCCGTCAACCTGAAAAATCCACTAACAAGGCTTGCTATGTCAGTGGCAGCACTTAGGTGGGTGTGTAGATTTCTTTTACAGGGCAACATTGCTACAGCATGTTGATTCCAAATAGCTGACAGCTGATGTATTGTTCTTGAAAATTAAAGGGCCAGCTCTTCATTGAACACAAATATTCTCATCTCTGCACCACATAAGTTCAAAATAAACACAACACTACAATCTTGAACTGTATTATTTCACGTCACATTGTTCGTCTTTTCTGAAAAGCGATCAGTACACCAATGGGCATTCATTATGAAGCACAGATGTAAAAAAGAGCTTTACCTTCAATGCTACTTTACACTATCTTTAATGAAAGAGAACAGAAACTACTAGACAGCGATGTCTAGAATCACATGAAAAACTGTCCCCCAAAAATTACATAAACCAAATCAGCTATAAAGAAGGACAAATTTTGCTTGTTCTCATTCATTTTACTGAATATTAAATTTTATTAAATGAAAAATAGATATTAATGTTAAGTATATTAAATATTTTATTAAGTGCATCAAAAAATACCAGAGATTCTAAGGAGGTAGTTCAAAAATATAAGACTGTTTCTAGCAGTAGTCAATAATACATGTTGTTTAAATAGTTCTTCCCTCAATCTCTGTGTTCAAAGCACTTCACCTTAACCATGTAACTGTTTGTAACCATGTTACAAATCTTATTTTGGGATTTCTGCCCTCATCTTGTCGTTTGTCTAGCTAGAAGTTTTTTTGTGAATTTTGTTTTGTTCTGTTTTCAGTAAAAACAACAGGAGGATGGTAAGAGAGGTCTAGAGAAGGACAGACTTTCAATATTGGGCTGCAGCAGCATGTCTGCAGTGGACAACGCAATAAAGCTTGGCCTGGAAAAGAATCAGGTTCTACTGTCGGTGATCTTACTGTAGCTGTGTTTGCTCAATTTCAAAAGCCAAGGTATACAGCTGCCTCTTGAATTACTAAGCATGTGTGAAGAGAAAAACAAAAAGAAAGGGAGAAAACAGAATAATCTGCCTAACCAGATACCCTGGCATGTTGAAAAAGCATAGAGCTATCATTTTCAACACCAAAATGGAAATCATTAAAAAAAAATTGAAGGCTGTTGAAAGAAAAAAAAATCATCCTGGGAAGTATTTCGGAAACTTTCAAGTGACCTAGAGAAGATTCAAAATGTTTTTGTTTGTTTATGCAAGGCTTACCTGATCTGGTTGTTTCATTTCATATGTGCATAATGTTTGTTTTGAATAAAAGGACTGTTGAAAGATGTTGGCCTGCTGCTGCTCTTTCTTCTTCTTCTTCTTCCTCCCCTCCTCCTCCTCTTCCTCCTCCTCCTCCGTGTGCATCTCTGTCAAAGTACCTATCCTATGCTATTTCTACCACTGTTACCAAGTTTCTTTTAAAGAAATAATAGAAGTATACCTGTAGAGTCACATATACATTCAAATATAGAGGCATCTAATGGTTTGCCTAAAGAATATGTTTGCAATGAACAAACTGCCAACTTCACAGAATTCAAATAATCTACTCTCTTGCTTCAGTTCTTGACCCTGGCCAAATTCTCCTACAATGTTAAATTCTACTCTGTTTTCTTCTTCTTGAAGTCCAGTCACATATGATTATAAACAGGTACTGATTTGGTATTAATCAATTTCTACCTGGATGCCCACACAGAATCTTTCTATTTCTTACTTGTTTGATTCTGTAAACTTGAATTACTGTTATATTGATAGTTGTCCCATCAGTGCTATTGATCCCCTGACTGCTCTTGCTATACCACACCTTACTACTGATGCCATTTCTTCTGAGATTCTTATTTCGAGAATAAAACATTATGTAATTATCTGACTGAAAATGTCCCATTGTTGTTCACTTCAGCTGACTTATACCGAATATTGCAGTGGTTACACTTTTCATTTCTTGCTTTACAGTGTTTATCTTCCCCTGATTCATGCTGCTCATGTACCATATTTCTCAGTTGCTTCATTTTGAATAGTCTCCTCATGCAGTTTTGAAAAAAAATTCATGCGTAAGGACATCCATTCATTTCCTTCTTCTGCACAGTAATAACAAGTGTTAGCAATAGTACCATTGTTGTTGTGTCTACAAGGTCCTTCGCAAGTGCAGCACACCCCCCCCCACTTCTGCTTTCCCATATGTTTTCCTTCTGGAGCTTTTCTGGCATCCTCATTATTAGAATAACCATTCTCTTCTACTGAAATGGTCATTGTTCCTTAAAGGGGATGTACACCATTTGGTCTGATATTTCCATTTTGTGCATTCTGCCTTGGGTGACCCTGCTAGGAGTCCAGGAGGCATTACTTTCAGCCTTTCTGACATACTACGTTAAGGTATGAAATTCTTAAAGATTTTCTATACCTTGACTCAGTCTTAAGTCAACATGGACACTGTAGTTAAGAAATCAGAATAAAACTAGGATTTGGAAAGGCAACTATAAAGAAACTAGTTGATATCCTCAAGTGCAAAGATATATCATTGAATACCAGTGTCAGGATTATCTTTGACATAGTATTTCTGATTTGTATGTCTGAATGTGAAAGCTGACAGGAAAAATTATTAGCTCATTTGAAATGTGGTACTGGAGGAGAGTTCTGCAGATACCATGGATTGCCAAAAGGACAAACAAACGGGTCTTCAAGCAAATCAAGCACAACCTCTCACCAGAAGCAATCATACTTTGGACATAACTTAAAATGACATGATATTGGACGAGACAACAATGCTCAGTTAATTTAAAGGCATTAGGAAAAGAGGAAGATTGCACTACAGATAGACAGACCCAAGGAAGTTATAGCCCTGTGTTTTCAAACTATAGCCCTGTGTTTTAGAGAGCTGTCATTGATTGTGGTTGCCAGAAATCATAGCCAACTTGTCAACACATATCAACAGCAACACTGCTTTAAGAGCTCAAAATTTCATCCCCATATTTTTTTTGGGGAAAAAAAAACATATAAGGCAATTTGAAATGTAAGTCAACCAAACAATTATGCAACAGTAGTCAATTATTAAAACATAAAAATAAAGTACAGTTAAAATAAAAATACAATTGAAATAAAATACTCTAGCAGCAGTGCACAGAAACTAAACTATAAATTGTAGCAGCTAAGTGTTACTAGCAGCTAAGTGTTACTAAGAAGTAACATAAAAAGATACTTTTTTCATAGGCCCCTTAAATGTATTCAGGATAGTGCATGTGTTCTTCAGTTGGCAAAGCATTCAAAACTTGGTGTACCTCACTGAAAAGGTCCTATTTCTCATGCTTATAATGAAGAAATTTTATGGATGGACATACTAGTAGTGCCTCTTAATCTTAATTCCTGAGTAGATTCATATTCATGCAGGTGGTCCTTCAAGTCACATGGTTCAGGCCAACAGTTCATAACATGGTTCACAACTATTTTGGGATTTCTAGGTCAACACGGAAATGCACAAGAATTCCTAGATCAAAACTAGCACTGGAAATGGCATCAGGACTGATACTGATTATATAGATCCATTCCAGTACAGTTTTTGATTGGGGCATGGAATTGAAACTATTTTGGTTGCCTGGACAGAATTGGAAAACATACCCAGTTAACTCTCCTGGATGTCTGATCGGCTTTTGATACCATCAGCCACAGTGTCCTTCGGGACAAAGTTAGGGTTTAATTTTACATGGGATCTTCTACAGCAAGGTGAAAATTTTGCAGCCCATACACTGAACTGCAACTTCCAGCATTATTCACATTAAGATATGCCGTCTAAGGCTTCTAAGAATTTCAGTTCAACTTATTTGGAGGACCACACAATGACCAACCACATTCCAAACAGCTAGCCAAGATTTTTCTGTCCATTAATTGAAGAGGAATGGACTTTAGAACCAAGGAGCCAGGAAAGATTTGACTGACAGCACAAGTCTGATTGGTGTCCTTTCTCAAAAGGCTCCTCATATTACTCACCTAAAGTGCAAGTCAAGAACAGATGTATTCAGTTCTCACAGAATCTCCTTAGAAACACCAGGATTTAAGCAGAATAAAAAGAGACAGCTAGGCCCACCCTTTATGCAAATATGCCGTGAAGCTTTATTAATCTGACCTTTGGAAAGAAATGAGAAATAGAATGATGCCCCACCATAATTGTTGGAGGCAGCATTTTAGCAATCTTTAATTTGCACTTCACTTTAATATCTGCTCCCAGTTATGATGTAAGCATTAATAGGATCTGACACTATTTGCAGCTTTGCAATGCAGCAGTGGCAAACCAGTGGTTTTTAAGTAAACAGTAACATGCCCTAAGTGGATAATGAAATGCATTAGCCAGCTCTAAGCAAAGACTAAGCACACAAAATGAACATATTGATTGTTTCAACAGGCATCTGTACGATGAACAGTGCTGCAATCACAGTCCTAATGAAAAGAAAAAGCAGCACTCACTGGGCTCACATTTCAAGGTAACATGAGTTTTGATTGTAAACAACGTGGGAAAGGAAAGGTATGTGATAGTAGTGGTGCAAAGCAGCACTCTGCAGAACCAAGAGAGCATTTGCTTTTGGAGTTATGTTAATCAGAAATCAGGGTAACATAAACACAAGGCTCTTGATGTTTGTTTCTTCCCCCTCAATAGAAATGCTTTTAAGGAATAAGGTAGGAACATGTTAGTACATGTAATTCACAATCATTTCCCCATCATATCAATCCTACTCACACATTCACAATAGGGTTAAAATAAACTCTTGAGAGAGGCTCCTCACCAAAGAGGGGCTAACACATTCTTCCCTTCACACTTCATTTTAACCTAGAATAAGGCTTCTATGGCATCCCTTTTTGAACCCTTCCCCCCAATAATGATTGGGTCTCATTTAAACTGGTCTGCTGCCATGTATTATCTCTGCTGAAAATTCAAAATGAAACATAACTGAGAGTGGAGAAGTATTTGGAAAGAGGGACTGCTAAACTTCTCTTCTCCCACCCAGACCTGATTTAGACCTCAACTAAACCACTGATTCTATATAACCATGCATGGGCCTGATCCCTACTCTATTCTCTCTTCTGGAATAGAAAGAAGAAAGTTGAAGAAACATCTGGTTCTGTCATTAAAGAAAATTAAAATGACTTTTTCATTTCATCTGGAAGAATGGTTAATTTTATGTACGTTTTTTATACAGCTTTATCTGAACAAGATAGAATTAGATCTTGGCATGGTTGGGCAAACTATAATTTAGAATAACCACACTTTGGTCTAGTTTAGATGACATCATCATCATTGTTGTCATCATCATATTTATTTACAACACCCCTTCCACTGAAGGGTAGAACATCAACAAATACAATCAGGGACAAAGACAATAAAGCATAACACCATAACAATACATGGAATGACAACAACCCACCAGTCACTACCCATCTCAGCACCTCAAACACAACTCAGTGGCTTAAGACGGTGAACCAAACAGGAAGGTCTTCAACCATTTACAAAAATAGGTGAGATCCTCCAGCCAGAGGTCCAAAGGAAGACTGTTGCACAAATGCGGAGCCAGATCTTGACAGGCTCACAGCCTTGACAGACCTGTGCATGTTGGTGGAACAGAAAATAATCCTTTGCTTATAGATCTTAAATTCCTGGATGGAACATACCATACTAGCTGAGTTGTGAGGTACTGAGGGAGCTTAGAACGCAAAGCCTTTAATACCAGAACCTAAAGTTTGAAACAGACCCTGGCCCAAACTGGTAGCCAGTGAAGAAATCTATGGAGAGAAGAAACAGGTGAACATTTAGGCAAAATAACCTCCTACAGTTAAAGTATAAACAAAGGTTTGAATTTACTGCAGCAATGGAAAGGTGTGGTCCACATACCCCCTTCTGATGTAAAAAAAGTTCTAACAAAGGAGAATTGCACCTCCAGGGTGCTCCAGCAAGAGAGAGTCTCTAGTTAATCATTATTCTCTGTCCTTCCCATGACTGCCCCTGCATGCACACAGACACACACACACAAAAGTCATCTTCTGGTTTTCAGAAATAGCCAAGTGAGGCCCGCAGGGCTAAAAAGTATGGACCAGGGGCAGCCTTGGATGTCCTATCCTAATCTACTCCTTATGGAGGTGATGGAGTGAAGGGAGAGCTCATAAGCCCAAGGCCTGTGTATATAACAGTAAACTATGATTTTCTAGTATGCCATTCTAAATCATCCTATCCAGTGCCAGTTTCCAAAGACAAATATGAAATTTCATCAAATGAAAAGCAGCACTAGAAGGGTCACCGCAAAAGAAACAAATCCAGTAGAAAAAGAGTAAAAGAGCTCTCCTGTTGCATACCCCATGTTCCCAACACCCAAACTGCTTGCTTGGTTACAAAATCACATCAAGAATCTGATACGTTCACTTGTATACAATTTGTTGTTTCCACCTTGTTTTTAAAGGGCAGACATAATTGCTGTTATGGAGCCAACAGTTGAAGGAACTGTGCTATATCAAAATTATCTTGAAACTGGCACAAAGACATAAGAAATATAAAGGTTAAAAAAAACCCTCTCCTTTCCCTTCTCTTATTATATTCCTTAAATGGAGGCAAGGAAGAATAACACAGTCAGAGAGAGACCATAATTTTGTATAGGCAGAAGATACTGAAGTCATGAGCTTCATTTTGCTATAATCCTTGCCTTAAATGGTTGCTTTGTCCTTATTATGGTATTTAAACCAGAAAAACTTTGCCACGAGTCAATTTGACTTAAGACCTGGTCATTTTTTATATTCTCTTGGAGTGTGTGACCTGTCTTCCTAACCTGAACTATTCCCTCCAACTTCTGTTCTGCATTTGTGGTATCCTCTGCAGATCTTCTAATGCCCTTACCTTGAGGTCAATCAAGTAATCTTGCTTTGAAGGTGGAATCAAAATGCTACCTTGTTAATCCATTAAGAAGGCACTTACTGAATCTTTGGAAGGAGAAAAAAAAACGGGACATAAAATGTATCTTCTAATGAGTAATAAATGTTCACACAATTTTTTCCAGTATGCATAGAACACACAGATACACACAGTTTCATTACTCATAGTGATATGGCAATTTTTTTTCTCACAGCAAGTCCCCGGACTCTGATACCTGAATAATCTGCTTTCCCCAGGATAAACCTTCTGTAGTGGATTAAGGACACGCAAAAACAAATTCGATCCTTGTGTTGTAGCTGATGATCATATGGTACATCAGAACTGTCTGGTATAATGTATCATTCAAGTCTTTATAACACTACAGAGCTGTCAGCAATTAACTCTGCAGTTCATGACAATTTTGTTCACGCATGTTGAAGGAAAAAAAGAGTTCAAAATGTTAGGATCAAACCCTTTAAACAACAGGACACTTTGAAGAAAATATGGATTTAAAAAACAGCTTTCAATGATGTAATCAAATGTCTAATGTACTGAGTACTCCACTGCCATCTACTGGGAACATTCAAAACACTTCAGCTATTACACATGGTTGAACCTATGGCTCAGCTAGCAATTTCAGATCAAAAAGCCTTGCTTTAGTTTATCAGTAGGGAGGGATATTCTAGCCCATAAAAGGTTAGTAGTCTTATTGCTCAGGGTCTTTGGGCATTAAAGAGTTGAAAAGGGTATCTTCCAGCAAGTAACATGATTGGGTAAACCTGAAGAGTACAACATCCTGAAGAAGGACAACCATGGGCAAGCTTGATTAGTGTAAAGTCGCAGACAGCTTTGCATCTGTAAGATATCTTTGTATCTCAGAAAGCTGGTATATGTAACTGAATACATTGTGTACTAACCAATTCTTCTCTTCCATAACTATATAAAAAGTGGTAAGGGGATATCTTCAATATATAAGCATCAGTCAGCATAAAGAACAGAAGCTTCCAAGTATGGATATGATATTGCTGAGAATTCATGGATAATAATTGTAAGGCATGTCTTCCTTATTTTATGCTATGGACAAACTGTCTGTTATACAACTTCCCATTCAACCCACACCCACTCTCATGGCTTCATAACATTTGAATATAGGTCAGCATCCAGTGGTGTCATTCCATTGACACGAATGATGTTCTGCTCATTAACATCACATAGTTCCAAACAATGCATAAGTGGGAAATTCAATACAAATTCTGATCAAACAAACAGTTGTACAAATGGCAACATTCAGTATCCCCATAGAGAGAGATAATTTGTGGCCTTGTGGCCAGAAGAAAAAGAAATTGCTACTGCTTGTACAAAAGAAAAAATCAAAAGAACTCCATTGGAACACACCTTCCCTCCACAAATGTTATGATGTATTGAAGCCATAATCTGTAAATGTTATCCCTGTCTATGCATTTTCTGACAACAATAAAACATTTTCTGTTAGCCTCGTCCAAGGTTAATCTTTAGTGTTTGTATACTTTGTAGTTCTGTTAATTCTAAATAACAGACTAAATGAATGTTATTATTTCACGTGATCATATAATAAATTATTCAGCTTCTCATCTAGGGGATAATTCTGCAGATTCCTTCCAAAAGCCATTGGATATATTTTAAGTAATATCTGCGCCCTTTGATTGACTGTTGGCAATATGCTTTCTAAAATGTTCCCATGAGTCAAATGAGTAAGATATTGAATGTTAATGATGCTAACAATATTTTTCCAGTAATATATTTGTCAGCAAAATAAGACTGCAACTGTCTAAGAAGACAGATCATAAGGCCATACTATCTGATCACACCAAAAACAAACATGACATCAGTCTTAGACCTAACTTCACCTTCTTTGTTAGAAAGTAGATTTGGTTTAAAAAGGGTATGGTAATGTAATGTCCTCCAGGATGTTGTACTACAGCTACCATCATCTCCTACCAAAAGGAGATGTAGCCAAAGGCATCCTGAAGTCATCACGTTGGCTACTCATCACCACAATGTTTATGCTGCCTTGAATGACTTAACATTATCTCTGTATCAGAAAACGCTGTTAAACTATATCAGGGCAAGATGTAATTGGAGTTTGCTTTGTGCCTGCCAACTAGCCCAAAGCATGCTTTTCCAGCTGACCTACATTAAGAAGTATCACTAAAAGAGCATCACTTTTTTTCTGGCTGTGGTATAACATCCTATTAATCAATATTCATTAATACCATTCAGATAATCTCAAAAACTATATTAGAAAATTCACTAATATGGAATCAATTAAATGGCAGCCCATTTTTTCTTCAGTGTCTAAACTATCACAAGGATTCATTAGTTATTGCCAAATAATAATCAATTGTCCCTATAAGATAATTTTATAAAGCAGTATGCAGAGATATAGTATTCTTTCCATTACAATTCAGAGGAAGCTTTTGTTCAACATCCAGAGAAATATCAAAAAATACTATAATATCTATTCTGTATAATATGCTTACAGTGACAACTTATTCTTCAGCATTTGAAGCCACCTGAGGATATTTCGTTCTAACAAAGAGTCAGAAAATCAGATTCAAGTCTCTTTTAGATCTCTGTACCATTATTATTAATTTAAAGACAAGCAATTGCTCTACTGCTTTCTACTTTTATTACTTTATATTCATTCTGTATTGGATTTAAAAAGATGTTGCTCAAGCTCTAACAACTCTGGGAAGCCACCTACAGTATCAATCTGACTTTCTAACTAGGGTTGGCTGTAGAGCCTCAAGCACTATGCAGGTGCCTTACACTGTTTTCCAAGAATTACATGAATGACAGGCACACAGCAAGTGAGTCCCATATGGTCTCTTCTTTAATCCGAGTATACAAAGATCAGTAAAAGAACAGATGTTTGTTAATGAAATCAGAAAAGGCAGACAATATGTTCACAATAATAGAAAATTACATTTGTGAAATAGATCTGCAAGCAAACAGTCACTTTGTATTCCCATTGTTAAAGGTGAGCATGAAATGAAAAGGGACTGAACCACTGAGAAACTCATAGGGTGATTACTGTTCAACTTAACATTGCATGTTGATGACAGAGGGCAGCCTTGTGAGTAGCAGCAGATACTAAAGTGATACAGCATAAGGGGCACTGTTCATCACAAGAACTGAAAGGAAGGATGGTTGAAAATGATACAGAGAGAAAATGAGAGATAAACTATGTGACTGTAAAGGCAAATGGAATTAAAATCCAACATTTCTTTTAGAAAAGACTACTGAAAGGATAAAAGAAGATTTTTTGTCTTTTCTATTTCACTGTTTGTTTAAAGTTAAAACAGTAGTATTACACTAGCCCACTATCACTGTAATCCAGATTTTACACTTTCATAATGCCAGTATAAGTGATGTACAACACAAAACCCAGTTTTGAAATCTGAGTTAAGCTACACAGCTGAATTTTTTCAAATTCTTCTCAGCATCACAGGGATGACAACAGAGCCAGCCAGCCATGTAAAATATTTAGTTCTGTCTGGAAAAGGGAACATAATTCCATGAGTGGTAATTGTCAGATATTGGTATATAGTAAACAGTGTTAACTTTCTTAAGATATGAAAAGTAAAGGGATCTTTTAATCAAGCTTATGGAAAGCCTTGTCAAAGTGTTTCATGCCTTTACTTTTTTTAATGACAAGCCATTCCCCATTATCCCTCCTTACATGTTAACCTTACTTGCTTTGTAACCATCTAAAAAAGGCTATATTTATACATATATTGTTGTGCATGTGTAAATTGGTGTAATATTCAGAAACCTAGGAATGGACTGGATTCAGTGATGTCAATCAACTTCCATGGTGGCAGTCCTAAACATATTAGGGAACAAATTTCCAAGCAAAATTGGAAAGTTGAGAGGGAGTTCAGACCAGATTTGGATTGGCTTTGATTAAGTTTAGGTTTCCACCAAGTCAGATCCAGTGTGCTTCAACTCAGTTGAAAATTTAGAGATTAAAGGTTTGTGCTTGTCATTGACAATCACTGGAAATCCATAAAGGGCTGTAGCTTTTTCTCAGAAGTGGATATTTGCATGCAGAAAGGGAGGAGAATATTATTTTCAGATTACAAAGAAACACCTCAGAATGTTGGGCATCCAATTGAATTACAAAACTGGGAACAAACATGGATAAACCTGAACTTTACAAGATGACAAACGTTTAAAGAAAATTATTATAAAATGTTATAGATGCTATCTAACTCTAACAAAACTTGCAAAGATTTATAAAGGAAACAATGCTAAGGCCATTTCCACACCGGGCTTCTGTAATGGTGCAGAGCGACCTCTCACGGAGGTCTTCTACACCGTAGAGTGGACTGGTGTGGACTACTTTTTGTAGTTCCACACCAGAATCTACTCAGGAGCAGCCGGAACTAGCCGCGCTGCGTGTTTTTCAAAAACCTCTTTTTCGAGGTTTTTAAAAAGCACGGAGCGTGCAGCCCCGTGCCGCTCCGTCGCCCGGCTCCGACACGGATTTGCAGGCGCGCGCAAATGCGTGCCTGCAGATCTGCCAGGGGCGGGCTTCCAGCTGGCGAGCTTCTCCGATTAGTGGAGAGCCTCCACCAACCGGAAGCCACCATTTGGGACACCGGAGGACTGCAGAGCAGCGAGCTCGCGCTGCTTCGCGTCGCGACGGACTCCCCCGGCTGCCGGTAAGCTCCGTTTTTGGGCGTTTTCACCCGTTCCCCCCCACACACATGTGGAAGGGCCTAAATGTTGGAAATGTAAGGCTGAAAGAGGGGCATTCTTTCATTGTTGGTGGGATTGTAAAAAAGCCAAAACATACTGGAAAAACATCCATATAGAAATTTCAAAAATGTTAAATACAAATTTCCCCATGTTACCTGAATGTTATTTGCTGAACATGGTTGAGCTAATTGAAGGATTTATTGGGAAGCAAAATAGAAAAACCTTTTTATATTTGATAACCAAAGCCAGAGACTGGAAAAAAGAGAAAGTGTCAGAAATAGATGAATGGTTGTATGGGATATATGATCTGACGCAAATAGATAAACTCATTATATTGTTGACAGATAAATCTCTGAATAGATATCGAGAGAAATGGGGAGATGTCTGTAACTACCTGGAAAAGAGATGAGGGGTTCTGTCAGTAATCACGCTGAGAGATTGTGGATAGCTATAATTTTAGAGTCTGGATCATAAAGTCTATTTCATTTCACTTTACTTTATTCACTGTATATTGGTATTGTGGATATTCATCAATGAGAAACTGATAACTATATGTAATTTTTGTATTTCTGGTATTCTATTAGGTTGTATTGGCTTTTTTTTATATAATGCGTTTTCTTTCCTCTTTGTCAGTGTATGTAATTTGAGAATAAGTAAACTGGTAACTGTAAAAAAAAATTACAAAGAAACAGAATTTTCTCTGCAATTTAGAATTCAGAATGTTATTTAGAAAAATAACATTTCTTGAGAGAATAATTTTTTAAAAAAAATCTTTGCAGAATTTGGAGGGAGTCACTGTTGCCTTTTTGAGGGAAGCTAGGCTTCCAAGTTGTAGATTAAACTGGAAATTATTATGCATGAAAACTATCTTCAACATCTTTAAATAGAGAAACATGGTTACATTGGAAGAGTGTCAACTCATAGTCCCATACTTGCACAAAGATACATTTTTAAAAAATACAATTAAAGCCAGCCACAAGCAACTGAAGAAAAATTTCTAAATTTCCAAAGTCTTAACTCCAAAGCTCTTCCAGATTTTTCCTTGATCGACATCTCTTTATATCCAAGAAAATGATATGCAACCATGAATTTTATCAAAGTCTTAATCCCTCCCTCAAACCACAGTGATGCAGACACTCTCATAAATGTGCCTTAGAATTAGAAAGTGAATTTGTCATTCATTCAATGCCACCATCCTCCCCTTTCTACTTCACCAATGGTATTTTTCCAGGGGGGGAAAAGATCCCTTTAAACTGCCTGGAAATTGTGCTTTCTTTACTGAAACCCAAAGCCCAAATCAAGCTTGGAATTCCAGTAGCTTTGGAGAGAAGACTGTTTTGCTTTGGAAAGCTACCAAACTATTTTAACGGGTCTAGCTTGGCTTGGATTTTGAACTTCAATTGAAATATTAGTCATTTGTTATGCACAGTAAATACTCCTTCAATATCTACATTTCTCATTACATCTCAAGCTCTTTAAGATGTCACAACCTACTGCCCTTGTTCTAGCATCTTCTTTCAAGCAGCTATCAAACCCATTAAGTTTTTCCTATAGCCTCAGTCACACTCTTATTTTCATAGTGACTTAGATGTAGATTATCTCTCATGGGATGGGAATTGTCTATTCAAATAAAATCAGGAAAAAAAACAGCCTATACAAATTTCTTCTTATCATGTTAGAACATGATCCTAGAACTGTCATCCTCCTTGGGGATGTTTTCACTGCCATTCTTACTGTAGTCTTATTCCTCAACTGCTCTTGTAGTTTCAAATTCATTTTCTCTGAAAGTTCCTTTGAATTTATATAATCAAAAATCATGGTATAAATACAATTATATCATACAACATGCACCATGAAGGCAAACATATTTGGCTAAGTGTTGGCTTCATAAATCCAGTCCATAATGTTATCATGCCGTACACCCCCTATAGAGTATTAATGGCTATAAATACTGTTTTGTTGGCATGAAATAAATATAATCCTTACACTTATGGCTGAATGCCATGTGGAAAAAGGACTCTCATTAGAACCCACATGCTAAGATAGATTACCTCAGCATGGCTAGGTCGTCAGTTTAAACGGATTAATCAGAAAGCCCCAGTACTGATGAACTTGTGATATCCCTCAATGACTCAACCATCAAGTCCAACGGTGAACAAAACTGCCTGAACAGAGCAACTGATGGTTATTGACCTGTACCCTCTTCCTGCCAAAACTCTCCTTTGTCCTCTCACCTGGCCAGACATTAGGAGGCTATCACAACTCCCATCAGTTCTTTGTCACCTAAACTTAAACCATTAGTCCACTCTGGGCACTTTTGTTTACTCTGCTAGAGAGCAATTAACATGTTCCCCATCATGGTGGAAAAAGAAATATTTAAATCCTGGATCCAAGCCTCATAGTACCTAGGATGCACGTAGGCATGTCACTCTGTCCATTGGCTTCCCAATTCTCATGCCCTGGGCTACCCTCCAACTCATGTTTGAGACATCTCACTTCAACCCCTGCTTCTTGAATAGCAATTATCACCCACTTCACCCCACCACTCTGGTTACCCAACTTTTCTCTCCTTTACCCTTGCTAGCCTTGTGTGGTTCATGAAACTACCTGATTGCTTGTGTGTGCAAGTGAATCCCTCTCCAATAAAGACATTCTTTTGACTCTCAACTGGTGTCCTACAGTTAGTATTGGTACACACAGGTGAAAAAGTCTGATGGTTACCACCCCCTCCCCTGCAGGCCTCCTTTGAGCTATAATTCCCCATATTTCTATGGAGACACTGGAACTGCTGGAGGACCTCCACTTTTTGGGGTAACAATAATGAAGAAACATGTTCTATCCTCACAGTGAATGGCAAAACACCTTCCATCTGTCCACAGTGCATGTGCACACACACAGCCCCTGAAAGGGTAGCATTTGTCACAAAAGACAAACATATTATTTACATTAACTATTAGCACATAGCACTTTCCCATTTTGGCCCAGCCTAGTTCCTATTGTTTCATGACATGAAAATTCTCCCATTTTATAAACACTGAGATGAAAAAACTGAAGAACACCAATAACATTGAACCAGATAGATCTGAACCTATAAAAATGAACAAAAAGTAATGCCTACAGTTTTGTTTAAATCAATATAAATGCCAAATTTCAGCTGATACATTGAGTGATACCCATAGATTTCCAAGACTTAGATATTGCCACAGCTAGAATCATAAGTACAGGGTGGTGTGCTATACTGAGTGACTTTTAGGAAAGGCAGTTTCCTAAAAGAGGTGAGGTTTACAATAATAACAAAAAATATAGCTGACACCATCTTATTTCTGAATAGTCATCACTCAGGCAGCTGGCCATGTGCTCTGCAGAATCGCCAAGCAAATGGATGCATACACTGCTACAGTTATATCATACAAAAGCTGGACAGAGAAATGGTACAAAGAAACAAATTGCATAGGTTATGGAAAATATTTTCTCTGCAAAACAAAACACCTAAATTCCAAAATAAGGGAAAAAAAGTAGAGATATAAAAACAAACAAACAGTAGAGGTACAAAATAAAAGTACAAAATACTGGGCAAAGTTTCAAGTTTTGTTTGTTTTGAAATAACAGACTATGTTACACAAATGGAAACTGTTTTCAAATACTGTTTGCCAATCAGATTCTTGTACCACTCCAAGTAAGTTATACAAAACAGAAGCCCTGAAGTACACAGAAGCAAAATAATGTAGGCAATATTTGTTATTACAGTCAATACTGGCCAGATAAAGTGTACAGAGATGCAGCAATTGACTTTATCCAGTCTACTCAACCATCTTTCCTTCATTCTAAAACATGAAAAGTGTATCAACATGGACTATAACAATTAGGATTTATAGCCTTAAAGGCATTATTGATGGCATCAATTATTTCTTCATAAACGCCAAGTATTTGGCAGGATTCTAACCAAAGGACTTCCTAGCATACACACACCCAAGGTTCTTCAGATAACTTGTAAAAAAGTAACATTGAGGTATGATCTAAACTATTTCATAAACTGCTTAAGATGAGGTATTGTTTACAAAATGGTTTCAGTAGTTAATTAGTAAACAGAGTTTGCACAGGCGAAAAAACTTACTCCATTTTATCTGTTCTTACTTTTGTATGCCACTTTTGTATATCAATACTTATGGCAGACAAAGGAAAGATGAGAAATGAAAAGGTTGTGAATGTAGATGTGCCAGCTGCCTACTGCATGCTAGTGAATGCTTGATGATTGGTCCAGCTTGCTCCAGAAGCAGCTGACCTGAGAACATTACAGCCCTCCAGCTGTTGTTGAACTGCTATTCCGAGCACCATCCACCATTAGATAAGCTGGTTAACATTGCTGGGACTAGGCATCCAACAACATCTGGAAGACCTTATGATTCTTGTCCTTGTGGAAATTCTGATCATCTTCAGTAACCCAGAGTCCCTGTGGAGCCCTGGCTTCTAATGATGTTTGAACAAGACTACTGTCCAATAAAGTTCAGTTCATTCTCTTTGTTCTAGCCATTCAAAATAATATATAACAATACCTAAATATTAGATCCAAAAGTAATAAAATAAAAATAACCAGGAAAAAATCCAAGAACTAATAATTGAACAAGATCAAAATTATGCTCAATGACAAACATCAGAATTTAGAATGTGTGACTCTAAAGTATTCTTCCTATTGTCTTGCAGCCACTGAAGTAAAAGTAACCACTTTAGAGAAGGTGAGTCCCAGTAAAGCTGCCTGTGATCCTGACAAGGCAATTCTATACATTTTACATAAAATAAAAAAAATCCTATTGTTTTCAAGAAGGATTACTCCTAGAGAAGTGGGCTGATGACTGCAACATTATATTGTTACAACAGAGTAATAAAGTAGGAATGAAACATTATATTATTACAATAGATTTGACCAAGGAAATATTCCCACTTCTGCCTCTAAGCATTTATCATAGGCACAAATAAGTGCAGGCATACTGCTTCTAACTCTTCAATACTATTAAGGAATGAAATACAGAGCATGGGTAGGAATGTGAACATCCTTCCTATACTAATCTCATAGTTGGTTGTGATGGATTCTGCCCACACAAAAACTCATGTAGATTTTATGCATTTGTTTGATGTGTCCATTGCATTTATTTGCACAATTACTGAATATTATTCATGCAATTTTCATAATTTATGCATGTTTTCTCC
Organism: Cyclura pinguis; assembly: GCA_030412105.1. Taxonomy (NCBI): domain Eukaryota; kingdom Metazoa; phylum Chordata; class Lepidosauria; order Squamata; family Iguanidae; genus Cyclura; species Cyclura pinguis. Next base: position 160,393,779 of record CM059603.1, on the reverse strand, counting down.
ATTGACTAAAATATGTTTGTGTGGATATTGTTTCAATTATACACATTTTAGCTGTTCACTTTTTAAAATTCATGCACTACTTTGTGTATACTTTATTTCTCAAGAACACTCTGTAAACTTCAAAAATGTGTGAACACTCAAGGCAAGGCACACAGTTTCTCACACAAAGTCTCAGGAGGTGTGAAAATGCTACTTTCATCAAGGCTAAATTTATTTCTATCCCTAACCAAGAGATTACACACTGTTCTTCAGCTCCACTCACTTCTTATGCATGATTTTTTTCTCCACCTCGCCCATTTGATTTAACTATGTTGTTGTTATTATGTGCCTTCAAGTCATTTCTAACTTAAAGTGACCATAAAGCGAAACTATCATGGGGTTTCCTGAGGCTGAGAGGGTGTAGCAGTTACAGCTAGTAGTTACATTTCTATACCACTGATCAGTGCAAAGCACTCCCTAAGCAGTTTACAATGTGTTAGCTAATTACCCCCAGCAAGCTGGGTACTCATTTTACCAACCTACAGAAGGATGGAAGGCTGAGTCAACTTGGAGCCCTGCCCGATCAAACTCACAACGTTGTGGCTGCAGTACCAGCATTTAACTACTGCACCACCAGGGCACAGTCCAAGGTCACCCACTGAGGTTCCATAACAAGGGAGGAATCAAATCCTGCTGGTCTCCAGGGTCATAGTCCAACACTCAAACCACTAAACCATGCTGGCTCATCTGAACTATAGTTAGGGTTATGTTAGCTCCAATATCAACCAGTCTTACTTCTAACCAGAGCCAACATTCCTAACTAGAATCTGAAACCCAGATTTTAAGTTTATTAATGGAAAAACATTATGAGAGCACATTCAGACTACCTGAGTACTCTGCAGTAAAACATGGTGTTGCAGGGGGAGGCTGACTCTGAACCACAATCCTTAAATGAGAAGGTGTGAAAAGACAAGTGTGATTACTATGGGTACCTAAGTATAAACACTGACTTGGCAAAAATAGTGCTCCAGATAGTCGCTTGAATATCCTGAATGCATCCCTTAAACTGGAGTTGGCAGACTTTAATGGATAGAGTTGTTGGAGATATTTTACAACTCTTCGACAACTTTATACTTGGTTAGTTTCTTAAATTAAAGACCTAATGAACCTCTGAGCATGCTGGGTCCTGCCAACTTACAGAGTATTGGTGACCTCCCTTAACATATTCCTCACTGCATGAAAGTAGCACGCTTAGAAATCATTCTTAAGAGCCTGCTTAGCAGCCACTGCTGTGCAGAAAAAAACACTTTCTAAATAATTTGATGCTGTATAAGAGGAAGACAACATGTGTGAAGCATCTCTCACAGGGAGATACAATAAGAATGTACTTAACTATTGACAAATGTATTTTTTTTTCTTTGCTTCAAAGCAAGTAATACTTATGGTGTAAACCCATAGTGAATTCAGAAGAAAAATATTTTACTATGGAAGGGGGCTGAAAAGCCTACATACAGAAATAGTAGGTACTCATAAATTTCTTTTTCACCTAATCTATTAATTCCTTGTAGGTGTCAAGTGTTCTGGTGAGCATATGTGCTGGCAAGAGCTTACATTAACTTCAATGAAGGGAACAGCTTTGCACGTCCAAAGAGATGAACATACTGAGTTTCCCCCATATTGAAATTAATGGGGAAGTGCTGGCTGCCACATGGTGAGCACATCAGAGTTCACACAGCTAGATAGGATGCTAGGCTTCTGAGAGTAGGATAGGTGACTATATTCTACATATATAAACTATTTCAATTGTTTGTTCTTCAGCAACAATATTGTGCTTTTCCATCTGCAGTCTTTCAAGTTGTTAAGCAGAAATAGACTGTAAGCTTAAGAGGTTTCTTCAAAGAGACAAAGTGGTCTCTATTTTTTCAAATCTCTTTTGTAGTAAATAGATGCTAGAACACTAAAGCCTCAGCAGTGTGTTTCTGATGCTGATGGAAGTAACTATTTTGACCAAGAGAGCAGCCCATAATTATCAGTTATTAAGAATTCAGGAGTTAGTGCAGAATCCATATGTTGTATGCAGAGGATCCCAGCCAATACAGCCCATTTCCAGACATGAAAATCTATTTTATTTGCTTATATATTTAATGTATTTTTTCCAACATAAAGTCCAAGATGGATCACAATACGAATTAAAAGTGAATACAGCTGAGCAACGGAGAATACAAATGTTAATAATTTTTTTAAAAAAAATTAAAAACATTTAACATGAAACAGTTTGCAAAAATGTAGTGATGTTGTCTGAGTTCACTAAATCAATTATGAATGTATAAACTAGAGTTACAGGTTTGCGACTGTTTTGTATCCACAATCCCTACATATTCCTCACTTTAGAAGATCCATAAGGACCAGGAAAATCTACCAATCTACACTTACCAAGTAGCAGCCGCTGAGACTGAACAGGAGTCTGTTCCTCTGTCAGTTAGAAGTAGCTAGATAACCATAACGGTGATGCATTTGTAACTGCCCAAGTAAATTCTAGCCACTGATAAAATTATAACACACCCTCATTAAAAGACCTTCTGCAACAGACAATTACTGATAACACTCAAAGGCCTCAGTAAACATAAATATCTTTGCTTGCCAGCAGAAAGAAAATATAGAGGGGGCAGCTCTGGCTTCTCATGGGAAGGAATTCCACTGTCTGGAAGCAGCCATTGAGAAGGCTCTCTCCCATGTCTGCCCCAAATGTGCTTATGAGAGTGAGAGGACTGAGAAGAAGCCTTCTCCTTTAAACACAAGCAGCTCATATCTGGATATACAGTCTTTCAGAAATGATATTCTCTCTGACTCCTAGGAAAGCTGTGCTGGACAGTGGTGAGGAAAGGGTGGGCCTCAGAGGGCATATGGTCCCCAATAACATTTTGAGCTCCTTATGGTTGCCTACCCTAAATGGGGGAAAAACAAGTTGTTCACTCAAAATGCTTCCCTGACACACTAGAGAAGCAGTGGGGCAAACTGCAGGCTGCATGCAGCCTCCACAGCTATTTTTGAGACTCTTAGGTCCCACAGCACCCATCAAAATGTTTTGGAGAAAATGGAGTTTTTAGTCCTCAGTTGCTCTTATCCTCCTATCCTGTCAACTAGTAGAAGGCCAGTTTTGAAATTCTTTGCTCTTACATATGAGATCGAAATGAATTACTATTCACATCCCTACTACAGTGTAGAACAAGGAAAGTCAACTTATGACTCTCCAGATATTGGTGGCCTGCAGTGTCTACAGCAAATGTTGAATCATGACAGAAACTGCAGTCTAAGAAAAATCAAAGAGCCAGATTGTACATCTTGGTCTAAACTAGATTTGTATGTTCTGTTGAATGCACCGATATAAATAAATTTAAAAGTTTATTTTTGAAAGAAACTTCTTGATACAGAGCATGTTTAACAGGTCTTCTCATAGCATCAAGAGCATAAGACATTCTGTTAATATACAGAGAAATGAAGTTCTAAAATCCTACAGGTAAAATTGTATTAAACCCAAATTCAGAATAGCTCCCGAAACATCCTAAATGAGACAAGTTTTGTTCCAATCTCTTCATGAAGTCCTCTCCCCAACCTAAATACATGCCTTTTTTTTTTAACAACAGAACTGTAACCTCTTACAAATATTACAATATGCCTCTCCAGATGGGACAAATGTCTTGGCAGGTTGCTGGAGGATAAAGTATTTGTTGCCATAGTTCTCTCCTCCTCCCCTTCTTTCTGCTCTCTTTTTAAAATATCTGAACTATGTTTCTGATATCCAGGCCTGTTTTCTGGAAATGCCTGGCACCAGCTACATTATTTTATTCCCACCCCTGAGCAAATTTCTTTTTAATTCTAGGAGGCAAAATGAGGACACAAAAAGTTTCCTATTCTCCTCTTTTCTCTCTTTTCTGAAAAATTAGAATTGCATATCACTGCATTGGTAGAATGTTACTTTTACACTATAACTTTAAGAAAATGAATTTTGAAAAATCAAGAGAGCAAACCATTTGTCCTCCAAATCATAGACCACTTCAGCAAACTGTGCTCTAGTTTTTTTAAAAAAATATTTTGGAAAAATCCCAGTGCAGATCCAGGAAATCACTACGAACACTCCTTCAAAATAACAGAATGAATGAATGAATGAATGCAGAGGTAAGAACAACCAGTGAAACCCAAGGAGCTAGATCATGAGATCTCGCACTTCTTTCAATCAATCTAGGAGTGCCCCATGATGGACCAATTCAAATGAAAATGATAAATATCCATACATTATACATAATACACATACATTATATCAAGAAACCCATTGCTTATCTGCCCATAGGCAAAGTGTGCTCACATACAGACTCCAATGCCTTTTTGGCCCCCCAAACCCCCAAATCGCCCCCCTTAAAAATAATTACCCAGTATTTTTTAAATTACCATTTTTTAATTTTGGTATTTTATTTTATTTCATTGTATTTATACCCTGCCTTTCTTCTTATACAAGATTCAAGCCAGCATCAGACAAGGAACACCCTGTTTAGCACTGTCTAAAAAGGATTCCCCCCCTTCCCCATTAAAAAAAAAAGAAGCTGGAAGTAGCATTCTGGCCACTACTGGTATTTTTGTTTGTTTGCCTGCCTGCATATTTGCTCGATTGCTTTGGAGCGATTATGGGTCCCAAGCTACAATGGTTCAAGCTACAATAGATCCTGTGCCAGCCCCAACTAGCCCCAAATGTGTTCATTCCAGATCCACTAGTACAGATTTAACTCCATCGGGCAGGTTTAATTTGGGGAAAGTTTAGGACATTCTTTCGCAGTAGTCACACTTTGCCCTTTGCTTCCTAAAAACTCATATATATTCACAAATAATGTTGTACAGATTCACAGAGTTCCTTGCATACCAGAAACCAAGCAAATATGCTTGAAGACCAAAAGACATAGAAACAATTACATACCTTTATTTCTTGAATTCTCTGGACTCTTTTCTTGCTGTAATTTAAAACAAAGAGAACAGTAATTACTTCATTTATACTGTCTTTATGTCAAGAAAAAGGCTATTACACTTGGATAAATGACAGTGAACCATTTTGCATACAGTTTTCAAATACAAGCGACATAACTGATTCTTTATTATAGACAAGCAGCACCTAATTTATCAGGGTTTGATAAATCAAGCAGAAAAAGATCCATACAAAGATTATGTTTCTTAGCTGGTGTTCTAAAGTACAAGGTCCAGGAAAAAGTCCCACTGAAAGTGAAGAGATTTATTTCCAAATAAATGTGCAGAAGATTATAATGTACTGTACCGTTATGAGGAAACAAAGGGTCTCAAATCCCAGCTTTCCCTCACAATGTTAATAGAGGGGGGGGGACTAATTTTCAGGCAAGAGTGGGTGCTTTATTCCTCCTCCTGATTTTTCCCATGAACTCCCATTCTCCTGTCACTTGTAATGCTTTGTTTCTTTAGTAGGCTTTGATTTTTTTTAAATGAGCCTGGCTAGAGAAAAGTACTTTGAACAACCACTTGCAAGAATCAAATTACTTTCCTTCATATGCGCATCATCTCACCATCCATAGAGTTGGGATCATGCATTTGTCCAGCCAAGACCAACTTACATCCTAGCTGCAGAGGAGTTTTATAACAGGAGGTGGGGAACGCATGGCCCTGCAACTGCCATATCCTCTAGCCAGTGCAGTCAATGGTAAGGGATGACAGGAGCTGTAGTCTTGAACTATTGAGTATTCTTTTGCCCTTCTTTAAAGAAGGTAGTACTCAAACTCATTTACACAGTAAGACAAGCAGTCTTTCCACTGCCTCCTGTGTTTTGCATCAGGATCACCTCCCCACCCACTCAAAAAAAAATTAAAATGGCCACCCTACTAGAATTATATTTAGTGCCCAGGGTATTGTAGTCCACCTTCTAGAATGACAAATAATTGTGTACACCTGTGTCTGAGTGTCTTTGCGGCTCCACATTGGCTCCTAGGAACAACTAAAATGAAGATTATAACCTATAACACAGGATTGGGGAACATTTGGTCTTTCATGTTTTATACTTGAAATCCCAGAAGATCTAGTCTGTACAGCCAATGGTAAGGAATGGCAGGAAGTACAGTTCACAATATCTGAAAGACCAATGGGTCCTCACCCCTGTTACAAAGCCTCAAATTGACCTGCTTCACCATAATGTCTTTCAGAAGATCTCCATGTTACAATTATCTGGGACCAGAGTATCTCATTGATTGCTAGTTAGACACTTGTCTCAACATCTCTTGTTCATCCTACGTTATTTGAAACCTAGCAGGTGGGAACATGAGGCAAATATTTTCTGGTTTCACCAAGGTTTCAAAATGCCTTCTCTGAAGAAATAATTACCTCTAGCTAAAGTTTTGTTTTTAGGTGAGATGTCAAAGATTGATTTTAGAACAATTTTAGATTTTAGAACATGGTGCAAATTAATTGTCCACTGTTGGGTACCCTCCCTCTTCTTTTTTCCTTACTGCTTGATTTTTACCATTCAGTTTTTATCATTTTAATGTTGTTGTGGCTACACTGAGCCTCCTTGATAATAAAGAAAAAAGACTTTAAAAACAAAGAAGTAGAGTTCCCAGTGGCTGATCCAAGCGATTCATTTCAGCTAGAGAGTCAGCAAATGCTATGCTTCAGTCCTCTCCAGAAGCAATTAAAAACAATAGGACTAGTGTTTAGGACACAAAATTAAATGTTTTAAAAAACTGGGCATTCAGTATGTTGGTATTTTACTGTGAAAGTTTATACTGTGATTTTCTCTGAGCCTTAACAACACAAGATTACAATGAAAAAAAATCTGAAAAGAATCATGATCAACTAGAAAGGCTAACTGTCCAAAGACGTACAAAGTACACTGATGAATCTTGCAAGTCATCCATCTTACCAGCAGTTCCCCTTGCCCATATAGTAGTCTAAGGCTAAAGTTGACAACTCATTTGTTCATTCATTTACATTTGCCTTCCTCTTTGACACACATCCTATTTGTATCCAAGCAACCATGAGAATATTATTCCTCATTCAAGCACTAACTGACATCATTATGCATTCTTCCAGTTTAATTTCTATGCATATTTTACTTTGATTGACAAGTCCATTCTATAAAAATACTGATGTTGTTATAATACAAGAGTTTGGAAGTGTGACTCATGCAAAGTTCTGAATAACTCCTGAGGTGCTCAGCAATTCAAACACACAGTCTCCCATTATACATGGGACCACCCTCCTTCAGAAACTAACTCTGCCTCTAGTCACGTTTGGATAATGATACTGAAGTCATACTTAAACATACATAAGATGGCACATGAGTGCAGCTCTGATTTCTGAAATGCAGATGACTTGATTATGGCAGTAAATAAAACCAGCAATTATTCTACTTTGAGATTTTTATTATTTTAATGCTATTTTGTGTTGCAAGTTGTTTTGAGATTATTGGAAAAGCAAAGCCTGGCTGATTTAAAAAAGCCATTAAAGATTATTTAAAAATTGATTTGAGATTTTGGAGCATGGGGCTCAAACTTCTGTAGGCTGTCATGGTATCCAACATCTGTTGTAGCAACTTACTGCTTTGTTAACAACAAGCCTATCCAGAAAATGTACTGTTCCCTATCATGTGCTGTCGGGCCATTACTGTGAAATGGCAATAAAATTACACAGACTGTCCCTAACTAGACAGTTGAAATCTTGTATAGATATACAAGATTTTCAGAACATGAACAAGAGCTATTCTCCTGTTATCAAAATAAATACATAAAATTTTGTAGTGAAATTTTGACAAGGAATGATGTGGAGGAATTCATATGCATAATATGGTTGTTTTCTCTGCATTAATCTGCCACTTGTTAATTCTGACCCAACAAATATTTGGTACTGCTTAAGGCAGACTGCAGCATGTGACTTTCTGTAAATGAAATAGGGAGGAGACACCATCTTGTCCCTCAAATTATGTAACACAGTGTCTTGATCTGATCCTCTTCAGAAAACAGCAGAAACAGCAGATACCTGCACAGGGCTGTTTTTAGCTTAGTGGGTCACACTCTATAAAGATCTGGATGACCAAACTCATGGATTTATTATTGGAATGGGTGAATACAGTCTATTTATCATCAAATGTTTAACTTTCTCATTGGAATGAGTAATGAATTACATTTCAGTCCATACCTACTTATCTACACAACTTACTTCTGAGCAGATAAATGCAAAGTTGCAGTGTAAAATATGCTCAGGATAGGACTGCCTACTTCTTTTTGGCAGATTTCTGTGCAACTGCACAGGCAGAATATCAACAGATTTTCACATCATTTCAATTCAGGCTAAGAACACCTTCTTCCAAATTTCTGTTTGTGAGGCAAGTTTTAAAGGCAAAGGAACCTTATCTGAACAAGAAGGGGAAAAAAACTAATAGCTGCTCTTCATTTTATAGTTTTTGTGGGCTTGGTAATCATATCAGAAGGATTTTCGTCATTTGTAGTTTCACTGATCATTATAGGAACTGCAGCTGCAACAGCAGGGAAGAGGCAAAAATAAATTAGAAGCAGATTATCCTGCTGGCATATACCTGAATTTCAGCCACTGCAAGCTAACTTTTTTTCCTCTCCTACCAAAGCTAGCAATAAAGCTATTTTACTATGGCATTTGCTAACCAAGGTCTTCCAGTTGACTATGACAACACTACTAAAAGCAATTTCTGTGCATTTATACACTTCTAAGAGTGTATCAAAACAGCTGGGGATGAATTCATAACAAAAGCAAGGTTTTTTTTAAACCTAGATCAGGCCTCTTTCTTGTCAGAAGTCAGTTTTTTATATCCCTTCCAAACAGATCTCTCTAAATAATTGACATCGGCTATGTGTAGTTTTAAACCACTGTGCCGTAACTGCATGGTTTTTATGATTTTAATTTTGTATATCACTTCACATTGTTTCTAGGTTCTTAGCTGCAGTTGTTCTTGCTATTTTTAGCAGCAAATCTCTTTTAGACTGTAGTACTACTTGAGCTGAACTTTATTTTTTTAAAAAAAATCCATTGTGCTATGTATGGATGGATAAGAATTAAAAAAAAAGAAAAGAAATAACTACTACTTTCCAGACACATATTTAACAATGTGATGTAATTATTCATACAAAGGAAAAACACTTTTTCATTGAATATCTGGTTTCAGTCACACATCTGTCTTAAGACTTTCCACAGAAAACTGGGGGGTAATACAAGAATTCTCCTGAGCCATGATGCAGAATTTAAAGATATATCTGTCAGTGTCTTTCTAGCCCACCTGAAGCTTTTATCAGAGTATGCAGCTTGAGCATGGGTGTGATCTAGGTTCCTGTTCATGCATATGACCCCTTTTTCTGCTAGTCTCTGGCAGAGTACGTTTACAACAGAACTAGAACAGCAGTCAGCCACCTGCCTGCCTGCCTATAGAATAAAGTAAAACAATGCTCTCTTACATAAAGAGGTTTTATTGGGGACCTTGTTCACACGGAAGGACTAAGTTTGGGGCAAAAAGAAAAAAAAAAGAAGAAAAAAAGAAAAAAGTTTCTTGGACTTTGTGGCTTCAGCTACCGTAAAGGAGGACAGATGTGTTCCTCTTCATAATATGAAGTTTTCAGAAATTTCCAGTATCAAAGGGTAAGGAGGAAAAAAGCCAGGAAAGAGAAGCTAAGCCAAATATCTCTCAACATCAGACCCTGGTAGTAGCACCCTTCTGATGCTTTCTTTTTTCTATACATGGTCCAATCTCAATATGCCAGGCAAGGGCCTATCATCCCCAAAATAAATGAACTAAACAGAGAAGGCTTGAAAAACAGTCCAGTATTCAATATGTAACAAAGATTTGTTGGTATGTCCTTGATATCCATGGGAAAACTACTCAACAGAATGGGTGGCAGCTTGTTAAATGTTCTGCTTCAAATGAGATCTTTAATTTATATTACCATGTAAAGGACCTCAAAATATACTTTCAAATATACTTAAGTTTTTCTGACAACTTTACATATTTAAAAATTAGCATCATTTTTTGAACATAAGACCCTTATCAGAAGAACTCTCTATGATTGTCTAACTACAGATAGATAGATAGATAGATAGATAGATAGATAGATAGACACACACACACACACAAGATAAAAGCAGAAAAGGACGAGTGAAAAGGTTTTACAAGAATCTGGATGTGATATTGGCTTGTCATCTATCCTGTAAACTCACTGATTTTAGGAGCTGTATGGAAGATAAAAATCTTTTCCTGTTGTGTAGTTATTATATGCTGTGTTTCTACCAGGAAAAAAAGATGCAGGTTGTTTTACATCATCAGAGTTAAAGGTTCAACCTGGCATTAATGAAATCAGAAATGGCCCATCAAAGGCTCAGGTTAATCTAACAGAACAGCTGTAGACAGGCCTACCTATACTTTGTTGTATTTCATTGGCATATGTTTGCATGATAGTTGCTTTTGTTAAATACTACTCAGGATTTAACCCAGTGGAAGAACGAGAACCAGTTACAGTCCATTGACAACCAAGCTCTGGCTAATGAAAGGGGATTCCTACATTTAAAAGCATTAGACTGTGCTAACATCAGGCATATAGTAGATTACCCCTCCCCCTACAACTAGCACAGGAACTTTAACAGGGTGGATGATATATTTTAGATATATTTTGCCAGTTTTGAGCCCTTAAAGGGGTTATTAATAGTAAGAATTAATTTGAAACTGATTATACACTAATGAAGAAAAAATGCCTTTCTAGGGTTAAAACAGCCAGGACTACGTAAAAGACTATGTTCTACTACTTTGATCTAGGTGTTTAGCCAGTTAAGTATACCACAAAAATAAAATTAAGATAAATAAAAAAGAGGACCAGTGTTCTATTTTAAGGAAAAATAAAGAGGAGGAAGTCAGGTGCAGTCCAGTCTTTAGTTGTGCTTAATGGAAAATTGCCAGATCAAGAAAGGTCAGTGAAAATTCATCTCTGATTGATGGGTAAGTAAAATCTGTAGATACCCTGGCAGGTCACCAGAGCTGAGTCCAATAACATTATTGCTCGAGAAATATAAGCAGCCTAGTTGCAAGCTCTATAAATAGAATGTGCAAAAACTGGGACTGGTCTTCCCAAACTGCTGGCTGGCTACCAATATCTAGGATGGCTGAGAACACAGTTTTTTACTACTACTACTACTATCATCATCATCATCATTATTATTTGGTTTGGACTGATTTCAGTTGATTTTCTCTACAGAAAATGCTGTTTCCGACACAATACCACTATTATGAATTTTGTACAGAATAAGTCCTGAATTGTGAAAAGTCTTTGAAAACGGCACACACTTCAAAGAGATTTTCACAGTGGGAAGGAAATTGCTAAAATTACTTGCTGCTTCCTTGAACAGTGAAATTGGTAAAGAATTGCATCCCTGTAATACGCAAATCCAACCAACATAGTTATCAATACTCTCTAACAGACAGAGTTTATTCTCTGAAATGACAGCTATGTTGTAGGAATTAAAGTGAAAGGGCTACAGTGCAGAGGAAATGAATGTACGCAGACAGAAGTTAAGAGATGTATACATTCCTCTACAGAGGTTGAGGTGCACGCATTTCCTCAGCAGATTAATGTATGAGGTGCCAGTTAGGGTTATATATGTCCCTATAAAGATGGCATGAAATAGAAGTCACGTTGTTGTGGTGGTGGTGGTTGTTGTTGTATGCATTCAAGTCATTTCTGACTGAAGGCAACCCTATCACAGAGTTTTCTGGGGATGAGGGCATGTGACACTCCCAAGGAGGCCCAATGGATTTCCAAGGGAATAGGGTACCACACTTGTTTTAGAACAAACTTTACTAGATTGGGCAGCCCAGATTAAAAGTCAATAAAATATATTTGAATTGTCTCTTCAACTTGTCACCATGGTGAATCTATTATTATATTAAAATTCAGAGACATTCTGTCTATTCAGAAAAATAAAGGGGTATGCTATGAATGTCGTAAGCTGCCTTGAGAGGGATGTTTGCGAGCAGCCTGCATGAGTGTCCTTTACATGAAAAAAAAAGTTGTGTTTCTTAAATAGCCTTCTTTTAAGGATGCTTGTGTAGGCTACTATTAGAGTAAAACAGACCTCACAAGGCAGCTACCACATTCATTAACATATCTTTTTTTTTTCCAAACAGAAAATATCTGAATGGAAGAGATACAGAATGGCAGAAGACCTTACCATTAGGGACTTGATAACTGCATTTCTGAATAGTCCTCAGTGTACTGAAACAAAAACCCTTACTGCAACTAGAGAACTAGTAGAATAATTATTCCAGCAATCTTAAGTCTGGTATCCTACAGATGTTTTAGACAACCCGCAACATTTGTAACCATTGGCCATTGTAGGCAGGGCTGATAAGAATTATAGTCCAGAATGTGTGGAGGACATCCATTGTTTTAGACCCCTTCCCACTAATGTGACTGTGTTCTACTTATATAAACTTTTTGACCACACACAAAAGCATTCAAAAGTGTATCCTATCAGCAGGCTCAACTGCACAGTCCATGGTACCCTCCTATTTTCCTCTTTATGGAGGCTCACCCTAAAGCATTTATAAAAGACAAAACTTTAAAGTATAAATGTGTGTGGCACATATTATAAAAGTGAATTGATCCCCCACATCCAACACCCCCCCCAAAAAAATAGGATATGTAGATATTTATATGTCCATTTTGGATACTATTGCTAAATGAAGCATAAAAATGCTGTATCAAGTTGCACAGAAATTGTCATGCAATGGTTTAGAGAAGGGCAAGACTATGTGTGGTAAGACACAAGATTAAAAGCATGTTTAGTTTAGAGATGTCTATAAAGACTTTTTGACCTGCGGAGCAGACAAAACTGTGATCAATAGCATGCCAAGAATTTCTTTCACCTTCCTTTAACTATTTTTTATTCAAACAGCAGTTATTTTTGAACTGTTCTTTCCAAAGAAGAGAAGAAATTATGGAATTCTTACATTTTACATTAGGTGTGTGGTGGCCAGCTGTGGGTTAGTGTATAAATGTATGAAACAGAATGTCTTGCCTTTCAGAATGTCTTGCCAATCAAATGGGCCATCACACCTGAAAAGTAATTGCTTGAGTGGTCTGCACTTTCCAGTTTCCTGAGTCTCATTTGCAGTCTAGGAAAAAATTTGGGATGTTTTCCCTACCATGGGATTTTTTTCCAGGTCAGGAACCCTGGGCAGTTGCCCACCTTGCAGTGATAAGCAACATGAAAATAAACTGTAAAACTTCCTGGGAATGAAAGCAGCAGAAAATGGAGAATCTGTGAAAGAATTAGCTGAAATATATTGAAATATGTACAAAGAGAATACTCCAAGACCATCATAACAAGCTGCTTAGCAGACTCCACCACCACCACCTGACCATGAATGTAATGCAAAAAAAAAGTGATTTCAATAATACTAACTGTGGTATGATGAAGCAGGTTAGCCTCAGTGAGGATAACAGAACTGAGTAAAGTTCAGATAATCTCATTTTTACAGCAGAAAACCTGTCATATTTGGGACATTCTGGAAAAACATCTTACTAAAGAATCTTTGCTACACTAGTTAGAAAGCAATCACAAGGAACGGACAGGACTAGGGAATGTGGGTGAAATGTGCTTTCATTTTCAGAGCATTTCAAGTATTTGTTGTGCTCTACTATGTTCAGTCAATAGAATCTATTCAGTCTGTAGTATGCACAGAATATAATTTCCTGTTGAATCAACTGCAGTCATAGATCCAGAAAAGAGGTGTGGTATTTTTGTTTTGTTTTTTCTTGCTTACCAGGATACAGTTCCAAAGAGAGGTATCCAATTGCCTTTTCAGGTGCAATAGCCCATTTGACTGAGAGTCCCTTTGGTTCTGAGTCCACATTAGCTCTGACAACAGCAATCTCAAAACCTATATATCTGTTTTCACCCATGGGAAAGTCTTCATCATAAGTATTCTAGAAACTTTCGGAATCACTGTGGCATCTGAGCCAATCATAGAAATTTCGGCAGAGTTTAGGTTGCTGGGATTGCCAGGAGGCAGTCTTGAAAAGTCTAAATTCTGACAAATAACTGAAAGCAACCTGTCTAATAAATGAGATGAGATACAATATTTCTTAGTTTGCACACACACACACACCATATTATTGGCTTCCTTCCATTTCTTCTCCCTCTTGGGGCTACTCTATGTGAGGTCTCAATGGCAAAATGCAGAAATGATCCCAGATCCTTTTATCTCTTTTCTGTGGCTATGATGGTAGAAACATAAAAGGGGGGGGGGGTTGTAGGTGATTAAGCCAACCTGCCCTACCAGTGGTACCATTTTTACCATTTTTTTATTTTTATTTTTATTTTTATTTTTTTTATTTTTTTTTATATATATATGAGAATGATTGAGGGGGAAAAACCATCTTTCTTAACCAGTGCTTCTTGTTTCTTGCATGCAATTTGTGTTTTTTGATCAGCACTTCATATAATTTATTATCTATCATATCTATCTGAAGGTAGGGAGGAGAATTTCTGGAAATATAAAGAAAGACTTCCCCATCACTGTTCAGAAAGAAGGCTGGAAGATCCCAAACATCCTGTATCCTCAACTCCTGGCTTCTGGATGGGTACTTGAAGCTAAAGGTGCTCTGGAAGTGCTGCTTTGGAACATCACACACAATTTGCATGGTCCATTACACTGACCTAGTGCACCAACAGGATTCTTGCTGCTGCTCACTTTCTTGGAACTGTTTGAGTATTAATCTAGATTATTCAAGCATTCTACGTGTATCACCTTCCCTGTCCTCTATGACCTACTTCTGTCTGTAACGTATTGTCTTTTCTGTGTACATATCTGTTCAAGTATAAGGGAATATGTACATTGTGCAGTTAACCACAGATAGAGGGATGTATAGTTACCAAAGAGGATGGGAAATGGTGATGCTGAAGAGGTGTGGGTGAATGATCAACATGACTCTATTGCATTAAGAGAAAAGTGGGGTATAAATCTAACAAACAAATAAACAAAGCTAATAAAAAGATGGCAGAAGGAGTATGACTTACCAAAAAAACATAGTTGTAAGTACTGCTACTAAAATGTTTAAATGAGGATTAACAATAGCAAGCCATATAAGCCATTCATGTCAGTACTAAAGATTAAATTGGTATAGTAGTCATACCACCATTTATTGAACATTTATTATTAAAGTGTTAAAGTAGTACACTACATGCAACAACATCTCTTGGAACATGTTACTTTTGGGATAAAAACAGAACTGGCATTCTTACTTTTGAAAAGTGACATAACTACTTAATATTTTTCTGACATAACAACAAGTATAACTTATTTGAAACTTTTGAAAACACTGCCTTTGGGGGTAATTAAAAGCATCTTTGTATTTAGGTGTATTTTCCAAAAGTTAAAATTAACTTATTAGTAATATAACAGATTACTTTTTAAAGAATGAGTGCTGACTGTTTAAAAAGCTCTACTTTTAACGTACCACAAACTATTGATTGCTGTACATGCTTTTTAAAGAGTACAAATTAACCTGTTCTCCACACTCCCTAATTTGCTTACATTACATAGCAAAAAGGTTGAAATCCTGAGTGTGATAGCTAAAGTAATATCAGAGGAATTGCACCATGTTGCATCATGTAATGTTTCATCATCCTCTGTCAGCCCAGACCAGTGAGGTGTAGCAATGCATAGCACACCAGAACTGAAAAGAAGCTTCTCTTTTGTGTCAGGCAGACTATATTCAGTTGAGACTTTTCAATACACAGCAGATGAAAAGGAGAGAAAATTTTCCACTGGGCTTGTGATGAGAAGAGATTCTGGATGGCTGACCACACAAATTGCTATTTTGGCATATTATGAGCTTTGAGCTAGTTGCAATATATCTAACCTGGCACTTTAAAAAAAACTGATTTAAGGGCATTGAAAACCTTTAGTAGGAGTAAAAATTTAATCTTTCCTTATTCCAGCTTCAATAAATTGCAATTCAAAGCATACTGCTCTGCAAACCAGGTACATTAAAATCAAGGGCATTCACTTCCGAGTATAAGGGTCAGGATAAGTCTCTCCGTATAAAGATAAACTCGCTCCTTTTTAGAATGGTTTAGATATACTGACGTTATCATCATACAGCATAAATATGGTTTCAAACTACTGTTTTGTAAGTAATGTCTATGTGCTGCAATGCCTTGCACAGGAACTCACACACATATTCTCTCTCTCTCCCTATCACTCACACATACACTCACATGCACAATAAGAGAGTGGCAGATGTTGGCAAATAGTTCCAAATTACATCCACAAGGAGAGTATGATGTGATTCTGGCCACACTAAAGCCCATGAACACATCTGAACAATGTTAAGGATCAATAACAGATCTTCAGTATTTTTCTAGCCTATGTAAGGCTGCCAAGCTCCTCCTCCTCCCTCCAGATTTAGTGACTTTAGCAGTGGAAATGTGGCACAAGAAACTTTTCCTGAAATGTAGATAAAGTGAGGAAAAGTTCACCTGCCAGGTTTCTGTCTCATGGAAAACCTAGGTCCATCAAGAGGTTTGAAGTATATCTATTTCTATTGATGTCTTTGTGGATTAGGTATTCACTTGTACAAATAGCATACTTGCAATATTCCTTTTTGACTATCCAATATACTTAAAACGTTTCTTAACATGTGCTGTTGCCAGTAGAAATGGTGTTTTCTAGTGAATACTCCCTTGCATGGAGGGGCACTTTGGAAAGGGCTAAAGCTCAGTTGAAGGCCTGAGGTTCAGCCGTTTCCAGTAGGTAATTAAATAACTGCTCTCTATGTGAAGGTGCCTAGAGCCATTTCTGCACTAGGCTGTTATAGCGCTATGATTCCACTTTCAACATCCTAGGGAATCCTGGGGTTTGCAGTTTCGGGGGCCAGGTGGTTAAAAGATAAAGAACCATGTTTAAAAGAAGAGGAGGCCATCAGGCTGCCCATCGTAATGTAGTAACTGGCAAAAAAAGACTGAGCAGGAGACATACAGATTCCCCATCGCTGAGTAGGGATAAGTAAGTCTGTATCAGGTGCATTACAAAATTGAAACTAGATAGCTGTCAGTGAGAGAGTGATAGCACAAGATGCCACACAATATGTTAATTAAACAAGACCCAGATTTATCTACTCATTTCTAGAGCTTTGGAATGACTACTTAATGGCAGTTCATTCTTTTTTTCCAGTAACAATTAAGTATATTATGACTACAATTTAATGAGGGATAACATTATGCCTTATCTGGTTACCTCTCAGTTACTTTTATAATTATTGGGTGTGTCTTTGCTAAGTGGGGGTGGAGAAATAACATATCATACAAATACAGACTAATACTGTGCCATGTATTTCTATTCTGTCCTATGCTCTATTTTGGATGTTGGGGTGACAACAAAGTACATAAGAGGAACATAGTTTTTTGTATCACAAACTATCAGTTTGTAGTATGCAGACTTCTTTTTAAAAATAACTGAAAAGATATTTAGTTACTTTCAAAGTAACTCAAATGATTCTACTTAAATAACCGAAATTTTAACTGTAACTAAATAATTTTTAGGACTTTGAATTATAGTTGTTACAAATTATGTTTTTAATACTCTCTCTCTCTGACTGGAATAGACTCATGAAGCCTATGCAACCAAGGCTACCCCTACATGTTGGAAACATTCAACTGGCAACCATAAATATATCTTCCCATCCTGAGGAAGCAAATACATAACGGGAAACAACATTTCTCTGACACTAAATTGTTTAATGAAATAACATCACTGTTAGCACTTCTAACAAGTTCTGCTGAGTATATCTGCTAGAGATGGAAAGACATCTCACAGTTTACTTCCAAACTGTGGATGTGTCAGCTTCCTGAGATAATTCCTTAAAAATGGTCAACTACATTTCAGGACTTTTTGGGGAAAAAATTAGTCTAAAAAAAACCTGCACAAAAACAATTTTGGAAAACAGTATATTTGTTCCAGATGACAAGCAGTGTAATCTTGAAAACAAAGTGTTCTTACTCAGACAAAATGTTTGCCAAAAAAAGTCCTCAAATGTACAAATTTTAAAAAAGGATAAAAGCACTTACAATCTTAACAGTGTTCTTGCATGCGAGACTGAAATAAGCAAAGATTTATATCCTTAATGCCCGCTCTGTGCCATGACATCAGAAATATAGTAGCAGAGAAGAGGGTTACAGATAGCCATCTAAAATTAGACTTGAACTTGAATGACACTACAATGGAATAAGCTGGTGAGAGAAATAGGAAAAACTGAACATGCTCAGGGTTTATTACCTCTCATTAAGAAGTGGCAGTTGGGAGGACATAGTGCTTCTTACTTCCATTATGAACTAACATATGTGGTTTTACTGGCCTTCCCCTCGCAGCAAACATGCATTTTCATTTTAGCCAGAGCTTCTGCAGCCAAGTAAAAGCAACCTAGTTACTGCTGTCAGAATCCAGTCTCCACGGATAACAGTACACCACAGTACACCCCTTCTATTTAAGAGAAAGTAATAAGAAAGGACAACCTGGGTTTAAAGCACATGCTTCACTAGACCTAAGCTTATATACTCAAAAAATCACAACAAAAATAGACCCTTTCCGCAGCTTACCTGCTGCCAAATCCATTCTGTGGAGATCCCGGTGTTGGGTCTTCTGGGATGGGAGCATGACAGAAGCACTCCCCTCTGCACTGACTGCCTACTGGAAGGGAGAAAGCGCAATGGCCCTGCTCCTCTCTTCCACAGTGCAGCCTGGCACTTTCCCAGACCGAACTGGGGGACGCAGTATAGCCATTGTGCTTCCTGACTCTTTGCACAGCAGGTAAGTGAGGAAGGGAGGTGAGAGGACTGCACAATCATGGTTCATTGATGGGAAAAACCTGTCAATGATTTATTCCACAATTGTGACGGGCGGTGACAGGGTCGCGATAACATCATGCAGAGTTGTCGTCATGGTCCTGTTGTGATCCCATCACCATTGCAGGTTGGAAGTGGGCTGCGGGAAGGGCCATAGACACACATGCCAAATTTACCTATAGTTCTTACCTAAGGTGAAGACACCTAATGGGCAGGTTGCAAGTAATCCCTCAAAGAACTACATAGTTCAGCTGCAGCTAGACTCATTTGACTTGATTAACACCATGGTTAAAAGAAGCTGTGGGCATCTTATAGTTTTACACTGTCTTTAAATTCTAGGAAACAATTTCCCTGGATTACTCACATTTTTAATCCATTTGCTCATTCCTTCACATAGGATCCATGGACAGGACTGAAAAGTTAATGAGAAGCTTTGCTGCTCCTCTATATGCATTAGCTTCAGATGAGAGGCAGTGTGTCCTCCTCCAATGGGCCTCCAAGCAAGCCATCATTTTAGCTTCCACAAAACCAGAGCATTGCTATTCTTCAGTTCTGCTTCAGTGGAGAACTTAAAATAGTAGCTCTCATTTAAGTTACAATGGCAGTTCCTAAAGAGTCCCAGTGATGTCTGGTAGAGCTTGGGCCCTTGACAGTTAACCAGTGGTAATCAACACTAACACAGGCCCTGACACTCAGTATGTCTTCTGACATGTCAGTGGATTACATGCCTAACACGGCAATCCCATGTTTGTCTAACAAAAATATGACCTATTGTTCTGGAAGGATTTTCTTTGCAGGCAGATGAGAAAAAGACATTGATCCAATTGCTATACAAACTAAATCTTAGGCCAGAATTATCGTGGGGCTTATGCCAGTATAAGTATTTTCTTGGGCACTAAGCAAAGGGGTATACAGCACCTTGTTACATATTACCTTTCCTTCAGCTACACAATGGCAACTAGATAGCAATAAGGTAACCACTTCACCCCCAACACACAGTGGCGGAGCTTGGAGTGCGTGGAGGGGTGGGGGTGGGGGTGAGGGTGGGGCTACGGCATAAGGGGTGTGGCTATAAGGCATGGGGTGTCACCACGGTGCATGGGGCAGGGCTATGGTGTGATGGGACGGGGCTACGGTACGTGGGGGTGTGGCTACGAGCTGGGACATTGCCCAAAAAATTGCCGCCAGGGGCAAACCACCCCCATCGCTCCCCCATCCGTATGCAACTGCACACGCACACTGATCTACCACAGTTTCAAAGTGATGGGGAAAAGATCACTTTATATGGTGAGAGGACTGGACAATCATGGGGATGGGGGACACGTGGATGGGGGACACGTGGCTGGATGGCAGTACGTGTGAAAGGGATCTAGGAGTCTTAATAGACCACAAGCTGAACATGAGTCAGCACTGTGATGTGGCAGCCAAGAAAGCCAATGCAATTCTCGGCTGCATCAATAGGAGTATGGTGTCTAGATCGAGGGAGGTACTGGTACCACTCTACTCTGCTTTGGTTAGACCTCATCTTGAATACTGTGTCCAGTTCTGGGCACCCCAATTCAAGAAGGCCATGGTCAAGCTGGAGCAAGTCCAGAGGAGGGCGACCAAAATGGTGAAGGGCCTGGAAGCCAAGCCCTACGAGGACAGACTTAGAGAGCTGGGTATGTTTAGTCTGCAGAAGAGAAAGTTAAGAGGGGACATGATAACTATGTTTAAATATTTGAAGGGATGCCATGTAGAGGAGGGAGAGGGCTTGTTTTCTGCCGCTCCAGAGACCAGGACAAGGAGCAATGGATTCAAGCTGCAGGAAAGGAGATTCCACCTGAACCTCAGGAAGGACTTCCTGACAGTCAGGGCTGTCCGACAGTGGAATAGGCTGCCTCGGAGTGTAGTGGAGTCTCCTTCCTTGGAGGTTTTTAAGCAGAGGCTGGATGTCCATCTGTCGGGAGTGCTTTGAGGGTATTCCTGCATGGTAGGGGGTTGGACTGGATGGCCCGTGTGGTCTCTTCCAACTCTACATTTCTATGATTGTATGATTCTATATACCACCACCATAAGCATACTGGTGAAACTTTACACTGTAAGAGCATCCAATAGAATCTTAACTTCATTTAGTTTCTACAGCAATATAATTCTAAAATTAATTTTAAAAGAAATCTGTAAATGATAATTTATTGCAGCAGAAAATCAGACTAAGAAATCATATCACACCCACTCCTCTCAAAGTTCCACACTCATAATTTTAGAATGACAATATATTCTAAATATACAATGTCTTTTGGAAGCTGTGGGTTGTTTTTAATGTCATAGGATTTCCTCTGAGTTAGCACAGAAGTGAGAAAGCTGGTTTACTTAAACAGCCTGACCTCAGTAAGCCCTTTTATGTAGAGCAGTTTCATAAGAGACATCATTACACACATAACCAGCTCACAGTTTGCCACGATACAGCTAAACAGAGCAACAAGCAACCAAATCATATAATGCATATAGGTTCTTGTCCTTCATACAAGCACTAAAAAGTGTCCAGAGTGTGTAGAGTGTGTAGAGGCATCAATTATCCTTGAAGCACTCAGTCTTTTAAGGTGGCAAAGAAGATTTGCCCATACGGTCAGAATAAAAAAGACACACAAAATGTATGGATAAACTAAAGGCTACTTAATTAATTCTAATCTACAGCAGGGCTGCTTAGTATGATATATGCTGAAGCAGGTGCAATCTCACCTTCTCTCTAGCATGTTAAGGGCAAGCCACTCCTGACCAAGAGGAAAGTTAATCAATTAGCCTGTTCCTAGCTGGTCTGTTTCCAGAAAACCTGAACAAACTGATCTTGCCCTCAGGCCCCAAGCCTTAAAGGTGAAAGCCAATCCAATCCAGTCCCAAAGCTTCTTCCCATCCTATACCTGAGTTTGTTGTTATTCTGTGCTTTCAAGTCATTTCCAACTTATGGCGACCATAAGGCAAATCTATCACGGGGTTTTCTTGGCAATATTTGTTTAGAAGGAGATTAACTTCTTCTCATGAGGCCCAGAGAGTGCAACTTGCCCAAGGTCAGCCAGTGGGTTTGCATGGCTGAGTGGGGATACAAACCCTGGTCTCCAGAGTCACAGTCCAATGCCTTAAATATAGTAGACACTTTGTGTGTGTGTATACAAAAACAAGAAGCTTGCTATATTTCCTGAATCAATTAAACAATGATAAAATAGAATAGAATGAGATTTGCCAAAGCAAATGCAATCCAAGGAGTTCAATGGCAGGTCTTTCTCTATTTTGGAAGTGTAATCCACAGGGATATTGGGAATGGCTGAGCTTTTGTGTCTCCCTTTCCACTTTTGTGTCTCCCTTTCTACTGTTGGCCTAATGCTATCACAGAATGCAGTGAGTCTGGTGTGCAACTGTTTCTTATTCATTTTCTCAACTACCCTGCACTAAAGATGCAATACTGAAGACACAGGGTTTTTTGACATTCAAGCAGTGTCAAAGATTCAAGATTCAAGTCTGGCATTTCTTTCACACAAGTTTAGGAGTATCACTTTCCATTAGTCTCCACATAATTCAAATATTTTTTTATTTATTTACTGATTTCTATACCTTCAGCTGTCAGAATTTTAGCACAAACAATACAGATAAGAGTACCTCAAAGAGATTGTTTCATTTTGTTTAGATAGCCTGTTGTATCCTTCCCCTTCTACTTTCTCTATTATGTACAATTTTCCACTAAATGTAGAGGATAATTTGCATCTCTGTTCTGACTGGTTACAAACCCTTCCTCATATTCTTAGCTATTCCCTTCTGCATAAATGAGAGAGAATTTAGAAGCAGTGCTGAATGCCCACTTCAATATTACATTAAGATATAACTAGCAAGTATGGCATTTTGTGATTGCTTTCTTATAGTTTAATTGGATGGATATTAAAAACTGTGAGGTAACATCAGATTTGTAAAAAAAAATTGAAACAGATTTGAAAATCGGATCTTAGATTTCTAAACTATACCTTAAATATCTTTGAACACAGCTGCTAAACATGAAACACGCAGCAACAAAAATGGCTACTTATCATTTGTTATTGCAGCTGATATAAAATATGTTGATCCATCTAATCAATGCAAATAACAGAAAAAGTTTATTTCATTATTTTCTCATTCATTTCAAATCTCTGTTGATAGTAACTGTACCCAAGAAAAAAATGAGTAGTCTGTACTTAACAGCACAAATCTGCGCTTTCCTAAGTAAACCTATTGGTTCAGTTGCTGGATTGCAAACTTATGTAGGTCCCAAGTCAGAAATAGCTTCATATTCTTTCTAATAAACAATGAGTAACCTGTACTAAAGACCGAAATCCAGTTAGAAGTCTCAATTAGAGTAGCCCCACTGAATCAATTGCTAGATGGCAAGTTAACACTGGGAAAAATTCCACAAATCCTACAGAATTTAGGCCAATTATGCCAGTGTTATTCCCCATTTCTCTATATACAAGTTATAATTCTGTCATATTTCTCTAATTCTAATTATATTTGTATGTGAGAGCAATATGATGAGCTATTATTTCAATCCCCCCTAGCATAGGGGAGGGACATCACTGATAAAATCATGGCTTCAGTGAAAAGTGTTAATCTTCTCACCACACATTAAAGAATATCTAAATAAAAGTAAAATGACCTGTAAAATATAGGATAAAGAGATGCAGTTCCTAGCATTGTCTTTAACAATACTTACAGTTCAGTTGTCTGTCTGTATGATTTCGGAAGCCTCTCTAACTTTGTGTCTAGTATTCTTCATCTGCATTTTTCTCCTGACTGGGGATCACAGAGTAGTTACAGAGTCTGGAAAGATTATTTCTGATGCTACAACTCCTAGAATCATGGTGGCTGAGGAATTACAAGAGTTATTATCCAAATAAGTTATTTTTCCAAATTTTTGATGGGAAGGAATGAGGGCAGCTGTGTACTTCACGAGAAACAGGTCAGGGTTAGACTACTATGCTAATTAATAAATTAACAGATTTTTTGAAAATATTTCTACAAGAAAGGAAAACAGAAGAAAAAAGATTTCAAAAGATGAAGGGCTACATAGGATATGAATGTGGCTGAGGCACAAAGTTGACCCTATGTCTGCAAAATACATTTCCTTGTAACTTCTGTAAAATACATGTTCACATGCAGCTGAAGCATTCTTCTAATCATTTACCAATGTATGGTGAATGTCTAGCTTCTCAACTTTGGAGTATAAGACTTGTAGCAATATTAAGAACAGGAAGGATCTAACCAAACTGAACATCACATTAAAATCTAAGTTGCTGGTATGTAATTTAAAAGTGCATGTGCATCTAAAAACGCCAAAGATTTCTCTAATACCCAAATAATATGCTGCAAAACATACTGGGCTAAGGTGCTTCCCTGGTCACCACAGACACACTCCCATATAAGTTTGCATAGGACTTCAGCTGTTAATTATCTTCAACACACAGAAGACTGGAGATGCATTTTTCCCTTCCAAAAACTAGGACAAGTTCTCATTTCCAAAGTCTACAGAAACAATTTCTATTTCCTGAAGCCCACATGTCCTCCCATCCTTCTTTTCACACAGGTGGAACTTGGGAGCTCTACCACACTTACTGCACAGCTGCCAAACTATTAATATGAATTATTTGTCCAAAATCTGACTCTGAGAGTCAGTATTTTAAGTATAATTTTCATTTACTTTAAATTACAAAATCTGTGCTGCCTTTCTTTCTTTCACTTCTATGGGAAACTGCCAAATCTTATCAAGATAAATGTAGCAAAATGTTCTCAGTAGTTTGAAAAAAGGCAGGGCGGGGGGGGGGCTAAACAGAATAAATGTCAGAAAAGAAGAGCAATTAGAAAAATGAAATCCAACTATATAGAAACTTCATTAGCAATTATCGCTTCACAAAGCAGGCATGTGGTATTTGAGTTGCTGCCTGAAATAATGGAATAAAATAATCATGTGTTACCCACCCACAATGATTAACCAAGAGGTATCTTGAAAATTTTCTAGGGGCAAATTGTTGTTTATACTTTTTGTCTTAAAAGAGTTGATAAGATATTATTCAAAGAAAACGGACACATATTATAAATATTAATCATTTGTATCTGTCCTTTAGAGCAGCACTGAATAAAATGTTAATAAGGCATAGGCACATTCAGATATGAGATTTGATGAAAGCTTATATTTCAGGATTATACTGCCCATCGTGTGACATTTCAGAAACTAGAACAGAAAATTAAGATAGTATCTTTTTATTAAGTCAGAGCCTCTCCGCTTTATTTCACGAATGAAGATTGCATGTTTAATTTTCAGAAATGAGACTCCGTAGTGATATGACAAGGATCATGTTAGAACAGAGCATGGAAGTTTTTCAGAACCCAAATAACCTAAAGTTTACCTGCAACTTAAAGTTTGCAAGCCTAGACACAACTTGCAGTAGCTAGTGGGAAGACAATGATGAGTTACCTTTGGGAGTCAAAAGTTCTCATACTAGATAAAGTTTTTGGACTATGTACCATCTCCTTCATCTCTCAGCCTCTCCATCTCAAACTGGCACTTTGGGAATTCACTGCTAATAAGAGTGAAAGTACTTTTAATAGTAGTCAGATCCAATGTTCAGCAAAAAACATTTAAATCTCTCAATTTCTACTGGAAATTGCTAGCATACTTTTATGCTGCATCAGATATCCCAGGCCCTCAGCAGTTCCCAATCTGTGGATCTCCCCATGCTGTTGGTCTACAACACCCAGACTCCTCCCACTTGTTATGCTGGTTTGTATTCTAGGGGTCCAACAACATCTGGGAACCCAAGGTTGGAAACTGCAATGCTAGGGTCTGAGTGCAAATGGGCGTTTTGGTTTCTATTACTCATCTTCTTTCCCCGTTTAATTGTAGCAGTGAAAAATTGTTCTCTTGTGCTAGCATTCCAGTGATACCTCTGTGATGTGCAGTATTCTTTATAACCTATAACCTAAGACCTATCAAAAAGTCCTATTTCTTCACTACAACATGAAGCGGAGCCCCAGCTGCTAAAATGTCACAACCACAATGACAAAGCATTAAAGCAATTAATTAGACTAGCAAGCTGAGCAAGAAGACAAGACAGCCAGGGCAGTTAACCTTTCCTTTTATTGATACTATAACAGTCCACTTGCCAATTCACTAACCCACAACTACAGTGATGGCATCAGAAATCCAGCAATGGTATGGGAGCTATTCAATGCATTGCGGAATGTCACATGTCCTTTTCTGTACAGGTGTTGTGACTGTGTACGAGTGTCATAACCCCCAGCTCTTAAGAAATGTCTTTGTTCCTGTGAAGCCAAGGTAGTTAAACTGGAAAAGCTGAGAAGGCAGGAGAGGTTTGCAAGTAAGGACTTTGAGGAAATGATAGTAACAATATCCCAGTGTGACAGCTCTTCTTCTCATGATGGCCTCATGAAAGCAAG
This sequence comes from Cyclura pinguis, assembly GCA_030412105.1. Classification (NCBI taxonomy): domain Eukaryota; kingdom Metazoa; phylum Chordata; class Lepidosauria; order Squamata; family Iguanidae; genus Cyclura; species Cyclura pinguis. Next base: position 160,367,424 of record CM059603.1, on the reverse strand, counting down.
GCATCATTCTGGGGAACAGCAAAATGTTCCCTTAAAAGAGAAATGAACCAGTATCAGGCATGAAGAGTATGCCATCATTTTGTGGGAGCGGGTAACCGGGGTCAATTTCATAATAAGAAACAAAGAGCTAGAATGGTGAGTGGCGATGAGCATGTAGATCACATGATGACTTGCCTGTCTTTACAATCCTGAGGGTGATATTGACATAGAGAACTCAGGAAGCATCTAAAAGATACAATACAATAATGGATGTCATTGGACAAAATAGATAAAAGTATGTTCAGGGAATTAAAAAAAATGCAGCAAAATTTATACATTTGACCTTCTAGAGGGTCAACAGGAATGTGGAGGGGTGATCAGCAAACACTGTGTGTTGGGACTTAACAGAAACATTTGGTAAAGTCAAAAAAAATGTGCACACATGGTCTTTGGGATGCTTCTCTCATGGTGTCCCATTTTAATAAAGAACACTTCTTTATTAAACTGCCAGGTTTAATGTGTTTAAGATAAAACATATCTATGAACATTGCCATTAGCCCCTTGGAGAATGGGCATGCACATGAAATAATCCATATTCTTTTATCATATACATTTCATCTCCTTTTTATACATTTTATCCCATTCTTACTTTTCCAGAGAGTACCTGTCATACTTGCTGCATTTCCTGCAGTGAATACTACCATATTGATTTTAGATTCTCAAAACACTTGTGATGTTTCCAAACATGTCTTTGTTTTGTTGATCCACTGTCATGTATTTTTTTTAATTCACTGTTTAATTTGTGTACTGGGAATTTTCTGATGCCTTGGAAACTTGTCTTTCCATTTTTAACCCCTCCAAATTGAGCCCCTGAGTATACCTGTGATGTATTTACAATTCTATTTTGAAAAGCTCCTCAAAACTCATAATAGAGCAAGGATACAACATGATAAAAGGAGAAAATGTTTTGAAATCAAGATATAGTTGGCACCTATTGCATTGAGATTTGGCATATCCCATTATTAATTCAATGACTGTCCCAATTCTCCCAGAATTTCTGCACCCTATGGTATAATCAGTGTTTCTCCTATGCCATTTTCAATACAGGTATAACTCAGTTAAGAAGGTAGATGTGTTCCTGAGTCCTTACTTCTTTAATAGAAAGTTTGGTAACAGAGGCAGAAATAACACAGAAGGAATAAGGATAGGTTTCTATACCACAGAAAAAAAGACTAGTTCAGTAAGGCCATTTCCACATGACGAAACTCTTCCACGTTGTCTCGTTGCAGTCCCAGGTCCAGAAGGGAGCGTGTCAGCAACGCCCACCTCTGCACCCACTTGGTCCATGTGGAAGAGAACGCAAGAGAACCACGTCTTCCTTGCGCAGTGCAGCCGGGCTTTTTCCATTGCTGCGCTACGGAAGGAAGTGTCGCCAATGCACTTCTGCATCTTCTGCATGGCCAGAAGTAACAGGAGCACTGTGCGATCACAGGCGCGAAACAGATTTTTTCCATTTTGAAAAACTGTGCAAGCACGACGCTCCGCGACAGGATGGCAGTGGGATGGCAATGACGTCATGCGGAAGCGTGACCTGCTGACTGCTGCCATCCTGTGGCAAAAACGCAACAGCAACATTGTGAGGAAAGGGCCTAAGTCTCAGCAAACTTTTTATCCAAAACTAATATGCACATATGAAATGAAACAACCAGCTCAAGTAAACCTTTTATAAGTAAATGAACAAACAAAAAATTAAACTTCAAGAGACCACTTGATGCATCTAGGGACAATTTTTTTCTTTCACAAGCATCCACCTTTCTCATAATTTTTGTTTTGGTGCCCAAACTTAACTGATATATGCTCTCTTTAAAAAAAAAATACTGCAGAGAGCTGGTAAAGCAGGCATATCTTTTCTCCCCCTTTTGCATTTCATGTGTGCTTAATACAGGATTCTGGTGGGAGCTGCTGCTTATGTTGCCTATTGCAGGCAGCCACACACAGCTACAGTAAGATTGACCAGGATAAAATCCCATTTTTTCCCTCCTTAAGCTGCACTGTGTTGCTTACTGCAGACATGCTGCTGCAACCTGACACTGCAAATCTTTGTTTCTCCAGCCCTCCTTCACCATTATTGCAATGCTGATGTTACTAAAAACCTCACAGCTAGACAACAGATGAAGAAAAGGGGTAAGGGTGCTGACAGGCATAAAAAGACTTCGTAAAAAAGTATTTCTTTGTCAGAGGCTTTGGCCATTTCCTCACAAGACTGTTCTAGTGCTATTATTCCATTTTCAAAATCCTATGGAATCCTGCGCTTTGCAGTTTAGGGAGGGGCCTTTGAAGTATGCCTATACTGTTTTGCCTCATTTGGAAACAGTATTATTCATCTTTAGGAAAACACTGTCTCTGCTAAAGCAGAGCAGTATATTGGAAAGCATCCACCAGCAAAACAAAACAACCACTATGAAGTTGTCCTTTCTATTTCTAGTAGTTGCTTAGTGTAATATTCTCAGTAGCAAATCCCACTTAGTTCAAAGAGGCTTGGTTCCAGATAGGTGGGTATAGGACTGCAATTCTAATAGGCTACATTCCCTGATTTTTTACAGAGCAATCCTAACCCCATCAAGTGACTATCCAAGAGAGGAATGCATGGGAAGTAAGGGTCCCTCCACTAGCTGAGAGGAGTTCATGTACTCAGAAACCAGTAAGCTCCAAAATAGGGAGAGAGGGCTTGGATAAAAGCCCTTCATTCCTGCATAACAGCCCACATTTGTGGCCCCTGTGAAAACAACTACACAACAGGTTGCAGGAAGGCAGAAACACCTTCACATGCAAGTGTAGAAATATACCTCTGGCTAGTGCAAGCAGGCAAGACAATTTTCCCACTCGCCCATGGCAAGCATTGCTCTCTTATTTACAGTTCACGCACACACACTTCTACTAAAGTCTAGCTTTGGACCTTTTTTTCTCTCTCTGATAGTTAAGTTTGTAATGTTGAATTTCAACCCATTTGTAAGGTGACCCTACAATGCCGATTTGGCAGGGGGGTACTTTCCATGGATTCCAGCATGAAGTTATAACTCAATTTTAGGAGAAGGAAAGTGAAACGCAAGCTATTATATAGTAGCGGTAATGTAGCATTGTGACAGAAAGATTTATTACAGACATTTAAAGCATTGATAAAATGCCAAGATTTATTTATAAAAATTACCACCTTCATTATGGGTCATTTTTTTTCACAGTATATTTCCAGTGGCATGAAGTTAATTCTTCTTTTGGTTTTCATGGGAGCATGCAGATTTTATTTCCATACTTTTTCTTATTATTTTGTTCTAATGAATAGGGAACATAAATTGGGGTACAAGAACTATAATTATCAGCTCAAATTAGCAGCTAACACATCATTATGTAGCTATGTTTTGATATCAACTAACAACCACATCAATAATTTATCACTGTTATACTTGGTTAACGATATGCACAAAATATGTAGCAGTGCGGACTCAGACAAGAGCAGAAGAACAAATAGGATTCCTAACAAATTATGTAGCACTTTTCTGAAACAAAATCCAAAATCCAGAGTAGATCACTTAGCACTTTGCACTCTTTCTTTAAAGACTGTCCCAGGGTTGTTAATCCGAGATCCTTCAAGTGCAAAGAATCTGTTTGTATTTTGAATCTAAACTTTAATGAATATAATACCATATCATTACAAAAGTGGCTGATTGTTGAGGATTCAGCAGCAGTGCTAGTCTCGTAGCATGCTTTGCATTAAGACATACAGAAAAACTGTAAGCCTCCACCTTACCCTCTAGTATGTCTTATTCATACATAGGCACACGTTCTTGGAAGGGGAGGAAGAAGCAGAGCTTTGGAGCCTACTTTTTAGAAGAAGAATTGTAACATGGTTAAGTCGCCCATAAATAGGACAAAGATAATCTGCCATACCATTAACGTGTGAGCCAGCCACTGGGAATAGTATTAAATATCTCATCAACAGCTACTCAGACAGACTTGCTACTTTTTCATACAACAGATTTAGGACAACCTTATTCCATAAACCTTCTGTCCACAAATTCTGTCATGTCTATGAAGCAAAATATCAAGGCATCAATGGGCTAATTATGACCACACTATACTCACAGGTATTTCCTGTAAATTTAATTATGAAATAATAATACTAAATACTAAATATTTATATCCTACTTTTTCTCCCAAAACTGGGATTCAATGCAGTTCACAAAAAAACAATACAATTAAAAACATACAAAAAGTGAATAATTATAATACAGTTTTAAAAGATTAAAGCCATAACACTTCTATAAAGAATAAAAATGCACTTAAAATATAAAAAGCTCTTAAAAACAACAGCTAAAGCAATACAGCACCACCTCGCCCATTCTTTCAAAACCTTATGCTTTAAAAGCCTGGCTAAATAGAAAGATTTTAGTCTGCCAATAGAAGGACAACAAGCAGAAGGCCATTCTGGCCTCCCTGAGAAGGGAGTTTGTCTAGAAAGGATTTTGAGAACTTCTCTGTCACCCCCCCCCCCAAAAAAAATGCTTGAGATAGTGGTGGACTAAAAGAAAGCCTCTTTTGATGATCTGAGAACACTGGCTAGCTCATATAGGGAGATATGGTCTGCCAAATATCCTGGACCTGAGCCATGTCCTTGAATGTTCATGAGATTACTACGGCCCTAGTAGAGTGGCTTCTAGTCAGGTGTTCAAGGTTTAAATTCACCAGGTACATTTGTGTAATCACATTGACTGCCCACTTGGTACATGTCTGGGGAGATACTTGCTTTCACCTCCAGGGATTTGAGAGGCAGATGAAAAGATGAGCCATCTGATGGAATGGCTTGATGTGTGAAATGTAACAGGCTATTGTGCTACTTCCATCTGACCGGTGTAATAAGCACTCCAACAGAACTGATGGTAAAGGAAAAAGGGCTGGAAATATGTCTGGTGACAGGTGGAATTCTGAAACCACCTTTGGGAGAAACACTATCATGTCTATTTTCAGGACAACCCTGTCCTTGTGCCAAATTATGAAAGGATCATCTCATCTGTCTCCAACACCCACTTACCCTGTTTCTGAGCAGACACGATGGTCATAAGGACAGCAGGACATGTAGCCCAAGGAGACTAAGGCCAACAGCTAAAATGGAGACTTGAGCAACTGAGTTGAGATGAGCAAGAAGCTCCAGTAAGGTGCCAAAGAGCATGGAGAAGGGTAGAGATTTTGGATTCCCCTCAAGTATTTCTTGGTTTCTGTAAGTGCAACAGGGAGATAGAGGATCCCTGTGGTTGTATACAGGTAGACACTGCTGCTCAATAGTCCTGTAGAGAAGGGAGTTTAAGGCTTTTGTCCAATAACATGAATAGGAAGGCGAAGATCTAGAGCAAGGGGCAGCTGAGCAGATCAAACCACTCCTGAGCAGCATATTCTATAACGCCTTTCACTTGCCTTCATATGACTTCCTTGCTAAGGGCTTCCTACAACCCTTGCAGGAAGTCTGTAGTCTCTGCTTTGGTCTAGAACTTACTGAGATCTATTCTTCATGTTGTGAGCTTGAGTGTGCAGAGCCATTGTCCTTCAAAATCAAGTCTCCTCACAATATTACAGGTTTCTAATATTTGAGGGACAACTATAGAAGAAGCAGCAGCCACACCTGTCTGGACCATCAGGGGTCAGGAGGACACAATTGCTCTGGAAGTTTCAGAAACCACCTGGGTCAAGAGTAGAAATGGAAGGTAGAGGAACACCCTCAACCATCTGAAGAGAAGGCATCTCCTTCATATACTCTCCTCTGCTGCAAAACTAGAGCAGCTGGGAATTGCTGGGTGTTGAAAACATATCCACTTGGAGCATGCCCCATCTGTTGACTAACTTGTCCTGAATCCATGGGTATAGCATCCACTTGTGGATGATTGGATCCAATCTGCTGAAATGTTCGGCCATAGCGGTGTACGTTCCTGCTACATGGATGGATATGTTGAAGATATTAGCACCATAATCACCAATGTATAGGCCCATGTGCCCCCTTCTTGTTTATATACCATATACCACCATATTGTCTTAGGCCAATAGGGGTGGAAAGCTTTGCACATTCTGAATGCTGCTGAAAGCTTCAAGATGTTTATGTGGAGCTGTCTTTCCTTTGGGGTTGATAGGCTATCTACTCTGTGCTGGAAGCAGTGGTCTCCCCACACTAATACTGAAGCATCAGTCATGATCGTGATGGATGACTGTGGTGGCAGAAAGGGCATGCCCCTTAGCAGACTACTGAGGTGGGTCCACCAACCTAAACTGTGTTGAAGATTCAAAGAGTCAAAGGCACAGTCTCATGTCTATATCCTTCATATCTTCTGCTCAAAGAAACCACAACTGCATTGACCTTTTGTGAAAGTGAGTTAGGGAAAGTGTTACTATGAGGCCATGTGTTCCAGTAAGGTCACCACAATGCTAGCTGAAATGGTTTCTAACAGGCAACATTTTTGGCCATGGCGATAAGTGGGTACAACTTACTGAGAAGAAGGATATTTTTAGCCTTGAGTAATAGCAGGCAAACACCCATGAAGATGATATCGCATGTTAGTATTAGGCAGAATTTATCTATACTGATCCAAAGGCCAAGATAGTAGTTGCAAGACAGGGATCTGTGGATATCTGTTGAAGTTTATGTTTTGAACTCACTACCAACCATAGAGACACAGGAAGACAAGTATCTGTTCCTGATGCAGTGCCACTGCCACCACTGACACTACCTTTGTAAAAATTCTTACGGCTGCTGAGATTCTGAAAGAAAGGATGAAAAATCAGAATAAGTTCTGGTAGACTGCAAATCTGAGGAATTTGAGTGATGCAGGGTGGTCAGGTGAAAGTATGTATCCCACAGATCAACCAACTGATCCATAGGACCAAATTCAGTTCATATCAACTTTTCCACAGGCAGACCATAATACAGAACGAAGCCATAAATATTATAAACTGATATATATTATAACAAACCTGATAGTTTTGTTCAGGAGTGCTAGAACAACATAGGAGAAATTACATAACTCTCCTTGAATATTGTTATTTCTGTTTCTTAGTATAAAATCATTTTCTTCATGAAATAGGACCTAACAGTTGGAAAGAAAGAAAAAGACTGCTTAAGACAAGAACATTATTTCTAGATTGCCTCATGTACACTTGAAAGCTACTTATTCTAGGACCTGCACAGTACACTATTCTTCAAGTGGAAAAGACGTAGTAAATGGAATGGTTTCCTCAGGCAAGGGACACTTAAAAAAAAAACAACAACAACATTTTTTTACAAGCTCCTGCAAGAACAATACCATTTTTTATTAAAATGTACTTGGTATTAAACCTGATTTTCTAGCAAGAATCAGGGATACTATTCTGAGCACATTAGTCAACACCATTTACTTTTCATATTAAAACCCTGTATGAATCAAAGAATCTGCCGATATTTCTGGCTGAAAGAAAGCTTATGGAACATGAAATTAAAAAAACAAACAAAAAACAGCTCAGCTTAACACAGAAAACCATAAAAATGTACATTTGTGCGGGGGACAGAGAGCAAAAATAATAAGGCTTAACTACACTTCTCCTGTGTTGTTAGATATATACAGTCAAAGGTCCAGTACAAATTGAAGGATGCTGCATGCTCCTGAAGAAGTCTCAGTTAACAATTGGAGGGGGGGGAGGGGGGGAGAAAAGATCAAGGTCATTGTCTCACTTCTGTGAGAAACTGAAGATTGTTACGCAGTCTCCCATTCCAAAAGGAAATCAATGAAATCAGAAGATAAATCTTTGCCACTGAGCTTTAGACAACAACTGAAAGGAAGAAATGAATGGGATGGGATGGTTGTTGTCTAGAATGTAGAGATCAACATTAAAACAGTTGATACTTGGAGTGGTATATAAACATGAAATACAATTATTTAAAGGATAAAAGGAAAGACAACAGCCTACTCTCAATACCTGCAACATATATAGTCAGTTCACCACATTCATGGGCTTAACATTCATGGATCTGATTATCTATGGATATTTTCCACCACCTCCACTGCTGCCCTATACCATTTTAACAGGGACCTATAAGTCTCACCTTGCATTTGCAGTCTTTTTGCAAGCTTTGTGAGACTGAGAAAGACACTGCGAATGCAAAGTGAGGCATGTAAGTTACTATTTAAAATGGCATAGGACAGCAGCAGAGTAGTGGCAAGCCCCTTCTGCCATCCGCTTCTGCCTTGTAAACAAACCCCAACACCTCAAAGGCTGAACAAAGTGGCTGGTGTACCCCCCACCCCAGATTCAAATATATAGTACTTTTTGTGTTATATATGGTTTGGAAGGAAAAAGTTTTTCCACTTTTGCAAGAGTCTGGCACCCCTAACCCACATGAATGTGGAGGGACAACTGTAATAAGGAATTTATACCACATACAAGCTACCAGGATTTTGTAGTGAACTGTAGACCAAATGAGAATAAAAAAGAACTGATGTGAGTGTTGTTGGTTAGAAGGGAGATGGGAGAAGCAAAAAAAGTGGGGAGTTATCTCAGGATGGAGAAACAATGAGGCATGGTAATCAGTGATTGCAAAAATAAAGGAGCTGCAGCATTAATGCAACCTCAGATTTATAAATTGTGAACCTTGATTGTTTCCATATTTCTTGTTCACTCCCAGTATATTAACCCTGTTAATAGTAAAATAAATTTCTCTTCTGCAGAAAAGTTCAGGAGGGCATCATTTTTCAGACAGAACCTACACAATTCCCCAACCCAAGAAGTATTTTATTTTATAAATAACTTTGGAGTGGCAGAGAGACATATGTTGTGCATATCATTAGATTCCCATTTGTTAAAACTGCCAGTATAAAGTTTAGTTGCCTTGGCTTTTAGATTTCAATATTTTGAAGCATCCTGAAGTGTGTGTATTCCTCATCCATTGTTGCTAGTAAAGGCAATGTCCAGATTCACATGTAATAAATTGTGATTTGCTGCTGTGTCTAAATCTTTCCCACAAATACACCATGGTTCATTAGGTAGTCACAAACCAGTATTAGAAGCTGTGGTTTGTTGCTGGCTTAAGAACTTTGCCTTTTTAAAAAACATGGTTTATTGTTATGCCTGTACTTCGTACTCCGGATTGCCCCTTGCTGTTTTCCCAGCTGCCAATCTGAAAACAGCAGCTGACAAAAGTAGAAAAGAAACAGACCCAAAGTTAGGGGAAATAAGCAGTGGTTTGTTTAGCCTTTTACAGGACAATTTGTAGATAAAAGAGCAAAGCATGACCGTAACAAGCTATGTGCAAAATACGGCTAGTAAGTCTCCAGTTGTCATCTGCATCAGTACATCCCTGAGAAAATAACCAATGGCAATTGCTTTCAAAAGGTCTGTTTACTAAACTAATTGCATATCTAACAAATAAGAAGTAAAACCCTTGAAACCATGTCAAGCACACACCATGCCCACACATACATAAATGGCCCATATAAGCCTATATATACAAAGAATTGTGCACAAACAGAATCTGACAGGTCTCTCATGTTCTGCAGAAATATACTGGCTACTGCCAAGGTAAGCATTATTCCTTCCAGAATACTCACCCTTAACTTCCATCTTGAATAAATGAGTGAAAAGAAATGGACCAGACTTTGAAAGAGACTTTGAATACTTAAGACGTTATCAGAAAGTGCACCATCTGTGACTTACTATTTTGCATTAAAAATCCAATAAGCAATTAATGAATAAAAAATAGTACAGTTGCAATGAACAGAGGATGGTGATCTCCACATTCTGCAGAAATAATTTTAACTGATGTACAACCATGGTTTATAATGTTGCCTACATAAAAATAAAGTAGATTTTTAGAAGCAATAACATTGACTGATATGGAGAACACTTGCAAAATGGAAGATATTCAGACAATTAAATAACTTATATGACCTATTGTGTAGAAGTTCATTACTTTTATACTTTTAAATTGAGCAAAGTAAAAAGTAGATAAATCACCATCAAGGATTCCCTAGAGCTTTTCTGCAGCTGGTAGAGAAAAGGTTAGCAATGCATCAAGCACACACAGTACAATCTCAGAAAAAGGTCTTTCCTACAGCAGCGTCTTGCGTTTTACCTCCTTCAGTTATGCTCTTTCTCCGCTAGGTGAGGACTTTTACATTACAGCAAACAGCCAGCACGATTAAAACAAATCTTTTTAGTCTCTTTGTTTCCTTTAGCAATGGTTCTGTACATCCATCCTTCATTATATGTTACTGGACAGTCATGCTTTTGGGATGTGGGGGGAGGTAGAATTTTTAAATTTTTTAAAAAAATGCCAATTGCTTTTTGAATAGTCCCACTGGGTTTGAATAGTACCATCGGGTCAGGAATGTAGGGTAACATTCCTGAAATAAATAAATATCCTATTCATGTTTCCTTATAGGTAAATCCCATTATTCTCTCAAAAGTAGGTTTAGGATTGCATCTTGTGGGTCAAACTGAATGTAATGTGGAAACTCTATCTTCTCCCTGCACCCCTTTTTCCCCTGAAAAGTAGCTGAGTGTGGAATTGGTCCCATAGTATATGCATGTACACAGCCACACACACAGAAAGAGATAGAGAGAGAGAGAGAAAGAGAGCACTGTGGCTCCAATTTAAACTTTCCCCACTGCTACTTGCATTTGCTTTTTCAGAAAGTAGAAGGCATCAGGAGCTCTAGGAACAAAACTCCCACACCTTGACCTTTAGATTCTCAACCCACAAACAGGTAAATAGTTAAGTGATAGGGCTCACTTATAGAGCCAGTGTGGTGTTGTGGTCTGAGCACTGGACTATCACCCTCAAGACCAGGGTTCTAGTCCCTGACTGGCCATGGAAACCCACTGAGTTTCCACACTCTCAGCTCCAGAAAACCCTGTGATAGGTTTGCTTTAGGTTTACTGTAAGTCAGAAATGACTTGGAAGGCACACAACAACAACAACAACAACGGGCACTCACTTATCAAGGGTGCTCCAAAAAAGCTCCCTCTTATCTTCCTTGTGAACTTCCCTTTTCTTTTTCCTACTTAACCTTATTTACCCTTATTTCTGCAGCAAGATCAGCCCTAATAAGACTTAGTTTTAACCACAGTATACAAGCCAGCTTTTTAAAAGAAAAAAAATGGTTTAGATGTAATGCTACACTATCATTAATGCTGCAAAGGAAAGAAAGAATTGGAGCAAGGAATCTTCTGGATGGCCCACATTTTTTAACCTAGGTTAAGAAATCAGAATGGATAAATCTGCAGTGAGTCTTAAAGCTGTACTTAAATCTACACTCCACTGAATAAAAGAAAACAGGACATAAACTTAACCTGTAAAATAATTCATTGCCTTTCAAAGCATTCTCATATTATCTTTTCCTAATTCTCCTATGATCATTGAGGTTATGCAGCTATTAAAACAAATGCATGTGAAATCCTCATGAGGACTTTTCTCTCTAAAGCACTCATCTATCCAGGAAAATAAACTTTTTAAAACAACCAGGTTTTTCCCTCCTGGTGGGAAGAGAAGAAAAATCTTCCAGCTTGAAAATGGGAGCTGTATCTCCTGAGACGTTATTCTGATGTTAGAAAGGAAGTAATCTTTGTGTTAAAAGTTGTTTGTTTCTCTCACATAACAAAAGAAATTGTATTGGATTTTTTAAGGCATTTAAAAGAGCATGCTATTTGAGGTTCAGACAAATCTAATGTTCTTCACAAAGCTTCACAATGAAATCAACTTTATTTGCAAGTCCCAATAAATAAATGTTCAGTTCTGGAGTTTTCTTTTGCATCTGGGCAATATGTATAGACTATCCTGTTGTGTCAGATTCTTTCCCACAGCATTGCATTTTCCTAACTGGAAGAAAAGGAAAAAATGTATACAATCAAAGAGGATTGAACAGCTCATCATTAATTTAAACAGATTCCAAGAGGTACCCCAGCTTTTTTAAATGCACTTCTGTCTTCCACAGGATTACTGGAATTTAATGCTAATGTTGGCTATATGTATTTGTACTTTTTAATTTTTTTTTTTATTCTTAAAGGAATTTTACATTTTTGGTAGGAGAATCCTAAGCACATGTATCCATCCCCCCCCCCAAAAAAAAACATAGCCCCAAATATGCTTGCTTAGGATGACTGTCTTATACTTACTCATTTCTGCTGAGAAGACCCATTTAGTATAATGCAATGCCCCAGGTAAGTATATTAGTAAATTAACTTGTTACATGTGGAATTATCTCAGATTGTTCCTCAGCGCCAATCTCTTATGTATGTATGTATATTTATGTGTCTGTATACATACACACATGCATATATGTATCACAAAAAGTACAATTACAAGTAGGAATGTGGCACAAATATTTTCCATCTTGATCACATCAACTGCCTTCTACATACTGTTAATGACGAAATCACAGGTAGTCAAAATATATGCTGTAGAGATTCATAGTTATTTTCCAGAATAGTAGATAAGAATCAACTTCTTACAGTTCATAGCGCTTAAAATTAAAAATAAGGAATTGCTCTAAATTGAAAAAATTTAGTATATTTAGTAATGAAATGAATACTGCCTTTAAGCAAGATGTCAGGTTAATATGTAACTAAAGGAAGTGCTTTGAAAGGGCTCTGTGCAAGAAGCCAGCTAGGGATTAGAGATAGGAAAAGTAGAAAGACCTTTGGCACTTTCAGGAAGACCTCAGGTAGAAATTTAACCTTTAGGACAGGAGGACGAAAAACAAGCAGAATTTATGAAGTTGCTGTGTATGTAGACCTGAATATGAAGAATTCCAGCCAATAAGAATGTATTTTTTGAAAAAGACAAGGGTATAAATTTTAGGAAGGGATGTATGTTCAGTATCAACTCATGATGATTCTGAGTTGATCAGATTGCACAATTGAAATCTTTAATTGTAATCTTTGACTGTCTTAATTAAACTGTCTTCTTACTTCACTAGAGATTCTCTGAGTTTCATTGGCTCCATAGATTAGGCTTTAGGCAATTTTGTGGCAACACAGTCACTCGCAAAAAGCAATTTGATATGCAGGTGTTTACAGGGCGAAGCCTAGTGAGGTACCATTCATAGCTCCACAATTTGAGTGTGTCATTATTAGGTCCAGCAAAGAAAAGGAGACTAGGCTCCACATGCTTATGGATGATCCAAGCTGATTCTTTAAAAAACCTAAAACATTTTGGCCTATTTGTAAATTAATTGGCCTTCTTCAAGGGCATAAATTTAAACTACAACAGAAATTTCTGGAATTGATACTGCATTCTCTTTAGGAACCGGACTGATATCCAATAAAGAACCGTATGCTTCTTTATTGGATTTATGTCACTGAAGAGGGCCAATTAAATTACAAACTGGCCGAAACATGTTGGGCATAAACTTGGGCTATCCATAAACAAATGAAGTGCAGTCTCCGTTTTTTCTGCTGGTGTAATACACATGCTTTCCAGTACTTGTTCCTCACTCCTAGCTCCAGCCAGTTTTGGTCAGTTTAGTAAAGAAAACAGGTTTTGCTTCCCTCATTTATTTTTGGGACAAGTCAGACCTCAACCACACAAGACTGTGCATTACAAGAGTTTGCAGAAACCTGTTTTCAACAACAAAGCCAGGCATGAACATATCTCCAAAGAGTGACAGAATCTTTATAAACATCTTTCAGAAGAAAGAAAACAGGATTACTAGTAATCCAAATGCACATATGCCACCACATCAAGGTACATTCTGTATTTGTTGGTTTGCAGAAACCACTGTGGCTGCTCAATATTCTGTTCAGATGCAATTCTCATTCCCTTAAACCTAAAAATCTCTCAGTGTATGCGTGGTTCATTGAAGTAATACTTGCACATTGTAACAAGCTACAAATGGCATCACAGAAAATTCAGAAGGATCCCAAAATGCTTTCTACCTATTTCAGGAGGGAGAAGCTGTATTAATATAAGATCTCCAGAAAGCCATTAGCAATTCAAACGATCTCCCAAATGTAACTGGCTTTACAAATGCTTTCATTGTTTCTGTTCCTAGAGAATAAAGAGCAACTTGGCAAAATTTAAAAGCATTTGATCAGAGTTTCATGTCCAGCCTGTAGTCCCTTATTTCTTGAAGTGGGGTTTAAACTAAGACAACTACCTGTTAATTACAATTTATCCAGGCTTTCTTTCTTTCTTTCTTTCTTTCTTTCTTTCTTTCTTTCTTTCTTTCTTTCTTTCTTTGCTTCTATTATCAATGAGTTCCTGTCCTAACACTGTTTTAAACTGAAAAGGTTCTGGGATCCAAACTGTAATTACAAACTCCTAGCATTATTCGCACGTATTTACTTATTTATTAATTTTATTAAAATATCTATGAAAAATCTTTCTGCTGATAAGTATCCCACACCTCATACACAACTCCAAAAACACCACACAGTTAAACCAAACAAATGTAGTCATCTTTAAAACAGACTAAAGAGTAGAAGTTAAAATACATCCACAGCTAAATGGAACCTGAAGTTATCTAAGGTTATCTAAGGTCCTTTTCACATGGGGAGGGGGAAACGGGCGAAAACACGCTAAAACGGAGCTTACCCGCAGCTGGGTAAGTCCGTCGTCATGCGGAGCAGCGCGAGCTCGCTGCTCCACACTCCTCCGGCGTCCCAGATGGCAGCTTCTGGTTGGTGGAGGCTCTCCACCAACCGGAGAAGCTCACAGATCTGCAGGCATGCACTTGCACGTGCCTGCAAATCCACTTTAGAGTCGGGTGACGGAGCAGCACGGGGCTGCACGCTCCGTGCTTTTTACAAACCTCGAAAAAGAGGTTTTTAAAAAACACGCAGCCCGGCTAGTTCCGGCCGCTCCTGAGTGGATTCTGGTGTGGAACTACGAAAAGTAGTACACGCCAGTCCACTCTACGGTGTAGAAGACCTCCGTTAGAGGTCGCTCTACACCGTTTTAGAAGCCCGGTATGGAAATGGCCTAAAACTAGACAAAGATAGAGCCACTCTAGCCGTCTTAAGCAATTGCACAATCAGGGTGCTACTGCAAGAAGGTCCCTGAAACAAACCTCTCTTGGGAGTTAGATATACAAAAGACCTTCTGACAAATGTTATACATTACAGACAGGCTCAAAAAGAAGAAGGTGCTATACAGACATTCTGGCCCAAAGCTTTTAGAGTTTTATAAGAACCAGAACCATGAACTGAGGATAGCAATAAAATTTTAAACCTGTGTAGCTGGCAGACAACTAGTGCTAATGAAAAAAAATCAGATGTTTTAAAATGTTCATGTTAATGAAATATTTTACTTTGCTGTTGCCACTTTATCATTTTACTGCTTGACTTTATTATGCTTTTCAGATTTCAGTATTCCAGCGTTGCAAACTGCTGTGGGAGGTTTGAAATGAAGAACAAAGTAGAAGTTTTATATTGTTTTACAAAGTATATAAAAGATGCCAGTCTTATTTGGGGGGCAGAAACGGAAGCAACTGTCTGAATTTCTTTGGAAAGACTCTAATATGTCAGCTTGCTCAGCTGAGTACTAACATGATGTGAGTACAAAGCCTCCTTGAATATCCCATATCTCATTTCGCATCTAGGAGGCATTATCTTGACAAATGGCTAATTTGTAGCATTGCTTCCAGCATTTTTATGCACATATGAGCAACTGACTCTAAGGAATGGTATCAGAAACCCTGGATAGCTATGCCAAAAGCATCTTGATATGACCATGAATACTCTTGATGAACTTCATCATTGTGAGTTCTGATGTGAATTAGAGATGTAAATCTTCACTTATTTCAGTCTTTCACAATAAAAAAAAATCTCCCTATTGGGTCAAATTATTTGCATATTTTAAAAATATTTATCTCATTTTTCTTATATTCTGTGCAGTTTTCATACAGCAAAAATATGTTTGGGATAAAATATACCGTGCTTTAGATCTGGGCTTTTCCAACTTTGGTACTTCAGATATCTTTGTCTTCAACCTCCCACACTCCCAAATTCCTGACCATTGACCATGTTGGTTGGAATTTATAGAAGTGGAGATTCAAAACATCTTGAGGACCAAAGTTTGAGGAACATTTTTATACAAAAACATATTTTGTGCAAAACAAAAAACACCCAGAACAAAGCTCATTCCCTGGTCTTTTTGCTGTCAGAAAAAGGAAAGTTGTGGCATTTGACTTTTTTTTTTATGGGTTGTCGGAATATGTTCAGACACTTTTCCAAATAGAGAATGAGAAAATTTAATATTCTTTACATCTGTAATACAAACTGACCTGAATAGCACACTAATGTGTAGATTGGAATTGACAAACCAGAATGGACTGCCATCCTATTCCATGGCCTTCCAGGTTCACACAAGCAGGGCAGGATATACAAATATACAATATATCATATATGATATACAGATCCTCTCTTTGCTGCTGGCAACTCATGTCCTTCAGATGTCTTAGGCTGTAATTCATATGAACTCCAGCTTGTATTGCCAATGGTTGAGGACTGGAGGACACCAAGTTGCCCATCCCTATCCTCTGAAATCTAAGACATTTCAGTTCCTAGACAGCTTCATTCGATTAGCCAACATCGTGTTTTCCATTCAGGGTTTTTCTATTTTCTAGAGAATAGCAGAAGCATTCTGGGAGTGAAGATGGAAGATGGAACTAGATGTATATGCCATAAGCTTCAAAAACTACCCACTCTGTTTTAGCCTTGTAAGCTAACAGATTTCAGCACTTGCTATCTGCAGCTCACAGTATAAAAGAAAAGACTGGTTCTGCCCCCTCCCCCTGCCACCAATCAGTGCTACAGAAAATGAAAAGCCATATTTTTCCCCTATCTTTCTGAAAATCTGTAAGCTTTCTCCAAACTAGAAAATCTGCCTTTCTATCTTTTCTAAGTGGCAGAGGAAGACCATAGGACCAAAAATAGATAGATTTGGTCTCAGTCCATAACAAGTAGCTAGTACACTTTCTCTCTCAGTTGGGAACTGTGTGTTACAAAGCTTGTATTGCTTATTCTTTTTAGCAGTCATTTTGCAAGCTGCACTGCATTATGGGTACTCTAAGATATACCATTATATGCAAGGTGGGTTTGGAAACAACCTTTCATAAGATGTCATTTCTTTAACATTTCAATAATATAGTTTGTAGGTAATAATTTTGACACTTATGTATTGAGCAGAAAGTTTTCAATTAAGCATTAGTCAATTCTAATGACTAAGAGCACCAGTGGCAGCCTTTGTTCTGTCAGTAGGGGGAGACACATGCTTTTGTTGAGGAGTAAAACATACACCACCACTACCCCGGCATCTTGGGTTGGGCCAACAGTACTACTGAGCAGAAACTTCTCAAACATGAAGATGTAATATTTCAGAGAACATTACTGAGGTTCTTATTTTGCCAATAGATGTAGGTCATATTGTTTTTTTAAAAAATGCCCATTTTCAACAATTTTTATGGTAGCTACCATTTCCCCACCCCACCCATAATGCCAGCACAAAGTTCAGAAACTGTGAAGTATGTAAACTGGTGACAAAGCTGCTAACAAAATTCTTGCTATTTCCAACTGCAGGGGAAATAAACTTCCAGGGGGGAAAGATACAAAACTGTACCATTGCCAAGTAAGTCCCACTAGCTGCTCTATGCACCCTCAATTTTCTGCTCCAAATTTCAAGGTGCTATTTGGCAGTCCTCTAATCTGGGTATGTCTAGATGGAAAAGGGGTCACAACACGCCAAGACACTGTTTTGAAAAAGTGGCCAGTCACCATGAGATTTTTCACATGTCATGACTTCTAGAAGAAATCTGGTTTTGCATAAAATGCACTGTTTGTGTCCAAATGATTTTTTTTTTTTTTGCACAAAAAAACCCAAAATCTGGAAAAACATTGAAAATGCAGTAAACTCTTGTAATCTCTCATGGAGAGAAATATTTTGAAATTCCTCATGTTTTCAAGAAAAAAATAAGCAAAGATTTACATCCTTACTGGGTAATAAAAATAATGTACAGCCTGCATTAAAACAGCCTGTGTCTTGCCTTAAAAGGTATGACAGTAATCGATATCAGCTTAGGCTGCCCCAGAGGCTACAGCCCCCAAAATGCAATATGTATGGATGGATGGCACTACTTGGAAACTTGATCAAAGCTACAATAAAAGGCTTCATTCTGCAAACTTTATTTTCTGTTCCCTCAATATTTACCATCCTGAGTTCTTACTTTCTGCATGTGACTTGAAACTCAAGACTTTTCAGGGTTAGTCTTTTCAGCAGCAAACTCTAATATTACCATTATTTTGAAGTTGCTGTTTTGCAATTCACACTTAGCAACTAGTCAGTTCAGCATTTTAAAAATTATCTGTTTTTAATTTATCTTAATTAAAGAGCTGATTAGTCTGTTGTTCTGTAAAGAAAATAAAGTTCGGAGCTGACAGTCATATATTATAAGGCCAACTTGTCAATTTTTGTAAAGTTCCACTACAAACCACCATGAGTGGGTTCTGAATCTAAATACAAAAGAGAAGTCCTGGAGAAGACTGGGAACCTATAAACATGAAGCCATGTTACAAGCTAATCAAAAGTTCCAAACAGGAGAAGAGAGCCATGCCAATTGAAAACAGAAGCAGTGACCACCAGTCCAACCTGAAATGGTGTAGCATGTGAAACAGCCTAAATACCCTAAAGGCACCAGATCCCATCTGATCTTGGAAGTTAAGCAGGATCTGCCCTGATTGATAGTTGGATGGGAGACCACCAATGAATACCAGGTGCTATAGGCTATATTTCAGAGGGGGGAACTGGCAAAACCATCTCTGTGTATTCCTTGCCTAAGAAAACCCTATGAAATTCATGAGGTCACCAAAAGTCAGCAGGTGACTTGAAAGTGTGCACACACGAACACACACAGCATGGGAAAGATGTTTATCAAAGGTCAATTTGATCTTCTAAACTCTTCAGACTAGAGAAAACAGTGTAGGAAATATTCATCATTTTCATTGGAGCAGGAGTTTGCTTTCTCTCTTTGTTTTAAACTGATTAAAAAGAGTAATGGGAGTCATCTCTGGGACTTCTTGAATGATACGATTCCAGGAGACCACCTATTTCTGGCAATGTTTGCCAAATATTTACAATGTATTGGTGTGCATGTGATGTTTTGAGATCTATGTCGTTTAATCTTTCCTTTGCCCTACTTATATACATAAATTTACTAAAACTGAATTAAGACCTGTGTACAGCTTTCTCAGTGGGGTGCTCTGACTATCATAAACCTAAGGTAACTAGAAGCAAAGTGACAGACAGTTCCTGTCATTGCATTTGGCTCAAAAAACCATTCTGAAATCTCTCACAATGCAGCTAGTGAAAAGGTATGGTTCTTAATAAAACCAGAATAAAAGTAATTTTTACCACTTCTGCATATAAGATTTAGAATACAAATGCAAACAGTGCTGGCATATCAATGGTACCTTGTGCCGTAATCGTATAAAAGGCTGATAGGGTTTGAAGTCGTAGCCTTCTTTTGCTGGCCATCCTTCTGTGCCCAGTAAAATGCATCCCAGGAAAGAAACAATTGTCCACCAGATAAACATTTTTTCCAAGATCTTCTGTCTAAATAAGAGGGGGGAAAAAAAGAAGTTCTATTAATACTAACATTTGAATATAATTTTTAGACTCAAATGGTAGAAAAATAAATGGTAGAAAAGTAATATCCTAAAAGATGTTAGAATGCAACCGGATCTTATATGGCTGTTTTGGATTGTACTACATACCTTCCAATCAACATTCAGCATCTGGGAATAACCAGAGAAAAACAAACCAATAAAATCATGAAATATAAAACGAATGCACTGCAAAAGAAAAGACTCTTTTAAAAATACCTAGGGGACTGTGAAGGTAGATAAAAGCATCTAACTGTTTTTGTTTATAAATGCATTCTTTTGTGATAGTCTGTATACCTTATTGATGGGCTCAAGCAATAAAAAAAAGTACATTAGTGCGTGTTCAGTGAAGAAAAGGGAGATACAGCACTTTTCCAAGCAAAATACTGCTCTCAGGCTTGGCCAAGAGGTTCATTTATGAAACACAAGAAGCTACCCATAGAAGTCCTGGCAGAAATATATCCTTCTTGGTAACTGGGTACAGAACCAAAACAGAGTACACACACACACACATACACACAATAATGAAACTTAGTTATGTTTTGAAGTGATTATTTCTTTATCCCTTTATGAAGTAGACCAAATTGAAATCCTCACATCATAGTGCCATACAGTGTGGCAAGAAAGGGAACCACATTCATCGACCTATAGGGATGTATGTGTCTGCTCACCACCCCAACTGGAGTAAGTACTTTGTCTGCCAAATCTGATTATTTCTTTTCTGGCACATCAATGTCAACATCTTTACTAGATAGTTTCTGACTGGGTGGGATCCTGTAGGGAAGAAGAAAAAGAGAAGGAAGCCCTAGAATACAGCCAAAATGCAAATATTAACAGGGCTGTGACCAGGTGGGGGAAAGGCCACTATGACAGGGCTGCTAGTGGAGGTAGTTTTAGACTGCCCTGAAAGCTTACTTTTCCTCTAAAAGCTCAGATCTTATGAAAATTTAGTGAACTACTAGTAACAGTCCCCATCACAACTGTATTACCCAAGCCAAGGAATTCAGCCTTTCAATATTATACTGAAAAGCCCCCAAAGTTCAATTTTCCAGAATGAGTTGTATTAACAGAGTCAGCACACAGGTCAGGATCCAGCGTGGCCCAGTGCTAATGGAAGAATCCCATCAGCAGATCTTGGGAGAAATAATTCCCACCTCAAGAAGGCTCTGCGCACATGAAGCACTACTTTCTCCTTCCTCAACATGACCACCACCTTCCCACCCTACTCCATAACTCAAAACTCTCACCTTGAGAGTTTCCCAGCCTTCAGAGCAGAAACTGAGATTTCATAGGACTCAGTGAGGAGAACTGCTTCCTCTGACATCCACTGAGGGCCTTCTAGAATTCTGACCATATTATTATTATATATATTAAACACCTCATTATTTAATGTGCATTCTTACCTAACTTGGGTGTCAGTAAACATGCCACCACAAATAGTACAAAATTTTTGTCATGTTACCATAAACTATGTGATTCCCATCTATTAATTTTTCCGCAACTTACCTGTTCTCAGCGCTGGGGCACAGGGATTGCACAAGCAGCCTCTTGCGAGAGGCTCTCGTGTCCTTGCTGCTTTGCCTCTGCAGCCTCTGCCTTGTAGCGAGCAGGCAGCGTAAGGGCTCCTCCTCTTCCTTCCGCAGCGCAGCCTGGGATTTTCCCAGGCTGCGCTGGGGCAGGAAGCACGAGTGCCGCAGCTCCGGAGGCTCCACATGCACAGTAAGTGCACGCAGGGCCCTGGAGTGATGCACGATCATGCACCATTTTTGGTTAGAAGCCAAAAATGAAATAGCTTGCGATCAGCGCCTGCCGGCCCTGGCAGCATCACGCAATTGCGAGGGTGTCATGTGGACGGCTCCCTGCAATTGTGCGACACTTCAGAGGCCCTTTTGCATGGTAAATGCCATGCAAATGACAAACAGTAGAACTTTTCACAGTAAACGTAGGTTCAAGTCAACTCTCACATGACACAGTCAAGAATGTTCAGGAGAGTTTCACATGGAAAGTGTTGAGTCTGGACTGTGGGAAACATGAGCTTAAGTTCTTATTCATCCACAAAATTTCTAGGTAGCCTTAGGCAAGTCAGCCTCTCACAGCCCTAATTGCCCATCTGTAAAATGGGAATATTAATGACTTGCCTCACTAGGCTGCTCTGAAGACAGATGATATCATTACTGTATGATGCCTTTGCATTAACAAAATTTCAACCAAAATGAACAGGAAAACATAGAAGAACAGATTTGGCTGCTGCACAGGATGCTAATGCAGCTCTGTTGTGCAAGCTGCTTTATGCATAACTTTAGGATCAAGGTGTAAAATGGATTTTACAGGCCACTAGATAGCTTGTTTTTTTGAATGTCAAAACTAAAATTTCATTTCAGTTAATGATATTTAGCCAGTGTGCTTCATCTTGAAAAATAATTGGAAAAAGCAAGGCATAGAAGATTTTTTATTATTAATCTAAAGTTCACCTACAGCTATTTCTTTCTCTTTCTTTTGCCATGGAATATTTTATTTGGGGGAAAAGGTTAAAAAGACAGGCAACAAAAGCAAACAAGTTATTTCTTTTCATAATGGTTCTGAAAACTTCTAACACAGTAAATGGAAAGTTCTGTGATACTGTCTTATAATTAGAAATTACTTTAATAACTTTTACTATTCTCTCTATATAACTCTTTGCATATACAATTGGCAGCTTGTTAACAATGCAACACTGACAAGCAAGTAAGCCAGACAAAACCAACCTACAAGTGTATGGAAGTGTCACTGATTTAACACAGATTACTGTCCCCTTCCCCACCTCAACTAAGCTTAATTAGGTACTACTTTTACCTCATGAAGAGATCTTGGTGTCTCCTCTACCTTCAGATCCAGAACAGTAATTATGCCTATTATATTTTCCTAATTTGACTGGGATGGCTGAAATGCTTTGGAGCCTAATTAATTATTTTCTGGATCCAACACCCCTTATAGCAGTATGTAATACATGTTTTAAGGCTGTTCAATTATTAAATTTAAAAAAGAAAGCCAAACCTACTGATAGAGACAGAGTTAAATACAGGATGGCAAAACACTTGTCCTCAGTCTCATGGAGGTTGAGATGGATGACACTGAAAACGTTATTTGACATTACTTCACATAGTTGTTTAGACAACACCAAATAATCTTTTGGTCTGCGCAGCTGATTGGAATCATCACTGGAAATATAGAGCTGCATATGAGCAGAAAGAAATTTGTAATACTTACTTTTAAAAAAAGAAAGAACTTTGAAATGTTTTCTGCTTGATGTATAAACTGTGACTCTACTGGAACTAATTTATCTCATTTCTGTAGAGAATATGAGAGACATATAGGAGCTCCAGTTTGAAGGAAGATGATGATTAAAAGAAAAGGGACCAGAGGTGAGAAACAGTTAAGGAACATTCTTAATGTGGAGTCTGGGGCCATTTCCGCACTAGACTGTTATAGCGCTATTATTCCACTTCCAACATCCTATGGAATCCTGGAGTTTGCAGTTTAGAGAGGGGTCTCAAAGGCCCCTCCCTAAACTACAAACCCCAGGATTCCATAGGATGTTGGAAGTGGAATGACAACACTATAACAGTCTAGTGCGGAAATGGCCTGGGAGATGGTACTCCATCAATGTCAGTGGCGTTCAAGATCAGTGCAACCCCACAGGCAAGGGTAGTGGCTTCCTGGAGCATGGGAATTCCAAACACTCCAGACCAAACCTCAAAGGACACAACTTTTCACAGCTTTACTTGATGCTCAGCTCTTTTTCCTTGCTCCAGTCACATGTATGAAACAGAAGGAACAGGCCACAGTTAGTTATGGAACAAAAGACATACACTGCAGTTGGTAAGGGAAAATTGTCCTTAGGCCCCACAGTTGCATAAAATCAGAGCCAAGCAGAAGAAATTGTGTTGAGCTGACTTTGGTGGGGTAAGAGCACAAACATATTTCCTTATGCCCTCCCAACACCCAGACCAATAGCTAAGAAAAAAAATGTGGGGAGGGGAGAGAGCATTTGACAGCAAAGTCAGCCATCAGCTCCCATTCCATCTCTTAGCCCTCCACTTACTGCGTTAAAAAACATACTAAGGAACAGGCTGGTTAGGGACCTACTTGAATATGCAGTGTTTCCTCATCATTATCCTCCTCATCCACATTCTTACAGTTCATATGTCACCCTGTTTCCTTCAGGCCTCTTGCTTTGTTCTGAAAATTTACAGGCAGAAAACTTTCGGTGACCCTCAGGTGAAGCTATCATGGGTTTTTCTGGGGGCTGAAAGTGTGTGACACACCCAAGATCATCCAGTGGGTTTCCATCAGTAAACGGGGAATTGAACTCTGGTTTTCAGGGTCATAGTCATGCTTCTGATGCCTTATTACACACACCCAACATCACAAAAAAGGGAACCCTTTCTATATATTGTGACACACTTGGGATTTTCCTTCTGACAATTGTATTTCCTCATATGTGGAACTCTGGCACTTGTAAAATCAAAGCAAACTGACAGATAACTTGTCCTAGAAAGCGTTCCTAGAAAGAGTGAGCTTGTGACATAGAAATGCCCTAAGGAAGTTGAAAACTTCTGTTCAACTAAAAATTTCATGGTCTCTCATAGTTTTGATTTATTGATGATTGTAAGCATGGATATCCCCAGGTTTGGCAGAATGCCATCTTTTGTAAATTTAGCCTGTTTCTAAATTATATTTGACATATTGCACAATTAAGGCAGATGCCATGAAATGTGGATTCAGACAGTCTGAGCTACAATAATCAATAACTGCCTTGTTTCTTGCTACTTAAGGATGACACAGAAATAGACATACAGCCAAAAAAGCAATTTGCATAAGATTTCAAGAAAAATCTATTTAGGTTCAGTTCACTCTTCTATCTGTTCATTTTAGATAATTTATCTTTGCCACACTCCTGCAGAAGGGAAAGCATTATCAAATTAATTCAACAGCAAAAGAGGGTAACACATAGCATATTTTAGTAAAAGAGCTTGGGAAAGCTTACTTTTTCATACATCTCCTAGTATGCCCAGCTGGAAGATCCTGAGAGCTTTAGCTTTAAAAGTAACTTTTCCAAGTTCTGTTCAGTAAAGAGCCGAGAGATCTATGACATTTCTGGGTATCCTATTAAAATATATTGCATGCCAAGGGTCACAAATTCTGTCTATTTAGGAGACATGTGCTTCTTTTTGCTACAAATACTCCAATATTTCAACACATTTTCTATGAACATTCCATATATTATTAGTACCTCTCTCTGAGCTAGAAAGGCAACATATATATTTTCAGAATTAAGGACATTTAAATTGTCATATATGCTATTATTGTTAGCAGCTTTGACTATTTTTAAATAGGGAAGTGGAGTATAAATATGTAAAGAAATAAATGGTTCTATCCCATTCAATCCTTATCAATTAAGATAGGTTAAAATTGATGAGCCCCATTCAGTGAGAAAGGAAAATCAAACTCTACTTCCTCTATTGGCCAACAAGACCAAAACCGTAGGACTGGGTCACTAATAGTTTGTTGGAATCTTAATATTGCACAGAGTCAAAGTTTAAAAGAAAGGTCAATGCAAAGTCTTAAGGTCCTCGGTGTCACCAACAGAATCACATACATCAGATCCCAGATAAATATTTTGACTGGCAATTGCATCTGCCTGGAATAAGTGCTAGAGTCCTTCCTATTCTGCTCCATTTATGCCTTTCTCAGTAATAAACACCGGAGCTGATCTCATGTATTTTGCCCTCCCAATAAACAGTTCCCTTCTCAGAAGTCTTCCAAAGATTGAATGTCCAATAAAGCAAAGTTCAGCATTGTTGTAGGATAGGAGTAATACATAGAAAAGTACTCATTATGAAACAATGTTCTCATGGAATTCCTCCTGTCCTTCTCCAGTGGTACCCCTCTTCTTCCCTCCTTCTCTTCTCTAGCTGAGCCTCCTTCCCTTAGGTTGTAATGGGTTTTATGGTCTTGGATTTTCTCCTCACCCACATTCTTTGATTCTGTGGTGTCTCCCACCCTTCCAACAGTTCTTCTTGCTCTTCTAGTTAACTTTATTCGTTCTGTTTTTTCCTCATTTTTCTTCCAGGTCCTCCAATATGTCCACGATCTCTCTCATTCTCCCCTCTGGCCAAGACAAACAGATGAGTCCTAAGGGCCCATTTGGAGAATTATGATTATGAACACAAGCTCACATTTCTCTCCGTAAGTGGAGGGAGGGGACTGACTAACAAAAAAAGCCCTATCTTTTATGCCCCCAGTGCTGATCTCACAGTACAGAAAAGCTGATACGAGTAAAGGTGGTCCTTCCAGCTGAACTTAAACCATTTAGGGCTTGAAAGCCAACCACAGCCTTTTAAATTAGAACTGCAAATTGGAAACCAATGCAACTTCTTCAATATAGATGTCACATGATTTCAATACCCAGTAGCTAGAAGTATTCACACATCTACATTTTATTTCAGTTCCAAACCATCTGAAGTCAGTCCCATATAGAGCACACTGTAGTAATCTAGTCTGGACACTGTCAAGGCCAGAGACCTGGGTGGCGAGCCAGCCCAGAGAAGGGAGTGTGAGAGCCAGCAAAGTCCAGCGGGGAGGAGACAAGCAAGCACTTTACACAAGGGAGTTCGTTTACCAGAGCGTCAAGCAAAAGCCATAGTCAGAGTTCCAAAAGCCAAGGGTTAAGAGTCCAGAGATCAATTCAAGGTAGTAGGAATCGGGTGCTGGGGGCAAGGAACAGGCAAGAGGAGGGCTTGAAAGAAGTTTGTCACAAGCAAAGCAAAGCAAAGCTTCCAGGCAGGCAGTTATACAGCCCAAGACACAGGTGTGGCTAGTCACTGCTTCTTGAACTTAATCAAGGCAGCCTCCCTTTGCTCAGCTCTCTTGAGTCTCCTCCTTGTTTGTGGGCTGATTGGCACAGGCTCCAAACCATCTTCAGAATTGGATCCCTGTTGCCCTAAAGGAGCAGGCAGAGGAACGTCCAAGCCTGCTTGGTTCATGGCAGCAGGGGGAGCTCTTGAGCTGCAGGACTCATCTCCAGCCAGAGCCACAGGGACCAACAGCTGCTGCTTGTCATCAGCAGCTCTGACAGGGGCTTCAGTTATCACAGATATCGCCAGAACATAAATGGCTAACCATGGACCACAATTCTAAGATGATGCTTCTGGATACAACCACTGTTACATGAGCTTCCCCAGTTAGTACCAGTATCAGAAATCCCAGACTGCATGCCTGGTTCTTTGGAGAGCATTTTAAGTCCAGTTGAAGTCTTCTCCAGACTAATCAGTCAGCCCACAAAGTTTATTCCTATCTGGTTGAAATATCCATTTAATCACCCTCAATCATCCTCAAATCACCCAAGAAACTTCAAAAGGGAAGTGGAAATTAGAAACAGACCAAACTTTAGGTCCAGCTGGGTCTGAATCAAACATAAAGAAACATCTACTTCTTCATAGAAATGGAACCTGCAAAGGAGAAAGTAGACCAGAAAGAGTGAATTAGCTTAATGGCCCTTACCACACGATGCCTAGTGAGATCTTGGCAGTGCCATTGCTGGGATGGGATCAGGACCTGAAAACTCCTCGCCACACCCATTCAGCTGCCGGCAGATGGGTAGCATTAGGGATAGTTTTCTTCATTCCACAGTTTAGCATGAATGGCAAATCCCTTTACCTTGCCTCTTCCTGTGCTGTACTGCAGAAGGAAGTGCTATTAAGCACTTCTGCCTTTACTGCACACCTGCAGCCAATGGGACTGCGGTGGGAAAGGGGGTCATTACTGGATTTTTTCTTGTAATAGTATACAGCACGATTACAATGCATGGAGATGCAACAGTACCTGGTCAGCAATGATGTCATGTGAAAGCATGTGTCCCAGACTGGGAGCAACACATGGCCATGCTGCGATGGTGACATCATGCAGTAAGGGCCAATATTTGGCACTGTAATGTTGAACACTTTAATGTTAAATATAACATATTTGTTATTGGTCTAACTGGTTGGGCACTAACGATGTACTTTATTATTTTATTTTGCATTGTGATTTCAACTTACTGTTTTTATTGTTCTATTTTTGACTTAATTAAGATTTTAATGTACACTTTATCATGATTTTCCTTCTTTTCGTGTCCTTTCCTTTTTTTTTTTGCCTTTTTTCTTTTTTTGGAAAGGTGGGGGATAAAACATATAACCAAGTATGTTATAAGTGGGTCTTCAAAATAGTGCACTGTCAATATATTCATGTCAGAAACTCAAGGATCACTTGGAGGAACTTGCACACACACTTCTGAACCTTTTCCTCTTTCAAAAACAACTCTTGGAGTTACTCAACAATATATTCCCAAAGGGGTCAGCAGAAACTTTGAGGAAAGCTGTAACACAGCTCAAGGACTTGCAAGCTGCAATGTGATGACACTACAAGGAAGCACTTGAACCTAGAGATGGAAGCAATTTGATTGGATTGACAAAAATAGTCCTTGGATTCTCTGGAGGCTCACTGAGAGATGAAATGCATCTCAGCTTATTGAACATTTGTGAGATTTATGGGGTATTTTGGAAAAGTAATGTCTGCTGAAAGGAATAAGAACATTTTAAAATGCAAACAGCTAAAATGGATAGAACTAAAAAACCACATACAAACACATTTTAGTCAATATGGGGAAATGTATAAACCATGTAAGCAAAGTTTCACAATTTGACACAAAACAAGGATAAAGAGAAAATCTAGGCAGGAATCAAAGAAACACAGTAAAACTAAGATGAGAGATTTTCACAACCCTGCTTGTATTACTGTCAAGAGACTCTTTAGATCTTGGTCTTACAGGTTAAATGTTATAAAATTCCACACCTCTACCAGTGAAAATGAATCTCCCATATACAGTTGAAAAATGACCTAGGTATGCTGAATATAGTCAAGAACAGTAGTTTTCTTGTTTTTGTTCAGATACTTCCTTGTTATTCTTCACCGATATTTAATTTAACATTTTTTACATATACATTAGTGACTGCAAAATAGCTTTAAATAATAACAGCCTGGACAGTCATAATATGTACCTTGATTAATATGATGAACAATGTTTCAGGGAACAGCAGTAGTTTGATGGCCTCCATGGGAGGGGCCATAGTGCCTTGTGTCTGGCATAGGGCACCAGAATGCTGTATGTGATGATGATGGAGGCAATTTAACACCCGCTCACCCCTTCACATGCCCTCTTTGGATCTTCTCAGTGTGGCCCAGACTCCCGCCCTCTGTGCAGGAGTTCTACTGTTCACTTCAAGGCCAGGTAGGAATTTTCTCTTTTTTACCGGCAGTTTTTTGCCCACCCCATATTATATCTCTTTTTGGTGTAGCATAGGGTTCTGAAACTTTCTCTTTAAGATCCTGTGACACAAGGGGTGGGGAAGGAGACTACCCTTGTGGTGAGTCTGGGATCTGGCTCTCACTGTAGGGTGTTGTGATTGGGTGGGAGTCCAATGGGTTTACTTTCCAAATGCAGCCAGGTGGGGAGCAACTCAATTATTGTCTTGCCTTCAGCGCTCTGGTATTTTGCCCATGGGAAAGCTGAGGAGGTAATCATGGGGTGACCCCAGGCCTCAGTTGGACCTGCATCAGGGTGCTCCCCCTTCCCCAGCTCCATTTCCAGGCAAACTCAACTTAAATAGGTTTTAGATCAAATAAAGTGGCTGTTATTTAACCCAGTTTTCTGTGTCTGGTCTCATTATTGCATGGTTGGTCATCAATTCTCTACCCTGTTTTTGAAATACTGTGTAGTTTAGTCTGGTATAAAAATAGAAAGTCAATAGAATATTTTAAATTATCTGACCTTGAAAGGTTTCCCCCTTTATATTGGTCTAAGAGAAAGGGAAATCATTACACTCTGTCTTCTGACTTCATCACTGCCTGTTACCTCGAAGAGCATTTAAAATGTAAATTAGAGAACATTAGGATCAAGTCTGTGTAAAATCCCAGAGGTAGGGTTTCTATAGCTCCTATGTGTTGCTCTAGGAAAAACTATTTCATATTTTGTCAAAGTCCTACAAATGTTCTTTCTATTTATTGCATGATTCAATTGCCAGGGTGATTATTTCTCCCTTAAAAGGCCATTGGAAGGGAGTTCAGCTCTTCCTAAAACAATATCTGACTTTTATTACAGCTTTATTGTGTATAACACTGCTAGCATATTAATGCTACCTCTCCTTAAGGGCTGTGCTTCTAAATAAGAGAGTCAAACTGATTAGATTAGTTACAGCAAGCTGCTAAAATAACTTCATCTGAAATTCAATTTATGTAGTTTCCATTGTGTCCTTGAAAGTATACAAGATCATAATTTGGAACTATACACAGCACCAGAATTTTCTCTCACCCCTGAGCTAACAACTCACAGCACCAAAATCCAGAGATATGCATTCTGGGAAACGTCCTGTTGGACAACAAACAAAGTTAAAAAACCTGAGATACACTAAACAGCAACTAACCTGGAAAATATCTTTAATGTGGTGCAATCTGAGAGAGAGCACAGCCTCCTGACCAAAGTGGCTTATTTCTTTTTCTGCCCTGATGGAAACAGATGTTACAACTGTTTATAGAAAAATAAAACAATGATATGGGTGTCCAATTCCATACCCTATTTTATAACAAAGATTGATGTGGTCTGTGACTGAAATTAAACAATAAAAAGGATAATGTGGTAGATAAGGAGGTTGGCATTGTATTTATTGATTGATTCTGTAAAAACAGATATTCATGGTTCATTCATATGCCATACTTGAAAGGAAGTAAGATGTACAATTGCCCTAATATGTGAAATAAATTGGAGACTCCTGGGTGCAACATGGCCAGCTAAGACTGATTTCTTGGAGCTCCAAGAAAGAAAGAGCAGCAGCAGTAAAAATCCTTGGTTTAGAGACAAGTTCCAACCAATGGTTTTCTCTCTAGAATAAGGGGAGAGTTGTATAGGAATGAAGTAAGAGAAGACTGTGAACAAAACCATCAAGCCACATGAGCCTAATAGACACTATGGTGCCACTGAACTTTCTTTTTCAATTATTTATTAACCTTGACATCTGGATCTAATGATTAAAAAGGAATCTCAGGGCCTTTCTGCTCTACATTGTTATAGTGATATTATTCCACTTTCAATATCCTGCAGAATTTTGGGGTTTGTAGTTTATTGAGGCCAACAAGCTGTCTGCATGAGAATTCTAAATGCCCCTCCCTAAACTCCCTAAACTGCAAACCTCAGGATTCCATAGGATGTTGACAGTGGAATAACAGCACTATAACACTGTAGTGTGCAAGGCCCTCAGTGGTTATACCAAAGTTTTTGGTGAGTTTCGAGCCTTCAGATTAATATGTAACATACTGAAGATTATTTTTAAGAAATTTCAAAATAGTTGATTGAAAGCAGAAAGTCTTATAAATCTGTCTGGGAAAAGGAAAAAAATAAAGCTTTAAAATGAACAAAGAATACAGAAATTTGAAATGAGGAAAATATGGTTATTTTCATATGTAATTTGCAAGTAGTATAGCAAGTGCTAGTTTGTTTCAAAAAAATGAAGTTTGTTTTAACTGGGAAAGCCATCCAATAGAATACATGAGGCTGGGAAATTGCTACATCATAATGGAGGAGCCACTGTAGAAGCAAAATGTTAACCCTTGGTGCACCAAGATTTTGCTTATTAGAAGAAGGCAGGCAAAGCAGATATACAAGGATGAAGATGACTTAAGGATCTGTCAAAAGATACTCCAGGAATATCATCTGATAAAGAATTACACGAAAAAAATTAAAGTTCAAAATTGAAAGATGGGTGATATGACTGAAGATAGGGTCTTCAATGACGCAATGTGAGAAGCAGATGTTTCATGGAAGATGGGGATCAAGGAGTTAATTTTCGGTATGGAGATATAATTTTTGATGGAGGATGGCAGCCAAATCAAGATGATGCTGGAAACCTATTTGGAGAGAACACTGAGAACATTGGAGTAGATGTGGAGGAGGAGAAGACCAATGAACACAGAGGGGATAAGGGCATTGGAGGGAGGCTCTTGGAAGAAAACTTTCATAGCTGGGGGTTGCTTCGGTTTGGGGAATGAAGGTAAAAAGGGCAAGACTGACAGAACAGCTTTTATAGAAAGAACCCCTCTCAGGTTTCGTGTAATTTGTTGATTGATGCTCAGTGTATGCAAATGAAGGGGTTTGGCAGAAAACCAAAGGCGAGCTTTCAGAAAGAAGGAAGGAATTAATAAGTATTGGTTTCTCCAGCTTAAGATGTTGAGTAATTGAATGGGGTGTATAGAAAAGTAGTTATGGAAAGGGTAGAAAAAAGGAAGACGAATTTTAACAAAGTTAATGATTTATGACAAAAATTAAAGGAAGAAGACAGGTGTTTTTGTTTTTGTTTTGAAGGCAAGGAGACACAGTCATGATAGATTGATATTAAATGGGAAAATAGGAGGTAGATTGACTAGTCTAACAGAAGTATTTACAGTTATGAGGCAAAGTGGTAAGGTTAAATTTAATTTACAGTAGAGGAGATTTAATAGTAATGCAATTAGCCTTCTACATTTGTGGGTTTCTCTTTCAAGTATTCAATTATTTGCAAGTTTTCCCAGCCCCTGCCAACCCCCCCGGTGCTTCTTTTCCATGGGAACTTTCCTTCTTGGCAACTCTGATCAGGCTATGCAGCTCTTTAAAAACCTCCTCTGGTCCTCCTCCTCCTCCACCACCAGCTGCTATGTGGCCAGCTAAGGACAGCTCGCAGTCTGATTTCTCAGCACCACAAATCCTCTCCCAATGTCCCATACACACAGAAGGAAATAGGTGAGAGAGGAAGTATAGGGTCACCATGCCAGCCCATCCCCTTTCCTTCTCCTTTCCCTGACCTGGTACGGACCCTGGGCTTCCATTTTCCCAACCATGGCTCAGCACCTTCCCACAGACACATACACACATTTTGATATTTGCAATTTTGCACTTTCACAGGGGTCCTATATCCCTAACCCTAGCGACTTTGCAGGGCTGACTGTAGCAGAAGGTGTTAAAGTCACTAACACCTTATAATAAGTAGATATACTTGCTAGCAGAGGTGGATCTAGGCTGGGGCAGGCAGGTCAGTTGCCCTGGGCACCAATGCCGGGGGGGGGGGCACAAAAAAAAGCCCTGCAAAAAAGCCTGCCACTTCGATCGGCCCATTCCTAACCACTCAAACCTTCTGCAGGCTCAAATTCAGTCAGTCCGCCCTCCCCTCCCAATAAGGGGGTGGGTTATTCCCTGCCTAAACTTGCTGCTGTCAACCACTCATTCCTTTCTTCTCTGTCTCAGCTCCTCAAGTGAAGGCGGTGAATGAGTGTGTGTGCAAAAGTCCACTCGCCACTCCAGCATCTTTGAGCCTCTCACCTGCCCGTTCATGATCATCCCCAGAGCTTGCCTCATCCTAGGGCAGCTAGAAGAAAAGCCAATGGACAACACCTGACCCCACCCTGCCTGCCTGCTTTCTTCCTCCTCTTAAAGTGGGAAAAAAGGAGCATTTTTTCATCTTGGCTCCTCCTTCCTGCTCCTTCTAGGAACTGTTGCTCTTTCAGATTAACCCTTTGTAGGCACTGCATAGTTTTATTATCATTCAAGAGACCACCTGAGTGTCTGCAGTTCTCCTTTAGGGTTGCTAGAGTGAAAACTTGAGAGGGCTCCTGTCCCTTTAATGGCTGTGTAGAAGGGGGGAATTTCAGCACGGGCTGTTTGTCTCTCATCAAGGTAACAGCCTCCTCCAGTTTTCAGTCTGGCAACCCTCCTCCACGATGTAGTATCCTGTGGCCCAAAGAGGGCCAGTGCTTTGGAAAGTTCATTTAAAGTTCAGACTAAAACCCAGATCATATTCACCACCCACGTGAGACCAGAGCTGTCAGTCCCCGCTGACACCTTCTCAGAAAGGCTCTTCAGCTGTTAAACAGCTTATCTCGGCAGGGAGTTCTTCCTCCTATTTGTGGAAAGGCCCTTCACATTATAGCACTCTTGTGGTGGTGGTGGTGTGCTTTCAAATCTTTTCTGACTTACGATGACCTTAAGGAAAAACTATCATGGGGTTTTCTGGGTTTTCAAAGTCATCCAGTAGGTTTGTTACTGCCCTGGCTAGTCTGAGCTTTGGGGATATTAAAAGATATCCTTTTGATATCAATAATTCGGCTTCACATATCCTTTCCATGTGCTTGCGAGGCCCCCGGACAAGCACGCATACAGGCTCGGCTGATTATTGCCGTAATATTCCTAGACAATACAGGCAGGCCAGAAACAGCCGACTCGCCGCTTTAGGAGACCTCCAGGCAAGTACTCTAATTAGGAATGCACGCAACCTACAAAAGATCCTCTGCCCCACGCTGGCAGCTTGATGGGTAAGCTATGCAATACCCAAGTACTCTGCGTTTGCATAGTGGCTACTCTATTGAGAACCTCTGCAATAACTCAATTATTCAGATTCTGACTTTTCGGAGGCTTTGTCTCCAACTCCAAATCTATTGTTCTCCCCCAAGTACGGCATAGCCTGCAGTCACATTCTCCTTATAAAAACCCTTGATTCCGAGACCTTCCTCGGATCGCTCCTGAGTTTCATCCCGCCTTGCTGCCGCTTTGCTTGGCGAGCCTTCCCTCAGCTCTATGTGTTGAGATACATCGCACCCCAGCCTCGTTCTCTATTTTTCCAGGCTTCAGGACAGGTGAAGTATCACCCAAACCAGCAACTCCTCTAAAAATCCCTCTATACCACTCCAACCTTTATTTCTTTAGTTATCTTGTGTGAATGTGCCGCATACACTGTTTTGCTTGTGTTTGTAATAAAACATCATTTATTGCTTCAACTTCTGTGTGCTCCTTGACTCAGCCTGACCCCCTAGACATAAGGTTCAAGATCTCACTACGTTACCCTGCCTCTCGTAACGCTAAGCAGTGCTCTGAGCTGATTTTCCCCACCTTTAGTTGAGCACATTTTGGTTTCCCTCCGGGACTCCCAGTACACAGGGTAACAGGTTTCCATGGCAGAGTGGGGAATCATTCCCTGTTCTCCAGCATCTTAATTCAATACTCAAGCGACTACACCGTGCTAGCTCTCATTATAGTACAATACTCCTCTTTTATCTGTCCTGACAGCAAGTTAAGGAACACTGGGATTTGTACTTTTGTGAGATACTAGAGCTTTCTGGCTGAGAATTCTAGGTACCTTTCCCTAAACTATGAATCCCATGATTCCATACAATATTGCCATGGCAGTTAAAGTGGAACTATAGCAATATAATTCTGTAGTATGAAAAGGCCCAAAGCCTCCCTTTCTTGTGATTTCAACATTCAGGATGGGTGAATGAGCAGAGCTGAATCTTTTATAATGAAAGCAGTCTGATATTTATGTATTGAAAAATTTATACCCAACCAAAATATATGATCTCAAGGTGGTATACAATGAAATCAACATCACCAATTTAAAACAATATCCAGGGAGAAATCTTTTTAACAGTCTAAAATGCTATTCATCAATTTGACAAGTTAAATTGGGCCACTGAAATCAATGGGAACAATTTAAAGCCATTTAAAACATAATACATGTATCACGCTATCTGTTGTGGCCCCTCTGTCCTATGGAATCCTGAGATTTGCAGTTTGGTGAAGGACTCTCTCCTAGGGTGCTCTAGGGCACGGTTAGTTCTCAGCTTTTGGTCCTCAAGATGTTTTCATAGAATCACAGAGCTGAAAGAGATGCCAGGGGCCATCCAGTCCAACCTCCTGCCTTGCAGGAATACACCATCAAGGCACTCCTGATGATTGGCCACCCAACGTCTGTTTAAAAACCTCCAAAGCAGACTCCACCACAGTCCAAACAAGCGTATTCCATTGTCAAACTGCTCTTACCATCAAGATATTATTCTTCCTAATATTTTGAAGGAATCTCTTTTCCTGAAGTTTGAAGCCATTGCTCCATGTCCTAGTCTCTTGAGCAGCAGAAAACAGGCTTGCCCCAGCTTCCATATGACAGCCCTTCAAATATTTAAACATAGCTATCATGTCTTCTCTTAACGTTCTCTTCTCCTGGCTAAACAAACTTAGCTCACTAAATATAGTTCTCATAGGGCATGTTTTCCAGCCATTTTGGGTGCTCTCCTCTGGATGCTTTCCAACTTGGCAATATCCTTCTTGAATTGTGATGCCTAGAACTGGACAAAGGTTCCTTACTTTATTACATGCAACAACAGTACGGGAATCACCCCTGCTCTAAGGGAATATGATTTTCCTCGAAAACAAGGTGTGGTCTTGCCACATCTTATTATAACAACAAGAGTCTTCTGATCTTTTCCAGTGTCATTTTGAGGGGCCACTGTGGCCCCCAGAGGGTTCTGCAGCTAGAACAATGGCTACTGGGCCCCTGGAGTTTGGCTACCCCTGGAGTAGATAATGTTTAGATGTGCTATTTTGTCTATGAGTACAACTGCAGCTTCAATTGTTATCTATGGCTATGTACATTCACAACTGGACATAATGATGGCTGAGATTCTTGATCAGCCACTTAGTTAAGCATATTTCATTAAGTAATGTCTCCTGGCCCATCTCCCTCTACAAAAAATAACAATCTCCATTGTGAGAGGGAATTGTGACAAGGAGCCTGCTTTTGATTCTTGATAGCATGAATCAATAGCAGGAGAGGGATAGAACTGTCAATTTGCTACACCCCAATTGACAGGAGAACAGACCTCCATTGCTCACAGCAGATGAACTCTAGTGAAACAAGATTGGGGGACTTTTACAATAGTGTTATAATTGTACACGTGTGGGGACAATGAATATGAATCAATTACAAATATGTAACTCTAGGTTATGCATCTGTAAATGCAACAGTGAATTCCAGCCAACAAAATGTATCCTCTATATGACATCCCTTCCAGTATTTAAACATGGCTACCATGTCAGCTCTTAAATTTGACCAAGGTCAGGTTTTCAAGGCTGAGCAGGAATTCCAACTGTGGTCTCCAGGGTTGTAGTCCAGTGCTCAAACCTCTACGCCATGGTAGCTCTCAGACTTCCTTTAGGCAGGATTTAATAAAGTGTGTGTTCAATGACATGGGTTCAGATCTGCTAAGATCTGTCCAGTGTCCAGTTCTGGGCACCTCATTTCAAGAAGGATATTGACAAGCTGGAATGTGTCCAGAGGAGGACAACCAAAATGGTGAAGGGTCTGGAAGCCATGCCCTATGACGAGCAGCTTAGGAAACTGGGTACGTTTAGTCTGCAGAAGAGAAAGTTAAGAGGGGACATGATAGCCATGTTTAAATATTTGAAGGAATGTCATGTTGAGGAGGGAGTGGGCTTGTTTTCCACAGCTCCAGAGACTAGGCCAGGGAGCAATGGATTCAAACTACAGGAAAGGAGATTCCACCTGAACCTCAGGAAGACCTTCCTGATGGTCAGAGCTATCCGGCAGTGGAATATGCTACCTCAGAGTGTGGTGGATTCTCTTTCTTTGGAGGTTTGTAAGCAGAGACTGGATGACCATCTGTTGGGAGTACTTTGATGTGGGTTCCTGCATGGCAGGAGGTTGGACTGGATGGCCCCTGTGGTCTCTTCCAACTCTATGATTCTATGAAACCAACAGAATAACCTTGGGCAGTCACTGTCTCTCAGCCTGATCAGCCTCATAAGCTTGTTGTTGCAGAGATGAGAGCGATGACCATAAATGCTACACTGAGCATTTATGGTTTATAGAAGAAGGAACATATGGCACATGAAAACAAACTTTGAGGACATCATAGACAAGTTTGCAGCAAGGAAGGAAAGAAAAATAATATTGTAATTTGTTTGTACATGGTAAAAATAAAATAATTTGAATAATGAAGTTTTGTTTTGTTTTCTCCAGAGTCATGATCGTGTTTAACAAGGAAGTAGAAAAGAAAAGATGGAATTGGAATGATATGCATGAAGGGATGGGAAGTGGGGGTAGGGGTAAGAAGGCAAGGGGTGCAATTTCCATGCTTGCCCCAGGTACTATTTATGCTAGATATGCCACTGCTTGCTAGTTTGACTTTCTGTAAGGAAGATATATATGACTATCGAATTTTGATCTAGATTACTAACAATGTAGTCTATACAAAGGAGGGTGATGATCTGTTGTATAAAAGAAACACCGAAGACTTTATAGATTAACAGGGATTAACGTTATTGTAGAGAAGATTGGAAGCCACTTCTTTTTTTTCTTTTTCTCTTTTCTCTTTTTTTGTTGTATCAATTTTTTCTTAATTATTCTTATTGGATTTTATATATTTGAAAACTTAAAATAAATAAAAAGAAGTTTTCTTTAAAAAAAAATGAAATAAGCTAGATTAAAATTGGAAGTGTGTCTCAAATCATACAGGAAACAACCCACAAACTGCCTTAATTGCCAAAGACGATGGACTAGAATTATAGGTAGTCACCTTTGGCCAATTTATTGAATGGATCAGGGATTAGTCAGAAAGATATTGGAGTTTGCATTTTATTTCATTTTATTTTATTTTATTTTATTTTATTTTAGTAGGACCCCAAATCACCAAGGGCATAACTAAGCAGGTGCTGATATAACTTTTTGTCCCGTGTCACTCTGAGTTAAATTATTTATGAGAGGATAAATACTCAGATTTAATATAAATCCAATAAGCTGAGCTAAGCTCTGCATCTATTTTCATGCAATAAAATTAAAGACAAAACATTGAAAGATGTCAAGATTAAAACCCCAGGGTATTGATTTCTATCTGAAAATACCAACTGACTTAAATGGGGCAATGATTTCACCCCAGGTTCTTTCATTCCTAAGACACAGATTTAAATGGAGTGTAATGAAATGAGAAACACTATAGACTTAACCCCTTCTCATTACACTCTTGAGATGGTAATCTCACAGTCATTTTTGCTATGCTGTAGGGAAAGAAACACAATAAAGGTATTATCCTTCAGAGGCCTCAGAGGAGTCTTTTTAATAGAATTGACTTGTGCCTGTTGATCTCATTTTCCCGTAAAGCTCCAAAGCTCAATCTCATGAAACTGTGGTATTTACCAGCACTGATATTTGTTATTGAGAGTACAAGGTAGAACCTGTACATGTCCATCCTAGGAGATTCCTCTCTCCTCTTCTAAAGCAGTTTTTCTTCTTACTGCTACTTTCTCAATAAACAAGGGATTCATAGGCCCTTTCTGCACAGGGTAAGTAGTACGGCGTGGTGCAACCTCTGACGGAGGTCATCCGCACCTTGGGAGCAGACTGGGTCGGACTACTTGTCGCAGTTCCGCACCTCAGTCAGCTCCGGAGCGACCTGAAGTGGTCGTGCAGCATGCTTTTTAAAAACCTGTTTTTACAGATTTTTCAAAAGCACGGAGCACGCTACTCCATGCCACTCCATTCCTGCGCTCCGGTGCAGATTTGCAGGCGTGCACCAGTGCGTGCCTGCAGATCTGCCGGGGGCGGGCTTCCAGCTGGCGAGCTTCTCTGGTTGGTGGAGAGCCTCCGCCAGCCGGAAGCCGCCATTTTGGATGCCGGAGGACTGCAGAACAGCAAGCTCGCGCTGCTCCGCATGGGGACAGACTTACCCGGCTGCCGGTAAGCTCCGTTTCAGCGCGTTTTCCCCCGTTTCCCCCTCCACATGCAGAAAGGGCCATAGATGTGATGATTGCACATTGGCCATCATTATGCATCAGGTATCACAACTATTATTGTATTACTTGACAAATACTCGGATGGAATTTCTCACATTTGTAATTGTAATATTTTGTTGGGGGCACATATTTCTTTTAGATTACAGAAAAGGTTTTTTTTCTGTAAAACGTAATAATAGAATGATGTGAATTTCAGGACAGATGAAGGGAATTATTATTATTCGCACAGCACATAATCAGACTGTGACATTCACTTTGATGGTATACAGTGATGGGTCCAGGCTGGGTGACTTTTAAATAGGGATGGTTCAACCGAATCCTCAAATCCTGGGCAACGATTAGAGATTTGGGAATCTGAATCCCAGTACCAAAATGACAAATCAAATCTTTTGAATCCACCAACCTTGTTGCTTTTCAAAATTGGTGCCTCTGGAGCCCACCAAAGGCCTGATTGGCTGGTGGGCCCCTGGGTGCATGAAAATTGTGGCATAAAACCGTGCATGCGTGCCAGAGTCTGCCTGTGGTTGCTCGTGCTGTGTGCTCACCCGCTCTGCCTGCCTGCCTGCCTGTACTCGCCCACTCTTGCTGCCTGCCTGTGCCCACTTGTGCTGCTTCCCTCTGCAAGGTAATTATTCTCTTCTTCTCTATTTACTGACTTGAGACTGGAGGGTAGGGATTGGGACTGGACTGGAGGCTGGTGGGGGTTTTTTGTTTTTTGTGTAAGTGCCTTCCTTGTTGCAGGACTTGAGACTGGACACCAGGGTAGAGAATTGAGACTGGACTAGAGGCTGG
Organism: Cyclura pinguis; assembly: GCA_030412105.1. NCBI lineage: Eukaryota > Metazoa > Chordata > Lepidosauria > Squamata > Iguanidae > Cyclura > Cyclura pinguis. The sequence goes on along the minus strand of CM059603.1, from coordinate 160,327,310 downwards.
TAGTTTTGTTTTGCTTTTTTAAGTGCCTTCCTTGTTGCAGGACTTGAGATTGGACTTCAGGGTAGAGAATTGAGACTGGACTAGAGGCTGGTGGCTTTGTTTTGTTTTTTAAGTCCCTTCCTTGTTACAGGACTTGAGAGTTGAGTGGAAGGTACAGTCTTCCTGAGATTTCAAAGACAGCTGAAAGATTCCTTCGCATAGCTCCCTTGCAAAGCTCTTTCATACACAATTCTGGGGTTTGTAGTTTTACAAGGTGTCACAGCCTTCTCTGCCAAAGTGTGCTGGTGCATCATCAAACTACAAACCCCAGGATGCCAGAAGGAGCTATGCAAAGAAAACCTAGTTTTGACCTGGATTATCTATGTACTGTAGTATGTGGCCCTGTTTACACAGGCAGGAAAATGTGGGATTAATGAACACTTTCCTTCCTGTGCGGAAAGGGCGTTCATGTCATTTTCAATCTGGGGAGATCCTGAGGCAAAATTATGACAATTGTCCTGGCCAGATTTCTTCAGAAGGAGGTTTGCCTTTGCCTAGGCTTTTGCTAAGGCTGAAAGAGTATGTCTTACCCAAGATTATCCTTGCCTTTTTTGTTTTGTTTTGTAATAGTCAACCCAGGAGATGGCATCATCTCGAGCATCCTCCAACATCTGGAGCTACTTCCAAATTACATGTAATTCTTAATAAGAAGTATAGGGGTATGTTTTCCTGAAAGTGAAAACTATTATTTAATTTGTTTTTCATTAAACAAAGATGTCAAATGCTGCTTCAAAACTATCTAGACAAATCCATGGGGGAGATGTCTGTCAATAGTTAGTAGTCATGATATGTACATATTACCTTCAGTATCAGAGACATCCATGCTTTTATATCTTAGATATTGGGGGACAGAACTAGGAAGGAGGTGCTGAATTGATGACATGCTTCTTGCAGGCCTCCTACAAGCACTTGATTGGTCACCGTAGGAGCAGAATGGTGGGCTAGATATGCCTGTGGTCTAGGCTTTTCATATGTTAAACTACCCTAAGCTTTTTAGTACAGAAATACTGCCATTAACACAGGCTCTGATAAAGCTCCTTTTTTCAAAGTCTTTGTATGGCTCCCCAGCCTCCTTTGTCCTCTGTCTAGCTAGGAAGTTTTTTTAAGCAGCATGGACATTGGGAAGATGATGAAAAAGAAGGCTGGAGAAACATAGGCCTTCAGTGTCAGATTGTAGGAGCATATTTGCGGGAAACATTGCAATATATCTTAAGCTGGAAAGAATTGGATTCCACTCTAACCTTACCTACTGTAGCTGTGCATGCCTGTCTAAATGAGTAAGGTAAACAGCACCTGTGTCCACAATCGTTTAATTGAGCATTTATGAATAGTAAAACAAAGAGAAATTAGGAAAGCAGATAAGACTGCCTTACTATACTACCCATAGTATATTAAAAGCAAGCAAGCAAGCAAGCAAGCATCTTTAAGTTTTGCCACTAAAATGAAAATCCAAGAAAAGAGGAAGCTAGTGAAAGAAAAACTCATCCCTGGTGCATTTTGAAAGAAAATTTCAAGTAGTCTCTAGAAAGTTAAAAATGTTTTTGTCTATATGGAAGCCTTACCAGATTAGATTGTTTCAATTTACATGTTCATATTGTCACAGTTTTGGGTAAAGTTTGCTGAAACATGTTCAACTACTCTACTTTTTTGTGATCAGGCAACATATCCATATATTTTTTTTATATCTCTGCCTCTGGGACCAAATCTGCTGTTAAAGTAAGGCATCTCCTTTGTTAACTGAGGTATACTTGAATACTCTAAATATCAAAATTTTGAAGACAAAAAAAGAAGGCCAGAATCTGTTCACAAGCTTCCAAAGATATCTTATTATCAACTATTGCAAACAGAATGCTGAAAAAGGATGCAACAAAAGACTTTTTTTCCTTCATCATCATAGCTGGCACAGAGGAGGGGGTTCCAGTCATGACCACAGTGGTGGCAAAAGATTAAACCTTCATGTACTAGTGCCTAACTGTATATACACACATGCTGTTTGTGTTTGTAGATTTAAAAAGTACACCCACACGAGGCCAAACAACATTGCCACGAGCTTATCTGACAGAAAGCAACATCTCTAAGCTTTGAACTAATTCCAGATCTACTCAGGAAGACTTTACCCATGACAGCTTCTTGTTGGTACATGAAATGACTAGCATGGATACAAACAAACAGAAAAAGCCAATGAAAGTCACTGATTTTTTCAAAAAAAATATTTGCAAGGGGAAAGAAACTACAGGTTCATCATACAGCTAAGGTTATATTTTAGAGGATGCATAAAAAATAATGAAAGTGGAAGTTGGGCAGAGAGAAATCTTTTGGAACAGGAGCAAAGAAAACTGAGATCTACAATTTCAACAGGCCAGGTTTCAAGGCTGTTACTTGGGATAACCAAGAAAATGAATGAAAGAGGGGAATACGAATTGCAGTTGTCAGAAGAAAGAAACCAGTAAAGAGGAAATTCATCAGTATACGTTCAGCTAAAGAAAGAGAACAATGAAACCTCAGGAAATATTGGCTCAAGAAAGTTATTAATGCAATGGAGGTAGAAATGCACTGACCTAAACCATAGCAACACAATGGAAGCAGGGCAGACAAAGAACAAATGGATGGCAAGCATTAACTGTCAAATCCATAATTCCCCCATATACTGTTGGTCACTCCACAAAAAGAATATCATTAGATTCCTTTCGAAGTACAAACCTCCTGACACAAAAATATAGGATAAGATGCACCATAGTTTTATTAAAAGAAAATGTAACAGGATCTACAATAATTAACATGTGTGGTGATTTGAAAAAAAGCCACCTGGTGAGATATATATGTCTACTATATTCATGCATATAGTATGAGATGGGTCCTACTTCTGGCTAGAGTGATTTTAAACACCCACCCTTTTTGCAGTAGCCAGCCTTGAGTTTCCACCAGTTCCAGCTTAGATGACCAGGTACTCCCCAGACAAAATTCATGCACACCTTCGGTTCCCACTGTCTTAAGTGGGATACCATGGGGATCCTCTGTAATCTGAAAGGAACTTCTAGATAGTCACTAATATTCTATCTTTATGAGATTTTTTTTTCTCTGTCAAACTCCAGTTTCAAAAAACACAAACCCTAGCTCTAGTTGTTCATTAAACGCCTTGACCAGAGGTTAGGATATAGTAGGACCATGCATACTCACCCCCAAAACACTTAAGACAATCTGTGTGCAGTCCACACATTCCTACTCAGCATTTATGTGAGCACTAGACTTACACTATACCTATGAAGGACAGAAGACATACTCTGTGAGCCAAAAGGCAGGGAATGTCTGTTTTGTTTTGTTTTCCTTCTGTTTACAAATAAAATAACATTTTATTTCTGAAGTCATGGTAATCTCTTTCATAAAGATTAAGAAAATAACTTCATCAGGAACAAACAAGGATGTTCATGGTGTGCTTTCTTTCTTTTTAATTGCAGAGATGTTTTGTTTTTGAGTTTTTCCTTTGAAGAAAATGTTTTACTGTGAAGCTACAAATGTCAACTTTTGGATAAGCATGATTGTAGCATACTAGGAAATAACTGCAGTAAATTTCATTTGTCAAGTCTTCAAAGAACTTTGAATTACTAGGGTAGTGTAATATATTCTGTAGGTCTCCTAAGATCTGCTAGCTGATAATGAGGCCAGCAGTCTAGCACCATTTCTGTCTTTCCAGGCAAGATGTTTGGAGGTGAAAATCTGTCACATACAAAAGAATATTTGTGCTTGTTCCTGCTCCTTTATTTTGGTATGTGAGTGCAGATAATGTGAAAAAGAAGAGTTTGGTGTATATTTTCAATTATTTGATAAGAATATAAATAAGCATCCTAAAATACATACAGAGAAGACAATCACAAATGTCCATGCAGTGTAAGTCTAGGGAACCAGTGGACTTTCAGATGTTTGGTCTCCAGTTCATATAATCTCTGATAATTGGCCATGTTCACTGAGGCAGATGAGTGCTGATCTCTAACAGCAGCTGGAGAGCTTACAGGCTTCCCACCCCTGAGGTAGTGCAATGAACATATAAAGCTTGCCCTGATATAAGAGAGAGAAGTTATGCAATAAGAAATTGAAGTAGTATAAATGATTCTATGGCAAGGAAAATGGTTTTAAGACATTAAATATTCAGTCATTTTCTCTCTTGTTCCTTTTTGTGCCTTACACCATCTCTAGTGCTTTTTATAATATTCAGCAATTTTGTGAAAAACAAAAAAAAAGTGTAAAAATGATACACTACACCAAAAACCGGTAACAGTCTTCTATCATGTACCCAATGTAATACTTCTGCATCCTGGAACAGAATAGAATATGAACATAGTCTCACGATATATGATACAAAATTGTAATTGTTTGTTTTACTTCTTTCTGCTGCTGTTTTGATATTGTATTAATTCATAGGAACAGGCCCAGGGACTGCAAATCATGCACAAGCTTCCATATAAGTATGAATTATTGTTAGTTTGATTGGTTTCTAGGTAAAGGTTTTAGGATTCAGGTATAATGAGGCAAGAACTTCTTTTACCATTTATGCTAGTCTACTGTTATAAATCTAATGTACAGGTACAGCCTGTGCTTGCATTTTATTGTGCTATTGTAATTTCATTTTTTATTTTTCTTTTGCAAGGCCATTGCTGATATCATATCAGAATTTATTCTTTACTATTGTCTACCCTGAATCACTATAATCAGAAATTTCACAGCTAACCAATATATTCCCAGCAAGTTTTAAGTGTTATGTATCAGACTCTAGTTGTAAAACAAAGACTAAGCCATCAGACTTCTTATACATGATAACTTGTCAATAATTTTGCCCTGTGAGCATAGGCAGCTATATAAGTACCAAGAACTCTGAGCAAATTTTTCCAGGAGCTAGAGGGCCAAAGCTAATTGGTACATTTTCATAACACAAGATATATAATTGGATTAATTATTTGCATTGGCACAGATGCTAAACCAAGCCAATTAACTGTCTGCAGATTTTTTTGTTGTGGTCTTCTTCTTTTTGAATTGTTAAACTCTGTTATGAAAATATCTTAACCCCTTCTAATGCAACAAATAAAACATGATTTTGATATTCTAGGAATCTTATAGGTTCAATATATCTTTTAACAGGTTGAGATATGAAATCCAAATTATATTGCCCATTGGAACCATTTCATCCCTATGTTACTAGAAGTCAGGATTCATAGTAAATCTGTGGCACTAAGCATATTGTTTTGAAACACACCTATCAAAATCTACAGGATATAATTGCAAATATACAAATATACAGATGTTCATTTCCTTCATACCAAACTTTTGATCCTTTATAGGCATCATAGAGCAAACAAAAGAGTGGGAAATACTTATCTCTAGCCCAAAGATATAATTAACTCTTTAACGGGGTCTGAGAGCATTAATGACAGTGTTAAAATTGAGACACGGGTCCTTATAAGGGGTCAATAAGTTTGAACACACCTGCAGGAAATGTTTAAAAAACCTCTGAGGTTTATTCAGATAACTGTATTGCAACTGCAGAGATTTAATCGTAAGTAAGTTCCACTATGTTGAATGATACTCCACAACAAGTGTATATTTACAATACTTTGCTAACGTGTACAAGCAGGTAAACACCATTAAATACAAAGGCCCTTTTTGCATGGCATTTTGGAAGCGAGACACCCCTTGAGCGTCGCGTATGTCAATGTCTAGGCAGCGGCTAAGCAGACACGGAGGCAGGAGCTGGGTTTTTATAGCTTTAGTGGTAATAAATCAAAGAGGTTACTTCACCAAACGTCAACGCAAACAAACAGCAAAGTTCCAGGAGTGGCAAACGTAAAGCAGCGACTGGAACCAAGAGCTCCTGATGTGGGACACAGTTTCACGGTTGGTAGACGGTTGTTGCCCCATGCCCAACCCCAACAGCGTCTGCCTCAAATACTCAGTTTTAGCCCAGCTGAGGCTGGTCAACTGTCCGTTGGCCCCACTCACAGCTGGAGCCTCTTAAGAGTTCAGAGCCGATTCATCAAGCGCTTCTCCCGCAGTCACTGAGACCTCCGGACCGCGCCCTTCTCCAGTCGCCTCTGGAGGAACGTGGGGGGAGGGTCTGCTGCAAACTCCAGACTGGAGTCAGAAACCCTGGCCTCTGCCTCTGGAGCACAAACGTCAGCTGCAGGTGTGGGCCTGGGCTCTGCACCAGGGACAGCTGTGGAGTCGCAGGCAGCCTCCTCCCTAGACTCTGAAGGAGACCCCCCTCCAGAAGGCCCCTCCCAGGGCCCCACCCCGGGCTCGGAGTCCAAGTCCGAATCAGGAGCGAGATCAGCCTGGCTCATGACAGCGTAAATGTGAGGAGCGGTCTGCATGACGCACTCACATTTACGCGACGCTCAAGAGCCGGATGCGCAGCGCATACGCATTTTTTTATTTTCGGCTTTTAGCCTAAAATGGTGCCCACTCGCGCACCAGTCAGGGGCCTGGGGTGTACTCACTTGCCATGCGAAGCCTCCTGAGCCACGCCGGTCTCTCTTCCTGCCCCAGCGCAGCCTCCAACTCCCAGGCTGCACTGCGGAAGGCAGGAAGGGGCATGGACGGGGCTGCAGAGCTGAAGCAGGAGGCTTGCAAGAGCATTCCTCCCAAGCCTTCTTGCGCGAAAGCCCCAACCCAGCAGCGTGAAAAGGTAAGGTGTGAAAAGGGCCAAAGAGATGTGAACATTGCTAAAAAAAAAAAAAATCATACCTTCCATGAATGTCAATAACAATGAGATGTACAGCAGACATATGAAACCTATAGTAATTTCATATTTAACTTTAGTACAGCAATTTTTATTCGCAGACTGAGACATTAAATTGCATTTCTAAAATAAATATCAAGAAACAATTGATCTTCCTGTGACCTAGTTGATGTTCCTCAGACCATTCATGAATCAGCAGAAGAGACTGTATTTCTCTAGATTTTAACATATTTATACAGATTTTAATATACCTTTGTCTGACCTCACCTAATGAACATAATGATACCTAGAGAAGAAGAGATTCAAAGAGGACTCCCCTTCAACCAGGAAGTCAAAACATTTTTATGCTAACAGATTCTTGGAAACTGACTGGGCTGGGTTTTTAATAATGTGTTTTTTAATGTTATTGTTTATTTGATTTTTAAAAACTTCTGCATTGATTTGTTTTAATTTATATTATGAGCTGCCTTGGATCCCATATTGGGAGAAAGATGGGAGATAACTTAAATAAAAAATGGCCCTCCAAACCTTGGCATGTGCCCACCCACAAACTAGAAGGAAATGGCAATTCCTCTATATTTTCCTTCCAGCAACCAATATGGTGTCACACTTGATGTAGGAAATGTAAAATCTACACAACATATTGGATAAATTCTGGATAAATTGTATAATTTCTGGATAAATTCTGTAAACAGCTACTACTTTGCATAAGCCCTTTTTGCACGTTACCTGTTCGCGTTGCTGGGTTGGGGTCCTCGCGTGAGAAGCCTTGGAAGGAATGCTCCCGCTTCCCTGCTGCTTAGCCTCCGCAGCTCCTTCCTTGTCACCCAAGTGCCCCGCCTCTTCCTTTTGCAGTGCAGCCTGGGACCTTTCCCAGCCTGCACTGCCCAGGAAGTGCAACCGGCCGGGCTTCTGACACACCACACACCAGGTAAGTGCGTGTGGGGCGCCGGAGCAACACGTGAGCGTGCAGCATTTTCGGCTTTAAGCCGAAAATGAAAAAATCTGTGCGCGCTCTGTTTCCGGCCCTTGATCATTGCATAAATGTGAGTGTGTCATGCAGACTGCTCCTCACATTTATGTGACACTCAAGGGGCCCTCTCGCTTCCAAAATGTCGTGCGAAAAGGGCCATAGTATTAGCTGATTCACTCCATGTATCCTGAATCCTTTGTTTAATAATCATTCAGAATGTGAATTCTCCATTGCATTAGAGAATAACAACAACAACAACAACAACAACAACAACATAACCATACTTAATAACTGAGAAGTATCATTCTTCCAGTGGGTTTCATAAGGATCCTTCAGGGCTAACTAAACAGCCCTCAGGCTGGACACCTAGGTTTTAGTGATGGTCACTAGTGCATTCAGTTGCAGTTAAGTCATGTGTGCCAGATGTACTTGTTCCTTTAGATGTGAGATATGGCCATGGTTAACACAATCCCCTAGCTACATCTTCTATGGATTTTCTATGGATTACTGTAATACACTACATAGGGCTGTCTTTGAAGAGTGCTTGGAAACTTCAGCTGCTCCAGAGAGCTGGAGCTAGACTTTTAACTGGGGATGGATACAGGGAGCAAACAACAGCTTGTTTGCAATAGCTCCACCGGCTGCTGATCTGTTTCCAGGTACAACCCTGGTATGGCTTGGGACCAGGTTGCACATCTCCCTTTACAAACCAATTAGAGCTCTAAGATCTTCAAGAGATGACCTCCTCTCTGCCCCATCTTCTCGCATCAGTTTGGTGGAAACATAGGAAAGGGCCTTCTTGGTGACTACTCTCAGACTTTTGGAACTCCTTCCCAGAGAAGTTAAGATGGCTTCCTCTTTGCTGTTCTTCTGCCAGCAAGTCAAAGGCCCTTTTCGCATGCCATTCCCATGCAAAACGGCCATGGGAGTGATGCAGGATCACAAGGACAGCTCTGCATGACGTCCTCGCGATTGCACATTGCTCCTGTAGTGATCACATGGCAATCGCACAGAATATATTATTTTCGGTTCTTTGCCAAAAATGATGCGTGATGTGCATCCCTCCTGCACCCCTCCTGCACTTACCTTGTGTGCACAATGTCAGGAAGCATGCCCATCATGCTTCCTTCCCCAGCACAGCCTGGGAAAGTACCGGGCTGCACTGCAGAAGGAAGGGGAGGAGCTATCGCGCTTCTTTCTGTCCAGCACAGAGCTGGTGTGGAGAGAAGCACAGGGGATGCGATTCCCTCCCGGAGGATGCTTTTTGCATGATCTCTGCGCAACGCCAGTGGCACCAGGTAAGGTGCGAAAAGGGCCAAAGTACTTCTTATGCTGACAGGCTTTTAGAAATTGACTTGACTGGACATTTAATGGTATAGTGTGCTGTGTTGTGGCTCATATACAGTCTTTTAATTAATTTTAATGGTTTTAATGTCATAAATTATTCCATTGTCTTTTAAGTAACTTTATATTTATCTCTTTTTTAATGATCTTGTATAGTTTAGATCTGCATTGTTTTTTAAAAAGTTGTAAATGACTCTGAATTCCATTATTGGGAAAAAGGCTGGATATAATTGAACAAATAAAATAAATAAAATATCAAGTTTCTTCCTCAGTGCTATTATGATAATCTAACAGAATGTTAATTTTTTTACAAAAAAATACTTCCCTTTTTTTCTCCAACAGTACATTTATTTTTAAAAAAATCAAAGAAACCAATTTTTCCCATTTTGAATGATCTCAAATTTCCAATCTGTTTTCCCCACACTAACGAATAGAATTAAGGTACAGGTTATTTTGCAAGTGCATGTCCATCTTGGATTAAAGCTATCGTTCTGTTATTAAGTGTTATATGACTAATCTTTGGTGAATTACTAACACTATACTTGTTTGATACTATAAAAAGTCCACCTTTTCATTAATTAAGGTAGACATGTGGAATTAATGATCCTTCAGGAGTCATAGGATTGTATCCTTCATCTCTCACTATTATAACTCCCATCATCTCTCACTACTGGTTAGGGCTAATAGAAGTGCAGTCTAACAATATCTGGAGGACCACACATACTCTACCCCTAATTTAATGATTGCTTCCTGAAAGGAGAATAACAAAACATGCAAAAAGATAAGATATATAAAACAAATGGGTGTGGCTCCTGAGCTAAGGCCCCTACCCACCGCATAGACTTCAATACTCTGCAGTATATATAATGATTTGACGCTGAAAGAAACATATCTGTAATCTTTTGGTAATAGATGAAAAACAGGTTTTTATATAAACATAAAAAGGGAATGCAATTATACATATTTCCTAAGGTTGCAAATAACATTGAGCCAGGATGGTGCAGTGGTCTGAGTGCTGAACAGGGCTCCAGGAGACCTAGGCCCTTTCCACAACGTATCTTTTTGCGGAGCTGGGGTGCAGGGATCACACAAGCAGCCTCTAGCAAGAGGCTGTCGTGTCCCGGTTCCTTCAGCTCCACAGCTGCCACCTGCTCGTGCGAGAGCCCTGCCTCTTCCTTCCACAGTGCAGCCTGGGAGTTTCCCAGGCTGTGCTGGGGCAGGAAGCACGAGCGCCGCAGCTTCAGAGCTCCACACGCACGGCAAGTGCACGCGGGGCCCCAGAGCGATGCGTGATCACGCGCCATTTTCGGCTCACAGCCAAAAATGAAAAAGTGCGTGGTCAGCGCCTGCCAGCCCCTGGAGCATCGCTTGATTGTGAGTGCATCGTGTGGACCACTCCTCACATTTGCGCAATGCTCAAGGGGCTCTTTCGCATGGCAAATGCTGTGTGAAAAGGGCCCAAGATATGAATCTTCCTCAGCCATGGAAACACTGGGTAACCTTAAACAAGTCACATTCTTTCAGCCTTAAAAGAAGGCAATGGCAAACCTCCTGTGAATAAATCTTGCCAAGAAAATCTTGTGATAGGGTCACTTTATGTTGGACCTGGCTTAAAGGCACATAGCAACAACAAAAATTAATCATGGGAAACAGTGGATGTTAATGGGACCTAAGCACTTGAAACTGTGGACTACAGGGCAGCCTAAGTACTTACCCCTAATGTAGAAGTTGAAATTACTGTTTCTTTGGCATTTTTTTTTTGGCTTATTTCAATCTAAGCATGTTTATCTTTGTCATGTACCATAGCATCTTATTGATGCTTAGGATGTTGTAATGCACCCAGTGGAGAGAACTAACCCTTTAGTATTTTCAATCAGCTCTGTAGCTCTTCTTAACATTAACTCACATGCAATTTATATTCTTCCCAATTATATTTGTCATCTACTTGAAAATGATGGATTGAGGTAAATTGAAACATTTCCCTTGCATTTGCAAATAAATAGCTTTGCAGAACAATCTGAACAGCCAAGCAGTATGACTGTTTATTCTCAAGCATTTCAGTTCATTTGGTTTATTGCTGGAGAATGAGTACAATAAGCTAATGGGCACTATTTCAGATCTGCCTGATTTCTACATTTATTGATAAATCTATTATTGATTATTGATTTTAAAAACCCTTGGATTTCATAATAGAGTCATAGTTCCTCAGATTAGGCAACCCTATAAAACAATATTATTATGTGAATCCACCCCAAATATTAAAAAATGCATTCTCAAGCTTTCAACTAATCACTAATTTTGTCCTAGTACAGTAATTCAATATCTGTCAGATCGTGGACCTACAACAGGATCAGACATCTAGTCAAGTATGTATTGTTTGCAGTGGATCTCAATTTATCCTCCACCTCTCACATTTTTGTCCTCTGTCTTAACATACGATATAGTAGAAAATACATCTACCACTCTCTCAAGTTTATCAAGTTATTTATATATTATGGTACTTTTCATTTGTTGCCGTTCAATATTACCTTATTATTTTGCATAGTCTTCAAGGGCAAATTTTAACCAGATTAGCCAAATACCTAGAAAGCATAACTAACTGTTTACAAATAGGTTATAAATGGTAACTGGAGTAAAAACAAGAATTTTTTAATGTTATTATTTACATTTTTACATTTGCATTGTCTGCTATTTTAAGTGTATTTTCTTTTAACTCACATTGTGAGCTGGCTTGGCTCCCACATTGGGAGATAAATTAAATAAACACATATACGGACAAATGTCAAGTCCACTAGGAACAATATGGACATGGAAGCAGACTTTAGCACATCTTTAGATGGATGTTATATGTATATGCATAATGTGTACTCTGTGTGGATTTCTGCTTCCCAAGGCAACTTTTTATGGCTGTGCACATAAATTTCCTTAAACCAGTGGGTGGGCAAGCTCAGATTCTGGGGCTGAATTCAGCCCTCTGCATTTTCCTAGATGGCTATGCTCCTTTGCCTATGGCATCATCATGTAGTAATTTCCGGCCATTTATACAAGTTGGATAAAGTTCAAAAATGCTGAAATACTTCTCCTAAAGTATAGTTATCAGCAGGAAGCACTTTCTGCTAAACATACTGGCATGCTAAGTTCTAGCCTTTTCCCTTTGATTCCATCCACCATCCAGAAATTCCCTGCAACTGAATTTGACCCTCAGTTTAAAAAATGTTTCCAACACAACTTTCAGTTTTATATAGGCCACAGGCCACTTAGCATTTACAAAGAGGAAAGAAGCTATGCAAAGAAGCTATGGAGTATCTCATCCTGGACATAACACCACATAACACATCAGTTTAAAGTGTCAGTAAAAGTCAAATATGTATAGCTAGCAATTTTCTAACATCTCTGTCCTGGCATTTAAAACTTCATTTAAAAACATTGCAACAAAGGTGACACTGCATCTTTCCATACATATTTAAAGTTGCAGCTCATCTGAACAGCATGGAAGAGAAGGAAAAATCCAGTAGATCAATCTTCCTTTGGTGTTGTAATAAAATTTACAGTAAACAAAACAACACAAACATTCAAATTATTTTAACAGTTAACAACTCAGAAGGAAAATATAAACTTAAAATATACACCAAGAGCTCTTTTGTTGTTGTTAACTGCCATCAAGTTGACTTTGACTTATGACAACCCTATGGATGAGAGACATCCAAGCCAGTCTATCTTCAGCCATCTTGCTCAGATCTTTCAGATTCACGGATGTGTCTTCCTTGATTGAGTCTATCCATCTGTAATGTGATTGTCCTCTTTTCTTGCCACATCTTACCAAGCATTATTGTCTTTTCTAATGAGTCAGGTCTTCGCATGATATGGCCAAAATATAACAGCCTTAGTTTGGTAATCTTGTCTTCTAGGGAGAGTTCATGCTTAAGTTACTCTAGGACCCATTCATTTGTCTTTTTAGCAGTGCAGGGTAGAACTCTTATCCAGCACTGCATTTCAAAGGAGTTGACTTTCTTCCTATCACCTTTCTTCACTGTCCAGCTTTGATAACCATACACAGAACCTGGAAATATGATGGCATGGACAATCCTAACTTAACTATTCAGTGATACATATTTACAATTCAGGATCTTGTCTAGTTCCTTCATAGCTGTCCTTCCAAGTCCTAGGCCATTTCCACACTAGGCTGTTATAGTGCTATTATTCCACTTTCAACATTGTATGGAATCCTGGGGTTTGCAGTTTAGGCAGGGGCCTGCTGGACCCTTTCTAAACTGCAAACTCCAGGATTCCATACAATGTTGAAAGTGGAATAATAGAGCTATATCAGCCTAGTGCAGAAATGGCCCTAGTCTCCTTTTGATTTCTTGACTGCAGTCTCCGTTCTGATTAATGATTGAGCCAAAGTATGGAAAATCTTGAATTATTTCAATGTCTTCATTTTAGTGTCTGTAAAAGCTGTTTTCGAACCCCCATCCTAAGACAGTGAAAAATTCCATCTAAAAGAGACCAGAAGTGACTTCTTATTGGGCTCACCAATGTGTCCCACCAAGGGTCCAGAGCATTCAAAAATGGCCATCCAAACCTGGCATGTGTACACCCACAACCTAGAGGTGATTGCTCGATATCCTGATTCCAGCAACCAAGACTGCACTGGTTTTAACATCATAAATGTTAAATGCTACACAACACATAAATACGCATAAATATGCATAAATGCTACACAACACTTCGATATAGATAAATTCTGTAAACAGCTATTACTTTGCATGGTGTTAGGAAAAACTAAAGGCTAAAGGCATATAGAATGCTTGTGCCAACAGAGTCACATTGTGTGTCCTGAATTCTTTCTTTAATAACTGTTCAGTGTGTGAATTCTCCATTGGAGAGGAGAATAATAATGATTATAATAATGACACAACCGTATTTAATAACTGGGTTTCATAAGGATCCCTCAAGGCTAAGTAAACAAATGTTGCAGGGCCACTTGATCTTATGTATAACTAGCAGCAAAACACTTCTTCACAGTTACAAATTTTTAAAAAATCATATAAGAAATACAGAAATGCCTTAAAAACCAGAGGGAGGGAGGGAGAGACAGACAGACTGACAGACAGACAGACAGATATAAAAATTTGTTTATGGCCAGATGGCTATACTTAACAGGAGTAAGGAAATCAGAGTTCAAGTTTGATATCAAGAAATTTGAGATGTAGACCATAAGATAAAGGTTCAACCTGTGTTACATTTTCTTGAAGACTTTGCCCATTTCCGCACTGGCTTGTTATAGCGCTATTATTCCGCTTTCAACATCCTATGGAATCCTGGGGTTTGCAGTTTAGGGCGGGGCCTGCTGGACCCTTTCTAAACTGCAAACCCCAGGATTCCATTGGATGTTGAAAGCGGAATAATAATACTATAACAAGCCAGTGCAGAAATGGCTTTTGATTCATGGTTTGGGTGTAATTGTGAACTGAGTCTTTCACTTGGAAATCTAGGTTTGTTAGTGATCAGGAGAGTATTGTACAGTTACACCTCGTATGCTAACTTCTCCAGTCCTAGAAAAGTCAGATGGCTGCCATGGTTATATGTTACTTAAGACTACTGGAATGGAAACCTACTGGGTGACCACGGGTGTGCACACACTCTCAGCCCCAGAAAACCCTGTGATAGATTTTCATTAGGGTCAGAAATGACTTGAAGGCTTGAAGGCAGAAATGACTTGAAGGCACACAATAACAATAATGTGAGTCCATGAATGCTCAGCATGCAGGCTGCATTTGGTATCTGTATTTTCTCTGTATGTACAAGGAAGCTAAAAAGGGAATCATCATGGCACTTCTTTCATCAGGGTCCAAAGGGGGAGAGGAGTTGCTAACAAACATTCTAGCTGCACCTTTCCACTCTACACATCTCCACTTCTTCTTTCCCTTCTGCTCTCCTCAGCCCACCCTTCCTCCCTAGCTGCCAGTGCAGGTTTTTGCTGACCGATGAGAGGCTGGGTAGCAATATTTGCCTCCATGGTCAAAGACATCTATTGAGTCCCCCTCCCTCACTTATGCTGTGGTGACAGGAACCATGAGACTATTGACTTAGATGTCATAAATAAAAATCTATTAGTGAGAAAATGTCCATAGCCCAAAACACTTTTGATGAGCTTATTTGGGAAAGAGATGATTTGAGGATGAGCTTAATGGCCTACCATTTAAAGGGCCCATGGGTAATCAGGTGAGGAACTTTTGGGACCATCACAAGGAGGAGCTCCTCTTTGGTGTTTCAGGGGCTTGGAAGAGGGCATCACTGGAAGGGTGTGTTCAGCTAGGCTGGCAATCAGATAGCTTCCTCCTGAATAAGGAATGGCTCATCCATGACATTGGTGAAGAAATCCAGGTGGGACACCAGCCATATGCAGCTGCATTGTATTTACCCTCCACATATCAGTATAAATAATGAAATGAATGGCTCAGAAACTTCAGCTGGGTTAGAATATTGGGACTAGAATTGTTGAGTAGGACCAGCTCCAGGGAATCCATGACTCGCTTGTTGCAACAGTTTCACTGGCTACTGGTCTGTTTCTGTGTTCAGTTCAAAGTGCTGGTCATAATCTCTGAAACCCAAGATGACTTAAGTCCAGGATACAAGTCTATTTGGATTTTTTAAGATCTTCAGGGAAGGCAGTTTCTTTGATTACCAGAGGTATATTTGCTGGGATATGAGTGCCTTCACAGTAGTCACTTTCAGACTCTTGAACTTGCTAGAAAAGAGGGCTACTTCTGCTGCCCTTCAGCCAGCAAACAAAGGTGGTTTGTTTGTTTGTTTGTTTGTTTGTCTGTTTTAAATCAGACAAACCTTTGGTTTTTAGGCTGCATCAGTATGGAAGGTGTTTTAACTGGTTTGGTGCTGCTGTATCTTTTTAATGCATTTTAATTATGCTTTTAATCTACTTTATATAATATTTCTGTTTTTATACAAACATTGTTATTGTTAGCTGACTAGTGCTATTTTTGACAGAAAGATGAGGGTAACAGTTTGATAAACTGATAATAAATAAAATAGTAAAGTGTTAAGTCTGATATAGAATCTATCCCTTAGATGCTTGTCAAACACACTGAAGTGTTCATGAAGATGGTTGGCAGGCTTGGTATTCAAGACACATAATTCTGAGGACTTAATCATGCTTAAATACACAGAGGCCTCATAAACTTGAATATCAATAGCACTCCTGTGAAGGCTTCATGAATGTTGCAGTTTCTTCAAGACTATATTTGATAACAGTAGCTAATTAGTACTTTCCTACATGGCAATATTACTAAACTCACACACGAACAGGAACCTGGTGAGTGCAAGCCTTAGATAAAAGCGGTCACACTGTAACAGGTCCTGTGCAGGGCGGAAGGTGAGGTAAACAAACAGTGTTTGGTAGATTTTTGTGACAGCTTTGCAGAGGGTGAAAGAAATGGCTTTGTATTTCATTGTTTCTTCCTCTGAATAAATAGGAAAACATGGATCTGTTAAAATTAGTCTGTGTAGGGGAAACATGCTGTTTTTTACTGATGACTACTCAATATTCTAATCTGGGAGGAAGTACCTCAATGATAACCAGGGTAGATTCAATGTTCATGTGAAGTGATACTAGAAGTAATGCATTAATATTTTAGCTGTTTTTGTTTTTTTAATCTTCATAACAAACATAAAGCATTCTTAAAGACAGTAAACAGTGGGATTTTTTAAATTTCCTGTTTACCATTATAGGTTGGAACAGATCCCATAACACTGCAACCAATTGTTCACCCAAGCAAGCCTATGTGTGTGTGAGTGTGGGCGGGTGGTGAAGTTATTTTGCCTTTTTTTTTTTATCTTCATGGCTACATGGCAAATCGCTTTTGAAACTGAGAACTTTGAGAAGCAATCTGTAACATGATACAAGGACCCTCATTCAGAAGAAAATGAAGTAAAAAAATATTTAAAATAGTACTTTGGATCTTGGCTACAGCTCTTAGGCCCTTTTCACACGGTATTTGCCATGCGAAAGGGCCCCTCAAGCATCGCGCAATTGTGAGGAGCGATCTGCATGACACACTCACAATTGCGCAATGCTCCAGGGTAGGGCAGGCGCCGCTCACACGCTTTTTCATTTTCTGCTTTCAGCCAAAAATGGTGCACGATTGCGCATTGCTCTAGGACCCCACACGCGCTTGCCATGCATGCGGAGCCTCCGGAGCCATGGCGGTCATGCTTCCTGCCCCAGTGCAGCCTGGGAAACTCCCAGGCTGCGCTGTGGAAGGAAGAGGCGGGGCTCTCGTGTGGAGCTGAATCAGCAGGGACACGAGAGCCTCTCATTGGAGGCTGCTCGCATGATCCCTGCACCCCAGCGCCAAAAAAAGGTAAGGTGCGGAAAGGGCCTTAGTTGATTTGAAAAAGAATACCTGCAATTCTAAACTTTTAAACTTATAAGCCCAAGTTTGTTCTGCTAAATGTTTCTGTCAGTGGCCACAATCCAGTGGCATGGCTCTGCTGGTGATACTAATTCTGTCAACAGAATGAGGAAGGAGAGGGCTGGAAAATCCTCCAGCCTTCAGGTAGTACAGAAGACTGCAGGGTGGAAGAAAGAGGAAAATATTTAAGTTATACTTGAATATCTCCACTTGCACAAGTGTTAGATGTAGATCAGTATTAACACTGCTTTTAAATCAGACAATTGCAAGATTTGAGAGGCTAGAATACTATTCTTGGCAACTCTGAGTGGAGTGCCATGAATTGGGTTAATGGGTATACTCACTTTCTGATATAAAACAGCAAAGATTTTGACTGCACTGGGTTGCAGATAGGCACTTATAATGGTAATTTGGCCAAGGATAATTAAAAACTTAACAGGATCACGAAACTGCCATTGCTTAATATCTGATGTACTACTCACATAAGACAAAAGGACACTTTACCAATGCAGCCAGTACGCTCTCTGAGCTCATATGAGGTATTTAGTTGCCTCAAAACCAGGATGGTTGCATTAAATAAATGTGAATAACATCATTGCTTCCCTCCCAATGACAAGGATGATCAGGTATAGATTACTTACTGAACAGCACTTTCAAGCATGCCAATATTGCAAAAAATGCTTTCTGAGCTCCTCTTTGACTTCCATAGTAATGGCTGCAAATGTGGAACATTCTCCTTCACTGTACTGAAGGAATATCACTGCACAAATTCTTCTGGATTCCTAGATACATATGTGTTGACATCTCTTGGCAGCAAAATGACAATCCATTATTAGGATTATCTATTTAAATAGTGGTCCTCAATCTAGTATTTAAGCTCTATTCAATTATGAGAAAATAACACTTTTAGGGATCACCACAAGACCTGAAGAAAAGATAGAAAAGAGAAAGCTGATGCTCATACATCATTGCATGTGTGCATTGTGAAAGTCATATCACTAGGTCAGAAGTAGTAATTTTCACAATACATGGTTCTACAGGGTTCAAAATCAAAGAGTTTTTAAAAAAGGAAGAGGAAATCTCTCATACTACAGTGACTGATTTCTTGTTATATGCACCAGGCATATGTCCATGTAGCTTTTCTTCTTTAAAGAAATGTCCCTATGAAAAAGGAAATTTACTAGCTGAGAGCCTCAAGCAGCAGTTAATTCCCCCGAGCAAGAAATAAAAATATGTAAAGGGCACAAATATATTAATGCATGAGCTTCTTGGCCTACAGGGTGCCACTTTTTAATTTCAAGTGCATAAAAAACTCAGCTAAAGTTTAGATGAAAGCTGTAAGGTGCCTATAACACCACTACCTCTCCCTGCTGAAGGAAAAAGGATCATGAAAATACAAGCCATTTTATTATTTCTCCCTGGTAATAATTCTTTTCAAAACATACTGTTAGGTTGCTAGGGAATACAGAGTACAAAACAACAATATCACTAGAGACAATGTTACCAGTCCAAGCATTATGCAGTATAATACAAGGATTAACCTTCATAAATTAAATTATCCAGATTTTAATATCCCAAGTAAATAAATATATCACCCTAAACAAAATGTTAAATTTAACACTCACTGGAATAGACTGACTGTCAAAACTAGGAATAAGAAAAACATGCATTAAACTTCTCTCAAAGTCACCCATACACAGCCATACACCATACACAAACTGCTTTGATTGTTACAAGATTAACACTGACTCTGTTATTGAATGGATCAAGAATTTTAATGTAATGCTGATGGATTACAAAACAGTGGATGACCAAGAGTCTAAGGATTTAAATTTTAGCACTCCATTGTAGTTGGTGAAGTCCTTTCTTCTTAAAAGGCTACATTGTAAGGCTGCATGACCTATCTGCAAATAATACTCTGTGGACTGCTTTTTATGTTTTTTAAAAACTCTCTGGCTGACGATTTTATGAATTTGGAGATTAGCACAGGGATAAAGAGTCTTTCACTTTTAGGTTGTTACAACAGAGCCTAAAGCAGCAGTAGCTGAAAATCGGTACATCACCCACAGCAGTAGTGGCAGAATCCTAAGGCCCAAAGATCATTATTGCAGAAAGGTGAGTGAAAGAGAAGATAAGAAACATCATTCCTCCCTTAAACACCCATTATAAGAATCCAGCTGAGTATCAGACAAGCCCTGTCCTCTTCTGTACTGCTGTATGAAGGACAAAGGATAAAGCAAATGCATGCATGGGCAGCATCCCTGCTGCCCAGTTTACAGAGAATATGAAGAACACTGTGGAAGAATCAATGTAGATTATTGTAACAGGAATGATGACTTACCTACACGGACTTCAGACTGTGAATATTCTTCTGAGCATATTAAACACGAAATTGGCTACGGTGGTAGATAGCAAAATAATGGGAGAGAAATTACAGCTTCGAAAGCTACTGTTAAAAATTAACTAGAAATTGCTATTGTTCCCAGGTCTGAAATGTAGTTAGTTACAATTACAGCTACATTTACTCTAACATTTAAAGCAAACGTTTAGAATATTTACTTTCCCAGTTTTCAAAGTAACTTACTAGTTTTATTTCCTTTACTTCCTTTTTTAAAAATCTGAGTGCTGCCCTATGTTGTGAAACAAAAAACTCTCTTCCCATCTGCTTCCACATTGCCTTAACACTCACAAAAGCATACAAGATATGGTGAGCTAGCACTTGAACCATTTGAAATTATCCTCCACAATTTAATGAAGCTGTAGCTCAACTTTAAACACAACTTTAAAAGCCACAGTAAAGTTATTCCTTGCTCTGTTACAATCAGTTGTTGTTGTTGTTGTTGTTGTTGTACGCTTTCAAGTTGTTTCTGGCTTAAGGTGAACCTACCATGGTATTTTCTGGGGCTGAGAATGTGTGAGGTGCCCAAGGTCACTCAACAGGTTCCATGGCAAAGCAGGGAATCAAAACCTGGTGTCCAGGGTCACAGTTCAACACTCAAACCACTACGCCACGCTGGCTCATGTTGCAGTCGTAGTATCATGTAATTATGCTTTTGTCATTAGAAAAGGGGATTAATTACAGGTGATTTATTATCTGAAGCTACTTACTTCCCAACTCTGACAGGATTATGCAGCTGAAGCTCAAAAGCTTTGTTTCTGACACCAGACATCCATAGAGTGGGCAAATGTCAAAGCCAATAAGCCAGTGCAAGGCTTACAAGATTGGTTGTCTCTCCATTTTTATTTAGTGCTCATCTGCTAGGACAGTCATAAGTAGTATAAGTTAACAACTCCTGTAAGCACAGCAGAAAACTCAGAGAGGGCTGTTTCATATTATACAATCGTTCCACTATAATTCCATCTTAACTGCCATGGCTGCATCAATGACCTTATCCCATGGAATCCTGGGGTGTGTAGTTTGGTGAGACACTAGAGCTTTCTGGCTAAGAATTCTAAATACCACTCCCTAAACTGCAAGACTCATAATTCTATAAGAAGGGACCAATGCAGTTACTGGGGAATCATAGCACCATAACTGTGTAATGTTAAAGGTCCTAGAGAGGAATAGCTGCATTAAATCTTCAGCACCTAGAAATGTTACTCCCCTTTTTACCCTCCAACTAAGAAAAATGATTTTTTTTTTCCTTCCAAAGTTATCTTTGTTTTGACTCAAGTGTGATCTCTAGGGTTAATATTACATCATCTTTTAGGGAAAACAAAAATGTCCCTGAAGACCTATTCCTTGGAGATCTACTGGAGTCTGTCTCTCAAGTGATAGTCTCAAAGATAAATAACAAATCTGCCCCTATGGAAAAATGAAAGCAAATGTCGGAACACAATAAATAAATGAATAAAATTCCAGACCTAAAGAGAAAGGTCAGGAATTTCTTTAAAAAGAGAGAAAGAGAGAGAGAGAGAGAAGCTCACAAAGAACATGTTTGCAGTTTGTTTCCTTATGCACCTCATGGTCTCATCCTTAAAAGCATAGTATTGAGAAGATGCAACAGCTTCTTCTTCTCATTTCTATGGTAGCAGTGCTGCAGCAGCTTTTATATTATTCACTTCTCATTTGTCACTGTTCAAAGGAGCCTCACATGCACAGCTTTCAGGCATTACATCCTTAAAAATGTACTGAAACTTAATTTGTTTTCTGTGTATTTTTATGCACAGGATTTTAAGCAGAAAGCTCCCTCTGTTGAAGAACAGCTTTAGAACAGTTGATCACACTGATCAGCAACACACACATTATTATTATGTGCTGTGTTAGACAATAAAATATAATAGGAAAAAAATGTCTCCCTATCACTACCTTTCGAATTCAGAAGAATTTCATGCTAGCATGATCTATTAAGTCTGTTATCCAATTACACTGATACAGCATCATTTGGAAAATCGCAGACAGATATTTGGCAAAACTGTTCTACAAGTATGAATGAATGTTTCTTCCTGACCCTAGGGTAGATTCATATAACTGAATAGTTCCCTCTATAATGCAAGGAGTATTTTCAGTCCCCATTAAGCTGATTTCACTGAAGTGGAACAGTGCATGAAAGATTCACAGCCACAACTATCTTGTTAGAAAGCCAGTTTTCCCTACTTTGTGAAAGAATTAAGCCATTGTTCTTTGGAGTTTTTCAGCTCCATATGACATGGAGTCCCTCTAACCAGTGATTACAAAGTCACATTTTTCAAAAAGGTGTCAGCACACATTCTTAGCAATAAATTATTATCTCAGAACCCAGGAGTGTTTCTATTACTGTCAAATTTTTTTTCTTTTTTAAAACTTGAGTCTCATCTCTGATTACTTTGTTCTGAATTCAGTTCTACTACGTAATTGTTTTGAATGTAAGCAAATGAAGATTCACCATTAATTGTAGGTTGTATAGAAATCACATCCTTGGCTTTTAATGCATTATTTTCACATTGCGCTGAATATCTTTTGTAATTTTGACAGGCAAATGGAAAGAAAAAGTCACTCTTTCATTTGACCACAGTTTGCTTTCTTATTTATCTCTTTTTTAAATGAGGAGTCATGATCATCTCCCCAGTCAGAAAAATAATCCATTCGGCCCCTGACTATCTTGACTCTCCTTTACTGATACAGCAAAAGCCACTGAAAATGACTTTCCTAAGACCTCAGTGAGACTGAAACTTCCCTGACTGGCCACTTGAGATTTCAGTCAGGCCAGTCTTCATTGGAGACATTACCAACAGACTAAGGATTATTTCATAAATTTATTTATTTCAGAATTTTTTTTTATTGGACGTTTGCCTGTAATTACTTTGTGTAGTGTATGAAGATCCTACCAACCACATGAAAGATCTCTTCTTTGCTTGTTAACATGAAACATTTTGAATATTGGTCCTTCATAGTTAGGACACACAGATATCTACAGATGACCGGCTTACCTTTGTGAAAAAGTGCAGAGATTCTACACAGATTTTTAAGTCACCACTATATGCCCAGTTACCATGCAAATCATCTTGACTCTAGAACTATAAACAACTGCATTCTACCAAACAATGCATTCTACCAAAAGGTACAATAATTTCCTTTAAATTAATGCTTTTAATGCTTACTTTTTCTGTTTTAACTTTTTCCACTTTTCACTTTTTTCAACTCCATGGTTATTTGATTGCTAGCAACACTTTAATAAGAAAAAGCTAACAAGACAAGATTTCTCAGAATGAATCTGATATTGTTCAGTGGCTTTACGTGAACTTTCTGTTGATCCACTTATGACCCCATCAACACTCAAGTTTGGATTGACAACAGCTTTGAGCTACTTCATACAAATCCATTTACACAGAATGATGTCACTTCTGTGAGAATCACACATACATTACTGATGTATGAACATGGGATTTTTTGTACTCAAACCATTACTCCAGAAAACATTTTCTTAAATACTTTCATAAAGACCACTGCTGAGAAGAATAGCTGCATCTACATCTACTATATACATATATTTTTTTAAAAAAATGAAATCATATATGGATCCAGAGATCCCTTGTGGGCTGGACAGGCCTACTGTCAGGTGGATCTGTAACTGGTTGACTGACCGTTCCCAAAGGGTGCTCACCAATGGCTGCTTTTCATCCTGGAGAGAAGTGACTAGCAGGGTGCCACAGGGTTCTGTCCTGGGCCCAGTGCTGTTCAATATCTTCATCAACGACTTGGATGAAGGAATAGAGGGCATGCTCATCAAATTTGCAGATGACACCAAATTGGGAGGGGTTGCTAATACGTCAGAGGATCAAAATTCAAAATGACCTGGATAGATTGGAGAGCTGGGCCAAGGCTAACAAAATGAAATTCAACAAAGAGAAGTGTAAGGTTCTACGCTTGGGTAGAAAAAATGGAATACAGAAATACAGGATGGAGGACACGTGGCTGGATAGCAGTATGTGTGAAAGGGATCTAGGAGTCTTAATAGACCACAAGCTGAACATGAGTCAGCAGTGTGATGCGGCAGCCAAGAAAGCCAATGCAATTCTTGGTTGCATCAACAGGAGTATGGTGTCTAGATCGAGGGAGGTACTGGTACCACTCTACTCTGCTTTGGTTAGATCTCATCTTGAATACTGTGTTCAGTTCTGGGCACCTCAATTCAAGAAGGACATGGTCAGGCTGGAACAAGTCCAGAGGTGAGGGGCCTGGAAGCCATACCCTATGAGGATAGACTTAGGGAGCTGGGTATGTTTAGTCCGCAGAAGAGAAGGTTAGGAGGGGACATGATAGCCATGTTTAACTATTTGAAGGGATGCCATGTAGAGGAGGGAGTGGGCTTGTTTTCTGCTGCTCCAGAGACCAGGACAAGGAGCAATGGATTCAAGCTGCAGGAAAGAGGGTTCCACCTGAACCTCAGGAAGAACTTCCTGACAGTCAGGGCTGTCCAACAGTGGAATATGCTGCCCCGGAGTGTAGTGGAGTCTCCTTCTTTGGAGGTTTTTAAGCAGAGGCTGGATGTCCATCTGTCGGGAGTGCTTTGAGGGTGTTCCTGCATGGCAGGGAGTTGGACTGGATGGCCCCTGTGGTTTCTTCCAACTCTACATTTCTATGATTCTATGAAGGTACTGGGAGCCTAATAAGCACATGGAACATACCAACTCATAAGCACTTCTCCACTACATATAATGAAAAAAGTAATTCATTGGGACTAGTGTTGCCTGGAGCTACTCACTCCAATGAAGTGAATTAGAAGTCTCATATGCACAGGAATTCTTTGTGGACGTCAGGAAGATGAGCTTTGGATAGCCAAAATTGTGGAAGAATCCATGTTTTAGGCACCAGAGAGATCCACTTAAAGTAGAGTGACAGGACACTACTGGTGGTCTGCTGCATGAGAATGACATGCTCTAACCTTTAAAGAGCTATGCAGTAGGAGAAACTTGTCCACTCAAGAGAATCAGACAGTTTTCAAAATGCAATTAACACTAAATATATAGTGTTTACATATTTCGTCCTAAGTTTCTAGTCAGCCAGTTTTTATGATTGCCACCAGTCCTTCATTCCCATGAGGCTCATCCATGAGAGGAAGAATGTGTTTTTGTGTATTTTCATTGATATTTTTTTTTAAAGATGAGAAACACTAATAATTTTGAGAACTTGTGGAAAGAGAATTCATCCATTTAAAAGCTTGGGAAGGGAATGCTGGTATACCTGAAGCAACTGTGTAATCATCCAAGGGACATAAACCAGCCTTTCCCTATTGGTCATGTGTCAAATGGTTGGACTATGAATCCCATCATCCTACATAACATTGATGATGCAAAATAGTTAACATGAAGAAAAATATGTCACTTTGTAGATTTTGCTTGAAATGGTTGAAATTATATATTGTTCATCACCAAAATCTTGTATCAAGTGACTTTTATTTTAGTGCATCCTCCTAGAACTCAGTTGACAACGCTTACATTCTCGCTTGTTCACACAGATTGTGAGAGTTCAGCAACTATGAAAATATGCCAGTTAGAGGGCACACATATCTAAAAATGTTAAATTATGCATTGCTGTTGTTATCTGCATCTCAATCCTTTGATGAGATGATGCCTAGGGCACAGAAGATGCACCCAAATAACTGAAAATTTTACAGACTTAATCTAAACAGGGCACATTTTCTGATAACATTATAAAATTACTACTGTACTATGTTAATTTGCAATTTTAAGTCACTTTCCATTTCATATGTTCAGGTACTTCTCAAGTACTTCACTACACATCAGACACTTTTGAAGTTCCTTCCATAAAACTCTGCTGGACACCACACTTCATTAAGTCAAATGCAAATAAAATGAACTTTAACTCCCTTCAGGCAATCAGTTTTGCCAACCGTGCTTCACATTTAACTCTTTAAACTTAGTACTTCTGTAAGCTAAAGGAACAAGCCATAACCTTTCTAATTCAACATGTTTAAACGTGGTCAAGTGAATAAAATGAAATGCTCTTATTGGTTGATTTATGTAGCAATAAATATTCTAATTGCAACAAATATGAACACCCAAATCCTATAACTCACTGTACCAGGCAGGATTCCACCACTGTAATGTCAAGAAGCTCAGAGTACTTAATCTGGATGCCATGTCTGGGAACATGAAATATGCAGGAAGGTTCAAAGACATGTGATGCAAAACTTATCTTTGAATGAAATAATTTGAATTTTCCTCTCTGTTTTTCTAACCAGCAGTGGACGTGAGCAGGGGATCCAAATTAAGAACACAACATGGATGGGCAGTGGTTAATGCTCCCCTCATTCATGTCATTCCTCCACCGAAAGTCCATTCCCAAGCTGCTATTTACTTCTATAAGCATGTTGGTGGATAAGAGAGGAGCTTTTGGTGTGTGACTTTTTAAAAAGAATTCCCACCCCTGTGTCCTGGTCCCTGAGTGGATCATGAGCTCTGAAAGTTTCTTTCTTTCTTTTTTAAGTAGAATCTAAACCACAAGTTTCAAAATGTCTTCTCTAGCACAAGTGGTCTATCAGTCATGGGAGGCATGAGATTTTCAATTCATTTGGGACAATGAAACTGCCATTTTAACAAGAGTGGTGTACTGGACCCAAGACTCACAGGGATGAAGCACCAGGGAATTTTGATTAGCAGAGAAATTATTACTATTTGTCCTCAGGTTTCTCCATCTCTCTGCACTTAGGTGCAAATCTCAAAATAATTAGGGGAAACTGATTTCCCCAGCAGCAATGCTTTCTTGCTATGAATGAATACAACAACCTGAATTGTTGCATTTACCTTGGTGAAGTGGCTGTGACTACTGAGAGAGTAGGTATTTAAACTTCAATATTCACCACTACACCACTAAGCAAAAGTTTCAGCCCTAATCACACCAGCTTCAATGTTCCATATGAATCAGGATAATTTAATTCAAGTTAAATACATTTACCATCATGGTCTAGATACTAAATAGATGTTGTTCATCACTTCTCATCTGTACACTCAGTGACTGACAACTGTGAATTGTCTATTTAAAGCCATGATATTGACGTGATAGTTGCATTGTGGTGTTTTACCTCAGATGGCCCATTTACACACTTGTCAGTCATTAGTTGATACTGCAATTGCCAGGCAAAGAATGTGCATGTGTGAACCAGATTTTACACTGACAGAACAACTAGTAATCAAGAACCAGTTTTGAATTTTTCTTGTAGGCTGACAGTTAATAATTTAGTTTGTCAATTCTTTTATATCTCTGTTTCCCAAACTGCCAGAAAGGCAGGCCAGATACACATACATTCCTTCTGGCATAATGTCTAAATGCCTATTTTTGTAGTGTGTGCACATAATTACTTATTTCAAGCATATTTTGTTTAGGTCCACAATGTAGCCTTTGGATATTTGAAATTCCACAAGAATAATAGGTTTGTTGTCATGTATTAACAAGGGCAACAATATTATATGTGTCTCTGCATGATTGTTATCAGATGTTTGACTGGATAATGATATTATATAATTTTCAACACACAGTGGGAAACTATGTACTTCAGGGCTCTGATTTTTTTAAAAAAAATTTAATTTTCAGTAGTAGTAAGTACTAAGATCTGTTGGGGGAAAAACAGCTATCCTGAAGAGGATATTATTCTAATCATACCAGGCAACCATCCAGAATATATGTACGTGTGTGTGTGTGTGTGTGTGTGTGTGTATTCCTATTAACTCAAGAATCACCATGTGGACAGGAAACGAAGTCTTAAAAGAACCATCAATGATCAGTAATTCTGTTGCTAGAACAAGAATGCAGAGAGCTAAGTTCAAATCCATCCTCGACCATAAAAGTTCACTAGATGACTTTCAGACATTTGTCATCCCTCAGCCTGCCCCATAGAATGAGCTGATTACTTTTTTGAAGATAAAACTGAGTTGTGGATATATATGCTAGGCTATTCTTAAGAAGATGGCTATGATACAGATATAATTAAATAAATAAAGCAATAGTTCATTCTAAGCACAAATGGAATGACCAGTTACAATTCTTTCTGGCACGTCTCAGAAAAGGCTCCTCTGCTGAGTTTCTGTATGTCCCCTTACTTCCACAATCTCTGTGACCTTCTGTATAACATAAAGAGGGTCTATGGGAATGCTGCTGTGAGGACAGAAAAGTGTAAAACCTAGCTGCGTGAATCTGTATCCAACTGAGATCCTCCAAAAATGCCTTTGAAATTACAGAGGCATGGTGGGGGTTGGACTGGATGGCCCCTGTGGTCTCTTCCAACTCTATGATTCTATGATTCTACAGAAACACCTGCAATAATGGGCACAGTGTACCTCTAGCTTACATTAGTCCCATTTTGGCTATTTAACATAAATTCTTTCTTTTATACTCCACATTTCTCCCATTACAGAACCCAAGACAGCTTACAACACAGGTTAACATAAAATGCAACTAAAATTCATTAATAATAATCTGACAACACAATTTGAAAGCAACTAAATAAACTATTATATTAAAGCCAAACACAGAATTAAAAACATTTAAAAACAGAAGGCAATGGAAAGGAGCACAATATTGTGCATAAACACCACCATCTTCACAGACAGTTAATGGCCAAAAGCCTGTCTACATAGAAAGGTCTTCTTTGACCAGCAGGAAAACAGAGCATGAACCAGTCTAGCTTCCCATACCATTTCACAGCCTAGGAGCAGCCACTCAGAAGGCCCTCTCTCTTAACCTTACCACAGGTATAAGGGTCACAGAACCAAGATAAAGCCTTTGCCTGAGGATCTCAGCAGGGGTTTCATATGGGGAAAGGAGTTTGAAATAGTCTAGCTGTAGCCATTCAGAACCAGATACCTGAAAGTATACATAAGCCAAACCCATTTTGAAGGATTTGGGATTGAATTCACCTTAAGTGATAGATAGATTCAAGTACCTACTCTACAATAACACTATTATTTCAACACATCAGTAAAAGTAAATAGCTGGAGTCACCAGAGCCATTTTACATTGTGTCATGCCTTCTCCTAATTGTCTGCATTACAGTCTGTTTAAATTAAAAATCACAGCTGCTCAAGGCTGGTTCAACAATTAGGCAAGCTGATATAGCAGCATTAAAATGTAGAAAATTGCTGGTTATTCCACATATTGATGTATGTTTATTACCCTAGGAGAAACATTTCAGAAGTTTTGCCTCAAGCATTAAAATACCTTGGGCCATTTTTGAAGCTGGGAACAAAGCGGAAGATAAATAAGGTGTGTTAACATGTCTGTTTCATACTGGTTTCAACAAGTACTGAATTTAGACTACTAGAATATCTCCAAACATGTGTTTGTGTGTGCATGCTGTTTCTGTGTGTTCATCTCTGTGTTAGTTCCTTTAGAACTAGCCCCTGGAATGTTTTACTTTTCTAGTAATGATAATAAACTCGCCAACAAGCTCCAAAAAAAGGAGAGGAAACTCAGAAAGTGAGATACAAAGGACAATCTAGCCACGCATTTCTTTCCCAGCTTTTTGAATTAATCAGTCCCTGCTGTGGAACCATTTTCTCCAAGGGATAAACTTGGAGTGACTAGGCCAAACTGCTAACTTTTTCCATTTCTGCTAAGATTACATTAGAAAATCAAGTTTTCTTTCTGAGTTGAATATGCAACTTTCTTAAACACAGCACATTTTCTGGACTACATAAACACTAAATTCAGTGGGTATTGTGACTTATCCATATAAAACATTTAACTAGGAAATCTGCATGAGAGCAATCATTATTTCAAAATATATTTGCAAGCTTAGGCCCTCTGCATGTCTGTTTTGGCACTGCAAGATAACTGGCTTATAGATTTATCTTCATTTGTATAGTAGCTAATGATAATTTTCTGTACATATTTTAAATACAGCATTTGTCATTTACTCTTCTTCCACATAACCGCACTGCAAAATGAGATACTTAAAAAAAAATTAATGTTTAATAAAACTTGCAAATAGTCCATGAAATTATCAAGACTGTACCCTGAAACTACATTCTGTGCATACTCCTAAAGAAAGGGAAAGAACTGCCATGTAGAGAAGAACTAAATTTTTTATTCTTGAAGCTTCAACCTAATGCTGGAATTTAGCATTCAAAATGCTTTCCCACTGAATTAAGCAATTGTTAATCTTACTTCCTTCTGTCTCTCACTTGCTGACAAACTCTTTGTATTATTACTTTAGCAGATGTTCACTATTAACATCTCTCTTCAACATTAACTAACCACACTTAAAGCAAAAAAGAAAAAGTTGTGCTGCTTTGGAATATGCTCCAGCTAATTTGTTCCATTCTTCCTAACAGACATATATTTTTAAAATTTAAATTAAAACTGCTGAAATATGAACATCATTTACATGGACTTCCTTATCCAGTGGCTTAGTATATTAAGAAAATTATCTTCTTAGTTAGATTACCAAGTAATCTTCAACCTACACTGGCTGAGAACCTAATTTCTTCCTCTCTTCAGTTCAGGCATCTTTCTCCCAACAGGCTCTACAAATTCTAGTTGTTGAACTGGCTTAAAAATGTCCCTGATTATTCTCATTTGTATACAGAAAGGATTTTGGCAACCCTTGAACAGAGAACAGCTTGTTAAAGGTTAAACTCTGTGAGACATTTCAGCCGCCTGTGATTCCCAGTTCTCTTTAGTTACTGAAAGCTGTGGTTCTATAATACAACATAATATGGTATTAGTACATTGGAGTTCCACATTTGCACCTAGCCTGGAGGAAGGCCTGACATTGGCCAATCGATATTGTGGAACAAACAACTCAGAACTTTCAATCCTTGGGGCTGACCTTGGCATGGGAGGGACAAGCTCCTATTAAAACTGATTTTCACAAGTTTCACATCACTCAGGCCTTCATTATTGTTATCATCACCACGATTGCCATGGTTAACTACAACATCTAAGCGCTCCTGATCTCTGTCTCTCTCATGCACATACACAGAGACACAAACACCAGGGCACATCAGGCATTTATTTCACAAATCCTCTCTAATTCCTGCTTTGCTTTCCAGACTGACCTTATATACTCCCTCCCCTTCTGTCTGCCCATCTCCTTCTCTCTCCCAAAGACTCAGTTAGAGATTTCCTGGTCCCAAATGCTGCTACCATTCATTTGGGGGGTAGATCCTTTAATGCATTTTAATTGAGATCCGCAACACAACAACAACAAAATCTATCTCCTTCTTGTTCAACTCCCAACCTTTTATCACAAGATGAAATAACATATTTTTTTAAAAAAAGGGGGGACTATAGACCCAAAGTGTGTGTGTGTGTGTGTGTAAAACTTTGCAACAAACAGCATCCTCGCCCCCACCCACCTCATCCAACTCTCTGACTTCATTCTGTATTCATCTCTCGTTTACAAAGCCTATTATGATCCGAGGGGAGAGAGAGAAAGAGACAGAGAGAGAGAGAGAGCTGCTGAAATCTTTCCTACGCACTAATTTGAGGGCTAACAAGCTCGCAACTGTCCCGTCCTTTGTATCATCGCCAAACTCTGCTCGTCCATTCAACGAAGTATTTGGGGGGGGGGGGGGGGACAACCCCTTCAATGGGTTTGGAGCCCAGTTTTTTCTTTCTTTCTTACCTGATGGAAGAGTCACAAAAGTCCACGCGAAGGAGAAGAAACGTTCTGCCCTTTTCTATTCGTCTCTGTGCAAGGATAAACCTCTCTCTTTCTTCTTCTTTTGGATGGTCTCGCTTGAGCAACCACAATAAAAAGACCCCCAAAAATGTGTTTTGGAAGAGGGGAGACGTTGCCAAGAAGGGAAGCCAACAGCCCGGGGTAAAAACTCAGCAAAAAAAATCCCCACGTCGAACAGGGCGTCAAGAAGCACCAGAGGACTGCAAGAGAAAGAGGACGACAGAGAGAAACCTCCGTTTCCGTCCGATAAGCTCCTTGGCCAAGTTGCTTCTGGGAGCGGACAGAGCGGAGGGTGAAGAAAGGGGAGGAGACGCCTTCCAAGGGCGGGCAAGGCCAGAAGGGCTCAAGAGCCGGCGGGCTTCCCGGGTTCAGCACCAGAGCTTCAGCGGACAGCACCAGCTCTTCTCCCCTCCGGTTCGTCTCCGCCACTGAAGCCGGCAGCTTCTCCCGCGCTCCGCTCCCCGCCCCGCAGCGGCCGCCACTCAGCCCCGGCGCGTCCCGCCTCTCCTCGCGCACCCCCTCCCTCCCCCCTCCCCTCCCCCCTCCCCTCCCCTCCCTCCGCCGCCTTCCGCCTGAGCCTCACGTCAGAACCCCCCTCCCGCCCGCCCCCCGAGCTCTTCCCTCATTTGCATAAAGGCCGAGAAAAGCAGAGCGGGGGGGGGAGAGAAGAGCACTTTCAGACGCGCCCCGTGACCAGCCGGGAAGGCCAGCAGCAGCTGCTGCTTGTGTGTCATCAGGCTGACAGGGAAGCGCTGCCGCGTCGGGCTCGGTGGCAACTGGTAGCCGCCGCCGCCGCTGCCCGGAGAGGGAGGCTGAGGCGCGTGACAAAAGGGGACAAAAACCCCGCAATAAGAAGGACTGCTCCTTGCTGGGAAGCGAGTGTTTGAGACTCCGGGGCTGGGAGAGAAGGGAGAGGAAGCCGGTACATTGTGAGGCGTGAAGGAAGACTGTGTTCGGACTCAGGGAGGGTTAAAACGGAGCCACTTTTCTTGGGAAGGACATGCGGGGGATTAATGAAAGGGAGCGCCAAGCACACAGCTTCCCTCTCCTCCTACCTCTTGGCCTTTGCCTCAGGGGAGGCTGGCAAGGGGGCGCGAAGAGGGGTTCTCCTAGTTAGGAAGCCCCTTGGAGTTCTCTTTCTCCCTCTTTCCCCTCCCTCGGAATGTTTCTTCCTCCAGTTTTGGGGTTGGAGAGCAGGGGAAGTGGGCAAGCCGAAGGCAGGGGTGGCTTTTTTCCGCTTCACCCACACACCTTTCGGCTAGACCGCTCGGCTGCCTTTCTCTCCCGGTGGTGCTGCAATGAGCAAGGAAGCAAGAGCCGCCTCTCACAGAACGTGGAATTCCTCCCCCCGCCCCCGCTCAAAATGCCGTCGCTCTTGGTGCGGACTGGGCTCAGTAGCCTAATCCACCGCCATTTCACCATTTTCTTGTCCCCTGCCCAGCGAGCAGGCAAAGTTTGAAGGCGCTCCAACAAGGGGCGACGGCTTTTTCCTCGCTTGCTCCCTCTGTATGGCTAAGCCCAGGTCTTTCCACCTGCGCGACATAAGGACCGGATGCACAGACGGGCAGAACATTGCAGAAGGACAAGATAGGCGAGCAATTCCAGGGAGCATTGACTGTCACTTGCTCGAGCCTTCCTCTTTGAGAGGGGGGGGGGATGTTATCTCTATTCTCTCCTCCAGGGTTGCACATTAGGACTCTCCAAATGTCATTGGACTGCATCTCCCAGCACTTCTCATGTTAGTGATGCTGGCTAGGGTTGATGGAAGCTGCAGTCCAACAATTTTTGGAGGATCACATTTTGCTCACTCTGATATAAACTATTTTAAAAAAAAAAATGAAAGCTGAGTTCAAAAGGGCAACAACCAGTCTTCTAAGGAGCAGGTGCTGTTTCTTCTCACCCTCAGTGCCTCCAGGTAGCGTGCTTCAGGGGACAGACAATGAGACATGGAAGCAAAGAAAGGATACCCTTGCTTAATGTCTCTGTCTCACTGCCTTTGGCCACCAGGGTGATATAGACTGAAAACATAGTGCTTAGAGAAGGAGAGAGCAGCCACCTCTACTTCCTCACCTTACTTTCAGCAGGGTAATATGCACAGGTGAGGTGAGGAGTGTGTTACGCTGTGTACTGGGGTTCCCGGGAGGGACACCAAAATGTGCTCAACTAAGGTGGGGAAAATTAGCTCAGAACACTGCTTAGCGTTACGAGAGGCAGGGTAACGTAGCGAGATCTTAAACCCTATGTCTACGGGGTCGGGTCGAGTCAAGTAGCACACAGAAGTTGAAACAATAAATGATGTTTTTTAAACACAAGCAAAACAGTGTATGCGACACACTCACACAAGATAACTAAAGAAATAAAGGTTGGAGTGGTATAGAGGGATTTTTAGAGGGATTGTTGGTTTGAGTGATACTTCACCTGTCCTGAAGCCTGGAAAAATGGAGAGCGAGGCTGGGGTGCGATGTAGCTCAGCACGTGGAGCTGAGGGGAGGCTCGCCAAGCAAAGCGGCAGCAAGGCGGGATGAAACTCGGGAGCGATCCGAGGAAGGTCTTGGAATCAAGGGGTTTTATAAGGAGAATTGTGACTGCAGGCTATGCCGTACTTGGGGGAAAACAATAGATTTGGAGTTGGAGACAAAGCCTCCGAAAGGTCAGAATCTGAATGATTGAGTTATCGTAGCGGTTCTCAGTAGAGTAGGCAGTATGCAAACGCAGAGTACTTGGGTATTGTATAGTTAACCCATCAAGCTGCCAGTGCGGGGCAGAGGCTCTTTTGTAGGTTGCTTGCATACCTAATTAGAGTACTTGCCTAGAGGTCTCCTAAAGCAGCGAGTCAGCTATTTTCTGGCCTGCCTGTATTGTCTAGGAATATTACGGCAATTAACGGCCAAGCTTGTTTACGTGCTTGTCCAGTGGCTTCACAAGCACGTGGAGGGGAATAGAGAAGTGAAGCTGAATTGTGATATCTAGAGGATATCTTTTTAATATCCCCAAAGCTCAGACTAGCCAGGGCAGTAACAAGTGCTCACCTAATCCTGATGCTTGGTCACCTGAATTGCTTACCTGTGGAGCACAAGAGAGAAATCCCCCACTTTTTTACATAAAAAACAAAAAGATGGGTAAGGAAGATGACTGATGACCTTTTTTGCTGAATCACAAAACCATGACTGCAGCCTTCTCCAGTTTTTATTCTGGCAATCCTGCCTCCACACAATTCTTTTAAAACTTTTACAGTAGACATTGTTTCAGCCATTTTGTTTTAACTGGTATTGCAAACCACTGTGGGCTCCCATGTTGAAAGAAAGGTGGAATATTAATTAATTAATTAATTAATTAATATTGTTCAACCTTTCTTTCTGTTGGCATCCAGGATTGAGCAAGTGATGGTTGTCTCTCTTTTTCTCTGTGGTTGTCCTCTTTACCTTTGCCTCTGCTTGCCCATTGCACATTTGGGCAATGGAGATAAAAGAACTGGACTTAGCAGAGACTTTCTAATGGTGGGAGCAAGTTGATATCTTATTCACTTCCTTTCACTTCCCTTCTACCTCTGGCTGCTCACCCACCCTTACTGGGTACTGCAGTGGAGAAAGAGCGCTTTCTGCACTACTGTTCAATGAAGAAAGAAGCCCCTGCCACATCTCCCTCTGCCAATGAAGAAAGAAGCCCCTGCCACATCTTTCTCCCAGTTCATCATGTGCACAAGACTGCATTAGTTAGGCCCAAGCACTGGCACCATAGAAAGGCAATGCATGTAGGTGATAGGATGAGATAGATGGCTGCCACTGCATTGATTAGACCTCAGTATAACACTACAGAAAGAGAGATGGCAAGCAAGCAAGAAGAGTTCTCTCTCCTTCTCTAGGCATCATGCTTTCTCTAGGCAAAATGGTGGGCCCATCTCTCCCTGCTAATCCTCAGGGCCAGGGAAAGAACAGAAGTAGCATCAGCCAATACTTTATTGGTCTGACACTTCTCTGCCACTTTTGGTGAGACATCTTTATATATATGCCTTCAAGTCTCCAAGTCAGCTCATGGTGACCCCATGAATTTCATAGGGTTTTCTTGGGCAAGGAGTACTCAGAAGTGATTTTGCCAGTTCCTTCCTCTGAAATATAGCTCACAGTGGCCTAGAAAAAAGGCACCATGGAAGGACATCTGAGGATTTCCTGAGTTAAGACTCTACATACACACCACTCACGCTGCCTCCCTCATTCTTTTTCAGCGTATGTAGGAGAGGAGGAGAATACAGTACTTTTATTTGTCCCTCCTCAGTCAATTGCCTGACTTTGTTTCCATATAAGAGTGTTAAACACTCTTCTGCAAATGTATGTTTAGCTGTCCTTTAAAGAAATTTCAGCAATTGAAGACACCATGAAAGAATTCCAGAAAGCATACAACATACAATTATTACCATCATCATCATCATCATCATTATTATTATTTTATATCCCACAGTTGAGACTCTAACAACATATTTAAAAACTCTAACGAGACTCTAACAACCTATTTAAAACAGTACAGATTACAGCTATACAAAAGCTTCAATATAAATATAAACATTTGAAAACAATGAAACAATAAAATTAAAACATTGAACAACATAAACATTAAAATTCATTAAAGGACAACATACAAACTTGAAAACAGCACCACACAGCATTAAAAGCTTTTCCGAAAGCCTGACAGCACAAAAAAAATGTCTTAACTTCCTGATGGTGATTCTAGAAAAAATATGTGTGTGACTGAATAAAAAATAGGAAGAGAGATAAAATTAATACTAAACTCTATACTATGTATACAACATAATGTTACATATTATAATTACATTAAATCAACATATGATTACAGAGTCTAACAAAATAATAACAAAATGGCAAATAAGTCAACTGACAAAAAGTTGGTAGTGGGCGAGAATATAATTATAAAAGAGAAATACCAACCAAAGTTCATCAAGGACCGTTTAATATGCATGTTAATTTTTTCTATACATGTAGCTATTTAGGTGGAAGAACATCTAAAATGGAACCACCTCAACTGAGATCACAGGGAAACTTGTCTGAGATTTACATTGATATCTTCTTCTGAGTAGGCAGACCAATTTATTGTCCTGGGCTCTTAGACCCCTTCAAAACTTGTAAAGAAGTTTATCTAGCTTTCCTCAGATGATTTATCGATTATATTTTATATGTTGTCTTTTGTTATTTTACTGATAATTCTCCTTTTTCAGCCAACTTGAAAATACCCATGTATTGATGTTTTGCAGGATAGATTATTTATTCTTGTATTTATTTTATATTCCACTTTTGTCCCAAATGGGACTCAAAGCAGCTTACAATATAAGTTTAAAACAGCTAAAACAATATTAGGTGCAAAAGTTTTAAAAAACATTGAACCACCAATTGAATAAAACACTACTTTTAAGACATTGACTTCAAACAACCAAAAATATCTGCAAATGCATAATTAAAATATCACACCTAATTGCATGTCCTAAAGCTGAAGGCCTATTTCAATGGGAAGGTTCCTGCAAGCCAATGAAAGGATAGCAGAGATGGAGTGAATCAAACTTCCCTTGGGAGGGAGTTCCATAGCCTAGGAGCAGCCACTGAGGAGGTTCTGCATTGTGTCTTTAGCAGATAAGTCTGGGTGAATGGTGGGATGGAAAGAAAGCCATCCCCCAAAGATCTATAAGACTCATAGGGGGACTTTCAGACAGGCTGGAATTAAGCGATACAGGGCTTTGTAGGTGAGAACCAGCACTTTGAATTGTGCCCAGAAACAGATTGGCAGCCAGTGCAACTTTTCAGCAAGGAGATTATATGTTCCCTTTAACCAAGCCCAGTGAGCAGTCTAGCTTTATAATTTTGGATATGCTGAAGTTTCCAAACAGTTTCCAAAGGCAGCCTAGAGGCAGAGTGTATTACAGTAATCCAACTGGAATATAATTGAGACATGTGCCGCCATAGCCAGAACAGATTTCTCAAGGACTGTCTACAGCTGCCAGAATAGTTTTAATTGTGTAAATAGGCCATCATCAAAACCTGGTTATCTAGGCTCAGATCTGTGTCTGAAAGTTTGCCCAAACTGTGAACATGGAAAAAAACTAGACGGAGGGAGAAACGGTTGGAAAAGAAATGGGAAAACGGTTTTAATGAAGATGGAAGTATTTAACATTTGATATTTTGCTTTATGATAGATTGTTGTTAAATTAAAATGAGAGGAGGTAATTTGTTTAATTTAATTTAGTGAAAGATTAATAGTAGCTTCTGTTATAGTTCTAACTCTTTATTGACATTTTGTAGAAAATATACTTAGGAATTTGTTGGATTTAGATATTGGTAGGTATATGTTACAGAAAGGAATATGTTATAGAAAGGAAGATGAGGAATTTACTGTGATAGATAAGGGAGGTATAAATTGATTTTGTACTTTAATAACTGCCAAAGAGAAGATTGGAAGTCACTTTTACTTTTCCTGTTCTTTTTTTTCCTTTCTTTGTATCTTTTTTTGTTTATCTATTTTTCTTTATAATCTGGGTTTTTTCCCCTTCCGTGTTGCTGTTTTCTTTAATTCTTATTGAATATGAAAAAAATCTTAATAAAAAGAAGTAACATATACAACAATACAACATATTCTGGGGTAAGTATACATAAGATTGCAGCATCAACAGTAATAATAATACAAGTCAAACAGTCCAGTCCAGAAGCAAGTATAGGCTTGTAGGCTTAGGCACTTGAAATCCCGGCTTCTCCAGCCATAGTATACCATTAAGGCTCAGAAGAAAATTAAGGACCCTCAAAATAAGTAAATACAGTATTGTTATCTTTTTATTGAAAAATAAGTTAACATTTTAACTGTAATAATCATCTAATCATGCATTATTAAATGGTATACGTCTATTTGTCAGTAATTAGAATTGTGAAGAACACTTATAGGATATTTTGGGATTTATTTTAAATTTAGGTTCAACACATAAGTACAAGGTATTTGCATAGTCAGTAAAAAAACAGTTTGATGGATTTTTTTCTGGTCTAGAATTATGTGGTGGCTTGCATGTGTGAATCAGCTGTTCCAGATTAATGACAGTGAACAGTCCTCCAATGTCTGACAATTTCAATTCATACAATCCTCCAAAAAGAAGAATATTTGCTTGCTTAACTAACAGTTGTCAAATGACAACACAGCAAGGCTCAACATTCATATATGAATCTTTTCTGAGTAATATTCTGAAAAAGAAGCAAAATTACACTTGAGAAATGCTAGTTGCCTGTTTAGCGCTGAGCTGGCTGCTGATCCCACAAAAAACCACACAGACACCAGCACTTTGGAACAATAAGGCCACAACTTTATTGTCTACAGATGTGATAGGGTCAACATGTGCATGAGTTTGGATCCAGGCACTGGCCAACCCCTCTGTTAGCTGATAATCCAACACCAACCTTGGCCGGGACCACCTGGTGGCAGGCCTGAAGCCACTTGCCCCACCGGGGAGTCCAGAGGCTGTACACGTCACCAGTCACCACACACCTGATTCCCTCTGCACTCTTAACACCCACAAATTCCTTTTCCCGACCTGGGAACCACCTTCCTGAGTCCAGGACCCATGCCGCAGCCTGAAAGTTGTGACAGATAACAGCTACCAAGGCTAAATACCAGGAAAGTGCCTGCAGGGAAGATGGGTGGGACGATGCTACCTGGCTGACTGCAGGGAAGGCAAGAGGTAGAACAAAGAGTCCCCTTTGGATGCTGGAAGGGGAGTTCCAGCAAGGAGTCTGGCACCCCAAGGCAGTAAATGAGGTCAAGCTGGCAGTCAGCCCATTGGCTGCCACCACCACGGAGCAGACCCTCCGCCCCTCGCAGGGCCCACCGGGAACATGGAGGTGACTGTCCAAGCCCACAGAAGTGGCCAGCAAAGCCATATGCCCAGCACTGCCAGCTCAAGTCACAACTCATCTGCAAGGTAAGTATTGCACATTATTTTTCAGTGTGGGGACAGGGTAAAAATATGTTTCAGTGGTCTGATTTGAACTCATACTGAAGTGAAGCATAAAATTGTACCAGGTTTCAGTTTGTCCCACATATATTCTCTAGCTGGGGTAAATCTAGTGATTAAGCCCAATTGGAAGAGACTCACTGAATGTAAGTCCCATTGATTTAATTGGTCTAAACTAGTTGAGACTAACAACTGACCTTTGCCCTTATGCCTAACATAACATATATACTTCTTTTCCTCTCTGAATGATTTCTTCTATCCCATTACTACTTCTGTTAATACTAGATTGTTTCTGTGTGCCTTCAAGCTGACTCTAAGTTATGGTAACCCTATCATAGGGTTTTTTATTGGCAAGATTTATTCAGAAGAGTTTTGCTATTTCCTTCCTAGCAGAGAGAGGTTGACTTGTCCAAAAGGTTGACTTATCTATGATCACCCAGTGGGTTTCCATAGTGGAGTGATGATTCAGATCCTGGTTTCCTACAATCCTAGCTGCAGCACTCAAACCACAACACAACTCTGGGTCAGGTTAGTAATAGCAAAATTTTGTACAAGCTGATGATAGTAATATTAGCAGGTATCATTCAGCTTTCTGAGTACAAATGTGATGCTCAGTAACAGCATACATCAGACTGATAACAGGACTAGCAAATGATTTTTTTATGCACAAATTGCTACAGAAAAATATAATCCCCTGATTTTTTTTAAAAAAAGCCTTTATCCCTCTCCCCAAAATGACTGAAGATGTGTCAAACTGTCTTGCTAAGCAGAGATGATTTACATGTATATGTGTACTCTGAAAACATGCTTTTCTTGGAAAGACATTGAAATGAGACCTCACTCTCACCTCATTGTTTGAGCCATTAAGAGCTCAAACAATACATCTGGAGCTTTTGAATCCAACAGTGCTTTTTTTCCCCCACAAGGTTCATCCTTTGGTAAATCCCCTCTTTAAAAAGTGCAATTAATTGTCACAAAATAGGAAATAGCTCTGAACTTGAATGCAAGTAATATAATGCTTCCATTCTCAAAGAGAAGTGGTAGTTATGAAATATTAATTATCTCTAAAACATCAATTGGCAAATTGAATGATCAAATATGCTGGAATGCATTTTAACATTCTGTAGCATTAAAGCTTGCTGTCTCTAACATGTTGGGCATCCCAGTTCAGCATCACCTTGCAAAATGAAATTATGTACTTAACTCCAAGTGGAAGATAAATCCCTTTGAGTTCCCTATAGTTTCTCATTGGCTTAATGTTGAGAACCGTTGTGAATTTTTAATGGACAGAGGTCTCTAGATAAATGACACGGTAAAGTCATAGACAGATCTTATAGAAAACTGTGTGTATGTGAATAGATAGGATGACAATGGTGATGATGATGATGATGATGATGATGATGAAGCGTGTGTGTTGAGGATATGCAGATTGATCTGTTTCCTATCCATGTTAGTTTTGCATGTATTCAATCATAAGCCTTTTTTTTTAATTGTGCAAAAGCCTGCATTTATACTGTAGAAATTTTCACCATAAAACACCTACAAAAACAGAATTATATGCAATTTCCTGAACTGTATGCATTTCTATATATATTTCTATATACATTATTTGAGCTGCTATCAGTATCATATTTGTATAACTATAGAGCCTGAAGGATAAGCATATCATGAGACATGTATTAATCCAGGGCATGTAACTTAGACTGGTTCACTTTAAAATGCAGACTGAACAAAATTCTTCCATTCTCTACATACACTACCATTACCAGAATTCTTGCAACCCTTTAATGTTTAATATGGCATAAGTTTTCTGATGTGAAATTTTTCCTAATTTAGAAAAGTGTGTGTGTGTGTGTGTATCCATAAATGTGTCAGTGCATACATATGTATCAGTGTAGACAAAGAAGAGTGGTGACTGAAATCATAAAGAAACTGGAGGATTTTAAAAATACAGAATGTGACTATCATGTTAAACCATAAATGCATGTAATTTAAGTACATTATCCATTAGGAAGGAAGGGATCTTGTCTACATAACCCTACTGGTACATGTGTGTGAGATAGAGAAAATATTATGTTTTCTTTCAGTTGCCTTGAATTTTTCTTAAAATTATATCTAGGAACTGCTTCACTACACATTTAATAGTCTATCTGGATTGGTAACCTATCTAGAATCACAGCTGGTTTAGGATGATGCCAACAAATTACTTTTTTCATTTCAAATTATTTGTTCATTTCCAGCTTC
The DNA here is from genome assembly GCA_030412105.1 of Cyclura pinguis. Lineage (NCBI taxonomy): Eukaryota > Metazoa > Chordata > Lepidosauria > Squamata > Iguanidae > Cyclura > Cyclura pinguis. The sequence continues at coordinate 160,285,435 of CM059603.1, read as the reverse complement.
CACTAGTACAAGTTTCATAGCCAGTTGGACATGTCCTACATGTCCTGAACAGCTCAACTTATAGCTGTATTAGTAAGTTGCATTAACAGAACAGAGTTTAAAGTTAGCAGTAGAACTGTGTGAAAACATTCTAGTTCTTGAATTCCATTTCTGCTGCAATATTATCATTTAGATACTAAAGAGATACAGAAAAGATTGCAATAAGCATGAATTAGAAAAATTCAACTGCTGTTCTCTCTCCCATAAGCATAATGAATTGTACGTACCTACCGATCCTGTTCTTGTTTCTTTTCTCTTTTTGCATTCCTACTGTGACATCTAATTTTACAAGCTCTTGTCTAATTATGATTTTTACAGTTCATCTGTTATATACAAACTGTTAATTCTAGTCTTCTTATTTAGAGGTTATTATAATAATATTAACTGCTGGTGTAGTGGAGGGGTTGATTATTTGTGCAGGCAACTGACTCTGAATGCTACATCTGGGCAGTTGATATATATCATTTTCCCCCTCATAGTGCATTGCAGATAAGGAGAGATGAAGGAAAATCTGTATGCAAATGAATTCTTTGGCACTTTAGTATTTTTTTTTAAAATAACAGACTAGCTTACACCATTATTACTATGTAGAGCTTATTGCTGAAGGCTTGAGGTCCTGCAGGCCCTAGCTGTGCTACAACATTAACTTTCTCTTGATTATATATTTGTACCTTGTTCTAATGTACAATGTATTTTATGGTGAACATGCACAGTATTTCATAATTAGCCACTAGGCAGAAGGATTTCCTAGCGCTAAGTTTCGTATTTTTGCTTTCCAAAGCTCTTTAATTTGGATGGTATTTGACAGTATCTTGCCAGATGCAGTATAATATGCTACATTTTCCCATTTTCTTTACAATTTGTTTTATTTAACAGCTCCCAATGCATGCTTCCTGGCTGTTCATGTTTGTTTTGTTTTCATTCTGCAGCCTTAATAGTTATAGTCAAGGTGCTTGCCAGTGCTGTGCAATCACAGGATGCATCCTGTTCTTTTTATAAAAAGGTTTTATGATTTATTATAATGAATTTCAAAGTAGTTTCACTGCTCTGCTATGGCTATGTGTACAAAAGGAGCATTAGATTTATTTAACATTTTATTTAATAAGATTTGTCTTTCTGAAGAGTTAAGAAGCACTAAGTCATTGGTAATGAACAAAACACGGATGATTCATTAGGTTGGAAGGCAAGAAGAATGCCAAATTGGAATATTTATTCTACCTTCCCTTGCTAGTCTTATATCAGCTTAATTCGGGACAAATATTCAAAGTATTTTTTTTCCTGCTCAAGACTCCTGTCATAATTGTCATTGTAGAAGCATAGTATTCTCTGTTCTTGGCTGTCATAGCAATTGAATGCAAAAGAAACAAATAATCCCTATGCTTGGAACATTATGTACCCAGAACACTTCCCTATCTCATTTCAAAGAAGGAAGGAGGTCTTTGTATGTACTGTTTTACACATGTTGCGGGACGATCCACTGTGAGACTCTTGCTGATAAAACAGCATGATCCAATAGAAGTGAAAGGGGGTGTTCCTACTGTGCAGCCCGAAAACCTGCTGCATATTTTCCTGAGCCAGTTTGGAGGCATCTCAGAGGGCTGCAGGAGGGATGGGAAAAGAAAGAAGTTCAGTTTCACTGCCACTGCAGTGCCAGCCTGGCCAATGTGTGTGTTCTTCTTCCCTTTAACAGAAGGCATTGAAGGTAGATTGTCTACATTTCTCTTTGCATCTGTTCTCCACACCCCCAGAATTCTGGAATTAAAATATCTTTTTCTTTGCATTTATGTGAACCTAACATCTGGGTTTCTTTTTTCGATCTCTGATGCTGTGATCAATCAGCATGAAGAAAGGAAATTAGGAAACATTGATTGCCTGATCTTCCTACTTTCCTTCATGATAAGTACAAATGGCTGAGTTAGAGTGACAGCTTTCATACCAGATCTTGTTTCCTAATCGCCATCATTTATAATAAAAGTATTCTGCACTGATCTGACATTCAGAGCAGACTCTGCTGTCCTTACTCAAGGCAGCAATACTCCTTGCTACATTGTGTGTGCTGTGTATTACTTGGGGAAAAAAAGATGAAAAGTGAAGAATGACAAAGAAATGCTCTCCTCTGCTAAAGGGAGGCCTTTGCTTTAGGTAAACTGGCAAACAGAACTATAGCTAATATACCTACTACCTGACCCACTTTTTCCACTGTGAATACACAGGAAAACAAAATCATGTCAAAGTATTTTATTTTGTTTAATAGTTCTTTGAATATCAAATGAACTATAGGGAAGCCACTCTCATAAGTAATACATGTCAAAAACCCCAGCACTGCCCATCCTGGAGTCACAAGAAGCTAAGCAATCTGCTTCAGATGATGACTTTTCTGATCACAACTACTTTACACAATCAGCATTTCAGGATGCAAGTGAGGAGGTTGTGGCCAGCAGTACAATTAGGCAACGTGAGTCAGGCAACAGATTTGAGGTGTCATGAAAAGACAGAAAAGTGTTGGTTATTAATTTGTTATTATTCCAATTTTACTGCCTGAGAGACGGAGAAAGGTACTTATAGAATTTTCTGGATGACATATAAAAACAATAATGGCTAGCCTTGTATACTATTTACCATGACTTGGGCCCTTTCCGCAACTCACCAACTTTCAGTGCTGGGGTGCAATGCTCACGCGAGCAGCCTCCAGAGAGAGGATCTCACTTCCCTGCTTCTTCGGCTCCACACGAGCTTCCTGCTCACACGAGACCCCCGCTTCTTCCCTTCGCAGTGCAGCCTGGGACCTTCCCAGGCTGCAATGGACAGGAAGCGTGACCAGCTCGGCTTCCGAGGCTCTGCATGCAAGATAAGTGTGCGCGGGACCCCAGAGCAATGCGCAACCACACAGCATTTTCGGCTTCAAGCCGAAAATTAAAAAATGTGTGCGTGATCCGCGTCAGGCCCTGGAGCGTCGCACAAATGTGAGTGCATCTTGTGGACCACTCCTCACATTTGTGCGATGCTCAAGGGGCCCTTTCGCATCGGAAATGCCATGCGAAAAGGGCCTTGGAGGTGGGGGAACCATCTGCTGCATTGTGTCAGGCAGCAAAATGCCCCTAAAAGAGATCCGTTTTCTAACTCTGGAATAGATCCATTTGCTAACACTACCCCAACAATATGTTTTTTCCAGCATGTATGAAAGCTACCAATTCTTAAAAATTCAACCTAGCCATCTCTATGACCTGTATTCTCATTTCACTATGTTGATAGCAAACATGAGTCATCAGTCACTGCTGCTAAAATCACTCAAAGTCAGTAGTTCCTTTCCATGGACATTTGACTGCTAAGAAGGCAAAAATATCACAAATGATAATGTGGCATAAACAGGAGTGGCAGAAAAGAGACCAGCCCTGCCAGTAAGAGTTTGACTTATAGCTAAGTCTTAAAGTACATGCTTTTCTGACAGACGATTCTGAGGTCCAAACCTGATGTCATAAAAATATTTCAGATAGCAAAGATGAAAAAGTTCTGACAGTCAGAAAGGCTAATAATCAGCTCAGTACACAAATAGTTTAGGCTAGACATGGAATAAAGCTGTACCCTATTGTTCTTAAACTATGACTTGCCATTCATCTTCTTATTTGATGATAATTTATGTCACATACTTAATTAGCATGCAGCCTGTTCCCATGCATGTTTATTCAGATCCAAGAACCTGTTTTCAGTTAGGATTGCTTCCCAAGTAGGGAAGCAAAACCTTTTCAGCTATAAACATTTTGAACCACAAAACTTTGTTTTTTCTTCGAAACTGAAATTGTTATACATTTTTTCTGAATGCATCCATTTTCTACACATTTTCCTATGAAGAAATCATACTTGGGTATCTTTTTAAGTGGTAGGCATGTTAAGTGTTTATATTTTTAACATTTTCTGTTTTGCATATTTTATTTGTCTTTGTCCCTGATCGTATATGTCGTTGTTCTACACTTTGGCGTAAAGGGTGTTATAAATAAACATTATTATTATTGTTGTTGTTATCATCATCATTAATCTGAAGCTCACAAATGTTCAAATTTCTGAGGCAAATATATTTTATCCCACGACAAGCCTCAGGAGGTGCAAAACAGATCACTTCATTGAGAATATTAACTCCAATTAAATTAATTTTCCAGCTGTAGTCTAAAGCTACCTTACATGATGTTACATCTAACCTTAATTTGAAAAATGGCATGGCTGGCCTCCCAGTGCATAGGGCTGACATGTAAAAAGGAGCAGGTGGCATCTATGGAGATATCAATTGTCTTCTTCCTATTTGGAAGTAAGCCAGAGTTCCAAGTCAGCTGATCTTTCTGTGTGTAACAATTAATTTAAACTATCTAGATATAACTTGTATCTTGAAAGATGAAAGGTTTGCCTGTTGTCTTCTTTGACATTTGAATCAATTTCAGTCTTCAGGAAATCCATATCCTATGTACCTACTCATTGGAATAGCAAGGAGGAAGTTTGCATCCAAAGCAAAGATCTGGAAAAATAGTGGGCTGATCTACATGTTGCAGTATCATGTAATGAGTCCTCCTTGAACTGAATGACTTCAAACTGTAGGAGGGGAAATCACACATTTAAAGTGATCTCTCATATTTAAAAAAAATAAATAAATAAGCCAAGTTGCATATAGAACAATAGCAGCACATAACTAAGGCCCTTTCCGCAATGGACATTTTCATGGAGCTGAGCTGTGGTGATTGCACAAGCAGCCTCCAGTGAGAGGCTCTCACATTCCGGTTCCTTCAGCTCTGCAGCTGCTGCCCACTCGTGCAAAAGCCCCACCTCTTCCTTCCACAGTGCAGCCTGGGATTTTCCCAGGCTGCACTGGGGCAAGAAACATAAGCGCCGCAGCTCCGGAGCTCCGCATGCACAGCATGTGTGCGCGGGGCCCCAGAGCAATGCGCAACGGTGCACCATTTTTGGCTGAAAGCCAAAAATGAAAAAGTGTGCAAGCGGCACCTGCCAGACCCTGGAGCGTTGCAGGATTGTGAGTGCGTTGTGTGGACCGCTCCTCACATTTGCGTGATGCTTAAGGGGCCCTTTCGCATGGCAAATACCATGTGAAAAGGGCCTAAGTTAGTTACTTAGTTTATTAGAAATATTAATAAATTTCTCTTCTGCTCACCTGCAAAGTACAATAAAATATGCTTAAAAATACCATATTTACTATTTTTTTTGTCCTCTTTTTCATAGCTAAAATTTTTGTCCAGACAGATTTTTTAAATGTTCAGATTTTCTTACAAGATCCAGATTGCAGAAAGCAGACAATTGGGACATAGCTCTGAGGACATTTGCCAAGTTATAGTATACCAAGGGAAACCTCTAAAGCAGCCAGTCTCAGCTCCAAGAGGGTTGCTGAGATGGCTGTTGGAAGAAGCAGGAAACAGGGAAAGGGAAAGCTCTGGCCTAGACAAACCTATGCTGAGGACCTTGACCAGTTTAAGGGGTTTTGATTCCTAATCCCATCTCCTTATATTTCCAGGTCCTGTGTCTCATCTGAATGGGATCACTTTGCTTTAGGCCTTGGGTGAGATAGGCATGAAACTGGTACCTTTGGCTGCCAGGATATTGAACCGAAAGAAGGACGCTGGTCAGTTTTCAATAGGTGTGTGTTTCTTTTTTGAAAAAACCACATACACATAGTTATGTCCTTTGTTTTTAAAGAGCTCATGAAGGCCTATACATGGGTCTCCCCACTTTATCTCTGCCAAACGAGAAGCAACTTGTTTTTGGAATCAAGTAGAAGTATTTTGCTAGTCCAATACAGTTCTAGACACACTCTGTATGCCTATATGTGCTTGCAAGTCATCTGTTGACTTCTGGTGACCCCATGAATTTTATAGATAGGGTTCCCTGTAAAGAATTCTGCACCCATCTCTTAAGCAATAAGTGGTTGCTGAAAAAGATACAAAGATACCTCTACAAAGAAGTATGCTTAGACTAGTCAGCATCAGGAAGAACAACAAAGTGCACCTTAAAGAGACTGACCACAAAGTAATTGTTATTATTTTATAGATGCAAGAGTTTCATATACCAATGTGTTTCATAGTCTAGTATTTGTAATAATTTCAGCAAGCTTGCTTTTACAATTAGGTAGCAAAAACTCAATTGTAACCAGATCAGTTGTTGGTATTATTAAATATTAAATATAAAATTATTAAATATCATTACTTAATTGGTTGCTATTTAAATGCAGTGAAGATTGGAAATATTTTTAGTAGCAATTTTCGCAGCTTATATTGTTGGGGCATTTAAAGTGAGAGTTGTCGGAGTGATCAATGTTTTGAAGTACAGTCAGCTCTCCACGTTTGTGGGTTTAACTTTCATGGATTTGATTATTTGCAAGTTTCTCCAACTCCTGCTGCCCCAACTCATGCTTTTCTTTTCCAGGGGAACTTTCCCTCCCCACAGCTCTGATCAGGCCACACAGCCCTTTGAAAATCATACTCTGGTCTTCCCCCTTCTCCACTAGCCACTGTCTGGACAGCTAAAGATGGATCACAGCCTGATGCTAAGCACTGTAAACCCTCTCCCAATGCCCCACACACATGAAAAAAGGGAGATGGATGAGACGGGAAATACAGGACCTCCATGCTGAACCACCTCCTTTCCCTCTATTTTCTCTGACTTGAATTGGGCCCTGGGTACCTGATCTTCCCACCATGCTTACCTCCCTTCCCACAGACACACATACACATTTTGATATTTGTGTTTTTTTCCACAAATTTTTTGTGGGGTCCTGCACCCCTAACCCTAGCAGATGCGGAGGACAGATTGTAATCAATCAGTAAATGTGTCTTCTTTGCCTTTCAAAGTATAGTAACTTTATAGAAAACATTATTTTAAAACAGATTAATAACCGTATTAGAAGACTATTTTAAAGGACCAGATGGAATTACACAGATTTGGTTGCCTGAGAACACAACAAAGGAACTTGGTAAGCGTGGAACTAGCCTGACTTCCCTTGAAAGCAAGTTCCACAAATAAGGAACTCTTACAGAGAAATCCTGCTCTATTAACTCAACAACCTAGCTTTTTGAAATTGTGGAGCAGATTACTGGGTTACAACTTTCTAGATCATCACACAACCTAAATGTAGATGCTGTGATCACAATAGCCATTTCCACACTACCCTTTTATAGTGCTATTATTCCACTTTCAACATCCCATGTAATCAAGGAGTTTGCAGTTTAGGGAGGGGCATCTAGAATTCTTAGCCAGAGAGCTCTTTGGCCTCAGTAAACTACAAACCCCAGAATTCCACAGGATTTTGAAAGAGTATTAATAGCAGTATAACAGTGTAGGGCAGAAATGGCCAATGTGACATTCTATTTTTCTTCAAATGAAAGACCTAGTGACACTTTGAAAGCTGATGAGATTAATTTTGTGACTCTTGTTTAACCTAATAGTGATATGCTACAGGATGGATTTTGGATTTTGATGTTTCCAACCACAATTGCATTTTCATAGCAGAAAGTTGCATTACATGGGTGCCCAACAGTTTGTGCTCTAAGGCTGTACGCATGCATACACACATCCTAGCCACCAAAACTGATGGATTAATGTACAGCCTGTGGCCCACATGTTGTCTATTCCATGGCTGAGGCCCAAGTTCTAATCCAACTCTGCCTCAAAGCTCATTGTGTACCCTTGTGCTAGACAGTACATTTTAGCCTATAACTTTCTACTTGGAATTGTTCAAAAGTAAAAGGGACACACACAGCAAAGAGCAACAGATACTGCCTAATGCTTCATCCATAAAGGGAAGAACATAATAAAACTGATAAACAGAAAAAATACCTCCTGCCATGACTACCAATTTGCCTAAAGACAAAGAGATGAAGGAGGACTCTGCATGTGAAACAACCAAAATAATTATTTGCACAAACAAACATCATATTGTAATTATGATTCTGACATAGGCATCTTAAAATCCCCACAAAATCCCCAGCAATGTAAAATTCAGCAAGGAGAACTTGAAATAATATTGTCAACATGCTTATCTGTATTTCTAGTTAAGGATGTATGGTTTTATTGAAGCCTGAAGTAAGCCTACAAGTGATAATGAAGCATAACTATGTAAAATTGCATCTGTTCACTATTTGAACAAGATAAAACTGATTAAAAAACCATACTGAGATCACATCCCTAAAATCTATACCATATTTTAAACTATTATTGAATATGAGTCTTGGGGGCGAAATCCCTGTAAATATTTAATTGTAACATGGATCTGACTTAGGGCCTAATAGCCTAATTAGTCAATATAGCTTTGAAACTTGAAGGCATAATGATTCCAAGTCTATAGAGAAGTGTACATTATAGGTATATTAAAAAGGAAAGCTGAGGTTATTCAATTTCTTTAAAGCCAACTGATTCTGTGTAAGAGAGATCTCTTAGGGCATCTATTGGCAAAACCTAGTATTGCACAGGGAAGAAAAACGTTCTGTAGACTGAAGGAAGTAATTCATTCTTATCACATAGTTGTATAATGTTTTCTTATTTTAATATTAAAATCCCTATGTAAGTAATATGAAATGCACTTTTCTATTCACTTTTTTTTCTGTTTTATAATAAAGTATGACTCCTCAACAATTAGTCAGCTCACTTGTTGCATTGTACTCCTTACAACTCAGACACAAATACGTTATAAATCCTGTCCACAAATCCTGGCACATGGTTTCAGACAAGATGCCTCCTACTCGCTCTATGCTTTATACTTGCAGACTCATTCTAATGCCACCCCCCCACACACACACACACACTAGATTAAATTTGATACACAGGAAGGTCAGATCCTTTATATCAGGCTCCATCTAGCTCAATAGATTATAGGTATAGATATAGATATAGATATAGATATAGATATAGATATAGATATGGATATTACTCTGGCTCACAGCAGCTTGCCAGGATCTTAGAAGACTCCCCTTCTTGTCCCATTCTTCAAGTTGGCTTCCAGGTCACTTCTTTCTGGGAAGGGATCTTTCCTGTGTCTACAATGACCTGGGGGGAAGTCAAAATTGACTTCCATACCCCCAGGAGTATGGAGGCCATTTGCAGGGAAAATGTAATTCATGGAGATCACAAAAACATTACGGGGGACACAGACTATGCTTTCCCTACCATGACTTAGCATGCTGGCCATCTGTACTGTTCATGTAGCAGATGTACATGTACATGTACAATTGACTTGACTATGCTACAGACAACTGATGCTTTATGTTCTGTAATTACCATGCAGTAGTATAAATACCTGAGAAGGATCCGACTATTCATTTCAATTTTTTAATTTTTCTTTCCCATAACTTGTAAATCACTTTTCTACAACCAATGCATTGAACACCATGTGTGTGCCTCATAAGGAAACAGAACACTTTAAAGTGAACTAATTAAAGTAGCAATACAATAATATGTGAAACAGCTTTCTGAAATCTTCCTATGGATGTACACTTGTACATGCCAACATATACTAACCTTAGATTAATTGTGCTTTGCTAGCTTTCAGGTTACTCCGCCTCATTAATTAGAAGCCTATTTGAATCTCATTAATTAACTCCAGCGTCAGCTTTATGTAATTTTCTCTCAGTGCTGTTCCACTCTTGGCTGATGTGCCTCTGTTGGTCTATGAATCCATACACACACATGCACATGTATGTACATAGAAATGAGCATGTGTGTGCCATGCATGAAAAGGGTAGAACAAGAAATAAGGAACGAGAAGCTTGAAAACATGTGGATAAGGGACAGAGATTTGGCATGAGTTCAGAATATCAGGCTGCAGCAGGAGAAAGCTGCAGCAGGGAGGAAAAGAATGATGGCAAATGGGGAGCTTTCTGCTGTGAAGGGATATCTGTACTTGCATCATGATACCATCAGCTCATGTTTTCAGAAGACAGAAGCCTCATCCAAGAGGGCTTCCTACTGCCTGGACCATGGGGTACTGTATTCGTGTGTTCAAGATACATGAAATTCATTTCTTTGTCTCTAAAGATGTCTTCAAAATCATTGACAAGCTGCCAAGATTAAAAATGTGTATCTACAATAGACAAAGTTACACTTAAATGTTTGCTCATTCATATTTATATTGATATAAATATAAATATAAATATAAATATAAATATAAATATAGATGATATAGAGACACACACACACCAAGGCATCCTGACTATTAAAAAAGTCTGGAAACAGGAGGCGCTTTTCAAAAATTGAGTACATAAAATGAAATCCACTTCAAAATAGTAAGCAGCATTAAAAGAATAAGCCATGCCATACAAGTGAAAAAACAGAAAGGTGTGAAAGTTTCTTCCTTTTTCTCCAATGGTCAGAATGGGAACTGTAGTCCAAACAAAATTTTTCCATGCTTTTCCTGTTACTGCAATTGGTAACTAATCTAAAATAATTCCTTCTGGTATACCTGCACTAGTAGTATAGATTTGAACTAGGAAATTTCAGGTTTTTTAATGATGGTTGGTGTCATATTGGGAAATGATCAAATATGAGAGCAGAGAGGAATAAATAAAAAAAGATCTTCTAATGCCATTTAACTGTGGCCCTAAGTGAATGGATGCTTAAGGGCTTCACACCTATTTCACACTGAAAGCTTGTGTGATAGGGAAGGGCAGCAGTATGCATTTCTCCTCTTCCATTCTACTTCACTGTACATATGAAACAATTTGGACATTGCCTTGTTTTCACGTTATTCTGAAATGCAGAAGTACTTCAGTAAAGCTTATTTTCAATATAGTACCAATAGAGATGAAAAATCCTTACAAATTTTCTAGTATTGGTCTAAATGAGAAAGTTGTTTTAACATACTGAGGTGCTCCATCAAAACAGCATGATGAATCACCATATTATTTGGGGGGGGGGGGGCTTTTTGCAAAAAATGCCATTGGCAAAACATTTTTACCCAGTAAACAGGGGTGGGGTTGTTTTTAATGTACATTTTCTATGAAGAAACAATGTTTTGTGCTAACATTTTTCCCATTAAGTCTAAAATGTGAAAATCATTGAAAAATGTGCAAACCTCTCCTAGCAGCAGGGGGAAAACTTATGAAATCCTTTGTTCGTATATGCAAGAATGAAACAAGCCAAGATTTACATCCCAATCAGCAGCTTATCTTCCTATTAGATGTATTTCAAGATCTGGTGTGCAGCTTCAGTTGAAGAGATAATCATTCTGAAGAAGTAGATGTTTGTCCTTGGTGACAGTTCAATACTACAGCTTGCCCAGGATGACAAACAAGGGATTCGTCAGGCCAAATAGGTTACTCCCACAGAAGCTGCTCCACAACTTCATCTCTTATATGCAGATAATTGCTTTGGACCATGTGTTTGTTTGCTAGATGTCCTTTACCTTTCTCATGGGACTATACTAGGGAGATGGAGTGTTGTGCTGAATGAAACATGAGTCTCAGCTTCTTGTCATCATTCTTTACCCCATCCTACCTACTGGGAGAGTAACTTCTTAGAATAAGAAAGGAGGCAAGGGACTAGAATTCCAATCTATAGCATCTGTTTTCCAATTCTCCTCTTTTTGTTTAATGGGGCAGATGTTCTGCAAATACATTTAGAATTGCATGTCAAGGATGCTTAAATCCTGCAAACAAACATCACTCTAATGGTGCAGGCTGCTGTGTGACTGAGAGCATGTTATGCATGGATTTCAAACAATGCACATGCAAAATATTGTTATGTTCTGTTGAAGCATTCTGTTTGCCAGCATAATTGCCAAACTGCCCAAGTGGATTCTTCAGCTGGACCTGTCAATGACTCTGAACATTTCTAAGGATCAAACAAGAAGTAACAAATTTGTGACTGGTCTACGTGTGCTTGCTTCCAAGTTCAAGTCTCAGCAGAATTCAAGGCTAAATTTCAGATTTCACTTCAAGTTGTTCAATGCCAGACAATAGAGATCTGAAGCCTTGCAACACAAGATACAACGAGGCAATATCTCATCTTTCCAGCCCAAAATCAAATCTGAACACTGTTGGCTCTTCTCTTTAGCTGACACTGGTGTCTATTTGTTTTATTTTTAACACTTTTTTCCAGGTCGTTATGCTCTCCCTTTCAGTACAGAGCATTTCTGAGGGAATGTGCTGCTGACCCTTATGGCAGTGGCACTGTGTACCGTGGGAGCACAAAAGAATTGAAGATTGGAGGATATCTTGGCCAGTGTTGCCTCAGACCTGATGGCAGCTCACCCAGTGGGTTTCCATTGCTGAGCAGGGAATCGGACCTCTAGTCCAATGCTCAAATCCCTGGAAAAAAAGCCTAACATATTTTTCCTAGATTACCCATTTATTTGCGCAGTTCATCTAATTTACACAATTTAAACCTATTTAGTATGTTTCTGTGTATTTTTTTAAAAAAGAAGTGCATTCTAGACATTCTCATTTTAAAATATGTAGTTATGCACATTGTTTTGTGCATACTTTATTGCATAACACTTGTAAGACCCCCAAACATGATGATGCATTCTCTCAAGAGTATAAAAGTGCTACTTTTGTCAAGACTGTTGAGTTCATAGTTTTTGCAAACAAGAGGGACCTGTAGTCATCATTATCATCAAAAACAACATACTTAGAAGTCATGGAGGTCAAAGAGTCACACAAACATTGAAGAAGAAAACCATGTTGCCTTATGTATCTGTCATAATCTAAAAGACATACTTGCGTGAAGACTTTTGGTGTGTTTGCATTTGTGGGGACTGAAGCAACTGCTTGCATTCAGTTTTTCGAGCATGCCTCTGCAGCCTTGATGACACAGAGAGACTTGCTTTTCATGCAAATGAAAACTTTATTCTCGGACATTCTTCATTCATTCCCTTTCATTTGTTATAAAATTCCTCATAAAGCAGAGATAGGAAACAGGTGTGCTTTCTGACACTGGACTCCTGTTATCCCTCACCAATTGCTACATTGGTTTGGTATGCCAGGAGTTGCAGTACCTGTATCTGAGGAGCCACACGTTTCTCATCTGTAATATAACGGGATGCATGTAGAAATACTAGCCCTTTTGCCATGCCATATTATACCATACCAAGAATGTCTTTTTGATTATCTGTAAAGCAAAGGTTTTTTTCCCCCTGCCTCTTGTTAACTAAATACATAGGAAAGTACCTCATTAGCACATCTGAGCAATTCAACAACACAGGCTCACAAGCCCAGACCAAAACAAAAAAGAATCCTATTTCCAATGTCAGGATAAAGATTAGGTTTAGAACAGTGTATGTTCATAGATAGATAGCAAGAAAAAGTCAGAGAAGGTTATGTGAAGATGAATGCAGTCTGTTGTTACAGGGATTCTTTGATCTGAAACTACATACTGCATGACAACCCTGTCAATAATTGGCTTCTCAGTTCTTTATTTCAACTTCAACTTATGCTTAATATTGATCATTATCTCCTACCTTGGTATGACCTATGGTCTGAAACAAATAAAGATTGATCAGACCCAGTACTAACGTAGAAACTTAGCTGATCTTTAACATCTATTGACTAAAATCAATGACTTCAATGCACGTACCTATGGTCACTCAACATGATTACATCACCACATCTTCTGTTGCCCTCAGCTTACTTCAAGGATTTTATAACAACATTTGCCCATAAGTTTCCTAGCATCTTAGAGTGAGATGTATCTCATCATTTCCCCAAGATGGTTGGTTTTACATACATACAGAAGAAAGCTGAATTGTATGGCTATATTTATATTTCCCAGAAATTATGTGGGAGCACCACATTGTTCCTAGATGTAAACACAAGAGGCCTTGAGGATTGTTCTTTAGCAAGTGATTTGAGAGAGAGGGGTGGGGGGAGAAGAAAGATCATTTTTCAGCACCAAGTACACTTTTCTTTTAAAGTAATCATTAACCTGAAAAAGAAAAGCTTCATATCAAACAAGTCAGGTGAAGATTTATGTTCTAGCAGAAATTACTGTCGGATCAGCTGTGACATGCATTAACATATTTGAGAAGTAGCTTGTCTTATGAATTCGTGAGCAAATCACAAATCAAATCAAGTCACAAATCTACAAATACTATAGATTTGGACAATCATCAGAGAAAGAGACAGGGTACAGGGTACTGACTTCTTTTAAATGTGGATCACATATAGTTGCCATATTAAGATTCTGATTTGATTGTTTTCATCCAAGCTGCTTGAAAAAATTGGTGGACATGGCATTGGTGCACAATATTGCTAACAGTGACCTTTTTCTAAAACCATATTGGAAGGAAAGAAAAGCCAAATGTAGGGAAGCTTACCTGCAATAGCAAGGAAAAAATAAAACACTTTCAGGAACCCTAGCCAGCATAGCCAATGGTGAATGTTGGGAGACGCAGTCTGACAGATCTGGAGGGCCACACGATTCCCACTCTTGATTTATGTTAATGAGCTTGGTTTGGGTTAATCATTTTTTTCTTCAGTAGCACAAGACTGTAATAAGGCCCTTTGAGCCAAAATATATCCAGTAATATGTCCATTGCTTTCTTTCTTTCTCAACAAGGAGTGACTTATAACTTATCTCCTGACCATATGCAACAGTAGAAGGGACCTTTAAAAATCAAAATCAATGTTATGTTTCTTTCTTTCCTCCTTGAAGATAAAGTGCTTTCTCTTAATTAGTGCACAGATAAAACAGCCATTTTCCCCAAAGCTGGTAAAAAAAAGAATATCAGAGGAGTTGACTAATTGACAAGGGTCAATTAGAACTCTGGTGTAGATGTCTAGAATCTTATGAAAAGGCTTTATCACCCATAGTTTACGAGGACATTCAGACATTTTAGAAGCTGTTCTCTGGATTTCATGTGATGTGTGTAAAACCATATTATTCTAGAAAGATTTTCATACTTAGGACCACTCATAATTATTCAAATGTATCTTGTACAGACAAGATGTGGGGTCGGGGTGGAAGCAAGAGCTGTTTGCGCACATGTCCTTGTGTTAATTGGAATATGTACATTGTGGCTTATATGTATCCAAGAAATATTGTAGGGTGTATACAAAGTTTGAGGACAGTATGTATGCTGACCAACATATAAGTATCAAGTGCATGGAGAGCGTATGATTCTGCCCCCTCCTCATTACAAACCAAACATCTTCATGGAGGGATTACATAGCCTGGGGTTGTGGATCCTCCAATAACAACAACAACAACAACAACAACAATAATAATAATAGAGATTTACCAAGAATTGGAGTCCAACAACATCTGGAGAGCAAAATCATCCCTATACAATTAAACTTCACAATGCACTCGCTCTCATTCTCTCCTTCTCTCTCTCTCTCTCTTTCTGTCTCAATCTACACCTCTGCCACCATATATATGTATGTATGTATGTACGTATGTATATGCATATGTATGCCCATAACGGTTGGACATGAATATTTTTTGTCGTATGAAAATGTTAAGCAAGCTCCCTCTGATTGCCTCTTTAGTAGCTGATAGATTGGATTATCCATGAGACCATGTTCTCCCCAAGAGTGGCCCTTAGACCTCTAGGGCATGGATAAGGACAGAATATGCCTCCAGTTAGGTCTCTAACTAGGAGAAGAAACTAAATAAGTAAAGATGATCAAATCACTTATGATAGTTGGGTAAAAACAGCTTTATCTTCCAAATTTGAAATTGGTCGCCATATTTGATGAGATTAGGATTATCACTTCCCAATAACTGCCTTTAGAGGTCCTTCTATACTTTGGTGCTCCAGAGCCCGTCTTGGGGATTCCTGATTCATGACTTCCCTTGACTTCCCTAGCTGCTTTTTGGATTACTCTTAGTCTGGCTTCTTGACTGCTCCTGAAACTGGTAGGATTGCTCTTTCTGTTTGACCTTGGATGATTTATGGGTATAGTTCTCTGCCCCCCCTTTTACCTACTGATGTGATCATGGACTTGTTTTGACTCAGCCCTGGCTGTTCCCTGTACTGTATCTTCTCTAGCAGAGTTTTTCCCATCCAAAATGAGGACACTATAGGTCGCAGGTATCTCTAGGCTGTGCTGCCATTGTTGATTCCAAACCTAACACTCATAGCATGAAATTCAGGGCTATGTTGCCCCCACCATATCCTGAAGTTCATAAATTGAATTTCCAAATTACACCTTATCATGTGAATTTTTTTTTTTCTTTTTAGATGGCTCAAGCAATTTAAGCCACTCCATGCATAGACTACGTTTTAATTTCTTTCCTTACCTATATGTCAAGCACATCCCAACTGCCCATGATTAAGGGTTGTATCCAAAAACATCTTTGCAAGAACAGATGGCCACTGTAGATGGATCCAATTAGATCTCCGTTTACAGTCTCAGTCTTTCAAGCCTGTTCCAAGGGATCAGGAGGTGCAAGAAGTGGCGGTGGAAAAGGTAGCGTCTCTTTGCATCATTGCATAATGTTAGGTTTAGCTCTGTGTCTTCTGCTTTTGGCCCTTGATTCCTGTTTGTCTGATACAGAAGGATTAAAAGAATATGCAAGTATTGTTACCCCTGCCCACCACCAATTTTGTCTGAGAGAAAGGAAGTGATAGAGAAGAGAAGATTGTGAGTGTTTGGTGGTAGTCCAATGGTAGCAATCATTGTAAAGCATTTGAAAAGACTTGGACAGTTATTCAAGCACCCAGCAGGACAGTGTAAAACCTGCCTATAATCAAGGCACTCACTTCAGTGCTTGCTTCTGTCTGCATTCACTAGCATATTCTTGCAATATACCACCTGGACCATTTCTGTGAGAATATGACAGCAAAAATAAGATGCTAGTGATCGCACAGTATATTGTCTAAAAATTTCCTAGGTAACTATGCACTAAAGCCCATTTCCTTAGCACTTAATTCGAGATCAAATTAACAGACTTTTGAATTAAATATAACAAGTGAGACCTGAAACAAAATGGTGCCATCTGGAGCAATTCCATCCAGGCTTCAAGCAGCTAGCTCTACGCCAGTTTCTTTCTTTCTTTCTTTCTTTTTTTTTACTTTCTCCTCCTGACACACAGACACACATACCAGAAATCAATCAGCATTGCACACACAGTCTTCACTGGATTGTTTTGGAGTCCGATGTGGA
Organism: Cyclura pinguis; assembly: GCA_030412105.1. Classification (NCBI taxonomy): domain Eukaryota; kingdom Metazoa; phylum Chordata; class Lepidosauria; order Squamata; family Iguanidae; genus Cyclura; species Cyclura pinguis. The sequence goes on along the minus strand of CM059603.1, from coordinate 160,268,306 downwards.
ATTTTTCCCCAAAGTTTTTTTTTCCAGGCCATTTCTGCACTAGACTGTTTAGCGCTATTATTCCACTTTCAACATCCTATGGAATCCTGGGGTTTGCAGCTTAGGGAGGGGCCTTAAGATCCTTTGTACCTTGCTGGTATCTCTGTTTTCTGTGTATGTGGTGGTTACATCAAGGTCCTTGTGTTGGGAATGATAAAGCTATTAGTCTATATGATTTTCTGTTTGGTATGGGTTTTGTTAACGAAGTTCATGGACTTATATGAGTATCATATAATTCTAATGCTATTGGAAGCTATAAACCATAGGAGGATGTGGGAGCAGGTCATCCTGTGTTGTGGTACCCTAGCTGTCAAATGATCTCACCATGGAGGTCCAATTGGCACAAACGTTGAGTTCATCTCTGGTTCAAGTAAAAGCCGGGCTTTTTAAAATTAAAACTTTCGGTTCAAATGATTTAATCCAATTAATACATTTGCATGCTTTTAAACTGTTTTAACTTGTTTTAAATGTTCATATTGTTTCATGTTTTATACGGTTCAAATTATCTTATGTTGTTTAAAATTTCAATTTGCTTTAATTTGTTTAAAATGATTTTATTGTGTGCCACTCTGAGATCTTTCAGTGTAGAACAGGACATAAATATCTTACTAAAACAAAATAATAACAACAACAACAACAGAAAAAGAAATAGAAATAAAGAATGTCAAGTTCTAACCAGATCTGAGTTGTTTAAAACATTTCTTGGTGACAGAAGACTGAAACAGGATTTAAGGCGTATATCAATTTATGAAAGCAGAGAGCTAAATCCACTCCATAGTGAATAAATTGAAACAATCACTCCAAAAACTAGAAAGAGTAGAAATTAAGCCACGTTGACAAGAGGGAAAATAAGCCTTGAAATAAGATTTTAAATGATGTCAAAAACAGTTTACTTCCTATATTTATTGTCAAACTTTAAAGTAATATTAAAATCAGAAAATAGGATTGATTTGGAAGTCAAGATAATGGTTTAGCTGAACAAAACAATCATTGGTTGAGTAGGAAATGGAAAGAACAGCATGGGGGAAAGAAAGAAACAGAGAGGAAGTTTGTCACATTCACAGGCCTCATTTATTCAGCCCAATGGTTTCCCCACTGTATCTCAGAGAATATGAGTTTGTTTGAAAGGTTATTGGGTGTTTCTCAGTGTGGCAGTCAGTAATGGCAGTTAGGTTAGGCAACCCCAAAGAAGTTTATCTCCTGATACCAATTTTAATTGCAAATCTTAGCCAGAGGACAGTTTCTGCATATGGCCCTGATCCTTGACTTTCACAGAAGCAGTAGTAGCAGCAGCAGCAGCAGAAAATAAAGAAAAAGGGAGAAAAGGAGAGAGGAAAAAGAAGGGAGAGATGCTGTTTGCTGCCAAGTCAGCTTTGATTTAGGGCAACCCTGCAAGTGAGAAACCTGTAAGAGCTCTGGTCATAGCTGCCCTGCTAAGGTCTTGCATACTCAGGAGTCTGTGCTGATTGTTGAGCGGAGTGTAGAAGACTGGTTTCCATCGGTTTGCAGACTGGATGCAAGCCTCTGCTTTGGTTTCTCCAGTTCCACCCAAAAGCCAATAGGAAGCCCCTGACTATAGCCCAGGCTTATGGAAAGAAGGCAGTGGAATCAGTGGAAAAGAATAGCTTTTGCCTCGTTTTGCCTCATTTCAACTTGCAAATGGTGCTCCCTGGTAAGATAGGAAATGCTCTTTGCCATGCATTGTTGTATTTTCCAATGAGTCACGTTACCTCTTGATATGTCCATAGTACAACTGTCCCAGTTTAGTCACCTTGGCTTCTAGTGAGAGTTCAGGCCTGATTTCCTGTCCCACCCATTAATTTGTCTTTTCAGAAGTCCAAGATATCTGTAAAGTTCTTCTCTGACATCGCATTTCAAAGGCCTGGAACAATCCACACTACTAATTCACTTTCTTGACACCACTGTGCAACTGCACAAAGGACTTCTAATCTCCACACTCCATCAAAAACCCACTGATCACTGCACATAATTACATGCCTCCAGTTTCCACTTAGAACACACTATCAAATTTATTCATTACAGCCAAGCCCTCTGATACAACCACACCTGCTTAGAGCCACAAGGCAGAGACTCAAACCTCTTGGATTTATAACAAGCATTTCTCAAACTAAAATACCTACCTAAAGAATTGAAGAAACAAATCAGATTAATACCCAGGAACCATCTACTACAAGACAGATCAAAACACAAAATAACAGAACATCCTTTTACGGTCATCTACAGTCTCCAGCTGAGACCACTGAAGCACATCATCACTGAGCTACAACTAATTCTCAAGAATAACACAGCCTTCTCACTAACTCTGGGAGGCAGACCTTTATTGCCCTACAGTCAGTGTCCAAATTTTAAGCTTCTCATTAAGCTTAGAAATGGAAACCCACTGGGTGACGTTGGGAAAGCCACACTCTCTTAGCCTCAGAAGAAGGCAAAGGCAAAGCCCCTCTGAACAAACCTTGCCAAGAAAACCCTATGATAAATTCACCATAGGGTCACCATAATTGGGAATGCACACAACAGCAACAACAAGCTGAAGAAGCCATAGGTGTGTGCTACAACTCTTCCTACTCCCTTCAACCCTCCCCATGTTTCAACATGTCTGAAAAAAAAGTGGTAACTGTTCAAGTGGAAAAATCACATAAATCCACATGATCGGAACTGTCTTATTGAAGTTTCCAATTACATGGGGCTCTGTAATCCTTCATTTCAGTTGCAGTTCCTCTTCTGACATTCCCTAGAGACATGGGGCAGAAGGTAGTGGAGGTGTGGGACTGCTTATGAAGCATTCATTTGCACTGATTTTTCATATATTCAGATTGATTTGGCTATACTGACTTGATTGTGATATTTTCCATTGGACGGTTGATTTAAATATTTCACTGTGGTGATTTTCTCATGGTACAATCTATATCTTTATTTATATAGAAGTTAATAATCTACATATGATTGTTGTTTCATTATATGTTGAGTGTTGTCTATATAGTGAACAGTATTTTGAATACAGTCAAAACTGTCAGTTGCCAGCCCTATTTGTATGTGCTTTTAAGTGATTTGAAATGATGTCTGGAAACCTTGTAGTTGTTTCTGTCCTCAACTCATTCCAGGAATCAGAGTGCAATATGAATTCCATGCTCCCTGACAGGTAATGCAGCTGTTGAGCATACTCCAATGTATAACCTCCACATAAGAAAAAGGCAGTAAGTCCATTCTTATGTTTGATAAGTGGTGCAAGAGGAGAAGAACGCAGCTGGTTAACACAAGCAAATATCTGACCTCAGGGGTGGTAGATATACAGACCACTAGTTTGAGCTCCCTGCTGTGTTCCCTCTTTATCTCTGCTTGGTAGCTTCCCCATCAACAGAAAGATGTTCTCAGGTCTGAATTTGCTTCTTGTCTCTGCCTTTCCTGCCTTTCCTTCTTTGTCAGTTATCTCCTTCTTAACAATGTAGCTATAGCTAAAAGGCTTTCCCTTTTCTCTGTCTTTCAGGCTCATAATTTCCTTAACAAATACCTTAAACTCCAACAGTCTCTAGACTCTAAACTTCAGCTCCCTCGCAAATCAGTTGTAAGTCGCCCTTCCTCTTCTCATAGGTGAGAGTTCTGTTTTGGTTTTACTTTTTGCTTCAAAATGTTGTTGGGGGTGGCAGAACATTTAGAGAGGACTTCTTTTCTAGAGACTGTGAGAGGTGGAAGGAAACTGCAGTCTCAGACCCTTTCCGCAGCCATCTGGTGCGGTTGCGCGAGGATCATGTGAGCAGCCTCTTCTGTGAGGCACTCGCATCCCCTTTGCTCCATCTCTGCAGCAGCTGCCTGCCACCTAGAATACAGCATGAGGGCTCTACCTTTTCCTTCCACAGTTCAGCCGGGTATTTTCCCAGGCTGCACTGGGGGAGGAAGTGTGAGGGCCACAGCTCTGGAGGCTCCACCTGGACGGTAAGTGTGTATGGGGCCCTGGAATGATGTGCGATCGCATATCATTTTCAGCCAAAAGCTGAAAGTGAAATATTGTGCAATTGGCACCTGCTGGCCCCAGCAGCATCGCGCTATTGCGAGGATGTCATGTGAAATGCTCCTCACAATTGCACGATGCTCCAGAGGCCTTTTCACATGACAAATGCCATGCGAAAAGGGCCTGAGTTGGAGGGGTCCAGACATGGCTAAAATTAGGCCATTTATAATTTTTATATTTGTATTTCACCCAGTTTCAAATTTATCTCCACAGCTAATTTCATTGCACAAACGTAAGTCACCACAAAATCTAGTCTGATTTAGATTATATAGCAATAGCATGTTTATTTCTATACCACTTATCAGCTAAGTGCTCTCTAAGTGGTTTACAATGTCTTAGCTAATTGCCCCAAACAAGCTGGATACTCATTTTACCAACCTGCAGAAGGATGGAAGGCTGAGTCAACCTGGAGCCCAGCAGGATTGAACTCACAACCTTGTGGCTGCAGTACCAACATTTAATCACTGTGCCACCGAGGCTCTTGTAGGCTGGATGGCCCTCTCAGCTGGATAAGCAAATCAGTTTCTCTATTAGTTATTCATTCTCTGCCCTAGGGAGAATTCCTTCCACTATACAAACAGGCAAAGAGAGTTTTATTCAGTGAAATAATCAGAATATGAGGTCAAGTACGTACAACTCTTGATTATCTATGACTAATTACCTAAAACATTTCATTTATTCTAATGTAATTATGAGAATTTGGTTCTCTGTCAGTGCCAATGGATTAATGAAATCCATTGCTAAACCAACATAGAAATGAAATTTCATTCTTATGGTTTATATATGCAAAAAGTTATCTCTGCTTCTCCAGAAAGAAAAATAATAGATTTCAAGACTGCAGTGCAGATACTGCTTAATCTCCATTCTACCAGGGTGCAGTCCCTCTCACAATTTTTTAATGAATACTTTAAAAGGTCCTGTTTTTAATTTTCTTTGGCAAGAGATGGACCCATCGGCCTTCGGCATCATCTTAGAGCCTCCTCTCAATACACATTGCAGTACTTTTCTGCATCTTTCACCCAGTACTATTTTCTATCTGGTTCTTATTTGTATTGTTGGAAACTTTCTATAGAGATTTGCACATTTTTCACAAATGTGAGAAAAATAGGCGAAAGAGAGAGAAAAATGTTTTGATATCTCATGAATTAACTGAGATCTCCTTTTTAAAATCCTTTACCGAATCAATCTGCAGGGCCCAATACAACTGTTTTTTTAAAAAATAAGAAAATAATCACATGAGAAGATAACACAATAACAGAAGCCTTATTTATGCGAATGGCTGTGAATGAAATTGGTGCTTGGTTGTAAAAATTTCTAGAAATGGATGGAAATTGAATTGAATTTTTTCTATCTTTCCTAAGGCACACCTGAAAGCTTTCGAAAACAAGAAGAATTTTAACTGAGATTTAAAAATAATGAAGGAAGGAGCAGTCTGCAAATGTTCAGAGTGGAAATTCCAAGACTATGGAGTGGCAAGTAAGAAAGAGCGAAGCTTAGCCCAGGAAGAGGAAATCCATGGTTGCGTGAGGATCCTAAAGTTCCTAGAACTTGAGTAGGCTGATAAAAAGAATAAGGGCAAAAAGGTAAGGAGGAGCTAGGTTATGTAGGACTTTGAATGTTAAAACAAGAATCTTAGACCGAATCCTAGAAGGGTAACCAATGGGTAACCAATGAAGAGATATCAAAAGTGGGATAACACAAGTAAAATGATGGGCCAAACAGATAATCCTAGCAACAGAATGTTGAACTGAAACCAGAGAACTGAAGTGAGATAATGGAAGACAATCAAGATGGGAAATGACCAAAGCCTGAATTAAGATCTTAGCAGGGAAAACAGAAAGAAAAGGACTGGTTTTGACATGTTATAAAGAAAAAAAAAGACATGACTTTGCTACAGCCTCAATGTGAGGAACAAGAGACAAAGAAAAGTCTTTTCCTAATAGACAAATCTAACAAATTGTCAGTTCAGTTATCATCTGTAGGTAGAGATCAAGAGTCTATTAGCTGTACAATGATGTAGTACTTACTAACTAAGCTACTAACAAACTCTGGCAATCAAGATTATCCAGTTTTCGGGGGAAGCATCCAGGGTTTCTGTCACCCTGGAGGGATCATATGTATTATACATATGTACAGATAATGACAACCACACATCCCCTGAAGGGAATAGCCTGTGTAAACAAAAATAAGAAAAACAACAATCTTTTCCCCAGTACTGGGACTCAAGGTGACTTAAAAGATATCAAATAGATACCATTTAAAATGCATACAAAAACAATAGTAGAATATATGAAAGTCATTAAAAATACAGTTAAACACTTCAAGTAAAATCATTTAACATCCATTCACATATTGGCTTCCATGAGGTTGTGTGTGTGTGTGTGTGTGTGTGTGTGTGTGTAGTGACTTCAAGTTTCCTGTTGACCTATGGTGACCCCAAAATTCATAGGGTTTTCTTAGGCAAGGAATATGTAGAGGTGATTTTGCCATTTCCTTCGTCTGAAATACGGCCTACAGCAACTGGTACTTGTTGGTACTCTCCCAACCAAGTACTGAACAGGTACTAAAATTACTCTTTTATAGTACCAAGACTCCAAAGAGAAGTGAACTGCCATTATAGTTGTAATTTTTGAAATGATTTCTTTCTGACTAGTTTTGGTTACTTTTATTTATTTATTTTAAGTATTAAATGCTACAAGTCACTGGTAGTGGGTATTCCCTCCAGTCACCTTATTGTCTCCTTAAATGTGAGCAGGAGCCAGTAGAATGAGGCGCTTGAATCACGTGTTATTCATCCTCTACCAGTTAGTGAGGCTGCATCCTCAAAGCCATAAAATTAACTAAAAATGAATTAAGTTATTGCTTGTTATATGCCCATTACAATATAAAGCAATTATATATTCATTGCTAGGAAACAGGGATTAATTATAAGTAGCTAGTTCTTTGCAAACAATTACAGGCACTTCCACTTCCACTTATTTGATGGGTTAGGGACCAGAGCACTGTCAAAAAGTGGAAATGGTTGAAATGAGGAAGCCATTTATATGCACACAAATTCTCTATCTGACAAGAGATGCACCATGAATGACTTACATAGCATACAGTACTGTCCACAAGATGATGCTGAGTCAATGGAGAGAAAAAAGCAGCACATAGTTGCAAAAGTGTCACGCAAACATGACAAAGTGTTACGCATGAATAAGCCAGCTGAAAGAGCCAATCATAAAAACCTGAGTTGTCAACAAGTGGACATCTATGTTTCCAAACTTTGTAAATAGGGTTAATTAGATTGCAAGTATCAGAGAAAAGACAAATTAATTCTGCCAATGACTTATCTCCAAAACTATTGAATGACAGAGTAGCTCCAGGGAATGTGGACTAGTTTACTTGTGTGCAGTCACGCCTTTGCTATTTTTAGTTTTGAAAAGATATCTTTATGAAGACATTCTTTAAGGTATTGATGACCATGGAATAAAATAAATCTAAATTAAAGGACAACTTGAGGAATTATAAGCCTCCTATTGTGGTAATGTAATGTTTTGTCAAGAACTGTGAATTCATTTTGCTCTTAAATATTCCAATTAATTACAGTTAAGTCCATGTCAGGGCTGAGACAGTCCAAAATGGATTTATATAAAATTACTATTGAGCTAAGGAAAAATGACACTTTAGAAAGTGTAGTTAGAAAAGTTCTGAATCTGCATGCTGCCGGAGTTCAGCTTTGCAACTAGTGTTTTTTTTTAAATATATATGTATGTGTGTGTGTGTGTGTGTGTGTGTGTGTGTGTGTAATACCTATGTCCATTTTAAGTATGCAAATGAGCCAAGCCCCTAACTTGGATCAACTGAGACAAAATTAAAATATTATATGTGCATCTATTTTCACAAAAGATTCATTTCTGGGCAATCCAAAAGTCACCCCTTTCCCATGAAGTTTAAATCTGCATGCAGATATGGATTAAAAGGAAGCAGATTTACATGCCTAATCAAACTTTGCTGACTGCTTTTGTGGAAGAATTACAGATATAGCAGGATAGGGCTGTTGTTTTGTAGTAGTGGGCTTGATTTTGCATGCAGAAGGTCATAGGTGCAATTCTTCACATTTCCGGGGAGGCCAAAGATAGAAAATACTTGTGTCTGAAACCCTGGAGAGCTGTTACTTTTCAGTACACAGGGAAAGACTGGGAAACTTTTGGCATGCAATCTGGATACAATCTGTGTGATTCTCGTATGACCTCTCCTGCCACCTCACTTACTGTACCTACACACAGTAGCAAGGCTTTATTGTTTTTTTTTAAAGCCAAATTCCTCTGCCCATGATAGCAGGGGGTAGAAATACATGGTCAACCTCCTATTCCCCACAAGTTGCAGCACCCTTCTCACACCCCAGCTGGAAGAGCGTGGAGTGTGAAACTGCGGATTTGGATCTGTGTGTGTAACTTAAAAAGTTTATACGTATTTCATGAGAATGAATGGGGCTGTGTGGATATGTATGATATATGGATGAATGTGGGTGGTTGCATGTATTTGTATGGGGAGATAACCCCTGCCTACTTTTTTCCATTGGTTCCACCTACCTGGGTCATGCCATCACTGGAATATTAGTCACGGAGGAATGTAGTCCTTGGGCTGAAAAATGCTCATCATCCTTGATGTAGACATGCATTAATGAGCTGGCTCAGTATTAGAAAAGATTCTTAATATATGCAATGTGAACCTAAGGCTACACAACTGCAGATAGAATAATTTTGATATTTCCAGATTTACTCATAATGCTTAAGAACAAGATATGTTTAAAGTTCACTGCTTCCTGTTTTGTAGCAAGAAAGCATTGTGATAATATTTCAGGTCAGGCAAAGGAAAACAGCTATCTAGAGAAAATATCTACAAGTCAGAGTTTGGTAGGGAGCTGTTATTTCATCATCTGTGAGGAACTGAGAGGCTTCTGTGGTTTCTGTTAGTTACTGCCTTCCCAGACATCTGTTGAATCCTTGGTCATTTCCACACTACACTGTTATAGTGCTATTATCCCACTTTCAACATCCTGTGGAATTCTTAGGTTTGCAGTTTAGGGAGGGGCATTTAGAATTCTCAATCAGAGAGCTCTTTGGGCCAGAGAGTTCAGTAAAACTAGCAACCTCAGAATTCCAGAGATGTTGAAAGTAGAATAATAGGTCTATAACAGTGTAGTGTGGAAATGACACTTGTTCAGCTGAATCTTTTCTGACTTTCTTCTCCTCGTCCTGAGGGAACAACTAATGATAATGCAATCATTGTTTCTCAGAGACATTTTCTAATTACTGTGTTATTTTTATTAATGAACACACCCCCACTCCATGGTTGGATCTCATAACCCGTTTAAGATATAAACAAGCCTGGTGACATTATTAACTTTGAGTACAGTTACCTTGCTCCATAAATTCATTTATTTAAGTTAACCAAGACTGGCAATGCAACCAACCAAATCTGAGCATTACTCTCTGTAGTATCTGAAGGAATTAAGAGATTTAAATATTTAATATGACTTGTGAAGCACATTTGAATTGCCAGTTATCACACTCTTGTATAGAGAGCCTCATCTACTTCTAAAGCAGCCTGTCTTCATCCCCACATCTAATGATTATTTGAATGTTCTCATTCTGCTGAAGGCACAAGGTAAGAGTCAGTCACCAAGGAGTAAAAACCTCTCTTCTCTAATATCTTCTTCTAGCCTCACAGAGTCTGGAGATACTCCATTCAGTAGCACTCTACACACACCAAAAACTAAGATACATAATGTTAAACCAATTGATAAACTCTGTAGGGAAATTAAGCTTTGCTATGTGTTGTGCAGGAAAGTCAAATGAATCCTGCAAAAGGACTTTTTTTAGCATTAAGCAACAGGTCCAGGTGTGAACTTTCTCCCTGTTCTCCTGATAGTGTCCTCATATGATCTGGTCCATGTCTTCCTGACATATGTCCAAGGATTCCTACTTGTTTTGAATGAAGACATTCAGGGAAAGCCTTTTCAAGAATTCTACTCACACTGTCAGGTCCATGTGTTGAGCCATGAAATAGGTCTATACCAAGAACAAAATGGAGGATCTCTATCTTGTCTCATTGGCCATTGGTTCCAATGTGTGACAGTCATTTTGCTTGTTTGCCTATATAGTAATGTAACAGCAGCCCCTAGCTGAATATGAATGTTATAAAACCGTGCAGTTCTATTGCCCACAAATATAAGTCCATTTACACCTAGGGAATATTTGAATATTTCAAAATATTCAGAAAATAGTCAAATGTATTGTATTGTATTGTATTGTATTGTATTGTATTGTATTGTATTGTATTTTTGAGAGCTGAGGAACCCTGATGAAAAGAATCCTGGAATCATGAGATTGTTCACAGGAAATATTGTACAGGAAATATTTCTGCTATGAAAAAAAATTGTAATTAAGGATTTATTCTGCACAAAATTTGCACATGCTTGTTTTGTATAAAGAACAATATATTCTGCACAGGAAATAGCATTTTCTGCATAGAAATAATAATTGTGCATAGAAATATTATTCTCTGTGCACAAAATGCTGTATTTTTTTTTCTTCAAGACAACTACTTGTGAGTTTGGTACAGAATAACTCCCAAATTGCAAATAGACTTTGAAAACTGCAGGATTTTGAAGACTTTCTGGAAGAAAACTGAAAAGGAAAGTTACACAAGAATTTCATCCTAACATCAGTCTTTGCACTAAATGTAATAAATTGTTCACTTTCCTTGTTCACCTTCCAGTTGATGCAGAATTCCTAAGAAAGCCTGTCAGTGAATTGTGAAGATCCATCATGGGACACTGGCAAGTGCCACCCGATGTGCTCAGGTGGGTTGTACAGATGTGCATAGGCAGTCCTTAGCCCATGTCCTGTTGTGAATTGGGTTCTGTTGCACACTGGTGTCATTGAGCATTAGTCTCAAAGCACAGTGGTCACCTTTTTGGCTTTCCTATGTACTAATATAACTAGCTGCATATGGATGTTCTGAAAATACTAAATTCTATTTCCCGCAGACATAAGTAAATTTATGAAGATGTTAAATCTCAATGTGAATTCCAGTCAAAGTTTCCATTTTGAAAGAATGAGACTATCTATCAGGATAATTAGATTCCAAGACAGATAATAAGGGAATGGTGTCTTCATACCAGAGTTCCCATTCCATCAGACATATCTAATACTTTGAAATAGTTATAATATAGGTTTAACAGGAATTGTAAATGAGAACACTGTAGCAGTGGAGAATACCTATATGTCCCATATCTCATTGTCCAGAATTAATATGTCAAATGAGTATGTCTAGTAGTAATGCTCTGACTCATAGGTGATTTCCTCATATCTATAGAACAGTGCTACTCAGCTTTTGGTTCTCCAAATATCTTAGACTTCAGTTCTAGGTCTGTATGCAAGGTCCCTTTTTTATTCTGGAACCTGATTATGTTATTTGGATCTGGGCCTGATTGGCATTGGATAAATCTGGATTCAATCTATTCTGATTTTGACCTTGAATTCAAATCATGATTCAAGAATTCAGAATGCCAGTGAGGACTGCCCATTGATTTGCACAGGAAAGCCCCCAAAGCTATAGCATTTTTTTTCCCAAAAAAATCAGACATAAAATTTGGATGCACACTAGATGTAAAGATGTGGTGGTGGCAGTAGTGGTGGTGTGCTTTCAAGTCATTTCCAACTTATAGTGACCCTAAGGCAAATCTATCGCAGAGTTTTCTGGGCATAAGTAGGAAATAGAATCCTGTTCTTCAAGGTTGTAGCCCAAAGCTCAAACCATGGTGTTAACTTAGGCCAATTTAATATAATTCCATGCAGTTTATTGTTGGGTACTTTTAACATTTTAATATTTTTCAAAACTCAAAACCAAATTTTTAAAAGTTGTTTTTGGCTTCTCAGTCTTGTCAATTCATTTCATGTTATCTTTGTCCTGGTACTATATCCATAGAATATTAAATAACTAAATCTGTTATAGGTTAACTAAGATTTGATAGACAGACAGATAAATAGACTGAAATCATAGTGCAGTTGAAGACAGGGAACTTTTTTTTTTTTGCTTTATTCTAATAACAAGCCAGCTGTTGAGATTCAGCTATGCACTATAAAAGAAAGTGGTGTCAAGAATATATTTATTAGCCACACTCCAATGAGTGAGATCCCCCTGACAGTTTCCTCCTCCCTCTTAAGACATTTGTTAACCTAGGCAGGATTTGGTAATTTTCTTCATATCGCCTCATGTTCTTCTCATCTTATCACTTTCAGAAGAGCTTGTTTATGTCCTGGGCCATTTCCACACCGTACCTCCTTCCGTTGTCCTCCCATCATGGTCCCAACAGTGCCTTTGCTGGGAAGGAAGCACAACATGAATGCTCCCTTGCACATCTGGTTGGCTCTCTCCAGAAGGGAGCATGAGCAACATGCGCCAGCCTCTTTTCCATGCTACACTGGGGAAGGAAGCTTGTGATCATGCTTCTACTCCTTCCACATGGATGACAGTGATGGGAGCATTGCGCAATCACAAGCGCTTAACGGATTTTTTCCATTAAGCAAATATCCCATGATTGCAATAGGTGAGGGTGCATTGGCAGTGCGACCGTGATGATGTCATGCAAAAGCATGACTTGCAGACTGCTGCCAACATGTCCCCATCACACAACATCAAGGCCATGCAGAAATGACCTTGGAGTGGGGAAAACTGAGAACTGCTTCGGCCACCCTTTGTTCCTACCCTGTGTGTCTTGCCCCTTCTACAAGACTGCTCGGACTTATCTTCTGTCTTTGCCTTCAACAAAGACCCTTACTGTTGCCTCTTAAGAAGTTGCAGCAGAATGCTGGTGCTACAGAGTGGACCTTTTTTTAAAAGCCCTGTTCTTTTGCTGCTTACAGTGAAAGCAAAGAGCAATCCTGGGTTATATTTCTATGTTAAAATGGTCCCAGAAAATATTCTGCCTTTTCTGTGGTGATGTACCATGTTGTCTGCCTCTCATTTGATGCCTAGATAAGAACAACAACAACAGCCAAGGGCAATTGAGGTAGAAGGGGAATAAATTTTCTTGCCTAAAAACTCACTAAATTGACAAATTAACAAGAAATTCAACAAGATGATTATCCTAAGCCATACAAGAACAAGAACAAGAATGAATATTAAAAACACAGCAAGACTAGCTCTAATGACAGTCAATAACTACCCATCCTCCACCACAGTTCTTTGAAGATCTACTAGTAACACAGAATGAATTGATTATGTAACTTCAGTGATCTCAGGAAATCTCACCATACAAGCCCTGTGATTGTAAAAGTGATGAGATTCATCACTCAGAGAGCACAAATCTATCAATGAGCCAAATCCAGCTCCTTTCTTCCATTTCTTTATCACTTTTCCTGGCTTTGTCCTGCTTATTTTTTAATGCCCAGGTCACCTGATTGGTCCCAGGTGTACTACTTTTCCCCAGAACTGATCTGAACCAGCCACTTCTGATCCAGAGTTCATACAAATAAATCCAAATCAGCTCAATTTACTCTCCTGAGATTCAATCTGATAAGTTTCACAGTCCTATTTATTCCCCATAATCTCCAGCTGCTGGCTGGTGTTTCTCAGAATTGCAGTTTTTAATATTTGGAGGACCAAGGGCTGAGAACCATTGCTATGGAAGAAGCTTTAGATTGTGTTTTTTTTTCCAAGTTATTGCCTTCTAACCAACAGAAGCACTTGAGAATTAAAACTGTTTTGCAGTATCTAATGTGTAAGATGCTTCAGGCACTGACAACTTTTGTTAGCTGTCAGAGCAAACTACCAGAACGATGTAGTTGGAATAAACTGACATTTGCTTTTGCTTTTTCTTCAGCAACTAAAACAGACCATTCCCCCTCCTAACTGTTGTCCAATCATTAGGCTGGCAGTGGGCAAAATGAAACCCTCCAAAGTTCCCAGATTCTCCCCATTTTTTTAAAAAAGTGACTTTTTAATTCCCAAATTATTCCAAATGGGGTCATTTTTTTCCCAAACGCCGAAGGTTCCAACATACCCTGAAAGCTTTTTAAAAGAAAAAAAAATGGTCAGAAACAAAAGGAGAAGTGGTGTGATGTCACTTCTGCTCATGTCAAATGCACATGTACAATCTCCTGTGGGGTGCAGGAGTGAAGCACATTTGCCCATTCTTGCATTAGGCAGAGTGAACAGTTGCTTCAGGCAACACAATGAAGTCCTGAAGGACACCACTCTGGTGCCACATAACCCATCTTACCCCACTAAGTTAGCTTGGCATCTTCAAAAATGGTGGAGGATTCTGCCCCATTGCCACTGTTGAAGTATCATTCAGGTACCTCTCTGCTTTCAGTGTATAGAGAGGAGATCTACCATTTTATCTTTCACCTTAGGCAATAAAATGTCTTAGATCCTTCCCTTTTTGCCACAGTAGTACAGGAGAAGCCCATACTGTAGCTTTGTGAGAATCTCCCATTAGTAAGCTCATCTCTTATACCATTAGCATAACGGAGTCCTGGTGGTGCAGTGGTTAAATATCAGAACTGCAGCCACAAGGTTGTGAGTTTAATTCTGCAGGGCTCCAGGTTGACTTAGTCTTCCATCCTTCCGTACGTCGGTAAAATGAGTACCCAGCTTGTTGGGGGCAATTTGCTAAATACATTGTAAACTGCTTAGGGAGTGTTTCGCACTGATAAATGGTATAGAAATGTAACTGCTAACTGCTATTGCTATAACAAAACTTAATGAAGCCAGTAATTAGCAAATAACAACTGCATAGTAAGTTGCCTTGCTAAGGGTTAAGCAATATATTTTCATAAATGTATCTCCTGGCTATTCTGTCTGGAAGATTCTGGAAGCTGTAGTCCAAAATGATAACCTCTAACAAGCCCCAGAGGACTGTTAAGACTGTTAAAAGCATTGGGGAAGATGTCTTTTTAAGATGGCTGTGGGTAGACAACAGCAATGAGAAATACTAGCAGTTACCCAGGCCCTTTTCAGAGGATGTTGTCATCTCAGAATGTGGACAGGAGAAGGACAAGACAACAATAATGGTTACACATGATGTCATCATGGTCCCATCCTTCTCCCGTCCCCAGGAGGTGCAGTCACAGACTAAATCATTGATGTGTTTTCCTTGTCAATGACCCCCAATTGCACCACCATCCTGCACTTACCCGGTGTGTGGAGGGTCCAGAAGTGCAATGGCTACTCTTTCTGACCCAGGCCCTTTCTGCAACTTACCTGTTCTCAGCGCTGGGGCATGGGGATCTTGTGAGCAGCCTCTTGCAAGAGGCTCTTGCGTCCCCGCTGCTTCACCTCCACAGCCACTGCCTGCTAGTGAGCAGGCAGCATGAAGGTTCCTCCTCTTCCTTCTGCAGAGCTGCCTGGGATTTTCCCAGGCTGTGCTGAGGCAGGAAGCATGAGCGCCACAGCTCCGGAGGCTCCACGTGCACAATAAGTGCACGCGGGGCCCTGGAGCGATGTGCGATGGCACACCATTTTCGGCTAGAAGTCGAAAATGAAATAGTGTGCGATCGGCGCCTGCCGGCCCCAGCAGCGTCGTGCAATTGCGAGGATGTCATGTGGGTGGCTCCTTGCAATTGTGCAACACTCCAGAGGCCCTTTCGCATGGCGAAAAGGGCCCTAGAGCAGCCTGGCAAAGTACTCAGCTGTCCTGCAACAGGAAGAGGCAAGATCATCGTGCTTCCTGGATTGCGGTGGCAGCTGGTGTGGAGGGGAGTGCTCCTATCATGCTCCCCTCCCAGCAGAGCTGCTGCTGGGATCCCCAGAGGATGCCACTGGGATATGGTAGGTTGTGGAAAGGGCCCCAGTGATGCTAAGCAGTGTGCCCTCTGTACTCAGTTTGAAAAGCATATACGAAGCAGAGAAAAAGCAACGGCCTGACCCCTTTCATGATGCCCAACACAGCTCCAGCTGAGAACCTTCACCTTTCCCTACGTCCAACTGCCACAACTATATGTATATATGTATATGTTTGTATATATAAAGGAACCCACAGTTGTTTTTCTGTGGTTAGATCCAGCTCAATAACCAGTGCAAGACTGAAACTAAGAATATAACTTGAGCTTCCTTCCCTTCTCTGCCCTTAAATCCCTTTTTCCATTACATCTTTTAGACTTGAAGCCTGTGGGCAGTGACAGTTACATTTCTAATATTAGTAAGCCTTTTTCAGTGAATAACCAGGTAAAATGGCTGCAGATTAATGGATGCATTTTGAATTACAGTGGGATTTTAGTTCACTGAAGGCCACTCTCACCACTAATTGATCAGTAACAATGAAAGCTGGGGACCATAGTTTTAAAGCGTGAGAATGGTAAGCTGAAAATGATCTCACTAATAAAGACTAAAGGTCTGCCAATGGAATATGTCAAGGGAGAAATACATGCTCAAGCTTTTAACAGACATTATTATTGAAATTATACCATTTCTGATGCTTTCATTGGTGACCTCAAGTCCAATTTCTGTTTGTCAAACCATTTATTATTATGTTTTTTCCAAGATGTTCTGCATAAGTATGTTCCTAATAAGATATTAACAGTATTACTTTTCACAGGCTAAGTAGGAATTAAGTCTGAACCCTGCTGATCACATTTCTAAATGTTTCATCTGCATGACCTTAAACACATTGTTTTTTTTATTATACAGCCAGAATGAAAATTTCATACTAATTAGGATTATCTGTAGGAATTAGTATTGATCCAGGAAGCATCTTCAAAAACACTTTAGAAAATCTAATTAAAAGGTATGAGAATATGTGTATTTTGGGGAATAGTAAAAAACTGAATCAGATCGGTCGACATTAGCAAAAAAAGGAGAACATAGGTTGCCACTTCTCAACAGAAGCTATATTTCCCATCAAGTTATGTCTTATGTCTTCCCATTTCTGAGGTTTCCCTGGGATTTGTAGGAGACACCTGGGGTCCTTTCACATTGCACAATTACATTGCTATGATTCTACTTTAACTGTCATGGTAACATCCTATGTAATTCTGAAATTTAGGGAAAAGTACTTAGAATTCTCAGCAAGAGAGCTCTAGTACCCCAGACTACAAACCCCAGAGTCCTATAGGATGCAGCTATGACAATTAAAGTGGAAACCATAGTTCTATAAGTGTGTAATGTGAAAGGGCCCCAGATGAGGATGTGATAGGTATGCATACAGACACACACACACCTTTCCATTACTAGACATAAAGTCACTTTTCAAAACCTTGAAGTGCTGTTGTGTATTACTATTTTCATCTCTATAAGAACAACTCCCTGTGATCCCATTTGTTAGTTACATAACTGACACTAGCATTGGGGCTGGAATATAGAAAACACTGGAGCCGGAATATAGACAAAAGATTCCCTTCTTCTTGAAGCCATTGGCCTGGCTTTTCTTGTAGTCCCTACACCTCTTTATGTGGTAAAGGATCTGTAGCAAACCATCTGGTATTAGCCTACAGCTCCTTTTTGCTAGGAAGGGGAATCTTTTCCAGGAAAACAGAAGGTTCCCACTACAAATTAAACTGTTCTATGACAGCAGCTACCAAGACTCCCAGCCTGTA
Source organism: Cyclura pinguis (assembly GCA_030412105.1). Classification (NCBI taxonomy): domain Eukaryota; kingdom Metazoa; phylum Chordata; class Lepidosauria; order Squamata; family Iguanidae; genus Cyclura; species Cyclura pinguis. Next base: position 160,250,651 of record CM059603.1, on the reverse strand, counting down.
AGTCTTTATTCCAACATATAAAAGCATGCTGTATCAACATGTGAGGAGAACAGTGTGCTAATCCAACCCCCTCCCTTTTCACTTCCATCACCCTCCTAAACCTGGAGGGAAGTGTGTATAAAGAAGAAAGGCTCCGCTATCTCTATAGGCTCTTCACACGCATTGCAAATGGGCTGGGAAATCAGGTTCTAACTCTTGTGGAAATATGCCATGAACAGTGGAAGCTCTCCTCTACAGGCTATCTACACACAGGTTACAAAACTCAGAAAGAGCAAGGCTACCATGCTCCCCTGGCTTGTGTATTGATACAAAATGCTTTCTAGTAACTGAATAGGGCTTAATGGGGAAATTGGTAGTATTACTTAGTTAGAAAATATGCACACACATAACTTCTGCTAGCACCTGTAAATTACGGGCTGAAATATAAATATATGTCTGCTTCCATTTAACAAAAGAGGGTGCAGACCTCAGCACACGATGTCTGATTTGCTGTAGCAATGAAGCAATTCAGATGGAATTCTTTCCTAGCTTTCTTTGGAGATTCCAGTGTCTCTCATCCCACTACTAACTAGAGGCCTTTCCATACTACACTGTTATAGTGCTATTTTTCCACATTCAACATCCTATGGAATTCTGGGGTTTGCAGTTTAAAGAGGGACATTTAGAATTCTCAGCCAGAGAGCTCTTTGGCCTCAGTAAACTACAAACTCCAGAATTCCGCAAGATGTTGAAAGTGGAATAATAGCACAATAATAGTGTAAGGCAGAAAGGCTCTAGGCCTTGCTTAGCTTCTAAACCCTGAAGTGTGTTCAGGATGTTACTGTAGTACTTTGAATATTCCTTTAATGATGTGTTTCCTATTCAAAATGATATATATATATTTCAATATTTACTGAAATCTGAGTTGAAACCTATAGTTGTCCTTTGTTCATGTAATGCAGGTATCAATTTTGGTCCATTCTCTTGCAGATCCTATAAGAATAGACGGTAATTTTTGAAGATGTTCTCTGATATGTAAAAGTAGCTTTGTAATAAAGAAAGGAGTGCTGAGGGAACAGAAGGAAATTGCTTTCCAATGACCTGAACTCTCTTTTTTCTAGAGTGGTCAAGATGTTTGAGCTTACAGAGCCAATATCTTGGTTTTATTGATGAATGTTCTTGGATTTTTAAATCATGTCAATGAAGTAAAATATTTTTTTTTTTTTTTAGTTTTCTCTATCTCTTTATCTATCTGTCTGTCTTTCTATCTATCTATATATGAATCATTTGTTTCCTAGATCCTATTGCAGCCAAAATCTCAGTGCTTCCCCTTGGAATATTCTCTTCTTTCACAAAGCAAACTCAGTGTATGGCTGAATCTTTTTAAACAAGCACAATTGCTTTAGTTGGACACAAGCTTCCAAATTTTTCAAGTAAGGACCCCCTATAAATGATTTAAGAGTAAGGGCAAAGGTTTCTATTTCAATTTAGCTTATAGCTGAACAAAATTGATTTTCCTTTTGATCTTATTGTAAGGCACCTTGAGATTCCCTTATGATATGCCTCCATAAAAGAGTCTTGTATTATGTTTAGAGATCCTTCACATATTTCAAATATTTGTCATCAGTTTTAAGCTGTTCTACCATCAGTAACACTTCTATAGTAAATATTTTTGTTCTTGTAGTAGTATCATGTGTTGCATAATATGGAAATTGCAGAGGTTATATGATGTGGAACATATTTTCTTTTTCCATGAAAGCTTACACTACATATTCCTAAATAACATACAGGCCCTTTCCGCACTCTATCTTTTTGTGGGGTCTTTCAGTGGGGATCGCACCATTGGCTGTGCTGGGAGGGGAGCATGACGGGAGCACTCCCCTCTGCACTGGCTGGCTCCATAGTGAAACACAGTGGCCATGCCTCTTCCTTCTACAGTGTAGCTGGGTACTTTCCCAGGCTGTGCTATGGCAGGAAGCACAGCCATTGCACTTCCTGGGCTTTTCCAAAACAGGTAGGTCTGTGATGGTTGCACAATTGTGAGTCATTGATGGGGAAAACCCATCAATGATTTAATCTGTGATTGCACCACCTGGGGATGGGAGAAGGATGGGACCATGATAACATCATGCAGAAGCATCATTGTGGTCTTGTCCTTCTCCCATCCCTATGGCAGGTTGGGAGGGTGATGTGGAAAAGGCCACTAGCTCACAAAGATCTTACTTGTGCTTTTTTCTTTAATATACTCAAGAATGCACTTCCAATGATCTCTTCTCATTGAAGTCAGTGGGGGAGTTCCATACAAGCAGAAGCTCCATTTTGGAACACAAATGATGCAGAATCATTGTGGCACTATACGGTCATTTCCACACGATGACACTTTTGTGTCATCACACTGCAGTCCCGGGTCCAGAAGGGAGCATGTCGGCAAAGCTCTCCTCTGCACCTGCTTGATCCATGTGCCACCTCTTCCTTCTGCAGCACAGCCAGGCATTTTCCATTGCTACGCTATGGAAAGAAGTGTTGCCAATGCACTTCTGTGACTTCTGCTCAACCAGGAGCAATGGGAACACCACACAATCGCAGGCACAAAATGGATTTTTTCCATTTCGCAAAAACTGCACCAGTGTGATGCTTGGGGATGGGATGGCAATGGGATGGCAATGACGTTGTGTGGAAGCACAACCTGCCAACTGCTACCATCCTGTCCCAAAAGCAGCCTAGCCTCATCATGCGGAAATGGCCTACATTTTGAAGTCAATGTCCACACTATAATTTTTCTGGATTTATGGAAAGGAGTTACAATTAGTTCATGTCTCCCCTTGAGAGGACTCACAAGTCTTCAATCCTGACCAGAAGGCTTGAGCAACCACTGGAGACAGAACATGAATTCAGAACATGACAGACTCTAATTTGTCTGTATCTAGAAGTGAGGTGCCATTACTTTCAAGAACTTTGAACATAAGGGGGAATTTAGTCCACAGTCTAAAGATCTTCACACCACATAATCTCAACACCGAAGAAAATATATAATGTCTCCACCTACTTAAGAATGTTGATAATGGAGTATTCTACACCGCTACCTTGGATACAGCACATTTTTCATCAGATGAAGAAGGCACAAGTTGAAATGTTTTGCTAATATGTTCATAAAGTTCTGCTTGTTAATCACTTCAATAAATAGCTATTTTGAGTGATTAGCTGCATGGGATCCAGAACAACATTATCAGAAGTGCTGAAGTGCAAGTCAATCAGAGCATGCACATACATGTGTGCACAGGTGTCTGTTCATTTGCTTGTACTCTCTTGCGTGCTACATTAATCTTATCCATGGCTTTACAAAGAGAAATAATATAAAAACAAACTTTATTTCAGTATATGCCTAGACACTGCTTCTGCAAACCTAACAAACATTCTTTTCATATTCCCTGAGATAATTTAAGGTGTTCTAATTAGGTCCCCATTAACCCTATATTCTTCAGCATAGGTAATAAGAAACAAGTGTTGTTATTTAGTTTTGCAATTATTCATCCCCCACGCCCGCCTCAAAATTTAAATGGAATTCATCTGGGGGAACAGACAATACAATGGCCAATTAATCTAGGCACCTCCATCCTTCACACATTTGAAAGTACTATTTTTAAATCTTTTCACAAAGACATTGTAAACTATTATATCTTACATGTTTAGCAAAGCATTATTAAAAATCTTAGATCCAAACTGGTCTTTAACAAACAACTTAATAGATCAATATTAGAACAGAACAGGATAGGATAGGATAATCTGATCATGAATGTAGATTTCCCTGAAAGGCACTCATGGATTCCCCTTGACAGGCACTTGGGAATAATGATACTACTCTCTCTGATAAATTAGTTTCTATCAGATTGTCTTGCAAGATGCTTTTAAAACAGATAAAAAAGCACATATGCCAAAACACAGAGAAAATCATTAGTCTTAACAGTGATGGAAAAGGAGAAGCAGTTCTGGAATATCATTTCTATTGGTGTGCACATTGTTAGACCTGTCATTGGGCAAATTTCATCACACCCATGACATAGTCATTGTAGCAGGCTTTATAGATCTACACCTTCAGGGAACTACGTTTCTACTGCTTTTGAAAGTATTATTTTGCCTTATTGTTCCCTTATGTCTGTGATAAAGAAGTTAATATGATCCCTCCAGAAATATTTAAATACTATTCTGAGTGGGGGGCCCTGCTATTAAAGCGTTTACTCAAATTAACAACACAAGTATAATCCAAATGAACTGGAAACAGAGTGTAGTGATTCCTATCCACAAGGAAGATGATTAACAAGATCCCAATGACTCTCAGCCTATTAGACTTCTGGAGATAATAGTAAATATCTTTTAACCAAATTGGACAATTGGGAATCATCTTACTATATTATTTATCCTGAACAGGCTAGCTTTAAGGAAGGGCAAAGTACTGTTACCATTGTTTGACTCTTTATATTTTAGCCCAACAAGGAATTGCTAGTCCTACCAAACATCTATTTGTGGCCTTTATTGATTTAACAGCAACTTTTTGACTCAATTGACTGAAATCTGTTGTGGCATAAACTTGCCAACACTAATAGAGATAACTGCCGGTTGTGTTTAATTAAGGAATTCTATTCCACCATGACTGCTAGAATAAGAGTGGGTATTTCTGCCTCATTAACAGATCCTATCTCCACTAATAAACAAGTAAAACAAGGATGTCTTTAGGCACCATCACTTTTCAATTAATACATGAATGACATAGTTCGAACATTGTCTGGCCCAGAATTTTCCCTGCCCACAGTTGCATCAAAAAAGGTTCTTTTCTTCTCTTCTCTCTCTTTTTTTTAAACAGACAGAAGATACTGTTCTAATTTCACTTACTTGCATAGCTCTGAGAAGGTTGCTCTCTAAGCTCAGCATATTTTCTTTACGAGAAAAAATGAACATTATACTAAAACAAAAGTGACAGTGTCCAGGAAAAGACATTCTCTTTTTTTATAGTCTATTAGTGATGGTCAGACTAAACACGGCAAGTTATTTAAATACCCTGTCATCCATTTTACAGTAAACCTTTCGTGGAAGCCCTGTATAGAAGCTACTAGAACAGTAGCCTTGAGAACTATTGAAACCATCCTTAGATTTTACACCTCAGGAATCTCCTGGTTGTTCCAGCCCCGAAAATATCTGAGGGCAAAGTCATTGGCCAGATTTTGGACGGTGCTGCTGTCTAAGAATGGGATGATGAAAGTACATTGCAAAAAAAAAAAAAAAAAACTTTCTTATGCAATAATTCCTTGCATGTGTGGGATATCTGAGCTACAAGGTCATGCCTGTCCAGTTCAGAGAAGTGCTGCAAAAGGTGAACTGATCACACACACAAGAATTCTGTACAGAAAGCTTTGGTTCAGAAGCTTGGTTGTAGTTTTGTCCATAAAACAATCATGCATTTTTATTCTAACATCAGTGTTTTGTTTTGTTTTGTTTTGTTGTGCACAACTGATGTAGCACTGCAGCTTTAAAGGTCCCAAAAGCAAAAGACAAAAATACTCTAAAACATGCCTTGCTATGTGCATGTTAAATATGAAGTCAATTTAACAAATGATATGTTTTATTGCCCCACATAATAAAATGTAGCCACCTACTACAAATTATTGCATGGGCTTCAATCATGCAGTCTGCAAAATATTCATTATTGTGTTGAGTGCCAATTTTCTCAAGTTAACATTACTGAAAATGTGAGAAGCATGCAAAGAACACCATTCTTGGGATTATAGCAAATCACCATGCAATTAAAATTTGGATGGCCAGGCAGCCAAATATTCTCTAGAGAAGCATGGGCATTTTAAATGTAATCATTTATCACAGTATGTACAAGGCTTCTGCTGTTTGCTTTGCTTTTCCTTGATTTTGTAAGATTGTATTGAACTGAACTTACGTTGTCAACCCACAAAAATATGTTTTCCATGTTTGCATTGGAAACTTTGTTGCATGACTATAACACAAATCAAGTCATGTTTATCATTTTATCAGTCTGAATGCTGCAACAAACAATGCTGTAAAAACACTATTAACTTTGATGATCTCTCAGCAATTATCATTAAATAATTAAAGTTTTTAATAATTTCACTAAAATTCAAATCCATATATTAAAAGTATCATGCAAAACAGTTTGCTTACATATCATTGTCCTGGTTCATTAGATTTTTAATTGAAAAACCAGAATTAAATGTTCTTTGTCTGACAAATTGCAAATCATATATACTTGCTTTTTCAGTTTAGTGTTGCTTGATCTTCCCTTTGGAAGGCAAGCAAACAGAATTTCAGTTCATTGTCCCATTAGTTCAGTTACTAGTTTGTTGGTTAAAGGCTTTCCTCATTTATCTGACAGGGCACTGTCAGAAAACAGAATTGGTTGAGAAACAGAATCCATGTACTGTACTGTAGGGAGCATGAAAGACTTACAGAGCTTCACCTGGGACTGACCAGGCGCTGGCTGCTTGCAAAGTCTCTCAGCTGGCTTGGGAGATTTTTTCCCTTCTTATATCACTTTGCAAGCAGCTCACATGAAAGAGTAGTCCCATCTGAGCCTCCACAGGCAAGAACTGATGAAAGAGCAGAACCCTTGTCAAATTAACAGAATTTGTCCTTAATTTGGCAGCATCAAAAAAAGCGAGTCACCAGATTACCGTGTGTTGAAAAGTGGGGGCTTCCGGTACAACAAATAGCTTGAGTATTTCATCCTTACATGCAAGGATGAATTGCTGCAGGAGAAAAATCACTATTTCTCTGCAATATTCTCTCTATATGGTAAGTGTTTCCGAGGAATTATTGTGTTGGGGGGAAAATGTAGGGGATTTACACAGGATACAGTGTTTTCTGCACAGGAAGTTCATTTTTGTGCCAAAAGAAAAAAGGTGCACATGTTTTTCTTTTCACAATAATACCTCCACAATACTTCAGGAAATTCAGATATCAAGAGGAAAATGGGCAAAAGTCTTACCGGTTTCCCAACTAGGTTTCCTGACTGTCATGAAACCCATTTTTTTAAAACCTGAGATGAATAACTGGAAATATTTTTCTGTCCTTCCTTGTTGCAAAGTCTCTGTACTTATATGAAATGGGAGTCAAGGTAGTTTACAACTTAAACAAAATGGCTAAAACAATGTGAGATACAAAAGCTTTAAAATGCATTAAATAATCAGTTTGATTAAAACATTGTTTTAAGACATTAATTTAAATAAATTAAAACATATGAAGTGCTTACTACATATATAAACAGCACTCCCATAGCCTATTGTCCTACCCCAACCAGTTAAAGGCCAAAGGATTGTTTGAATAATAAGCCCTTTGACTGCTGGTGAAATAAGACCAGAGAGCGAGCTAACTGAGCATCCTTTGGGAGTGAGTTCCTCAGCCTAGGAGGAGCTCTTTCTATCCTGTATCCTCATCAGATCAGCCTGAGAGGTCATCCCCTGGAGATTGTAATACATGGGCAGGCTCATACGATGAGATGCAGGCTTTCAGAAGGTCTGAAACTAAGCCATATAGGACTTTATTGTTCGTGATCAGCACTTTGAATTGTGCCTATAAATGAACTGATAGCCAGTGAAGCTGTTTCAACAATGGAGTTATATGTTCTCTATACCCAACTCCAGCCAGCAGCCTAGGCCCAGCATTTAGTACTTGCTGAAGTTTCCAAAGAGTTTCCAATGGCAGCCTCATGGTGAGTGTGTTACAGTAGTCCAAACAGGATGTAACCAAAGCATGTGTCCTTCATGACCAGACCTGACATTTTCAGGACTGGTTACCACTGGCTGTGATGTTTTGGATTTTTCAAGGGAAAATGTGTTTAATTTAGCTGAGTTAATAATGTAATATTCTGTCAGGAAGGCATGAGAGAAAGGAATGCTAGAAATGAATGGTGATTAGTGGAATGTGTGAGATGATTTGAATAAGGCTGCTGTATGACACCTGGTGAAGAGGAATGAGGAGAGTAGCCTTTCAGAGAAATTGGGTCAAGGTAGTTATCAGTCAGGTAGGTAGTTAGTAGGTGAGTTAGTTAGTTAGTAATCAGTTAGTTACTTGGTGAGGTACAGGAGTTTGAGTGGTTGGGAGTGTTAGCGAGGATCTCAGTTAACTAGGATATAAGAATGAGAGAGTGATAAATGTATTTTAAAGGTAAAACATAATTAACCTGTTATGTTCAAATTCTATTAATAAAGTATTATTTTGTATCTTATGTTTTGGCCCTATATATTAGAAAGTTTGGTTTCAGACATAGTATCTGTGGTGGTGGCAGCAACTAATAAAAGGGGATGGTGTTCAGTGGGATCAGTAGATAATGGCCCTTTTCACATGTGGGGGGGGGACAGTGTAGAGTGACCTCTCACGGAGGTCGTCTACACCGTAGAGTGGACTGACGTGGACTATTTTTCGTAATTCCACACCAGAATCCACTCAGGAGTGGCCGGAACTAGCCGGGCTGCGTGTTTTTTAAAGACCTCTATTTAGAGGTTTTTAAAAAGCACGGAGCGCGCAGCCCTGTGCCGCTCCGTCGCCCGGCTCTAAAGTGGATCTGCAGGCGTGCACAAGTGTGTGCCTGCAGATCTGCCGGGGGCGGGCTTCTGGCTGGTGAGCTTCTCCGGTTGGTGGAGAGCCTCCACCAACCGGAAGCTGCCATCTGCAACGCCGGAGGAGTGTGGAGCAGCGAGCTCGCGCTGCTCCGCGTGACGACGGACTTACCCGGCTGGAGGTAAGCTCCGTTTTTGGGCGTTTTCGCCCATTTCCCCCTCCACATGTGAAAAGGGCCAATATCTCACATTGGAACTATGAAGCCATCAAGGAGACCCCCATAGTTGGTCGTCATGGCAGTAGGATAGAAGGAGGCCCTGACACTGGAAGCAGAGGTGGGGATAAAGGAAAACCCTCACATTTAGTGGCAGTGAGTGAGATTAGTGGAAGTCTTCACATTTGGTGATAATGCAGGTATAACCAGAATCTCATCCTGATTTGCTAGTTGCAATTGTGAAAAATTCACTCCTAGACATCACAGTAATCTGGATATCCAGGTTCAGAGCAGGATTCAAGAGTGTGCCCCAGCAATGAACCCAAGATTTCAGGGGGAATGTAACCTTATCTGGCACAGACTAAATCCCTACTCCCTGATCCATCTTCCACCTGGCCAGGAACACCTCTGTCTTGTCTGGATTAAGTTTGTCTGCCCTTATCTATTCTATTAATGCCAACAGACATTCATTAATATTGAAACAGCTTCTTTGGAGTTAAATGAAAAGGACAGATAGAGTTGAGTGTCACTGGCACATTAATGATACCAAACCAAAGTTTAGATGTAAGTTAGATGTAATCTAGTAAGTCCTTATATGCACTGGAAAGAAAGGCTTTGTATAGGATTTTCAAAGCTTCAGGTTTTATCCACTGTCCCTCATCACTGCTGCATGTTCCTGGATAAATTAAAACTGCTAGCATACTGTACCAACAGGATCCAATTTATAGCCCTTCTTATCTACCTCCCAGCAATCCATTCCCAAACTCTGTTCTTATTCTCCAACAACTCTGTTGGTACTTCACTCTGCAGAGAGACCTACTGCTTTCCAGATTTACTTCAGCACAAAAACATGGCTTCTTTTTCCATATTCAGAGCTGTCTCTTCCAGAGAACAGGGGCACAAGGCTTCTATGTTATCACCATGATCATACTGAATTTCTTGAGCCCACAAGGAACCACTCTTTCCTCTTTCAAGTGAATATATATATATACACTCTGTTTTTCTCTTTCTCTCTCACACACATACACACAAACATCAGTAGCAGCAAAGTCAAATTCTGGGCTTCAGTGTGACAAGCAAGAAAAAAGGGAAAAGCAGGAAACGAAAGTGTGATATGTTAATATTCACACACTCACACCTGCATATATTCTAGACCTCTACACATTCACCAGGTTAGCACTGAATAGTATAATTGATGGGAAAAAAATGGGCATCCTGAGAAAGTGCGTATGTGTGCGTGTGCATACATGGGGTTGATGTGGACTTACAGTGATCCAATGAATTTCATAGGGTTTTCTTAGTTAAGGAATGCTCAGAAATGATTTTGCGAGTCCTTTCCCCTGAAATATTGGCCATAGCAGCTGGTATTCATTGGCAGTCTCCCATCCAAGTCCTAACCAGGGCTGACCCTGCTTAGCTTCACAAGATCAGACAGGACCTGGTACCTTCAGGGTATTTAGGCTGCCACCCTGAGAATACCGAGTTTTATTTCACGGGTACAAGGGCGTAGCCTTCAAAGGTGTGAACCACAGCTCAGAAATGTGTGAACTAGTTTATTCATCTTTCAGTAATTGCTGGCGTGGCCATAGATCAGTAGTCTCCATGACCTCCTATACTTTCCTCTTTTCTTGCCGAGTTTGAACAGCTCAGCTTTTTTAGATTGCATCCCAAGACAGCATGGCGAACAGCTGTGCTGGCTCAGAGGTTCTCAAAGTTGTTCAAAAAAGGAAGTTTTCTAACCTCTGTTTCTAGGGCTACTATTCTGCATTCTTCTACTTATTTCCTAGGGCTTGCTGATATTGGACATTTACCCAGTATGCCCAATTCTGAAAGAGAATCATTAGAAAACAAAATTAAATGAGATAGCCTGTTGATCAGCTGTGCTGTCTTTACTGAGACCTAGAAAAGTGAGAAATTGGTGTTATTGACATCAAAATCTAATACTAAAGATGAACAGTTCCTGTAAGACAGCAGTTTTAAAAATCAGTCAATCTGGTGATGATCATACATAAGAGCAAAGGACTGAGATGAAAGCAAAAATGTCAAGTTATAGTAAACATCTTATTGACAGATAAACGAACCATGTTAATAGCGTATTTGCACATATGATGTGGCTCTCATAGAAAAGGTGAGGTGCCCATGAGGGTTATAGATGCAGTAATCCTGGTTTTGACCTACTTGATTTTTCGTGGTACAACTTTAGAATCACATTTCTATATCCATCTTTTATCTTTATGACTCCAATCATGCTTTCATAAGCTTCAGTAACCAGGTTGGCAGTGCATCAGGGAGATTTACTTAAGCCTTTTAAGATCTCATTCATTACTAGTCCAAGGTGCTGCACTGTTGTGATAGAAATCAAAATAATACTTGTTGAATAGGACTAGGGAGTGTGGAATCATTCAATCTGTAGTCTGTCATTTTCACATGTATTCAGCTTAAACCCATTCTGTCCAATTTCCACAATCAGTCACACTTATTTTTGCTTGCAACATCACCTGATACACATATTTTTGTGCACAACTTCCCACAATATGCATATTTGTGCATGCAAATTTTTTGTAAATAAATTTTGAACCAAGAACAATATAGCAAAGTTTAGGAAAGGGAAAAATCCAAAGGAAAACTGTTTCAACCACCTTTTAGTTAGGGAGTACAAGTGAGACTGATCTATATAAAAATGGGAACCAAACAAAATTCTCCCCATCTTAAACAGGACACATATAACCAATATGTAGTGTATCTGTGAAAGATTTAGCCTTCTGATCTTTGGAGTAATAGTTCTTGCCAGGATAAATTAAGGATTTGATCTGTGAGAACTGGCCATAAGTAATAGGGTAGGGCTCATGCAAGTTCCCCTCTAATGTATGCTCATAAATAAGAGATTATACCTAGAAGTATCACGCCTTTCCTCTCCTTTTTTTCCCCATTTCTGAATTTCACAGTTCCTTGATCAGTACAGAGCACTGCTGGGTTTGATGTGTAGTCCCATAGATACTGGGAATACTTAGAGTGCATTGATTTTTGCAGAAAGGGTAAATGGATTCTCCTTATTCCTATGAAAGAGGAAGGTGGAAGATACAAGACCAAATATTCTATTTTCATTTGTGAAGTATTAGTAGATATGTTTATGATGCACATATCTAACCTTTGCTAATATCAAGGTAGATTCTCCATGTTCTGAACTAAAATTCTCGAACACACAAATTAGTTGCAATAGATATTCAAATACTGCTCTGTGTGTAAGCTTCTGTGAAGATCAATTTTTCCTTAATTACACCAGTCCAGCTGGTCATACTATAGAGATTTTTCAGATCTGTTTGACCTGCTTAGATGTTACTTCATACAAATATTGTACAATAGAAGCAGTGCCCTCATTTTCCAGATTTCTGCAACAAACATAGTGCAAGGATGAATATGAATCAGGTTTTGAGAAACTTCTTTAATATAACAGGAAGAATACAAATGTTTTCATTGAATAGTATGTGGAGGTAGTATCATATGGGGAACTGATTATTGTGCTATGAAACATCACATATTGTCCTGTGTTACAGTCAGCAAATGCCCCAAGAGTCAAGTCAGTCATAAGTTATCTAGCAATATGAAAGGAGGAACAAAAGCAACCATTTTCAGCTGGTCCAGGAGTCTTTACACCAAGCCAGTAATCCAGTTATACAAAGCCAACGAGGAGTAAGATTTTAGCCAGTCCAAGGTCAGGAGCATGCAAATGCTGAGAGCGCTACCAGACAATGAGGAAGAACTGTTGCAAGCAACAAAGATGCCAGGGAGATGCTGGGAGACTAGTCTTTAAAGACTAGGCACTTAATACATCCACATGTCACATTTAATGAAGTTTCTCCCTATCTTTTTTGTGATCTTCAATGGATGGAGGTAGGTCTTCACCATCTGCCACATCCTGCTGGGGAGTGGGCTCCCCAGCTGACTCACCCCGTCCCCTGCTCCATGGATTTTGAGAGGCCACTGTTACCTGTAGCCCTAAACTCCTGTCAGCCTGAGTCCTCTGTGTCTGCTTATTCAAATACAAGAGGGTGAGTTATGCTTTTCATCTTCAGTTGGGGTGCCTGCCAGAAGATATATCCTTTTGGATCTCACTTGCACATTCTGCTTATGAAGCAACACATATGGGCATTTCCTGCTTGAAAAGCATTGGACAGATACCTGACTTTAAACCAGCCGTTTGTCTTCAGAGATGTAAAGCAGCCTGATTCTACACCTTCTCATACAGACTAGGTTGAACCTGCTCTCATCACATTTATTGTTGATTCATCAAGTCTGTAATCACCATGATGGGATTTAGTGTAACTGCAGGCACAACATCTGGCCTGATTTTTGTCCCTTTCTGTTTATTCTTCCATCACTCACCTCTTTTTGGTAATCTCTAGCATAGTTTGGAGAACTCAAAAGCTGTACATATTTTAGAGAAATTTTGGTTGATCATAATGAAGATATTATCCAACTAGGAATTTTCTTAAAAGTCCATCCAAATGCTGTAACATTATTACATGCCTGCTGTAAACACTTTGTAGGGCTGAAAAATCAGAGATCTTTCAAGGAAACACTGAGCAATGCTTCCACAAAGCAGCCAAATCAGTACAACAAGAACACAAGCATCAGTATTTCATCACAGTCTTAAGTTTAATTTAAAACACTCCACTGAAGTGTTATTATTTTGGCATCTGTCCCCATCCCTTTAAGAAAATAGAGTTGAGATGCAGCATCATTATGCTCTCTCTGGAGTGGCTAAGAACCTCATTAAGTAAAATCAGCCCCCTTGTTTTTCTTTGCATTAGTTCCCTGAGCATCAGTTACACAGGGAAGTGATTGAAGAAGTTCTTAAAAGTTCAAAAGGTGGGGCTACACTTCAAACAGCCATATCAAAAAAGAGAGAGAGAGAGAGAGAGAGAGAGATGAAAAACATGCTAAAATACTTACACATGGAGTTGCAGTAACACCTGGAAATTCTAAATAAATGCATCCAGAAGCCCAAATGCTGTGAATGATTACAATAATGGACTGGGACCTTGGAAATTCAAGTCAACACTGAACTATCAAATTCTCTGGGTGATTTTAGCTAGTAACTCTTTCTCTTCATGAACATGGGCAATCAGAGATGTAATGCCCCAACTAAATTTCTTTGTCATGACTACTATACTTCCATATTCAGCTCAGGATCACACTTGATCTTCAGAACATAGACACTGTAGGCAAGTTTGAGGACAAGGCATCATATGGGGGTCACAAGAAAGGAATCTCTAAAATCATGCTACAGAATTGTCTGGCTGATAATAGAGCTTATTTGTTATTGATTGAAAGTCATAGTTTACAAAAAGAAAGCCAGGATCAAGATATAGGCCATTTCCTCACGAGGCGAGGGAATCACCCCGTGATGCTACTCACCGGATTTTTGGGCTCCCCGGTCCGGTCCACGCTGCTCCAGAGCAGTGCATGGCCGCCGCTCTGCACTGCTCCAGGGATGAAAATGGTGGCTTCCGGTTGGTCGAGGCTCTTGACCAACCACTGAAGCTCACCAGCCTAAAGCCTGCCCCCAGCAGATCGCAGGCTGCACCAATGTGAGCCTGTGAATCTGCATAAGGGAGCAGGCTCGCACTGGCGCGCTCTGTGCTTTTGAAAAACCTCAAGAAACAGGTTTTTCAAAAGCACGCTGGATGACCACTTGGGGTTGTTCCGGAGTGGGCTGGGGTGCGGATCTACGTTAAGTAGGTCCGACCCAGTCCGCTCCCAGGTGCAGACGTCCTCCCTGGAGGACGCTCTGCACCATTTTAAAAACCCCGTGTGGAAATGGCCATAGAAAATATAAAACTTGCAGTTACACTAACTCTAACCTCAGGGTTTTTAAAAATGTAGTATAGATGTGTGTGTGACAAGAAAAGATTTAGATTGAATTCATCACCTTTTCCCCCCAGTACTGCCTTACCTGTTAGGCACTCTGGGCAGACTGCCTAGGGCCTACAAAAATTTTAGCGCCTACGAAAACATCCCTAGTGGTATATCAAGGAAAGGCAGGGAATCGAATACAAGAGTGCCTAGGGCTGATGAAAACCTTAATGCAGTCCTATTTTCCCTCCTACTGGCTAATCTTTTGGTCAAACCAGAGAAATAACAACAGTCACTCATTCTTTTTTCCCACTCTCCTTCTCCTCTCTGATTCTGTTATGGAGAACAAGCCCCTTTCTTAACAGACAAGTTCTTGGACCAGCCTCTAAACCTGCCTAATGACTTTGTAACATTGTTGGCTGCACTTTCTTCTTCTGGTTATGTTCTCTTACATATGTGTGTGTGTGCGCACACACCCACACCCACACCCAGATGCACATTTCCCCCCAAAGTCCTACTCTGCCACCTCCTTGTGGTGTATGCCTGGCTGACCCTGAGTTCTTGAAGGCTGTGCCTGAGTATGACAAGTTCTGTCAAGTCAGCAAGATTTGGAATACCAGCTGCTTGACTATACAGACTTTGAAAAAAGCCCTGGAAGGTCCACCTTTGAGATTGGTTTTTTTTTGTTTTGTTTTTCATCCAGATGATGAAATTCCTGTTCCAGTCTCTTTCCTGGGGGTGAAGCCACCACCAAGGAGACTTTCTTTCCCTCACTGCACTTCATGGGGGAGAAGTAAATCCCATCTACAACACACTGCAAGCAAAAAGTGGTTGGAAACAAAAGGACAAAACTCAGAATGAATGGTCCCTAGATGGCTGTGGAGGTGAGAACAACAACAACGGCCATGAGAAACAGAATCACTTGACAGTGACTGGGAGAAACCATGTTCTCCCTCCAAGAGTCAGTTTAGCCATATGCATTAACAGACTGACTGTCTCAGTGAATGGTGGTTGCTGAGACTCTAAACAGCCCTTCAAGGCTACATTGCACCCCAAACATTCAGAATCAACTCCTTTTTTTTTTCTGGCAAAGCAGATGCCATGCTTCTTCCAGAAACTTCCAAGAGTTGTGATTCACCTTTTAAAGTGGTTACTGGACATCCTTGATACACTAACTGTTTAATATTAAAAGACACCTTTTTCCAAAGCCAGAAGTGCACTTCAAGCCATTTCTGGGTTTGATTTTTGATGGGGGCGGGGGGGATTTGGTGGTCAAGGAGAGTCCCTGGGTCAGAAAATTGATTTTTGGACATGCTGAATTTTCCCATCTCTGACATACATGGAGGAAATCAGAGTATTTAAACTCCATCCTTCCTCTCTTTTTACTTTGTGAAGTGATTTAGCCTGAGATTCTTCAAGCCCAAAACTAACAGCTACCATACATATACGATGGGATCTTGGATTTTACTTTGTATTCATATTTGTGTTCCGTTACTGTTTTGTTTACTGCTTCCTCACTAACTGCTGTGTCCCTCTATTGTGAATTTCAAAGCTGAGTCCTGTCATTGAAGAATGCTTCAAAGGCCAGTGCTGGCTCAGACAAAATACCATGGCTTTACCATCCCATATTCTTGTTTTATACAAATACCAATGAAGTCTCTCAGGAGACGTCTGCTGGTGAAAGACCCTGCTGAAGCAAATAAGGTTCTCATCAGCTTCAAAATGTAAATAAAAGATTTTACCTAGAGGTGGGAGAACAAAGGCTTCCCAACATGATTATGAAACTATTTCCCTGTCGTAGAGTTTACATGTGGAGGTCTGGGTTAATAACACTCCCTTCTATAGATAAAATCGCTTTATGTGCTGTGGAACAATGAAACCCCCTTTCTTCATGTTTCTGCTATTGTGACACACTTCCATTTAGGAAAAGGAAAAAGAAAACTCTTCTGTGATGTTTTGTCTTACCTTCTTCACTGAGGCTATGATAAAGCCATGGGAATACCTTACATATAAAGATTCCTCAACAAATACTACTCAGATTTGCTCTGTATCTCTTGTCACACAATTATATCTGGAATGACTTGTTTGCATCATGTCATGCTGAGCAGGGTGTATACATTGTTTTCCTGCACTGTTTTTGAATAGTGTTTGAGACTTTTAACCACAATAGCTGTCTCTGACATTAACGAATGCCCATGTAGGCCTTCTCCAACTCCTTTCTTTGTGCTATGTGGTTTACTCAGCAGACTATAAGCCATTGTTTGAAGCCTTCATGTTTTCTCTTGGCATTACAGTTTCTCAGGTTCCCTGGGGACTTTTATTTTAGCCTTTTTGTTGTTGTTTTCTTTTCAATTGTCTCCTTAGGTATTATTTATGCTTATAAAAGATCACTGTGATATGAATTCTGATTGTGTTAGCTTCCTTTGGATCTCAGGCACTGCGGAATAAATATGAAAGTTGCACTTTTTGGATACCTGAGAACCATCATAGAGAATTTTCCTTTTGGTTTTGATAGCCTCAAGAAATGCGATCTGTGAGAGGAAACATGGGTGCCTGCGGTCTGCACTACAGAACAATTCAGATTTTCTTCTAGATCCTTCTTTTGGAGAAATGAAAATGTAGTCATGAAGAATACATTAACCTAGAACTAAAAAATAAGAAATGGATAGAAGCAGGATTCTCTGAAGCCAAAAAATGAAACATCCAAAACCCTGATTTCCTTTTGCATGAACCTTATTACCACTTTATTTATAAAAGTACTAAAAGAACAATATAGACAGGCTCAAAAGCCTGTGACTGGAAAGTATTTAAACCAGATAAAAGAAAAATTTAAAAATCCCAATATTCTACATGGCAAGTGGGCATGATAGGGGCAGGTAAATTGGGATCCTCCAGATGTTTTGGATGATAACTCCTATCATCCCTATCTTTATAGGAGCATATGGGTGTTGTAGTCCAAATCAACACAGATTGACTGCCTCCAATATTCAAGTATGCAAACCTTTTTAGAGCTTTAAAAATTTTTCAAATGCTTTTGAGTACTTAAGACAGTGTTTTAAAAAGATGTGGTGAAGCTCGAATATTGCCAAAACCTAAAGGTGAAAACCAGTAACAGCTGGGACCCTACCATTTTACTGGAAGAAGAAACAGAACAAGCTGAACATTTGGGCAGTCTGGATACTCAGCCCCTTACCACACAATGCCCCAACAACAGATCATCTCAGTGGGATCCCAACAGTGACATTGCTAGGATGGGATCAGGGCCTGAATGCTCCCCACTGCACCTGGTTGGCTGCTGGAGGATGGGTAACATCAGGCACACTATTCTTCCTTCCACAGTACAGCATCAATGGTGAGTCCCTTTCCCCACCTCTTCCTGTGCTGTAGTGTGGAAGGAAGCACTATCAAGCGCTTTGGCCCTTGCTGCACGCCCACAGCTGATGGGATTGTGGCAGGAAAGAGGGCTATTATCGTATTTTTTCCAGTAATGAAAAAAAAGGTGTGGATTTGCGACAGATGGGGACAAGACAGCAGCGAGTGAGTAACGACATTGTGTGATGGCACATGTCCGGAACCAGGAGAACACGTTGCCCTGCTAGGATGACAATGTCACGTGGTAAGAGCCTCAGAGACTGCAAAGACTTAATGTACAATTACTTCTTCCAAAAGCTACAGCATTTACAACCTAGTGCAAACATTTTAAAAATTATTTTTTAGTGTTGGTGTTCTACTTTTGAATTGTGTTCCTTTTGTTTTAAACAGCTTTGAAAACATTATGGCTGAAAGATGTTCTGTAACTATAGTAAATAAGTAAATACAGTCATCCCTCCACTTTCGTGGATTTGACCTTCATGAATTTTATTATTCGTGAGGCACCTGCTTGCCTTCCCCCTTTTCGTCCTTCCTCATCCCCTCGCATTCCTCACCTCAGGCTTGCAAGGCTTGTGTTTAAAATGGATTTTTTTTTTCCTTTTGGGTAAGCAAAGCTTCCTCTTACTGCTGGAGACATCTCCCCTCTGCCATGTGGCTGCCCATTCTATTGTGTAATGCTCATGATTGGTTAGGTGCTCTTTTTGCTCCTACTCCTCCTTTCTCAAGATGGCCATCAGAAGTAGCTAGAAGCTGGAAATCCATTCTTCTTTGTCTGAGGGAAAGCATTGGTAAGCCTTTTAGTTTGTCTTTTTTCTTCCCTCCAGGAAAATTGGAAACAGAAGCAAAGGAATGGGAAGGGGGAAGCTCTGGAGGGGAATGGGAGGGGGATCATGAGGGGAGTTTCTGCACCCCAAATCTGCAAGATCATGGAGGGGCCACTGTATGTGAAGTGTAGCTAATTCTGCATCAGACTGTGGCTGATATGTCTAAAACTAATATGTAAGGAGGGCACATAGGATGAACATGTGGGAGCAGGACAAGGAGTGTGTTTAAATAAAATATTGATGAAGGAAGTTAAAGGTTTCAAACCAAACACCTAGAGATGTTAATAGAGTTCATCTGAATTTTAAATAAACAACAGTGAATGCTCACAAACAAAAATGAATGACAAAACATCTCCCTTCCTTCCTTCCCCTCACAGTGAAATCACTCCAGCAGTAGTGTTTAGGCATTCTCATGTCAGTGGAGTGGTGAGTCCATTACGTCTTGTAGTATTAGTCTAAACTTTAAAGGATGCATCTGAGATGCTGAACTTATTTAGGAGAACGGGTTCAGCATCTTCTCTGAAAATTAAAAGCCAGCACAGATTTACTACCACTGACATGGAAGCCACCAGCCACAGCTACACTTCATTGTTCCTCCCTGCACTTCCTTGATTCATGTTTTGTGTGTGCAAATGAATTGTTCACTCTTTACATTTGAATCACCTGTTTCTTAGCTGCAAATTTACTACTTCTACCTATTTTTCACAACCATTTTATCCTTTTATAGGTCATCTCTTCATTTGAACTGGTAAACCCATGTGCTAGGTAGACCTGATCACTCCCCAAGCTATTTCTTTTTGTCTCCCATTCTTTCTTCTCCTTACATTCTCAACCACCACTTGCCAAATGACCTGTTGGCTTCTTACTTCTAGATACCATTCCTTAACATCTACTGTCATGATCCTTCCCAATATTGCATTTTTTTGCCACTCTTTTCAATATCCCCTTTTTATCCTGTGCTACAGCAGTGACAAACTGTGACTTAAAACCCAGGGTATACGTTAGAGATGGACATGTTTGCTTATTTCATTCTTGCATATAAAAACAAAAAATTTTAGAGGTTTTTCTCACACTAAATGAGATTATGAGATTTTTTGTACATTTTTAAAGATTTTTTAAAAATATTTTTTGTACCTCAGGACTTCTTTATGAACACTTTGTTCATAACAACAACAATAACATCCCACACTGTGTAGTCTATTCAGAGTACAATTTTCTGCATGAAGATGTTTTCTGTGCAAAAAAAAAAAAGCATTTTTTTTAAAAAAAGCTAGATTTTGGGACAGATCAATTTTTCACAAAGAAGTCCTGACATGTGAAAAATCTTGTAGGAGTTGATCATCTTCTTGATAGACCAAGACACTCTATCCAAAGACAAAACAATTTAAGGGTATTCTTTATACTGTGCATAAATATGTTGGAGACCATTGTGGTATAATATATTTTGGACATAGATTGGAGAAACATGAGCAAGAATTTCATTTCAATTCATTTTTGAGAAGAACCTACTAATGTCTGCAATATTCCTTCTATCTGTGATGGAAAGCGTTTTACATTTACACAGAGTTTCAAACCCAAACAGTCAAATATCTGGCCCTCAATGAAAAAATCTTTCCATTTTGGTTTATCCCACATTAAAAGCTGTTATTTGGCCCTGGTACTGCTCCACTAGAGTTATCAATATTTGGTGGAAGAAGGGAGGGTGCTTAAAATTATATGACAGAAAAGTATAACATCGGGTTTCCAATGCTGAAAATATTTGTACTGGTTGAAATTGGCCAGTACAGGTAGGGGAGTATTTTATTTCAATACATTTTTTGAAGAATTTAACAAAATTCACATAATTCATCATATTTGGGATGGAAAAAATATGAAAGAAAGCAAAAGTGACAAGACTTTCCCATCCCTAGTTCAAATTCCAAGTCTTCTATAATATCCCAAAGGTGATCTTCAAGTAGTGATACTCAATATCTAGAGGAGAGAATGAATCTTTCCCCAATGTTGCATACTCCTGACATATGCACATTTAGGGAATGTTTATAAAGAGAAGCTATCTACATTTCTACAGATGTATCTATGAAGGCTCTTTGAAGATATTGTTATGAACATGCAGACATCAGAAGCTGAATTAATAGGCCATGCAATGTCAGCAGGTAAAGCAAACCCCCTTTTCTATACATGGAGTCTATCTGTGAAGGGTTAGCTCTCAGTGTAATCTTTCTCATAGGGTTGTTGTGAGCAGAATATGAAGCAGGGGAAAACCCCAAATACACTGCCCTCCTTGGAGGAAGGGTGGAAAACAAATGAGACAGATACAGAAAGAAATGCGACAAGATCCATAAGGGTCAAACGATACACATATTTGCTAAGCCTTCAAAGAGATGAAATCATCAGTTAAAGTCCTTCATGGCTTTACGTCCTGGAGTGGAGAGAAATCAAAAGAAAGATTTGGATTTTCTTCTCAGAAAATTGAAACATAAAGAGAATAATGCAACCAATATTGTGAATGTTTAATTCTTCCAGAGGCTGCCTTAGTGAAGGTGATGTATTTTAAAAAAGTACCTTGTCCCCATCAAAAACCAATCAAATAATGATTCTTCAAAATACAATTATAAAAATTCAAACAACACATTAGACTGCTGGATACCAGACAAAGCAGAAATGGCTTCATATCCTCAAAGAAACGGCCACATAATTTTCTGCCAATTTTTTTTTCTCAGTACATCCGCTGATTTCAGCAACCATCATGTCTATCATAAATGAGTGTGATATTTTTTCCACTAGTCTTGTAAGAATCGTTTGTATTCTATTTCTCCTTTTTAAAAAATATAGGATAGAAAACAAAAACAATGTGTAGCATTTGCAGCACTATGGGTTTTGCACACAATAGCTCAGAATGATTCCAATCATAAAACCCATTACTTTCTTGAACAGTAGCTACTTTCTACTCCAGTTATTCTGAAATAAAGTGGCCTCAGCAATGCAGCTCATTTTCTTAAAAAAGTATCTAAGTTACAATAATATTCCTAGCTTATAATAGATTTAACCATTTGAGGTGGCTGTGGTATTTTTCCACTCTTCGTGTATCTTCCTTTCACTTCCATCACCTCAATGTTCCAGTGCAGCAATGGCATATGTCATGGGCAGAGGAAAAGGATAATCTTCAGTATAGGTTTCCTGACATTTTATCCATCCATCCATGGTTGTTTTTATCTTCATAGAGTGTGAAACTAGCAGATGTACAAAACAGTTAGTGATGTCACAATAATAAAGCAGCAGGCCATTTAGTTTGTCATTGTATTATTTTGGCTGGGCACAGCAGGAGATGTTAAAAACCTTTTTATATTTCTGTTATGTATCTCAAGAAATTAACCAACCCCTCCCTATAGTGTATCAGCCAACCTGTCTGCTAGAAAACACCACAGCATACTGAACAGTAGGAATTCGTTCAAATTAAACATGAGTCGAAGAAAATTTTACCACTCTTATTGGGCTGAAGTGAGGCTCACGCTATTTGATAGCTTGTTCTTTCCTCCATGCTACTTCCTTCTATATGAATATATTGATCCCCTCATTCAGGGATGGGCAATTTGTGGCTCTCTAGTTATAGCTGAATTGCATCTCTCATCAGTCCTATTCAGCATAGTCAGTGGTGATGGGTAAGGGAATCCAATGATATCTGGATAAACACAAGTTGTGCATCCACATAGTGAAACATCAGGTAAGAATAAGCAAACACTGAATTATTTAATACTAATGGAACTCATGTTTACTAGCTGACTTTCAATTATTCATTACTCCTCCAATGAGATCATTTTCGGACCAGGTAACCTCTTGCTCCCATGTAACTTGATCCATGGATAGCAAAAATAGCCAATCCTCCCGCTGCCTGCACATGTGAGTGACTTCACACAGACATTTATTAGTGATCCATAGGTTCCTGTTCAAAACCCAGCAGAACAAAGGAAATGGAGGAAGCTCTTGAGCTTCTGTAGCATGTTGACAAATGACATACTAATTTATAGAGAAAAAAAGAAAATAGATCAAGTGTTGAAACTCTCCCAAGAAGATATTCATGAGGAAAATGAAGAATGCCTATGGTTTCTCAAGGATCCCATAGGGTGCCGGTGGTTTCTCAAGGAAAAAACAGTACCTGAGGAGAAATTTCAAAGCAGTTCTAAGAATGCAGAATCATTTCTGTATGCAAGAAATTCAGACTCTGGTCTGAATTCTGTTTGTAGCCTTCATGACAGTAGACTGGGTGAATCAATGGTATTTACATATATGTTGACTCACGATTAAACAGCTAATTCAGTGGATCTACGTTAGCTATCAAAGAATTCTAGTCAATATGGCCAGCCTACAACAGAAATGCCAGAAAACAGTATTTGGAAAAAGAATGAACTAAAATTGACTCATATTCAAAAAAATGGAAAACACACACCTGAAAGGCCTTAATGATTAGCTGATTATGCTATCAGTTTCTTTATTACACACTATGCAGACTGAAGCCATTTCCACCCTATACTGTTATTGTGTTATTATTCCAGTCTCAACATCCTGTGGAATTCTGGGGTTTGTAGTATACTGAGACCAAAGGGCTCTCTGGCTGAGGATTCTAAAGGCCCCTCCCTAAACCACAAACCCCAGGATTCCATAGGATGATGAAAGTGGAATAATAGCACTATAACAGTGTAGGGCAGAAATGGCCAGAGAGCCAACAAGGTGTGGTAGTTTCAGAGCTGGGCTCAGACTTTGGGATACCAGGGTTTGAATCCTTGTTTGGCCATAGAAGCCCACTGTGTGAACCCAGCCAAGTCACACTCTCTCAGCCTAAGAGGAAGGCAATGGCAAACCTACTCTGACAAATCTTGTCAAGAAAATTACGATAGGTTCACTGTAGAATCCCTATAAGTTGGAAGTAATATGAAAGCACATCACAACAAGAACAAACTGTTTATTAAGGTATTATTTGTCATGATTGCACCTCCAATCTGTAGATGGTGTAACAATATTTCAGTACTGTTTTCTGTTTGCACCTTGTATTCATCTATATGTCTGTCTGTCTGTCTGTCTGTCTGTCTGTCTGTCTATCTATCTATCTATCTATCTATCTATCTATCTATCTATTATCTATCTATCTATCTATTCATCCATCTATCTAGGCAGCCTTTCTTCTAATGAAGGACCTAAGGAGTGGAGTTAATAATAATAATAAAAATAATAAAAATTAAAAAATGGTTTTCAAAACAACTAAATGTTAAAAAAAAGAGTATATGTTTATGTTGTATGGTGAGAAATTTATGTCTTATAGGTTCTGATATACATAATATAAGTGTATATACTCAATAAAGACTATCAAAAAAAAAGAAAAGAAAAGAAAACAGAGCTGAATTTAAAACAGTTTTAAACCCCTGAAACACCTGCCCCCCATGAGAAGATCCTTCTATAGCAAGCAATTCAGGGCCCAAAAGCCTGTCTAAATAAATAAAAAAGATGCTTACTGGCAGAAGGAGAGCAGTGAAAGGACCAACCTAACCTCACACAGGAAGGAGTTCAACACAGGGTGGACCCCCTGAAAAGGCCCTCTCCTGGCTTAAAATTATGTCTGAGGGTGATGAGATCAAGTGAAATTTTACTCTAGATATCTTAGAACTCAGGCCTTTTTTGCATGGCATTTGCCATGCGAAAAGGCCTCCAGAGCGTCACGCGATTGTGAGGAGCGTTTCAGATGACATCCTTGCAATCGTGCGACGCTGCCAGGGCCAGCAGGCACCGATTGCACGCTATTTCATTTTCGGCTTGTAGCTGAAAATGGTGCACGATTGCTCATTGTTCCGGGGCCCCATGCGCACTACCTTGCGTGCGGAGCTCCAGAGCCATGGCCCTCGCGCTTCCTTCCCCAGTGCAGCCCGGGAAAATACCTGGCTGTGCTGCGGAACGAAGAGGCAGAGCCCTCATGTTGCCGGCCAGCCAGCAGGCAGCTCCTGCAGAGCCGAAGTGGTGGCAATGCGAGAGCCTCTCGGAAGAGGCTGCTCGCGTGATCCCCGCACCCTAGTGCTGGACAAAGGCAAGGTGCGGAAAGGGCCTCAGACAGGCTTATATGGGTGGATACAGTTTTTTCAGATACTCTTTTCCCTCACTGTACACGAATTTACAGGTCATGAGCAGCACTTTGAATTGTGCCCCAAAATTGGCTATTCATAGCCAGTGAAAGTATTGGAGAGAGAGAATTACATGTTTTGTGTAATTAGCCACAGCAACAGTCTGGCAATATAATTATGAATATGTTGGAATTTCTGAACCGTCTTAAAAGGCAAATACATGTAAAGTGGGTTACAGTAATCTAAATGAGGGGCCTTTCTACATTATACTGTTATAGTGCTGTTATTCCACTTTCAACATCCTGCGGAATCCTGTGATTTGCAATTTAGGGTGGGTCATTTAGCATTCTCAGCCAGGTAGCTCTTTGGCCTCAATGAACTACAAACCCCAGAATTCCACAAGATGTTGAAAGTGGAATAATACCACTAGAACAGTGTAGTCTGGAAAGGCCCAAGGTGAAACAAAGGCACCTTTTATCATGTCCAGTTCAGACATCTCCAGGAATGGGCATAGCTGATGCACTTGTTGAACTATATAAAGAATAAACTAGAAGTTCAGTAATGTGATAATTATGCTTCTCAAATGGCTTGAAATAGTTTACCTCTTTTTTTTTTAACGTTTTACCCTTTTTTTCTACAAAACAGCAGAAAGTCACAGATCCAAAACATTTTGCTGCCTGAGGAAAAGCACAAGGTAGCATCCACAACCCTATTCTACAATAGAAAATATAGCCAGCCTGACAGCTGAAGTTTACTTCCACAATGATGATGAGATAAAGTCCTCCTAAAAACAGCAGGGCAACTTGGAGGCACTAGGCAAGGTGTGTGGCATATACTGCTCTGTTCTGCAGCACCTCACAGCTTCTTTCTGTTCCTAGGATCTAGTGCTCAGGACAGGTATCCCACTCTGCTTAGTGGGTCTGGCACTAAACATTTTGTTCAGACCAGTGTCTTGAAAACTTAGCATATTTACTTAGGAATAAATTTCAAGTTTGGCAAGTTATAAAAATAATAAATTAATGGATAAAATTAATGCACTGGTGCACAGCCAAATAAAGAGTGTGAAGTAAAGGGTGGGGAAAATGTTGAAGTTCTGCTAAAAAAGAGATTCTGTGTAAGAGTTCTTGCTGAATGTGAGAATGACTGGGAAATATAAATGAGCTCATAGTCTCTTATTAGCATTGTCACTAGCAAAAACAGAATGCTCACACTTTAAAATAAACTTGTCACAGATGATGCTATGGAAAAAAATAGACTTAACACTGTTTAAAAAAATCTTTTTATCTAATTAAAAGTGCACAAATCGCAACTCAATTTCTCAAACAAAGAAAAAAATGATGATGATTAAGCACTGAAATCCTGCAAGCAGCAGGAATTAATAGAGCAATCTAAAACAGGGCAAAGGGGAAGATCTATTATGGAGCCACTGAAGTATTCAAAGACCTACTCAGTAGAGCAGGAATTATAAGGGGCTATTTCTTACAGGATTTCCCCCAGTGCTTCTCCTTTCTCTTTTCTAAATGCTCCTTTTGGAAATGGGAAGGGAAAGAGTCTCTATACCAGTATGATGCTAATGTAGGTAAGGGGGTCAATGTTGAGACCTCATAGAAGAATGCCTGATGGAACACCTCAGGAAATATCCATGGGCACCACCAGCATCATAGCAACACATTTTCTACACTGTAGCCCTTAAAAAAAAAATCATCTGAAATATGAAAATCAGTTGTGATGATCTGGTTCTGATATTTTTTATTTTATTTTATTTTATTTTGTAGGGGGGGTATAAGTTTCTTTTCAAATTTTGACAGCATTAGAAATATGGAAATAGTTTCAAAGCAATGGCCCTTCCATGAAGCCAAGCAAGGTGATCACGTCAGAGGGTAGGGTGCCAGAGTGGTAAATCTGCCACTCCCTCTCCCTGCCTTCTCAGGAGTTTTGCACTATGAAGAGCTGCCATGGCTTTACACAGCTCTTCAAAACAGGTTGCTTCCTGAATCCCTGGCTTCCAATTGTTTATCCTTAGAGTCAGGGCCTAAAGGATAGTGACTAAGGAGCACATCACTCAAGACAGGTAAAATGCGATTAAAGCAGGAAAATAACATTTTAGCCTGGAACTAACACATGACATTGGCCCTTTCCGCCTGGCATTTGCCATGTGAAAGGGCGCCTGGAGCGTTGCAAAATTGTGAGGAGTGATCTGCACGACGCACTCACAATCGTGCGATGCTTCAGGGGCTGGCAGGCACCGATCATATACCTTTTCATTTTCGGCTGAAAGCCGAAAATGGTGCGTGATCATGCATTGCTCCCGGGCCCCGTGAGCACTTACCTGGCGTGCAGAGCCTCTGGAGCCACACCGGTTGCACTTCCTGCCCCAGCAAAGCCTGGGAAGGTCCCAGGCTGCGCTGCAAAAGGAAGAGGCAGGGTTCTCTCACGAGCATGCAGCTTGTGCAGAGCCGAAGGACCCCGGATGCAAGAACCTCTCACCAGAGGCTGCTCACGCGATCCCTGCACCCCAGTGCCGGAAGAAGTTAAGGTGCGGAAAGGGCCATTGTTCCTGTTCTGTTCTTCTTCTGTTGTTCTCTCAGTGGGAGACCATTTGAAAAGTGTTTATTTACAAAGTAGGTCACTAACTTTTTTGTGTGCTTGTCAAAGAAATGTTTTGGAATTGTGATGGCCTTTGGCAATGGCAAAAATCTAAGGACCACTGTAAGCCCTTGCTCCTTGCCAACCTTCTTCTCTGCTAGAAAGAAGGGAGCAGTATCACTGTTCCATCCTCCTCTATTTCCGTAATGGAGGATGGACTTGTCCTTCTTTTCCTTTTCTGTGAAAGCAAGGGATATGGAGGTAACCTTTTCTTGCTCTTCCTCTTTCTTTGGTGGTATAGGGTACATCCTAACTACATCTTGTAGTTAAGGACAGTAGTACTCAAAGCAGGGCAAGTTCATTAGTCACTGGTTGCGGGTACACAACAAGTTCCCAAGAAAGAAGGAAACAGTTGCTGCCAATGGGCATAAACATGGTGCCAATTCCTGGGATATTGCTGAAAAAATCCAACCAGCCCACCACATCAAACAATTTAAGAAGTACTGGTTTGGAATATAACATAGAGTTCAGGTGGACAATCTCTGAGGACCAGAAGGTATGCCCTCTCCTGTATCTCACTTGTCTATAATCCCCTCCCAATACACCTCAGTAATCAACACTTGACCAAAAAAATGCCCAAGAAGCTTCAGGCAGATGTGGTTTGCCCTTTAAACATTATTTTGGGTTTTCCCATATTGGCTTCATGCCAGAAAAGGCATGTTTTAGAAATGGGAAGTGTCTTGATGATCAATTCCAGTTTCTAAAAATAAGCCAGAAATGGTAAAATCAATAGACTTAGGTATGTCATGCTATGCTATTGGAACCTAAGTATTTTGTAAGAACATTCCCATGGAACAAGACGTCTAGTTGATGTCTATATATATAGTTTAGTTTGACGTCCAGTGTGTGTGTGTATACACATATATATGAATGAATGATGGGGCATCTCCAGTGGCTTCCTCTGGGCAGCAGAACAACATGACAAAGTATTACTGGAATGGTGCATGATAGCTGTAGAGGTCAACTACAGCAACTTGACTGTTAGGATGTCTAGTTAAAGCCATAGAAAGATTTCACATCCTAAGGCTCCATAAATCCTGCTTTCTTATTTCTCTGTCTCAGTAATTCTGAGTATGGGAGAAGAAAACACATTCTCCAACTACTTCCCTACTGTTTCCCAGGATACAAATTTGTATGCTTTCCAGATGTTGTGGGACTGTAACTACCAAAAGCCCTAATGACAATAGCTAAAGAGAAGAGGGAACGTAGGAATTACAGGTCAACAAATTCTGGACAGCCAAACACCCCAATATAAAGCATCATACAGAATACTATGAATGGTCTGCAGAAGACAAAAAAGAGACAAAAAAAAAAAAAAAAAGCTAGGCAGCAGCCTCTTCTTCTCTGTCTTTGCAGATTCTCCTCTGAGTTGTAGCAATTATTTTGCTACTTGTCATGTGACCTCAAGAAGATTTTCTAAAGTTGTGTCATGCTGAGCCTTCCCAATTCAAGATTAAAACCATTCATGCCAAAAGTAGACATTTAGTCTGGCTGTGTTTACTTTTGTCCGGCACCCAGGGCATGAGATAAAGCAAATAAAAGAAAAACAAATGACTGTGCAGGATCACAAAATGTTTTGTAGTGGCTGTGGATGGAAGATTACAGACAGACTGAAAAGCATGACAGTAAACTGAGTCTTGCTTAGCCCTGACAATCAACAGTAGAGATAGGTTTCTCACATAAAATACTGTATTAACTGACTAGAGGGGGGGTTGGCATGCTTTCTCTTGGCTTATTCCCCCCCCCAAAAAAAATGAAGAAAGGCCAAGAAAACTGTTTGTACCAAGTCTATATCTATCCCAGTATATTCCTATGTACTACAATACACAGCAAAACAGCTTCAAAGTGCTGAAATTTCTACCACTGCAACTGAGTGCAAATTGTCAACAGGGCAGGCATATGAAAGAGGTTTCATTTGCTGACCAACTCATGAAATGAAGAGACCACACAAAAGGGCTTGGGTTAAACACGGGCAATTTTATTGACTATTGCCTATTTAAACTTGAACTTAAACTTAAACTTGGCCTTGAACTTTGAATGCATGTAACCCTGGGGGGTTAATCTAAAGACAGGAACTGCTGGGGTGAGGGATCTCCATGCGACCTCTCCTCCATCCTCCCTTGGGAAAGATACCAGGTACCAAGGTGAAAACATGAGGCTGGTTTGTGACTTCAGCCAACTCTTTTCTGGAACGCAGGCCCAAAGGCACAGCCCACCTTGTCGCCAGACCTGAAGTGAGGGTGAAACCTTGTGGACCTGCTCCTTCACTGCCCCCATTCATGTCTTGTGACAAGTAGAGAAGGCTCCAGAGGCTTAACCTTCACCAAAGGGTACCATAGGTACACACTGAAGCCCTATTCCCACCCTCACCATTACCTGCCATAGATAAGGGCAAGTGTCCGCTTAGTCCTTATCCTCTCGCCAGAAGGCAAAAAGAGGCTGAGGTGGGGGTGGCATAGCCTAATATAGGCTTGCTCGCTTCACTCTCACTATGGCTCACTGCCCAAGCATGGGTCACACAGGAAATTGTGTGGTCCTCCCACAGAGGAGGCCAGCAAAGGCACCTCCCCCCCAAGCTGCTATAAGGTGCAGATGGGGGAGAAATGAATTGACACAATAGCACTGTAGCCCATAATGCATCAAACACAAGGTGTCAGGTGGAGATTTCTGAACATACTGGATTGTGCTGTCTTGCTTCAACCTTGGTATTCAGGTAGTCAATAACCCATTTGTACCTTTAGTAGAATGTTAGCCTTGTAGACAGTGGCACTTTTCTGAGGTTAAGGATGACTGCTCAGTGCTTTGCAGGTAGACCCTTGCTTCATCTCCTGGCATCTTCATTTAAAAGGATTAGATAGCAATGTCAATGTCAATATTGTTTATTGTTGTCATTGACCAATATATTTGTATTACAAAGGTTCAAAAGGAACAGATAGCAAAAGTGCAAGGGAAGACCTGGAGATCCAGTGTGGGTCATAAAACACAATACTGAGCTAGATGGACAAATAGGAATAGTTTGTAAGTCATGCCAAGCCATATTTTACCACCACATGCATAGGTTGCAGGATTGTGCATAACTCCCTTTTGCTGTTTTTAAGCAAACTGCAGTTGTTGCATTGTTCAAACCAGGACAAAATCCTGGATCAAACTGGTTTGTTGTTGTGTCTTTCAAGTCATTTTCAACTTACGGTAACGCTAAGGTGAACCCATCACAGGACTGGAAAGATTTGTTCAGAAGGTGTATGTCTTTGCCTTTCTCAGAGGATGAGAGAATGTGACTTGCCCAAGGTCATCTAATGGGTTTCCATGGCCAAACGGGTATTTGAACCCTGTTCTCCAGGGTGTTAGATCAATGCACAAACCACTACACTACAATGGCTTTCTCCGATTTCTGATTCTGACTTATTTGGATAAGAGAGAGTTAAAACTAAACAGTAAACTAGGTGGATTATCTTGCCTAGATCAACTAGTTGTCTTCCCTAGTACACGGCGAATTTCAGCGTTCCTACTGAAAGAGCCTGGAGAAGCTCCTTTTTTAGACTAATTCTCCCATATCCTCCAGCCAGTATAGCCACTGGAACACACTTCCCATTATGATTATCCCTGCCTAATCAGTATCCTTCCATCTATCATAATACTGCCATTCAAGAAACATTTGGTGCCATGGCGTTAGAAGCAGAGACACGTTCCTCACTGCATTCAGGATACAGACTGTTTCCAAACCTTGCCAGTGATATATTTTAAAAGTGGCTAGATAGAGTTGCCCATCCTTCACTAGTCTCACCTTTGTTCCATTTCCATGAAAAATAATAAATATAGTCAGGTAATGGGAGACTTTGTGTGACTGTAATTATGCATATTACCCTGAAAAATATAGACTGCACTTTTTCTGATGCCTATAATGACACCAATTGAGTTTGGAGGCATTTCCATTACCCTGTCTTGTTATCACGAAATGGATTTTTAGTTTAGACTGTTCTTATTATAATTTTTATCACAAACATCATTTGTATGAATAAGTAATGCCAAGAGAGGGTAAGGGAAGGTCCTCCCATTAAAAAATAAGAAGGAGGTGAAAGTCAGCATGGCATTACAAATCAGGTAAATTATGACTAACAATATATAGCGGGATATTGTAGGGCACTATACACAGTATTACAATAATTGAATTCTCACACATAAGATACTAATATGACTTAGCAAGAAAAGAATGAGAAGAAATTCTTTTGCATTCAGGATAACAAAGACCCTTTGCGGGGGCAGGTATTGTCCATTCCAGACCACAGAAGATAATGCCTTGAGAGCATATATGTTTCTGGTCAGCTCAAAGGCTTATAGACTTGAGTGGCATATAAGCTGGCATTATACTTGTCATTATGTTGATCAGTATAGGTATGCACTTTAATTGAATTTTCAGGAGAAAGGATTATTAACACCAGACCCTTTGTTCATTTCTGGCATTGTGCTAAACCAAAGGAAAGGAGGTGGTCTCTATATACACACTTGACCTAGAAAAAAAATATGGCTTTATAGGTGAACACCAACAGCTTTTATTTTGCTGATTTTGCTGACGACAACAGAGAGTCAGTACACACGCTGGAGCACTGGTGTAATTTATTCTGGCCATTTGTACATTAGACTGTAATAATGCTATTATTCAACTTTCAACATCCTATGGAATCCTGGGGTTTGCAGTTTAGGGAGGGGCCTTTGAGGCCCCTCCCTAAACTGCAAACCTCCGGATTCTATAGGATGTTGAAAGTGGAATAATAGCACTATTACATTCTAGTGCAGAAATGGCCTCTGTCTCAGTTACAAAAATAGTCACGACGAGTTGTGCCTCAGTATTGAGTATGAACCAGCTGGCATCCAAAGAGGGGTTTGGGCTCAAGATGTCTTGCATATGATGAAAAGTAATATGCTTTGGAAGGATAAAGGGATGCCACTTCCCAGTTCTCTACTTGAGTGCAGTTCCTTGTGCCATTTTGCAGGCTTTTCTCAAGCTTCTCAATTATAGTACCCTGGAAAAGAGACCAGTGAGAAAGCTCTGGGCTATGTATGGTGTTGTTCGGAATTAAGCCAAAGTACAAGGACATTATATGTATTATAGCAGTCTACTGTTTAATGAAAATGAAAGCATGTTTAAGTGTGGCCTTCTCTTGGGAGTATCATGCTAATGCATAATCTGAGGGCTCTGGAATATCCAGCACAATGTACAATGAGAAAACTTGCAGATGCTCAAGCTACGCTTATTACAGAATGTCATGAATAAATTAATGAAAAGGAAAAGCCACATTTGTCACAATAATTGAACAAAACATTTAGCAATACATTATGCATGATGGCTTATTGCATTGGCCATTTAGGTCTTTAACTTTTTTCTTTTTTGAACTGCTGACCTCAATTAGAGCAAGTTCAATTAATTTCTTAGGACCTGATCTAACACCTAATGAAGTTAATAAGTGCATACACTTATTAAACAGCTAATTCAATAAGTAAGAAAATGAGCAAAGCACATAGCAAGAGACAAATGTAATGAAATCGAGGTTCGGTTAAATAACTGGGGTGGGAGGAACAGAGAGAATTAATCATTAAAATCTGAAATTTGTTAGTACTATTTATTGCAATGCTCACAAAATAGCAAAATGTTACAGATGAAGATACAAATACCTTAGAACATACACTAATCTGACAATATTTCTCTTTACTTTTTTGATTCACTATTAACTACTTATTAAGAATGACCTTTTCGATTGTTACTAGCTCGCTTTTGTCGGCTAGCTCTCTTTCTGAAAATTGCCCACTAGCTGTTTCTTTCTGATTCCTAGATCTCTAATCATGTACTTATAAACAATGGCATTTTCTTCTTTGCACTCAAAATAATAAATGATATTCTTCTCATAAGCAAAGTTGAAGAGACCCAACATACTCATTCTGGGGAGAGAAAAAACAAGACAAGGCCATTCTAAACTTTTTTTTTCTCCTTCATTTCATGTCTTCTAGTCAGTGACAAATGCATGATCTTTCAAATATTCACACTAATAGAACATCTAGATCACTGTGTTGTTGTTTTGTAGTACTTTTCTACTTGTCACATCCTTACTTTATATTTACCATCTCTCCCATAAGAGTAATAACCAAGGTGTCTACAGATTGGTTGCAAATAGCTGTTGATCTTGTGTCTCCTTTGGTTTTTGAAAAGCTGCCATAGTACATATGTGAAAAACAGAGCCTTTTTTATTCTCAAACTTCATTGATGGTATTCAATGGTAAGAGAACATGGTTTTTCAAGCAAAGGATCCCAAAATTAATCCGAGCAATTGTACTTGGATCTGCTGTCTTAAATCCTTAAAAGCTGTTGCCAGGAAGTATAGACTGGAGTGGGAAACAAATGACCTCTAAATGTTATTGGACAATGACTTCCAGATTTCTTCACCATAGGCTATGCTGTGTAGGGCTTCTGACAGTCAATAGCATCTGGAGGATCACATGATTCCCACCTCTGGTAGAGGCAGTACAAATGGATAGTTGGTGTTCTGACTCTGTATAAGGCAACGTCCCTGAGAACAGATGCTGGAGGCAGGTACACAGGCCATGTGATTATCATCACAAAGCCAAAGGGAAGAAAAAGGTTTTATCTGGAAAATGCTAGTGATACAATTCAAATGAAGAAGTATTGTGTTACTACTGTCTTCCCAAACCCAAGGCCATACGCTATTGCTCTATGTATGTATGTATATGCATGTACATTTCTGACTGAACACAACTTTCTGTTTCATGTCAGCTCAGATTTTGTCCTTTAGACAAGTTCTGTCTAGTCTGACTAACACCAGTTCTCTAGGATTTCAGGTCTTTCCCATTAATTGCTAAGTGTAATCCACTCAGCCGCAGATTCTAGAAACTGCAAATGAGGCCTTCTGCAGGCTACATAAACACTCTACTATTGAACCACTGGGACTTGAAAGCTAGAGTATAGGAAGGTCATATCTGCACCTGCCTCCCATGTACATGCATCTAGCTCAAAAAATATATCCTACAACCTACTAACAAAATGTTGTACCAGAATGCCTCCTGTTTATAACTTCAAAAGCTTATGAATTTATTCTATAGCTCCAGCACATAGTGATGTCTATATATAGGGTACATCCCACCTTTGCTGTAGGTGAAAGATTGGATTCCCATTTTGCAGGAAAGAGGGTGGATTCTATAGAGCCTTCCTGCCCCACACGCAGCCTCATAAGCTAGTTGAAGGTTGTAAGAAGATACGCACTATGTCCATCATATGTAAATAAAAAATGTGGGGACTATTGTTATATATTTGTAGACAAGGAATGTTCTGTGGCTCTTGTAGTCTAACAGGCTTCTTGGGAATGCAGACCATTGTTGGTATAGCTGTGAATTAATGTTAACATGATTAACCAAAGTAAATGTACTTTAAATTGATATGTTAGTCACATTTTATATAACTATATAATGTTCAAATAGATTATTCCCAGGAAGCTGAGCAACAGTAACTGTGTGCACCATATGACAAGATTCTAGGGTGCAAAATTGAATGTTAGCACTCAGATAGCCCCTCTCTCCCTCCTTAATTAAATGTTCATTTTTTGACAACACTGCATCTCATATATGCTATTCTGTTATCAATACACTATGAAAACTGTGCATCTGTTGAGTAAACCTCTTGTTCTTGTGTGTGCACTCTCTCTCTCCTCTTTGTCCTCTCTTTTGGCTTCTCATTTGTTTAGACAAACAAGCTGCTGTCAACTGTGGGGTGAAAGAAGGTTATCTCCTTGCTCGTGTCATTTTATGTGCTTTCAATAAAGTGCTGTATTGAATCTGAGTGTCACTCAGAAATATTATCAGTAGAATCTTTTTTCAAATGAATGGACTACTTGGCAGTCAAAAGTTTTGATACAAAAATAGGTCATCCTCAAGGCTGTGCGTGACAGAGAGAAACTGATGGAAGATGGCTACTGCAAATGGGTACTATTGTTTGGCATGTTCCTTTTATTTTAATTTAAAATAGAGCACAGTTCCTTGGTTTTGACTTGCAGAAGGTGTCCTTGTGCAATCTCAGAAATAATCATTCTTTTTTTAATTTGAATGGTGGAGGAGAACTAATGTTGCCTGAACTCCCAGGATCATTTACTTATTTAAAACAATGTATATGCTGCCTTTCAGGGTAAAGTCCTCTTGAGGAATACTGCAAACATAATTAAAACAATACATGGTATTTTTAGAAAATGCATACAAGCGACCTTATTACAAAACTTTGAAAAGCAGCATTTTAAAAACCCAGAACAATACTTGTATTAAAATACAGATTAAAACATGCAAACAAAATAAAAGGTCAATTAAAACGTAACAAAACTGGGTCCATATATTGTATATAATAACTCCAGAGATATGGAACCAGCATTGAAAAGACCTCGGCTATAGAGTACATCATGCTGATTGACACTGATCAATAGCTCAAAGGAGGTCTGCAAAATCTGCCTTCTCCATATAGGGTTACAGCTGGTGAACTAATTCGTAGTGGGTAAAAGGTTATGTACAACAAACGGAAAACCAGGCTAACTGTTACCCAAAATCTGGGTGACTCAGGGGTCCACCTGCAATGCCAGTACCTCCGTGCAAGGATGGGGAATATTAGCTCAAATTAGGAGGCCTGAGAAAGGGGAGTAACCTAGCAAGATCTTTCCAATATTTTTGGGGCCTTTGCAGGGAAGAACTAGTCAGAGATTCAAAAGTAAGTTCAAATGTATTTTATTGGAGAATTGATTACATGCACACAAGATCCAAAAAAGTCACACACTCACACAGGGCTAACTAGAGGGAAAAGGGAGTAAAGGTTTTGGAGAGCAAGATTCAGGGCATTGTGGGTAATACTCATTAGTCTTGGAGAGCAGTAAAGAAGCAGTGATGCGGCTTAGACTCGCAACTAAGGACAATACACAATCAGGAATTGGAGTGACAGTGTGGTATCAGCGAGTGGTGTACTGCATCTAAGTGGCTGAAATTGGGAGTTTTTATATACTATTTCTGCCTGGAGGGCATGAGTGTGAATGGCTCTCTGGCTGAGTAAACAATGGAGTTTGCAGAGTAGACAATGAAGTCTGGAATGGGTTAATGATCTTAGCATTATGTGACAAAGGACTAATGGATATCATGATAGCTTTGTAATGGTTGGACATGTGTGAGAATAATGGAGAGCTTTACAGGTCAGTGGGAAGAGGGGTTGAAGCAATCAGCAGTCTGGTGGGAACTTCCCAGTGGCTATTGTCCAACAGGCAAAATCATTAAGGCTAGCTTTAGCCTATTATCTCTGGAGTCACCTGGTGATTTCCTGACTATGGCCTGGCTATGCCTGGAGGAGGTCTCTGACCTACTTTGCAGTGCACATGTTTGGCAATCTTCTTCTTGTCCAGCTTGGCCATACAGTCACATCCAGGTACATTTTATATTAAAGTCAATTAATATATCTTGCCAATTAAATCATATTTCACCAATTCAATCAACTCAAATTGTGGGGGTGTACATCACTATTAACGTTTTCTCTTCTAACACTACGTCTATCTTTATGCTTAGTTTTCAGAAAGTAAGTGTGAGTTCTGCATGAACTGTGAGCTCTAAACAACACTTTCTAGAATCCCAAGAACTGTTAAGAATTCTGGACCAGACATGCTGGGGTTCCTTGGCAAATGTCAAGAAGAATTATAGCTATAACATTTAAAACAAGTTCAAATTGAATTTTGTACTGTGGATTTGCACCCCGGGCAATATGAGTAAATTATTGCAGCTGACTGATTCAGCTAGCAGGGCTGGTCACAAGACATACTTTTTTAAAAAAACTTAAATAATATTTATATCCATTCCTATATCATTTGCTTTCAGGACAGCATACAAATATAATCAATTTAAACAAATGGAAACAATTGAACATTCAAATCAACAGAAGATAATTTAAACAGTCTGAAAGCATATTAAATAATGTAACAAGTTAAACTGGTTTACAATCATGTACCTATACAGATCTGGACAAAATCA
Organism: Cyclura pinguis; assembly: GCA_030412105.1. Classification (NCBI taxonomy): domain Eukaryota; kingdom Metazoa; phylum Chordata; class Lepidosauria; order Squamata; family Iguanidae; genus Cyclura; species Cyclura pinguis. Next base: position 160,213,029 of record CM059603.1, on the reverse strand, counting down.
TTAGGCCCTCAAAGCTCCAATAAAACACCATCTTTTAACTCGGTGTGCTGGAATGAAGTCAATGTCTATACCAATTGAATTTGCAAGCTCAGGACTTTCCACAACCAATGTATCACAACAGAGACAGCCTCTCCCATGTCCTCATACAATGTGTTGTTTCCATTTGTGAGACACAAATGGCTCCTGCAACTGAGCTCAGCAAGGCTCCTGCAACTGACCTCAGTCCTCAAGCAGGCATAGAAGTGCTCCTTTAAGCCTTGAAGTTCCAAGCTGTTTTGGGTTTTGAATGGAATCACCAGCACTCTAAATTCAGAGTGGGAGGCTATTGGCAGCTTCTGCAGTTCCTTAAGTGGTTTCTCTGTGAAGTTCCAGTCAGCAGTCCAGCTGCTGATTTTGTACTAGCTGCAACTAAAGAGTTGTCTGGAAGGGCAGCCCCATCCAGATGGACTGAAGTACCATAATCAGGAAACTACCAGTGCATGAACGATTGTGATTAGTTGTCTGATTTTGGCATCTGGGGCAGAATCTCCACATAATAACCATTCCCTGCACTGAAAATGAAATTACTGACAATATGCCACATATATTCACCTCCTTCTGATTTCCAACAAATACCCACACTTTTAAATATATTTACTATCAAGTATGCAGCTCATCCTCTTCTAGCTTTGAGTGGTACATATGGGTAATCCAATTTTCATCTCACAACAAACTGTGGAACAAATTAGATTGAGAAAGAGTCTCCGACTCAGGGGCTTTCAATGAACTTCAAAAGCAGGCAGGTTATCAAGGGGTTTTTTTGGTCAGTTTATCCATTCAGCCAGTTTCGCCTTCCATTATTGTTCTAAACAAATGGCTAGTGCATTTAGGTTCTATGGCCCACAAAAGATAATGTCGTAAAATTGAAAGGGCTAGCACAGGCTTTGCCCAGCCATTATAGAAGTGTAACTGCCTTTGTTTGACAAATCTGATCAGTGTGATTCCTGATTTATTTGGTGAAATGTTGGAAAAAGTATAGTCCTTCCACCTCTATCCTTCAATTGAGGGGTTCATTGCCATTGATCAGCTAACCTGTATCTATCTCAAATTCCTTCTTATTCACCATCTGATCACCTAAGGTTCCAATTTGTAAATAATGTGTTGTCCACATATGCAAGTTAGCATAAACATTCCCTGGGAATTTCATCATATTTTGTAATGTGAGAACAAATATGCAGCTTTGTAATCTACTTGCTACTCAAAATGGTAGTCCGTGGACCAGTGCCAGTTCATGCGCCGTCAGGTGCCAGTTCCTGGAGAATTTGCTGAAAAGAAAGAAACAATTTTAGGCCTTGGAGAAGTCTTTTCCTAAAAGAAGAAATGAAGTTAGGCCCTCTCCTGGGTCTAAAATGGCCCAGCCCCTCCACCCTCAATATAATAAAAATGCTCCCATGTCCCCAGCACAGTGTATGAAAGCACTAGGGGGCAAAAAATGATTTTTGTGTGTGTGGGTGTGTGTGTGGCTCCTCATTATCTTCTGGGGGGCTAATGTGGGTCCAAGCGTTGCCTAACCCTGATACCCCACAAAAACCAAATGCACAGGTACAGAATGAAGGATACATGGGTTCAGCAGTACTACATGTGCAAAAGACCTTGGGATTATTGTTGATCTTAAATTGAACATGAGCCACCAGTGTGGTCTGCATTAATAAAAACAAAGGCCATTTCGCACTACACTGTTATAGTGGTATTATTCCACTTTCAACATCCTATGGGATCCTGGGATTTGCTGTTTAGGGAGGGGCATCTAGAATTCTCAGCCAGAGAGCTCCTTGGCCTCAGTGAACTACAAACCCCAGAATTCCACAGGATGTTGAAAGTGGAATAATAGCACTATAACAGTGTAGTGCCGAAATGGCCATAGTTTCCAAGTCAAGGGAAGTAATAGTCCCCCTATATTCTGCACTTGTCAGGACTCATTTGTAGTACTGTGTTCAGTTCTGGGCAACATATTTTAAAAAGGATACAGACAAGTTCGAGCAAGTTCAGAGAAGGGCAATGAGGATGAAATGGAGAACAAAACATATGAGAAAAATTTGAAAAAGCTGTGCATGTTCAGACTGGTAAAGAGAAGATTGAGTGATGACGTGACTGCACTCTTTAAATACCTCAAGGGCTGTCACAGAGAGAAGGGCACAGACATGTTCCCTGCTGCCCCAGAAAATAGGTCTAATGGTTTTAAGTTACAGGAGAGTAGATTTCGATTGAACGTTAGAAGGAACTTCTTGACAGTAAGAGCAATTTGGCAATGGAATCAACTGCCTAGAAATTTGGTAGAGTTGGTAGGGTCTCCTTCCCCTGCATTTAATACATTGTAATACTGTTGTATAATTGCCTATATTATATGATCAGAGAGTAAAACTCTGTCTGGAGACTGGCATTACTTAATAAAAGCATTATAAACAACATAAGCTCATCCATCGTGGTGTTTGTGTACAGCCAGCAGCTTCTATCTTCTACCTACTTCTACCAAGCAGGCCAGACCACTCTATTCTTTTTTCTTTCTCTTATTTAAAGACCATGCTCTTGGCCTGTTTATTTTCCCCAACCAGTGGGGTTAGTGGAACTCAAATCCAGTTTCTGGTCAGAGTATCTGATGCCCTCACTTACCTATCAATCAGAAATGAATCATCATGGGGCTCTCTTGATCTGGCTGTCTACTGTCAAACATGAATAAGCATGCCTAAGGTCTGTTCTGCTGATGAACTGTATCTGGTTTTATTCCTGTTTTTATTTTATAGCTTACTGGCCCCCTTATTTTTGATATATATATTATTTCTGTTTACAGATGCATGGGCACATGCCCAGATATAAGAAGAAAACTCTTTTTCTAACTGGAATTATCCGTTTCAGCTCATAAACGCACCATCTATTAACCAATGTATCCTCACGTTTATGATAACTTTCTTTTTTACTACTGAAACTAACCTCACAGTCTGAAATTAGGAAAACGTAGCTGCTCACACTGTCACAGTGGTTCCTTTTTGTAAATACTTGTGCTAAATAAAACTTCTTAGTCTTTAGGTACCACAAGCCTTTTTGGTGGTTTTGTTCCACAGAGGTGCCTTGTGGTGAGTGCCACTGCCAACTGTTGAGGCAGCAGTACCACTGGCCTCTTGTTTTGTGCTTTGACTAGGGAGGAAAGATCCGAGCTATCTGAAAAAAAAATCAGTTTTATTCTTGAACTGGATGCCTGGCCACTTCCAGACTCAGCACAAGTCACCCATGGACTTGTTCTCTCCTCTGTCTCTGCTAGTATCCTAATATATTCGCAGCCAAGACCATCACTCCTCCTGCTTCCCCACCTTCAGCTGTCTGAAGGTCTCCTGCTCCCTCAAATGACTTGGCCCTTTCTTCTTGGTAACTCATACACTTGCAACTGACTCCCAGAACATCTATGTGATGCCATCTCTCCTACGTCCTATCAATTCTTACCTCAAGAGTTTAACTGCAATGCTTTTGTTTCCATTCCCATTTTTTATCCTTTCATCCAACTAAGACAGAAAGTCAGCCTAAGTATGTGCAATGGAAGCAGTAACATATCATCCCATTCCTACCTCCTCTATGCTTACCTCCCTTTCCTATGTTGTTTTCCCAGTTATTTTTTTTTCCAAATAGCTAAGTTCCTTGGGGCAGAGACTTGTAAACCACAATGCACATGGATGCCACTGCATGACGATATAAATAATAGAATTAAAATAAATCTACTAGCTAGGGACATATCACTTGAATTTGTTTTGAACCCTTTATAAAATAGTCTTCTGTGTGTGTGTGTGTGTGTGTGTGTGTGTGTCTCAGTGTCAGAACTGGTAGTATCCAGGACGAAAGAAGGCTGATGTTCTGGAAACAGTGGTGGCAGAGACACCTTTAAACTTTCTGTGAATTCAGTTAGATTCATAATGGATTCTGTTTCCTTTTTATGGATATGATAATGATATTCATTGGAAAGTGCCTGGTTGTAGCGGCAGTCTTTGTGAAGCAGAAAATCTGCATCCTGTGTAACACACTGTTCTTTTCCATGTATAACACAGGATTAGTAGAGGTGGAGGCCTTTTCAAGGGACCTTAGTAAAATGCTGGGATATAATTCTTTTTTTTAATCAGCTTTAACATGGAGAACATTTTAAAATGTAAGAATCATAATAGTCATATTTATATATATGGCATGAATGTTTTTGTTATGCAAATTCTCCAGCATGGTTCCCTCATTCTTAAGACCCTAAGCTTATTTTTCCTATCCTTTATTAAATCATTTATCTCTGATTATAACATATTGACACAGTAAATATATGGTTTTCAGAACAAGGTAGAGGTTCCCCAAAGCAAAAGTTGCCTTCCGAAATACTGTGGTACAAATCATATTCTTGTTCCTACATATATTTTTTTTTATGTATTAGAAGTAAATTGTGTCATCGTTCAAGTAAATAAAACTGATTTTCTGCAGCAAACCTAATCTACATTCCTCTGTGAAAGGAAGGTTCTTTACTTTTAACTTTCCAGTAAATTGCTGTTGAAATTGCAATCTCCGGTGTATCATTCAGCTGGCTTATCTCTCCCACACATCCTGAGTCTCTGAAATAAGGTCTGCATTTGTGGCAATTGTGCCCAGTGTCTCATTTCTTTGATAGTCTGATTATACTGTCTGGATGAATAAATCTTTCTCAAATCTTTTAAACATCAAGCCCAGTCCCATGTTTTAGGAAGTGCATGTTAATAATAACAGGGAAACAGGATTTACTCTGCTCTCTTTTGACTGTGGGGTTCCATTCGTGAATCACCAATGCTGCCCAGTCATTTATTTCCTTAAAAGTATTTCTCAGCTGCTTTAACCCAGTTTAGAGCTTGTTGCTTACAACAACAATTAAAACATATTAAAGCATCCAGCAAGATGAAATTGACAGCAGTACAGAGAAGAGAGCCAAAAGAGTTGGCAAAAGAACTGAATGGCACTCCAGATAACTCTATATTACAAGACCACCAGAAATAAGATGAGGAAAAACCTTGTATTTTCCTACTTTATTGAAGACAGTCCTCTGTTTGACAGTGTCCCTTGTTGGAAGGTTGCCTAGTCCACATTCAGTTTAAAGATGAAAAGTCATAAGCAAGGGAGAGAGCAAGGGCCTGGGAGTTGCCTATCATGAGCAAAACCTGAGGCTCATTCACACTACAGAATATGGCCCTTTTCACATGGCGTCTTAAATCCGCATCAGCCACACTTTGGTCCCATTGCAGGAGACACCTTACCACATGACATCGTCACCAATCAGGTGCTATCCAGGCTGCAGGCAGTAGTAATCCCACTGTTTTTTATTTTTGGGGAAAACGCGAAAATAACCGGCTTTTCCCTCAGCAATTGCGATTGCTGGGCACATGCAGAGCCTGCATCTGGTGTCCTTCTGTGAACAACCCAGGAGTGGGCAGAGTGTGGGCAGTCCCTGCCTGTCCCTCCCTCAGCAATTCCCATGGGAAGCTCCACCCAGCAGCAAACTGGCCACTGCCATCATAGCACCAGCAAACACATGAGGAGATGTTGGAAGGCCAGGAAGGCCACCCTGGAGGCAACGTTGCCACTGACCACCACGATGACACCAGCCCCCAATGTCCAGCTGAATTTCAAAAGCTTTTTTAAAAGCTGTAATGACACCATCATTAGGATGTTAGCATGACAGCACCTGTCAGCAGGCACTCGTGGGTGTCAGGTGGCCTAGCTCCACAAAGGAAATGGCTGGGAGCTATCACAAGGATTACCCTTTCTCCTCACATACACACCCGCCCATCCCCATTGCCATTTTGGAGAAAGCCAAAGTTCTGTTGCTGAACTTCCTTTGGGATGACACAATAAACCTTTACCACTGTCTGTTGTGCTAATGTTAGCATGGCTTCCAGCAAAAAAAAAAAAAAATCAAGAGCGGTGGGGTAGGGATGGGGACAGACCTGGGAGTGGCCAAAGAAGCAGAGCTGCAGAACATGCACTGTGCACAATGATGCTGGAACACCATGCAGTTAAGGTATGGTGTGAAAAAGGCCATAGCTTTTATTATTCCACTTTAACTGTCATGTTTCCATCCTGTGGTATCCTGGGGTTTATTGTTTGGTGAGGCACTGGAGTACTCAATCCAACCATTCTAAATGCCCTTCCCTAAACTGCCAGTCCCAAGATTCTGCAGGACAGACCCATAGCAGTTAAAGTGAAATAATGAGCACTATAATTCTGTAATGGGTCCCTAGTTAGCAGATTGAGTCACTCATGGGCCATTTCCGCACTAGCTTGTTATAGTGCTATGATTCCACTTTCAACATCCTATGGAATCCTAGGGTTTGCAGTTTCGGGAGGGGCCTTGTGGCCCCTCCCAAAACTGCAAACCTCAGGATTCCATAGGATGTTGAAAGTGGAATCATAGCACTATGACAGGTTAGTGTGGAAATGGCCATGGTCACAATAGCAGGATCTGAAAAGTAGGAAATAAAAATAAGTACAACTCTGTTTGGCCCAACAGAACTATAGAAAAGTTTTAGGTCCATTGTTAAAAATGTGTGAGGGCTGATAAGGGAAGGAAGGGACAGTGAGTAAGACCAAGAATCTCACTGGATCAGACCAAAGATTTATCTAGTACAGCATTCTGTTCACACAGCAGCCAACCAATACCTCCAGCAGGAAATGAGTGCTGCAGCACACTCCATTTTATATTCCTTAGCAACTGATGCAGAAAATCATACTGCCTCTGATACTGGATCTAGTGATCCTGATTAGCAGTCTTTGCTATTACCACATCATGTAAGACTTAATTCCACTGTTTAACTATGAATTGTGTAGAGGTGTGATAATTTTGTTCTCATTGGCAAGAATGAACAATTTTACCATTTTTCTTCCTACTGCAAAAAGTAATTGAAAATGGCACAATTTTTAGAACTATTTAGAATTGGGATTTATTCTATGAATAGAATTTCCTACACAGGAAAAAAAAACAGTTCAAAAATGCTTTGAGAGAAAGTGACCTCTCCCCAAAATAACAACAAAACCATGTGTATTTTTCATACAGAGTAAGTTCTAATCTGCAAAGGTTCTCCTCCGTCTTGGATTCTCTTCATCAGGATTTCCTGATCCTCAGGAAACTCTCTTTTTTGTCTATTGTTCACATATTTTTGAATACTCTTTCCATCCCTAGCACTATGTAAGAAACTAGCCCTTTTTGTAATTCTGGATCTCAGACACTTATATATGGGTATTCAGACATTATATAGAACATATAAAGAACGCCTACGATTTTTTCTCAGCCTTGGTTAGAAAGGGGGTCTTGACCAACTTAGATGCTGCATTGAGAAAATGATCAGCTGGTTTCTCACACACGGCTCCTATCTGTCATACAGGAATGGTCCTCTCTGTGGGTGATCAATGAGGATGGAAAGAATACTTGCACATTTCAACTGACAGCTGGTCAAAGCTGTAACTTTAAATAGACACATACCATCATTTTGTTAGCACCACAAAGGAGACAGTATAATGAGTTTCCACAGGCATTCAGTGATATTAGATTTGCGAAATCTGCATTCTCACTATAGTATTGCTTATTGCATAGCCTGCAAACTAGCAGTAAATCAAAGCACTAACTGAGCTTGGCAGGAGTCATGTTAACTCAAAACTACTGAAGCGCATTCAGAAGTCCCTTGAATTCCAGAAATCTACCTTAACAGGCTCACCACTCTGGTAGAGACAAACGGACAATATAAGTCTAAACTTCACAGAAAATTGTTTGGCCATAACAATAGGATTACAAAGACACCTTGTTCCAAAATCTAGGCTTACATTTTTATACCCAGTTTGAACATGAGCCTTTGAATCTCTGTATCACACCAAAAAGCCAACTAGGTAGCCTTGGTTAGCATTCTGTCTCACAGACTAAACTAATCAGTAATAATAGTTGTAAGAATAAAATGGAATAGACCCACATATCTCACTCTTTGTTCCTTGGAGGAAAAATGGATTCAAGTTATGATTGTGGATAATATTTGCACCCCAGGCAAGGAGGACAGTAAATATTTCATACTTGAATATGCTCCTTCATGTGTTATTTATGTCCAAAATTGCTTATAGAAAATGATCTTGGTGAAGAAATTTTCCCTACCATTTAGGACTAAATGTTTTGTTTCTGTATTGACTTCTGCCTGTGAATTCAGCTTTACCTAGTGAGTGGCATGGGATTATCTGATGCTATATTGCTGTTGGTTAAGTGGAAGCAGATCTTGGATGAGTGATAGAATTCCACTGCTCTCTTCTTTTGAATGGATGGGAAGACAGAATGAATATAAATATAATTCTTGTGTACTCCTTGGCAGTGGTGGAGCTTGGAGTGTGTGTAGGGGATGGGGCGTGACTATGGCATGGGGGCATGGCTGCGGTGTGTGGGAGCATAGCCAGAGCATGCAGGGGCATGGCTATGGGCAGGGCCACCCCAAAAACATTGTCACCCAGGGCAAACAGGCCCAATCGCCCCCCCCCCATCCCTATGTGACTGTTCCTTGGCTGTCAATTATTTGTTTCCCTCACTTTCCTAGGGAGGCTACCAAGTGTGCTGTGAGAGTTGGTATCACAGAATGTATGCCATATGCTTTTTTTTCTGTAAAAGACCATTGAGATTGCTTTAATGTCAAATCAAGTAAACTTGTGTAAAACTCAACACAGCAAAATCATGATTAAGTCAGCCAATCATAATATGATTCAAAGAAATGAAGAAAAACTGAAGTGAGAGCTATAAAGAACATATTCTTTTGATTAAAAATATGGTAATATGCCAGTGAAGAATCTTCAGTGTCTGAAATGCTGCACTAACATTTCCCATTGGCTATCGTAGTTAATCATAACTTCCCAAACTGGCTTTCATTTTAGATAGTTTCCTTTAGAAGCCTGATAAGCACAACATCACAACACATTTAAGATGTGTATCAAACTCAGCTTGGTCTTTATAATCTGTTTTTAAATGTACTTGTTCCTTTAAAGTACCAATGGAAAGAATAAAGAATGACATCTTTTCAGATGCTTCTGTGGACTGGTTGCCTCTCTGAAGAAGACTAGCTCTCCCAGGGGTTCCCGGCAGAACAGCTTCAAACCCTTACAAACAAATGGGATGAAATAAGCTTAAGATTTGAAAAATGAGACAGAATGGAACCAAATGAGTTCAATTCAAGAGCTGGATTCATCTATCCCTGCTTAGAAGAATATCCCCTTGAACTCCATAGCTACATTTCAGAGTAAATATACATATATTTAAGCTGTAAAACTTGTACAGTAACTAACTTATATCTTGGAAACCTATTCAGGAGTAGCTGTGTTGGCCATATAGCAAAATACAACAAAATACAAAATCCACAAAAGAACAGTACCTTAACTGGCCAACCAAAATGGAAAAAATTCATCACACAAGTTTTCGAAGCTTCACTGGCTTCTTCATCAGGCAAAGATGTTAAAAATCATACAGGAGAAAAGAAAAGGTGAAGACGTTAGAGCTTAAGATATTGTCGATACTGAACATCCTGTAGTTTTATCTAGAAGGCCACAGAGTTCTCTTTCTTTCTCACTTTCTTCTGTCTGTGCTCTCACACAATATTTCCCATTATATCTTTTGACAAAAGACACTACGTATTTAAGAATGTCAAAATTTTGCAGCCATCTTCAGTAAATGCAAGCAAATGTTTCAAGCCCTAAGTATAAATCCATTGACTACAATGTCATTATGCTTCAGCATAAGCTTTCATTTACATTTTCTTCAAATAATTGTTCTGTTTTCTTGTGTATCTCAGTATTGCCAATATATAAAAAAAGGTTTTCTCAGCATGATCGAATCATTTTTAATGATCACGCACAGAATGAAAAGAAAGCAGCATGCTGTGCTCAATAACAAGTATGGTAGTATTTTTTTGTTGCTTGAAGTAGGAGATAAGACAAATCAGGGTTTAAGATTCTCCAGAGGTATGGATGTATGTTTTGTCATTCTTTGACAAGTAACCAGTTCTCTTAACTTTTGAAATTGTTAATATTTATGTTTCAGTTGCAGTGAGGCTTCAAAAAAAATGTGCAACCTCAAAACTAATTGTGTGTTGAAAGGTAGGAAATATTTTTATGCATAGGTAGATTTTAAAAAATTTAAAAAATAGATTATAATTACAGGACTTCGATTCAAGATGGTGCCATGAGTAGCAGTGTTTTGAAAGCTCTGCCATTTGTTTTACCTTGTTTTATCTTCTAGACACCCGGTTTGGTTTAATTATGGCATTTCCCTTCACTGAGTGCTAGTTAGGGAGTATTCAAGCTTTTCTCAGTAAAAATTAAACATTTAACAGATTTATTTTAAATTTTTAAAATTATCTCTGTGACTTTCTGCACTGCAACTCATATGTTCCTGTGTGTGGGAGAGCCCACTACAATAGGTCTGATTAGATTTTAGAAGACTTTTAGGTGAGATACTTTATATTTTCATATGAAGAAAATGCAGAGTATGGTTGCTGTTTCAAAGCATTCTGTTTTTAAATCTCAATAGTATTTTAAGACATTTTAAAAAGTTAATTTTCTTGCTCAAAACTGATATGTGGAGGATCCATGCTGTCTATGTTTGTGCCTTTTGGAGTGTACTGTCTACATCTGAGATTTTTGAGTTCAAGGAGATAAAAGAGAAACAGGAATGATGCCCATTCTCTAATCTGAGGATTTTACCTTCATCTGACTCAGACTACCTAATCACACCTATCCAAATTCAAAGCCAAAAGCAACTCTAGGCCATTTCCACACTACACTGTTATAGTGCTATTATTCCACTTTCAACATCCTGTAGAATCCTGGGGATTGTAGTTTAGAGAGGGGCCTTTAGAATTCTCAGTCAGAGAGCTCTTTGGCCTCAGTACACTACAAACCCCAGAATTCCACAGGATGTTGAAAGTGGAATAATAGCACTATAACAATGTAGTGTGGAAATGGCCTAACTCTTAAGCCAAGAACAGAAGAGTTACAGTGCAAGAAAGAGGTTAGAGGGCTGAAAGAAGCTGAAGTAACCCCTGATGAATTTCTTGCAGCCCTCTAGAGACTAAGGGTGGGTTATATGTTTGTGTTTTTTGTGATATTATTTGTGACCTTGTGGCAGATCATTTTAAGTCCATTACACTCAAGGTTGCAACGTTCACAGTAGAAGCCCAAAAGATCTTCTGCAAATTTCCTAAAGACATCAGCAGTGGTTTGCAAAATGCCAGACCAATGAAAATGAAATGAAAAATGAATGAATGAAAACAAACCCCACTTTGATTCTGTATGAGATGCCCACCTGGTTTATAGCACAGTGATCTAATTGCATGAAGTGTGACAGAGGGTTGGAGTTAACCCCTCTCAGCTTTTCCTGCCAGGTTTATCTGTGCCACATCAGGTGCTTGAGAGACTTTTTTTTCCTCAGAATGAAAGAACCCTGCTTAAAAAAGAAATGGATTAGATATTGGCACTTGACATGTTAGTCTCACATGGTCTAAATATGGGCTTAAAGTGCATCCTTCCATTTTAAAACTCAAGTTTTCATATATCCCCTAACTTTCCATTCTGATGTAGAACTGCTATGACAAGGATGTCCTTGGTACACCTTGAGAAAAATGAAACAGCATAACAGTCTATTTCTTATTTCTCAATCAATTGTGAGGCATAAACTTTGGGAACACTTTTTTTGGAATCCCTGCAGATGGTTTGTAAGTAATATTTAGGGTTTGCATAACTTTATTTTGGTTAATAAGTGTTCTTAAAATTGAGACATTTTACATGCATGTAAATATATGTACCTAAACTTGACACTTTAATTGTAACTTGTTCCCTGTTATAATTTTTGTTGTTTGTTTATTGTCCCTTTTATTTCTTTTATCTTTTAACAGCCTCTGAAGAAAGCCATCAAATATTACTAGGTTGAAATGCCTTGGACTAATTACTAGAATAAAATCACGTTTTTCAACACCCTGAGACTTTGGTCATTTCTGCATGACATTGCCGACCAGCGATGGGGACACATTCCTAACAGTCCATGAGTAGTGCTTTTGCACAATGTCATTGCGGTCCTGCTGCCAATGCATCCCTCCCATTATGATCATGGGATATTCCATTAATGGAAAAAACCCATTAATGACTCATGATCTTGCAACACTCCTGTCACCGATGGCCATGCAGAATGAGCAGAAGTGTGATGTAGCCACTTCTTTCCCCAGTGCAGCATGGGAAAGCACACATGTGGATTGTACTCCCATCTGCAGCAGCTAGCTGGGTACAGAGGGGAGTGTTGGGGACATGCCACCCATCCCAGCAAAGGTGCTATCAGGATGATGCTGGCATGATGTTAGAAAAAGGTAAAGTGTGGAAATGGCCTTTGTCTTTGCTCTATATCACCTTTATAAGTCAAGACCAGCACTTTCAGTTGTGTCTGGAAATGGACTGGCAGCCAGTAGAGTTGTTGCAACAAGGGAGCTGTGTGCTTCCTGTAGCCAGTCCCAGTTAATAACTTGGCTGCAGCCCTTTGGGCCAACTGAAGTTTCTGAGCACATTTCAAAGGCAGCCCCACACAAACTGATACAGGAATCCAAATAATACATACAGGTACCACGGTGGCCTGATCTGATTTCTCCAAGAATGGGCACACTAGCTTTAACTGTGTGAAAGCATTCCTGCTAAACCTGGGCCTTCAGGCTCCCAGCTGAATCGAGGTGTAGTCTCAAACTGCAGATCTGAGTTCTCAGAGGGAGTGTAACTTCATCTAACTCAGGCTGAATCTCTTTTCCCAGATCTGTTTTCGATTGACCACAAGCACCACAAGTCTTGTCTAGATTAAGCTTCAATTGGTTTGCCCTCATCCAGTCCATTGGAGCTATCATGTACCAGTTTGGCACAGGAACAGCTTCCTTGGAATTAGGTGGAAAGGAACAATGGAACTTTTTAAACCATCAGCATACTGGTGTCATCTGAGCCCAAAACTCCAGACAACCTCCCTCAGTGGTTTCATGTAGATGTTAAATAGGAGACAACTCTGAACCCTGAGGGACTCCACAGGCCAACAGCCAAGGAGTCAAGCAGGAATCTCCCAGTACTACCCTCTGAGAGTGCTGCCTTCAGAAATGAATGGAACCACTGTAGAGTAATCTCTTTTGACTGTTTCATAACAAGCATCTTCAGTTCATGGTGCCGTAAGCAGAATTCTCTAACGTTACTACAGACCACTCTTTATCATTATGCCTACCTGCTACAGTTCAAATCTGATAGATATTTATCCAGAAGATATAATCCTAATCCAATAATACTGTTAGTTGGATCCATATAGCAGCAATTTCCCACAACATCTAATTTCCAAAAATGTATTATTTATTCATCAGTAATTATTCTGAAGTAATTGCATGAAATAAACACATTTTTAAAAGGGGAAATCAGCCCCAGCACTGTGTGATAAAATAAAATATTCATTGATATGAACTGTGAAGAACTTTTTATAACAGTGAGAAAATTTTAAATGTTCTTGCAACTTGTTTTGAAAGTAGGAAGGAAGAAGAAAAGAATCCAATATAGTGCGGAAGCTAGACTGAACATGATGGGAGAGAGGACTGGAGCTAGGACAAAATATTTGGTTCAGTATTTCTCAGGCTTTTCAGAGGCCAAAAGCGCAACTGAAGCCTGACTGGGAAAATGAGTGAGATATGTTGGCAGAGGGCAATAGTGTTGCTACTATGATACAAGGTGGCAGGGGACTTTCTTAAGGTTTTTTTCATTTTCTTCCTTAAGGTTTTCTTCCTACATTACAATTCACATCATCACTGACTATTGAGTGTGTTGTTTGAAACTGATGGAAGTTGCAGTCCAGATTCTGGAGAGTCACGGGCTCCTCAACCCTATTTTAACTAGTTCATGAATAAAAGTATGAACAGAGACTTGATTAGTAGACAATCAGCTGTTTCTGTGCCAAAGAATGTCAGAAAGGAGCAAAGTTGAGTCTCCATGTTGCAATATTCCCATGGAATTGCTGATTTTACAAAGGATGGCTGCATCTACTGCATAGCTATTGTTTAAAAAGTTTGTTTCTTTTTTTTTTAACCAAGGATTTTTGGTTTGTGTATATTAGTGTGTATGGGTTGTTCTTATTTTTAAGCAGTTTTTTAAAAATATACAGGTAACAGTGAGAAGCTTGAATCTTACCCATAGTTAATCTATCTGTGAGATATATGCCACCATTTTTTTAAGTGGCTCAAGAGCACTTGAGTACTTGAGGTGGCCTCTGCAATAACCCTTGGGATAGCTCAGTTTTGTCTGTCTACTTACACTTGCTGTACTGCATAGTGTTAAAGCAGAATGAAATGCTGGGAAACCATCATCAGAAGTGAGTGGATGGGAGTGAATTTAGATGATTGCATGGGAGACAGGATAAGGTTTCAAATGAATTGGATTGACTTAGAATTAAGCTCAGTTATTTCCTAACTTTTTGATCAACTTGAGCAAATCTAGCTGAATAAATTTAGGGGGAAAAATCTGATTACTGGTAGATTGTTGTTGTTGTGTGTTTTCAAGTTGTTTCTGACTTACAGTGACCCTAAGGCAAACCTATCACAGGATTTTCTCTGGCTGAGAACCTGTGATGTGCCCAAGGTCACCCAGTGGGTTTTTTTTTCCAGTTTATTTTGTATCCCTAATTTATCAAATAGAGAAAAAAGCTAGTGTACAAATTGTTGCATATAATCAATGTTATGCACATGGAAATATGACTGTGCTTATGTATGCACTTGGGACATTAGTTTGGGACATTAAATTTGAAAATTGATTCAATAAAATTACATGTTGGGAATTTTGAGATTAAGTTGTTATTATTAACACTAGTAATTGATATCTGGGAATGGTGGTAGTCCAACATGTCCACAAACTTTCAGGTTGGACGAGGCTATCCTGCAGCATAGAATCATGTAGTACAACTTTTTTTCTTTCTCCGTTCCTCTTTAATTGCTTTCTAATTCCCATCCTTCAATTGTTTTTCTGCTACTTTTCACTCCTATGCTCCAGAGGTTTCTCAGTCTTGTTATCAGGCTGTATACTCCCACATTTTGATATGGTTTAATTGGCAAAATATGTTAATTGGCAGATATGTTTAATTGGCATAAAATATAAATTATACTTTTGGCTGGCAAGGCCATGTGGAAGAAAGGGAAACTGGTTGGGAGTAGGTCAGAGGTGACCTTAGCATTGCCAGGTCAAAAGTTCGCCAAAATTAGCCAAGAAAGCCTGACTTAATGGCTCTGAGCTAATCCTATCAATGCCAACCTCAGAACACAATAAGGTGCCCAGATGCAGAGGCCAGGACCCCTACTGTGTGCATATCCTACTGTAGCTAGTCCAGAAACCCCCACTCAACCAAGACATTGAAACCAATCAGTCCATTCCAGACCCCATTGTCTGTGTGGCAATTCCCTTTGTTCCACACCTGAAACTGCACATACCATCCACTGCCACAGGCTATTTTCAGGATGCAAATACCCCTGATTTCGGGATGCCCAGTGCAGTCTCTTGAAAGTCTACCTGTCAGTCTGGCTGGCTGGCTCCTGAATGAGAACTGTCCTTAGCAGAACTGAGAACTGTCCTAAGAACTGTCCTGAGAACTGTCCTAAGCCAAAACATATTTCTGCTCTTCACTACTCTTCTGGACTGGTAATTAGAAATCCTCCCAAACCCCTTAGCCTCTCTATAATTTTTCCTCCCTTTCTCTTTCAGTTAGCTCTTGTGTAAATGTATGATTGTGTGTATTTTGTGTGCATGCATGAGTGAATTCCCCTCAATAAAACACTGTGACTGAACGTTTTCACTGAGTTTTCATGTGGTCTGACTCGTTAAACCTGAGTTAAAGATCTCGCTGTGTTGCCCTGCCCCCAGTTCTGCCAAAGCCAGTGCTCTGCTAATTTCCCCAACCTTTGCATTTGGAGTGAGCCAGAGTGCCCCCAGGGACCCCCAGAAGTCAGGGTAACAGTCTTTTTTCCTTTTTTCAAAGAAAGCCATGATACATCAGACAGATTAGCCTGACTAGTAACAAAGACATGTGGTATATTTCCTCCAATCCTAAATTTCCTTCTTCTGAGGACTTCCTGTCTCACTTACTTGGTGATCAGAGAGGAAACCTGGTGATCAGAGAGGAAACAAATCCCTCTAACAGCTTAAAATCAAATAACTTGTGAAAGCATAGGATTAGTTTTCCCATTGAGAGCCAGCATGGAGTAGTGGTTTGAACATTGGTCCTGGGGACCAAGGTTCAATTTCCCATTCATCCATGGAAATTCACGATGTGAGCTTGGGTGTGTCATACACACTCAGCCCCAGAAAACCCTGTGCTAAGTTCACCTTAGGGTCACTATAAGAAACGACTTGAAGGCACACAACAAGCTTTAGCATTGATCAGTAAATCTGGTGAGTCAAGATACATTAATCAAACAAATTAATTATTTAATGTGTTAATTAGCTAGTTATTTCCAGGCTCTGCTTCAAATGCTCATGTTTTTATACCAATGAATCCTGTGTGCCACGGCTGAAATCTCTTTTTTTCATCCTGCTTTTCCTGATCCTTTACCGTCTAGACAGAACTAGAAATACATCTTTCCAAAAGACAAAACTGAGAAAACAAAAGCAATGTGAAATAGGGATAAGTGTGTGTGTGTGTGTGTGTGTGTGTGTGTAGGGTCTATACTCAGTTAATAGGGACTGTTGGACTGCATGCTGTAGGTTCAGTCAGAAATGACTGGTTTTTCAAAAACATGGCAATAGGCAGTGTAAGGCTGTGGCAGGGCATTTCCCTCTCTGATCTCAGCATGCTGGAATGTGTTAGGCAAGGCATCTTGCTGGGCCTGATGAGGCAAAGATAAATGTTTCTTGAATCAGCCTGCAGGTATTTTATTTCAAGGGGATTCTGAATGTTTCCCCTCATGGTAAAAAGTTAAAATGGGGTGTTAATACCACAAGAAACTGTGCAAAGTTGAAATTGTATAGGATACCAGCATGTATTTGTCAGAAGACTGGGAGAAAGATGGTTCAATTCTCCAGCTGTGAAACAGCAATTGGGTGCCAAATCATATACTCCTATGGTAAATCAGCAGCTGCTAGGGTAAGGGCCAGAACTGTGTGTTTGCTATTTCACAGCCAGATGAAAAATGCAAGCATACTTTCTTGCATCACACCTGTGAAAGTACTTCCACTGTCTTGAGGGTTGTTCAGATGCAAATCACTAAATTGATAATGGCCTTACACCAAAATCATCATTGTTCAATCTAGTTCAGAATAGCTTGGACTGGTTGGTAGTCATTCTCCTGACCTGCATGTGCTATCTTTCTCTGCCTTAAGCTCAAGGCATTTTGTTGCTTAAGGCATCCACTCACAAAAGACCAAGTGGAAAATATCCTACTTCAGCACCTCAGGGAGTAAAATACCTGATATCACAGGCACTCTCTGCCATGGCTTCTTCATTTTACTGTTTAAGTGAATCTTTTCTTTATTTTAGTTAATATGTTCATAATGTCTGAAACAACAAAGTACTAAGTTAAATAACTAATAACTTGCTACTCTTTTATGTCAGCTCAAATCTATTGCCTGAGGTAGCTACCTCACTTTTCCTAACTGTAGGCCTTGCTCTGTATGGAATTTGGGCCCTTCAGCATGTCAAGTAATGTGCTCTACAGCTATACTGTGTCCATACCTCTAACTCAGAGGTAAGTAATCTAGGGCCAGTTTCCTGCCCCATGATCCTCCAGGGCCAAAATGGAAAATGGAAAGCCTCCCAACCTCACCAAAAAAAAAAAAAAAGGAAAATTGCCAGAGGTCCATCTCTGACTGTAGTTTCATTAAACAGTGGTCTAAAAGGTGAATTGTCCCTCCCTAGAGAGTACCAAACAGGGCAATTCACTCTTTTTCTTTTTAGAGAAGGGGTTGTCCTGGGAGAGGAGGAGGAGGTTGTATGAAGCCCGAGGGCCCTCCTTTGCCCATCTCTGTTGTAAAGCTTGCTCATGCATATTTGGTATTATCAGGATAACAGTGAGAACATTATGCAGTACAGTCCTCCTTCCATATTCATGGGTTTGACATTTGCAAATCTGATTATTCGCAAGCACATGTGCCTTCCCACTCATACTCCTCTTCCCATTCATATGCATTTTGCTCCAACAAGGAGAACTTGTGCTGAGGCAAAACAGAGGGGAACAGGGGTGGCTTCCTTTCCCACTCTGGAGCTTCCCCCTTCCTGCTCCCATGTAAAAATAGAAGGGAATGTGGGTGGGGGAAAGCTCACACAAGCCTTCCTTTCTCCCTTTGGAGCTCCCCCTCCCATTCCTATGCATTTTGCCCCAGAACAGGGAACTTGAGCGAACCTTCCCTCCCACCCCCATTCCCTTCTGATTTGCATAGGAATGGAAATGGGGGAGGGGGGAGTTATTTGTGGTTTTTCCACTTTCACACAAGTTCTGTGTCCGAAGCTCTTGTGAAAGTGGAGGGGCCACTTTATATTTGCATTTTGGTATGGCACTGAGTGATACTGAAAGCAGTGTTCAACTTTTTAAGCATATGGGTACATTCCAGAGTATGCCCAGTAAATATAAGAAAAAGTGCAGGAGAACCAAACTGAAAAAATAAACTGATTCATTTAGTCTGAAGAGTGCTTTCAGTAATAACCACAAAACCCAGAGTGGATGGTTTGGTGGGATGATTGATTTTTCAAAATCTCCCCTTTCTCTTTAATTTGATTTTGTCTTATGGATGTATCCAAAGCATTGCAACAAGGCTACTCAGAGCACTTTTTCATGATTGTACACATTCCAAACATTAATAACTTTCTATCTGAATTTTCTGGATTTTCCTGTACAAGATAGTGCAGAGACTAAAATGATTACAAAGGAAATACCAAAGTAATCCAAACTCCAACTTTGCAAAAGGAGACCATTACTGCTTAGTTTCAGATTCCAAGAGTGCTATAATTCACAGGAGAATGGGGTGCCTGGAATTTAAGTATTTCTTTGGTGATTATTAGCACTACTGAAGTGAATATGTAAGTAGTGTTTTACATACCAGTAGGGAATGGTTTGCTATATAATTGGCTGCTGAAATACTCCTGGATCTTTCAGTTTAAATTCACTAACAAATATTGTCATGATTTATTCAAACTGCTTAGTTGCAGATTCATCAGTAGCCTCAATTATTTTCTGAATCTCACAAAAAGTGTAGCAGTTAAATAATTCACTGGGAAAATGCAGTTTTCACCATGGGGAAGGAATAATGGAGAGCCAACTGTAAATATCTATAATGATAACTAATGGCCAGATAGAATATGCGTGAAGGCCAATACACATACATGAGGGCACAGTTGTGATCCTCTGTCTTACTCTCTCAGTACACCAGGAAGATAAGAATATGATACCATAAATACACTCAAAATGGTAGACTTCAATTCAAAATAACATTTTAATTTGAATATTGCTGCTGTAAGTGTTTGGAACTTATCATTGAACTTATTGTGCGCGCGCGCACACACACACACGCACACACCTCTCAACTGTTAAAAAAATGTACCTGAATTAAGCTTTTTCTGCCCTGCCCTTCATAGCCAGACTCAGACCATTTCTGCACTAGATGTTTATAGTGCTATTATTCCACTTTCAACATCCTATGGAATCTTGGGGTTTGCAGTTTCTGGAGGGGCCGACTGGCCCCTCCCAAAACTGCAAACCCCAGGATTCCATAGGATGTTGAAAGTAGAATAATAGCGCTATAAATGTCTAGTGCAGAAATGGCTTCAGAAAAGAAGATAGAAACAATCTCACTTGCATTTGTTTACTGCACATAGTGAAGAACACCAGCTGAGGTGCCCTCTGAATAAATATTTTTTTAAACCTTTAGAAAACAGTATCAAAGCAGAATATATACTTAGAGAAAGGGGGAGCTGGGGAGAGAGACATTTACTAGCTTTTGACAGGAAGCCTGCAGTTTAACTTCTCACATCAAAATAATAGGCTGCATAATATTTCAAGAGGAAGAAAGAGAAAAATCTTTGGAGGTTTTGAGTTGTTTCTTTCAGCAGAAGTTCAGTGAAAACTATTCCAAATATAGCCACCTTTTTGGGTTATGCATTCTGGTAAGGGAATGGTTTTCTGTGGTTTGCCAAAGGGCTCAAAAGAAAATCATTACAATGCCTGTGAGGTAGAAGATGAAATCAGGTTCATAGCAGTCCCTTCTATTCTTCTTGAATGCCTAATTATCCAGTATTACATTTACAGCCAAGTGTTACACGTTGTTAGATGGAAGAGCCAAAGTATTAATGTGTACTTGAAAGGAATTATTGGGCTCCAACCAATTATTAGTTCCGGTTAGAACAGATCCACTGACGTAAGTCCATTCATTTGGCAGACCTCCTCTAGCTGAGGCTAACATTTGAATTTAGCCCAATAAATCTAGAAATGCATATATAAATATGGATTTCATACCCTGTAACATTTTACAGATGAAAACCTGCACATGGGTGGCCAAGGAATATCAGAGTGAGGTCAAAAGAGTGTGGCCAGTCAACAAGAGGGCCAAAGTTATGAATAGGAAAGAACACACAAAACTACTATTCTGAGCAGGAAAAACCCTGTAATGTAGACACTAAGGTCATTTCCACATGGGGTATTTAAAACGATGCAGTGCGTCCTCCATGGAGGACGTCTGCACCTTGGAGTGGACTGGGTTCGGACTACTTACCGTAGATCCGCACCTGAGTCCACTCTGGAACAACCCGAAGTGGTCCTCCAGTGTGCTTTTGAAAGACCTGATTTTTCTGGTCTTTCAAAAGCATGGAGCGTGGCACTGCGAGCCTGCTCCCTTGTACAGATTCGCAGGCTTGTACCAATGTGAGCCTGCGATCTGCCGAGGGCGGGCTTTAGGCTGGCAAGCTTCACCGGTTGGTCGAGACCCACGACAAACCGGAAGCCACCATTTTGGATGCCGGAGCAGTGTGGATCAACGACCAAGCACTGCTCCTCCTCACCCCACACCGGACCGGACCACCAGAAGATCCAGTAAGTAGTGGCGCAGGGCGATTCCCTCGCCCCGTGCGGAAATGGCCTAAGTTTAGGAAAACCTGGGGGGAAAACAAAATGAGTCTGCTGAGAACAGCAAGGCTCCACCAATCCTCTCTTCTCCTACCTGTTGAGTTGAATGCAACTATTTTTATACTTTGAAGTCAGTTTGCAGCAATTAAACTAAACTGAGGACAGAGGAAGTAGGAGAGGAAAGAAACCAGAACACTTTAAAAGCAACTGATGAACAAAGAGGATGATTAGGATTGCCAGACTTTAAACTGTATTTTTCTTCATGTTGTTTGTGTGGCTGAAAGATGGATTATGCTGGCAAATGAGAGAGTGTTGGAACTAGAAGGGCATAAATTGAAATTTGCAATGGCATGGTTATTTGTCATATGAAAATCTAAACTGAATGTGCACTTTAATCATCATTATGTAAGAAAAGCTTTGTTAAGTGTCTGGAATAGATATAGATTAAAGCTGTGTCAGGAAACACCCAGTGGGTGTCATATCAAGAAGCATTTCATAGGAAGGAGATGATAGCGAAAGGAAAATGGGCAGCCTACCAAGACCTTCTAGAAACTGAGCAAGACACTATAGAATTGTCAGTGGAAGAGCTAACATCTGAAGGTTACAGTTGCCAATAGTTCTCTTGCAGACAGTTGAGAGATAAAATAGTTTTTTTTAAAAAAATGTATAATTCCACATTGATTGAATCTGATTTTAAAATCACTTGTGCTGAAACACTTGATTTGTATACATTTTTGTTAAAATTAGAGATGGATAAAGAGGTAGTCAAGGATTTTACAATAAAGTAGACACAAGATGTTGGGCAAAGGAACAGTTGTAGCAACGAGAGAAAATGTGGTAGGAGGAAATTAAAGTTATGTTACGATCTTTAAAATTTACACTCATGGAGTTATATGACAATTGTACTATAGTGAGATGCAACACTTCACAACTGGACATGCGCACAAATGAGAAATTTAAGTTCCAATGCACAGTGCATATCTGCATTTGTAGTGCTTAATGCAATGAATGCACAATTCTGCTTCTATTGGCTGCATCTGGACTACGGCATGTTCTGGCTGCACTTGAGCACCTGATGAAGCAGAAGCAGCCCCACTCAGGAAGCCAGCATTGTTCCTTCTGCGCTGGGCTTGCAAGACCATCCAGAATACCTCCATGGAGCTATGGCCAGAGGTATTTTCTTCCATCAGTTGATGGAACAAAAAAGCACCAGTTGGAAGTCCCCTGGCCTCCATTCCCTGTGATGACAGCAGTAAGTACTTTGTCAGGGATTTACACTTTGCCAGTGCGCTTGTTGAATCTGTTCCATTAGGTTTCAGCAATCAGTACAAAAGCTAGTAAAAGTATCTGGTGATAAATGGCAGGTAAATCAGAATGGAGAAATACAGGCCATTGGACAAAAATTAGGAAAAGCAAATTAGGAAAGCAAAAAGGTGAGAATAAGGGCAAAGCATAGGTTGGGAAAGATTAACCAAAAGCAGACTGAAATAAGCAAATCTTTACAACTCTTGAAAAGGCCAGCAAAGATAGTGCCATATAAACTTCCAATATGTATTCCAAATAAATCTCTAACGGCTTCTTTTTCCGCTTACTGCCTGCTGTTTTATTCCATAATAATCTATTCTGCACTGGCTTCTGGGGCAGATACAAGTAATCTGACAACAATAATTGAAATGTATGTATTTATTTCCAAACATATGTCGTGCTAATTGGCTCCACAGGCAGTTACATTTTTAAGTGAATTATACAAGTTTTCTTAAAATACACTTCACAATGGATCCATAGAAAAGCTACATTCAATCATATTCAGCAACATCCACTAGAAGGAGTTATGAATGGTGATAGAATAGGAAAAAAACAGGATACCCTAATTTTTTAAAAAAGGTTTTTGGTTGGATGGTTGTTTTCTTTTTGTTTTTTCTTTTGATCACTGGCCATATGGACTAGTGAGTTGTGAGACCTGTAGTTTGAGAGAGAGAGGAGAAGGACAAGAAAAAGAGGAGGAGGAGGAGAAGGAAGAAAATTGTACAAGCTCTGCTGAAAACTGTAATGGAAATAGGAAGGTGGTGCCATTCTAATCCACATTGCACATATTCTCAATCTGCCATGCTACCACATTAGTTTGCAATGATCATGATATATGATTATATGTCCTGTTTAGTTTTGCATAATGCATACTAAGAATGAAGCTATAGCTATATTCATCAAAGTGGAGCGGAACCTTCAGCCAATGGGCCAAATATAGACCTTCAGATCTGGATCTTCAGAATACCACCAGGTCACACCCTCTCATTGATCCCACTCAGACTTTTTTTTTTAATAATTTTATTCAAATTTCAACAAATAAAACAAACAATAATTTCTGCAATGTTTACATGTAATGTTTTCCCTTCTTCCTTTCTTTTCTGGATTACAATTATTGATATTCCCTCTATTTATTTCATATCGCAATAAAATGTTAATAATCTATAATTTGTTAGTTCCTGCTGTATATCTCTACTTCACTTGTTACATGATATTTCATTAACTGTTAACTGTATAATAATTGTTATCATGAAAAATGTATTGCCCTCTGTCTACCCCCAACGCAAATCTGTGACAATCTTCCACTCTTTATTAATGTCTTCATCTGATTTCCCTTTCAGTCTTTGTGTAAGTATATCCGCATTTCTGTTTTCCATGAAAGCTATCCACCACTGTTCCATTATGGGTGTAGTTTCATTTTTCCAAAGTCGTGCATATTCGATGCGGGCTGTCGTCACCATGTATAATATAATTCTCCAATGTCTCTTGTGTATCTAGTGTATGTGTCATGTTTAGCAAGTAAAATTCGGGTGTCACCGCGAATTGAATCTTCAAAATTGAACTTATTTTCTTATGTATTTCTTTCCAGTATTTTTGTGCTCTTGGACATGACCACCACATATGAAATAGTGTACCAAAGTTCTCTTGACATGATCCCACTCAGACTTATTGATATCATTTATTTTGACTTGTCCTGTCTCCTGGCTGCAATGCTGATGGAAGGAGGTTTGCATAAGCTGAGAAAGGGCAATGCTTAGATGCAAATATCTCTCTTCTCCATGCCTTCTTTTTGTTGTTCTGCACACTTTGGTTTTGGAACAGACCAAGAAAAAGGTTGCTAAACTTGGTGGTCCCTAGGACAAGCACTCTGAAGAGCCCTATTGGCTCTTGACTGTTTTTCCTTCTGTAGCAAATGGTTCAAGAGAAGAGCAGCTGTCATTGCTCAACAGGCCTGGTGCCTCATTCTGAGGAATCCTTCTTTATTCAGAGTGATCATTTGGGTGAGTGCTCCAGAAAGCTGTTCCAGCTTTTCTGATGCACATCATGAAACTGGCGTGTTGATTGAATGGGCCCAAATGACTCTTCCTAAGAATGGATCCCTCTAAATGAGCCATTGGGAAAGGACTCCCACGAACCCTATTAGCTATTTTCTGCTATGACAAATGACAAATATTGGATGGATGGCCCAGAGAAAAGAGAGAGTGGAGCATGGAGGACTTTCTATTTGAGAGTTATTCAGAGAATGAAATAAAAATAGCAAAGATGCCAAACCTGCTTTCACCATCTTTAAACAGAAAAATGTGAAAAATTAGTTGTTGTTGCTGTTGTTGTGTGCTTTAAAGTTATTTTTCACTTATGGTGACTCTAGGGCAAACCCATCACAGGTTTTTCTGAGGCTGAGAGTATGTGACATGCCCAAAGTCACCCAGTGGGTTTTCAGGGCCAAGTGGGGAATTGAACTGTGGTCTCTAAGGTTGTAGTTCAATGCAGAAAGCTTTACACCATGCTAGCTCTCTGAAAAATTACTTAGAATACTAAGAAGAGTAGATGGAATCTTGTATGATGTAAATTTGTATGGTGTAAATCAAGGTAAATTTGTGTGCACTTGACAAAGTAGCAGAGATGTTAAGAATCACAGGTACTGAATTACAAAGATGCATCACAGGACATCAGCAAGAGTGTCTGATGCACACCATGAGCCCAGTGAACATCAGTGACCATAGCACATTGACCCCAATTTGCTTCAGTCGTATTGCACATCATTCTTTATTTTGGCTCTGCTACTTAATTATACATAACAGCATAACCTCTATGTTGATGCGTATTGAAGATGGATGTTGCACATCTTCATAATTCTATTTCACAGTGATGGAAGTTCACTTACAAGCATGCTGTGCTCTAACAGGCTTCTGGCCAGGATTTTCTGGAGCCCAAACATAACAATTTTTTTTAACAAAGTAACATTGCATTTTGTGGTTCTCCTAATTTTCTGATTTTATATTAAATGAATATTTTCAACAGCTGTTATGGAGGGAGTCTGCAGAAAAGAAGTAATTAGAGTCTTAATGCAGAGTCTGGGCTTTATTCATGGTGGGAACAAAGAGCCACTGCTAATGAGAGGACAAGACAAATAGCTTCTATAGTTATATTCCACAATACTCAACAGAATCTAACCAAACATCTGTAAGCTATATATTAAAAGTATGTGACCAAAGCTTCTACTCATTCATTACAAAAAGTCACAAGAACAAACCTTGGGTAATCTTACCAAAGAATGGAACAAAGCAGCTTTCAGTGTGGCTCACCAGTTCCTCCAAAGTTTGACATCAAAAATAAGTCAGTTCAAACTTGGGTACACATTTCTGAATGAAGAATGGAAAGGATTGGAGCTTTTTAACTTTACACATTTTCATTTAAATAATTTTTATGGTTCATATTTACATTTATCAGCTCTTCTTTTGACAAAAATTTACATTGAGAATTCCAGGCTTTTATCTTTGCTGCTATCTTTTCCCACAAAAACCTATGTAGCAACAAAGGCACTATCATCAAATGCTGCTTTTCAACAAACTTTTTTTTCTCAATAAAAGGCCACAGTATTTATTTCTCTGGGTGATGCTTGAGTTAGTGATATTGATCAAAGTAAATGTGCTTCTTTTTTTATGTCCTTTGCCTGTCACAGTGGAAAAAGAAAACCAACAGATGGCCCCAACTGAGCATGGCCCAAATTATATGAAGGAGAGTCCAATGTGAGGGTGCCTCTATTTTGATGTTTTTAGACTTGAGTGGTCTACCTCTTTGATGTAAATCATGTTGTGGAAATAAATGAGCAAGTGAGCAGATCATAATTTGACTCTTTCTGCATGCCTTAAAATGTATTCAGTGCAAGAGATGCTAAAGAGATGCATCAGGACCATGTGCCCACAACCGTATTTGTTTTCTGTCACACTGTGTTTACTCCTGGCCCAACTTCATTTTCTTAGTAGCTCTGGGCTGAGTGTAGACACATAACATCAGGTGTTATATCATGAAGAGAACAGTTGCAGGTTTTATGGTCTAAGCATGGATTTCTCACCAAAGGATACCATTTGCTTCAGCTTTTAATTAACATGATGGGCTACGAGGGAGAGACCACTGGTGCAGAACCAATTTTACTCAATAAATAGCAAAGAAGTATTCAGCTTCTCTTTGGCTCAAACCTACCTCCCTGCTGCAGTAGTTTTTCAACCCCAGTACTTGTTAAGCTTGTACTAGCCTCAGCTCTGTTAGAAACTGCAATTCTCCCTGCCTTGTCTCTTCATCCCACTCCTCCCCCTCCTCTCCTTACCCAGACCCTTTTTGCTCTTTGCTGGTCTTTCCCCTCTTCCCATCTGCTCATTAATCTTCCCTTCTTCTAACTCTCTTTCCTGCTCTTACTAAGGACCAGGAATGCATTTCTTTTTCCACTCCTCTTTCTGAAATCCAGACAGCCACATTTGCACATTAGGATTATTGGTTCATTATGAAAATTATGTGGTGAGTCACGAAATGTTTGGCCAGAACATATCTCACTCCCTTCAACTCAAAAGCTTTACCAATAGGAAATGGAACGCTGTGTTTTCTTGAATTCTTTGGAAGTAATGCAGGGGTGTACAAACTTTGGCTCAAGATATGAACTTCCATCTGTGATGTACAGGAAGTGCTTTGTATGTTAAGGAAAAAGTTGGAAGTTTCACTGTTTTGGACTCCAATTTTCAGAATGCTCCAGATAGTATGACCACAGTAGTCCAGATAGGAATGGGTCACTCTTATCATTCATTCATTCATTCATTCATTCATTCATTCATTCATTCATTCATTTCTTACTTATCCCTGAAGCCTAAAAATGTGGTGTCAGTCAATTTGGAGCTGATTTATTGGATAAATACACTGTAAGTCCCTTGAGGCTCCTCTCTAAACTGCAATCCCCAGGATTCCATAGGATGTTGAAAGTGGAATAATAGCACTATAACAGTTTAATGTGGAAATGGCCTAAGACAGCAGTAGGTCTGTTTCTTGCAAAACTATTGAGCAGAATAGTGATTGTGGATTTTACCTCATATATCAAATTCTAACTGCACCACATAATTATTAGTTTCATATAATTTTAATTGATGTAAGTCCATGCTAAGGAATTCTGGGATTGTTGATTTGGTGAGTACTTCAGATTCTAGTCCACTCCCCTAAACTACATTCCCAGAGATACTCAGAGTGCTCCTTCCACCAAAGAATTAACTGATTTAGTTCACAGTTCCTCTCTTTTCATGGTATTTCAGTACCTTCTAAGTACCTGATCAAACTGCAGATTCTAGATTTGGATATAAAGGAAATGATGGTTAGTATAAAACAATGGTAGATGCTTCCAGTCTTCTTCTCTGCTGTGTGAAAAAATGGAATGTGGAGAGGGTAGCGCATGAACTGATTGTGCTGTCCTCATATACCAAGGAACTAAGATCTGAAACTGAAACTGAAACTGAAACTGAAACTAGGTTTTTGTGTTTTATTGTCGCATACCTCCTGCTGTCTTTTTTCTGAATCTAATGTACATTCCAAACCTATTCTCTTCCTATCTTTGCTGGATTCTCGATCTCTTTTGGATGGTATGCCCCAACAGAACATCAGCAGCTAATAATGATGATGATGATGATGATAATGATGATGATGATGATGATGATGATGATGTTTACTTCTAATGCTCTTTACACCAAAGGATGAAACATCGACATATATAATCAGGGACAAAGACAATAATGTCAGGGTTAGCAGGGTCTGGTTCCTCTGAGCATGAGCAGAGTTTAAAGTGTGAAGCAAGGCTTCACTGCAGCAGAGGTTCCCAGCAAAGCAGAAAAAATTCCAGAGGCTCATTAAGTAGGCTTAGAGGCAGAATTTATTGCTGCACTCTAAGGCCCATTTCTGCACGGGGTATTTGAAACAGTGCAGTCCGTCCTCCAGGGAGGATGTCTGCACCTGGGAGTGGACTGGGTCCAGACTATTTAATATAGATCTGCACCCCAGCCCACTCCGGAATGACCCCAAGTAGTCGTCCAGCATCCTTTTGAAAAACCTGTTTCTTTCGGTTTTTCAAAAGCATGGAGCGCGCCAGTGCGAGCCTGCTGCCTTGTGCAGATTTGCAGGGTCGCACCAATGCGAGCCTGCGATCTGCCAGGGGCAGGCTTTAGGCTGGCAAGCTTCAGTAGTTGGTTGAGACCCTCGACCAACCGGAAACCGCCATTTTCGACGCTGGAGCAGTGCGGAGCAACAAGCACGCACTGCTCCGGAGCAGCCTGGACCGGACTGGGGAACCATAAGACCCAGTAATTGGTGGCATGGGGCAATTCCGTCACCCCGTGCAGAAATAGCCTAAGATAAAGGCACTGGGTAAAACATTCCAGCAGCAATTAAACAAGTAAGAATAATAGAAGATAAACAGGCAGCATCTCCCCTTACAAAATGTAAACTGTCAGCAGCAAGACAGGTCCAGCTAGGCAATCCTGACTGGCAGCTAGAAAAGGCAAACAGCAGCCTTTTTATGTCCCCCTGTCCCCCTGAACCAGTGGGGTGACCCAATCAGCATTCTGACATGTGGCCTTCTCCAGTATACAAGTCATAGCCAAAACAATCCTGCTGACCTTGCACCTGCATGTCTGGGCACATCACCTCTTCCTCTGCAGTCTACTCAGAGGAAACCATGCCTGCCTGGCATATAACCTTGACAAATAAATCAGAACATGGCAACAATACATAGAATGAAATCCCCAACACCCCACCAGTCAGTCACTACCCATCTCAGCACCTTAAATACAACTCAATAGCTTAAGATGGTGAGTCAAGGAAGAAGGTCTTCAACCACTCACAAAAACAGCTGAGATCCTCCTCCAGCCAGAGGTCCAAATGTGCTCATGGACAAAGTGAGGTGATGTCTCCACCATTTCTAACTGACCCACTCAAGTTACCACTAGATACAAGGAAAATCAAATATGTAATACACATATACAGTATGATACAGGTTTTTAATGGAAAATGATTTTACACAGCCTGCTGATATGATGTCCAGCCCTGTGCTAGCCTCTGATTTCCTCTTGCCTTTTGGATTACTAACTTCAGGATTTCCTTTTGACATTTCTCAGTGGTTGCTCCTCATATCCAGCTATACTTAATTGCCTGTCTTGTCACTTGAAAGTTCATTTGAAAAGGAAGAGTTGCTTCCCATAGCAAAATGGTTTGAGATGCATTTCTCTGATGATACATCTCAGTAGCAAATGTTGAGCAGCTGGATACTACCTAATTAGAATAGTCAGGGAAACGGAGTTGTTTGAGATGAATAATAATCACATCCATCACAATTGTAATTTTAGTTGTTTATGTAGTGTACACCTGCGCCTCGTTGGCAGTCTATTTGATTGCAGTAGATGAGATTCAAAGTTGGCCATGTATCTTTCTTCCCACCTTCTGTGAACCTTAAATAGCATTTGTG
Organism: Cyclura pinguis; assembly: GCA_030412105.1. Classification (NCBI taxonomy): domain Eukaryota; kingdom Metazoa; phylum Chordata; class Lepidosauria; order Squamata; family Iguanidae; genus Cyclura; species Cyclura pinguis. The sequence continues at coordinate 160,183,098 of CM059603.1, read as the reverse complement.
TCTTCGTTTAATTACACAGACCATATTATGTACCTTGCTGTATCAAGCACTCAAAACTCTTCCTATGCAAAAAGTTCAAATATATAGTGAGCTTCTATTACTAAAGATGCCTGAGATAAAACACAAAATGAACCAGTGCATAGAACTGAGTTTCCAAGAGCCACTTTTGAAACCAACAACATTTGAATGAGTGGCATTTCTGTTGTTATTGGAACCATATGCAGCCCATTTGGTCAACTACTGCCTCTCCTAACTTCTCTCACTTAATGTTTCTTCCCTTGAAATACAAAAGACAGGGATTCACAAATCAAGAAACCTACACCTAGAGACAGAGATTAGAAATGGTCTGGAATAAGTACCTCACATGTTCCTAGCCTACCAAGTACAGATGAGAAAACTGTAGTTCTGATTTTGTTGCCATTCTCTGAATCTTACCTGCATTTTCTTCTACTCCTTGTTTTGTGTCTGGTAGAAGAGCCTGATGCAATTTTAATTCTCACATGAACACTTATGTATATTTTGTGACATACTCTTTGTTACTCTTTCTAGTGTATCTTCTTTCATGTGCATGGTTCTTTATGTACACTTTCATTCATTTTTTCCATTGTCCACAGTACATTTGTACACATGTTTTCAAAGATGTGAATTTGAGTTGTCTCACTAATAATTAATGACCATTCTTTTTCAACTGATGTGGACTCCCGACTCCTTTAGATGCTTAAATGTTTTTCACAGCACACATTAGTCTCAGTTGGCTTTGAGAGAGCTTCTCTCTCTTGATTGACTGACAATCACACTGCTTTGTATGAAGTGAAGAAATAATTGAGATTCCTCTCAGCATACACACGCCCATGAATTTCAGGTACACTATATACCCAATAAGTTATGTAAGACAGTTACAAGAAATATCCTCCAAAATTTGTGAAAATCCAATAAAAAATTATGAGAGTGAAACCAGGTCTCCCTAAAGCAAATTTCATATACACCAAACAACCTGTATTTCAAGTCACATCATCCCAAACATTCTTTCCAAATTTGGTTAAAATCCATCCATCCATTTTCATGTGATGTAGTAGCAAACAAATATGCAGAAACTTAAATGTTGTTTGATGCTCAAACAATACGAGGGAGGGGAGCAACATGATATGGATCCAGCTAATGTCAGGGTCACTACATGACAACTTACTCAGACAACCCATGGGCGATAATACCTTTGCTCATGGGGGAATCCAAATTGCTTTGGTTGTCCCCAGTCCAGTATCTTGAAAGGTAACCCAGGGACTCCCACCCAAGTCACAGGGCTCTAAAATTGAGAGTCTTATTCCCAGGTTAACCTCAAGAGTAGCCTCCTTCACTGAACCCCCGGGACGCAAGGGCCTAAAGAGGTGGTTCCAGAGCCCTATCCTCACCAAAGGGGTGCCAATAGGTGATCACTGAAGTTTTATTCTCCCTCATTATCTGCCAAAGGACAGCCTATTTACTGACACCACCCAGAGCCAGTTTTCCCAATTCTATCAAAGACACTATGAGATAGGAACAAAATAAATAAATAAATAAACCAATAAATTAATTAATTAATTTAAAAAAAAATGAGAAAAGGGGATAAAAAATTCCTATCTGGCCGCAAAACAACCAGATTAGCTCACACTGCATTGAGGGTGGTAGAGTGGGTCAACTTTGAGCAACAAATGCACATATAGGGGGAGAACTGCTTCACTGCCTCTATAATCCCATCACATGTCTTGATATGGTGCTTAGCACCACTCAAATATAACCCTCTGGGTTCACACCACAGAGAACATTGAAAGCTTACCTTAAGTATTTTATAGATTTGAAGAAAAAAAAAAGAAAACAAAATGTAAAAGACAATGTATGTGGCTGTTAATAATCTACCTAAACACAAGCTGGATAAACTTGTGTTGTTTTAAAACCAATTAATACAAATTTCTTTTCCATCCATAGCTTTAATTCTGAAACATACTTGAGATTTGCTTACCTTCTTGAGAAAAAGACATTTAGGACTTTGTATGAATTAACGTCAGTTAAATTCTAGCAATAATTGCTAACTATGAAACCTTCAGATTCAGAGCTGTTGTATTACTAAATAGCAGAGGATTGGACAAGCAGTGCAGAAAAGAGTCTGAACTTTTTTGCTCTTCTTCTGGACTTGAAGAGCCATTTGCCTTGCCATTATAGGAAAGGGAATTCTAGAGCTAGTAAGCTTTGGCCCGCTCTAGCCATGCAATTCTTGTCTTCATCATTACTTGCAAGGTTCAATTTGAGACTCAAAGTATAAAAACTTCTTTGCGATGGGGGTAGAAAATTTTGACATTCATTTTAATTCATGTTTTGTTCTATGTTACAGTAACAATGTGTTGCCATAGAATTAGTTGAAAACTTCACCTTGATGTCTCTCAAATAGATAGATAAATAGATAGACAGATAACACACAGGGAGAAAGAAAATTTCCTGCCATTTGCTTTCCATCATGAAGACCTCAGATTTATTCCCTCACAACTCCACTTGAAGGAACTGTATAGACTTGGGGGAAAATCTAAATGAGGTTGTAGAAAGCTGGTAAGAGACATCCTTGCCATGCAACTTGTTGAAGCAACTTGCACCATACAGCACCATGAAGCAGGGAAGAATAGATCAGGGAGGAATCTGGTGGCTGAATATTCATCAGCACTGGCTTATGCCTTTTCTTCCCATATAATAGTGTATTCCTAATTCAATTCTGCCTGTGGTAATTAGGATTAGGCACACAAGCTTCTCCTGCTGTCAGAAATGTTCCTCCACTGGCATAACCTTCCCCTATGAGCTGTGTGTGTATTTGCTGACAGAATAATCTTCCAGTAGAACTACAAATCTGGCTAAGATCTGCTGTTTGAAGACTCTCAGATGGAGTGGAGCGAGGGAGGATCCAGGCTGTGCCAAACCCAAGCCACTTCCCATCCATGGATAATCCTAAATAATTCCCAACACCCCTAAACTGGCAGGGGGTTGTAGTCTACTCAAATAGCTATTGGCTGTCTTGACCAGTTAGGATTGCACTCTAAAGTAATACAATACAACTTACATCAGGTGCTATCTGGATGACATATTTCCTATTCTACCATTCAGTCAGTATGGAATTTGAGAGTGTTTTTGAACAAGGAAAAGATAAGAAGATTTGACAGACCTAATTAGAAAAGGATTAAGTTTTTAATTCTGACAACTAATTATGTTAATTGGCCCCATATTGGTCTACATGTCTGCTAATTAAAATTATTTTTATGGTCCCATTATAGATATTCCACTCATGTTTTCTGTTTAAGTAAATGATGAGCACCCAGTAGTTCTTGCCCAGGAGTGAGTAGGAGTTACTAAAACGTATAGCTTGGCATTACAAGAGCTTTCACAATGACTGATAATGTAGTTCTCTCATTAGCCCAAATAATTTTGGAGTGCAAGTATTTTACCATCTGTCTTTATGTTTATTTCTGTCCTTCATGAAGGTATGAAGGTAAAATTATGCAGTATGTTCTTCATATATAGTAGTTAGCTCCTTGTAATAAGTTTATACTTACAATATGGTAAATAAGGGAGCTGTTGGCATAATTGTTTTTATTGCACTCTGCAGCCTTGCCAAGCAAATATGTTCAGATATATTTGTTCACAAATGTTGCAAAAACTCTACAAATTGCAATAATTTACTTGCTAACAACATGGGCTAAGAATCTAAAGGCAAAGTTAATTTATGCTAGATTGAGAATTTGTTAGGAAAATCCACCAGAACTAACTTGTCTAGGAATACGAAGGCCTAGATAGCAGAGCTACAGTGAATGAGAGTGACGATTAATAATGAATTACCTAAATAGCCCACTTAATCAAAACAGCGATGTCAAAACTAGTGTGACATTAATCTTCCAGAATGACAAAATCCAGAAAAAGACATATGCAGAAATGGAAGTACTTGCACATTGTCCCATGACATTTAGTCACAGCTTACAGTCAAGTATTTGCTGATCTCAGCTCTGATAACATAGACTACCAATTGTAGGGTTGGGGAGACTTAGTATGGCAGATCTTGGGAGTCAAAGAATCTCACTGTCCTTTACCTAACAAGTCAATGTATAGTGTTCTATAACTGTCTGCAGAAGATACTATATTGAATTTTCTTCTGATATCTCTAAAAACCCAAGAGAGGTGACATTGTTTTTTCCTACTCTGTTTTCCATGTTCTACTTTAGTCCTACACATCACACTTCATTTTTAAATTTTTAAGAGGGAGGCCAAAAGGGAGGTAATGGAGAACAGCATATGAAAAACAATCTCCATGATTTAAAAGGTGATACACTGAAGCAAATCCTTTAATCCAGAAGATCAAAGGCACCACTATAGGAGTTACTCATTCAAGCTTTCCATCTATAAGAGTCACTGTATACTGGTATATGAGAGCCATCATGGTATAGTGATTTGAGCATTGGACTACAATTCTAGAGACTAGGGTTTGATTCCCTGCTTGGCCACAGAAACCCACTGGGCAACCTTGGTTACATCTCACACTCTCAGCCCCAGAAAACTCTACAAGTCAGAAACAACTTGCACGCACACAACAACTATATTTGTATGCTTTGTAGGTTTCCCAGAACTCAAGACCTGCCCTTCAGTCTCAGAACTTGGTCCCTCTTTTCAAAACCTCAGGTTGAGGGGGGGAATCTCAAAGAAAGTGTGCCATCCTGATGAGAAAATGTTTACTTGCTTTTGTTTTTACTGTGTGGTGCTGGCCCTTAGTGCTGCAGTCTACATCTAGATGGACTCTATAGGATGTTCACATGGCTACCTTCTTCCTTGGACTCAAAGTGTATCAAACCACAGCCAGCACCAGAGCTGAGAGGGAGGGATGGGATAATGTTGAATTGTCAGAGTATTCACTGCCTCAGGAATCATTAAATATTTTTACTATGAAATCATTGCTTTGTGACTTTTCCTACTTTACTGTTAATTTTCCAGGTTCTGTTTCCACCTTCCACATCCTACCCTAAATGTCTGAATGTGCAATATGATTTCATGTCTTGGTCTGAAACATACATTCATTGTACCAGTGATAGAATAAAATCTTATACAAGTGTCTTCCTTCTTCAGCTCTGCTTCTGGAGTTGATTCCTTTCTCTTTTAATTCTTGACATCACTTCTTCTTCTCTCTCCCTTTTTTGCCCTATATCTCCCCCAGAACATCCAGACAAATATATTTTCTTCTCTTTGTCTCTAATCTTCTTTTTTCCCCTCCCCAATTTTCTGGGCTACATTCATCTTTTCCCTTTGTCTCATCCTGCTTCTTCTTCCCCAACCATTTCCCGTATTTTCATTTGCATCATTTTCATTCTACTCCCTGCGTAGCTCCAACATTTTCTCCTCCCTTTTTTCCCCAGAAGACTTTGAAACCACAACTGCAATATATTAGTTTCTCAGCATGTTAATGTTCTAAGTCGCATTAAACTCAGTGGGGTTTATTTTCTGAATAGATGAGCCTCGATAAGAGTGCCTTTTTGGTCCCTACTGCTCTGTTACTCTATCATCAACAGCAGCAGCAGCATCTTCCTGTCCCTCTAATATATGGTGGCTGGTTATGGTTTTTTGGAGGGAGACACGGAGAAATCAAAAACCTAACTGTTAAAATAAATAATAATAATAATAATAAAATGTGGCCAGTGATAGGCATGGGTTAATGGAAGCGTTCAATTAAAAGCAGACTTTGCAAAATTTCCTTTTACACAGAAAATGTTTTCTTAACTGGACTATAATTACCATGTGTTAAAATCAATGCCTCCAAAAGTGGAGGCATTGATTTAAGACATTGCTGTGGGGGAAAAATGAGGCTTTCTGCTCAAATCATATCTTGGAAAACTTCCTTTGGCTGAACTACAAGTGTTGTTAAGATCAGTGCTTGAAAAGATGTTAAAGACAGGGAAAGTTTACCTTTTTCTGTTGAGAGAAAAGCTCGGATATTTGTTGGACTAATACTCCAATGTTGAGTGCTTGAAAAAGTGTTAAAGCAAGGAAAAGTTCTGACATGGTCTGAATTTTTGTAATGTAACATCTGTTTCTGTGTTTGGGAAATGTACAGCTATTAAACTGTTAATAATGATGATGCTTTATTGCTTTACAGTTTTCTTCTGTTACGATTTTTTTTAAAAAAAGCTTTCTATCCAAGAATATCATTTCTATAACAGTGAAGTAGAACTATTGGCTATTCAGCTATTTATTAAGCAGGACAAGTGATTCTATTGTTTCTTCAAATAGCAAACTATCATGCAATCTTGATTTATATGAGGCCATCTGGTAATTTTGTTATATCTAAAAAAGAGAAGAAAATTTCGCCCTCATGTCATGCCTGAGCTGAAACACCTCCATGGAAACAATCTTCCCCTGGGGCCTTATTATTACTTTGCACTGCTATCAGCAGTTTAACCTCTAAAGCAAAATATGTTATTTGAATGTTGTCACTGAAATGTTTGGAGAGTTGGAAGAGGGCAGAACTGCTGGTAATGTTGGCTCCTGCATAAGTTACAATTGTAGTGATAAGACCTTTGATTTTTTTTTAAAAAAAATTAGTATGACCATTTGTTTTTATTAGATAAAGTCCTTGGCTGTCTTCAGCTGGTGGAGACCTAAAGCTCAAATTATTTCTTACTTTACTTGTCCTCTTAAATTGGCACCAAAGATTCCTCTTTCCCTTCCTCCTCCTTTCTGATGACATTGATGTATGGCCAGCACAACTGCTGTTATATTCCCTCAGGAAAAAAATATTCAAATCTCCAAACAATCTTTCTCTCTTTTCCCCTCATACATTCCTCATCAAACAAGAATTAGGATGCTCCCTCACAACATAGCCCCAAAGGCAGCCTGCTAAACGTATGAGGTACCAATGGTATGCACACCAGCTTTTCCATGAGGCTGTTTCCCCCATCTCATTTAGATTTAGGCCATTTCTGCACTACACTGTTATAGTGCTATTATTCCACTTTCAACATTCTATGGAATCCTGGGGTTTGCAGCTTAGGGAGGGGCCTTTGAGAAAGAAATGGCTTTTTCTTTCAATTTTAGATACCATTTGAGGAATAAATCTTTCAAAGATGGTAGGAAGATGATTTTGCATGGACTAATTGGGAAGCAGACAATGTCAAGTAATTATTCCTGTCCAGTAGTTCCCACTACTAATTACAGTGGGGGGCACCCATCTTCCCTCACCACCCCCACCCCCAAGAATCCCTCAGGGACAAAGATTGATCATACCATAGCATTGCTCCTATTGGCCCATTCCACAGCAATGGAAACACTGCTGGCACCTAGCAGTTTTAGCTGAAATGGTAAGTAACGCAGCACCAGAGCACCCCTCCTTTTTTCAGTCAAGAAAGAAAATATGACTAGGATAAGAGCCTTTGTCCCCTCATCTTAAATAATGGCCAGGTCACCCAGCTTAGAATTGAATGTAACAAATTTCTAGCTATGCCTGAAAATAGCTAAAAAATCCCCTTCATTGTCACAGAACACAAAAGGCTGCTTATTTCTAGGGTGGGTGGACAACTTTTGGCTCCATCAAACTCTCAGAGGGCTGCATTGTTGCTCCCAAGAGCAACCAGAAATGATGTTCTGAGCAACAAGAAGCCATGTCTATTCACTTTCAGACTGTTTGTACTACATATTTAACAAACTGTTTTGAGGTGCAGTCTCCCCCTCCAAAAAAAAAAAAAAAAAAGGACTTAGGGGAAAGGTTGCACCTACTCAGAGTGATTTTGTTTTTGCGTTCAGTCAAAACACACTCTTTTGCTTTAAAAGAAATCATAAATATTTCATGTTTTGGATGGCCCAATGGGTCTCTGAGAGAATCAGAAGCTAAGCTGAATCCTCTCAAGGACTTTTTTTTTTTTAAGTAAGTGCTTTGGCTCCATTCTGGATCAGAAACATCATTCCCAGTGAAGGGAGTTTTAAGCCTTCCCCTGCAGCCAAAGGTTCCTTGGAGAGGGATTCCAGGAAAGAAACAGCGAAGGGTGGTGATTTAAATCTTTACTGTGGACATGCAAAGGTCCTGATCCATATCAAAGTCTGCCTATTTACTTTCAAGTAAGACAAAAGAACAGATTATCAGCTTAGACATATGCAGAATTGTTGAAGTCTTGGAGACAAAAATGAAATTTTCATTAAAAACATTTTTGAGGGCAACATAGTGTTAGAATATTAGAGTAGAAGAGCTGAAGGGAGGTGTATATGTTATTCTGATTCTTATTAGTATGTGTATTTTTACTGATTTTCATTGGCTTTTTTATTAATATTTATTTTTACTAATCCATGGTATACTATAATCCACCCTGGCAATATTTTATTCTGAAATATACTTTACAAATAAAAATATTCAGTTGCATAATGATGTCTATATGATCTTCTTACATCTTTGTAATCTAAAGTTGTGGGTCTAATTATATTCAGCACTTTGATTTCATACACTGAAAGATTCATTACGAATATAAAGTTGGAGGGAAAAAAATGAGTTCACATTCCACAATGGCATACTAATTATTTTTTTGTTAATTGCTGTTACAAAAGACTTTCATTTGAATCCAACTGCTTTAATTAAGCTGACAGGACATTTATGCATGATACATGTCAACCTTGATATTTTCCTCTTTTTAAAGAATACAAATTTTCTATTAGTCTGATTTGTAAACAGTGTAAAATGAAATATTGAAGAGCAAAGTTGATAATGCTCAAGGTGTTTCAAATGTTACAAGCCTTCCTTAATATTAACTAAAATATAAAGGGAAAAAGTTGTTGTTTTTTTGTGTCGCAACATTGAAATGTTACTTTTTAGATTAAATAATTTAACACAAAAGGTCTGATGGCAATGGAGTAATCAAAAATGAAATTAGGGCTTCTTACACGGAATTACAAAAGATGTAAATTTTATACTAGCATTTCCTTTCAGAATGCAATCTAATTGTTTCATAAGCAAAATGGCCATTTCCTTCAGTTGGAATGTGGATGAATGATTTCAGCTTACATCATTATAGTGATGATAATGTTGGGTATTTTGTTATATTGTGCCTGCAGTTCTAATTATACCCCTAGTTTGTTGTTAAATGCTGTGAAGTTGACTTAGACTTATGGTGAACCTATAAATGAGAGACCTCCAGATCACCCTATCATCAACAGCCTGTTCATGTCTTGCAGAAACAGGACTGTGCCTTCCTTGATTGAATCCATCCAACTGTAATGTGGTCTTCTGTTTTTCCTACCACCTTCTAATTTACCAAACATGATTGTCTTTTCTCGTCAGTCATGTCTTCTTATGATACGACCAGAATATGACAGTCTCGGTTTAGTCAACTTGGCTTCTAGAGAGAAATCAGGCTTGATTTCTTCTAGGACCCATTTATATGTCTTTTTAGCAGTACATAGTATCTACAGAAATCTTCTCCAGCACCACATTTCAAATGAATTAATTTTCTTCCTATTACCTTTCTTTACTATCCAGCCTTCACAAACATACATAGAAATTTGAAATGTGATGGCATGGACAATCCTAACTTTAGAGTTCAATGCTTTATCTTTATACTTCAGGATCTTGTCCAGTTTCTTCATAGCTGCCTTTCCAAGTCCAAGTCTTCTTCTGATTTCTTGATTGCAGTCTCCATTCTGATTAATGACTGAGCCAAGGCATGGAAAATCTTGAAGTATTTGAATATCTTTAAGATTATGTAAATCAGCTATGATCATTATTTTTGTTTTCTTAATGTTCAACTGTAAACCTGCCTTGGCCCTTTGCACCTTAAAAGGTAACTCCTAATTACCACATACATATTCACATGCATACACATATTTATACTTTTTATATTGTGCAGTTAAATTTTTTTTTTACTTGCAAAGTTTTATAAGACAATACAATTGGCTGATGGGGTCATTTTGACACCTCTTGTTAGTTTTCTCTGCAGTTAGATAAATTCCCATATCTAAAATCTTTGCTGCTTGAAAATTAGATGTACACTGAGCAATGTCACTTTGGATGGTGTATTTTGCTGTAGGACTAACATGCCTACCCCTGGATACATCACCTTTGGGTCACTCTGAAATACACTAATTGTTCTTAACCGCCCTTAAGTGCCCAACCCCCACAATGACACATGTGGCTTTTGAATAGTTTCTGATAAAAATTTGCTTCATCTAAGGTCTCTGCTGCTCAGAAAAACATTCTGCATTCTGAGCTAGAATAACCTTTGGGTCACTTGAAAGTTGTTAACTGCTATTGAGGGAAGGGTTTATTTTGCAGCTTGTCACATTCCATACATTTGCAATGTCAGGTGGATAAACAGAACATTCCAAAAAGTTACCACTGTATTATTTGAATTTTGCTGACAATAATAAGTTTACTCATCAAATCTGAAGATGACCCCAAATTAGGGGGTTAGCTAATACCCTAAAGGATAGGATCAGAATTCAAAATGACCTCAATAGATTGAAGAGCTGAACAAAAAATAACCGAATGAATTTCAACAAGGAAAAATGTATGGTACTACACTTAGACATGAAAATAAAATGTAGGATGGCTTGAGAACACCTGGCTTGAGAACAGAACAGTGTGAAAAGGATCTGGGGGTCTTAGTAGACTCACAAACCTGATCAAAAGGGGTTTAAACCAAATTATGTAGGGGAGAGAGATGGTATTCTTGAAGGCAGGAGTTCATCAAAGGCTGGAAATAATAGCCCAAATCTTTTAGGGAGAACCGGACAAATAGTACAAGAACCCGACAGTGAGTTGGGGGGAAAAACCTAAATAAGAAGCCAGGGGAAATGACCCATGGTCTTAGACACGATGCACAGAGCATGAAAAATAAACAAGATTAACTTGAATTCTTAAGACACCAAAGCAAGTATGATTGGAATGTAGCAACAGAGGGATATAACCTATTTCAAAGAAATAGACAAAAGGAAAGGAAGAATCATAGCACTATATATCAACAATATTTACACTTGTGAACAGACCCATGGCTTAAATATTGGAAGCCAGGTTGAGAACATTTGGGTAAAAAGTAGCGGGGGGGGGGAGAACAACAGTGTTGCCATTTCAGGGGTCTTCTACAGACCCCCAAGCCAGACTGAAGTGTTGGATGATGCCTTCCTGGAACAGATGACAAAACACTAAAAAATTAGAGGTTTAGTAGTAATGGGATATTTCAACTATCCTGATATTTGTTAGAAATCGGATTCTGCCAAGAATATAAGGTCCAACAAATTAATCACTTGCCTTACCGACCATTTAGGTGTCCAGAAGGTGGAAGAAGCAACAAGGAGATCAGCTATTTTAGATCTGATCCTAACCAACAGAAATGATCTGGTTAATGGAGTGGAAGTGGTGGGATCCCTAGATGGGAATGACCATGTTCTCCTGGAATTTGTTTATACAGCAGAAAGGGGAAATTAAGTATAGTTAGACATGCATTATAGACTTTAATAAAGCTAATTTCAGTAAACTTAGGGAAATAATAGCTGTGTTCTTATGGTCAGGAATACTAAAAGGGAATTACAATGATGGATATCAGTTTCTTAAAAGTGAGATACTGAAGGCACGATTTCAAACAATTCTAATGAGGAGGAAAATGGGAGGTATCCAAAGAACTTTCAGCTGAGCTAAGATTTAAAAAGGAGATGTACAAGACATGGAAAAAGGTGAAATCACCGAAGAGGAATTCAGACAAACAGTGCATATTAGAAGAAAGTCAGAAAAGCTAAAATGCAGAATGAGCATAGGCTTGCTAGAGAGATTAAAAAGAATAAGAATGGCTCTCTTTTGTTTATGTTCATAGTGAAAGGAAGAACAAGGAAATGGTAGGGCTACTACATGAAGAAGATGGAAACAGGCTAATGGGGACAGAGAAAAGGCAGAACTACTCAATATCTTCTTTGTCTTGGTCTTTTTATAAAAAGCAAAGAGTGTTTAAACTGGGGAAATTATTATTATTTCAAAAGAGCTATTAAAAAGTCTAGAAAGAAACCTTTAAGAGCCTTAGAAAAATGGGGAAAGTTTAATTTAACCCTTTGGGGTAGAATTGCAGTAACAAAGGCAAATGCTTTGCTAAGGATTTTATTTTCCTTTCAGTTGATCCCTGTTATAAGAAATGGAATGTCTTTTGTGCAGTGGTAGAAAGAGATTTCCTGATTTGTCTAACAGGCAAATAAATAAATAAAATTTAATATAAGTTTTTAAAAAATTAATAAAATAAAAAGAAGAAGAATAAAAATTAAAACACTGTACAATGCTAAGGAAAGGGGTGGCTTGGGAGTCCCTAATGTCAAATTGTATCATGATGCCTGTTGTTTGTATGGTTGAAGGAATGCATATTGCTTAGACACTTGAAATTTGAAGTCTATAATTTAAGATTTGACTGGCATGTTTATCTTTGGTATGATAAAGTCAAGGCACATGGCAAATTAAAAAAAATCATTGTATTAGAAAGACCCACGTATGAGTTTGGTATAAGTATATGCAGAGATTTTTCCTAAGATAATATTAGCCACCTTACTACAGGAAGCTTCTTTAAGGAAAGAATATGTTAAAAATTGGACATGTTTGGTGTATGATGATCTGTATTTTAAACAAGGTAGCTGAACGTTTAAATTGAGAGAAATGATTCCTAAGGAAAGCAAATATATTTGAAGAGAAAGAGATTAGTGAAAATGAGTTTTATTTAGAGTTGTGTAATGACAATGATCATACAATTTTAAAAGTGCATAAGTTGGTTTTTGAAACAAGATGAGCCTGTAAAGAGTAGATGATAAAGTGGCTCCAAAATTTGGGGTATAACACCCATATGGATATATAGGGAAAATTGTGGCCCAAAGATGTAACTTTTACTTCACGTAATAATTTAAAAGAAAATCTGTGTAAGACGATATGTAGATGATATCTAATTGAAAATGAGCTGTTGAAAATGTTTCAAACCAATTTTGGGGATGTCAAGGTAAGACGGACCCTTTTTTCATATGTGGTAGATTTGTAAGAAGCAAAAAGTTACTGGTCTAAGATTTTATGCCCCCCCCCCCAAAAAAGGCAGGTTTTGTAATGTTACTAAAAACATTTTTGTTGGGCATTATGGATGAAGAGCTAGAGAGTAAATATGGCTCACTTTGGTATTTGAAAAGAGGAGCAACAATATTGTTTTTTCAAACCTGAAAACAGATCAAAGAATAGATTGTTAAAGTTGCTAGGTTAGCCAAAAGGGCCAAATCAACATTTTCAAAGATTGGAAAAGATTTATGGATTTTTGAACTGTAAGAAATGTTATGATGTAATTATATGTGGCTATGGTTATTACTAATTTCAGTAGGATTATTTAGTTGTCTGTAATCATAGAATTATGCACACACTTTTCATTATAGTCAGAACTGGCGAATCGGAGCCTTACAGTGTATTAATTACATGTCTTTTTCTTTTTCTTCTTTCTCTTTTTCTTCTCTGTTTATTTTTTGAATGCATATTACTTTGATTGTAAATTAGATTGTCCATCTCAAAAATTAATTAAAAATAGAAATCAGGTCTGGAACGCAGACAGAAGCTGGTGCTTAGACTTAGATGTTTCAAGTCCATGCTGCTGCTGAGTTAGGAATTATGAGTGGCCATTTAAAAGCAAATTGTATAACTGTCAGAGTCTAAGGTCTAAACGCACAGGTGATCCCTATGGGATTCATTCTTTGATTAGCAGTTTCTTTGGACCATTAAAAACAAATCTGTATCATATTTTTATAAAATACATTGCTTCCTCTGCCTTTAGAGTGTCATACTCTTCTGAAGAGCTTTCAGCATGTCCAAGTTCCTCTTTGAATAACTACACTTGTTTTCTTTTCTGTTCAGTTCACTGAAGATTTCTGCTGAGGCCACTCTCAAGTTGCTCTTTTTCTTCACAAGCACAAAACACAAGTAAAGCAGAAAAAATGATTTATGGGCCAGGGTTCCTACTTCCCTTAGAAGTAGAATTGTTTTCATTCTGCTTGCTTATTAATATTCATAGCTTTCCCCAGAACCATTACTTGCATCTGTCCTTTGTATTGAGGAATATTTATTTTATTTCAGTCCAAATGATAGCTCCCTCAGAAGATAGAAAAAAAGCCAAGAAAAACTGTTTTTAAAAAATTAACAGATAGCAATAGCACCCAACACAGAATAATAGTCTGAGTTTTGGACTAGAATTCTGGGAGTTGAGGGTTTGAATCCTTGCTCAACCCTGGAAAAACACTGGGTGACTTTGGGCAGACCATACTCTCTAAGACTGAGAAGGCAGCAATGACAAATCTCCTCTGAATAAGTCTTGCTAAGAAAATCCTGTGCCAGGATCACCATAAGTTGGAATTGATTTTGAAGGCATATAAGAAATACAATGGCCATAAATATACTTGTGCTGCAGTTACCGAAACACCTGGTGGTAATCCCCAGTAAACCTTTTAGGACTGACTTATAAGCAAACATGCATACATTTACCCTGTAAATGATGCAATGAAATAAATTAAATATATTACAGAATTTCTCCTGTCATCTTATCTTATTCTTGGAAATTGCTTGTATGAAGCCTTCCATATAATCATTTTGAATCAGTTACATCAACACCCCCAAAATCACTGTGGAAAGCTACTGTATTAGTTAAATTTATTGTGGAAGTACATAAGAAAATATTGGATTACGACATTTGCTTTTATTATTTTTTAAAAAACGTTTTCATTCAATATTTTGCTTTTAATATGACAATTTATTTAGCCCCCTTTCCATTGTTATTTAACTAATGCTCATGGGATTTTTAGCCATGGTGGAGGTGTGAAGCATGGTCAGACAGAAGGAAGTAGAAGCAAAAATGGTGAAGAAGGGAGAGAGGTCTGAGAAGTGGGCTCTTTTATAAGGCCAATGACCCTAGGAACACTCCTGAGTCACATGATCTGCATACCTGGAAACCAAAGATATTTATAGCCATATATTTAAGTAACACAGGAGCAAGTGGTGAGAAGGCTTTGTCATGCAAAGAAAAAATTATGCTCCCTAAGCCCCGCTTCCGCTAGAACAAGGGGGAGGGGGAGAGAATGCTGGAATTTTCCAACAGAAATTATCTATCCATTAAAATAGAGATGTTGATAATTCCTCCACACCATCATCCTGCCTAACACAAAAAACAGATTCAGAGCATACCTTGCAGCATAACCACATGCCAGTGGGGCAGATTTTTTCTATTCATCTGGAGGGCCTGATCTGCTCAGGTTCTGCTCAGCTTATATTCAAAGGATACTCTGAAAAATGACAAGTCACTGAGAGTACAAATAATAACTTTTTTTTGCTGAGAAGTAGATGGAAAAGTATGAAGAAACAGAAAGCACAGGGAAAGTCTTTTCATGTTCCTTTGTCTGCATGCTGAAACAAATTCCAATGCAAATAATTCCTGGATCTGGATTGCTAGATGCTACTTTATTCTCTTAGCTCCATATAGGACTTTATGTTCTTGAGCAAGGCACCAGTATTTCTCCTTCCCAAGACAGGACAAAGGAAATCCCTCCAAGGAGAAGGTTATATATTCTGGCAGGGTAAGCCTCCCAAAAGCTACAAGATGATGCTTACAGCATCTGGAGATGTGCAGCCCTCTTCCTCCTTGCCCATGAGACTGAGAAAGAAGAAAGTTTATTTTTTTGAGAACATCCTATCAGCAGCAGGGCTAGTACAGTCACCATTGCTGCCTCTGTTTACCTTTAGGCTTAAGACTTCTTTACTGAAGCCGTGAAGCTATGACATCTGGGCTTTAAAGAAAGGCTGTGCATAAGTGTGCATATAGTTGCATTCTATTATAACAAATGTATTAATAGATGAGAAGTTCAGTTGTAAAAAAACCTCTTCATTTCAGGCCAGGGAACCTATGGCCCAGGCTGTCCAGGCCATTTGAACTGTAGGGAAGTTTGGAGGCAGTAAACACTCTGTTACACTCCCCTCCCTCAAGATTACAGTGCTACCTTCCCCTTCTGTAACTTTCTCTTCCCATTACAATTCCAGTGGCTGCTCTTCAGTTCACTTCATTTCCTCCCCTTTAAAAAACACATCCTTCCTTAACCAGCAGGTAACATCTAAATGACAATGGCTTAGGTGTAAATGGAGCCTAAGGAACTTTCTCTCTTCAGCCAAGCAGGGACAATATCCTTTACCATCTCACTCCCTGAAGCAATTGCTCCCAAATGAATTATTCCTTCTGGGTCACCCATTGGCATCAAGCTTCCCCTTTCAGCAGGTCAGCCTATATCCCTTTCTTCCAAAAGTTGGCCAAAGGTAAGGAAGGGGATGAATGGATCTGAGTAACTGCCAACAGCTGAGTTGCAACACCTGAGAGGCTCTGCAAGCCTTGCTCATGAGGGTTCTAGAAACAAAAGTAAGAAAGCAGCTAGCAGCAAACAACTGCTTAACCTATACATATGTATGTATGTATGTATGTATGTATGTATGTATGTATTTCCAGCAACTGTGAAGTAACCTACATACACCTCACCAGCAGCTGGTAACAACTTTTTATCAACTAATCAATTTTCAAAATGTAGTATTTTAACCTGATATGTGGAGATTATGAATTTAATCTTTGTATTCAAGTGAGTGTGTGGCTAAGTGTAAACAAATAGGTTTTCTAATTACATTGTGAAGATACTACCTCAATAATGATCAATATTATATGTTCTATAGAAATAACATCAAGTTTCTGTTTGTATGTTACAATTTCACTCATAAACAAAAACTCCTAAAGTTTTTCACTAAACTTGGAAGATATGCTTAGGTTGACTTTCAGTATAAAGTATGGTCTATATCCAGTTGTTAATCTTGACTAAAGTAGATCTATTGAATCAAACTGGTTGATTAATATGTGTTGACTCACTCTTCAACAATTCATTCAGTGCATCTACTGTAAGTTGGGTCTGACCAACAGGATTCTAGCTTGTGTGACGTACATAAAACTCACAGGGTAGGTGGGTGGGTAAATTTCCCCAAATCTGACGGGTTTGTTTAAATTGGTGTAGCTTAAAATGGACTGCATAGTGTACACCTATTTTTTTAATTTGTTTTTAAGCAGATTTATAAGGTGTGTTTGGTATGGTCCAACTTGATAGACTATATGGTGTACATGAAATTCATTTTTGCAGGCCATGGAGAATACTCCATTTTATATATTTTTTTTTTATTTTATTTTTTTCATTCTGAGGGTGAGTTTGGTGGCTGATTCGAAGAGGTAGTATTTTCACTAGGACAATTAAGTCTGACTTGGGTTTGATAACCTAAAGAGATATACACTAATTCTCCAAAGCAGTTAAAACTGAATACTGATGTTTAATGATTCACCTGAGCAACAATTGGTACGAGAAATTTTGAGAGCATATGAACCAAACAAAAATAAACCATTACTGCTTTCTTGTAGTGTAATATCTAGATGTTCTTTGAGCTCTGTGAACAAATAATATGCAAAAGTGAGGAGGGTATAATGCTTGTTACTAGGCTATTTGCACAAAATCTGTCAGGACTATATATGTCTATGTGCATGCATATGTAGATGCTACATGGAAATTGCTAGTTAGACTGATATTTTGTCTGGCTCAGAAAAAGAAGGGTGAAATTAGTGCTGAAAAGAAATCTTCCTCAGGTCTTTAAGTTAGTATCCAAGAAAAATGATAAAAATGTAATTCCCAAATAATAGTAATTCTTGAACACTGAATATTACTGGGATGTGGGAAGCAATTACAGATTAAGCACAAATATCCCCCGACAGTGAACTTTGACTATAACTGGACACCTAGGCAACAGCTATATTTACAAGATCACCTTGTCAATTGGCAGGTCAGGTCATAGAATCATAAAATCACAGAGTTGGAAGAGACCACAGGGACCGTGCAGTTATGCAAGAACACACATCAAAGCATTCCCAATAGATGGCCATTCAGCCTCTGCTTAAAAATCTCCAAAGAAGGAGACTGCACCACACTCTGGGACAGCATATTCCACTGCTGGACAGCTCTGACCATCAAGAAGTTCTTCCTGAGGTTCAGGTGGAATCTCCTTTCTTGCAGCTTGAATCCATTGCTCCTTGTCCTAGTCTCTGGAGCAGCAGAAAACAAGCCCACTCCCTCCTCAGCATGATATCCCTTCAAATATTTAAACATAGCTATCATGTCCCCTCTTAACCTCTTCTGCAGACTAAACATACTCAGCTCCCTAAGCCACTCCTCATAGGGCATTGAAAGTGAGTGCTTTATCTCAGACATTACTACCTACTTTCAACCTAAGTGATAGGTTCTCTGTACCATCTCTCAGGAAAGCCAGCTGGTACCCAGCTTTACTGTTGATTACTGTATCTTTAGATACATGCTTGAACAGAGTGGGGTTTCTCTGTTCCAAAACTGTATAAAACCTAAAAGACCCCACATTCCAATGCCAATTCATTTTGGGGAGGAGATCTGCTTATTGCCTCTTTCTCTGTCAGAAGCTTCTAGCCCTTGGATGACTCCTGCTGAAATACTGATAAAAATAATGGGCTAGGCCCTTTCTACCTCTCATTTTAATCTAAAATCATCCTTTCTTTCTCTCTCCCCATTTCCCCCCACAAGAATCTGGCATTTACCCAGAGAATCTGGTGAGTTTATTCTCTTTCTTAAACCTCATTTAGGTTGTCCTCCCCTTCTTTATACCACTCAGACTAGAAGCAGAACATTTCCCAGTTCCCCCTCAAGAAGATCGAAGGAAACTCAGGAATGATAACCATCACAGATGACCCTTACCAGGGTGTTCATAGCTCCTGCCACCCACCTTGCCTCTAAAAATCTTTAAGGTACTCTTTGGATATATTATTTGGAGGACCTAAAGTGTCAATGTCAGGTGGCGGCTTAAGCAGAAAACGGAGCCAGGAGCCGAAGTGTATGGCTTTTAGTAATAAGTAGTAAAATAAACAAGAGGTTACATCACCCAAACGAAAAGAGGCAGCAAACTCAACAGCTAGGGTCGGCCTGGAATGGAAAATACAGGATGCAGATTTCCCGGATGGAAGACGGTTGTTGCCCCGTGCCCAACTCCCCCCAGCATCTGACTTAAATGCATAGTCCTTAACCCAGCTGGGCTGATCAAGCATCCATTGGCCCAGCTCGCAGCTGAAGGCCCTCAGACTTCAGACGCTTCTCTTGCAAGCGTTTTGATCTGCGAACTGCCTCCTTCTCTCGCCGCCTCTGGAGGAACGTGGGGGGAGGGTCTGCAGCAAACTCCGGGCTGGAGTCAGGAACAGCAGCTTCTGTCGAGCCCGAAGCACTGGTCTCATCTGCTGCAGGTACTGGCTCGGGGACCGCTGTGGGGTCACTAGCAGGCCCCTCCCTTGCCTCTGCAGGAGCCCACTCTCCCTCCTAGGGATCCACCCCCGGCTGGGGTTTCCCGTCTAACTCAGGGTCACCGTCTGCGTCGGCAGCATGCTCAGCCGGGCTCATGACATAAAGTGGCTACAACTGTGGGCCAGAAAGTGTGTTCTATTTTGGGTTCAGGTTCATATATTCATAACAACTTTTCCTTCAAAACCCTCTGCTCACTGATATTCAGGCAGATATATAAAACCAGTGGTTCTCAGACTTTTTACCCCATGACACCCTTTACAGCTACATGAGGATATTGTAACCCCCTCCACTCCATATCATGTTTCCCATGTCCTATCCTACCCCTTTCTCTCCCCGTGCCCACAGGCCTGTTGTGCTGTACATGCCCATCATCTTAATGCTGAGTTTTTGCGCTCTCCACCTCCTCTCTTCATTTCCTTCCCTGAGAAACTGCCTCATGGTTACTAAGAGGCATGCACCTACTGTGCTAAGGATGGAATGTTTGGAGAAGCTGAGTGGGAACATCATAAAAGAATGAGAAGCCATTTTTGCTGTGTCTGAGTTGGAGGAAGGCAAAACAATGGAAGGTGTTTTGCATCACTCTTTACAGAGACCAGTCAGTTCTTAGCAGTGCGCACACACACTCAGGCTTGCTCTTCTTTTTCACATTTGCTGTACTTGCACGTTGACTTTTCCTGCACCCCCACCCCCCTTGAGCAACTCTTGTGTCCCCTCTTAGAGTCCCATCCCACTGTGAGAGAACTACTATGTAAAACAATAACTGTAACAAAAATGTTATTGAAGAAACAGGCTATTGAAGATATCAGGCATATAAACTGTCTTGCTACTTATTTCCAAGTAACAAATTATTTCTGTTTCAAACTTCCCATGAACTCTCCCTCAGATCCTTCACCACCAACTTCTCCCCATTTTACCAACCACAGCCTCCTCTCACCTGACTACAATTTGACAGTTAAAACAACTAGGTTTCTCATTTTTATCTTCTTCCCTCTCAGATATCTTTCACCACTTCCCAAGGAATGTGATTGGCTGGTCATACATATGATAGCTGGGCCCTTTGTCCTGGTGGGCGATCATAGCCATCCTTTTCGTTAGGGTCTCCATAAGTTGGAGTTGACATATCATAGACTTTTCTTGGCAAGGCTGATTCGGAGAAGAGTTACCATTGCTTTCCCCTGAGGCTGAGAGAGTGTAACTTGCTCAGTGTCACCCAGTGGATTTCCATGTCTGTGCTGGTATTTGAAAGCTTGTTTCCAGGAGTGCCAGTCCAACATTCAAACTGTGCTGGTTTTGTCACCCCTAAAATCTGCCTTTCAGAGACAATTTTCTCATTGGAAGCTTCCTACACTAATTTCCTCTTCCTCTTCTAGGCATATGAGTGGCTTTTGAACTTTCCTTTCTTTTTTCTATCTTCTCTTAGCAACTTCTAAATCTCACAGTTCTTAATGCCAAAGCCCAGCCACCTCCTAAAATCTAAATCCAGCGCATTATAGCACCCCCATTTACAGTTTGGATCTTGAAACACATCCAATCTAGTGACTTTGTTTATTCCTATTAATATCTCCTCATTCTGAAGCAAGTGCCCTATTAGTGAGTTACTTACTGTGTCCTATTAGTAAGTTACTTACTGTTCTCCATTTAAGATTCCCTATCATTATTTGCCGTTTCCTAAAGCCAACCTTTATATTTTGGTTCTTGTTTGTCTTTAATAAGATTCCCCATTAGATAGTTCTGTGTGGATTCATGTAACATTGGCTCCAATCTGCCTGGAACATGCTACTGCCGAGGTTAAAAAATCTTACAAGCACCTCCACTCAAAGTAGGTATACATTCACACATGTGCTCTGAAAAAAAGACATGGTAACATGCTGCCCATGCAAGAAAACAGTTTGAGCAATGAGGCATGCCTAGCTATTTTCTAGGGTATATTTGCACTCTCTAAAGAAAACTGCAAAATGAAAATAGTTTGGAAGCCCTAAATGTCCTGCACTGTAGCCTACATTTTCTCAGTCCACTATAGAATTTAATCGTATTTCTATATATAGTTTATTTGAAACTTGGGGGGGGGGTCTGCTGAGTTACATGAATTTAATAAATCTGGAGAGACATGACTGATGCAGTGCAGTTATGTTGGATTTCTATCACTATAACTCATGGGAAAATTGACCTAAAATGGTTATTGAGTTTCCTGTATATAAATCGTCTCAGGTAGTGCTCCAGTTGGTGGATCAGTCATGTAAATAGCATTTGACCAAGCAATAGAATATATTGGTTGTTACCACTCTTTTAAAAAATGTATACTCACGGGGTTATCTCTTATATCATAATAAAAAGCAAGTCAATACAAGCATTTCACCAGATAAACCAAGAGATATATTGTGTAGATGAATGAGGTAGATAACAATCATGCCACTGAAACTACTGTTCAGTGGATATGATGTTACTATTTCGTAGATATAAAGCTGGGAACAAACAAGGTCTAACAGGTTCTATTAATTTGAGACCATCAAATCTGATCATTAAATTATCTCAGTTAGAAATGGGTCATACCAAATTATCACAATCAGACATAGTAAAGTTTGCTTAAGTAGTACTAAAAAAAGTAGAGCTTATCTATAGAGAGACATGTGCTTATTTGTCATCCACACACTAATTCAGAAAGTTTAAGCATAATTAATATCTTTTCAAACAGTTAAATTATTCTATTTCAGTGTAAGAATAAAAGGATGCAAAAAAAAAGTCTAATACTAAGCATTAGTTTTAGCATTAGTTTTCAGAGACTGAAATCCACTTTCTCAAATGCACAGATGGACTGCAATGTTAACCTCAGGTATGAGTGCAAGAATATCTTTGAAAGAGTGAAGGTGAGGGTCAGAATTGCTTGTGATAGCAATAGCATGTGTATTTCTATACTGCTTATCAGCTAAGTCCTCTCTAAGCAGTTTACCATGTGTTACCTAATTGCCCCCAACAAGCTGAGTACTCATTTTACCAGCCTGCGGAAGGATGGAAGGCTGAGTCAACCTGGAGCCCAGCAGGATTGAACTCACAACCTTATGGCTGCAGTACCAGCATTTAATCACTGCACCACCAGGGCTCCTGACACAGAGAAGGCTTACTGTCATATCAAAGCATAGTCACTCTAGCATCTGTAAGCTAATACAGAAGTCTCTTAAGTTGCCATGCTGTTAATCAACTCCAAACAATTAAGGGAATACACATTCTCCTCTAAAGAAGTTTCTTTTGGTGATAAGTCTTTTCTGAAAGGAGATTTTTTTGAGCAGCAATAGCAACAGTTAAGCTTGTTGCTTTTCACCTCTTCAGTGAATGCCTGGAAGAGGAGAAAGAAATAGAATCATACCCATTGCCACTGTTACCAGCTTCCATTCATTTGCTTCAAAGTCTTGATAGATCTTAAGTATGTACAAGCTATATGTACTTTAAAGTGATGCTGTGTATAGAAAACATACTCACTTTGTAATTCACCTTGTTGGCTTGGACAGGAGTGGGGAGGGTGACTTGTCTCAGAATACCATCACACTTTCCTTTGTATCAAGGCAAACAGTTGCCTTAAATTTATAGAAGCTTTTTATATCCTCCCAACTGGCTACAAAGGGAGAAATTAACAGATGTCCATTTGATATAGGTGTCACAGTTTACCAAGTGTTGGAGACTGACTTGGATTCTGTTTAAGAATTGAGGAATCAGTGACATACCATCGGATAATATGGGACATTCCATATTAGTATCCTTTTGTAATTGTACTATTGTGATCCAACTGTGCAGATTTCATTTAGATATTTTTATCAGTTTATTTGAAATCACTCCCAGAGGACCTATCCTGGAAAGAAGTGGCTCATGGGATGGCACAATGTTCTGCACTGTTTCAAGTATCCCATGAAATGAATTTCTTTGCCAAGCTACATAAAGGAGAGTAGCACCTCAGTCTATTCAAGGTAGACTTTCAGCAATCACCTTCTTCACAAATGTGATCCCTGGATGAGGAGTCTGCAAAGGAGGAGAATGAAAACAGGGAGGTCTGGGCAGGTCCAGTCTTGGCAGGGAAGTACTCTAGATGTGCCACAACAGTTACTCAGCTGGGCATTTTGGTCTCTATAAAACCCTCTACCTAGTTACCTGTGAATGGCTCAATATTTGAAGTGCTATGCAGTCTGCCACTGAGCCAAGAACCAGCCAGGTAAACTCACAGACTTGCTACAGTTCCTTACCAACCCCTTTAGGACCCTTGAAAACTATCTTAATGGACTTTATAACAGATCTGCCCAAATCAGACCTCCATCTTGGTGGTGGTAGACCTGTTCACCAAGATGGATCACTTTATATCGTGTGAGGATTTCCACAGCCAAGAAGACTGTTCAGCTCTTTCTCTGGGAGGTCTTCTGACTCCATGGCCTTCCATTGAGGACCATTGATGCATGATTCACTGTGTGATTCTGGAAGAGTCACCTCTCCATTGTACATCATCCTCAAACAGAAAGTCAGAAGGAATGCACTAATGCCACCTTACAGCAATTCCTTCAGTGTTTCATGAACTTTCAGCAGGATAACTGGGTTGAATTATTGCCACTAACTGATTTCATGTATAAAAATTCCCTACATGCATTTACCCTATGAATTCTGGCTTTTGCCAAATGTGGTGCCACTCATGCCTATTCCCTGCTGTTGTCCCACAGTAATTAATCCCTGAAGCAGATGCACTTCTTCAGGAACTGCAGGTAGTTCAGGCCATTCTATAGAAGCAAACTGAACACAGCCAAACGGACCTATAAGCAATTTGTGGGCACCAAGACAGAACTGGGACCTACCATCATGGTAGGCAACAAGTTCTGGCTGTCAACACATCAGTTGCACAAACAGTACCCGGCCCAGAAGCTGGATGTCCAGTTTATAGGTCTGTACTCCACCACCTCACAGCTCAATCTTATTGCATTCTGCCTGCAGCTGCCTGTATTTCTTCACATCCATCTGGTCTTCCATCATTCCTTGTTGATTCTAGCTGAGCTGCAGGACCCTGACCAAGACCCTATAACTCTACTGCCCCCAATGCTAGTCAGTGAAAGGAGGATGGAGAGGTAATGGACTCTTGCAGATGCTTAGGCAGTCCCCAGTGCTTCATTGACTGGGCAGGGTATAGACCCAAAAAACATTGTGAAAGGATGCTGAAAATGTCCATGGCCCCTCCCAGCTGGTCTGCCAGTTCTATCAGCGATATCTGAAAAAGCTGAGGCCGGTAAGCCCCAAGAGGGTTGCTCATAGGAGAAGGAGTTTTGTCATGCCATACTTGGATGAGGAGTCTGCAGAGAAGGAGAGTGAGAGCAAGGAGGACTGGGCAGGTCCAGCCTTGGCAGACACACTGAAGCAGTAAATCTTGTAAAATGATGGCAGCTCAGCAGAAAGAGGTAATTTTTATAGCCAGCCCTGAGTTGTTTAGGCCAGCTGTGTTGATTTTATGGCTGGCTATATAAGAGTTCACTCAACAGAGTTGCTTGACTGATTATAAGTCCAAAGCCATTATCAGGACCCCTTTCTTAACACTTCTGTGTTTCTTGAATTCCAGCTTTTAAGCTTGAATTGATCTCTTTGTCTACTCCCTTTTATCTTTGGTGCTCAGTTGGGCTACCTGTTTGACTCAGCCCCTGGACTGGTTTTGGAATTTGTTCCAGCTGCATGAAAAAGCATTCACTTGGCCAAAGAACCCCAGCTTGCTTCAGCAGACAGGAGATGCATATCTTCAGTGTATTTGACTGGTATAAACCAGGGCAGGCTCACGGTTACTCTGATCCCACAGGAGGCCTTTGGCTTAGGAAAATGTTGGAGCAGGGGCTCAGGAGGAGAACGTTTGACAGCTTGCTTTTTCATTGGAGTCTTGATCTTGGAAGGTGCACTCCCTTTTTTGGGACTCATTCCAGTGTCCTATGCCACTTAGGATAATATGACGCTTAGCCCCACAACCTATCCACTTAAGATCCCCCTATATTGGACAACCTAGTCCCCCACTCAAACCACCAGTTTTCCCAGTAGGTCAGTTAAGCTGTATCCTAATACCACTGTCCTACCACTAGCCCAACACTTGAGGCCTATCTAATAATGATAGTAGAAATAATATTTGAATAAAAGTTTTTTTTAATAAGGTTTTTAAAAACATTTGGGTGGGAAATCTTCATGAAGACAATCCTAGACTGATGCTACGCTTTCCAGTTCAGGCCTTGTGCTGTGAAAAATTCAGTTTGTTGTGGAGAAAACAGTATTTTCTGCATTTTATGTGTAGATAATGTCTAGATGTAGAAATAGGATTTCTGCATAGAAAATGCTGTTTGCTCTACAAAAAAAAAAAAAATAAAAAAAAATCCAAATGTGAATTTTCCATATAGCAAATTCTGGAATGCAAATAGTCTTTGAAACGAGCACAATGTTTGAAGGCTTTCACTCAGTGGGAAGAAAATTGCAAGAAGTTTATTGCTTCCTTTGAGAATGAAATTAGTGAAGAATTAAATCCCCAATTCTATCCATATACTCACTCTCTTTCATACACACATGCAGAGAAGGGAGGTTAGGAACAGAATTCTTCACTTATTTCACTTGGTAGAAACTGATATCTATGTTAAAGTTTCATAAATAATTCAGTTGCACACGACCAGCATTATACATAGGGACACAAAATCGTGTTCCTCTTGGAATTTTAAAACCTGCCTATTTGACAGTGCATGTCATTTAGTAATTTTTCTAACCTATCTATCAGATTGATTCAGCCTTAGCTTATTTAGATACCCTTATAATCATTAACTGCTGCCACTACATTTCTGCAATTGTAAAGAAGAAGAGGAAGAGGAAGAGGAAGAAGAGGTAATGATGGTTGTCTCTCATTGACTTGACCACATGCCATATGCCAGGGAAATTATTATCTACTTGATGCTACCTTGAGCGGACAGAGAGACAAATCCCAATTCTCATTTTCATATCGATGCTGGAAGGGCTGTAGTTCAAAATTCAATGTTTTCAGTGGTGCCAATATATTTTGGACTGACTATTGGTTTTATGTTGATTGCTATGGAAATTGGAAACAACTTTTCCTTCTTATTGGTTTCTATATCTGCCTGCACCATCATTGCCTCTAATATTGTTAATGTTATTTCTCTGATATCTTAAGGGTAAGCTATATGATGTTATTTAGTTTGTATAGACAAGTTTGCTTGTTCTGGTTTCTTTTTACTGTGAGAAAGGAAATGCTGTGGAGTATTGATCTTTAACATATGCCCAGCCAATCCACTTCAGGGCTTTGCGCTAATATAGAACATATAGAGGGAGTAACCAACTTGTTATAGTTCCTAGCAACAGCCATGCCTCCATCCAAGGGGGTCATAGAACTAGGTGGGCATGAAAAAGGAAAAACACAATCTGAATTCACTTAGTTTCCCTCTCTCCCACTCCCACTGTTAGTTCCAATGGTCAGTGAAACTCTGCTCTTTGAATCTACCATGCAGGAGGACAACCTTCTCGAAGATTTCTTTTCAGGGTTCCAGCCATAAGTAATGTAATGTATGTGCCTTCAAGTTACCTGTATTGTTATGGCAACCCCATGAATCTCATAGGGTTTTCTTAGACAAAGGGTATGGAGAGGTAGTTTGTCCTTGCCTGCCTCCACATATAGCCAGCAGCATATACTATTCAGCTGCCTAGATACCCTGAAGCCACCAGATCCCTTCTGATTGTGTTATGTCAATTTTTATTTCATAATATTGCCAAAACCAAGTCTTTTCTTTCTGCTTCCTCTACTAAGAGCTTAGTTCATGCCTTAGTCATTTCCCACCTTGATTTTTGTAATCTTCTTTTGGCTAAGGTGATTATCTCACCTTAATTCTCTGATTTCCATTCAACATTCTGCTGCTAAGTTATCTTTTTATCCTGTCATTTTGATCATGTCACTCCATTTTTGATATCTCTTCACTGGTTACCCAATCCACCTAGGATTCAGTACAAGCTTCTCATTTTAATGCTCAAAGCCCTACACAACCTAACTCCCCCATCTTTCAGCCTTTTTTTTTTTAACCAGCATGCTTGAGACCTGCATTCTAGGGAGTCTTGGATTCTCACCCAACCAAGAGTTTCCTCTTCTTTGTCTCAGCACCATCCTTTTTCATTCACTGCTCCATACTCTTGGAATTGCTTTCCTGAACATTTGCAGACTGCTCCTTCCCTTGTTATTTTAAAATCTCTGTTAAAAACTTCCTCATTTTCCAGAGCTTTGGCGTTTTTGTTTAATAGTGTTTTATAAGCTTATATATTTTGATTATATGTATTTGTAAATTTGGTTTACATTATCTTTTTGTATTTTATCTGGATGATTTGTTTTACAGTTATACAGTTTTATATTTTACTATTCCTTCCTTCTCACTCTCTGTCTCTCATTGTGTGTACTTGTGTGTATATAGTACACATATAGCTTACATTGTATGCCTATGGCAGGACCCACTGGTTTTGGTTGTGTTACTTGTAAAGTGCTATGTACATCGATAGCATTATATAAACAAACAATTACCATCTTCATCAACATCATTATCATCATCATCATTATCATCTTGGAAGCTAAGCAAGGTCAGTTCTGGTTACTTGGATGGGATACCAACAACAAATACCAGGTGCTGCAAGCTACATTTCAGAGGAAGAAACTGTCAAAACCACCTCTGAGTGTTCCTTGCCTTAAAAAACCCTATGAAATTTGTGAAGACACCACAAGTCAACAGGCAACTCGAAAGCACATACATACACATACACCTGATATTCCCTGGCAGTATCCTTTCCAAGATCAAATCTGGTGCCTTCAGGATATTTAAGCAAACACCCTGCTGGGAGACAATACTTCTAGATAACTATGCTTTGTCATCTCACTTTAGTAGGTAAAGTCTTTATTCCTTTTAACCATCTTTGTTAAGAGCTGAGTGTCACTGGTGCCCATATCTAGTCCAGGAAGCAGTTGTTATGTGGCTGCAATATGTTAAACTAATTCATTGTTTTTGGGGGATTGTTAGAAAACTACATTACAATTTTCTTTTAACGTACTAAGGTCCATGTTTAGTTAGTGGGAAAGAAGTGAATAACAAATAATGAATTTTCACTCGTTAATTTTTCAGTCCTTCTGCATCAATCTCCAATCAGAGGTGAGAAGCTATGTAAAACCTGGGAAAGTTTTGCATGAAACAGCAGCTCTGGTTTACAGAATGGTGAAGTTTTGGAATATCAGTTTTGGAATGCAAGCCCCCCCCCCTTTTTTAAGAAACAGTTGATGATAATGTAGAATATAGCAATTAATATAACTTTAAAAAAAAAACCACTATTATTATTGTTAATGAATTTAGTTTTTTACTAGTGATGAACAGGTTTCTGACCAGCAAGGAATGACAAAAGAATTAAGTTGCTCTCATCACAATCATGATTCATTTGTTCATTCATTCCAGGTTCTGCTAAATTCATCTAGAGGGCATAAGATTAGTGAGGGCTGTTCTAAACCTTTAGTGATCATAGCCTCCCTCTGAAACCAATCAGATGTCTTGCAAAGTATGAGATAGAATATGGTTGGACGAAAATGCAGCTGAAAATCACAAAAATTGTTACAGACCACATGATAAAATTTTAAATAGCAATTACGTGGTTCTGAGTGATCCATTTTCACCCCACTTTCTTTGTTTTCTAGACCATTTAAGAAGCCATAACAAGTGAGACCATTGTTGAAGTATTACTGGCTTTGGAATAATATAGATAGCAATTAAAATGTGACCTTGATGACTGCTGAAGCCATTGTACTAAGAATTTCTTCAACCAGAGGGCATTCTGTTACATGGAACTATTCCCAGAGAAATAAGTAATTTTGCTGGAAGGCAGAAATATTCCTTTAAGCAAAGTAGTTCATTGAGTATTACCTTAAGTTAAGCATGTACATTGCATTCATCTCACCCCCTTGAAACTCCTTAGTTACAAAAAATCTAAGGAACCATTTGAATAAAAAAAATGAGTGAGTGAATACATATATAGCAAAAATAAATGTTAACTTAAAAAATTTAAAAGTGCTTTAGGAATACAGTCTGTCTTATTGAGGTCTATAAACGCAATGTGTCATAAAATTATTCTTATGGTTAGATTGGAATGTCTTCAATTTTCATCTGGAATCTTCAGTGCTGTATTTCTGTATAAATTTAGCAAAGTAATGTGTGGGGGTGGAGATCAGTAGGAAAAAGAAAGCTGTAAGACAAAAATCAGATAGGTGAGGTGTTGGAAAGCAGAAAAATGGGCAAAGATCAAGCAGGCCTTTCAAACACAGCTGTCCTTTCTTGCTATATGTCACATATGAAGAGTCCACCACCCTACTGAACTGCTGTTATGGTCAAAAAAATGTTCTTCCTAATGTTCTTCCAGCTTTCCATCATAAAATAACTAAAATAATTAATAAAATAATAAATAATAATAATAATAATATAAATAATAATAAAATAACTAAAATAAAATAAAAAATAATAAAGCATTTCTGTTCCTAGATTTACTGGCTGACTTACCAAGATAAACATAGTGTTATGTCTTCACTTTTGTTCTGGTATGTTTGTTAATTGAAATTTAGTGTTCTATAATCTCTGACATAGATTTGTACTCAACCTAATTACGGCCATTTGAGAATGTAGGTGACTGAGGAACAGCAGACCGGTACTACCATCATAGTAACTTCAGATATTCAGATAGAAAGATGGAAGATGGATTCCTCATAGGTTTGCTGCAAGTTTCATCTAAGTTACTGAAAATATGGTTGTAGGAAAGAGACTAAATGCTCACAAATGAAATATTAACATCAAGACTATCTGTGAGGGGAATTTGGCAAATAGATAATTGACACCTAACCCATCTCTTTATATGCTATTGAAGAATTAAGCCAGTTCAATAGAAGAGAAACACTGGTGTGAACCTGACAGCCCAATTAATTCCTATCTAGTGTATTACAACTCACTGCTGATCACCCATCACTATCCTGACTTCTCATATGCTTTCCACTATCTCTCAAATAGATCAAAATCTCTTAATTTTCCTTCTTCTGTTATTACTCTGCATTCCACTTTTCTTTCTGTCGGCTAGATCAACATATCCTTTTCTTCTTTCAATGAAGACGGCTCATTAGGGGAAGGGGTGAGTTCGTTGGTTGTTTTAGCATCCCATTATATGTATATGAATAGG
The DNA here is from genome assembly GCA_030412105.1 of Cyclura pinguis. NCBI lineage: Eukaryota > Metazoa > Chordata > Lepidosauria > Squamata > Iguanidae > Cyclura > Cyclura pinguis. The sequence goes on along the minus strand of CM059603.1, from coordinate 160,152,459 downwards.
ACTGAATCTTTCCCACTGGCATTCCTCAAAGAGAGGATCATTTTTGTACTCTTAAGTTCAAGATCCCTAGTGAATGTGTTGAAATAATTGTTCTTAAATCTGATAAAGGGCATCTTCCAAAGGCTTGTATGTGAGAAGTATAGCTCAGTGATATCGCATGGATTGCTGCATGCAGAAAGTCCAGGTTCATCCCATCTGTAGGGCCCCAAAAGCCCACTATCTGAGTTTCAAATTAGACTTCAAAAAGAATGCATCCTATGGTTAAACTGTCAAGCCACAATTTTTCTCTAGTGAGCAACAGCACACAAGCAAATACATAGCTTCACATGCCACATCAAACACACATTTCATCATTTAAGGGAGTGCTTTTTATTCTTCTTCTTCTTTTTTTTAATAGTCTTGTTTGATCTTTAAACTTGATCCTCTATCAGTCAGTGTGAAAAATACTAATCAATATGGAAAGATGTCATTGGCCATTCCCGCACGGGGTGAGGGAATCGCCCCACGCCGCTACTTAGTGGACTTTTCAGCTCCCCGGTCTGGTCCACGCCGCTCCGGAGCAGTGCGTGCTCTTCGATACGCACTGCTCCGGTGTCCCAAATGGCGGCTTCCGGTTGGTCAAAGGTCTCAACCAACCGCTGAAGCTTGCCAGCCTAAAGCCCGCCCCCAGCAGATCGCAGGCTCGCTTTGGGGCAAGCCTGCGAATCTGCATAAAGGAGCAGGCTCGCAGTGGCATGCTCCATGCTTTTGAAAGACCTTTTTTTAGCAGTCTTTCAAAAGCACGCTGGACGACCACTTGGGGTAATTCCGGAGTGGGCTGAGGTGCGGACCCACGTTAAGTAGGTCCGACCCAGTCCGCTCCCAGGTGCGGACCTCCTCCTTGGAGGACGGACTGCACCGTTTTAAAAACCCTGTGCAGAAATGACCATTGTGAAGTAACATTCTATATTCCTTTGAAATATCACAGAATAGAAGTGTTAGTGGTGATGAGTAAGAGCCAGCACAGTGTAGTAACTTGAGTGTTGACCTACAACTCTGAAGACCAGTGAATCCCCACTCAGCCATGGAAACCATAAATAAACATGAACTCAGTTTTACATATATTTCTTAAAGAAAAAGTCCACAGGAGCTCAAAAAGATTACACAGTATTCATGAAGTAACCACAATTAGGTAGGATTGTACAGAGAATAATGAATTTGACCGAGAGTTGTGGGCAAGCATTCAGATACATCAAATGGATTATTAACGTTTCAGTGTACATTGATTTTGACACAAGCTGTACAAGAGAATTATTACTTAGCAGACTTTTACTTGGTTTTTAAACAACTCCCTGTTTAACTTTCAGTCTGGCCTGTACCTGACAGCCTTGAAACAAATAGAGAAAATGCCATTCTCTTATACTGCATTTGTACTCAATGATGGGTAAAAGGTTAGGTTACTTAAATAAGATGTACAGTTTTCACATTGTTGTACAATTAATGATACAGCATGTTCCATGAAACTGACAATTCTCATCATTTTAGCTTTTCACTCTGTGGTATATAATTATTGTGAACTCAAAGTGATATCAAGTTTGAAGAGCACAGAGATGTAATAACATTCAGACAACTATATATTTCCTAAATACTGTGTCTTGCAACTGGCTGGGGAAACCAGTAATATTTAGATACCTTATTCTGAAAGGAAAGAGCAAAAGACAGATTGTTATGAGATAACAAGGACATTAGAGTGAGTTTCAGGAAGATGGGAGTATAAAGATCCATAACATAGTCTTCACCGATGTCTGACAATTTTACTGTAAAGAATGAGCTTGTATAATTGAATTGTACTAGGAATGATGTTTGCTGCAGTGAGGAGGTAAGCCTTATACACTAACACCCACACTTTTCATGTCTACTTTTGGAAGATCCTAGCTCATCACAAACATTTTGCACACTGGTGCTGACCCCATATTCAGAAGGATTACAAACCTCCTCCCTGTGTGACTTGCTATGTAAAGGAGCTAAGCAGGTAAAAAAGAGATTATGAGACTACAGCTCTGGCTCAGCCATGTGTTTTGTAGCACCTCCTGGTTTGTGCCTTGCCACTTGTCATTCACCTGTTATCATGGATTTGTAAAGTGGGGATGCCTGCATTATTTAGACCTCTACTGTGTAGGCCCTGAAATCCTTCACAATCAGGATTAGCTTCTATACCTCAGATGTGTATAAACCACAGCAAAATAAGTTTACCACCTTGTATTGCTCTCTTAAAATTCAGAATAAAATGGAGAGCACATTCACTGCCCCATTGACATGGGGGTCACCAATCCCATTAAATGTCTGAGGGGATACGCTAACGCATACTCAACATAGGAGGGGAAAGGGTGAGCTTAGTAGGAAGTTGTGCTATTTTTTGGAGTAGAAATGCAATGTTTCAGACCCTTTCTTTGTATGTTGATCTTTCACAGAGCAGTGCAGGGAGCATGCTACAGTTAAGGTGGTAAAGACATCAAAGAACTCTGGATAAGGAACAAATGTATTTGGGAGGAAAACCACAGTTGCAGGATACATTGCTCCTCATTCTACTTTGCCTAATACATAGGAATAGCTGTATCCTAGCTGTAATCCATATTTGATTACATTTGCTTTATAAATTATTTTTCCAGTGCTAAGTGCTAACACACACCTATACTTTAGGCAAATATACCCTAAAGGCATCATATCCCATCTAATCATGGAAGCTAGGTTGGGTTAGCCCTGGTTAGCACTTGAATGGGAAACCAACAATGAACAAGAGGTGTTGTAGGCTGTATTTCAGAGGAAGGAACTGGCAAAACCTTGTCTGAGTATTACCTCCCTAAGAAAACCCTATGAAATTCATAGGGTTTCATCCATAAATCAACAGGCAACATGCACAAAATAATGCTTTGCTCATAATGACTCTATCATGCTTCACACATTGCTTCCTGAAAGTTGGCTTCCCAATGTTGTTCATTTTCAAGGGAAAGAAAGGGTACTTATTTTTTATGGTATCTTAATTCAAGGGTATGCTGAGCATTTCTATGAGGTTATTTTTCCACAAATGATGTCTTTGTGTATAAGCCATTAGTCAATAAGTGCCCACCAAAGATTTTAACCTATGTGTAAAATGACAAACCAAAAATTCCTCCAAAGACATTGGAAATATGCAGCTGAAAACTTTGCCCTCACTTCTTAGCAGTTCATGAAACATACCTCATAGATCTCCCACAAGCCTGGTGTAATTTGTTTAATCTTTTTTATTGTCTAAAATAAATACACTGCTCATCATCACTTGATTCTAACATACATAATAATCAGTACACAAGATATGAGCAGGAGATGCTAAAATTTCAGCCATCTCCTTTATATGTGCCCTGCAAGTCCTTATGCAATGGCTTTGGTCAGGGTTGTGACTACTTAAGTTTGGAAACTTCCCTAAGCTTGATCAGACTAGCTAAAGGACTGCACTGTTTTGTGATAAGCCAAAAGTCCAGAAACTAGAGCAAGATACATTATACCATTTTCATCCCCAGCAGCCAGCATCCCAAAGATCAGGGAGATGTAGTCCAACTTGGAGAGTCCAAGAACATCTTGAGCTCCAAGGCTGAGAATGCAGAGAATTTGGGAACCATCTCCCTTCAGTGTAGGCTATACACAACCATTTTGATAAAATTTGACATAACCCAGTGATCAGCCCTTTTCCAAAAATACAATTTCAGGACAGAAAACGTATTCCCTATGAGCCTCTGAAAGCATGGCTCTCCATCTCACACTGATTTTTTTTTCCAGAAATGGGATATTTCAGATGAAGCCTCCACAGTTCCACTCCAGCTGGGAGCATTCAACATTAGACCAAAGATGGGGAGGATTCCACACACCTCTGCACACAGTTTCAGGTCATGAATCTTTAAAAAAAAATTAGATTGAATTTTGAGATTAATATGTACTGAAACACACTGAACAGTGGGGTTTCTTGTGACATTAACAAAAAAGAAAGAAAAAGTTAAAACAGAATCCCTGCACTCCAAAAAAGAGACAGCGTGTGTTTGTACCAACACTATGAGGCAAGAGAGAGAACTCTTGGAAAATAGATGAAGTTTTTAAAAAGCTTGCTGAGAAAGCTTGTAACTACTGAGCCGATTCTGAATCTAGCTGAGGAGAGTTCACCCATCACTACTTCTCTCATTGTAGGCTCACTGGCAATCTGCGTTCATGGTCAAACATTCTGGCAATCAGTTGACTGAAGATTTTCGAAGCAGTGTGAGCACAGTGCTTTCTATCCAGCCATGCCAGCATAGATTATGTGAATCTTACAAAGTTGCCTTTAGTGTCATAAAAACTGGGAAGTCTACTGAAAGGAGCCTGTTTTCTTATATAGCTGAAAGACTGTCAATAAAACAATATGACTTAGAAGTAAAATTAAGCACAATCCTTCACATATACTGTATTAAATGTACTATTGCAGGCCTGTACTTTTCCATCAAGGCATGTTATGAGAGACTCGTTTTTTCCATATCCAATTTTCTTCTTAGCAAAACTGCAAGCAAGGCAAAAAAAAAAAAGTATGCAGCTGAAAGAAATCAGATTATCTTCAATATGTAATGTTAGGACTATGCCAAATGCTCACAAATTGAACATTTCCCATGCAAAAGGATAGGCTTGGGGCAGTTACAATATTCAGCAAACTTTCCTCCTTGTTTCATACCTGTTCCATACCCTGCAACTGTCCCACTTTAAGCAGGACAGTCACACTTACTTACCTGACCTTCCACTTTTTCACCTAATTTTAAAAAGGCCTAATTTTCCTCACCCAATTCTAACCCTAATTTTTTTTTTTAAGGGAATGTAGTTATGGGCGAAAAGTGCACAGCACCACCAGCTTGGCTGGTTCCTCCTGAGGCAGAGATGAATCACTCCTGCTTGTCATGGCCAGCCAAGGCATGGCTAGGGTGGGTGGAAGAAGTGGAAGCAAAGAAGGAGGGCAGGGCAGCAACTTAGCAACCTTGCTAGATGAAGGAAGCAGAAGAGGCAAAGGCAAGGAGATAAGCAGCAACTTGGTCCATAGAAACATGCTGTTACTTGTACACAGCTGCAACCATGATTATGGAGACTTCTACTTCATCCTGCCTGCCTGTGCAGTGAGGTGGGAGAAGTCTGGCCCTGCTACTAAGCGGGTAGGCAATGCCTGTTTCGTAGCTGTTGCTCCCTCCAGCATGGAACTAGAGCTGTGTTGAGGGGACTCTGATAGTGGCAGCAGCAGCAGTAGCAACACTACTGGCAATAGGTCCCAGGCTGTCTTCTGTCTCACCACAGAGGAGGAGGAGGAGACCGCTATCATCACAGTCAGTGCTGTTCACCATCAACAACATATTGATAAAGGCTAAACTATTGTCTTCTCCCTTGTCTTTGCTGTTTTCATTCCTCCACCTAGCAAGATGTTGCCCTTGCTAAGAGATGAATCTTGTGTTCTTCTTCATCTTTATTGTTTCCTCCACCTGGCCTAGTCAAGGTTTCAACAACCAACCTGAGTAGTAGTGTCTGGAGGAATCACTCAAGCTGGTGGTGATTTGCCCTGAGTAGCTCCCTCCACCAAGTGATTGGGTGGTAGAGGAGCAACATCCAGTGCTTGGGTGGGGTTCAGAGGGAAAAGAATAGGGGGGATGGCAGTGGCAGATACAGGCCCACAGTGGAAACAACAACACTGGGTTCAGCTGCTTCCACAGCAGCCACTGCGTCTGGGGGAGGAAAGAACATTGTGGTCCTGGTTTACCTATGCCAAATGCTGGAGGGTAGGCTGCTCATATTCCAAACTAGCTATTGCTTCACAAATACTTCCTCTAGATCAATTTTTCCCACTTCTTTCTAGCATATTAAACTTACTACCATCTACCTTGCCATGCCAGAATGATAATCGTGCAACCCTCCAGATGTTGGATTGTTAAGTTCCATTAGCCCTAAACAGCGGAGCTAAAAGAGAGGACTATTGGGAGCTGTAGTCCAAGCCTGTTTAGAGGGTCATGTGATTCCCATTCCTGGTTAGCAATGATGCCACAGGGCTTCAGCCAAGAATCTTGCCATTTGAGCCATGCCTGAACATTCCAGGAGCCAAAACTAGGACCAGATTCTACATGGAAAGCAAATTTATGTTGTTGATCAACAGCCCCTCCTCTGGGATAAAGTAGATTAGGTTTGAAAGAAGGATTGCTCAAGGGCAGTAGCAAATTAGACCTGAGAACAGGCTTAAACAGAAGCTCTACTTCCAGAATAGCAGACCCCACAGAGGAGAAATCTGAATGGTGATGAAGAAGAAAAATAGTAAACAGAAAGTAGAGAAGACAAACAAGGGAAAGCACTAGGGAAGGAACAAGAAAACCTCTGGGTGAGGAAAAGATAATTTATGAGGCCTAATATATTTGATTAAAATTTGTGCCAAGATATTATTTTTAAAAAATTAATTTACAATTTTAATAAAATGCAGTGATAAAACAACATAGCACAAACATAATTACTCTCCATGATAAATATGCAAACTAGAGAGAAAAATAAGAAAAAATGTTTCAGGCAGGAAATTTAATTGTATAACTTGTAATAAACATGACCAACATGAATCTGGTTATCTATCCTCTCCTTCTCAGAATAGATTGCTATAGTTTTGCATGTTACTTTGATCCAGTCAGAAAAGTGGTGCTGGAGAAGAGGTCTGCCGGTACTTTGGACTGCTAAAAAAAGACAAATGAATGGGTGCTAGAGCAAATCAAGCCTGACTAAACTGAGGCTGTTGAACTTTGACCATATCATGAGAAGACACGACTCACTAGAAAAGACAGTAATGCTTGGCAAGGTAGAAAGCAATAGGAAAAGAGGATGACTAAATTACAGATGGAAAGACTCAATCAAGGAAGTCACAGTGCGGAGGGTGCAAGAGCTGAGCAGGGCACTTGAGGATAGGATGACTTGGAGTTCTCTCATTTACAGGATCACCATAAGTCTACATCAACTTGATGTCAGTTAACAACTACAACAGCCAATCGGAATCCTACTTTGGGGGAAAAATAAAGTGATGGATGGGTGAATGGATGGTTGGATAACTTCAGTCAGTACCCTTCCAGAAAACACCCTAGACTGAGAATACAGCTAAAACACATTAGTGTACCGGTCACTTTCGCCCAAGTCCTTAAAATCCATTTTCTTGTTATAGCTAGAAAATAATCTACAAATTTTAGTAACAAAGAGATTCATTTTCAAGGTCAAAAAGTCAAGGGCAGGTTTCCTATACTGTTCTTCTCAGCTTTAACTGACATATTTTTCTGAATGTACTTCTCTGATGTCTTTTTATTTATTATTTAACAGAGATGAGCAGCAGCGAGAAAAAAAGATGCTTTCAAATGACATTAAAGACAGAGGGAGAAAGCTTCTTCAAGGGAAAGGAATAGCATAAGGGATCTGTTCCTGATGCTGAAGTAGCAGAAGATAATATTTCAGAGTGAAGTTTTAAATGTGAGAACTGTAGGCAATTAAATTTCTCTGTGTTTCTGTAGTCTCTTTAAAGCAGCAGTTGAAGTTCTAGGCAACGTTTTCAAAAAGAGTTTCCTCTAGGAAACAGAGCATGGAAGACGTATGGTGCCTCTTTACCATATTCAGCAGATGGGGTTCATTGTTCAGTGTGCACACTATACTGAGCTTCCATTATAATGGCAATCCAAGCCAAATAAAGCAGAGTCGCAGGGAAAAAAAAATCAAGGTTCATCAGTTTTATGTTGCTGCATTTTCCCTGCTCTAAGATAGCAGTCAGAGTGTTTGACTCAGATGCTCAGGTGTGTAAAAATGGCTCACAATGTTGGTCCCTTGCCTGTTCTTGCGGAGGCGAGCTGAGCATCACACAAATGCCTATGCTCTCTGGTCATGGATTGTACAGGAAAACTAAGTCTTGGAGCTTGCTTCTGGCAGCACAATGAGCTCCTCATTGGCCTTCTACACATTTTAAGAAATATTTTAATAGTTTTGTTCTCCTTCTTTATGCTGGATACAACATGAATGTATGGGATCACACTGCATGACAGAAGAGGAGACAGAACTGACCTCAATTATCTGATTATGATCAAGCAGAGAATGAGATAAACTGGGGATTATCTTTCTCCTGGCAGGATGAGAGACATGTAGTATTGGAATCAAATTTCTCTGAGGCAAACAAGGGAATCTAGGTTGGGAATTTAATCCCTCTTTTTTTATTTTATCATAGACATTTATTTGGAAAAATCTGGAGACAATTAATTAGGAGTTTGATGCTTAGGACTTAACACCTGCATTAGTGCTTAGAATGTCACTGTTCTATAAATGGAATATTTTCCTTTCTGTAAAATATATGGCATGTTGTAAGAGCAAATAATGGAGTTTAGACCACATCTTTGCCTGTAACCCTTGAGATATTAATGGACTATGTCACCAATCATCCTTTACAAAGGCCAAGATGGTAAGGTTGATAGGAGTTAAATTCTGACAAAATCTCTGGGAGCACAAATTCCCCTGAACTAGTTGACCACTTTGTTTTTAACAGTGGCCAGCCAAATGCTACTTGAAAAGTTATGATGAACAGGGTTTCCCTTGGTGAAAATAATACAAATGTGAAAAGACTGTTTTTGCATTCTAGACTTACATGCTCAGATTCATTGATCTTGGAATTTTGTCTAGTAGTGCATGCTAAGGGTTCCAAGGACAAATTGAATGTTGAAGGAGACAACGGACATCCCTGCCTTGTATCCCATTTCTGTGTTAAAAAAAAAAACGGATGAGAGAAAAACCATTGTCGTCATCTATGCTCTTGGTGCTGAATATAAGATTTTTATCAATTTCAAAAATATTTTAGGAAACCCAAAATTAGCCAATAGTGGTAAAATAAATAGCCAGTAGATTTTATCAAAAGCCTTCTCAGCATCCAAAGAAATAACAATTAGCTGATCAGTTCTGTCCAAGTTTAAAACAATCAGATCCACAACCAATTAAATATTATTGGCTCCTTGCCTGTTTTTGATAAATCCCACCTTGCCAGGACTTACTAAAGATGAAATGACTTTATCTAATGACTTTAGTTATCTATTAACTAAAATCGCTGTCAATAAAATAGCTGGCATCAATATTAAGTAAGTAATTAAACAGTGGGTCCAAACTACATAGAAAGAGATTAAATCTAAACATTAGAAAGAAGATCCTGACAGTAAGAACAGTTTGTCAGTGGAATACAATACCTCAGATGGCCATCTCTCAGGATTACTTTGATTGTGTATTTTTGCATGTCAGGGAGTTGGACTAGATGGCCCTTGTGGTTATTTGCAACTCATTGATTCTATAACTGGGGAATGATCAAATTTTCCATGGGATATGTCCAATATAAGTCAAATGATACATTACTTTCAAAATGCACCTTACAGTTACATATTACATAAGAATTGTATCTTTCCTCCTCATTTTTCTGTTGTGAAAAAAATATGTTAAAAGAAATGAATTGTTTTGGGTAATGCGAATTATATTATATATATATATACTTGGGGTCCCAGATCTGATCTGCACTGTAGGGACAAATTTTGAAGCTCCTCACATACATGTAGAGGCACAATCCATATCATCTCTTCCATGCCTACTTTTGAATAAGAGAAAAGAGCAACTTACACTTTTAACTTTTAAAATGTACTATTTGAGTATTTGCAATTGTTTTTGCATCACACCTAGTGTTACTAGCAACCCTTCTAGTTATGTTCTAGTAATGTTAGTTCTGCCTACCCTTCATGTTTGCTGCAGCACTGTGACTTCCTCCTGGTTCATTATCATGCATTTTTTCACATTCTTAACAATTAATTAATATTGATAAAGTTAGTGTTTGCATGGTTTTCCAAACTTTGTGTGTGTGAGGGGGGGAATGAATCAATTTTCTATTCTGTGCATAGACACAACTTCCACTAAATTTGAAAGGGAAAAAAATAGTTATTTAGGTATCTGTATTCACTTTTTCAAGACAAAAAGCCTCCACAAAGTGGAGTATAGCTAAGCAGCTATAAATGCTTATAAATGCAGTTTAAAAACCTTTTTAAAAATCAATTTAAGTAACCAAACAATTTTCTGACTCTCTGATGAAGATTTTCCAGTATATGAACAACTATGTTAGAGGGTTTAAGAGATGTAAGTTTCTGATGCACAGCAGCAAAAGAAAAGCGGTGATGGAAACAAAACTAGATCATCACTTAGATTGCCAGAAGAAATTTACCATGCTATGGTTTGTACTTGCAGCCTGCACTATAGAGACTACACTGACCTGGATACTGGAATAAATCACCCTAGGATCTCCACTACATTTAAAGCCAGAATTCTGTTGGGCACTACACTGGCATAAAGATGGCTGTACAATTGTTTGCACTTTGAGAGGTAGCATCTGTACAATCCCCAAAACACACACAGCCCTCTGTCACTCTTTTGTGGGCGGGAGCTAGTTGAAATATACAACAGCTTTGCTCAAATCCATGGCAGGCTTTGCACTAATTGGTTGCCTCACTTGGGGGGGGGGGCATCATAATTATACCACCTTGTATTATATCACACTAAAAGTGGATAGGATCTTCACTCAAAATCTATGCATCTAGGAAAAGGAAGTAATCTTTTATCCAGCATTTGCAGCAGGAATTCTGGGAAATTGGGGAGACGAGACTAGGAAAAACTCCCCTGCCCCCACACACAATCTGGCTCACTCATCATGCAGCAAAATAGGGAGAACCGTGATATATTTGACAAAAGGCCTATATATACCCCTTTTTCTGTGCAAAAAATAGTGTTCGAAATTTGTTTCCTCCACAGAAAATGCATTTTTTTGTCCAAAAACAGTCCTGAACTGCAAGTAGCCTTCCAAAGTTGTGCAGTTTTCAAAGTCTTTCAAATTGCTAAAATTACTCATTAATTCCTTCAAGAAGAAAATCAGCAAAGAATTACATCCAAAGTATACGGCACTCAGGTGACAATCCCCCTCCTTTATTTATTTATTCTTTCCATTTAGTCTTTGATACCTCAGTGAGGTACTTCTTTTCGCTCTTTCCAGCATTATATGTTGAAGTGCTATGAAACCTCAAGCTGTTTATTGCTCCCACACACCGAAGTTCTTTGTCAAAGCCAAGAAACATGTAGCTTGGACACATCTGGAGAGGATTGTTTCATAAATTATTTCCTAAGAAATAATTCCATTCTTCTCTACTAGAGTCTTTCACAGAAGGTGAGAACTAACTCTCACGGTGAACCATAAATGAGAGCTGTGTTCAGTTCCTTTCCTCAGCATTGCATATAGCAGCCAGGAGGCATTTTAGAAAGACAGGCCTGCTTGAGGTACAGATGAGAAAAGAAATGCATTCTTAATGATGTTTACTCAGAAATGTCTGGGAAATGTGACTTTAATTTGATTTTTAATATTAGAAACTGTTAACATTCTTTTTCCATTTGATACTTTACATGGCACTAGGGTGGATATTATTGATTCCAAATTAAATACACCAAGCTGAAATGTAGCTTCCCCCCCTTCCCCACTGCTCAACAATAATGAGATGGCCAGAGGAGTTGCTTGAATTAAATCTAATCTATTTGGTTTCAAAGTCAGTAGTGGCATCTAGTGGGGATGTAGAAAAATGAAAGCAAAATCTCTGAATAAAATCATACTTCTTTTAGGACTAGGAAAGGGCCAAGCTGGATGTGATGCTACATACAGTCAGATCAGCTTTTAAAAATGGATTTGCAAGGAGATGTGTGGTTATTTTCAAGACATCAGTGTGCAAACAGAAGCTTTAATTATGTCCTTCCATACCCAATAAAAACCTCACTCTCCCAGGAAGCATCCATTAGTATCACCCGTCACAAAATAGTGACATCACTCTTTTTCCAGTTCAGACTACGTATTGATGGAGACAGGAGTGTATGGTGATGCTAAATACAGTTTTAACATCTCAAAATATGCAGGTTCCAACTAGTGCAAGATGAAGGTCTTAGGCAGAATTTGCACTCTGAGTCTGCCTAAAACCTCCATTTTACCATGATTAGAAACAGCAGATTTTTGAGATTATAACATTCATATAATCGTAGAGCCTGAATGGGTCCTACGGGTTTATCAGGTCCAATCCCCTTCTCAACGCAGGATCTCCAGCTAAAGTATCCCCAGTAGCTGGCTGTCTAGCCTCTTTCTGAAGACATCCAGAAAGCGAAAGTCCGTCACCTCTCTAGGCAGTTGATTCCACTGCTAAACCATTCTCACAATCAAGCAGTTCCTTTCAATGTTCAGTCGAAATCTACCCTCATAGAATCGTAGAATCATAGAGTTGGAAGAGACCACAGGGGCCATCCAGTCCAACCCTCTGCCATGCAAGAACACACATCAAAGCATTCCCAACAGATGGCCATTCAGCCTCTGCTTAAAAATCTCCAAAGAAGGAGACTCTACCACACTCTGAGGCAGCATATTCCACTGCCGGACAGCTCTGACCATCAGGAAGTTCTTCCTGAGGTTCAGGTGGAATCTCCTTTCCTGCAGCTTGAATCTATTGCTCCTTGTCCTAGTCTCTGGAGCAGCAGAAAACAAGCCCGCTCCCTCCTCGACATGACATCCCTTCAAATATTGAAACATGGCTATCATGTTCCCTCTTAACCTTCTCTTCTTCAGACTAAACATACCCAGCTCACTAAGCTGTTCCTCATAGGGCATGGCTTCCAGACCCTTCACCATTTGGGTCACCCTCCTCTGGACACATTCCAGCTTGTTGATATCCTTCTTGAATTGAGGTGCCCAGAACTGGACACAGAATTCCAAATGAGGCCTAACCAATGCAGAATAGAGTGGTACCATTACCTCCCTTGATCTAGACACCATAATTCTATTGATGTAACCAAGAATCCCATTGGCTTTCTTGGCTGCCGTATCACACTGCTGACTCATGTTCAGCTTGTGATATACCAAGACTTCTAGATCCCTTTCACACGTACTGCTATCCAGCCACGCGTCCCCCATCCTATATTTGTGCATTCCATTTTTTCTGCCTAAGTGTAGGACCTTACATTTGTCTCTGTTGAAATTCATTTTATTAGCTTTGGCCCAGCTCTCCAATCTGTCAAGGTCATTTTGAAATCTGAACCTGTTCTCTGGGGTATTAGCAACCCTTCCCAATTTGGTGTCATCTGCAAATTTGATCAGCATGCCCTCCACTCCCTCATCCATGTCATTGATGAAGATGTTGAATAGCACTGGGCCCTCCTGTAACTTAAAACTGTTAGATTGCATTCTACTCTCTGAGGCAGTAGAGAACATGCCTGCGCCCTCCTCTGTGGCAGCCTTTCAGGTACTATCCCTATGTTAGGGGTAGTAAGGAATGATCTGTTAATTTCATCTGTATGATATTGATCCATGGCAAGTGGAGCAGTAAGTGGCTGGCTACAAAGATCTGTCACTGAAATAAAAGTGAAGAATTCTTGATCACAGTTGTTTAGAGCACTTCAGAGTATATTTTTGTTGTGTGCCTTCCAAATTGTATGATGACCCTAAAGCAAACCTATCACAGGGTTTTCTAGGGCTGAGAGTATGTGATGTACCCAAAGTCACCCAATGGGTTTCCATGACTGAGCAGGGAGTTGAACTCTGGTCTGCAGGATTGTAAGCCAACACTTAAGCCACTACTCTGTGCTGGCTCTCTTCTGAGTATATATAGAATATTTTTCAGCATAACTGAATAATCTGTGTGCTCTGTGCCTCCTTATTTCCTTTCAAGAAGTGTGATCTGAAAATATTAAGGGTAGTAATTACTAAGTAAATCCTAGTAATTTGACTTCTGAGCAAGCTTTTTTTTAAAAAAAAGGAAAAGAAAAAAGAACATTTCTCCTGGGAATGGAAGGATTTGATTTTAGCCAGGTATATTTTTGTCTTGAAATTCTAACCCTAGAAAACTCTTCAAAGCGTGTGATCCTCTGATGAAGGAGATGGGTGAAAAGCAGAATGTGAGGGGTGTGGATGGGAGAGAAAGAGAGAAAGAGAAAGAAAAATATTCCTAATATTCCTTCTCCTCAGCCTTATCTGCTTTATTGAATCTGCTAAAAGAAGAGCCATCCATCCTAATCAATTCCAACATTCTAAGTTCAAGTAACTCGTTTCCAGCAAAACATTTAACTTCTGCCTTAATCAAGCAGTCTTGTGAGTTGAGCCATAACATTAGAAAGACTGGTGGATTGATAACAGCTAATTAGGTCTTTCCATACTCTTGCTGAATCTGTGCTCATCTAAACCCCTTTCAGCCCAAAGATGCTGGAAATTGCTTAGGACAACTCTCAGACTGGCCTAACCTTGTGCTGCACATTTGCACATTTGATTTGGGTTAGGTGTAACTTTGGCTGGGTCATAGCCCACTCATTAAATCTTAGTCACCAGAATATTCACCAGAGGTTGTTCTGTTAGTATGGGTTTAAAGAATATTTTTTTAAAAAGTATATGATCAAAAACATGTTTTCTAAGTATTGAGAAACCCTGACAATAAGAATCTTGGACTGATGAGAATATTTATAGTTTTAGACTTACACTATGCAAAGTTTGCACAGAAAATGCTGTAGTTTAGGATATTCTGTGCAAAATTTGCTCCTGGTTGTTTTGCATAGAAACAGCATTTTAATATTTCTGTGTATCAGTATTCTTTGGTGTGCAAAATGCTGTTACCTGTGCAGAAAATGTTAGTTTCCCTGCAAAAAGTCTGTGAGGATTTTGCACAGAATAAGCCCTACATTGTAAATAGCCTTTGAAAACTGCCCAGTTTTCAGACTTTCTCTCAGTAGGAGGAAAATTGCTAAAATTGCTGGTTGCTCGCTTTGAGTAGAAAATTGAAAAGGAATTACATCCCTAGTTAGCAGATGCTTGAAATCAGCAGGGGAAAAGAGTATTTCTGCTGTGCTTAATATTAACCCCTTCCCCCATTATAGCCAGCATTTCTTTGAGTTGGGATTCCACTGTTAAATACATAAGCCTGTACAAGGTGCAAAACTTACTTCCTGAGAGCTCTTGGAGAAAGCAATAATCAAAATTCCATTATGTTTTAGAAATCATAAAAAGCCAATAGTCATTGCATTCAGTCTCCAGCAGCAAGCGGAAGTCATGAGACCCCTAGTGACACAGAGGAGAGAAGTATTGCTTGCATGAAGGAGTTTATGGCTTTTTTAGCTGAGTGTTTTCTTGCATAGGAAATATAGAATTCTTACTCTTTTCTTGTGGGGATTAAAATGCCCCCCCTTTTTTTTCCTCAAAGAGAACTGTCATATTAAGGAAGCTTCTTTGTAACAAGACTCTAATTTCTTCTAGGGTGCAAGAAAAATATGATCGTGCAGAGCTTTAAAAAATTACTTTTTTGCACTGCTGCCCCCAGATCTCCCAGCCAGCATAACCAGTGGCTAGTCTTGCTGGAGGTGTCTGAGGTTTGTAGCGCAAAAAGTAACTTTTCTAGGCTCTAAAAGTGCCATATTTAGGAATGCAGTTTGAGGTGAATGAAACTTACTTCTTGAGTAAACGTGGATAGGATGAGAATGTAAATAACTTCTAGGTATTCATGTGATCAGGATTTGTAAATTAGTTATTTCTTCTAAAGAGAGAATGGAAGAATATTGGATTTGTATAGTGTTTTATCAAGCTTGCTTTTAGTTAGTATTGATTCAGTTAGCTGTGTTAGTTACCATTCTCCCACAGTTATAAATATGCCTCCCTACAGTAGGAGGTTGTTAGTTATCATTAGTGATAAATAGCAGCATAGATTTACAGTAACCCAGCTGTGAGTTCAGTCAGAAGCCTAAAGAGATCTCATTTTCTCACCATCTTTTTTTTTTTTTTAAGTAGCCTAGACATATCTGTACCTAGAGTGGTAGAACCACATTTATTGGCCTGCCTCCTAAAACTGATCAAACCACTCACATCTTTGATTTTTCTACAGATGGGTCATTAAAGTATTTCTTTTTGTGCCCAATTTTTAAAAATATCATTTTAATCCTAACAGAGATTGCCCTTTATTGTACTTTAGCCATAAATAATAAAACTGTTTTTTTAAAACAATGCACTATATTCATTACTCTAACGTCTCCTGATGGGGGTTCTTCAGGGCCAAAATGTGGTTTATATTATTTTCTTTAATGTAAGTGATTTTATAACCTATAATTATAAGAGAGTGTGTAAGCATCTCACTCTCTGCAGTAGGTCCAAAGCCATGAAACTGATATTTGCCATGCTAAGGGAACACCAAGACTGTGCATCTTAAGATTTTGCTAAGTAACAGTTTGGTTAGTTCAGAACCTGAAATGTCATATAGATTCACTACATGTTCTTGAGTCAGTGGACTACTGTGTGTCAGACACTGGACTCCTCAGAAGCAATACATTTTTTCAAGAATAAGTGGATATTAAAAAACAGGGAAGGCTTGAGGTTTTATCCAAGGGGTTGCAGTTGCTTTGAGACTGAGCTAAAGAAGACTAAACTATAAAACCCTCATTTCTGGGATTTCCAGTGTTTGGACAACACAGGTCTTATGACTGTGTAGTTCAGCTTGCCTAGTCCTGGGGCCAGGTGTGTGCGTTTACAAATGAACCTATATACAAAGAGGAGAAGGGAGGATTCTGGCTGCCTGATATGTGTGCTGGTCTGCTCTTTGCTCTCTGAAGAGCAACATATTTATTTTGTAACTTTATGTTGTAACTTCATAACGTGCAGTGGAAGATGAAACTTAGTGTGTGTGAATGCATGAGAGTAAAAAAAGGGAGGGAAAATATGGTGGATAAAGGTTCCTCTCTGGACCACAATCTGTATACTATTACCCAGGAGTAAGTGGCATTAAACTCAATGGCACTACTTTTGAGTCAAGTCAGTTGGCTTGTTTTCACTTGCAGATGGAACTTCCAGCTACAAAGGCTGATACTGTTCCATAAGTGCTTGGAGACCATCTTTGTGAATTCTCCAAAACCTAGACTCTGGTCACCTGTCTGGTGAATTTCCACCTAGCTTACAAAGGTGGGACCTGACTGCCTCCAGGTACAAAGGCTGCTATAACTGCCTAGCCGCAATGGAAATGAGGTGTTCTCTAAGGATTGTATTTGGGGCAATATTTAGTTTTTAGGAGAAAAAGGAGTATTTTGCTGCTATTTGAATTTCTTTCTTGATATTTCTTTAGCTTTTTTTGCAGATGCTACTGTGTCTCATTAGTCAATTGTTTAATTTTTGTCTATATTTCATTACTCTGAGATATTTAGCTTTTTGTGTGATTGTTCAAATATTGAGTCATAAAAGTTGTTGAAATATCTGGCAATGTTATTGCAATGCACTGTGTAACTTCTTTTTGCTGTTACTGTAGCCACTTTGAGCACCGTTTCACTTAGAAAAGACGTATGCAAATAAAGACTTTACATGGGCACGGTTGGGCAATTTTAGATGCCTCAAGCAAGATTCTAACTATTGTAGAATTCCCATTCTGAGGAAAGCTGTACCTGCTGAACAGGCATATCCTGCACCTGTGAAAGGCATCAGAGCTGTATAAGTAGAAAAGGTGATAAAGAGAAGAGCCCACTGGATCCATTAAACACCTTGGGTTCTGGATTTTAAAATCCTGCATTACATGCTAAGGTTCTAAGAAAATTAAGCCTTTTCTCTGTGATGTAACTTTGGAAAGAATGCCTCTTAAGTGGGAAATTAATGGGTTGTGCTATTGGCAGTCAAGTCTTTCATCACCTACCACTACACATAATGAACCAATAATGTGCATAATGGGAAGATCCATCTGCCTGTATTGGGAGGAATTAGAATGTGGTGACCCAGAGAGAAAAAAAACAATGTCTAGTACTGGAATATAGTAGAGAAGATACTAAAGGGTGAGAATGTTTGAATGACCACTAGGGGGTCTAAGACAGGAAAAACTGGTGAGAAAGAAGAAGGGTTTGGTGTGGGAAGGAGGGAAGCAGGAAGAAAGAGAAAACTAATTGGATGGTTTCTAATACAGGTGACATGGTATGGGATGACTATGAACTGAAGTGAAGGAAAGAAAATGAGTGGAAAGAGGAGAAAAAGAATCAATATGGGAGAGTAAGACCATCTCCAAAGGAATGAAGTATATGTGATATCCTGTGCTAAGACTTGTTACCCCATAACTTAGGTTCTTTGAATAGGGTGCAGGATTGGCCTTAGCATGGATCAATTGCTGCAAGCTGCAACTCCAAAAGAGATGCAGGTATGGAAATGTGCATCCAGCAAGCCCATTTCTGCAGAATTCCCATCTTTCCCCATCTCTTATGTCCATTGAGTAGTTTTTCCATGCCAGGTTTAAAACAAACAAAAAAAATCTGGCTGGCTGAGTGTATTTTTGATTGCATTTTTAAATTGTCTGGACTGTTTGTTCAAATCTGCTGTGATCAAAACATATTTGTATGCATTTTTAAAATGTATAGATTTTTTTCCATGCTCACTTCAGGTATGCACATATTGTTAGATGTATTTTTCCATATCCTACCAGATGCTGAATCATATTGACTTTTTCTCAGGTGCCAAAAACACTGGGGAAAAGGAAATACTAGTGGGTTGTATCAACTGTTAACCTACATTATCTGCATCCTTGAAATACTAGCATTTCAGAAAAATAGGCTAATTAGCAGAAAAATAGATTTGTAAGCTTATTCCTCGAAAATGTAATTAATGATCTCTAAACTCTACAGTTTACAAACCCAGGCAGACTCTCCAATCATCAAGAAACAAAAAGCTATTTTCATCTAGTCAGTACTCTTGTTAAAGAATGATGTGACTACTTGGCATTTTGTATACATTAACCCTTTTTGCTAAAAGAAAAAAAAGATTTTATGTGTTTTTGCACAAGAATAACTTTATAATAACTGCCTAAATGCAATATGTGGATTTCCATGCTTAAGATCTTTATAAACCCCTAGCATCAAGATTCACATATTTCTTTATGCAGTTCTGCATAAATTGTTGTTATTGGGTAACTTCAAATCATTCTATGGTGACCCTAAGGCAAAGTTGTCACAGGTTTCTTTGAGGCTTAGAGTGTGTGATGTGCCCAAGATCATCCAGTGGGTTTCCATGGCTGAGCAGGGAATTAAATGCTGGTCTCCAGAGTTGAAGTCCAGTGCTCAAATCGCTGCACCACAGTAGCTGGTGCATAAATACCTCATGCTTTAGTAAATCCTTTATAAAAAAAAGTTAAGCGATTTTTCAATGTTAAGATGTTTTTTCAAAAATTGTGCTCCCCCTTGCCTTCATTTAGGGAATCCTGTGTCCTGACTGGATTGCTATCCACTTATTTAATGGCATTAAACAACCTCTTTATTTAATTTTGAAATGTTTATAAAGATGTGTCCTAATGATCAACCTTTGTTTGAAAGCTTCTACATGATTGCTTTGAGATGGTATCAATTCCCGACAGATGTCTATCAGCTTCCTTTTCTTCTGGTTTGTTTGTTTGTTTGTTTGTTTGTTTGTTTTTCAGAAGAATCCAGTGGAGAGGGACTCTCATTATATTCACCAAGGGACAAGGAAGGAAAGACTCGGTCACACCAACAATCAAATACACACAACTGCAGATACAAGCCTTCTTGGGCACTCTGAAGAATAATGAGGCACTCGGCTTCCCTTGAGCGTTCCAATAACATGTATGTTTATAGTGAGGAACAAAACTCCTTATGTCTTATATATAATAGAAGTCTTGATTTAAAAGAATTGAGTGTAAACAGTGGAGAAATAAAACCATGGGTGAAGTAGCATTTAGATCTATACAATTAAACAAATAGATGGGGGAGTTAATTTTTACACAGAATTTCCACACATGTGTTGTTTCTTCTAGGGAACGTATTAATGTCAAATAACAAAAAAAGGCAATGTGTTAAGAAAGTATTTCAGTTTGTATCTTGCTTAATCCTTAAAGATGTGGCTGGGAAACAGCATTCTGCTGAATAAAAAGTAACACATAATAGCACATAACTCCTGGCCAATACAAAAGGCAAGTGAAAGTCAGGTGAGAAGACACAGTGAGAAAGGCAAATCAAAAACAAACTCATGTCTTCTTACCAACTTCACATGTAAGTTGTTATCCAAGCCATCATTTTGAAACAGGTGTGGTTGCTCACTCATCTCTTAGGCCCTTTCCACATGGGGCAATTAAAACGGCATAGAGCGACCTCCAACGGAGGTCGTCTGCACTGTGGAGTGGACTGGGTCAGACTACTTTTTGAAGTTCCTCACCTCAGTCCACTCCGAAGCGACCGGAAGTGTTTGTGCTGTGTGCTTTTTAAAAACCTCTTTTAAGAGGTTTTTCAAAAGCACGGAGCGCGCGACTCTGTGTCGCTCCGTCGCCGCGCTCCAGTGCATTATGCAGGCGCGCACTAGTGCGTGCCTGCAGATCTGCCAGGGGCAGACTTTAGGCTGGCGAGCTTCTCGGGTTGGTGGAGAGCATCCACCAACCGGAAGCTGCCACTTTGGATGCTGGAGCAGCGCGGAGCGACGAGCTCGCACTGCTCCTCGTCCCATTGGACCCGATCAGACCCACGAAAAAGCCGGTAAGTAGCGTTTTTACACATTTCCTTCCCCACGTGTCGAAAGGGTCTCAGACTGAGGGACTGAGAGTCCCTGCCACTTGTCAGTAATTCTGGATGCTATCTGGGGTCACCTCCACCATGTTTTGGATACATGAGTACCCAGTCTGTGATGGTGGCTAAACAAGACAGTCAGAATCACCATCAGCACTCTCATTCAATATTCTTAAGTAGTGGAATTTCAGAATATTTATATGGCAGGCTCTTCGGCACCATTTAAACTAGTTATTATGTGCATTCCTAGAAATATACAGATATATTCCCCTTAGGGAAAAATACTTAATTTCATTATATTACTTTACATTGAAGGCCTTTCAATTCATCACATCAAATTATGTGGCCATCATGATGTTACACTTCCATAAGAACATTTCACAGGGATTTTATCTCTGTATTCAGCTCTTTAACATGCTTTGTAAGAATTAGCACGTGTAAGAACACAACCTTTTTAAAGTATTAAACATAGTCTTTTATCCATCATGATCAACCATTCCTACTTAAATCATCTTCATCATCATCATGTTATATCACACTTTTTTCCTAGGTTGGGACTCAAAGCGGCTTACAACAATCAAAAAAACATAGTTAAATCCCACAGAATGCAAAAGTTAGAACATAATTAAACAATCAAAAAGAATTAAAACAATATTAAAATACATAATTAAAAATTCACACATTCATCAGCAACATGACATCCAGCAAATTATATCAGACAAGGCCACATATAATCACACATCAAACACCTGTCTGAACAAAGACTTCTTTACTTGACTATGGAAAGATAGTAGGGAAAGTGCCAGTCTGACTTCTCTGAGAAGAGAGTTCCAGAGCCTAGGGACAGTCACTAAGAAGGCCCTCTCCTGTGTTTCCAGTAGGTGTACCTGTAAGGGTGGTGGGATGGAGAGAAGGGCCTCCCCAGCAGTTCTCAAAGCCCAGTCTGGTTAGTAAGGGAGATTACAGTCCTTCAAATAACTTGGACCTGAGCCATGTAGGGCTTTAAAGGTCATCACCAGCACTTTGAATTGTGCCAGGAAATGGGCCGGCAGACAGTGGAGCTGTTGAAATAGGGGAGTTGTGTGATACCTGTAGTCAGCCTCAGTTAACAATCTGGCTGTGGCTGTTTGGACCTGTTGAAGTTCCCAAACACTCTTCAAAGGTAGCACCACATAAACACAGTACAGTAATTCAACTGGGGTGTAACCAAGGCATGTGTCATCATGGCCAGATGTAACATCTCAAGGAATGAGTGTAGCTGGTGCACAAACCTCAGTTGTGTAAATGCATTCTTGACTATCACTGAAACTGGACTTCCAGAGTCAGAGTTGAATCCAGGAGCATCCCCGGACTGCAAACCTGCATCTTCAAAGGAGGTGTAACCCTATCCAACGTAGGCTGAATTCCTATTCCATGATCTGCCTTTTGACTGAGAAGGAGCAGCTTTGTCTTGTCTGGATTAAGATTCAATTTGTTTGCCTTCATCCAGTCCATTACTGATGGCAATCACTGGTTTAGGACCAAAACAGGTTCCTTGACTTGTGGTGGGAAGGAGTAATAAAGTTGGGTCACGTCTACATACTGATTGCATTGAACCCCAAAACTCTGAACAACCTCTCCCAGCAGTTTCATGTAGATGTTAAGTAGCATGAAGGACAGAACCAAGCCCTGGGTGACCCCACAGGCTGAAGACCAAGGAGTTGTACAGGTGTCCCCAGTACCAACTTCTGGCTTCACCCTTTCAGGAAAGAATGAACTCACTGTAAAACAGTACTCCAAAGTCTCATCCCCACAAGGCAACCCAGAAGAATACCATGTTCACTGAGAAGTCCATCAGAACCAAGAGGGACACACTCCTCCATCTAGTTCCTAGTATAGGTCATCCACCAAGGTGACCAAAGCAGTCTTTGTCCCATAGGCAAGCCTAAAACTAGATTGAAATGGATCTAGATATTTCATTTCACCCAGAAACTCCTGGAGCTAGGAGGCCAGTAATGCTCCAAAATCTTGCCCAAAAATGAAATGTTAGGGACTGGCCAATAGTTACCCAAAAGAGTGGGACCAAGGGATGGCTTTTTAAGTAATGGTTTTATAACAGCCTACTTGAGGCGAGCTGGAACTCTGCTTTGTTTTAAAGAGGCATTAACCGCTCCCTCTACTCACTCAACCAGTCCCCTTCTACCTTTTTTTAATAAGCTAGGAAGGGAAAGGATCTAGAGCATATGCAGTAGCTCTCATATCTCCAAGAATCCTGTCCACATCCTCAGGTGGCACAAATTGAAAATTATCCAGTATCACTGGACAAGCAGAGGCCAGAATTACATCCACTTAGTCTGAGTGAAGCATAGCATCCAAGTTAAAGAGGATCTGAGCATTATCTGCAGAGTACCAGACAAATATATCTATTTTTAGTAAAGGCTTCTACTTAGAAGTCTCCAGCAAGGGGGAGTCCACGTTCTCCAGAACTGTCTTCCAAACCATGTTTTGTACATTATAGAGGTGGAAGAAGATTGCATTGTATATCAATATGCTACGTAGAAGTGCATTGCATCTCCAAAAATTATTTGTGTGTGTGTGTGTGTTCTGTAGTCATAGCGAAAGACTGATCAATACACAAAGAAGGGGTTTTAAATTGGGACAAATTCCTAACCTAACCAGTACAAGAGAAGCAATGAGACTACAAGAAAAGTCTGAATGAAAGAGGGGATTTATATTAACACGAAGTTTAAATATATGAGTTTCCTTCTTTCTTTGGCTTCTTTACAGATTTTCTTT
Organism: Cyclura pinguis; assembly: GCA_030412105.1. Classification (NCBI taxonomy): domain Eukaryota; kingdom Metazoa; phylum Chordata; class Lepidosauria; order Squamata; family Iguanidae; genus Cyclura; species Cyclura pinguis. Next base: position 160,129,068 of record CM059603.1, on the reverse strand, counting down.
TGTTTTTAGTTAGGACATGTGAAATTTCTACCAAAAAGAGAGGGAAAACTATTTTTTGCTGCCCTTGGCTAGACCAGAAAGAAACTCTCACTCTTCCTAAATATTTGCTGCTTCAAAAACAATATTTTTCAATGTTTCTATTTATTTTTAAGATCTTTTGTTCAAAGACCTTCATAGATATATCATCAGCTTTAGGGCTGATATAAGAACAGCCATGCTGGATGAGATTGAGGAACTATCTAGTCCAGTGTTCTGTTCATATAGTGGCCAACCAGTTGCCTGTGAGAAATGCACTAACAGGACATGAGTGCATCTGCACTTCCTATGCTGCAGTCTTCAGCAACTGATACACAGCAGCGTATTTCGCGCATTGTCTCAGATATTAGAGATGGCACATAGTAGTCCTGACCAGTAGTCACTGACAGTCTCATCCTTCATGAAATTGTTAAGTTCTCTTGTAAAACCATCCAAGTTAACACCCGTCCCTACAGCCCTTGGAGTATACTTACTTTGGTTTGTGTTGAATTACCTGCCATTCAGTTTCTGAGGATGACCTACAGGTTCTGCAGTTATGAAGGATACATAATTGTATATATTTCTACAATGTCTCCCATTACTTGCCATTTTTCTAAATTATTTATTAATTGTTTTTATTAAGGCAAAGACTAAAATCCAAAAATAAATAGGCAATAATGAAAAATTTAACATATCACAATACATTATAAATCCAAAGAAACAAAAAATTACAAAATATAAATCCTGTATCTCTATCTTGATCCTCTACTGACTCCTTATTCCAGAGAGTTATGGGTGTTTCCTTATTTCTTATTCAGCTTCTGTATATTGTCTGAATTATCTATAGCCTGTTTCTCTACTTTCAACCTTTGTAGTTCCCTTATTTTTACCCTATAATTGTATTGATACATATAACCTAATAATTCTTACATCTTATGTACAAATTTAACATGTCGGAAATACCTAGATGCTAGTCCAGAATTTCTTATAGTGTGAGTTTTCAATTAAGATCGAGGTAAAATCTACACATTTCGTCATATCCAGTATTTTTAACATTTTAAGACTCCCACCGTAGCTAATTCTCTCCATTGCTCCTTCCATAAGGAGAAGCTACTTCTCCCCATTGCTTCTCCCAGTTCTGGTGATTGGCTTGTTTAATTTGCTTCTCTGTTGCTCAGTGATAGTGGATAATTCTATAGATTCTAAGTATCTATTTATTTCAGGGTTAGTCTCTGATTTGTCTTGAAATAAATTTTTAAAGTAATTAGCGAAAACCTTCTTTATTTTGTTTTGTTGACAGTAAATTGTTTTTCCTTCTTTAACTTCTGATATCAATCTTTTCTCTCTTTCTTTCTTTAATGTATAGGCTAACCATTTTCTTATTTTATTAGCTTGTTCAAAGTGTTTTTGTTTTACAAACTTTAATTTTTGTTCCATCTCATATGTTCTTTGAATCTCTAGTTGTTTTTGAACAGCCTTTATTTCATGTTGTATATTTAAACATTTAGGGTTTTGTTTCAGAAGATCTTCTTTTGTTTTTATTTGTTCTTGTATCTCTTTTCCTCTATTTTTCCTCTTCCTTTTAAGTTGAATCTCCTGTTGATTAAACAACTCCAAATATTGATATTAGTCCTTATAGGTGAGTTATTTCCAGTCTGTAGTAGTTTTTCATTACTGTTTTCCATCTCTGTGATATCCTTTCAAGTGCAGTGACCAGAACTGTACATAGCATTCCAGATGTGGTTAAACCATGGGTTTATAAAAGTTTGCCGTTTGTATAAGGGCAGTATGATATTGGCAGTTTCATTTCCGTTTCCTTTAATAAATATTCCTGATTTTGAATTTGCCTTCTCGCATCCCAGTAGCAACACACTGGGTTGACAATTTGATAGAGATATCAACCATGACCCCTCTATCTCTTAGTCAGATGCTGCCAGCTCACATCTCTGAAGCTATAAGTTTTGTCCCCAAACCATCACTTTATATTTGTTATCACTGAATATTCATTTTCTATGTTAAAGCTCATTCTCCTAGGCCATTTCTGCACTAGAGTGTTATAGTGCTATTATTCCACTTTCAACTCCCAAAACTGCAAACCCCAGGATTCCATAGGATGTTGAAAGTGGCATAATAGTGCTATTACACTTTAGTGCGGAAATGGCTCAAGTTAGAGAGATCCCTTTGGAACTCTTTACAATCTCTTTTGTTTTTCCCCTCAACATCCTTAATAATTTATTGTCATTGGCAAAGACAATTTCATCAGTACACACCCCTACCTCATGTTTTACATCAGGAGACTCTCTACACCTCCAGTTTGGTAGATGTCCCTCTTTTACATTTTCTTTTCAAAGCATTTTGTCTGTGATCTTGCATCTTCTAGTATAGCTCTCCAGTTTTGGCTCTTAAAGTAGTGGAGTGGAAGAGTGGATGAGCTAGGAGACCTTCTCAGGGCCTTTGCATTCTCTTCCTACTCCTTCTTCCTCTTTCCTCCTCTTCTTTTTCTTCTATTTATTCCTATCTTGAGTTTTGCACAGTTTGGGACTCAAAGTGACTTACCACAGTTAGTTAGAAATTAGTTAAAAATTCACGAAATACACAAGTTAAACAATTAAAATATTAAAAACAGACAATATACACATGATTACACACACACGTAAACACATTAGAAGAACAAATAGAAAAATACAGCACATTGTTATAAGGCAGATCTTTTACAATCAGTCATCAAACACCTGTCAAAATAAAAAAAAATGTCTATGCTTGTCTGTGAAAAGTAGGGAGTGTTATCAGTCTAACTTCTCCCAGATGAGAGTTCCAGAGCCTGGGGGCAGCCACTGAGAAGACCCTCTCCTGTGTTCCCACCAGATGTACCTGTGTGGGTGATGGAACAAAGAGAAGGGTCTCCCCTGCAGGTCTAAAAGCACAGGATGGTTTATAAGAAAGAATATATTTCTTCAGGAAAACCTAGACCTGAGCCATAGGGGACTTTTTAGGTCAAAACCAGCGCTGTATCCAGAAATGGACCAGCAGCCAGCGGAGCTATTGCGACAAGGGAGTTGTGTGCTTCCCATAGCCAGTCTTTGGACCAGTAGAAGTTTTGGAACAAAGGCAATCCCACATTAAGCACATTACAACAATCCAACCAGGATGTAACTAAGGCATGCATCACTGTGTCTCAAGAAAGATTTAAAAGAGTCTTACATATGTTCACTTTTGATTTATGTACTAACTAGCATATTTACCCAGCATTGCCAGATTTTATTTTCTCGTAGGTAACACTTGTTAGAAATAACTTAGGAGTTAGATGCAGTTGGAATACACAGATTTGAAATCCTGTGTGTCTAATTCCCCAAATTCCCCAAACTACGTTGTCCGGTACATGTAACTTTTCCCCATATTCCCCAATCCAATCTGTATTCACAGTTATTAACATACAGAGTTTGGGTTCCTGAGGGAATACATTGCCCTCCTCCTTGCTGGTAGGTCTCATCTCCATAGCAACTGGCCTGAGCTCTCTGGCTGAGAATCCTAAAGATCACTCCCTGAACTGCCCACCTCAGGATTCCATAGAAACTTCACAGCCAGTCAATCATATGAGGTCTTCACCTGTCTGACACAGACAAACAGACAAACTCACAAACAGATAAACTTTTATATAGTAGATTTTATTTATTTATTTAGTTAGTTAGTTAGTTAGTTAGTTGTTTTTATTTATTCAGTTTTGTAATAATGCATATATTATTTTGCCATTGCTTTCTCAGTAGTCAGATTGTTGCTTGCTTCAGTCGGTTGTACGATGATGATGATGACGACGACGACGACGACGACATGCATTCTGTTTTATCATTGTTTTGTTAAGACATGCCTGCAGGTTGTTAAAATTAATCCCGATTAAAAATCCCAGTGTTGAGCTCATCCACTTAAAAACCAGTTCTGGGCCTTTGCTAGTCCCAACCTGTCTCTAATCGTATGGAAAAGAAGATGAAATAAAAAAGATCCCCTAGATTTAGTGAAATGAATTCACAGGAAATCTTTAAGCTTTATAGAATTCTTTATTTCCAGGGCTTTTTTCCCCCCTCATCACAGTCTCTGTTATTTGTATAAACTTCTGGGCAAACCTGATGTCCTTTTCCTTGGAGATGGAAAGCAGAGAAAGAAGGAGAAAGAGAGAGGGAACAAACACAATAAATGATTTTTTTTAAGTGGCAAAACTCCATCTCCCAGTTCTGATCTTTAAAAGTCCATCCAACAAAAGCGTATCCATTGTGTACATCGATTGCCAATTTTGCTTAATCTGGGCAGAAAATCATTCTTGTTCTTGTCAAAAACACCACAAAATATATTGCTGCTAGGTGAGCAAACTAATTTGGGGGCTTCTTGTACCCACATGCAAGGATGAGTCAAGTATGGATTTATACTCCCTAGGAGAAAGGCAATGTGCTAGTTGTATATGTACGCCCAGCAGCAATTTCTGCAACCAATTTTCCCCCAGCTACTTCCATTGGCAACCGTGTATCAAAACTCATGTATATCACCTTCCATCTTGATAGAAGGTATGTTTGTTAAATGGACAGATGACACCAAATTAGGAGGGGTAGCTAGTAACACAGAGGACTAGGTTAGAATCCAAAATGACCTTGACAGGTTGAAGAACTGAGCCAAAACTAATAAAATCAACTTCCACAGGTATAAATAAAAGTCAGGAAAAGTGAAATTCACTTATATAGGATGGATGACACACAGCTTGAAAGCAATACAAGAGAAAAAGATCTAAGTAGTCTTAGTACACCATAAGCTAAAAACGGGTTAACAGTGTGATACAGCAGCCAAAAAACCAAGTGCAATTCTAAGCTGCATTAATGGGAGTATATTGCCCAGATCAAGGAAAGTAATAGTACCACTCTGTTCTGCTTTGGTCAGATATCACCTGGAATCTGTATCCAGTAATCCAGTACTGGGAACCACAGCTCAAGAAAGTTATTGACAAGCTGGAACATGTCCTGAGGAGAGTGAACAAAATGGTAGAAGGTCTGGAAACTAAGCAACATGAGGAATCCAGAGGCAGATCTAGGTTGAGGCAACTGGAACGAGTGCCCTGGGCACCATTCCTCGGGGGGCACAAAAGCCGCCACCCTTCCATGCCCACTGACTGCCTCCCATGCCCACCTGCCACCCCCAATGCCCTTCCACACCCGATCGCCACTCCCCCGTGTCCTACAGTGCCTGCTCTCCATCCACCCATGCCCACCCATGCTCTCTTGCCACCCCTTTCCTCACTGCTGCCCCCATCCTTCCTGGCTCATTTGTGGAGGGTGGAGGTGGCAGCAGCGCCTCGGAGCGCAACTTCTGTACTTGCCCCAAGTGCTGCTGAGCCTAGGTACACCACTGGAGGAACCACTTAGGTATATCTGTACTATAGAGGAGAAAACTGAAGGGATGACATGATAGTAAAACAGGGAGAAAGCTTGTTTTCTGCCACTGCAGAGACTAGAACATGACCCAATGGATACAAATGACAAGAAAAGAGATTCACCTCATATATTAGGAAGAACCTCTTGACAGTAAGACTTGTTCAACAGTGGGACAGACTGCCTTAGAGAGTGCTGGAATCTTCTTCTTTGGAGGTCTTTAAACAAAGCTTGAAAGGCTTTAGTTGTATCTTTCTTCATGGCAGGGGATTGGACTAATGGTCTCTTCCAATACTATGATTCTACAATACATGAATGTGCCCAATGACTGCCTGTAGTGAGCGTGGCCTCCAGTGCCAGGCAGATGGACTTCAGAGTCCTAGTTAACAGTTGTGTATGACATAGAAAGAGTTAGTTTGTAGTTTCTGGGCCACACTAGGTAGTTTCATTTTAACTTAGCAGTTCAAGGCTGTGAAGGCACCTGTAGAATAAACCTTCCTATCAGCAACCTGTCTGTTCTGTTCTTGCAGCTATTAGGATGGGAGATTGGTAATGCCTGCACACTTTAATTTCTTTGTTTGTTTCTGTACTATATAAACCTTGGGGACCCATTGTCCACTGGCCTCACCCTGAGGGAAGGGGTTAGCCGCAGAAAGTTATAGTGTGGGCTATGGGATAACTTGGGTAGAATTGGTTGCTTAGGGTCCCAAGTTTAACCACTTGCTGTGAGTGGATGCCAGAACATTTCAGCTAAAAAGACTGCAATGCTTTCTCTTCCATTGACCACCTGCTGCAGCATTTACCGCTAAGACAATTTATCTTATAGCTGTGATGTGTCCCAGTTTTCAGTACCAAACAAATCCATGGAGAGGCCTGGAATTGCTATCAATTCCAGCTCAAAATATGTCTAAGCATACTTGCAATGTACCACATGATGGCAGCACGAGATAGAACACAAAAGGACAAAAAAAAGTCCACACCTCTGTGTTTATCAAGTAGATTCTGAGCTGAAATAGCAAAAGCCATAATATTAAAATTAAACAACATATATATTTACAATAAAGATTCAAGCCTTTAAAAGAATAATGTCTGCTTGATGTATAAGTGAGCCAAGTCACGGATAATATCCAACAAGGCAGACTTATATCTGTTTATTTGAAAGCAAGCATATTTAGTTGGGTTTATGGCTATGTAAGTGCAGATAAGATTAAAGCCTCAGTTGGAGTATTTATATGCTTCATAATCATGGGTGAGAATTTTGTTTCATTTGTGCTCTGATAAATTTTGCCATTTTCTTCATACATTTGTCAGAAAGAACTTCAGATTAAAAAGAAACTGATTGATTCACTCATCCATGGAGAGAGCTTTGAGTGTTTGGGTCTTAAAAGTCTGGTTTTCAGTCTGAATATTAAACCATGTTTCTGGTGCTGAATATGGTTTGCTATCACGTTTTGCTGACAGCTCCTTCATCTTTAAAATTTACATGAAAGACAGGTATACCAAAATTGACAGACCTCTTAAATATGGTGGCTGCTGATGGGGGAGAATTTAATTTACTCTCCTTTTGATTAAAAAAAAACAAAACTTTCAAGTTCTCCATTTTTTCCCCATAAACTTGGTGGAAAGAAATTGAGGGTTTTTTTTAAAAAATGGATGTAGAAGGAAGGGAAAATACAGATTTTTCCATCAGTACTAGCTAGTGGTGTATACATGGGTAGAAAGAGTGCCTTAAAACTAAAGTGAAAGCCTCACATCCCTCTAGATGTCATTGGGTAAGAATTCCAATCATTCTTCACTGTTGGCTGTGTTAGCTGGATCTGATGGGAGTGGGAACCCAAGAACATGTGGTAGGTCATAGCCCAGCCCTTTCTTTTGTTCTAAGACATGTCAAAAGCAGTAGCAACTGTAGATTCTTGAAACAATATTTTTATAGTTTAATTACTTTTAACTTTTTTAAGTATTTTAACTATTATTCTGTTGAGTCCAAAACTGGGTAAAAGGGAGTGATATAAATAAATATAGTAAATAAATAAATAGCAACAACAACAACAAAAACTTCATCTCAGAATGATGGTGAAGTTGGTACTCATCGTCTCACACACAAAGTTTAACCAGCAGATGGCAATAATTGCATACTGGTGAAGAGTACTATTCATCACAGTCTCATCACAATCAGTAGGAGGCAAAAAAAGATCAGCAAATTATGGGTTTATCAACCATCTTCATTACTGTCTTTAAGGCATCAAGCTCCTCACATAGGGACTTTGCCCCTTCTACTTCATGTAGAGAATTTGAAAGCTAACTTTCCCTCTGCTGCAGTAATTCCTACAGTGTTTTACACCTAAAAATTATCATGATTATGACAGTGTCCAAATACAATTTTGTTTAATAAAGTTTGGGTGGGATTGCCTTTTGTCAGTGCTGTGATGCTAGAAGCCATATCTGCTAAATATCTTGTAGTCTCTTTGGATCACACCTGGCAACCCTGAAGGAGAAAACAAAAAGAGGTGATCAAAACAATTGGTTAAATGAAGGAGAAGTATTGTATTGATCTCTCTGTGTAGCTATTTATGTCATCCCCTCCCCTGTATGAGAATAGATTTTGTTCTTAGCATGGCTTCCACACAGTGGAACTGCAGTGTATTATTTTTGGGAAGAGGAACTTGTGGTGACAGCAGGAAACTGGCAAAGAACATATGAAAGAGATCAGGCTAGAATCCTGTAACTCCAAAATGTGGGTGACTCAGGGGTCCACCTGTGATGCCAGTACCTCCAGGTGATAATGGGGAATTAAGTAGCTCAATAAGGAGGTTTGCAAGAGAGAGGTAACCTAACAAGATCTTTGACACCGATGTTTACAGGGTCCTCGCAGGAAAGAACCAGCCAGAGATTCCAAATTAAACTATAATGTGTTTTATTGATAAAAGGTTCAATCATGCACACACAAGATCCACATATTCACACAAGAGCTAATCAAAGGATAAAAGGAGGACAGTTGTTTAATAGTGGAGTTTTAGGGAATGGGCAATATTACTGATCTGGAGAGCAGCAAAGAAAGCAGTGATGTGTCTTAGACTTGTGCCTAAGGACAGTACCCATTTGGAAATCAAGAGTGACAGTGCGGCATTCAGCAAGTGAGATACTGCATCAAACTGCTCAGAACAGAGGGTTTTTATACCCAAAATCTACCTTGAGGGCATGGGCATGAATGGCTCTCTGGCCCAGCAACCAATGGGAGTTGCAGTGTGGACAGTGGGGTTAATGGTCTTAGTGTTAAGTGACAAAGAGTTAATGGTTGTCGTAATAGCTCTGTAATGGGGGACTGGTAAGGGAAAAATACAGGCAAACATCTAGGTGCAAGGAAGAAGGGGTGAAACAATTAGTGTTCTGGTTGGGACTTCCCTTTGCTAGTGTGTGATATCAGAGATGTTACAGCTTCAGCTTAAGCCTATTATCTCTGGAGTTACCTGGTAATCTGCCTGACAATGACCTTGGTTATGCCTAGAGGGGATCTTTTGACCTATTTTGCAGCATGTGTGTTCAGTTAGTAATTCTTCTCTGCGCAGCTCAACCTTCCAAACACCTCAGGATCCATTTTATATCAGTGACAATTAATGTATTTTTCCAATTAAATTATATTTCGACAATTAAATTGTATCAAACCTGCTGGGTTTGCAGGCTGGTAACACTCCCTGCTCCTTCTTCTTTTGCTTTGAGAGAACACTTTTCTTCTTATACATCTTGCATATCAATTCATTCATTTTGTTGTTACTCATGCCTGTGAACTCTCAGCTAGAAGAAGGGGTCAGTTAAGTTAAAGGAACTGTACAGTTCTTGAAACCTTATGTCTGATTAATAGTTTCCAGCTCCCTAAATCACCTGCTTAAAGTAATTTTCAGTTGGAAACAGTCCCTCTGATAAGGGATTTTGGATGTATTATAGATGCTGAAGTTTTTCCCAAGGGAGCTGCCTTATAAAGTCAGGCTACTGGTCCACCTGTCTTATTGTCTGCACTAACTGGCAGACACTCTGTAAGGCTTCAGTCTCAAAAGTCTTTCTGAGCCCTACCTGGACCAGTCTGAGATTCAGTTTCATATATTTTCCATCCAATGCATGAGTGCCACTCTTAAGGTGAATAATAATTTTACTACATTTTGTAATTCCTGGCTTGGAAACAGGGATATGAAAAATCTGTCACCAGAACCAAGATTTTCGTCAAGTCAGGCCATCTCAAAATGACAACGTAGCCTGTTGAGGATTCTCCAGCCCATATGAGAAATTTCACCAAGAGTCCAAGCATTTTCTGTTGTGTTTTCCAAATGTTCCCAGAGTTTCCTAATGTGGAACAAACTGTTTCTGTGCAAATCTAATGCCCTGTCTCTTTTTTTGGAGAAAATGAATATTTCTGCAAAGTCTTCTGTCTTTCTTCAAACTTCCCAAAGTGCTGAAGGGAATTATTCTTCATAGAAGTACATGAGATTTTTCCCTGTATAAAATGTTGGAAGAGGGATTTCTATGCAGAAAATATATTTCCTGCATAAGAAACAAATTTGTTTGTTTGTTGTTTGTTTTTGAAAGAATAAATGTAAACACCCCCAAAACACTTTGGGGAATGCAAATGCCAGAAAAGAACCACACAAATGTCTAGCTTCTATGTGGGTTTTCCTGGGTGCGGGAAACACTTTTTAAATTTGGAAATGAATAATGGCAAATATTTTTCCCTCTTTAGTACAGCAAGCAGGCTGATTGATCAGAAAGACACAATACCTTCACTGCTCCTAGTTTTATTAGACTATTCAAAGTGACCAGTTTATTGCATTTTCCAGATCTGCACATTTTATAGCAATGAACAAGAAACAGTCTTGAAAATGCACAAAATCTATCTATGTTGTTGTTGCTAACTGCTGTCAAGTAAACTTTGACCTGTGGCAACCCTGTGAGCCATCTTATCCTCAGCTACCCTATTCAAGTCCTACAGATTCAGAGATGCGTCTTCTCTGATTGATTCTATCCATCTGTAATGAAGTCTTTCTCTTTTCCTACTGCGTTCCACCTTACCGAGAACTATTGTCATTTCTAAAGAGTCATGTCTTCTCGTGATATGGTGAAAGTACAGCAATCTTAGTTTAGTCATCTTGGCTTCTAGGGAAAGTTCAGTCTTAACTTGGTCTGGGAACCATTCATTTGTCTTTTTAGTAGTCCAAGGGAAGCTGATTTTCTTCCTATCATCTTTTTTCACTATCCAGCTTTCACAACTGCTCATATAAATTGGAAATATGGTGACATGGACAATTCTAACTTTAATATTCAATGATATATCTCCACACTTCAGGATCTTGTCTAGTTCCTCCATAGCTGCCCTTCCAAGTCCAAGGGTCTTTCCATACTACTTTCAACATTCTATGGAATCTTGGGGTTTGCAGTTTAGGGAGGGGCATTTAGAATTCTCAGCCAGAGAGCTCTTTGGCCTCAGTAAACTACAAATCCCAGAATTCCACAGGATGTTGAAAGTGGAATAATAGCACTATAACAGTGTAGTGCAGAAAGGCCTCAAGTCTTCTTCTGATTTCTTAGTTGCAACCTCCATTCTGATTAATGACTGCACCTAAGTATGGAAAATCTTGAACTGTTTCAGTGTCTTTATTGTCTACTTTTAGGTTATGCAAATCATCTGTGATCATTATTTTTGTTTTCTTAATGTTCGACTGTAAGCCTGCCTTTGCACTTTCTGTCTTGACTTTCTTCACTAATCTCTCTATACCAAAAAAAAAAAAAAAAATCTCAGCTCACTGCTGCAAATTTTTTTTAATGTTTCTTCAAGTTGCCATATGGGGACAAATCAAATCATGATTTACACTCCTGCTTGAAAACATTACTGCTGGAATTTATAATACCAGTCATAGACCAATAATAAAGACTGATTGTTCAATTAGTTCTTGGAATTCCTAATACTTACCTCCAATTCAAGACAAGTGTCATGGTTCTGAGATGTCTTCTTTGGATAGGATTTCATTCTGATATGGAAAAGCAATCAGCTTCTTATAGCATGATTTCAGACCACTCTCTCTTTTCTAATCCCATTCATGCAACTTTTTCTAAACTTCTTCACACTTGTCTGTGTGCTGATGCTTTCAACTTCTTTGTTGATGTGGTAGAATAGATTTCTATCATTAGTTTGGTTCTTGGCACACTGTTATAACTGTATGCAAGGTGGCAGGAGCTCTAGGGAAAATATCCAGCACTTCAGGCACATGGTTCAAAGATGTGGCAATGTTCTAGCCACCAATGGGCTAGAGGGGGAACCTCTATGTGTTACCTGTGGAGCAGCAGCAAGTGAACAAAGTGGTGGTGGGGACAAGTCTCACCAGGAAAGGTGGTAGAAGGATTGACTTCCAATATGCTCTTCAAAATACCATTAGGATGCAAAAGGGGCTGATATGTTGTTCATGAATGGTCTCAGAACAAACTGAGTTATTTTCTGACTGTAGGAGAAATAATTCAATTTTCCAAGACTGGTTACAAAGCAAATTATGGTAGGATGAGGTTGTCCAAATTTTAGCGGTGAGTAGACTGTTTAGCATGCAGTAGGATGTGGGAAGGGGCATCTACCAGTAATGATGTCTTTACCCAAGACATTTTTTGTTTTTTTGATTGGGATGGATTTTTAAGAGGTAAAGTCTGGGGTGTTTTTTTTTAAAGTATTATTTCAGTTTTAATCAATACTGTATAACACCCAGAGATAGTCCTCATAGTCCTTGTTTATGAGGACTCTAACAAGTATAATTAATATGTGACTCACAGGTATGTGACACTGTGTGACAAGTAAATTTTGGAAGCTAGTAAAATGGCTTGTACTGGTATAATCATCACCTGATGAATGTAACAGTGAAAGATAATTAGCACGACTGGGTTATTACAGATATAAACACTACTTTATAATATTCATCCCAGCTCAAACCCTTATTAGTGTACATGTTGAATTGCCAGTTCTCAAAAGTACAGTAGTCAAGTGATGTGCATGCCATGTATGGAGAGGCAAATGTCTTCTGAATAATGTGGAGCATGATATAGCATCAAAAACATTTTGATTAAAATCACCAAGAACGCTGAAGAGTTGAATAAAAGCAGAAGAGATCATTGTGAACCAAGGGGTTGAAAACAAGAGGACTATTATTTCCTGAATAGGTCTCGCCAGTTACATCCTCCCTTTGCTAAGCTATCTCTAATAAGCCACTATAGAAACTAAATGATTGCCCAAGTGCTGCTATATATAGCATGATTTTGGGAATGAAGAACTGTCAAGAAAGAGCAGGTCTTTTTCCATGGCCACCCCCCCCCCCAATAAAAAATATTATCATCACAACATTTAGAGTATTTTGTTTTTGGACAACAACTCAAAGAATCCCAAAGCAAGCATAGTCAGATTACAACTTTGAAAGGCAACTTTTACATGCCAAAAAAGCAAATTTTCTAAGCTGTGGCCATCCAAGTGTCTTTGTAATGAGGAAAACAAATAGCAGTTTAAACTAGCGACAGAAGAATGAGAGCACAGTTTTGACTCTGTCAATATGTTATGGTGCTCTCTTCTTCACAGAGACCGGATGTGGGATCAGATGGCTGTTCCTCCATCAGTCCTCAGCCTCTGTATCTGTAACTGAGTTCAAACAATCCAAAAACACCAAAAGCCTCCAGTGACTTTCATTCAAAGAAAACTAAGCCCAGACTGTACCCTTGGAACTTCTCACTACTCAGTAGAGGTATGTGAGAGCCGTTATGGTATAATAACTTGAGTCTTGGACTATGGCCCTGGAGACCAAGGTTTGATTCCGTGCTCAGCCATGGAAACCCATTGGGTGACCTTGGGTGCATCACACACATCAGCCCCCAGAAAACTCTGTGAAAGATTCACCTTAGGGTCACCATAAGTCAGAAACAACCTGAAGGCACACAACAACAACAACAACAACAACAACATGTAACAATATTTTTTAAAAAAGCAAATAAATTAGTTAAAATGAATAAAATCACACATTCTTTAAAAATGTGGTCAGACTTCTCAAAAAGTGTTCAAAAGTATTAGATCACTGCCCCCGCCAAAAAAATTAAACAGTACCAAAATATATTAACTGAAGTGTGACTACTGAGATGCCTTTATTATTTGTATCCATTTGTCTTTATCTCAGATCAGGCTTCTGATGATATTTCATGCCTGTAATATTTCTTGATAGAACGAAACTCAGAAGCTATAGTCACGTTTATCAAATTAAAAAAAAAAATCTTTCTTGGGTTTACACACAGCGAAGATAATTCATCTCCATTTTATTTTCTCCCCTGTTTTAGGACTGAAGCCCTCTTCCAACTAACTCAGTAAGTGGATTTTTACTTTTGGTTAGAAAAATATACAGTTATTCTGTAAACTGAATTTTGAGCATCACAGTGAGAAACAATTGTTCCAGTCACAGTGCCTCTACTTCTTTCACTCCCACTTGGAGAACTCGAGGGAGGAAGATGGCCGCAGGCAGCGTTTCAGCATTTCAGTGAGCTCTTGATTCTAATTTTAATCATTTTAAAAGGACTTATCAGTTGTAGGAATTTCCTGGTTAAACTTTAGTGTATTCAAACTTAATTGGAAACAGATAGTTGGAGTTAAGCCTCGGATAACTATAAATAACTATAAATAACGACTGCAACGAGGCAGGAATGGGAAAAAGGCTAAAGAGGAAGAGAAAGAGCCCAAAAGGAAAAAAGGAGTTGATTAAAACGAGGAGTGAGTTTGAGAAGCTACAGAGAGAGGGTACTGAGCCTAATGAAATTGTGGAGGCGGCAGTTACTCTTAGACAACAAAGGCTAGAGGAGTTTTTCCAGTGTGAAGATCTAAAAAACAAGCCCTCTTCCCTTTTGTACTCCTCACCTGCACATATAAACCTTGTAGATAAATCCTATGCCTCGTCTGAATGGGAAACAGATGATTTTTCTTATTCTGTTGAAGAAGGTTCTTCAGAGATTAAAGGGGAAAACACCTTAAAAACCACAAGTAATTCGAATGCGGACCTGGACCCGGTGGCTAAGAATTGCCTTTTAACAGCTAAAACAGTTATTGCAATTTTTGAAAAGCTACTAGATATCAATCGAAAAATAGATGAACTTAAGGACATAATGGGAAAACATGTAATAAACCCCCCTGCGAAGCCAACCTCTGATGTTGCTGAATATCCCCAACCTACATATGTGGTACGAGATATCACATGCAAGAAAAATAACAAGGAGGAATTAACATTACAGCGGCATAGGATTCTGCTTCAGGTTGCAATCAACCCTCTTAATGAGGGGGAATGGTTCAACAAACAAGTAGTACTTTATTCACTCTCACAACTCCTCCAAAGAAGGATATATCCCAGTGAGATAACAGGAATCTTCTGGCTCCCCAGATGGTGTGGTTTCGAAAGAATGATACTGACATGTAAGCATTTTACCCTTCCTGCACTGATTTTGGAAAATAGGGAATTGCTAAGGAGATTTTCAATTATACCTACTCGTGTTTTTCATAATAATATTGTACAACTGCTGTTAAGCTATAGGAAGAGATCTAAACTTGTACAGGAGGTTGATATAAACATCAAAGATTATGAGCCTAGTAAGCAATCCTTGATACAGTAGACTGTCCCAACAGCTCAAAGACCAAGCGAAGGTTTACATTGGAGAAATAACACTAATGATTTAATCATTAGGAAAATGCAAATAACAGATGACTCCATGGGGGATGAGGAAGACCTTATCAAGATGTTTGGTACTCTCTCCACTGAGGAACAACAAACCATATTGTGCAAACTAGAGGCAGTTAAAACTGTGCTGCAGTCAGTATCTACTGCTGCAGTGTCTATTAACAACCTATTATCTTCCAGTTGTCCTTCTGGTGGGCCACCGACGCGTACAACTCCTGAAGCCTCAAATCCAATAAAGAGGAAGAAAAGAAGAAGGTACTGTAGTTCAAAGAGTCCAACTTCATTTTTACCTAGCCAGCTGGTTAGAGATTTAATTGATCTGACCACAGTGATAGGAGATGAGAGTGATGCTTCACAAAAAATAGAGACAGTAGTTCAGCAGTCTCTACATGACCCCTTAACTAAGCCAAAGGATATCCAGACACCTGCTTCAAGCTATTATAGTTCAGTAACAGGCAATGCAGGAGCTATGAGCCATCAAGAATTGCCTGCATTAGCCCCCATGACGGATGAAGCTGAATGACATCTAATAAATGTTGTCTCCTTGGCTTTTATTACCTGGAATATTGCAGGATGGAAATCTAGAAGTAGAGACCCTTCGTTCTCTGCTTATATATCTAGATATCATATACATTTTCTGCAGGAGACATGGGCCGCGGAACATTTGTTTATGGAAGGGTATATGACAATTACGTTAGATGCTGTACCGGGCACAGGACGTGGGAGGCTCTGTGGGGGGTTGGGTATATTGATATCTACTTTATTACAGGTACAAGTAATTAGATTACCTTCATTAGACCAATATACATTGGCAGTTTTGCTTCAATTCAACAAGATCCAACTTGTACTGATCAATGTGTATATCCCACCTTTATATGCTCGTGCACAAATAAAACATGTATGGGATAAATTGAACATATATGTGGAAAACATATTGGTGGCATTTCCTGTAGCGCATACCATAGTGGCTGGTGATTTTAATGCAAGAATTGGAGCAGACGATAGATCGCTCTTTGCTAAATTTCATTGCCAACACTTACCCCCTGTAACTATACCCCCCCTTCTGTGCCGCCAGTCTGAAGACACATATAGTGATTATAGAGGATTGTGCTTAATGCAAACTTTTTCCAAATTGAACTTGGTGATTCTGAATGGGTCTACAAGTGATGACTATCCAGCTGAGTACACTCACTGGACAGACCTTAAGCCCTCCCTTTTAGACTATGTTTGCATCTCAATGAGTTTAATACCCTATCTGTCTAAGTTCTCAGTTGTCAGTCATCCTGAGAGTGACCATTTTCCTGTTATGTTGTGTATGAAGGCCTTCGATAGGATGTATGTACCTACACGCCATATTACAGTGATGTCTGATGACCTCTGTCCTATACGCGCTAAATGGTCACCCCATCAAGCGGAAATACTTACAGATTTCCTGGGAAGGGAACCAGCTAAGTGCCTTCATTCATTAATAGTAAGCTCAAAGTCAGATGTTGAGGTATTGGATAATTTTAACAACTTGGTCAAATTAATACAGTCTCTGTTAACTGTTCCCCAACGTAATTTCGTTGGGCAAAAATTAAGAACACGACATGAGTGGTTTGATCAAGAATGCCACGAAGCCTGGAATTCCTTAAAGCAGCTTTTCAAATTGTATAAAGAGGAAACCAACTCTTGCTCAATATCAGAACTTATGAGACTGAAAAAACAATATAAACAGTTGATCCACCAGAAGAAAAGGGATAATATGCGAGTTTCTTGGGAGCGTCTGATAGCAGCAGCTAGTACAAATAACTCCACTCTCTTTTGGAGAGTGGTAGCACCATCTTTCCCAAGAAATATTTATAACCCATCATCCCAGATTCCAGCCCATATCTGGGAAGACCATTTTAGATCTATGTATGCTGAAAAAGAACACCCCATGATTGAATTGGAGCTGGATATATCTTCCCTTCCATACTGGCCCCCAGTCTCTTGTGTAGAAATCAAGAACTTAATTAAACAACTCAGGCCAGGGAAAGCACCTGGTGCTGATTTTATCACCTATGAGATAATAAAAAATGACCTAGACTGGTGGATCCCGATGTTAACCTCACTTTTCAATGTAATTGACTGTACAGCTATGATTCCAAAAGACTGGGGCTTAGCTATAATAATCCCAATTTATAAGAAAGGAAAAAGAGATGATCCTGCAAATTTTCGTCCAATTAGTCTGCTAAGTCAGATTAGTAAAATGTATGCTAAACATCTACAGGTTAAATTAATAGACTGGATGGAAACTGAGGGTATTTTGAGGGATGAACAAACTGGTTTTAGGGAAGGTAGATCGACAATAGATCATGCAATGGTACTGCAACATCTCGCAGAGAAGTACACTCACCAAGCTGGTCAATCTCTCTATGCAGCATTTATTGATTTTAAGTCAGCATTTGACTCAATATCCAGATTCAGATTATGGCTTAAACTTAAAAATTCCACAATAGACAAGCGCTTACTTCTGTTGCTCATCAAAATCCATGAGAATACCAGATTGAAGGTCAGGTTTGGTAATAAAGGATATGTTACTAAGGAAGTACAAGTAAAGAAAGGAGTCAGACATGGATGTGTACTGGCTCCACTTTTATTTAACTATTATATAAATTCATTGATTCCTT
The DNA here is from genome assembly GCA_030412105.1 of Cyclura pinguis. Lineage (NCBI taxonomy): Eukaryota > Metazoa > Chordata > Lepidosauria > Squamata > Iguanidae > Cyclura > Cyclura pinguis. The sequence goes on along the minus strand of CM059603.1, from coordinate 160,111,272 downwards.
ATCTGAGTAACTCTGCCTTCCATCCCCCTAAATTAGCCCATAGGCATATTAATTTATTACTATATGCTGATGATGCAGTAATCTTGTCATTGACCTCTGTTGGCCTTAAGAGAGCCTTTAGATCACTTATCCAGTACTGTGCTGAAGAGGAATTAATAATAAATTACACCAAGACTAAGATTCTTACTTTTTCAAAACATCCTAAGCAAAGAAGTTGGGTTCTAGGAGGACAACTAGTCGAGCAGGTTAAGATCTTTAAATATTTGGGGATAGTTTTTCAAGCTTCAGGAAGTAGAAATGCTCACTCAGATTACGTGTCCAGTAATGCGCAGAGAGCTGTTGTAGCCATTCAAAATTATTATTTCAGCAAAGGAGCACAGTTCATCCCAGCTGCAATTAAACTATTTACATCCAAAGCCCGAGCTCAACTGATATATGGAGCTCAGCTGGGGATGTATAGTAATATGATCTCTCTAGAAAGAGTTCAAACAAAGTTTCTGAGGAACATATTTCAGGTTGCTCGATGTGTTCCAAATGCTGTATTGCGAAGGGAGGCAGGAGTCAGTAAATTGGAATCAAGTATCTGGTTGAACATCTTTACCTATTGGCTAAAGCTACATAATAATCAGAATGGACTGACCCAGTTAATTCTGGTTGATAAATATAAATCCTCATGGGAAACAGCTGTACTTCAGAAGTTGAGCCTCTGTGGACTTTCGAGCAATTATATCCTAGGATTAGGATTAGATCAAGCAAAAGCTATTGTAAAACAAAGGATACTAGATATAGAAGGTCAAATAGAAATTGCTACCTTTACTAGTTATATACTTGCCAATAATCAACTGATGATCTCTAGACCGGCCGCATACTTGTACTACGTCACTGTGCCCAAATTCAGGAGAGCCTTAACATTGGCTCGATTTAATGTTCTTCCCACAGCGATATTGGAAGGGAGATATAGGAAAATACCTTATGAGATGCGATTTTGCCCTTGCAATACTGGTGCGGTAGAAACTACAATTCATGTACTTCTATATTGTCAGTTTTACCGAGACATTCGACAAGAGCTGATCACTCCTCTACTAATCCAATTCCCAGGACATTCTGATGGTTTTTATCTACGCCATCTGCTGGATAATCAGGAGCAAACTGTTATGCTCAAAGTAGCAAAGTTTTTGTATATTATGTGTAAGATACGTTTTCAAACGGTTAATAATAGTAATAGTGGCTGATGCGAGTCGTTTAAATTTTGTTATTTGTCCTTGTTAGTTTTTATGTATTTATTCTGTATTTATTATTGTTTTATTGGTCATTGACCAAAATAAAGTGTCTGTCTGTTCACTCCCACTTAGTGAGCATCTGATTCTGATTTTTTGTGCATACTCATTTTTTAAGGATTTTGAAAGAGTTGGGTTGCAAGCTTTTCCATTATTAATGAACAGTTGTCAGAATATTCAAGGGTAGCACATAATATGATTCAGCAAGCAAATGGGTACTTCAGTCTGCATAATATCTGCATAGATATTTGGCTACCTCTGTCTATAAGGGCTACTCATTGCTAATTATTCCTGCAACCTGAAGGGGAGAATCTAATCCCTTGGCACAAGAGGGCTTAACCATTACCTCATTTTATATAGATGAAGAATAAGTAGATGTAAAGCATTTCTATTCTTTGTGATCTGGAATGATTTTTTTTAACTAGAGTGTCTGTGCTTTTCTAATATGTGTAGTTCCTAATACATAACAGGATGTCTTTTGCATATTAAATCCATTCAGCTTTAACTTTCTCTTGCAGCAGTGGAGTCTAACAAGAATAAATGACCCGTTTCCTTCACAAATATTAGATATGATGAGCTTATTCTACTTGCATTAAATAATGTATTGCACATGCAAAGCGGCTTTCCTGGAGGAAAGATATTGTCTTGGAGGTTTCATAGTTATGCACATACATTTTGCAATCAGTTCTAAGACAAAAAAGTAAATGGCACAGGGTTGCCTTTTCTGGTTCTTAACACTATTATAACTGATAAGTCTAAATTCAATTCCTAACCTCAACTAGAGTAGACCCACTGAATCACTAGGACTTATGTAAATGTTTATTTACGAAGTCCTTATTGATTTAATGGATCTAGTTGGCGCTAACAATTAGGTTTAGGCCATGGAACTGAATCCTAAGACAAGCTAACTTAGAGAAGTTGTTTAAATGAAAGTTTATATCTTCTCCCACCCAGCCCCTTTTAACACCCGATAACCTCCTTCAGTGGTTTTGTACAACATGACAAGGAATATGCAGTTACTGGGGAAATATAGGAAGAGGAATTATGATTTCAGCGAACCTCTTGAAGTCAGTTTAGGACTGAATACGTTGTTATTTAGTATGCAAACATTACTCAAAATCATATTTTCCTTTTTTTAAAAAAATGCCAAAATTTAATTGACATTCCTTAGCCTCCATACCTAGGACTAAATAATTCTAGCAGCTATAACTAAGAATGCCATATACTTTGACTTTCATCACTGCCAATTGGGTATTATTTCCTAAAACAAATGTTCAGTGGCTATTGACTAGGATGATGGAGGTATGAATCCTTGTCAGGAAGTGGTTGGAAAGAATTGTGACACTATAACCTTTTCCACACTGCACTGTTACAGTGCTATTATTTCACTTTCAACATCTTGTGGAATTCAGAGGTGTGTGGTTTACTGAGGCCAAAGAGATGAGCTGAGATCTCTAAATGCGTCTCCCTAAACTGCAAACCCTAGGATTATAGCACTATAACAGTGTAGTGCAGAAAGGCCCTTTGTCTTGTACTACAAATTTGCTGTAGATTTTTGTTTGTTTGTTTTTTACCTGCTGAAAGCCAGTATTCTGGGCTAGATGAATGATTAATGTGAGCTATTAAATTACTCTTAAGCAACAACCAGCTGTATTTTGAGGTAAGTGTATCAAAGGCACCTGTTAAAGAGATATGAAACAGGCATGCTTGATAAAAATGCTAGTAAAGATGATGCACAAAGTAAATCAGCATGAGACAGGTTTACTACTAGAAAGTAGTGACAGACTGTCTTTCAAGAGGATCCTTCAACAGCTGGCAGCCTTATTTTTCTACAAAATAGATATCAAACTCCATATATTTGACACAAGACCACTCAAAGGCCATGTATACAACATCTGTGTAGATTCTTGTTTCAGGAGTATCCACATTTAGCTTGTGCAGCAGAAAATGACATCACTAAAGTCAACTCAGTGGAAGAGGAAAGACAGAAATGTGATGCCTGCCTCACTTCCATTTATTATTGTCATCTGTATCCACTCTGTTTTTTTTTTTACATGGCTGCCACTTTTACAAGAGGTCTTGCTTCTCTTTTGTCAAAGAAAGTGAGAGAGTATGCATCCTTTTGCTTTAGAAGTATACCCTAACTCCTTTTGGTACATCCACATAATCAGTGACAGCTTGCTCTGTTCACATTTAGGTAATTTTCATTGATTCAATGGGTCTACTTTCCATTCAAAGCTAAGTGTTTATTGACTGGATTGTCATTCTGTGGAACCTTGTTTCTTTCTGAGGGGGGCAGGCTGTTGAAATACGCTGATGGCAACAATGTCCTTAACATAAAATGTACCAGTCTTATTTGTTTTTGCTCTGAGTACATACATTGTTATATTTTGCAGATCTCATATTTTCTTAATACAGAAACTCAGTTCTGCTTGATGTTAATATAGTTCCAATTGAGGTCAATCCAAACCAACTATTACATTGAGGCTACGCATTAAATCTGAGTTAAGGAAGGCTAAAACGTTTGAATCATACTCAAGCCATAAGATTTATGGATGATGCAACTGCAAAGCAGAGTAGATGTCCAATATTTATTCTGATAGCAAAATAAAATACAGTAGTATAGTAAAATAAAATAATAAATATTTTATTACATTTATTCCGATAGTAAAATAAAATAAAAAAAAAGAATTACTTGCTAAGGTTTACCTGTAAAAGTTCATGTTTTATTGCTCTTGATTGCCCACCAAAGATCTGAAACTCATGTATCTAAACAAAAACATTTAAATCACTGATTTGATATCCAAATAAAAAACGTGAAACTGCAACACTGAAACCTTTTTTTTAAGCACAGCAGAACCACAGGGAGGAATCAATGACTTCAATATCTAATTACAAATTTATGTTTGCCTAGATTGGAAAACTGCCAGTCTAGTTCATGTCTTTATCTCAATTATAATGTAACGATATCAGATCATAAAACTGTAGTTCAATATATTAGCATTTATTATCCATTTGTTTTGTTTTGTTGAACAAAACAAATGAAAATGATCAATTGTAAAATATTTTGTTAGTTATCATAACATCTTTCGTGCTGCTAAAGCCAGAATAATTGTCCTATTTCACTGTTATACATCCTTTTTGTTTTCTTTATAGATGGACTGTTTTGGTTGCTCCCATGAGCTGTGTGTCTAATGTTGCATTTTCAGTATTAAAACTGATCTCATTAAGTTGCACACGGTGCTACTACTCCTTTTAGAGATATCAAAAACAACAGCGATGATTAATTGCCTCAAATTCTGTGCTGGAGAAAGGCAAGGTAATATATAAATAAATAAATAAAGACATAAGATTTCCAGTATTTTCTGGCATTGCAATTTGGTTGTCTAGTAATGTTATACCACATCATTCTGAAAAGTTGGGGACATTTTGATTAATGTATTAAACTACTCCAGGGTGTCTAGAAATCATTTGACAATTGGAGCATCATCAGTATATATATATATATATATATATATATATATATATATATATAATTTTTATTAAAACCAAACTATCCCAGTTTTACATCATTATGTCATATTCGTTTTTTCCATTATTCCATATTCATTTTTTCCATCCTTATACATGAAATTATACATATTTACATCTAGATTTTAAGACACCTTATTTATTTGCATATTATACTGTACAATCTTCTATCTTCTATTTTCTATCTTCTAGTTATTATCTACCTACTACAAACCAGTTCTTTTAACTTCCTCCCTCCCCTTGTTTGAACATCCCCTTAAGATATTTCATCTGTGATCCCCCAAAAAACCCACTATGTCTTTGAAGACTTGCCTCTTAACTTGCCATATTAGTTTACTAAGTAATTTTTCAGCTAAACTGCATTGGGTTTTTTTTTCTTAAGTCTTATTTATTTATTCTCCCCTTGGCATAACTTCACCCAGTTCTCTTCAATATAATTCTTGATTATCCTCATATCATTTAGTTTTTTTCTTTTTCTTTCCCCCTTCATTCTTCGTGCGAGACCATCTAAAATTACATATTCCTGAACTTTATCTAACCATTCTTCTGTTAAAGGTGTTTCCGGACTTTTCCAATATTTTGCGTATACTATTCTAGCAGCAGATATCATATATAAAATTATTTCTTCATGTCTTTCGTACTTTTTGTCTATTTGGTGCGTGATATTTAGTAAAAAAATTTCAGCGGTTATTGGGATCTCTATTTGTAGAATGTCCATCATTATTTTATGTATGTTTTTCCAATATCTTCTGGGCTTTATACAATGCCACCACATGTGATAAAAAGTCCCGTTCTCTTGTGTACATTTCCAGCAGTTCTTATCTTTTGTTTTGTACATTTTGCCTAACTTCACAGGATCTCAGTACCATCTATATAGCATCTTTAGATAATTTTCTTTCAAATTTTGCGCCAGAGTAAACTTCTGTGTAGTATTCCAACTTCTTTCCCATTGCTCTAGTTTTATTTCATGTCCAATATTTTGGGCCCAAACAATCATTGTCTCTTTAACTGTCTCTGTTTCCAATTCCCGGTCCAATATGTACTTATAGAATTGAGATGTCAAGTGTTCTTTTTTCTCAAATATCACTTTTTCCCATTCAATTAGTTGAGTAATTGTATCTATTCCATCCAGTTTAAGATCCATTTTTAGTCTTTCTTTTAGTTGCATGTGTAGGAACCACTGACAGTTCCGTCCCTCTTCCACCAGCTCCTCTCTTGTTTTAATTCGTTGACCTTCTTTTGGATCATTAATGATTAGATCTCTGTAGGTAAGCCATCTATCTGCTGGATCCTTCCATCTCCCCAACAGCGCCTCTTGAGGTGATACCCATAGCGGTATTTTCGAATATAGTTTTCTTTTCCAAGTCTTCCAAATTTGAAACAAGGGTCTTCTTACATAATGATTTAGAAAGTCTTTATCTACCTTCGCCTTGTTGTACCAGAGATATCCGTGCCAACTGAAACGAAGATCTGCTCCCTCCAAATTTAATATTCTATCATTCTTCAGTTCAATCCAATCCTTTAACCACGTCATCCCATTAACGATGAAGTACAGTTTCAAATCGGGTAGACCACAACCTCCTCTTTCCTTCTTATCAGTCAGTATTTTCCACTTAATCCTTGGCTTTTTCCCAGCCCAAATGAAAAGGGATAGATCCTTCTTCCAGTCTTGAAAACATCTGGTGTTTATTATAATTGGCAGATTCTGAAATAAATAGTTTATCTTTAGTAATACCATCATTTTAATTGTTGCCATTCTTCCTAATAATAATAAGTTTAATTTCGACCAACTTTGTAAATCCTTTTTTATCTCCCTCCATTTTGTTATATAATTATTTTCAAACAGTCTGTTATTTTGTTTGGAGATTACGATTCCTAAGTAAGTAATCTTTTTCTCTTCTTTAAATCCTGTCATCAATTCCAATGCTTCAATTTCTTCTTTTCGCATATTTTTGGTTAAGATCTTTGTTTTTTCCTTATTAATTTTGAATCCCGCTAATTCACCAAATTTGTTACAGACCTCTATCATTTTTGCCAAACTTGTTTCTGGTTCTTCAAGAAAAATAACCAAGTCATCTGCATACGCCTTCAGTTTATATTCACCCCTCTTTATTTTAGTTCCCTTTATTGTTTCTTCCGTTCTAATTTTCCTTAAAAGAACTTCTAGCGTTGTTATAAATAATAGGGGTGAAAGTGGACAACCCTGACGGGTTCCTTTGTTAATCTCTATAGGATGCGTCTTTTCACCATTTATCAATGATTGAGCCTTACAATTTGAATAAATCTGTCTAATCCAAGTAATAAACTTATCACCACAATTCATTCTTTCTAATAATTCAAACATAAATTCATGCTCCACATTATCAAATGCCTTTTCGGCATCCACAAAGATCATCCTACACTTCTTCTCATTATGTTTTTCATAATATTCCAACATATTAACGACAGTTCGAATGTTATCTCTAATATATCTCCTCGGTAAAAAACCGCTCTGATCTTCGTGAACTGTTTTCTGTAATATTCTTTTCAATCTCTCTGCAATTATATTTGTAAAGATCTTATAATCTATATTTAACAACGATATCGGTCTGTAACTACTCGGTTCTGTTGGGTCCTTCCCTTCCTTTAATATCAACGTTATATTTGTTTCATTCCAGGAATCTGGTTTCCCATTATTCATGATTTCATTGAACATCTTACACATAGGTTCACTTAGTACATCTTGTAATTCCTTATAGTACAACCTGGAAAAACCATCAGGACCTGGGGCTTTTCCCACTTTTATTTTCTTTATTGCCTCCGTAACTTCCATGCTTGTTATGTTGGCATTTAGGCTGTTTTTTTGATCTTCTGTTCAATTTATCAAATCCTGCTTTCCCAAATGTTCTTCAATCTTTTTCTTTATAGTCTTTTTTTGATATAGATTCTTATAATATTTTCGAAAAGCATTCATTATAGTCTTCTGATCAGTAAAAACCTCATTATCCTTCTTAACTTGTAAAATTAAATTCCTTTCTCTTCTTTTCCTCAGTCTATATGCGAACCACTTCCCTGGTTTATCAGCATTTTCAAAATGTCTTTGTTTAAGTATTCTTAAGTTCTTTTCAATCTCAGCCAGGTTTTCTTTGTGCATTTCCACTTGTAATTTTTTGAACGCCCTCCTCAGTTTTCATTTCCAGGGTCTTTCCTTAACTCTTCTTCTTTTCTTTTTATTTCTATTTCCAAATTCTTCCTTTTCTCCTCTCTTTTCCTCCTCCATTCCGTATTCCATTTTATAAATAGACCCCTCATAACCGCTTTTTCGGCATCCCATACTGTTTTTACAGCAATTCCTTCCTTATCATTCTCTTTGAAGTAGTATCCTAATTCTTCTTTTGCTTTTTCCAGGTATTCTTTATTCCTCAACAGGAAGTCATTGATTTGCCAATTTAAGTATTTACTTTTCTTCTTAATGCTTAGCTCTATTTCTATTGGATTATGATCAGAAATGATTCTGGGGAGTATTTCCACATCTTTCACCATCGAGTGTAATGTTTTAGAGATTATAAACATATCAATCCTGGAGATGGTGTGATGGCTATCGGAGTAGAATGTAAATCCTCCTTTTTCATGTTTATATCTGCAGATATCCGTCAAGGACAGATCTTCCATCATTCTGAAAAAGGATTTAGGCAGTTTCTCCTGTTTCTTTTTTTCTTTTTGATTTGTTGTTCTATCTTTTACTGGATCTAGTACCCCGTTCATATTCCCCCATCAACAAAATGTTATCCTGATTCTTTTCTGTGACATATTTGTGTATCTTTCTTCAATTTTTTCATAAAATTTGCTTTTATTTTCTAACGGGGAGTATATTCCTACCATTAATATCGTTTTTCCAGGGAGCTGAACTTCCACTCCTAAATAATACCCTTCTTTATCCTGAAAGATTTCTTCTGTGGGGTACCGTGCATTAATGTATATTACCACTCCCCTTTTTTTCTTTTCAAAGGCCGAGATGTAACATTTCCCAATTTAGGATTTTTCAGATATTTAATGTCACTCTCTTTAATCTTCATTTCTTGCAAACAAATAATATCGGCTTTCACTTTTTCTAAGTAATGGAAGACCTGCCTCATTTTGTAATTTGAATTGAGTCCTTTTACGTTACACGAAATGCACTTTAAATTCATTTTTTCAATCTTCATCTTCTGTTAATTTGTCTCCAACCTCTAAGCTCTGTTGATCTTGTTCTACTTCTTCATCTTATTCTTCCATTGCCATAGCGGTTTCTTCCTCTGATCTATCTTGTTTCCCTGTTTGCTCTTTTCCTTTTTTGTATTCCAATATCTCTCTGATTTTTCCTGTTGCTTCATTGGCCTGTTCTGGTGTGGTACGTTTGTATCTTTTATAATTTAAAGTAAAAGATAGTCCTTCCATCCTTTCCCATTTATATCTTATGTTATATTTTTGCAACTGTGTTGTCAAATTTTTATATTCCTGTCTTCTTTTCAGTATCTGAAATGGGATGTCTTTAAATAGTTTCAATTCTGTTCCTTCTATAATGAATTTCTCTTCATAATTTCTTTGCAGTATTTTCTCCTTCATCCTTGTTCTTGCAAAACATGTTAGAATGTCTCTTGGCCAGTTTTTATCTCTCGCCATTTTAGAGCTTATACGAAACATTTTGTCAATTTCCAGCTCCATGGTTTCTTCCGAGACATCCATGTATGCTGCGAGTTCAGGGATGAGTCAGTCATAAATGTTTTCCCCCGTCTGCTCCTCAAGACCTCTCAATTTCAGGCATCTGTCTCGATATCTCATTTCCTATATTTCAATATCTCTCTCGTGTCTTTTAAAACCTTTATTTATCTCCGTCCTGTCTCTTTCCACTTGATTTATTCTGCCTTCAATTTGTTTAACATCTGTCTGTATTATCTTCACTTCTTTGTTCATTTTCTCCATTCTCTTATTAATTCCTTCCATCTCTTTTTTTATGTCCATTTTTATTTCCGCTCTTGTATCCTTTAACTCTTGTCTTGTTTCTTTTTTTAAAGCTCCTCAATTCTTCTAATATTTGTTCTCCAATCCCTGCAGTTTGAGGAGGTTGCTCCAATGAGGGTCTTCTCTCCAATGTCAATTGTGATTGGGAGTGTGTGGTTGTCTTTTTCCTTGTTGTCATCTTTCCCGTATGTCTTATATTTATAATATTTAGAGATATATTCAATCAGTAATCTCAGATATATTCAGTCTAATATCAACCAAGCAAACAATCAAATCAGATGTAATCAAGTATAATCAACTATTCAATTATCCCTTAATTTCATTCATGATAAGGTACTAGTTAATTAGTCAGTTTAATTGTACCTCTGCACAATCATCAAATGAGCAATATTTCAATTATCAAAGACCTATATTCAATCAGTAATCAATAGTCACTAAGAGAATCAATAATCAATATACCAAATACTAACTGTAAATCACTATTTCTCTATACAATAATTTCTTGTATTCTTATATTTTAATTATATTGAAATATAATTCTTAATTATATTCTTATATATGATACTCTTACTCAAGATATATGAGATTAATTATTAGCTTCTTAAAGCTGTATATATCACCCCCTACTTAACTATAATAAGCTTTGTATGTCAGCACCAATATTTCAAATATACAGCAAACTAATATTACTCCAGTTCAGTCCAGTTCATCTGTTACAATGTATATTCTGTTAATTTTGAAATGATTTGTATTTATATTCTTTACCACAAGAGGGGGCTATTATACAGCTTTTCAAACACTCTTCTTATTATATTATGCAACTCAACAGAAAAAAAAAGGAAAAAGTTCAGTGTCTTTCCTGGAGGTGTATTGTTTACCTACTTTCAAGGTTAGTTTTCAGTACGTCGCGGCCTTGAGACTTGTTCAGAGCTTCAAGGTTTCTCCTCCCGCCTTCTCCCTCTCTCCTTTTCACAGTCCCTTCTTGCCTTTAGCAATAATTTTTTACTTTTATCAACTTATTACTTTTATCAATATTTATAAAAAACGTATGATTAACCATTCATTTCTACTTAATTAGACATCCCAATTCATTAAATCACAGTAAATCTTATGTACTATTTAATCTCAATTGTTTAATTAATCCCTTAATCCAACTTCTTTTCCTTCAAGATTCTCGTAGGTTTCCCTCCTCCGTTGTCCTTCTGTCTTCGCAAAGAATCTGTTCCATGTCGTTAGGAAAAAACCACTGCCTTTCTTGACTATAGCCGCCTCTCACCCAACTCCGAAATCTATCTGACACATCGTCCCTTGCAAAAAGATCTGCCAGCTACTCGTCTTTCTTCTTCTTGTTAATATGTTAATACTTAACTCAGTTCAAGTCTCAATTCAAAATCTCAGTTCAATGTCTCAGTTCACCCTCGCTTACTGCTGCCTGTCCCCTTCGTTATTCTCCAGCATCTGTTGTCTCATCTCTTAGCTCACGTGGATCTCTATTCTCAACTTTCTCTCTGTCTTGTTTCTGTTCTCTGAAGTCAATTCTCTGAAATCTTATATTAAGTACTCCAGTCTCTTATTTAGTCCGTTCCATCAAATTATTAAATTCCAGCTATTTAATGCTATTTGATGTTATACCAGCTTCTATTGTCTTAACCAACTTAACCAACTTATTCTCTCCGATCCTGTCCAAAATCTATTTCACTCTTAAAGTCCTTTATTGTCCGTGTATTGACTGATTATCACCTTCTATTTTGGGCACAGTCTTTTATGTTGAGATCTTCCTAGAGTCCTCCCAAGAGAAAGGTTTTACTGTCTCGTTTTAGCATACTTACAAACTCTTTTATTTAAAAAGGTTTTGGCGTTCCTTCGTCGCTAAAAGCGGCTGCCCAGTGTGGCTGTGGAATCCCTTCGGCTCTTGCCCGTCTTCGTACCTCCGATACAGCGGTACAATAATCCTCTGTATCTTTCCGATGACGAGCTTTCCCAAGCCCCCTTCGGGACCCTCCAAACTCCCTTTACTGGGGGAGTATTTGACCGGCAATGATCGATATTTTCTAGCCGGTTACCCCTCGCTGGGTGGTTGTGTGTCAGCCAGCTTAACCTTTACACAACCGCACGGTCCGCCATGAAACCTGGAAGTCCATCATCAATATATTCAGATCATGCTTTGCATTCCAGATTTCTTTAAATCAACGGATTTGAGATCCTAATGTCTTGTGACTGCCAAGGTCCTTGTACGGCTGAACTTGATATTTTTGCTGTAATATTTATCTTTGGCAGCTTTCTCAGAAATCTGTGTTAAATAAAATTTAGCCCAATTGCTATCCACATTGTATATAAATGTATGGAATATCTCAGATAACATATACTGATCACTACGGTCCGTAGCCTACACACATCAAGATGTAGGTCTGCAATTGTCAAAAGTCCTAGCCAGTATAGACAGTGGTAAAGAATTCTGAAAGGCACAGCACAATAACATTTGGAGGGCCACAGAGTTCCTGTCCTTGACCTACATTCTGTGTTTGTCATGATTTTGTTATCTCAGCCATCAAAATATGAGGCAAGACATTCAATGGATATTCTGAGTCATTTCCTGTGTGCAGTAATGGACTAGATCAGTGGTTCTTAACTTGTAGTCCACAAACTGCTGGGAGGCTCTGTTGTCCTCACAGAGGGCCTGTGAAGGCTTGCAGAAATGTATGAACTTTTACAGTTAAAACAGAATGAATGAAAGAAAGAAAGTCAGACAAATGGACAGGCAATCATACATTTATCTCAAAGAGCAAGAGTCTTTTGCTGGTAATAGATATCATTTGTACAAAGTTCCATTACAATATCTCAAACATTCAAAAGGTTCTAATAGCTGTTTGGTATTTTAAAAAATGTACTCAGTGCTTATTACTTCTGCATACAGTGAGACCATGCAAGTTACTGACATGGCAGCTAAGAGAAAGTACATGACATTTCTTGCTACTGTACATACAGCCAGAAGCCACCTCTGTAGCTGCACTGAACTCTACTGTTGTCCATGTTGTGCCACTACATTCTCAGAATGTCTGTTGCATGCCAGAATTCCATAGCTGCGCCGAGAATGTTCTCGAAGAAATTTCTGTATAAAAGGAAGACTGTGTTCATGGGAAGAGAGAATTGGAATCAGTGTGAGTGAGTGTTCAGATGAACTCCAGAATGATAAAACATGAGTGTGTGCATTTACTTATTTCTCCCTTCTCTCCAAATTTGATGACCCTCGGTGAGCAATTTTAAATAAATATTTAAATAAATATTTATGCACTTTATGCACTTATCTTGAGTTAAGTCTTGTTGGGTTGCAGCAACAAAAGATATTTAAAGGAGATCTGTCATAAAGAAAGCACAGAAATGTAATAAGTGTTCAATGGGATTAATTGCACTGGAGCTTATTCTTTATCAGGCACGTATTTTGTAACAGGCATGTGATCACAGAATGGCCACACATTAATCATGCATTCAGTCCCTAATTTTATTATTTACTTTCTTAGTGCACAACACAACTTCTACCAGTCCACTGCTGGGTGCTGGTTCATCAGTCAAAATTGTGGTTTCCTCAGTATTCAATGCAGAAACCAAGTAGCAGGGTGATGTATCATGCCTCTGTGTGGTTGGTATAATTATCTCTGTAGCAGATGTATACATACAGCATTTTGTTCCTTTCTAGGGTAGGAAGATGAGATTTAAAATATGTAAATAAATAATATAAGACAGATAGTGCCTGTGTTTTAAATCAGGACAGTGTAAATGTACAACTTTTTTTTTCTCATCTTCAAATTTCCAATTATTTCCCAGTTGTATGCATGATTCCACTGTCTTCTTCCTCTGTTAGGTAGTAAGATGGAGCTTGAAATCTAGACATAAATAAATAATAAATGCTCTGGGTAGACTCTACAGGTATTTTAAATCTAGCCAGTATAGCACATGATTCTGCAAATTTGCAAGGCTATATTCTTCAGGGTTCCAATTATCTTTCAAACTGATACACACACAATATTTTGTTTCTTTGCTGGGTAGAAAGAGGAGGTAGGTAGGTAGGTAGGTAGGTAGGTAGGTAGGTAGATAGATAGGTAGATAGATAGGTATAAAATCACTTGAATAGGCTGTGCTTATGTTTTAAATAAAGGCAAGAGGAAATGATCAGACAAATTCACATTCAGTTAAAAGTGCTGCCTAAAACTTATCTAAGTTTGCTATATTTCCATCAATGCAGGAGTAAGAAACATCTAAAGATACCACATGAAATCATCTAGGAAAATTCTACCTTCTCTACAAGAGAGAGAACTCCCATCAGCCCTACCTCATTTAGCTAATGGTCACAGATTGTAGCCTAGAATATTTCAACAGCCAAATGTTTCCCATCCCCGTTTTACAATCATCATCAATACCAGGACTTCCAGAACTATATATTTCCTTTACTTATTTTTTTTTTAAAAAAGATAGAACTTTTATTTTTAATCTATATTAAATGGTTTATTGCACTCCTACCTGAATGAAGACAGAACACATAAGAACAGGTGAATTAAGACCACAACTTTATTCAGTATAGGAAACCGCAGTACAGAAGTCAATGGGATCTGGAGGCCTTAATTGCTTCTGGGAGCTGATTCGATTGAGTGTCCCTAACTGATTGATTTCCAGGCTCAAAACTCAGGGTATATAACAACCCACAGTCATCCTAGCCTGATCTCTTGAAAGAACCAAAGGTCACAAAGGATTCCTCCATGTGGCACTAGATAGCATTTCTGCTGAAGTGGGGGAGTCATCCTGGGATAAGAACCAACTTCACATCTCCCCTCAATTCAGGAGGCAGTAAATGGTTGAATTCTTTCATCTTTTAATTTATTTTTGTTACTTTATTTTATTTATATCCCACTTTTCTTCTAGCGCAGGATCCAAGGTGGCATACAATGTTTTAAAATAACAAAACAATAAAAAGCTCTTAATACACAAGGTAAAACACAATTAAATTAAATTTCTGTTTTAAAACAGCATTTAAAACAAGTTGAAGATAGCATTAAAAGTTGCTTAAAACATAGTGAAATAAAAACAACATACACACATACATTAAAAGCCTTATCTGCCACAACACACTAAAAATCAATTACTTCCTTAAATAAAAAGTCTTTACCTTCCCATGGAAAGACAGCAGGGAGGGGGACAACTGGACCTCCAAGTCTCCTGGAAGGATTTCTCTTTTGTCTTCACCAAATGTGCCTGGGATAGTTATGGGACTGAGAGAAAGACTTCCTCTGCAAATCTGAGAGCACAGGCAGGCTCACGTAGGGAGATACAGTTTTTCAAATAGCCTGAATCCAAGCTGTGTGGAGTTTTAACTAACGTAGCCAGCACTTTGAATTCTGCCCAGAAACAGGAAGGAATCCAGCAGAGCTGTTTCAGGGAGGCAGTTATATGATTCCTACGACCTGCCCAAGTCAGCAACCTGGTTGCAGCATTTTGGACCCACTGGAGTTCCTGGACAGTTTCCAAAGGAAGCCCCACATAGTATACATTACAGTAATCCGAATGAGATGTAATAAAGGTATGTACAACCATAGCCAGATCTGAAATCTCAAGGAATGGGCAAAAGTCATAGAATCATAGAATCATAGAAATGTAGAGTTGGAAGAGACCACACAGGCCATCCAGTCCAACCCCCCGCCATGCAAGAACACCCTCAAAGCACTCCAGACAGATGGCCATCCAGCCTCTGCTAAAAACCTCCAAAGAAGAAGACTCCACTACACTCCGAGGCAGTATATCCCACTGCCGGACAGCCCTGACTGTCAGGAAGTTCTTCCTGAGGTTCAGGTGGAATCTCCTTTCCTGCAGCTTGAATCCATTGCTCCTTGTCCTGGTGGCACACCACTTTTAGCTGTGCAAACATACTCCTGGACATCACTTTAAGCTGTACATCCATGCTCAGATCTGAGTCCAGGAGCACACCCCAGATGTGAACCTGAGATTTCATAGGGAATATAACCCCTTCAAGACAGCTTTTCAATTGACCAGGAGCACCTCTGTCTTGTATGGATTAAGCTTCAATTTGTTTTCCCTCATTCAGTTCATTACCAACAACAGACACTGGCTTAGTAGAGAGTCAGTTTCCTTGGAACTGGATGGAAAGGAAAGACAGAGTTGGGTATCATGGCATACTGGTGACATCCAACTGCAAATCTCCAGATGATCTCTCCCAGTGGTTTCCTGCAATGTTAAATAGTATGGGGAAGAAATTTTGCTGCCACCAGAAGTCTCAAGAAGAACAAATTGAAACTGAGTGTCTGCACCTCAACATTTGCAATAGCTAAGTAAAATCAGATTAAAGTCAACCAGCTGGATAAAAATACAATCCACAGAACAATAACAACAAAATTAGGTATAGCATGAACCAGATGAAAAAAATTCCCAACAGCCAATCAGTGCATGACTAAATATTTCTACTTAGCCCCAAAAGGTGACTGGGAAAAACCATGCTATATATGGGGGGGGGGGGGACAACATAGGAAATCCTAGGCTGTGTTGGCTAAAATAATCCAGCATATCCCCACACCAGTCTTATCCAGAGTTAGGCTCATTGCAGTAATCTGACACTTACTAAATTCTGTAGATCATTCATTTCAGTCCACAAAGAGTATGGATAATTTATGTGATTTACTTTACGTTCTTCTCTCATAGAGCAAACCAAAATCTGTATGTCAATTTATTTTCTGTCCATTACAATTTCTCTAGCAGAAAGGTCTGTGAATAAGGATTTAATTTTCTCTTTTCTCCAAAAGATCATTTCTTTTAATATTTATGTATCATACATTTGTTGAGAAAGTTGTTGAACTTTTACTCCTCTCTCTCCCCCCTTCCCCCTCCTTTCACTCCCTCCTCTTCGGACATTTATGACAGCTATTTATTTTAGTGCTGACAACTGAGAGCTCAGATCTAGAGAACTTCCATTTTCCCCAACCAGGCTGTGTTGCAATAGATACACACATTACAATGGCTACAAATGCACCACCTCTGTTCTGATTATGTTTTATGAAACAAATATGGAATGGATAAACATCATCAAATGCATATGTATTGTAGTCATGTGTCTTTACGTCACTTCCGACTTATGGAGGCCTTAAGGCAAACCTATCATGGGGTTTTCTTGGCAAGATTTGTTCAGGCAGGTTGCTTTTGCCACCCTCTGAGGCTGAGAGACTGTGATTTGCCTATGGTCACTTAGTGGGTATCCATGGCTGTGTGGAGATTCAAATCCCGGTCTGAAGAGCTGTAGTCCATCACTCAAACCACCACACCACACTGGTTATCTTTAAATGTACATGTCTTTGAGTCGGAGCTTTCCAAACTGTGTGTCACGACACATTAGTGGGTTGCCTGCAGTGTGTCGGTGTGTCATGCGAACATAATAGGTGGACGAGCTGCCTCTTCCACCACCACGGCAGGCCAGACCCGGGTGAAGGGGCTGCCTTTGTCACTGCTGCCACCCCGGGCCAAGGAAGATGCCAGCAAGGACGGCAGCAGTGGACCATGCTTGGGTGGTGGGGCTGCCTCCACTTACTGAATTACTGTGTTGTGAAATGATACATGTCTAAAAAGTGAGTCACCAGCATGAAAAGTTTGAAAAGTTTTGCTTTAAGTATACATGTCTTTCAATATATGCCTGTATGTATATAAAAAAAGAAGGTATTTGCATAGGTTTAAAGTTTACAAACTCCAGTAAGCATAGCTCCAAATGTTGGAACAATTTGGTAGGCTTTATGTGTGTTAACAAACTTGTAACTTGAGCCTATGTGTGTTGTTTTTTTTGCAAAGATTACATACGAAGTCCGAATATTCAGAATGCAAGATAATTATGCCTGGCAGACAAACATATCACTCTCCTACCACACATAAGCAGCACCATTTAAACAGAAAAGAACAGTTGCCTTTAAGCTCCTGTCAGACTGCAGCTCCATCGTCTCTGGATAGATTTCCAACATGGTGTCCAACAACATCTGAAGGCTCACAGATCCCCCATCCTCTAATTTAAATCATGCACAAACACACACACAGTCCAGTATATTCTGTTTGAATCAGCCCAAAAAGGAAGTGACACTTCAACTCTTTTGAATGCTAAAAGAAAGTACTAACATTAAGAGCAAAGAGGGAAAACAAGCTAAAAAGCTCAGCTAGGTAAACACCCATAAGCCATGCAAAATGTATTTGATTCTTTTTTCGACATGTTCAAGTTTTGGAGGACAATTCTGGATAATTTGCTATGGATAATTATTGAAACTCCTGGGAAATATAGCCTGAGCAACCAACAGGGGAGAAATCTCAGGGAAGCTCATGGTTGCTTGTAGGAGTGGTCTGAACTTAAATAAATGGCTGGTGAAATGCAGCTCTAGTCAGCAAATCTGATTTCTAATATGTCTCTAGACTCATAATTATGCTTAAAATAGCGATAATGGCCCCCAGATACCCATTTTCCCTTTATCCCTTTGTGATTAAAGTATTTATTGCTGGGTGTAAAACATGTTTTTCTTTTTCATTTAAATGCAAATCTCCTCCCTGGCAGCATGTAAAACTAGATTAAATGGAAGAATCTAACATCCTTCCCAGCCAAGGTGAGAGAATAGGGAGAATTTTTTTTAAAATGTACAGTTCTTGTGATTAATAAAGTCAGTTGCTGGAACAGGTCTGCACGATATGCATCTCCAGGAAAAAGGAAATGCAGCATCAAGAAGAGGACAAGTCTGAATAAAATGGTAGTAGGCTAATGAAGAAATCATTATGATAGGTTGGATCGGAGTGGTGGAGAAGCCTGTGACTTTTACTGGGTTCCATGCAAGCTCAGTTGGCAGTCCAACATCAATCAGTACCTCTTGGTCCAAGTAAAAAGGGTGCCTCATCCCTCCACTGTAGGGTGAGGCACTCACCTCCCCCCAGTTCAGAACACTGGCCACCACTGGTTGATGGGCAAATTCAGGATTTCTACTCCATCTTCTTAGGGTCCCAATTTTATAATTGGGCTTCTATCATACAGCCCTTCAAACAGAAGATGCATTCAGATAGAATCATAGAATCATAGGAATCATAGAAATGTAGAGTTGGAAGAGACCACACAGGCCATCCAGTCCAATCCCCTACCATGCAGGAATATCCTCAAAGCACTCCCAACAGATGGCCATCCAGCTTCTGCTTAAAAACCTCCAAGGAAGGAGACTCCACTACACTCCGAGGCAGCATATCCCACTGCCGGACAGCCCTGACTGTCAGGAAGTTCTTCCTGAGGTTCAGGTGGAATCTCCTTTCCTGCAGCTTGAATCCATTGCTCCTTGTCCTGGTCTCTGGAGCGGTAGAAAACAAGCCCTCTCCCTCCTCTACATGGCATCCCTTCAAATATTTAAACATGGCTATCATGTCCCCTCTTAACCTTCTCTTCTGCAGACGGAACATACCCAGCTCTCTAAGTCTGTCCTCATAGGGCTTGGCTTCCAGGCCTCTCACCATTTTGGTCGCCCTCCTCTGGACCTGCTCCAGCTTGACCATGTCCTTCTTGAATTGGGGTGCCCAGAACTGGACACAGTATTCAAGATGAGGTCTAACCAAAGCAGAGTAGAGTGGTACCAGTACCAGTGGTACCCTCGATCTAGACATCATACTCCTATTGAGACAGCTGAGAATTGCATTGGCTTTCTTGGCTGCCGCATCACACTGCTGACTCATGTTCCACTTGTGGTCTATTAAGACTCCTAGATCCCTTTCACATGTACTGCCATCCAGCCACGTGTCCCCCATCCTATATTTCTGTATTCCATTTTTTCTACCTAAGTGTAGGACCTTACACTTCTCTCTGTTGAATTTCATTTTGTTAGCCTTGGCCCAGCTCTCCAATTTGACCAGGTCATTTTGAATTTTGATCCTGTCCTCTGGCGTATTAGCAACGCCTCCCAATTTGGTGTCATCTGCAAATTTGATGAGCATGCCCTCTATTCCTTCATCCAAGTCATTGATGAAAATATTGAACAGCACTGGGACCAGGACAGAACCCTGTGGCACCCCGCTAGTCACTTCTCTCCAGGATGAAAAGCAGCCATTGGTGAGCACCCTTTGGGAACGGTCAGTCAACCAGTTACAGATCAACCTGACAGTAGCTCTGTCCAGCCCACATTTTACTAGCTTCTTTGCAAGAATGTCATGGGGAACTCTGTCAAAGGCCTTACTGATAGAATGCTGCTCTTTGAATAGAAAGCCATATGGCTACCCTTTTCATGACCAAGCAACCTGAACCCAGTCCTCACAGCATTTTATTCCACAAGAGACTTGATAAACTTCCTGTTCAGGACTATAAAAGAGAAGGAGGATATTAAACTACCTGACCAGGCCACATAATTAACTGAGGGGCTGTATGCAGCTTAGTGTTATTTATATCTAGATATAAGGGGCACTTGGCCGTGGAAACTCACTGGGTGACTTTGGGTGCTTCACTCCTCAAAAAACCATAATAGGTTCACCTTAAGGTCACCATAAATTGGAAGCAACTTGAAGGCACACAACAAAAGCAATGAGGAGCAGGAGAGCCAATCTGGTAAGCTAAGACTCGAGGAGTCCAGGGTTCAAATTCCTGTGCAGCTATGGAAACCCAGGGGGTGACCTCATGCAAGTCTCTCAGCTTCAGAGGAAGGCAAGGGCAAACTTCTTCTGAACGAATCTTGCCATGAAAAAACCCATGATAGAGTCAGACATAAGTCAGAAATGACTTGGACGTATACCAGAACAAAGGGGGCACAAAAATTGGGCCTGCTGTCTGAAAAAACAGTAGATGATGGCAGAATAAATAACTAGAGTGTCACTGAAAGTTCTCTATTCTCTCTTTGTATAGTAACTTACAGAATCTACTGCGTATAAGAAGATCTCATAAAAGCTCTTCTTAATATGGCGCCCTGCAGAGATTTTAGATTACAACTTCCATCATGCCTGACCATTGCCCGTGTGGTTGGGAAGAAGGGGAGCTGTCAGCCAAAATATCTGAAGGGCACGATGCTGGGGCAGTTTTGCCCTGTAGATCCATTTGAATGAGGTGGGATTTAATATTCTATACATAGTGATAGCAAACATTGCTGAAGGCAAGCAAATGGAAAGATAGCACATGTTTTGCAAAAGTCTGTGACATTTTCAGGTATGGCTGGAGAAATTCATTCCTGAAACCCCGGAGAACCATTACTACTGCCAATCAATTTTGAAAATATCAAACTAGATGTACCAGTAGTATATATCAATATGTCTCACTATATAGCAGCTTCCCATATTCTTGTGTGAAGTTTTGCCCCTCTTCTGTTTGCCAGTGAAACTAGTTTCATGCAATATGGATATTTTAAAATCTTCAGTATGGTATTCACATCATGCTGAGATGCAGGAATTTCATTTCTAACTTTTAAGCATTTTGTTTTCCATTCTCCAGAGCATTGCCATTTCTGCTTCATTTGCTCTTATTTGTAGTTGTTTTGCAAAGTTAATTGTCCACTGAAAGGAGAACTTGTCCAGAAATCATTTCCCCTCAGATAGTTACAGAGCATCATCTAAAATTTTCATTAGTTTTATAGAAGCTATAAACACCACAGAATAGTCACTGGTGATTATCTGTAGGATTCCACAATATTTGCCTCTGTCCAATTATAAACACAAATGAAATTTTTACACTTAATATGGGAAAACAGTAAAAAAAAAAAAACACCTTGTGAACAGTTTATTCATTTACAAAATATCCCTCAAGTCTTTGGTTTGTATTTCAGAAGCATTTTGCATCATGATCTTCAATCATTTTTATGAGCTTCAAGTCATGTTTCCCTATTTGCAGTTGCTATTTGTTTGGTGTTTTTGTTTTGCTTTTTAAATGAAGCAAATTATTGATTCTACTTCCTGAAAGTGGTTTCACTGATAGTCCTTTAAAAAGGTGTATAAGAGTCAGAGGTGAGAGCTCTCTTGCAAGTGAATGCATCTAGGCAGTCTCAAGCACTTCAAGTCCAATTGATTTTGCAGGAAGAGCAAAACACAGATTTAACTCTCTCTTCTCAAAATCAATAGGCTATATGTGCTTAAAATTGGCTGTACCTTGTCCTAAACTTGCAACAGCCTTGATCAAAAATCTCCCAGTTTGAACAGACCAGTTTTCACTGATTTAGGTCCCTTTTTTTTTCCCCAGTGAGATTTACTGTACCGAGCTGGATGGAGCCTTTTTAAAAAAATCTATATCACAGATTCATCATTTGGTGTAGAAATTGTCTTAGATGCCTGTTCCAGTGAATGTTAGAGAAGAAGTAGCCAAAGTGATGCATTTGAAGATACTATGTGGGTTCTTCGGGACAGGTTGACTCCTCTGGTGTTTTCTTTCTCAGTGTCCAGACAGATTTCCATTTCCTTGAATTAAGGATGGAAACAATATTCAAAAATATTTGGAAAAAAAAAGACTTAAAATATGTTTGCCAAATGCCAGGAAACTCTGATGAGGAGAATCTAGACAGCATCTTCACATTTCAGATGCAGGATTTCTGTAGAGTTTTCTTTTTGTTTGCTTGTTTTCATAGAAAATTCTGCACAGAAAATAACATTTACTCACAGAAACAAAAGGAAAAGGTTTTCTGTGGAGGAAACTTGTTCTCCAGTCCTATGGAATTCTGGGATACATAGTTTGGTTGGATACTTAGAATTCTCTGCTGGAGAGTTCTAGTCCATGCTCTTAAACTACAACAGTAGAGCTCTCTGGCAGAGAATTCTAAGTATCTGTCCAAATTATAAATCCCAAGATTCCATAGATTGAAATCAAACCAATAAAGCAGAATCAAAGTGTGATAATAGTGGAATGTAGATACTCTCAAAATTCAAAGTGAGAATTGTAGATGTGTTCCCATAATAAATAATTATCTCCTTTTGGGTCATTTCTAGTATATATTAGTGTCTGATACGAGCTACGATGGTTTCAAGGAGATGCTGCTGTCCCAAGAAGAACGCTAAATTTCCTGCCAATGAGAATTCACCATATAATGAAAGTGAGTGTGTTTCATCATTGTGTAGCCTTATGAATTGTGCTTCCTTTATGTCTGGAAAGTACAATTCAGTGGATTTTAGTTACCTTCAAAGCTGTACGGATAAATATATTTCATGTATGACTCAGTCTTCATTGTATATTTTTCCCCCCATTGATCCCATTGAGCTCCCCTGACCTGCTTCGTGTTTTCTGATATCTGGGAATCATTTCTACCAATTCTTTAGTTACAGTGTGAATCTGATGTGATGCTTAACAAAAAAGAAAACTTTGCAATAAAGTTAGCATTCAGTTTTCAGGATTTACATTTCCATTGTATACCTGGCCGAAATTTTTTGACATCTAAAAATAGTTGGGCCTACTAAACATTTACTCAGCCACCTGCTGTGTCTTACAGTTGTAATCCGAGGAGTTTGGTAAGAATAGCTATAAAACATTTCTAAATCATAACATTAAAGCAGTCGTTTTTTCAGCAGCTCCATGGATTCAGCAGATATTCCAGTTTGACATATCTATTTGATTTTGATTGCTTGCTTGATGTCACAGAGCTGCTCATTATAATTGTTAGCCTTGCGAGGCCCAGACCTCTTTTAGTTCAATAATGCTTTCATACCTCAATCTTGTCTTCTTTGCAATTTTTCAGATTATGAGCAGCAGTTATCCACATGTCTGCTTTCTGCCATGTCGAAGAAAAGGGAAAAAATACATTTCAGTAGAAAACATGGTTGTCAGTCCTGAGAATGATGGATAATATGAATGTGAAAGGCTAACATATGAGGGAAGGTGGCTCATAGGTAGGGAAAATGCTTAAATATTTATCTCACCACTATGTCTCACTGCAAACTTTCATCCTAGACATTTGATCACACAATAGAATAGAATCCTATTAGTGACAAATGCTGGTGTGAGTACATTTCTGCCAATGCTTGCACAGCTGAAGGGTTGTATCCAGATTATGGTTGCACAAACAGATGTGCTTAAGGTGTTCATTATGTACACCATTTTCCATGCATTTTGTCTAGGGATCTATTAACCATTGGTTCAATGGCACCATATATCGACATCATCTGCATTGACATCATCTGCATACCCTTCAACTCTCCTGATTTGAAGGAACAATTCTGTTCAATCATCTGTTGTCCTACATTTTCAGCTGCTTTTAAAATGCCCCAGTTTCTTTCTCCTCCTTCCACTTTCCTCCATTGTTTCAGATGACTTCTGTTGCTACTAAGTGAGTTCAAAATGCAGAAGTACTTTGTACTCAATGAGTTTGTACCCAATGAGCAGGGCAGAGAGGAGGGGAGGGAGAAGACTCTTGCCCTTCCCAGTTGGCTCAGGCAAAAGCAAACTGCTACAGACTGCTAGTTTGTTTGTTAATAACGAAGAACATTACATTTTTGACATCCTGATCACACTCCAATGTTGTTTGGCCACCTATGTCTCAGCTTTCATCTGTGAAATATTTGAGGATCACAAAGTATGATCCAGTATGCTACAGTGCACCACAGCACAACTACACTGGTATAACTTTGCACTATGAAATCTCTGTGTTGCATCTTGACCTCTTGAACTTGTAATTCAAAAAAGTAGCTATCCAATCTCTTGTTTCCACATACACAAACACATCTATACATTCCCCTGCTAGTACTAGATCTCCTCTACTACAAGAAAGGTACAACCAGAAGCTACCAGAAGCTGTGAACTGGGAAATATTAACACTTTTTCTTCCCTACCACTTATTGTATTAAAATGTCCCTCTGGCCCTCCCTTCACATTATTCAGCAGACACAGCACTAGGAATCTATTTTGGCTGGTATAACCTGATTCCAGAGTGCATGAACAGCTGTACTAGCAAATAAGTATTTTTGTTTTTAATTAATTTTATTGTGATTACATCGTATAAAACAATATTTCTCATTGTACATTTTACCGAACTATTACCGCTATCTTCCACTCCTCTCTGGATTTCAATAGTATTATTTCACTGACATATCAACATTATGCATCACATTGCATTTGTTAACATACAAGATAGATCCTGTTCTTCGACCCTACTTTACATGTTCCATGATATTCCACTGATTTTTACTTCTAACTACTCGTGCTACCATGAATTAAGAATTATTACCTGTCAACACCCTACCCATTTCCAGAACAATTTGCCATTCTCTGTTAATGTCATCATCTGATTTTCCTTTTAATCTCTGAGAGACTATATCTGCATTCCGATTTTCAATAAAAGTTGCCCACCATTGCTCTATTGTAGGTATCTGCTCAGTTTTCCATAGCCTTGCATATTCAATACGGGCTGTTGTAATCATATACAGCGTTATTCGCCAATATTTCTTTGCAACAGTTCCATCTAACACATGTGTCATATTTAATAATTACAGTTCAGGTTTTTTATCAGTTTGAACCCTCAATATTTTACATATCATATTATATATATCATCCCAATATTTTTTAGCCTTAGGACATAACCACCACGTATGAAATAGTGTTCCAACATTCTCCTGACACTTCCAACACTGACCTGTTCCCGTATTATATATCTTCTCTAATTTTTCTGGTGTCATGTACCATCTATGAAAAAGCTTATAATAGTTCTCTTTTAGGTTCTGAGCTGCAGTAAATTTTTGTGTCCGTTGCCAGCTCTGTTCCCAGTGCTCTAATTGAATTGGATGTCCGAGATTTTGAGCCCACAATATCATTGCTGATTTGACTCTCATCTTCTCTTTCTTGATTTAAAATCTCCTGGTATACATGTGATAGTAAATGAGGCGGGTTTTCCTGCAGTAACTTCAACATTCTTCCTTGCTCTTTTTGTTCTATTCCATAAGTTTTCACATCCATCTGGAATCTCTCAGTTAACTGTCTGTAACGGGACCAGTTTAACTTTATTCCTTCTGATTCCAATTTTTCTCTTGATTTCATCTTAAAAAGGTTCAGTTTTTTCATTTCTAATATGTCATCATAACACAGCCACTTATCTGAATCAGACCATCTTCCAAAGAAAGCTTCTTGAGGGGAGACCCATGTAGGTAGTTGCCTAATGTTCTTATTCTTGTAGTCAGTCCATATTTTAAGTAGTGATTTTCTTACAAAATGGTGAACAAAGTCTTTGTCAACCGCAGCTTTCCCATAGAACATATAGGCATGCTAACCCATCCTTAAATTAGCTCCCTCTAATGTCAGCATTCTCGTATTTTGAAGATTCATCCAGTCTTTTATCCATGTAAATGCCACTGCCTTGAAATATATCTGTAAATCCGGTAGACCCAACCCTCCTCTTCTTATTGAGTCTGTCATGATATTCCATTTTATTCTTGGTTTTTTCCCTTGCCATATAAATTTAGCTAAATCTCTCTTCCATTGTATAAAAGGCTTAGTATTTGTAATAATAGGAAGATTTTGGAAAAGGTAATTCATCTTTGGAAGTATGTTCATTTTTATGACTGCCACTCTTCCCATCAAAGATAGTTGCATTCTAGCAAATAAGTATTTGAGGTGGTGAACAAAGGTTCTCCTGACTGTTTGTATTGCACTGACATTACAATCTGACTCATCTCACTACTTTAGCTACTCATGAATGTTTATTTTAAAGATGCCAATTTCAAGAATATATATATATAGAAAAAATACAGCCACTTAATATACCTAGACCACACACCTAAGAGATATCATATCTATTCCACTCCTCCTTCTTTTTTTTTCTTTGTTTCTCT
Organism: Cyclura pinguis; assembly: GCA_030412105.1. NCBI lineage: Eukaryota > Metazoa > Chordata > Lepidosauria > Squamata > Iguanidae > Cyclura > Cyclura pinguis. Next base: position 160,084,711 of record CM059603.1, on the reverse strand, counting down.
TTCTCCTTTATGTTAGAACATATTTTTAAAAAATCTAATGAAAATATGTGTTTAAACATTACAAGCTGGCTTAGTATTCAACAGCAGGACAGGCAGACTTATTTCAAAGGCCCCATCAGTGCACATCTTCCTCTTGTATCAATAGCTGAGGTTGTTTGGCTTCAAGCCATTTATTTTATTTTATTTTATTAATACACTGCCTCAAGGCTTTTATATTAAAATGGGGTCAAAATGCTATAAATAAAATAAGCTAAACAAAGACAGTTAATACAGGCTTAGAAATATGTATGAAAACACAAGGCTCTGTTCCCAGTAGGGTGGCCCCTTCCTCATTGTCAAAGGAAATGTATCAGCTAGGTCAACAAAAAGACAATAGAGGACACACATTTGCGCATGATAATTTATAGGCACAGGCACAGATTGAGAAATAACTGCTATAATTTAAACAGAAATACAAGACTTCTCACCATAGCGGGGAATTGCAACCAGATGACCTGTGTGCATGTCATGGATGACATTGTATTTAATGCCAGTAGAGCATAAACCTCCACCACTGTACTTATGCAGAGGTCTGGGAAGGAGATGACTACTAGCTGGTGACTGCACAATGGTGCTATCTTAGCACATGGACACTCAAATTTTCAGGGGCCTTATGGGTGGGATGGACCTGTGCCTGGCATTCTTTAGCAGCTGTTTCACAATTTGTGGAAAGTTCTTGCCAGGGAGGTACTTGATACCTCCTTGTGCAACAATGGGAAAATAGCACTTGAGCAATGTAAACCCCCCCATTTTGCCAGCAATTGTCACCAAGAGGTTTCTCATAAAAAGCCCTCTACCTGGGTGCTAACTATTGATAGGCAACTTCAGTGACCCCTACACACCCTTGCTTAGAGTTCTAAATCTCTAAATTGGACAGCCCTTTAAACAGAGCAGTATCCTTTGACAGCCATTTAATGAGAGGATTGTCTCCCGTGAAATAGAAGATATGACCATCATAATTCTGAGCAAATTGTCCATTCCATGCAAAAATAAATGGACAATTTAGACTATGTTACTTCTGCCATCAAATAGGACAGCACTATTAACCAAACAATATTTATTGATTTTTTCAGGCACTGGAGATCCAATGACTGAGATCTTGACCTACATTTAGATCTTGACCTCCTAAGATTTGTGCTGGTTTAATAATAGTGGAATTTTGCTTTATTCTGTTTTTTCCCATTCATCAGCCTCTTGGGATGTCTCAAACATGGCCTCATCTCATTTTTCACCAAAACAGGCTTTACCTAGAAAATCAAGACAAGGTTGTCATGTTTCCAGTGACAAAAATGCTGACAATAATAAATAATAAAAATGTGATAATTGACTTTAAAATGGCCATTCTTCAAAGAAAACTCAAAGACAGATAACAACACAAAACAACCAAGTAAAAGTTTATCAAGAGGTTTGGTTTCTATGGCCTGAACAGTGGCAAAGTCTTTTTCTCACGCTATGACTGTCACCCTGCATTGCTCAACACAGCATAGTAGTTACAGCTGCACATTCACTGCCCTCGGATTTACCATAGAGCTTCTGCAATCCCCTCCCCATGTCATTCTGTGCCTGTTTTGATGGGGAGGGGATGGAGAAGCATCTGGCCATGTCTCTATTTCCAGAGGCAAAACAGTTACAACATCTGCTGAGTCTGCCAGCATCCTCTGAATATCTCAATGGATGAGGTGATCATTGTACTTGTGGCTATGGGGTCATTGCCAAATTCTTCTCCAATCCCCTCCAACTACTCTTCCCCAGGCATGGGGTGGCCATGGAGGGGGCTCAACAACTCTCTATTAAATCAGGGGGAGGGGTGCTTCAGCAATTGCAGAGGGAGAAGGGAATACTGAATTCCATACCAACCAAAAACAGGTAAACATGGGTATAAGGTTGACTTGACAGCCAATGTAGTGTAGTGGTTTGAGCATTAGACTCTGAACCTGGAGACCAAGGTTTGATTCCCAGCTTAGCCATGGAAACCTTCGGTGAGTCGCATTCTCTTAGTCCCAGAAAACCCCATGATGGGTTCACCCTAGGGTCACCAAATGTCAGAAACAACTTGAAGGTACACCACAACCACCACCACCACCACAACAACAACATGGATGACTTATGCCTGTGAATGCTACTAACAGGATGCCAGCCTACATGTGTTAATAGGCTCACCTGCAACAGGATGTCAAGGGTTCTCATCCAACAGGTCTTAGAAATGGTCAATGTTCAAGTAGCTATCACTGTGTGTACCTTCCTCATTTCATTTCCCTTGAGTCTTACTATTTACAATTCCCCCACTTCACCAGTGTCTAACTCAGGAAATTATAATCTGTGGAGTTTTATAGTTATATTTTTCTTTGTTATATTATTATAAGGCTTTCATTTATTTGTTTTCAAAGTACCACATTTCTTTTTGTCACTCTTGCTGCAACAGACTAATGACTAATAAGGCTAACCCTCTGAAAACTGGTTAAATATTGGGTTTATCAATAGATAGTAGCAGCTTTCAGGAAGAGTGCTGTCCTGTTTTACATGTTTGTGTGTTTGTTTTATATCTAGTCTTTCTACTAGCATGAAGTCAAAGGTCGCTTACAACAAATTAAAATAAAATGCAGCTAAAATCTTAATTATACAAAAGTTAAAAACAATTAAACAATTCTATTAAAAGCAATAAGTTAAAACAATTGAAAACTTATGCATTCATCCAAAGTTGTAAGAGGATCCTGCAGTGTGGAGATCAGACAAATAGTGACAGCAGGATGTTCCTCCTCCTTTTATGCACCTGTGTACAGACTGAACTGAGCATGGTTTAAAGAGATATGGGAATCATCAACTAAAAGAATATTTAGGCTTCCTTCTGTGAATCTTCCCCTACTTTGTCCTGCCCACCTACAGCTTCTAAATATATTCTTTTCAAGCAAACGCCAGTCTTCGTCGAACAAAAAATTAAAAATATAAAGGTTACAGTGACATCCATAAAACTTACTTTCCTCTTACATATTATCCCTGTGTTGCCTTTTCATCAAGACTGCTTTGAAGGTATTTAATTATGGAGGCAGCTGCATATATAATGATGTAGGTTGACAAAAGCTCATTCTTCTATGCTTCATTTTAGCACAAAATATCAAAGTACATAAAAAGAGGAGTGAGAGAGACTACACCTTCTCGACCTCAATATGCCATTTCCTAAAACACCAGCAAGGACTTGGGGTGCCACATTGCCCCCCTGTAGGATGTCAGTAGTCCATGCACAACCCACTGTTCATCCATCTTTCCTTCTTGAAAATATATTTATTGATTTTTTTATTTTTATATTTTTTAGGCTAGACAGGTCAGTGATGTGAGGGTATTGCAATCAAGCTAAGAAAAGAAATGAGGAAGTGGGAATTGAGGCAAGTGGTAGAGGTAAGAAATAGAGAGTGGCAGATGCAGCAGTGGCTGGAAAGGAAGGAAGTGTGGAACAGAAGCAAGGTGAGAAAAGCTGGAGGAAGGGAGAGAGCATAGGATGTATGACAGATGGGTCCAAGGTGAAACACTAAGGAGTTAATAGCAGCATAAGGCAAGTGGAAAAGAAGAGGAAGGAAACTGAGATGTGCAAGTAGAAGAATGTGAGAAGCAAGGAAGGCAGCATTATGAAGTTGTGAACTGAGGCAAGGGAGAAGAAAGGGGAGAAAAGAGGGTGGGAGGTTGGGTGGAAGGAGCAAGAGAAAGAGAGAAGATGAGGCAAAGAAGATGGGAGGTACAGGTAGTGAAATACAAGAAGCAAGGCATGGCAAAGGTGTGAGATGAGGCAGAGTAAGGCACTAAAGCAGAGAGATGTGGCAAAGCTTCAAGGTGTGGCCAGGGAAAGGAAGGCAGGGAAGAATGAAGGAGAGAAGAACAATGCAACAGAAAGATGAAAGACCAAGGGCAAGAGGAAGAAAAATAGGTAGAAAATGAAGAAAGGTACAAGGGTGTGAAACTTCAGATTTGAAAGGTTACCAACTTGCTAGTAAAATAAGTTAAACTAGGCTCTTTTCTAATTATTAAAAAGAAATGCTCTTTATACCTGAAGAAAACCATATCTCAGGGGGTTTTGGAGTTTTTTTTTAATTGCTGCTGGTTCTTATTTTCCAAGACTCTGTGAATCAGATGTCAGTCACTCTCAGAGGACTTCCTGTAGTATAATAATAGATCTGTAGCTTTTGGCCCTCAGGAAAGAAAGAGCTACAGTGTCTGATGAGGTCAGCAGTGGAAGTATTTGTGCACGATAAAATGTCATTACTATTATAAGTCGTAGTAAGACTGCACCTGGAATGCATGGCCACTTTTCATGGTTTCTAACTTGCTATTAATCATGGTTCCTGACTTACTATTAATGAATCAACCCTGTAATGTAGATTTTCTGAGAGCTAGTGACGGCTAAGCAGGAATTTGATCTTGAGTCTCATCATTCAAGTCGAGCACATTAAACATTATATTGGTTGTTTCAGAACAATTGTTGCTATAAATAATGATACCAAGGGTGAAACATAGTGGTAGAAAAATGCAATTATTAATGTACTGGATTTGCAGAATTAGAATGAAAGTTAATAATATGCATAATTATAATAATTAGCATAAAATACCAATAAAATGCCCAGAATTGATTGTCTGGAATGTGGCAGACCTTATTATTGCTGCTATTATTAGCTAAAGATGAATAAATCACACACACACACCCCAAAAAAAACACTACACAGGAGTAGTATTGTAAATTTTGTTTCTCTATTTTGCATTTTTTAGATAAAAGCAGAAAGGCATTTCCAGTTCCATAACTAATTTTAGTTAGCTATTCTGACTCCTTTCTTTTCAGAAACCATTGTTCTGGAAACCTGCTTGAGTCCTCCATTGCTAAATAACATTTCCCTCTCCATTTCAAAATGCGTCCCAATCAAGGGGCACAAAGCACAGAAGACTGGCATGTCGTTATATTTGCTGCAGCAAGCAGACATTTAACTGGAACAAAATATGATTAAAATGATTTTTTTAAAAAAGCCTGCTGTTTCTCTCAGTGAGATAAAAGTCGTAATAGTGTTGAATGTGGCTGGTGTTATTGTTCCTAATGCAGGAATTTTTAATTTTTAGTTGCAGTGTAGAAATTGTTGCACAGCCCCCCCCCCCCCCCCCCCGATTTGGGAAAATAGCAAATATCACACAGGTTTGTAAATGGCAAATAAATATATGGCTTCCAAAATCTATAGTAAAGATAATGAGAGCTAGCACTGGTCCTGCATGATTAAGCTTCCTAACTAAGACACAGTAGCTACTGTCTGGACTGTGAAGATACCCACATTTATCACATTGATCATAAGCTCAACATGATCCAGCATTGTGATGCTGCAGCAAAGAATGCAAATTATACTGTAGCCTGCATTAATAGAAGCATAGTTTGCATTTCAAGGGAAGTAAAAGTACCCCTGTATTATGTGCTGGTCAGACCACATCTGGAATACTGTGTTCAGTTCTGGGTGTTTCATTTTAAGAAGGATAGAGACAAGTGGGAGCAAGTTCAGAGAGGGACAAGATAAGAGGTATAGAGAACAAAACATATGAGGAGAGGTTGAAGGAGCTAGGCATGTTCAGCTTGATAAAGAGAAGACAAAGGCTGCTATGAAGAGGAGGGGGCAGGCTTCTTCTCTGCTGGCTCAGAAGACAGAACTAGGTCTAATAGTTTTAAGTTGCAGGCGGGTAGATTGAATATTAGAAGGAACTTTTTGACGGTGAGAGCAGTTCCGCAGTGGAACCAATTGCCGAAAGAGGTGGTAGGGTCTCCTTCTCTGGCAGTCTTCAAAAAGAGGCTGGAAAGCTACCTGCTGGGGATGCTCCAGCTGGAGATCTTGCACTGAACATGGAGTGGGACCTGAGGGACCATAGGGCCCCTTCCAACCCCGTGTGTCTACTGGTCCCAAACTTGCTTGAAGTTTTTAGGAGGTCAAAGCATGGTCAAAAACTGGTTCCTTGGTTCATTTTTAGAGAGAAAATTATCAAAATCCAAAGTGCTTGTTTAGAAGGAAGTTGAAATAGTTGACAGATCAGATCCAAAACTTTACTAGTTTTCGTTTGATAGCACATCAAGTAATCATTAGACAACATACCAAGTTTAGTGACTCTGTGACAGAGCATGTGGAAGTGTATAATGTAACCAGCAAGCAGTTTAAGTTAGTCAAGATGAGAATCATACTTCTCAGCTTCTTCCATCTTTCAAAATAGATACACATAGGAACTCTTCCAAATGTACAAATCCCATTTTACCATTGTATATTCCGTATTTTTCTCCTGAAACTGCCTCAGGCCACTTCCATTCACTGTCAGAGAGACCAACTGACTATGGCCCTTTCTGCACGTGGTTATTAAGGCGGGCCAATGCATCTTGCCATGGAGGTCTTCTGTACCTTGGAGAGGACTAGGTTCGGTTTATTTACCTTCGTTCCTCACGTAATTCCAACTAAATGCACCCCCATGTGGTGGTAAAGCAAGCTATTTGAAAACTGGAAGAAATCAGTTTTCCAATTTTCCAGATCGATCCAATTCATACTTTCACAATGGTGCAGGCACATACGTTCGCACCAGTGCGAAATGGTGTCAGGGGAGGACTCATGGGAGGGGCCAGGGGGTAGTATGGACTTACACTCATATGCACGTACGCAATGACATACTAAACCATGCAAAAAAAAAGGACCAATCACAGCCAACGGGTTGGGGTGAGGGGAGTAGCGGGAGTGGCCACGGCGAAGGCAATGTGGATTCATGAACTCACACTCCTCTGAATCAGAATGGAACATACTCAGTAGCTGTGCGGAAGGAAATGGGGGAAAGTCTGTTTCAAGCCCAGAAAATCCAGTAAGAAACAGCACGAACTGATTCACCGGCCTCGTGAGGAAAGGGCCTATGTTTCCTCAGTTTAATTACATTCTTCTAAAATTGGTGAAACTGCATATTACAGGAAACAGAAACCTACCATTCAGATCCCTAAAGATTCTACCATTCCCATTCCTCACTAAGTTTAACTATTAATCCTGCAGAACATCTAGAATAACCTGAACAAAAAAAAAAGTGTACTGTATATGTGCATGTATAAGTCTAAAAATTTTAGTCAAAAACCTGACCCAAAAACCCTGGGTCAACTTATGCACAGGTCAGTGTAATTACTGTACCATAAGTCTTACTTTAAAAAAATGAATAAAGTGACAAAAGGCGAGACCTTAGTCCATCCTAGGAGAACCTAAAAGTAGCACCAACCCCCCTCTGCTGGAGCATCACTGCTGGCCTTTTTGAATGCCAGGGTGGGAAAATGGTGCTTCCTCTCAAAGGAGTGCTGAGATAGTAGAGGATGTCAGTGCTTCCTTTTAGGTTCTCCAAGGACAAACAAAGCTCTTGTCTGTTACCCCAAAATGTGGGTGGCTCAGGGGCCCACCCATGGTGCCAGTACCCCCATGTGACAGAGGGGAATTAATTAAATCAAAAATAGGGGGCCTGCAAGAGAGGGTAACTTAATGAGATCTACCACCTATGTTTACAGGATCACACAGAAAAGAAACAACCAGAGATTCAAAAGTAAAGTAAAAACGTGTTTTATTGAGGGCTATTGACTCACACATGCACAGAAGATACAAACAGTCATACACTCACTCAAGAGCTAACCAAAGGAGAAAGGGAAGAAAAATTATGAATAATGAGGCTGAAGGCTTGAGGTTATAATTACCATTCCAGAAGAGTAGTGAAGAAGTAGCGACGTGGCTTAGACTTGTGTGTCTAAGGGCAGTACGCAGACAGGAATCAAAATGGCAGGGAGACATTCAGCAACTCGTGAACTGCAAAGCTAGTTGGTTAAAACTGGGAGGGGGGTTATATTCTATTTCCCTTCTTGGAGGGATGTGAGTTCATTGCTTTCTCATAGCGTAAACAAAACGAGTCTGGAATGGACTGATTGTTTCAATGTCTTGGTTGGGTTATATGACTGGGCCAGGCTTTGGCAGGAAATGCACACTGCAGAGGTGCTTGCCTGCACCTGAGCAGTGTGACTATTTTTTTCATTGAGAGGATTAGCTTTGAGCCATTAAGTCAGACTTTCCCAGCTAATTCTTATGACCTGGCCATATTGAGGTTACTTCTGACCTACTCCCAGCCAGTGTCCCTTTCCAGATGGCCTTTCATCCATAAGTGCATATAATTTATATTTTATGCCAATTAATATATTTTGCCAATTAGACCATATCAAAGCATGGAGGTATATGGCCACTAACATGTTTTTGCCACTCTACTTAGAGAAGAGGATGGTTCATTTTCTGGTAAAAGTTAAGATACAGTACTTTTTTAAGGTTCAGTATTTTTTTATAAGAGTTGATACTTTACCTTAACTTTTATTAAAAAAAAAAACACACCAAAACATTCCTCTCTCTGAGTTGAGTGGTGAAAGGTCTTTTTGAGTGCCTGGGCAGGAAAACGGCAGTGTTGCTGACCAGTGTGGCTGGCCTCCTGAGGTGGTGTTGGTCCTTTCCCCTCTCTGCTGAATTACCATTGACTTATCCACAGGTCATATCAATACATAATTTTGGCCCCAAAACTTGCCTTTGACTTATACATGAGGTTGACTTATACAAAAGTATACACAATATGTCTCAGGGATTTAACAACTGGTACTATGGTGCAGGTACTTGCCTGGAGAAGCCTGTGTTTATATCCTATTTTACAAGCAAACATAGATAAGCTGTACAAAACTACATCAGCAATAAAAGGACAATAGCAATAAAAAAATTGCGCCGTGCAAACTGAATTATTTAGCCAATTGCTTATCTAATGGCATTTTGGTATGAAAAATAGGAACAGCTAAAATGATTGCATTGCAGAAAAAATAGATGAATTCAGTTGTAAATCCTGTAGACTTCCAATATGCTTGTCACTTTTGATGAAAACTAGAAAAATAAATTTGGTAGACATGTATAAATTAGCTGAATTCTTATTTTGCCACAGTTGACGAGAATAATGTTAATAGTGTTAAAGAATGATATGGAGCACACAAAACAGAGTCACTTTTATGCAAGAAAATAAACATAGCTGATAACTTTTTTTGTAATATGAGGTTATAGAAAAGATAGGAATTTTTTTCTGTCTTTTTTCTTCCTAGATATATTGTTGTATTGTTGATGTATTATTTTTGTTATGTATTGATGCTTTTGTTTCTGTTGGGTTTTTGTTTAGTGTTTTTTAAAGGTTTAAAGGTTTTTTAAAAAATGTCTAATAAAAAAGAAACAAAAAGATTGGAAATTTAATCCTGTCTATAATTTTATTTGTTTATTGCACTTTTAGATTGCCCCATAGCACAAGGTCTCTGGTTTGACACAAAATATGAACAATGAATAAAAACAATGTATAATAAAAATATGATAAAACAAGCAGCAAAGAGCAAAACACAGAAAAACAAATTAAAACCAGCAGCAGAACAGGAAAGTGCTAACATCTGAAAAAGAAAAAAAACAAACCTTAAAATGATTCTTAAAATGCCTGAGATAGTAAGAACGGTAAAAGGCTTTGACTGACCTAGAAAAGTTCCCATCTAGGTGCCAGGCAATCTTTGGAGAAGGCTTTCCTCACAGACAGTGCCCCCACTAAACAAAGAACCTCTTGGCTTACTTCATCTTGTAGAAATGGAAACCAGTAAGGTCTATGTGCTATAGTAGCTGATTGTTTCCATGTCAGTGGAATGGGGAATGTATTCTGCCTTTCAGTCTAAACTTTAAAGGAGCTATCCAATACGCTGAACCCATTTTGGGAATAGGGTTTTGTACCTTGGAAGTCTTCTTTAATGTAAAGTTGAAGGCTTTCCCAGCCAGAATCCATAGGTTGTTGTGGGTTGTCCAGGCTTTGACACCATGTTCTAGTAGTATTAGCTCCTGACGTTTTGCTTACATCTGTGGCTGGCATCTTCAGAGGATTTGGTGGCATGGAAGTGAGACAGGGTATATATACTAGTGTAGTCCCCAGGTGGGAGGAAGCAATTTGCATATGTTGTAGTTGACCTGTGTGATGGCCTATTGTTAAATGGAATATCCCCCAGGGTTGTACTGTTAGTCAGGGGATATGCATAACAGTGCGTTAAGTATATTAGCAATCCATTGTATTGTTTCCTGTAGAGGGACCTCCATTTAACAATAGACCATCACACAGGCCAACTGCAACATATGCAAATTGTTCCCTCCCACAAGGGGACTGCACTAGTCTATATACTCCATCTCACTTCCATGCCACCAGATCCTCTGAAGATGCCAGTCACAGACGCAGGTGAAACATCAAGAGCAAATACCACTAGAACACAACCTCAAAGCCTGGAAACAACCTATGTCTTCTTGAATGTCTGGAGTAAATCTGAGGTACCTTGAGCCTCTCCAAGTCAAGACACCTCCCCAATTGCCCCCAAATGTTTAAAAATGGGCCATTTTATTATCTGACAAAACTCATTAAATGACCATTACCTCCAATGAAATGGAGGCTTCATTTCTCATATACTTGATGTTGCCTCCATAACTTTCTTTGCCTATACCATCCATTTGCTTCCTTCACAAGCCATCAAAAAAGACAATCTGTGGAGACGACATATATAGTACATTCTCTACGTGTATAAAATCTGTTCCCAGCATTATTACCTTTGAATTGAAAACTGACAGGATCTATACTCTGCAGCTAAAATATGGTATTGTATTAGAGTCTACTAGAACCAGTGTTGTATAATGGTTTGAGCATTGGGCTATGACCCCGGTCCCCAGGGTTCACTTGCCCACTCAGCCATGGAAACCCACTGGGCACTTCACATGCTGTCAGCCCAGAAAACCCCTTAGGGTTGCCATAAGTCAAAAACGACTTGAAGATACACACCAATGGTTGAGGTCAACTGCAGTATTTTCTAATATCATCTTTTCACAATATATCCTCATTGTCAGTATAGAATTGAACAAAAGAAAATAGGATAGGCAAAACTTCATGCTGTGGAGTTCAAATCTAATCCCATTAAAATTGTTTGCAGGGCTGTTTAGTGCATTTGGCAGAACATCTCCAGCAGAACTGAATTTGGCTTATTGCCATTAGAGCTTTGTATCGTGGCTGGGAAGGGCTGATTGGAACACTCAGCAAAAGGATGGTTCTTGTCAGATAGTGTCCCCATTGACATTCTTGGCATATACAGAAGCTTGGCCGTCTACCAAATAACAACAAGAAGAAGAGAGGAGGCATATTAAATGCAAGTGTTCAGAAACTCTTGTTAAAAGATTAAAAAAAAAATATTAGCATAATCATGAGACTTCTCCATTACTTTTTAAAAACTGTACTAATTATGCAGCAAGGTTTTGAAACAAGTTAAGAGCATGGTCACTATAGCAACCACAAAGTTTTAATTAGTGTAGTTTTGTGCTGTTCCTGGATGTGTAACTTGGGGATGGGAAGGCTCATTTTCATTCTCCATGAGATGACGTGCATTTGTTCAAAAATCTTAGCATGCTTATCTGCATGGAAAGAACACCAAAGGACTTAACAGAGATCTTTTGGTTTCACTTCCTCTCCGTTCCGCCACAGCAAACATACACATAAGCAGCTCACTCAGCTACAGCAAAGTGAGGAAGTGTGGGCACTATCCATCCAGAGCTTACTGCCATATTTCTTATCCTGCTCAAAGAGTGCCTACTTAAGATTATTCAGTTTCTCAAACTCAGAAATTCAACACCTCTGGTAGAATGTAAATCAGGAGCAGGAACTGTGCAGCCTTTCAGATGTAATCTAACTGCAGCTCCCATCTGCCCAAACCAGGTTAGTAGGGAGTTGCAGTTCAGTAACATCTGGAGGCTGCACAGTTTCCAACCCTGCGTTCAATCATTCCAGAAATCAAAATACATTGATGAGTTGTCAGGAATTCAAAATTAGGACTCTGACCTTTTCAGTGCTACTCAGAAGTAATTCCCCTTGAGTGTTATTTAGAAGTACTTGTCCTTGAGATCAATGGTACCTATTTCAAGGTTTCCTTAGCAAGCCATAAGATATTAAATGTAAAGGAAAGGTCAGATAAAACATAAGCAATAAGACATAGGGATGAATCTGATTTCTTTCTGTATCTCATTTTTCATTCTTAAGTTTGAATTAAAAGTCTGAATTAAAAGGCTTATCTATTTTTTTCTATATGTCTCCAGATGTATACATGGTTGTGAATATTTTTCTAACATATACGTTTTTGTAAGCTATTTTCCTAACATAATATATTTTTTAAATTATTTTCAGCAATGCAGTCAGCCTTCCACATTTGCTAGAGTCAGGGATGCAAATATCAAGATGTGTCTGTCTGTCTGTCTGTCTGTCTGTCTGTCTGTCTGTCTGTCTGTCTGTCTGTGAGAGGGAGGCTAGGGCATGGTGGGAAGAACAGATATCCAGGGTCCAAACCTAGTCACGGAAAGGAGAGGAAAGGGGGGTGGGTTGGCATAGTGGTCTTATACTTCCTCTCTCTTGTTCGTCTTCTTCCTTGGGTGCAGGGGAGCATCAGGAGAGTGTTTGTGGGGCTGAGAAATTAGTCTATGAGCCATCCTTAGCTGGCCAAGCAGCAGCAACAGGTATTTAAAGGGCTACATTGCCTAATGGGAGCTGCTGAAAGGGAAGATTCCCCCAGAAATGAAGCACCTGAGTGGGCTGGGGAACAGGTTGGAGAAATTCACAAACAATCAAATCCATGAAAGTCAAATCCGCAAGTGGTAGACTGACTGTATATACATTTTATTCATTTTCCCATATTATATGCATTTAGAATGCGTTTTTGGATTTTGGAACCCAACCACAAAGTTCAAAAACATGCAAATTTCAAAGTTTTGACTTTGAGCATTGGTTTAAAAGCATGAAATATGGTATATTGAAATGAAAATGCAAGCTGAGTCTTGTGGCCTCTTAAATACTAACAAATTTATTGTAGCAGAGAAAGACTATGACATAATAAACCTGTTATTCTTTAAGGTACTGCAAGACTCTTTGTTGTCTTTACTAAAACTAATGGGCCTTCCACACTACACTATTACCGTGCTATTATTCCACCTTCAACATCCTGTGGAATTCTGGGGTATGTAGTTCACTGAGGCCAAAGAGCTCTCTGGCTTAGAATTCTAATTTACGCCCCCCCCCACCTAAACTGCAAACACCAGGATTCCATAGGATGTTGAAAGTGGAATAATAACACTTCAACACTGTAGTGTGGAAGTGCCCTAACTGACAAAGGAAGCCCTTTGAAGAGTGAAACATAATGTTACTGTGAATTTTTAACTTGAATTAAATCAATAGACATCAGAAGTCTGGCCCCAATGCCATCATAATGTGATTTGGCAAACAGTTTGCAAAGGACATTGAAGAAAAACAAACACTGTTTCCAAGACACTCCTGACAGAGATGATCATAATTCTATTCTATGGATCTTAATATAACAACATATATAAACCTATATTTTAAAAGCTTGCAACTTTTTTTTTAAATTTCAGTTCATTAATGGGCACAGATATGCCTAATGACAGAAGACAGCTTTCAGTGTTATGAAGAGAAAAAGCAAAAGTCAGTTAGATAACTAGCTGTGAATGCCACATGGTAATTAAATGGAAACTTTTCCAACTCACTGAAAGAAGTGGATTACAGTGTTGGTAAAAAGTGCCCCAGTTCTGTCATGTCTGACTTACAGAATTCTATTCCATTGACTGCACCATGCCTTAGGGCCAAACAACATTTTATGTGAGAGATTAATGATTGAATCTCCTCATATTTTTGTTTTTTTCTTTCGAACAGGAAGATTCAAATTTCAATTGTGGGAAAGATGTTAACCCTTTTCCCACTGTTCTCCCAGTTGAAATTGCCAGCCTTCTGAAGTTGCTGCATGAGGAAAGATATAATCATACTAGTATCACTGCTTTGATGGCATTTGGGGCCATGAATGACAGCTGTTTTAAAGTAAAGTGTTTGGAAAGCCAGTCACAAGTTTCCTGCATGACATGTAATTTGGCCATTGGACAAGACAGGCTGAAGTTATTTCTCCCCCGAGACCAAAGATAAGATGACACTTTGTGACAGACTGCTGCTATAAACTATAGTCTCTTCTCCAGTATTGGGCCACTTTCCTTCCCCATTATTCCACTGCCACCATATGATAACCCCAAACCCTGCTTTGGGTAGATATATCTAGGCATAGCATAAAACACAAATTTGGAGAACAAAAATTGTATTTCTTTACTTTAATCAGAGTATTACCATATTAGCTTAAGTGTTGCTATATGCTACGAATATTCCTAGTATTCTAAAATAATAGTGACTGCTGGTACTACTTTTCAAGAGCCACTTGCAAGGGTGGTTGTTGTATGCCTTTGAGTTTCTGACTTATGGCAACGCTATGGCAAACCTATGTATCATGTGGCATTCTTGGCAAGATTTGTTCAGAAGGGGTTTGCCTTGCCTTCAACTGAGCTGACAGAGCGTGATTTGCCCAAGGTCACCCAATGGGTTTCCATGGCTGAGTGGGGATTCAAACCCTGGTTCCAGAGTCATAGTCTAACGCTCAAATCACTACACCACCCTTGCTCTCTCTTGGAAGGATGCACTGGATAAAGTTCCATTCTGTGCAATCTGTTGGCTACCAGCATTTTGAGATGCCTCCTCCTTTTTTGTGAGTTTCACTGGATGCTCTCTGGTTCTTTTTCCCCCCTCTGTTCTGACTAATAGACACACAAGGACAAACCAAGATCCTTCATGACGCATACAGAGTGTAATGCTCCATGTGCATATTCCATGCATACCACCCCAACAGTTGTCAAGCTCTGTGGGGGCACTGCTGTGAGCATTCACCAACAGCAGATGGAAGATGGATGGAAGGAGGAAGTCAAGCAATGAGGAACTGCAGCCAATCCTGGCTGCATTCCTCCTGATGGAGGAATCAAAATGAGAATGTCCTGCAATCTCATTCTACTTTCTCTGGCTGGGAACTGCAGTTGAGATGGGCTTCAGTGCCCACTAAGTTGCCTCCTCTTCCCCCTGCTCCTCTTCCGCAGCTGGTTAAAAGCCACAGTAGTGCCACAAAGAGTTTGACAACTGAGTGAGGTCAGGTCTTGGACACCGCACAAAACATACAATGCTCATAGTCTCAAATTACCAACAGGATTCCACCCACAGTCTCTTCATCTGTCTCAGACACATACAGGTCCTTTCATTGGATTATGAGCTTCTACTTACGCTGTTTTATTCTTCCTATCCCAAAACAATATTTCTAACAGTGTAAGTATTATAATAAGTGAGTTTCTTTCATTCTTTAGTGGCCTCTTCTGTTTTCTGTTTTTTAAAAAAGTATATTGTTTCTGTTTTAAACATTATTTTTAAATAAAATTTCATGTTAATTTTGGAAAACAGTTGTTTGAATTGTTTGCCATTTGTTCACTCATCTGCTGCTGTGTAGTTGTTGAATTCAATCTAAAGTGACATAGCCCTAGAAGCCGTTTATTCTTTTTCTTTTTCTTTTTAAAAAAAAGTCTTTTCTTTTCTTTCCAGTTTAGAGGGAAAGGTGACCTTTTAATGAATTCCACTCCCTCGTGACAATGACTGGCACATCTTCCTGTCTTTCAGAATGGTTTCCCGAAATGACAATATAGTCAGCTGGTGATTTTTTTTTTTTGGTGATTTGTGATTTTTTTAAAAAAAATGTAATTACTAAGACATACACAACTGAAGAAAATCTTTAAAGTTATGAAGTTCATGACACTACTGCTCTTTGGTGTCAGAAAAATTATGTCACTGTCAAGATGTAGCTTCCTAAATAGTCTTCTCTGAAATAGTGCCCAATTCTGTTTCAAACAGAAGCATGACAGTTTCTTAAACTGAATTGTGATTCAGTTTCTTCTTAGCGTCTTATTGCCTTATTCCATTGCAAAAGTTTGCTTTGAATGGATTAAAAAAAATGGCAGCCAATGAAATATGAAATGATACAGTCCCACCATTATGTATATACCTTGACTAGAGAATATTGCTATGAGTATAGGCTTCATTCCTAAACCAAGTTAACTGGGTGCAAAGTCCAGTGGAGTAGATGGGAATTGTCTGTGAGCAGACATGTGTAGAATTATGCTACACATGTTGAGGAACCTGTGGCCCTCCGAATGTTGGACAACAGCTCCCATTATTCCTGACTATTGTCCGTACTGGGGTAGATGTCAGTTTAAGTTCCACAACATCTAGCTTCTCCACTTCTAGATTACCCTGATGTTAACAAAAACTTTGGCACACTAAAACCATGTAGAACAAGAGCAGGAAATGTGTAACACTCTAGATATTGGTGTACTTCATCTTCCAGAATCCCTAACCAATAAAAACATATAGTGAGGAGCTGCAATCCAACAATATCTAGAGGTTTGTACAGCTCCTACCATGGATGCTTATATATTTAAACAAAAAGCTCGGATATTTCACATTGCATTAGATCATTGTGCATGATAGATGTTACAATTTTGATTACATGTCTGCTTTCTGGTTCTTCCAACAGCTACCAGCACTTCCTCGGCTAGAGTTTTTGTATATTCTGAATGTCCAAGCTCCTGAAAGGGTAACTGACAAGTGTCAGGGTCCGAGTTCATATGTGAATAACATGAAGTGGTCATCATAAGATTAATGGGAAGTTGGTCTTCGCTACTGGCCACACCCCTGGCATTGCACAGGTTACTATGGATGTTGTATAGTGGAATGGCCTATGAGTAAAAGGTTCCCAGGTGTGAGAAGATTCTCAGTTCATGTTTAAAAGGTACACTGGGAAATATTAAAAGTACTTAACTTAAGAAGTTCAGTTTGTGATCCTACAAAACATATGTAAACTATGTTATGATCTAGGCCCAAGTTCTGTCAGTGACATATACTCAATTTATGCATACTTAGGTCATGTTTGGAATTAGTGCAAAAGGCTATTCTTTATTCTCTTTTAATAGTTTTTTTTAATAGTTTTTTAAACAAATCTAAAATCTGCAATATATAAACACTTCTTCTACTAAATAGTATGAGGTTTATTTTTGTTAAAGAAACCCATCCACTTTTCTGAGGCTCATTAAGTGCATCTGATGAGGCTGGCTCGAGTTGTCTGGCTGTCCTTCTGTTCCTTCTTGAAACAACGAGGCAAAAAATAGCAACTCAGAAAGTCAGACTGGCATGTCAGCAGCAGTGAATTTCTACTTAGTTACAGATTTAGCAAACAAATCTTATTCCTCATTTGAATTATGCTGCCAAATAGTCTAAATCAAGCATACAAAGTGTAGACTATGAGCCATATGCACCTTCAGAGCCCTTTTTTACAGCTTGCCCCCAGTGCTCTGAGTGGTCCTCAATTTTTTTTAATCATTTTTTAAAGTTGATATTGAGCTTTTTCCTGCTGAAATTTGGCAGTAAAACAATAAACACACTGAAGCCAGAGGTAAAAAGAATTAAATCCACTATAAAATCAATGGCATGAGAGCCAGGATGGAGTAATAGTTTGTGTGTTGGACTAGGACTTCAGGAGACCAGGGTTCGAACCCCACTGAATTGAACCTGTGCAAGGCACACTCTCTCATCCTCAGAGAAAGGCAAGGGAAAATCTTCCCTGAATAAATCCAGCCAAGAAAAAAACATGATAGGTTCACCTCAGAGTCTCAATAAGCTGGAAATGACTTCAAGGCAAAAAACAACGATAACAACAACAAAAACAATCAAGAGGAAGTTAGTCTAATATCCATAGTCATTATAGTAACTGAAATCAGATTAACTACACATAAGTTTCATTTGTGTGTAAATACAAGTTTAATCAATTGTGAATTGATTAAATACAAGTTTAATCAATTATGAGTAGGGAATTTCATTCATGAATAAGAAGTGGTGAGAATTTTATTGAATTCAGTAAATTAGTGAACACTTATTTTAAGTATTTTCAACTAATTTTTCATCTGCTTTACATATATGTGTATAATTTTTTGTATTGTACCAAAAAAAGAAAACTTACATTATGCCAAACACAAAGTATCTCAGAGCCATAATCTGTTGCCCCCATGTCTAAATGGATAGCTTCTGAGCACATTCCAAAAGGTGTCCATTTCCACTGAGTTTTTCTGCTTGTTTTTAGAAATATGGAATGCCTGTTGTGGTAAGCAGGATACCAGACAAGACAGACTCTTGGTTTGATGGAGCAGAGCTTCTCTTATATTCTAAACTGAAATGGATTATTAACTTCATAATGTTTTTCACAGGACTAGTGGTCTTATTCTATTGCAGCATGAAAACAAAGTGCTACGCGGTGACTTTAAGACTATGAGATTTATGGCAGCAAAGTTTTATACACAGTCATTGAGTGTAATGTTCAGATGTATATATATAAATGATGCACACAGATCAGCTGGGAATATGAGGTCAGAATAAATTGGTTGCAGCCATAATGACAGTGATAATTGCATTATTAATGTGGGCCATTAACAAAACTGTTGGTGACAGCATAAATATCTTGGCCATAAGAAAGCTAGCACAAGTCATACAATAAGCAATCCAATGAAAAGTTGTAAAGCAATTAATACCCTTTTGAACTGGTAGTCTGTGTTCTGTGTGCTGAAAGTATCTTGTAGCCATCTTAACATTGCACATTTGCAAAAATATATCAGTGCACTGAGAGATGATCTGCCTGATTTAAACATGTGGTGGTAGACTGGAGCATGTGCATGTACTGTGATCCATATCTCTCTGGTTCAAAACTTCCTTTGAAGTTTCTTTGTCCTGCAGTAGCCATTTGAAGATGTGGCAGAATACTTCACTTTCCCAGGACACAATGTCATTGACGTATTGTGCCACAATTCTTTGTGTTTTGCCATTTTTAATGGGCATCATGACAAACTAGGAAAAAAATTAAATCCAATGTCATCATCCTCTAGGACTCAGAGGCGTACGGAGGGGGGGTGATGAGCAGCAATTTTTGGGAGGCATGCCACTTGACATGGTCACGCCCCTGTGCAACATGGCCACGCCCCTCGTAATGCAGCCACGCCCCTGCTCCTCCGCCCCCTCACCCTGCCCCCCCTCACCCAAACTCCAAGCTACGTGACTGCTAGGACTTCTCCATAACAGCAGAAAACTTGGGGTATTAGGTAGTGGCAATTGTTCTACAAATGACCAAACCAGAAAAATACTGTCATAATGCCAATAGCTGGAAAGGGTGTGAGAACAGAGGAAGAAACTAAGCTAGTTTACACCAAAGGAGTATTTAGTCCATCATTCTGTCACCACAGAGGCCAGCCTGATGCCTAAGGGAAGCCCAGAACCGTGACACGAGTGCAGTAGGAAGGTTCTGCTCATACTTTCTAACAACTAGCATTTAAAAATGTGGAGCTTTTGTTCCTGACAGCTGCAAAAAGTCATCATAATGAGTAGTCGTGAAGACCTTCTCCTCCATGAATTTGTTAATAAATTTCTCAGCTATCCAAGTTACAGGGATATCTCTCGTGGGAGTTAATTTCATATTTTAACTATGCCCAATGAAAACAAATGCATATGTGGGTATGTGCTATCTTTGCTTCTTTCTCCTTCAAGTTGCTTAGAACAGAAGAAAATGAAATCGGTCATGCAAAACAGGTTGAGATAGACTAGAAGTAGCCATTAATTAACCTCAAAACATGTCTCAGTATGATACGGTGATACAGGTGTGAAGCCATAATAATGAAGATATCCGTAGATAAGGTGACAGAGAATTAAGTGAAGATAAAATGCCAGAGAGTTCATTCTGCTGGCCTAAGGAAGAGCCAGCACCCAATGTTCTAGTTATTTATTGTCTGAAGTGTTGATTTCCAACATTCCTATGATGGATGTCTGGCTAAATCTAGCAAAGTTCAAAGCACTTGAATCAGTCAAACCTGAAAATATGCAATCATTCATCTTACTTAACTTTTTCTTCTTCCTTCAAGCATGAGGCAAGGTAAAACAAAAGATATGACAAACTATTCCACCAGTCGCCTGAGTTAGACTCTGACCATTTTGAGTCAGACCTAGCAATGTGCACAACTATAAAGTCCAGAAGCATCTTCCTTTCCACATTCCACGTATAGTTCATGTCCAGTTCTCTTAGTGGCAGTGGCAGCAGTGGTAATTTTATGGAATAAGATCTATCCCTTTATTTGTTTGTTCCAAATATGCATATGTTTGTATGCCTTTCTGAATAAAATTATGTTTAAGTGCTGTTTTGCACATATTTGAAATCTGTCATTTTTTGCTATGTACACTTTTCAAATGTGCACTTTTTTCAGATCCATCTACAGGCATTCATCAGTTCAAAGGAAGAAATTGCATCTGCCTTGCAGAAAGTCCAGAAAATGTTGTTGAAATGAGCTTGTAGAACCTCAGACTGAAATGAGATACTTCATGGATCCTTAATGGGACCATTTGGAGACTCCATTTTCAGTCTGGTGACATTGCAATTAATTCAGTATAACCAGATATTTATTCCAATGTTACCATTTTAAAGTAGGAGGGCTATCCACCAATTAAATCCCAATCATCTTAGACTGCAACTCTAAATCATCTGACAGGGGACCTTCTCAGTACATGTTAGTTATTTGTCAGTTCATTGATTACACCTGCATACATTTCCCAATTATGAAATCTAAAAGAAAACAAGTAAAACACATTTTTTTCTAGATTATAAACATATGCATCAAAGCAGGCATTGGAGAAAGTATTCCCCTTTAAATCACATGGAAAGAGTGAATGCCACTTCTAAGACAACACGCAATGGCGGTGGAATATACTGCCTCGGAGTGTGGTGGAGTCTCCTTCTTTGGAGGTTTTTAAGCAGAAACTGGATGACCATCTGTTGGGAGTGCTCTGATGTGTGTTCCTGTATGGCAGGGGATTGGACTGGATGGCCCCTGTGGTCTCTTCCAGCTCTATGATTCTATTCTATGATTCTATGATTTCCTGAATTATTAATCAGGGTAACTGTTAAATAGTTTTAATAATCAATAATATTTTAATCAGTAATCTAACAGGTCGGTCAAGTAAGTGTTGTTGCCCTATTTTAAAACAACAATGACAACTGTTAGGATTTATGTATATGAAGAGATACATACATTACAGCAAGTTTATGCTTTCCAGTCAACACAGTTGTTTTGAACTGGGTTGGTTTCTACTCTCCAAGGCAGACTTGAAAGGCTGTGTGGCCTACTTTGTGTTTCACCAGAATCCTGAGGTCCCCCAGACAGAGTCTACTAGAAAGCTGTGCATTTAGCATTAAAGAATAAGGTGCTTTTGTCAGAATCCCTGGAATCTGTTTTACCAGTCCTGTGCTGAGGTCACTTTTTTTCCATGCAAAAATCCATTGCTGGTTGCCCCTCTCACCAAGCTTTTTTTAACTTCATCCGTCAAAAAGTGTATGTGGAAGGAAAGCCAATTTATTTTTGGTATTTTTTAAGCAGGGAAGTGTTAGACCCCAAAGTAACCCTAAGAGAGGGCCCCTAAATTGGCGTGACTTCTCCCATATAGGATATTGGCTAGCAAAGGTCAGTTGCCAGTAAAAATTGGTTTTGAATTCAATTCTCAAGACCAACAACACCTTTGCTGCTGTATGGGAACGTAGACAGCATCGCTTAGGCTAAAGGACAATGACTTATTGTTCCCAGTCACGTATCTCTAGGCAGCCACAATAGATTCTCTCCTTGATTAACAAAAAGGTTGCCTCAGCCCATAGCCATGCTGATGAACTTTGTGAGGATAGACAATCAACGTCTATCAGATTGGAATGATAATCCTATCATGTACCTGGACTTTCCCGGGAGAAACAATACTGAGGAGAGGTTGTGATATTTGCCTAACATTATATTCCGCAATCTTCGCCCATTAACTCCACTTTGCTAGCCTATACACAGCCTGAGGACAGAAATTGGCTATAAAAATCCTCACTTTCTGAGCCTCTTCGGAGAGCCTCCTAGACCGGACAAGGGCCCGTTTCGCTGCTACCAAGGTGTCCCACTTAAGCCTCTCAGATGCTGCTGAGAGCTAAACGTGACTCGCTTATCCAACTCGCTGCGAAACCCCACTGCTTCCAGCCTTCCAGCCCCAGGATCCAGCCTCCCCTTGGTGCTTTACACCGAGCCTTCGCTAATCTTTTCCTTCTCCAGGATGCCTAGACTAAGCTCCGTATGCCCTCTCTCCCAACTGTCTCTTATTTCCAACTTCATTCCTGTAGCCCTTGTGTGATTGTAGGATTATGTGTTAACATGTGTTGCGAACTTCTTTGTAAGTTTTAATAAATTTACTTTAGACTGTTCCTCTGACTCTTGCGTGGTTCTGACCCCGCAGACATAGGGTTAAAGATCCCTTGCCCTGACCTCTCGCAAGCTTTGAGTGTCTCTGTTAATTCCCTTGATTTGAAGTCCGTTTGGGTGTCCTCATAGAATCATAGAATCATAGAAATGTAGAGTTGGAAGAGACCACACAGGCCATCCAGTCAACCCCTTACCATACAGGAATACCCTCAAAGCACTCCCGACAGATGGCCATCCAGCCTCTGCTTAAAAACCTCCAAGGAAGGAGACTCCACTACACTCCGAGGCAGCATATTCCACTGCCGGACAGCCCTGACTGTCAGGAAGTTCTTCCTGAGGTTCAGGTGGAATCTCCTTTCCTGCAGCTTGAATCCATTGCTCCTTGTCCTGGTCTCTGGAGCGGCAGAAAACAAGCCCTCTCCCTCCTCTACATGGCATCCCTTCAAATATTTAAACATAGCTATCATGTCCCCTCTTAACCTTCTCTTCTGCAGACTGAACATACTCAGCTCTCTAAGTCTATCCTCATAGGGCTTGGCTTCCAGGCCCTTCACCATTTTGGTCGCCCTCCTCTGGGCCTACTCCAGCTTGACCATGTCCTTCTTGAATTGGGGTGCCCAGAACTGGACACAGTATTCAAGATGAGGTCTAACCAAAGCAGAGTAGAGTGGTACCAGTACCTCCCTCAATCTAGACATCATACTCCTATTGACACAGCCGAGAATTGCATTGGCTTCCTTGGCTGCTGCATCACACTGCTGACTCATGTTCAGCTTGTGGTCTATTAAGACTCCTAGATCCCTTTCACATGTACTGCCATCCAGCCACGTGTCCCCCATCCTATATTTCTGCATTCCATTTTTTCTACCTAAGTGTAGGACCTTACACTTCTCTCTGTTGAATTTCATTTTGTTAACCTTGGCCCAGCTCTCCAGTTTGACCAGGTCATTTTGAATTTTGATCCTGTCCTCTGGCGTATTAGCAACCCCTCCCAATTTGGTGTCATCTGCAAATTTGATCAGCATGCCCTCTATTCCTTCATCCAAGTCATTGATGAAAATATTGAACAGCACTGGGCCCAGGACAGAACCCTGTGGCACCCCACTAGTCACTTCTCTCCAGGATGAAAAGCAGCCATTGGTGAGCACCCTTTGGGAACGGTCAGTCAACCAGTTACAGATCCACCTGACAGTAGCTCTGTCCAGCCCACATTTTACTAGCTTCTTTGCAAGAATGTCATGGGGAACTTTGTCAAAGGCCTTACTGAAATCGAGATATGCTACATCCATAGCATTCCCTTCATCTATCAAGCTAGTAACTCTATCATAAAAAGAGATAAGATTAGTCTGGCATGACTTATTTTTGAGAAATCCATGTTGACTTCTCGTGATTGCGGACATATTTAAAAAAGCCCTTTTTATTGTTTTTAATGTCTCTGGCCAGCCTAAGTTCGTTCTGTGCTGTAGCCTTTCTGACCTTCTCCCTACATCTCCTGGCTACTTGCTTAAATTCTTCTTTGGTGGTTTTCCCCCTCTTCCATTTCCTGTACACGTTTCTCTTAACGCTTAGCTCAGCTGAGAGTTCTTTAGTCAACCATTCTGGTTTCTTCAGATGCCTTCCATTTTTCCTCCTTATTGGCACAGGTTTAGACTGTGCCTTCAGTATCTCCCTTTTAAGGAACTCCCACGCTTCCTGAACTCCTTTCTCTTTCACTATTCTTGACCATGGAATTTCAGCCAGCAGCTCCTTAAGTTTACAGAAGTCCGCTTTTTTAAAATCTAAGATGAGTGTCTGGCTACACTTATCTTCTCCTTCCCACTGAATGCCAAATTCCAATAGGGCATGGTCACTCCCCCCTAAAGATCCAACCACTTCTACCTCATTAACAAGGTCATCCCTATTGGTCAGGATCAGATCGAGAATATTTGATCCTCTTGTGGCCTCTTCCACCTTCTGGACCATGAAATTGTCTGCAAGACAAGCAAGAAACTTGCTGGACCTTGCTGTCTTGGCAGAGTTTGACTGCCAACATATATCCGGGTAATTGAAATCTCCTATTATTACTGTATCTCTCCTTTTTGAATGCACGGTCATTTGGTTGAGGAAGGCATCATCAAGGTCCTCAGTCTGGGTTGGAGGTCTGTAGTAAACCCCCACCAGAATATCCCTATTGTTCCTCGCTCCCTTAATTCTTACCCAGATGCTTTCGACCTGGCTTTCTGGGTTTAAGTCATGGATCTCTTCACAGGTGAAAACATCCTTGACATACAAGGCTACTCCTCCTCCTTTCTTGTTTGGTCTATTTCTACAAAATAGGCTATACCCCTCTATTCCTAAATTCCAATCCTGAGACTCATCCCACCAGGTCTCAGTGATGCCTATCAAATCATATTTATTTTGTTGTACTAGGAGTTCAAGTTCATCTTGCTTGTTTCCCATACTCTGCGCATTAGTGTAGAGACACTTAAATCCCCGGGCCCTTCCTGCAAGTCCTGTACTATAGTTTCTACTCCTCCCACCATTGGACGCTTGTACTACTTGGTCAATATCATTTGGGCCTTTTCCCCCTGCACTCGCCGAGTCTTTGCCCTGAAAAATATTGTCTCCCTCCCCAGCAGAACTTAGTTTAAAGACCTCTTAATCCTCTGTGCAAGACTGTTTGCAAAAACATTCCTGCCAAGTTTCGTAAGGTGCAGCCCATCCCTTGCCAGAAGCGCACGTTCATGGAAATTCAGGCCGTGTTCCAAAAACCCAAACCCTTGCCGGCGGCACCATGTGCAGAGCCAGTTGTTGACCTCTGCTGTTGCCCTTTCCCTACATACACCATATCCTTGAACAGGGAGATACCCCCAATTTTCAGGGTAACAGAGGAATCAAACTATTCTTGCTGATCTGCTACAAATCATCCAGAGATCTATTACGGTAGTAGATCCTGACTCACTTTCTGAACCAACATTTCCCTCCTTAACGATCAGGGCCATAGACTTGGGGTACTCCTAAATTCACAGAGCAACTGTGGTATAGTGGTTTGAGTGTTGGGCTACGACTCTGGGAATTCAGTTCCCTGCTTAGCCATGAAAACCAAGTCGGTGACCTTCAGCAAGTCATATGCTTTCAGCTTTAGAAGAAGGCCATGGCAAACCTCCTGTGAATAATCTTGCTGAGAAAAGCTTACAATATAGTCACCATAAGTTGAAAAGACACAACGACTCCTAGATTCAGGTTTATTGTCACTAGAGATTTAGGAGACTATGTAGCAAAGAGTTTTCCATCAACTTGTATGTTACTTCTCCTGGTCAGACACAACTTGGCCATAGCTGCCCATGCTTAGTAACTTGTAGGACTAACAGCTGCAGTATGTTGTATTTCGAATTGCCTTGTGAGACTTTACAGAAATTGCAGTTGGTTCAAAGTACATCAACCATTGTTGGTGTACTTTGTTGTTGGCTGTTGGCCGGATCCAGTCAGTGAGAATATACCTTGTTCATGGTTATTAATTCTGCCATTTAAACTCCATATGGCTTAGAACTTGAGAACTTATGGGAATGCCTGCTTCTATGCCTCCATGTATATGTATTCAGGCTCCTCCAGGTGTTTTTGCCATCTGAGGTCAGGCAGGTGGCAACCAATGTCCCTTCTCAATCATAGGCCCCCATTTATGAAATTATTTTCCTTCAGCAACACTGTTATATTTCTGCGCTAGTCAGAGACTTTTTAAAAATTTCTCTTTTATGTATTTTATTTCAAAATAATATGATATATCACTATATTTCTTTCGATATTGATTTTTTTTATTTCTTTTAATTCATAAACTACCCTGGAAGCCTTGCTGAAATGAAGCATGTAAGCGTTTAAACAAGAAAATTAACAGAGTTGGTTTCAGTGGCTCTACTCTAAGCATAACTGAGGCCATTTCCTCACTAGACTGTTATTGTGCGATTATTCCACTTTCAACATCCTATGGAATCCTGGGGTTTGCAGTTTAGGGAGAGGCCTTTGAGTCTCCTCCCTAAACTGAACACCTCAAGATTCCACAGGATGTTGAAAGTGGAATAATAGCACTGTAGTGCAAAAATGGCCTAAGTCTGGCTCCAATTGTTCTTTGAAAACAATTTGGCTTATTGGCTGTTTTATATTCTAGTATCTTTGGGTTCCTTCTGGGAAAGAATTTATCTGTCCCTCTGATCTCTTTCAGAGATTAATGGAAGCACTTATTTCTAAAGTAATTTAGAGATTATCTGTGTAGAACATGAGATAAATTGAATCTTAATCTCTCATTACTGTACTTGTTTATATTAATATAATAAGTATGCATTTGGATAAGAAGATGCCTTTGAATCTTAAGATAAGATAGCAACACAAGCAGAGCAGTCAAACTGATGTAATTGAGGCAAATATCAATTAATGGTAATGAAGATGAATTCTCTTTTTTCTGTGTTTTCAAACATGAAAATTAATGCTGTGCAAGAAGAAGAGTTAATGGAATCTTTCCTCCTTCATTGTTTTATAACAGCCTTAATGGTTTTTATTAGAAATCATTAATTTCCTTTATTTGCATTGCTTTTTGTGAATTATTTAAAAATGTCTTCTGTACTATTTCTCTAAAAGTATAATTCTAGAAAATCAAATAACTCTTAACTGGACAATGGTAAATAGCTCTTAAATAAGAGGCCTGATAGTTGTGAACAATACCGATTTTTTTTAAAAAACTGTGAGAGTAAGGATTGCTATAGTTCACATACCTTGCAACAAATCATGGTTATTAATTCTGCCTCAAGCACTCCGCCGCTGACAGTACACACCCCCTTGATATTTATTCTAATAATTACTTTCACTGCTTCCATTCCTAGTTGCAGTTCTTAACAAGCAGCTGCCAAGACCACGATTCACTCGCTTAGAGAGAACAAAGGACCACCATCCACTAGGGGCCATATTTCATATGATACGGCCTTCTACTGAGTCCAACTATTTTTATCTCATCCTGTACTTTCTCAAATAAATTTCAGTGGGGCAAGTATTTCAGTTGAGGTTTCTCTGTAGCTGTTTGGTAAGGGTTAGAGTGAGATGAAGATGAAGATACCCATAGAAGGTGAGCAGGGAAATATGCTGACATTTTGTGAGGACTTTTGTAATTTACCTTATGCAAACTGGATGAAGTGGCCAACTTTTTTTTTTCTTCACAGTTACTTTTAGCATTATTTATAAGCATTCCAAGGAGTGTGTCCATGTTGGGGAGCTACAGAAAACCTCATACCAGTATGAGATGTTTTCAAGCAAAAAAAACAAAACAACCACTTTAATATACATCAAAAGAAAGCCCCAAAGCCTCAAAATGCAAAGGTCTCCCACACTTTTTCTAAGAGCGGCAAAAGAAAATCTCCTACTCACTTTCATAGCAGACCAACGGAGTTACAAAGGTGACTGTGGGTGCAGGTGTGTATTCAGCTCACTTTTAAAATGTATCTAGAACATGCAAGGAAATAGGAACACATTCTATCTGGGAGCAGCAGAGGGGGCAACAAAGCTTACTTCACAAAGGAAGTACTGGAGGGCAAGATAAAAGTTTTCATAGAAACAGTGGCCCTTTCCGCACCAGGCAATTAGAACAGGGCAGTGCGTCCTCGCACAGAGGTCGTCTGCACCTTGGAGTGGACTAGGAGAGGACTACTTACCAGAGATCTGCACCTCAGTCTGCTCCAAGATGACCCCAAGTGGTCCTCCAGCGTGTTTTTGAAAGACCGGAAAAAACAGGTCTTTATTTTCCTGGAACGCGCCATTGCATTCCTGCTCTCTTGTGCAGATTTGCAGGCTCGCACCAATGTGAGCCTGCTATCTGCGGAGGGCGGGTTTTAGGAGTGGTGAGCTTCAGCAGTTGGTCAGAACCCACGACCAAACAGAAGCCGCCATTTTGGAAGCCGGAGCAGTGCGGATCTACAGAACTCGCACTGCTCCGATTCGCCCTGGACCAAGGAGGAGCCCTGCAGAAGGGCTTCAGGGACAGTCCACGTTGCTTCGGACCCCAGAAGAAGCGGTGAGTAACAGCACGGAGCGATTCCCTCGCCTCATACGGAAAGGGCCAGTATGGCATTAGTCACTTTGTGAGGGTGACTACCGATATATTCTGACAGGCACTGGTCATCTCATAGCTCTGCTCAGCTCTCCCTCCTCTTTTGAGATTCTTTGTATATCTGTGTTCAGTTTACTGTACTACTGTTTTCTCCTGTGCTATTTATATGGTGGCACTGTTACCCTCAAATGGGGTATTAATTACAGTAGCCCCTCCACATTCATGAGAGTTCAGGGTGTAGAACACTCGTGAAAGTGGAAAAACCGTGAATAACTCCCCTCCCTGTGATTCCCCTCCCGTTCCCTGTGGAGCTTCTCCCCCACACACACACATTCATTTGCCTCTGGAGCCAGCATGGCGGAGAGGGGGGAAGACAACCTAAAAGGTTTACTGGTACTTTCCTCTCAGACAGAGAAGAGGGGAGTTTTGGAATTTTAATTACTTCCAGCAACCATCTCGAGAAAGGAGTAAGAGCAAAGAGAGCACCTGACCATTCAGTAGCAAATACACAGCAGAATGTGCAACCACATGACAGAAAGGCCACACCTTCAGCAGTGAGATGGGGCTTTGCTCACCCAAAAGGAAAAAAAAAAACCATCCATTTTAAACACAAGGCTCGCAAGCCTGGAATGAGGAATGCAAGGGATGGGAGGAAGAAAATGGAGGGGGAGGCAAGCATGTGCCTCACAAATAATCAAATTGGCAAAGGTCAAACCCACATATGTGGAGGTAGGACTTAATTCTAATTAAGAGGGCTGCAAGACGCAGGGTAACTAGCAGGATCTTTCTACCAATGTTTATGGGATCCTTGCAGTCAAAAACTCAAAAGTAGAATAAAAATGTTTTTATTGAGGGGAATTCACTCATACATGCATGCAAGATTCAGACATTCACACACTCATACAAGGGCTAGCCAAAGAAAAGGGAGGAAATTTATGGATAGCAAGGCTTAGGTTTTCGGGGAATAATCACCAGTCTAGAAGAGCAGTGAAGAAATAATGGTGGCTTAGACTTGCATCTAAGGGCAGTACAGATTGGAATTCAAAGCGACACAGCAGTGTTCAGCATTTGAGGTACTGCAACTATCTGGTCAAAATGGAGAATTTCTTTTTTTATTATGTCTTTGCTTTTATATATATATATATATAAAGATGGAGAATTTTAAAACCCAAAATCTGCCTGGAGGGCAAGGGGTGTAAATGGATCTCTGCCTGGACAAACAATGGAGATTGCATAGTGGACAATGAGATCCAGATTGCATTGATGATCTCAGTGTTAGGTGACTAGCAATTACTGGATATCATAATAGGTCTGTAATAGTGGACAGGAAAAATGAAGAATGTGGAAGATGTCTGTGTGCTAGGAAGGAGAACTGAACTAATCATTTGTTTGAGGAGAATTTTCCTTTGCAATTGTGTGATGGCAGTGATGTTAGAGCTTGGTTTAAGCCTATTATCTCTAGAGTTTCCTTGTGATTGTTCTGACAATGGCCTATGCCATGCCTAGAGGGGATCTCTGACCTGCTTTGCAACATACGTGATCAGCCAGTAATTTTCCTCTATCCAGCATTGCCTTACAGCCACATCAGGATTCATTTTATATCTATGCAAGTTAATACATATTGCCAATTAAGTTACATTTTGCTGATTAAGCCATATCAAATGGGTGATGGGGGGTGCAGGCTGGCAACAGCACATGTGTTGTCAAAGACAGACAGGAAAGAGATTTCCCAAATTTCCATGACCTCATTTATAGAATTAAATATTTAAATACAGTTCATCTCACTATAATGGAACAGGTGACCTACTTGCCTGTTCAGTCTGCTGTCCAGGTCTTAACTCTTGATGGGCAAGTTCAAGGCCTCTGCTTTTCTTTCTTTCTTTATACTACACTTGGACTGGACTGTGCTTCAAATAGAGGATACTTCAATAAAGGACTGAACTCTAATATCCTTTGACACAGATGGGTGTCCTTTGTGAAGAAAGCACATGGTTGTCCTAGGAAGAACAACAATTCTGATTACTATTCATTTTCTTTTTGAAGTAGCTGCATTGAATAAGAAGGTGCCCCCTTGCACACTTCAAGTTATTCTTGTCTTATGTCTATGTTAAGAGGTAACTGAAGTGAATAAGGAAAAATTTGATTATGGTCAAGGGCCAACACATTTTCTAGGGCAATGAAATGAAATGTGCGGCCTACACACAATTGAAAGGGTTTGTTTAAGACAAGAGCCAATACAAGAGGCCATCCTTGTGAAAGTGGTTTAAGTCTTTAGAAGGTCAAAGGCCAGTTGTACGGAACACTCAGACATTGCATCAAAATATGAACACAAACCCATTGAAGAGCTCTAAGGTCAGGATTCAGATTGTTTGAGCCTCCAAGTTAGTGCACTCTGTGCAATTCCTGTATTGCATTTGAGGGCTAATATAACTGTTAAGTTGATTGGTTCATTGTTGCTCAGGGATCACACAGTTTAAACATTTCAGCATGTGTTTGTTTTTAAAAATTATATGTTGCTTTGAGGAAACATTTGCCACAATTACAACAACTCATTTGAGAATTAGAAAAGAGAGGACATCTATTAAATAAAAGGAATTAAGCACAAGAAAATTAGCAACAATATAAATTGTTTTGTGGTTCTTTCCCTTTCCTGCAGTCCCTCTTCTTCGTACCTTTCCTCTTCAGTATGCCATTTCCCCTTGACAGACAGCTGCTCTTAATGATATTGACAATCCATCAGAATCTTGTTTGGTCTTTAGGCTCATGACATCTGTTCTTTGGGAACATCACTGCAGTTGTAAACAGTCTTCTAGGTAATTTAGCTTGTGCAAAGTTCCATTACTCTGAAGAATTTACACTCATTTACAACCCTGACACATTTGCTCTAGACTTCCGACTACCCCGTCTCATCACCACCATGCACATTAATCAGGTTCAGAGTAGGTCGTGCATGGAAATGAACTGAAATGTATTCATTAATGCCCAGATCTGAAGTATTGTGCATTAGTTCTTCTGTCTGCAACATGGCTGTAGTGTCCATTCACAAACAGTCATTCTCCTCACAGTCATAATTTGTTGTTATTGTTGTAGTCATCATTATTATTTTCTTCCATCCAATATCAAAATATCTCAAGGTAGAGACAACAGAACATTTAAAAACAAAGTATAACCGAATAACAAGTCTAAATGATGTAAAACAATTTTGTGATGGCACTGCTTTTTCAGGTCATGATCCTTACGCACTAAAAGCACTAAAAGCTTTGATAAAGACACAAACTTGGCAAAGTTAGCAAAGTGAAGACAATGTTAGGGCCCACTTGTCCTCCAGGGAAAAGGAACTCCATAATCAGGCCTTCAGTTGAGAAGGTTCTCCTGTCTC
The DNA here is from genome assembly GCA_030412105.1 of Cyclura pinguis. Classification (NCBI taxonomy): domain Eukaryota; kingdom Metazoa; phylum Chordata; class Lepidosauria; order Squamata; family Iguanidae; genus Cyclura; species Cyclura pinguis. The sequence continues at coordinate 160,052,916 of CM059603.1, read as the reverse complement.
TCAAAACTGTTCCCAATGGTAGGAAACACTGGAGGACTTCCCCTTCAGAGGTCAGAGGATGGCAGTGATGTATTTAAGTCTTTTACTCCAAGTCTCAAGTCAAGTCTTCAAGTCTCTACCTCCAAGTCTCAAATTGAGTCTCAAGTCCTTGCAAGATAACTCAAGTCAAGTCTCACGTCTGGGAGCCAAATTTAACAGAAAAAAAGGAGGGGGTGGGGTGGGGTTTAAGTTCCAATAATTAGAAAATCAAGGCCCCATACTGTCACTCCCTTTCCCACCTTGCCTCAGCAATGCTTCAGACAGACTTAAAATTTCCTTTAAGAGTTTAAACTTTAAGGGAATGCAGTATACCTAGCCTGGTGGCTTCCTCATGAATAATCAGGATTTGATTTAAACCTCCAGACCCACAGATTCTGGCCTTTCACTTCTTTGCCTTCCAAGCCTCCTTTATTCCCCCATTGCTTCAACCAGATTTTAAATCCTCCAGATCTGTGGATTCCCGCCAGATTTTAAACCCTCCAGCTCTATTGATTCCTGCCTTTCACTCCCTCTGCCTTCCAAGCCTCCTTTACTCTAGAGCACGTGCGTCACTAAGAAAAAAAAAAGACAAGTCTCAAGTCTAGTTGAGTCGATCCATGATTTTTTTTATTAAAATAAATCAGCAATAATATTTTAAAAAGCATACATTCATTTTTCCATACATTACTACCTTACCCCCTTACCCTCATTTCCATTTTTTTTGTGCTTTCCCCAATTTATGTCCATTTTTTCTCTATTTTTACCAACACCTCTTTATACATCATCCTTTTTTCTTAGCTTGTTATGTTCATGATAGACTTCAATAGTCACAAATGTTACAGGTATTATAAATGTTACAAATATGACTTTACCTTCTCACTTACTGTATGGACATAAATATACAAACTTATCACCACTAACCTGTTTCTACTTTCATTTCTACGACCTTATTTAAAATCTTTTTTCTTCTTACATTTTAACCAATACATCACACATTTTCATTCTTGTTCAAATTTTTGAATGGAAATATTTTTTAATAAGTTGGAGAGCTTTTCTGTCTCTATCCTCTTCATAATTCTTAATTTCCATTCCTCTAAATTCAATTCTATTTTCTTTTTCCAATGCTGTGCATAGGTTACCTGGCAGCTGTTATAAGATATAAAAGTATCCGGGTTCATGATTTATTGACGAGTCAAGTCCAAGTCAAGTCATTAAAGCAACTTGAGACGGACTCGAGTCTACATCACTGGGGGGTGGGGAGGTATATATGGGGGGGTCATTCTGCACTGGCATAATTATTTATATGCCTAATCAAAAACACAAATGTAGTGTATTTTAGATTAGGGTATTAGAAAACATTCTGTGATAAGGTGGCTGTAGGCTTTCCTAGGGTCTAAAGTCTTAACAATAACACTCCAGGCTTGGTAAGCTACTTTGAGATGTAGTGAGGCCGTTCAGAAGCTTTGGTTGTGTGAAAGCAGCCTATTTTCCAACCTATTTTCAGAGATACATAATACATTATTTTTATAAAGCATGCTGTGCAGCAAGTCAAGTCGCAAGTCAAAACTCTGTCTGATGGAGTTTTGGAAAGGGACTTCCATCTAAGATGATTTTCTTTACAAGACAGGTTCCAAATAACCTAATTTCTCTTGAAGGTCTTGAAGGTCTTTCAGGGCACAGGGCCTTTTCAATTATATTTTCTACATTATACAATTTCCAGGGAAGAAACCTACCTGAGTTCCTTTTTTTATCTTTAAAAGAAATGCAAAGCTTTCCCTGTAATCAAAACCTGTAATTATTTCACATGGGATACCATCGGACAGTACACTCTATTGCATTCTGTTCATGAAATGCATTAGTTACTTTCCCCAAAATGTAGGGTAAAGCAACGAATGCATTTCATGAAGTAATAAAGCACACCTAGTAATTGAAGTAAACAGTCTAATGCACAAAACCCATAAACTATTGGTACTGCATAAACACTAATTACTGTCAATTAGTTATACCACTTACTTGGGGAGAATTTGCTGACTGTGGCATTGGCTGCCATCTCAGTGGCCACCATCTTATGAGATGATTGGCTTCTTCTTCCAAGGTTCCCCCATGGTTTTGCAGGCCTGGTAAGAAGGAACCTATCAGCATCTGTTGGAGAAGGGGCCTCCCTGGTACTGGACACTAAGACCTAGGTGGAGTGGAGGAATTAATCCAGAGATCCTCTGCTTCTCAGGCTATCGGGCTTCAAATGCGTTTTCCACCCACTCACCCGCTGTCATTATGATTTAATTTCTTGGATTGTTAATGCCCATTCTAGTTGTTGTTACTTTCTAGCTATGTATGTTTCTTTGTCACACTTTTGGTGATGTGGCATGAGACAAAACCCAGAAAACAGAGCTCCTGGGTTTTGTAACATCTTTCCCAGGTTCTTACCATTTGGGGTAGTGAGGGTGAGTTATACAGGATAACATCCAACTAGGAAGCAGGACCTTCCTCACCCATGATGGAAAGGGACCATGCGATTGCTCCTCAGCCACCATATCCATGCTACTTTCTGCTTCAGATCAGGAGGCTAACTTTCCAGATACATCTGCTTGGGTTATGTTGGTTGAAGGATCTTTGTCTAATGCTATGCTAACCTTTAATAAAGTTGCAGCTGATCTTCTTCGCATTGCTAGCATTTAAGTCTTTGTGTATTGGTGACTCTCCCCAGATCGCTAACTTATCACTAGGCCAGCAAATAACATTCAGAGTGAAGCAAATTACAGAACAAATAAATACAGTAATAAAAGCAAACTGGCTTGGCAGAATCCATGAAGACCTTCTGTGAATAAAATTCTGTTTATCTCCTGTTAAAAGAACCAGCGGAAGTAATCTTAGAATCACTGGCAATAATCTTTGAGAATTCCTGGAGAAAAAGAGAAGTCCAAGCAGACAGGAGAAGGGCAAATGTTGTCCCCATCTTCAAAAAAGAAATCAAGAGGACTCAAATAATTATCATCCAATCAACCTGACATCAATACCAGGAAAATTCTGGAACAGATCATTAAACAAATAGTCTGTAATCACTTAGAAAGGAGTGCTGTGGGTGTTAAAAGTCAACATGGGACCTCACCTGGAATACTGTGTCCAATACTGGGAAGTTCCAGTTCAAGAAGAATATTGACAAGTGGGAACATGTCCAGACAAGAGTGGTCATGATGGTAAAAGATCTGGAAACCTAGCCACATGAGGAACAACTTATAAAGCTGGATATATTTAGAAAGGAAAAGAGAAGACTGAGAGGTGACATGATAGTCATATTTAAATATCTGAAAGGATGTCATATTGAAGATTGAGAAAGCTTGTTTTCTGTTGCTCCAGAGACTAGAACATGGTGCAATGGATTCAAACCACAGGAAACAAGAGTATATCTAAACATCAGAAAGAACTTCTTAATGGTAAGAGTAGTCTTACAATAGAATATGCTGCTATGACAATTTTTAAACAGAGGCTGAATTGACATCTGTCAGGACCACTTTGATGGAATATTCCCTTCGTGGCATTGTTTTTTTGCATGGATGGCTGGAATTTAGGATCAGACATATGAATCTGTAACTTAGAGTTGCACCCACATAGACAATCCATATTCATGGTCCCTATGCAGTCACAATTGCGGCACTATTGTCACAAAATTAATTACCTCCCTGACCTACTTTACTAGGATCCTTTGGTCCTGTCTAAATCCAAAATTACACACAGATGTACAGTTGCAAACATCTAAATCCCAAACAGCTCTACCAACATGGTGAACAGTCACCTCTTTCAAACTGTTATTACTTTGTATGGTTTCTGACTAAAGAGAAGTTTGGAGAAATATTTCTCTTTAGTGTAATTTCTTCTTATATTGTTATTTCCATACTGGTAAAGAATCAATATATTCCCATCTAAGCAGTTAAGATGGCAACCCAACTTAAAACACCCCAACACATCACAGAAGAGAGATTCATCTAAATTACAAGGCCTTATTTCTAATTAAATATGTTTACTAGAAATTGGCCATGTGAAAAGCCCATTTTAAGCTGTATGAAAAACCAGAGAAAAGGAAATTTTAATACTCATAAGATTCAACAGTAATCCATTTCATTTTGTCTATGACTATGGTAGCTTGAAAGTGTTCTGTCAGTCTTCTTCAAAATCTAAAGCAATATGATTTGTTGAGCAGCAGAATCACAGCTGCTTCCAGCCTCACATCTATTCCATCTGGTAGCAGCATTGCTTCATTAAGACCTCACCAGCACCCGCACACATAAAGCAAATCTTTCTATGAGTACATGTTCATTTATTTTCAATTCTGAATTGATAGTGTGGCATGCCATCTGTATTATCAGAGGCAATAATGAATGTCAGACAGGATTTTCCTTTGCAAATAATGCCAATCACAATTTTGTTTCAGGACAGATTGCAACTGACAGATTGTACAACTCCTACAACATCTGTGCTCAACTTCTATATAAATCAGGTTAAAATGAAGATTGAACAGTTAGAAGGCACCACAGAACACTTCACAGCACTGCAAACATCAAGGTTATGTCAAAGATTTCAGCTTGGCACAACAAAATAAATAAATAAAAAGGCTGGATTAATCTGGAGGCTGCAAATAACTAGAGTGGTCTATCGATTTGCAGAAAATTATAGAATCTGCTGAGTGCACTAGAAACATTAAAGCTCTAGTGTGGTAAAGTGGTTAGAGCATTGGACTACAACCCTGGAGACCGAGATTCAGTCATGAAAACCCACTGGGTGATCTTGGACAAGACACATGCTCTCAGCCTCAGAGGAAGGCAAAGACAAACCCCTCCACTGAATAAATTTTGCCAAGTAAACCCTGTGATAGATTTGCCTTAGTGTCACCATAAATTGGAAATGACTAAAGAAACAACAACAATATAGTACTAGGAAGCACATCAATTCCACTGAAGGAATGCTGCTCTGATTGGCAGTGCCAACCAATCTGACTAGCTATGTCCCAAGGCCATGAACCTGGTGCTTTTGGTATATGTGCTGCTGCTTTGGCATCAGAAGTTGGCATAGAGGATACATGACATACATGCACCTAGAGGGACCAAAGATCACTCACATATTTGTCATCCAGATGGCTTCCAAGGAGAGCAACCATATGTGCCTGAAATATGATAGTAACTGAAAAAGGAGCATTATATTGAGTTAGGCAAGTGGTCCATCTGCCCTGATATTCTAACTCACAGTGGATCACCATCACAGTATAAAGTAAGAGTATTTTCTTTGCCTCATATCTGAGGCCCTTGTGAACTGGTGATGCTGGAGAGCTGAACATGGAACTATGTGCCAGAAAGCATGTGTTCTATCACTGATTTAGAGCCTTTGCCATGATCAGGGCTGTCCCAAGACATTCTTATTCCTCTGGTGAGGAACAAGGGGGCATCCATTGCTATTCCATAGGCAAATGCTAACCAATTTGGTAGCTGAACCTTTCTCAAATACTACTGATGTGACAGTAGTCTCCACCACAACTTAAACAGAAACAACAGTAACATATGGGACAAATTCCAGCCCATTTAGTATACACCTGTCTCTCCAGTACTCTGGTGCTGTTTCCTGGCATCTGCATGGTATCTGATGGCTTCATTCTACCTAATGGTAGAATTTGCCTTGCCATGGTTTAGAATGATTGCAAAAGACAGGTTGTATCCCAGCTTTCATTGGATTGTGCTGTGACCATTCATACTATTCAGGTCATGGTCCCAGCTTTGAAGATCAGAATTTTAGTCAATACTACACCATGGTTTATTCACTAGCTTGTAAAAACTACTGTTTTCACACCTTGAGGGATGCCAGCTTGTCTGCCTGCAATGCTGCAGGGTTTGTTGTTTGCACTTTCATCAGGCATTGGTGTTAATACATTCTGTTCTCACTTCTTCTGTTGTAGGAGTAGGGAAAAAGTAGACATCAGCGTACGCATATATTAACAAGATCCAGTGTTTTTAGATATAAACATTTTTAATGTTAGATTAGATTAAAACATTTTTAACTGATGCAAAAACAAATGAGTTTAAAAACCCATTCGGTTTAAAAACTCATTTTTTTGTTTAGTTTTTAGAATTTGTCTTTGTCCCCCCAAAAATATACTTAAGATATAAGTAGACTACAGGGGATCTCTGGTGGTCCTAGTTTTCAACATGCAACTTAAATGTGAATTCCAGGACCTCACTACTACATTTCCTATATCAGGACTGGGAACGTACATAGAGTTGGTAGGCTTAATCAGCCTGGAGGGCCACTCCCATTTCCTGGCTGTGACCCTTCCCATTTCTCCCCGAATTGTCCAATTCATTTTTTTTTCTTCAAAAATTAGACAATGGCATCATCCCTGAGACATCAGCTATTTGTGCACTAGAGTATTATAGTGCTATTATTCCACTTTCAACATCTTATAGAATCCTGGAGTTTGCAATTTAGAGAGGGACTTCAAAAGCCCCTCCCTGAATTGCAACCCCCAGGATTCTATAGGATGTTGATAGTGAAATAATAGCACTATAACAGTCACGTGCGCAAATGGCTATCCAGGAGATGACTGATCATTTTGCAGCGTTGTGGTCGCCCTCCCAACAGTTTTAAACCCATGCAGAACTTTTTTTTTTCCAAATCTATAAGTGACTGTACACTAGGCTTGTAATTTTTTGTACATACTATTCTTGCAAAAAGAATGAATAATTTTACAATTCTCATCACTGCTGTGAGAAAATTGTCACATGATGTACAGTTTCTATCAGCTATTAGTAGTTCCGGACCTATTCTTTAACCCCCAAAAATGTATGTGGAGGATGTTTGTTTTTGTTTTGTGCAGAAAGCAAGTGTTCTGCACAGAAAACCACAAATACAGGAAATATTGTTTTCTATGCAGGAAAATTGTTTTCTCTTCATAAAATTCTGTTTTCTACATAGGACACTTGATTTCTGTGCAGAAAATGGCATTTTCTGTGGAAAAAAAATCCCCTAGTACATTCATGTTTCATGTAGAATAAGCCCAGAATTGCAAACATTGTCATTCACCTGGGATTCTCCTCATCAGGGTTACTCAACATTCGAGTAACTTGTTTTTGACCAATTTTTGGAACAATTTTCAAATATCCTTCCCATCCCTAATGGAGACATGCTTCCATATGTATCACTCAAAGAGACTGAAAACAATTGAAGAAGCCCCAAATACAGTAAACGGCCAGTCACATCCCTCAGATAATTGATGGATCTCATTGGCTATCTTTTGGTGAAAAAAAATATCAAAACAAACTAATTGGGGAGGCACAGAAGATCTTTAACGACCAAGAAAAACAGTGTTATCCACTACAAGAAACAGAGAGGTCACATTATGCTCATCTCTGTTGTCACGTGCTTGGTGCCAACATGTACCATAGGAGCAAATGGGGGACTTTCAGGAATTGTGGCATTAAAGTTAATGATTTTTTAAAACAAAACTACAGAGTGAATACTCTGCTTTAGAGGTCTAGCATAGAGTAATGGTTTAAGTGCTAGACTATGATCTGAAGACAAGTTCAATTCCCCACTTGGCCAGGGAAACCTACTGGGTGACCTTGGGTGCATCACACAGTCTCAGCCCAGAAAACCCCGTGATAAGTTCACCATAAGTTGGAAATGGCTTGAAGGCACAAAACAACAAACTTTGCCTTAAAAAAGAACCTTAAGCAGTGTGATAAAATGGCTCCCTTCTATTTTTTTTTTCTTACAAAAGATGCCCCATAGTTTTCCAAACGTGCTCAGTCCTTGTCCAGCTCTTTTTCTTTTTATTCTTGAATCTATTCATTTGCAACTAAGCTATTTTTAAAGACCTGGGGAATTTCCCAAGGAAGGAGGAGCCACATTATCTGTGGCTGGACCAGAGCTCTGAAATGTTCCCTATGTAGCCAATGATTCCCAGAGCTTTTCAGATGGTATGCTTTTCTACCTGAATAATTAACAAATTTGTAGTCCCCCATAACTTTTTCAAGCTTTGGAGTGCACTCACTGGGCTGCCAAAATTACAACTTTTCAATCTTAAAGTTTTAATCTAGGGAATAATACTGAGCAGAGAGGGCCCCAACTTCACTACACTGTTCTAGTGATGGTTCCTTCCTTACCAGTCTCATCTCTAAAAACAAGAAGTACCACCTTTGGATATGGTATTCTCATGCAACCATACTTATGTCTTTCGCAGAGGGATATCCTTACCACTGCTGTTATATTCACAGATGTGTTGATCCCAAATAAAAAAAAGGGAATGATTAGTGATTACTTCAAAGGACACTCTATTCATATAATTTTAGTTTTCAAAGAGCCAGAATTTCTAATTTAAATGAAATATAATTGTCCATGTTTCTCTCAATCTGTTTTAGGTTACAGCTGGCTTAAGAAATTCCCTCTTCCAATCCAGCCTGTGCTTGTGATAGTATCACACCAAGCCTTTAGAAATAGCGTCAGTATACAGCTTAGGTGGACATTAACAATCTGGATAAACCAAAATTGGGAAAAATCGCAATTGTAACTTTGTTTTGTTTTTTCACATGCTTCTTGACACATTTGTAGTTTATTGGAAATTTCAATATTCCCTTATCATTCCCTGAAGAAGATCAGCTTAATGGTCTTAATTTCTTAGAGAATAGCTAGCAAATCCTTGAAAAAGGTTACGTTTCCCATACCATATCTGGAATTCTCCATTCTATACTGCCCATATTTTCCCTGGATGAAGCACCTTGCCTTTAACTGCCACTAAATGATCTAAATAGCATTAGAAGCAAAGAGGCATTTGTAGAGCTTCCCAGGGTGTAAGCTCTTTCGAGGAAACTCTATGAAAGCTAAAACTGTTAGGAATGAGCCTTTTTTAAAGAAAAGTAGCAGAAAAAGCATGCATCAATATCCATGTTGCTTCCCTGAACTAAACTGACTAAGAAAATAAAACAAGGCATGTAGTTTCAGGTTACAAGCTTGGAAAACTTACTAATGGATTTTACAATTACATATACATTGGGGAGCCTGAATCCTAACTAGCTAATGGATAGATAAGGCAAAACAGTAGTTTCATTGTTGACTCACCATCTTCTTGGTAGAGATACGAGGCATGGTCAGAAAGAAGGAAGTAAACGCAAAAAAATGGCAAGGAAAAGAGAAAGATCTGAGAAGAGGGGTCTTCTATAGAGTCAATGACCCTAGGAACTGTCTTGAGTCACACGATCCACTTACTTGGATACCAAAGATACTTAAAGTGATACATTTAAATAAAATAGCATCAAGTGGTGAAAATGTATATGAAAAGAGAAAAGGCTTTATCATGCAAAGGGAAAAAAATCTATACTACCTAAGCACAAATTGCCTAGAACAAGGGTGGGAGAGTCAGAATGATGAAATTTTAGAATTAACACTTGCAGACATTAGAGAAAGGGAGCTCTGAAGAGCATGCCTGCCCTTTTGCTTCACCTTTCTATTTATTTACTTAATCTATGTTATCAAGCCTTTTCCTTCCTGCCTGCCAGCCAGGATAGATCACTTCCCCCTTCTTCCAAAAGATATATATATAGTCCTAGGTCTCCCTTGGGAGGGCAAGACAGCATTCAGGAAGTTCTTGCTTCAGGATGCCTTATACTCAGTCAAGAGAGCCAGCTATTAGGGGCTCTTGTACTGATTTTTTTTACATATATATCTATATCTATTCTTTCCTCTCCAAGATGGATTTTCTGAAACAATAAATGTAAAGTGTTTATTTTTATTTTTTTTACTGTGCAAGAGAATCTGGAATAATTTTTCTCCTGCTTATTACCAAAGCTCACACTACACTGGCTGTACTGTGATCTGCTTGATATAGATACACAATTTTTCTACAGATATTGCATTTTCTCTCCAAAACTATAGTAGTTGGTAGGTTACAGTTAAAATTCCATCTGCATGTTTCAGTTCTTGAAAATACTACTATAGGTTTACTTCAATTAACAAAGTAGATGTATTCCTGAGCATTATTTTGTTAACAGCAAATTTGACACTACAGGCAGAAATAACAAGGAAACAAGAGCAAAACAAAAGAAAAAAAAAGAGCAGGTCACCAAGTTTCATTAAGCCTTTTGTTCAAAAAACCCACAAGGTGCACATGTGAAATAAAGCAACCTGGTTAAGTGAATTTAAAAAAAAAGTTTGAGAAACCACTTGACAGCTTCTTTCAAAATGCAGCCAGGGATTGATTGATTTTATTTTATTTTATTTTACTCTTCCATCAATCTCCAATTTACTTATGAATTCCATTTTGTTGGCCATATCTGTGCTTTTTTTTAAAAAAAAAATGAGGGACAGCTGGTGAGGCAGGTTTATCTTTTTCCCTGTCTTCTATTTTATGCTGTTGATACATGCTCAGTAAGGGTTTCTGAAGGCAGCTACTATTCACGTTAACTATTTCAGGCAGCTACAGACAGCTACAATAGGATCAGCTACAGCAGAATCCCAGGCATTTCTAGATCAAGCCATATTGCATTGTTCATTGCAAACATATTGCTGCAACTTAGTTCAGAATGTCTGTGTTTCTCAAGCCTTTCTGTATACCCTCCCAATGCTGATACTCCAAAAAAACAGACCCTTCCAGCTAGACAGAGGACAAGGAGAAAAGAATGCAGCTTAGTTAGGACAAAAGTCTCTGTAAAAAGCTCATTTGACAAGACTTTTTTGTCTGAGGGATGTCTCTATATAGTGCCCAGATATAATAGTATGGATTCAGCATATCAGTCCCCTAATCTTCCTTCCACCATGAGAGAATAGATGGTTTGAGAATTCAGTAGACCAAAACTTCAATAGGTTTGTTTAATGAAAGGATGTATATGCATAATTCTGTGTTCAATCACCTTTGGTTTTACACAATCACTGGTGTATCTAAAGAACAGTGAAATGGACTATGTGGTAGCCCAGTAAGGGTTCATTTCTGTCCTGTTTTCCCAGGGTACCTTTGGACACTATTTATTTACATATCCCTATTTGGAGTCACTACTTCAGTGGATCAACTACAAGCTCATAATCAGCCAAAACTAGGAAGCCTCACTGGAACAATATCATGGCCTGTCTCTATGACAGTTCCTTCCACACCCTTTGTATATTATCAAATAAGAGTACATAACTACAAAGTTTGCCCTCCCTTTCCAAGATTATCTCATTCCTTTTCCCATTTCTCCCTTACTTTCTTTTTCTTTTCCCTTCCTTCTTCTTTTTCTTCCTCAAGTACCCCTCTTTTCCCCTGATTCCATCTCCCAGCAACCACACCTTTGTACCAGCTGCCTTCTCCAAACGTTCCATTGATGCTGGTCATCCTATGCCATATACCATAGGAAAGAAAATGAAGACAATGCTCTGTTCCTATTCATGTCAACTCTTCTTTCTGCTAGAAGTCTCTGGATGTCACAATGGAGCAGCTGCTCATTTTTTTTCATTTGTCAGCAAGAGAAGCCTTATTATTGGATTTTGTGTCTCCTATACCAAATCATTTTGGCTGGTTTGGTGTGTTCATTTAAGGAGAGCATCATTAATGACTTTTCACCTATGCATACCATTACTATGACAGAGAAAAGCGCCAGTTTAAAAAGAAACAAAATGCTTTTATTTGGACGTGACAAACACACACACACACACACACACACACACACACACGAGAAAACATACACTCTGAAGAACCATACAAGGTTTTTGTAAAATAAGGACTGAAGCTTTGGACAGAGAGAGATTAAGGATGATATGGGTGATATTTACCATTCCTGAAGAAACTGAATGAAGCAAGGGGGCGCTCAGATAGACATCTGCAGGAAACACAGACTGGAAATTGGGTAGGCCTGATGCTCTACAAATTGGTCAGGCAAAGGTTTAAATACCCTTTTCCATACTTTGAAGTTCTGGCAAAGCTTTCTCACAGGACTGAGTGACCAAAAGGTTCCAGAATAGGAGATAGCTTTGGCACCAAAATGGTAGAATTTATGGGAATCATGATAGCCTCTTGAAGTTTAGACTGGTGTGTGGGGTATGGCAAAGGTATCTAGAATGGGAGATCAAAGGAACAGTCTCTGATATCCAATGAAATCAGAAGGAATGGTTTCTGATTTGTCTTATCTGGGTCTGTTTGGGATTACAAAAACTCTGTGTTTGTGGGAGAGATTAGCTTCAACCCCTTGATGCCAGGGTCTTCTGCTTATTGTCCTTTGAATTTTAGCGCCTGACTATGTCCCAAGGAAACTTAACCAGGCAGCATACTTTTCCAGCCAAAGTGCCTGCAGCCATGTATTTCCAGCCATAAATATGTTTAGATATGAAAAAGCACATTTCTCAGGATGGGGGCATCAACTCAAGCTTCCAGGACAGTCTCTGTTTTACATTTTTCTGGTATCTGCTGCAGCTTCAATAGCCTGTCATTATCTCACTCACTTACAGTATAAGAGGAAATCATATTCCAGCCACTTAACACAGTGGAATAGAAGAGCCATAGCCTTTTGCCTGAGTGCATCCCAGCATCCAAGTTTGATGAACTTCTAACTACTGCCTCTTAGGTCTGTTTGTGGCACCACACATTTGGTAGATGTGCCTTAAAATAAAGTTCTGAAAGGGTAATGGAAGAGTTTAAATAAATATTTTGACAACATCACTTTGTATTTTAAAAAATATTCGGTAATATTTACTTTTATTTTATAAAATAACAATAAATAATTGCAGTCTCTCTTTTTCCAAAATTATTTCATTCTTTTCCTCTCTTGTCCCTTACTCTCCCTTTCTTTTCCTTTCCTTCTCCCTTTTTCCTGTTAAAATACTCCCTTCTTGCCACATTCCATCTCGCAAAAACCACACCCTAGTACCTGTTGCCTTCTCCAAGCATTCTGTTTTACCAGCCACTGCAATATATTACTCTCATCCTATGTGTCGTATGCCATATCCCATAGGGGGAAAAAAATGAGGACAATGCTCTGTTCCTATTTATGTCAACTCCTTCCTTTCTACTAGACGTTTCTGGATGTCACGAGGGAGCAGCCAATCATTATTTCATTTCTCAGCTTTGCATTTCAACTGCTACAGAAGAAGAAACCTAGTTAACAGATTGTCTGTCTCCTATACAAAAACAACTTGGCTGGTTTGGGGTATTCATTTACAACTTTATTTATGTATCAAAAGCAGCAATAAGTCTTTTCCCAGTCTTGACCACTTCCCAGTATTTCTTGGGACACTGTCAGATGACCTCTGCCATACTTTTATTGAATTCATGAGGAAGTCTAAAGAAGATGGAGAAATATCAACAGGATAGATCTGACCATGAAAGCTATAGTGCAGTAGCGAAAGTAGTGAAAGTAATTAATACTAGCAATCTCACATGCTTTATTATAATAATTTAGAAAAATATATTTCAGTTCAGCGTTCGGCTGAACAACAACCTCACTGATAAAAGACTGAGCACAAACAAGGAAATAAAGAAGCAGGAATAATCACCCTTTTCACTTAAAATTGTGGCAGGCTTTATATTGTTTTGGAAATCTGAAAATATGAGTAACTGTAATAGATAAAGAAAGCAACTTTCTTGAGCACTAAAATGACAATTGCCATTTTTTCCAGAGGAAAAGCACACAATATATCTTGTGGTACTCTCTACCCTTTCTGTTTCATACGCCTCCTCCTTTCCTCTGCTTGTAGTCACCTAAGATTGCAGCAATGACAACCAGTAATTCTGTATTAGCCATACCACATCTGGAATTTTCCATTCTTTCCATTCTTTACTGCCCATATTTTTACTTTACTCTGGATGAAATGCCTTGCCTTCTACTACCACTACATGACCCAAATACTGTTGGAAGCAAAGGGGCATGAATGCTTGCCTAGTTTAGGGAAAGGGAACTCTAAGAGAATGCCTGCCCTTTTGTTTCACCTCTCTGTTTATTTCCTTGATCTATGTTCTCAAGCTTTTTCCTTCCTGCCTGCCAGCAGAGGTCACTTCCCCCTTCTTCCAAAAGCTATTTAGTCCAAAGTCTCCTTTGGGCTGCAAGGGGGGCATTCAGGAAACTCCTGCCTCAGGATACCTTATACTCACTCATGAGAGCCACCTATTAGGGGCTCTTGTACCAACAGTCAGGAACTTTTCTTTTTAGCTATCTTCTTTTCTATCCAAAATCAATTTCCTGAAACAATAAATGTAAGCTTTTCCTCTTTACCTTACAAGACCATCTGGAATATTTTTTTCCTCCTGCTTATTATCAAAGCTCACACTACACTAGCTACACTGCACTCTGCTTGATATAGATACACCACTCTTTTCCCCATATTCCATCTCCCAGCAATCCCAGACTGGTACCTGTTGCCTTCTCCAAACATTCCATTCTCCAAGCCACTGCTTTCTATTATTCTGATGTATGCCATATCTCATAGGAAAGAAAATGAAGATAATGCTCTGTTCCTATTTTTATGTTCACTCCTTCCTTTCCACCAGCAGTTTCTGTATATCACAGCCACGACAACCAGTAATTCTAGTTCCACAACAACTTAGCCTATAGCAGTCACTGGGCCTTGTGACAGTGATGAAAGGCCAGTTGCTCCAACCCCTCTCAGTCTTAATGACTACTGTGTCAGCCATGGCAATAAATGATCGTATGTGTTTTAGGCCTTAATATTATGAGGTTTGTATAATTAACAATTACCTGACTTCATGGAATTCTAATGGTATAATGTTGTCTGATCTGGATAGTCTTTTTTTTTTTCAGGCAAAAAAATTATTGAATGAACATAGAAGTGCAAGATGCTTTTAAGGCACATGCTTTGAAACAAAAATATCATGAAAGGGGGTTATAACAGGTTTATAAGACAGAATCTAGATGTACTATCTTATCAAACAAAAAAGTATCGCACACTTTGGCATTCTCTCTACTATGGACATTCTGATACCTGAAAAGGGTTGAATCCACAGCAAAATTTCCCACCAAAATTGCCCACACTGCTGGCACTTGCATGGTTTCCCTTCTTCATGATAGTCTTGAACAGAAATGCTTCAAGAGTCCCAAATAGTGGCTTTATCAATGCAGCCAAAATGGTAGTCCTGCTTTACATCTCCTCCTCTGCTACCTCCTGTGATGGTTGCTGGGTGATAGCTGGGGAGAGACAAACTTGTTATTCGTAGTTATTTACTGTTATTGGATAAAATACAAAGAGTGTGGAAACAAGCCTCATAGCGACAAGCCGTGGTCTTGTTCCAGTGAAGCATTGCCATTTTGCTCATTACAAACTTAGAATTGATCCACAAAAGTAGTGACTTCACATAGCTAGGTATATGTAGAGCTGGTTTCCTGGAAAGTCTGAAGGTGGTCATGCTCTCCATCTCTTCTGCCTTTAGATTATTAACAGAGCTTGTACTCAGCTAGGATGAAAGAGACAAAATGTACAAAGAGGGCTCATGTGTCATCATAAATCTAGTCTGAATTTGCAGGAATTCCTAGTATGTCTTAAAGAATCAGCAGTGAATGCTGTACCTTCAATAGAAGTGCTACTCAAGGAGTTGTGAATCATTTATTTCTCCAAAGTAAATGGAGTTTCTGGGCTTAGTCACAAGCAAATTACCATGACCCAGGGAGCTGGATTTTCAGGATGAGTCACAAGATGAAGATAAACTTGATTCAAGATTAGGAGTAAACATGGGAGAAACATAACATAAAGATCTTGTCAGCAACTGACCCACTGGGAAGTTTTTATTATTTATAGTCAAATAAATTTAAACCATAATGAAACATAACTGTACACCCTGATCAAAAACATCTGTCTATTATTATCTATTTCAATCATATATTCCTTATCCTTTTTCTAGACAAATTTTTAAAGATTGTTTTGTGTCTTGTTTTCCACTGTCCTCAGCTTCCTATATCTGTCAGTCCTAGGGAAAAAAGAGTGTAGTTTATCATCATCCTCTTTCATTGTTTTGTGTGTGTGTGTGTGTTTACCTACATAGACATTCCCGAAAGCAAATTAAGGGAACGAACAAATCACACAGAATCCTTATGGATACATTGTTGTCATATGCAAAGCAAACTCAAGTTTATCGTTGTAAGTATGTAAATTGAAGATAAACTGTTTTAAAAAATGACTAGAATATGCTAGATAGTACAAAACGGAATCACCAAATTCATTCAGTTCTTTGAGTGCCCCTTATTAATGCAGGATATGATTATCATGGCAGTATTAACACTTGAACAGTGTCTCAAGCATTAGCACTTCAAGTGCAATCCTGTGTTAGAACATGTGACTCACAGTATGCCCTCAGTGAAGAGTGACTTATAAGTACGTTCCTAACAATGGTGCAACAAGACTTTGTTGAAGTACAAGTTGGAATTCATATTTTTATATTTCATAGCTATTTTATTAGTATCTTATATTACTTTCTTTTAAGTAAGGTAACTTGTCCCAGCTCTCAGGATGCAGCAAGTGACAAATTCCAATTAATGCCTACATTAGGGTGGTCTACCTAACTTAGTCCAAGGGTGGGGGGAGGCCTTTTAGGGGGGGCATGGACTAACAAAAATACAAAAACTTAAAACCCAATGTGGAAGAAATCTAGTTTTGAAAATTGGGGCAGTATGTTAAACAAATCTATTTAAAAGGTGAATTGCAGGTCCTAGAAGCTTCTAGGAGAAACTTTTCATCTCCTTTTTGTGACCATTAAATGGGTTGTCCAGGGAGCTGCATACTGCCTCAAGGGCACACTTTGCTCATCCCTCACCTATATTGTTTTAAAAGTAATTGTGTAACAGGAGGCATCTTTGGGCAATAAATGGCAATCTCAACTCCTGAAGAACTGAAGGTGAAAAAGATATAAATACGTACACATAGGATCTTGAAAATATAGGTTGTTGTGAGTTTTCCAGGTTTTGAGGCCATGTTCTATTAGTATTTTCTCCTGACGTTTCACCTGCATCTGTGGCTGGCATCTTCAGACGATCTGAATGCCACCAGATCCTCTGAAGATGCCAGCCACAAGTGCAGGTGAAATGTCAGGAGAAAATAATAATAGAACATGGCCTCAAAGCCTGGAAAACCCACAACAACCTATGGATTCTGGCCATGAAAGCCTTCGACTTTACATCGATCTTGAAACTGTTTTATAAATAGTGATATTGTAGAAAAAAGGAATAATCTTTTATGTGTCAAGTATGTCAGTGGTACAACATAGGAAGTGATAGGCATATGATTAAACAAAGAAGGAATGTGGTATAGCAATAAAAAGAAGCACTAAAATGACCTGAGTAAAGGCTGTCCCCGCAACCCACCCATGAAGACTTGAAAGCAGCGTTGGTAGATTGAGCAGCTTGTTCAATCCCTTCAAGTTCTTTGATGGAGTTGATCAGACTGTCAAGCTACCACCACTGCTTTCAAGTCTGTTCTGTCTGAACAGTCAGAAAAGAAGGGCAGAAGTAGGCAGGACCCAGAGTTGTGTTAGGAGACATTCTAAGAACCTTTTAAAAATAAAATAGTGTCCCAAATAACAATTTTGACAAGCAGAAGGTGGTGGAGAGGAAGGATCAGCAAAGCTTTCTAAAACTAAAATAGTAATACACCCTAAATTCAAGTACAATTTAACTGTTAGATGGAATGCATAGACAGATGATAGAAAGATAGACAGATTAAAAAAAAATCTGTACTTGTTTTAAAAGAAAAGGAAATGATGAAACATTTTGATGACTACACCAGGAAGAACATTTGACAAATGCATTCCTCGACATGATCTGAGCTTATCTGCACCTGCCTCAGGGGCTGTCCTGTCCCCAATGCTATTTAACATCTACATGAAACTGCTGGGAGAGATCATCAGGAGGCACGGAGCAAGGTGCTATCAGTATGCTGATGACACCCAGATATATCTCTCCATGCCTCGGATAACAGCATCAACTAAGGGTGGCATCTCACCTCTGAATGAATGTCTTGAAGCAGTAATGGACTGGATGAGGAAAAACAGACTGAAGCTGAATCCAGATAAGACGGAGGTACTCGCTGTTAGCCCTAGTCCAGGTATGGAAGTCTGTCAACCAGTCCTAGATGGGGTCACACTTGCCCTGAAAGACTGTGTTCGCAGCTTGGGGGTGCTCCTGAACTCGTCACTTCAGATGACAGCTCAAATAGATGTGGCAGCCAGGAGTGCCTGTTATCAGCTTCGGCTGATACACCAGCTACGCCCCTTCCTGGAGCTGGAACACCTAAAAACGGTGGTACATGTGCTGGTAACTTCACGGCTTGACTTCTGCAATGCTCTCTACATAGGGCTACCCCTGTGCTTAGTCCGGAAGCTTCAATTAGTTCAGAATATGGCAGCCAGGTTGGTCACCAGAAGACCTAAAACTGACCATATAACACCAATTCTAAAGTCTTGTCATGAGCCCGGCTGAGCATGCTGCCGACTCAGACGGGGACTCTGAGTCAGACGGGGAACTCCAGGCGGGGGTGGATCCCTGGGAGGGAGAGGGGGCTCCTGCAGAGGCAAGAGAGGGGCCTGCCAGCGACCCCACAGCGGTCCCTGAGCCAGTACCTGCAGCAGAGGAGACCAGTGCTTCGGGCTCGACAGAAGCTGCTGTTCCTGACTCCAGCCCGGAGTTTGCTGCAGACCCTCCCACCACGTTCCTCCAGAGGCGGCGAGAGAAGGAGGCGGTTCACAGATCAAAACGCTTGCAAGAGAAGCGTCTGAAGTCTGAGGGCCTTCAGCTGCGAGCTGGGCCAACGGACGCTTATTCAGCCCAGCCGGGTTAAGGACTATGTATTTAAGTCAGACGCTGGGGGGAGTTGGGCACGGGGCAACAACTGTCTTCCATCCGGGGAATCTGCATCCTGTATTTTTCGTTCCAGGCCAGCCCTAGCTGTTGAGTTTGCTGTCTTTTTTCATTTGGGTGATGTAACCTCTTGTTTATTTTACTACTTATCACTAAAAGCCATACACTTCAGCTCCTGACTCTGTTTTCTGTTCAAGCCGCCACCTGACATTGACAAGTCTCTCCATTGGCTGCCTATTAGTTTCCGGGCACAGTACAAGGTGTTGGTCATTACCTTTAAAGCCCTACATGGCTTGGGGCCAGCCTACCTGCGGGATCACCTTCTCCCATACAATCTGCCCCACACACTAAGGTCCGCTGGGAGGAATTTACTGCAGCCAGTCAGAACTAGGCTGGCTGCAGTTACCCAGAGGACCTTCTCTTCTATCGCTCCCAAGTTATGGAATGGCCTGCCGGAGGAGACCCGGCACATTACCAGTCTTGACTGCTTTAAAAGAGCAGTCAAGACTGATCTCTTCCTACAGGCCTTCCAAGACTAGCATTTCCATCGCCTCCCATCAATTGTCTTGCTGTTCCTTTAATAGTTGATTGATTGTAGTGTGTTTTCGGGGGTTGGTCTTAGGTGGATTGGTGGGTGGGGAGGATTGGGTATGTTTTTTAATACTTTTAATGTATTAATGTATTTAATGTTGTTCGCCACCTCGATCCAGGTGGAGAGGCGGGATAAAAATTATCATCATCATCATCATCATCATCATCATCATCATCATCATCATCTATACATGGATCCAAACAAGATCTTAGAAAATGTATTATTTGGATTACAACTTAAAGAATTTCTCCGTCGGCATGACCAATAGCTCTGGGAGTTATAGGCCATAAAATTAATTTTTCTAAGCTCTGATTCATATGCAATTAACTTCAGATTATGCATATCATGATCCAGTTCTCAGCTCAAAGAAAACATTAATATGTATAGGCAAATGCATATTGCTCTCAAGTGTTGAAAGAAGTGTGAACCAAGAGGAGGGAGAAATACAAGATACAGATAACAGATACATTACATTGGTAAATTTGTTATGCTGGGAAAAGGAAACTCTGATACATTATTCTAGGAAAAGGGAACTCAGGTTTATTGGTTACAGCTCAGTAGGTGTTGCAAAGAGTGCAGATCCAAATCAATAGCTGGACCATCCAGGTCCATCTGACAGAAACAAGGGGAAAGACGTATATGAGGTCCCACTGCACTGTGGATAGTGTGGTCACACTGCAGTGTGGACTGTCATCAGGTTTCCTTTAACCAGGCCAGTCTCTGAGCTAGGCTGCTGGATAGGGAACTTCACTCCTTTGATCTGTTGAGAGGAACTCCCTACCATTTGGAAATGGGAAAGTCTGCCTGCAAATTAGATCCAGCCAGTAGATTCCAATCATGCTCTTCCAAAGAAAGTCATGACTTAAAGGCCCTTTTCGCATGGCGTATGCCATGCAAAAGGGCCCCTTGAGCATCGCGCAATTGTGAGGAGTGATCTGCACGACACATTCACAATCACGAAATGCTCCAGGGTCGAGCAGGTGCCAGTCGTGCACTTTTTCATTTTCGGCTTTCAGCCGAAAATGGTACACAGTCACACATTGCTCAGAGCCCCACACACACTTGTCGTGCATGCGGAGCCTCCGGAACCACGGTGGTCACACTTCCTGCCCCAGCGCAGCCTGGAAAACTCCCAGGCTGCACTGAGGAAGGAAGAGGCGGGGCTCTCATGCTACCTGCTCGGGAGCAGGCAGCTCGTGTGGAGCTGAAGCAGCGGGGACGCGAGAGCCTCTCGCTGGAGGCTGTTCATGCGATCCCTGCACCCCAGTGCCAAAAAAACGTAAGGTGCAGAAAGGGCCTTAGAAATGCATGCATTAACAAATATGCCAAAAGAGAAAGAAAGAGAGAGAGAGAGAGTGGAAAAAGTTGGAAGGACCAATTGTCCCACTGAGAAAACTGCACCCCATGACAAGCAAACATTATAGCAAGGCCTCTAGGAGTAATGCCAAACAAATTGAACTAGGGAGAGTGAGGGAGTCAGACCACAAGTGTGGCCAAGTGCTTGTTGGCACTGTAATTTATACTATATCAATGCATCATCTGGCTCTCAGACACAAAAGCAGTCATTTCAGATGTAAAACCCAAAATCTCCCAATATATTTAGCCAGTCTGCATGAACTCGTAGAAATAAAAATCAAGCCACTTGATGGTAGAATAAAATGTTGCAATTAGTGCCAGGAATTGTCAAAGAGAAGTACAGGACAGAAAAAGCAGCATTTGGATTTAAAAACAAACAAACCAACCCTGAGAACTACAGGAGCACAAACCACAACCTCCTGACACATTAGCCCTATCTGAAGTTGTCCTTGGTGTTCTGTACTTCTAGCCATTCATCAGTCAGGCTGCCACTGAATCTTGCTACAGGTCTTCATGCAGCAGCAGGAACATATGCTGCTGTTGTTGTGCACTTTCAAGTAATTTCCGACTTAGGCAACCCTAAGGCAAGCCTATCCGGGGTGTTCTGGGGCTGAGGGAGTGTGATGCACCCAAGGTCACCCATTGGGTCTCCATGGCCAAGTGGGGAATTGAACCCTGATCTCCTGGATCATAGTCTAACACTCAAACCGCTACACTGCAGTGGCTCTCTATTATGTCTTCCCAAATCCTGTTGTTTTGTTCTTTTTTAATTGCTATTTGCTTTTGCAAAAGGAAAAAGTGTTGCATGGCTGTCTAAAAGGACACTGACAGTAGATACATGGAGAAAGAGGGATGGAAGAGAAGAAAAATAATTGGGAGAAAGTTCAGCTGTGGGCCAAAAAAATGATAACAAATAACAGGCTCATAAATGAACAGCAGAAGCTAAATGAGTAAGGCATCTCTACAGTCTAAATGATAATAATAGGATATAGTACCACGTTAATTGTCTTATCTAAGAACTTTAATTTCCCTGTAATTGCATTTAGCTTAATTGCCCAGAACAGAAGCCCAATAAAGCTTCAGTAACCAATTTTTAAAAACTAATATCATTCTAAATATACGTGGGGCCACAATGCAATAAATCAAACACATTTTGATTTCACTGATCTGCTAAATTTCAGTCTTTTACATCTTAACTGTGGACAAGACCCTCACTTCCAAATCTAATAAAGTTGAATTAGGACTTTATTGACTGTGAAAAAGTATTAAATTTTGAGTTGATCTACATGATTTTTTTCTCTAAAAGAAAAACTTAGAGCAATTTCTATATTCCATGTTTTCACATCCCTATATGGTGGTGAGGAGCCTAAAACTATTAACTCCATATGCTCCCTATGAACTCGATGAGCTTGGAACTTCTGATATGGTACAATAACAAGAACTACCAGGGAGCCATACATGTTGGTCCAACTCTGGACCAACAGGCTCCATCATCCCAGCATATTATTCAAAGTGTTGTATTTGTCAAGCATTCACACAACTGAGAAATGCTCTCTAACAATCCATTGGAGAACAGTGCGAGAGTACGGAATTAATTTCAATTGTGAGTCATCTCTATCAATACCTAATGTTTTTACTTGAAATTCAGATAACTTTGGCCTCGATGACAAATAGTATGTTTAGGCGGGAGAGTAATGCTATTCAAGTCAGTCTTTAAAGATAAAGCAGACTGTAATACAACCCCAACAAATGTCACTACTGACTGGCATGGCATTACAGAGCCATTCAGCTCAGGGTTTCTGGTGAAAACCATTCACTAGATGACAGTCTTGTATTAGAGAATTTCTTCTCATAAGCACAGAAGGGGTTACAGGTAGTTTCCTCTTCCTCATTTTCTGGAAAGTCTTTTTTAAAGTTTTGCTACCTAACCATAAATCTGCATGTGAAAAACTTACATGTTTTAAGTGGAAGCATAATGCCTTGCAATCAAACAGTGTATGCTGGTGTCTGAAGCTGCACCCTTCAACGCACTTCTGAGATAGAATGGTTTAGTGACAAAGTATTTTTATCCCTTCCCCTTGAGATGAAACAGATATCAGTTATAGTAAAGGTCAACAGCAAGACTGGACTATAACCATTTAATATATTTCCTCAAACAGGAAGCAAAGTTGGTATTGTGAACCAGCACCCCTGCCAAGCAAATTGTTGTGCACTAACTCTGATTCAGCATTGGTAGCTTGGTAAATTAAAAAGTGGGGAGGCTCACTGCAGGGGTTGGGAGAGAGCTTGCAGGCTCTGCTTTCTTAATTGTAGTCACTACTGCTGGTCCCAGCCAAATCAATGGAGTGGCAAAATTGAGTAGACAAGCTCTCAAGCAGCATCTGTTCTAGTCAATTTCACTTCTAAAAAACTGGACTGTTTTTCTTTTCTTTTTGAGGTCTATACAAACCCACACAGCTTAGGAAAATTACTTTTTGGACTATAGCTCCCAGAATCCTCCAGCCAGCGTGTCTGGGAATTGTAATCCAAAAGAGTAACTTTTTTCCAAGTGCCGCTTTACTTATCCTTTCATGTACAGATCCAGACCTGAGAGGACACTCAGCAAATTACCTTCTTGTGGGTCTCCTCCTACAGTAACCTGGTCTCCTTGGGGCTTACCAGACAGCAGTAGCCAGCAGCATTACAATTTGTACTGGACAAGTAGATGCTGCCATTTTATATTTTTCAGAATGGCCTCAATGGACTGTCATCCTAGGATTTTGTGGGGAATTTAAGACACTAGTTCAAGCTACTCAGCAAGGGTGGTTCGAAAGCAGGCAGTAATTCATTGATGGGCCTTGCCAGCAAGCTCAAGCTCTGCCACCCACCCAAATGAAAAGTTACTTTTTGAATTATGACTTGCAGAATCACTCAGCCAGCTTCTCTGGTGTTCATGTTGACATTTGGAAGTTATAGCCTGAAAATGCAACTTTTACAAATGCTGACACTTAAGGAAGGTGAAGTGTTTTGTTTATCCTGGTGAAACCTATCCCCAAAATTGCTTTAGCACATTCGATCACTCTTCCAAAGTTCATGGTAGAATCCAGAGCAGATTCACTGCACCCCTGACCTCAGAGTCACCAGTCTCCTCTCGGTTACACATTTCTCTGAATCTTGTGATGCAGTTATTGCCTCAAAAGTGTGTTAACAAATTCTTACTTTGGTGTAATATGCATATTAAAATGGATATTCCATGGCAGGTGAGGAGAGGAAAGCCACGTTAATGTAAATGTTAATTCTTTTTTTAAAACGTAGAAAACAAGCCTTAGAATAGAACATATGCAGAATTGACATAGGTAGCAGAAAGAGATTGATCTATCTATTCCTATGTAGATGTATGCCTCCGTCTCAGGGATGAGTTGGTGTGGCTGCTATTCAACACTTACACATGACAGCTGCACCCAAATGGGTGTATGTTTCCAATAGCTTCTTGCAGTCCACCATATGTGGCCTGAAGGCTACCTTTGGCTTTTCCTGACCATGCCTTAGCATGCTATGAAAATCTGAAATATTTAGTAAGAAGTTGTATTAGAATAGAAAAAAAAATGGATTCATATACCATAGAGAGAATTTGCTTTACTCTTGGCACTGCTTCCTGGACAGTTCTGGGAGTTGTAGACCAAAATAACTTTTAGAAGCTCTGCTCCTGAGTAAGACCATCAGAATAGTAGTTATGGAGACTGATCCACTTTATAGTTACTTTCAGGAGGAAGTCCCACAGAGTTAAATGAAATATATTGTTGGTAATTGTGCATGTAATTGAAACTGATTTATATTGACTCAGAAATCAGTCTTACTCCATGCAAAAGGAAATACTCTTGAACAAATGAGCTTAGATTGTGAACTAAGGTTGTTATCTTATGTCCATTTATTAGAGAGAAACCCCAATGAACTGAAAGAGGCTTGCTTCTTAATAAGGAAGTGTAGGATAGAGCATTACCAAACCAAATATATCCCAAAAGTTAACATATGAATAATACAGAGTGTGAATATTGTGAATAATACAGAGCTCTATAATACTACCACCATCTGTACACAACATTGTTTCTTCCTATTTTACCAACAACAGCAGAAGGGAAGTTTATGACTTTGTGCCTTGGGAAAGAAGAAGACTGAGCATATTACAGTTGACTTGAATCAGGCCCTTTCTACAATGCACCTTTTCACAGAGCTGGGGTGTGGGGATCGTGTGAGCAGCCTCCAGTGAGAGGCTCTCACGTCCCAGTTCCTTCAGCTCTGCAGCTGCTGCCCGCCTCTTCCTTCCGCAGTGCAGCCTGGGATTTTCCCAGGCTGCGCTGGGGCAGGAAGCGCAAGTGCCGAGGCTCCGGAGCTCCTCACGCATGGAAAGTGTGCGTGGAGCCCTGGAGCAATGCGCAATCACGCACCATTTTTGGCTCAAAGCCGAAAATGAAAAAGTGTGTGAGCGGCGCCTGCGAGACCCTGGAGTGTTGCGCAATTGTGAGTGCATCATGTGGACCACTCCTCACATTTGCACGATGCTCGAGCGGCCCTTTCGCATGGCAAATGCTGTGCGAAAAGGGCCTCAATTGTTGAGGTTACAACCATGAGTTTATAAGAGCTGACCAGGGCTGGTGGTAATAGGATCTCTGGGAGAGTTCTCATATATAGGCTTACCATAAGTTGTAGCTGAATTGATGGCATATAACAACAAGAGAACCAGTATGGTCTAGTGGTTTGGATAGTGGACTAGGACTCTAGAAAAGCAGGGTTTAAATCCTCATTTGGGCATGAAATCCCACTGAGTGTCTCTGGGCAACTTATGCTCAGCCTCAGAGAAACACAATGGAAAAGCCCCTCCGAACAAATCTTCCCCTAAAAAACTTCCATTATAGGTTAACATTAGGGTTGCCATAAGTCAGAAACAACTTGAAGACACACAGCAACAGCAACAATGACAAAAAACCCAAAGATTTAAGTTTGAGAACATTGTTGCAATATCATATGCCTCATTCTGTACATTATGCTTCTAAGTATCTTTTGTTTCCTTTTTGTCCGCAAAGATTTGTGTTGCCGGAAGGAACCCAAATGTTTCATAGCTTGCCTCTCTAAGTTAACATGTTTTTACGTTTCCATGCTGCAGTATGAAGAAAATATTGCCAGATGGGAGAAATCATTGCTGCAATATGTTCTAAATTATGTTATATGTAGCAATAGCCAGCTTTACCCTGAGCAATATCAGGGCACAGTGAATATAATTCTGTGGTCAGTGAGGTCAGAAATCAGATTGTGCAACTGCCAAACTAGCCAACCTTTGTGGGCCAATAGAGGAGAAAATCAACACACTGAAGTGATCAGATCCTTTTCTCTCCAAGCAAGGAAAGACTATTATTGTGTGGGTAAATGAAGAAGCTAAAAATTATCTAAAATCAAATTAAGACCATGTGAGCATAGGGTATAATGCTAACTGAGCTGACTGATAATATGTGGTGTCAAAATATTGATTTAAAGTTCTATTGTGCTTCTGAATTACCCACTGGCATTTTGCCTCTTTAGATATGAATGCCCACAAATGCAAAGGTTATCACTACTGAATACTAGGTGGGAGGGAACTTAAGTTCTGAAGCTGATAAGCACCTGTTCCATGCTTACTGTTCCATGCCCAGAATAGATCCACCCAGCATGGGCCCACTCTGTGCTTGCCAGCTGCTGTGTCAGGCTGCTTTCCAGAAGTACCTCCTCCATTTAGAATCTAAATTTTAGACCTTTCCTTGGGGAACAAAGTCTGGTATGAGAGAGCACTCTAATCTTCTAATAAAATAATGTCTTCAATAAAATAATGTCTTCCAAATATAATCTTTATCTCTCAATTGGGTGCATTGTTGCTACCGGTAGAGGGATGCTCTAGAAGCATTTGATGAGTCTTACATCTTTAACTCCTAGTGCAAACATGGTTGTGAATGTGAAGTTCACATCACAGAACATGATGTTTACATAGGAAACTACTTTACACAGATGGAGTCAAGAGCATAGCTCCATCTAGATCAGTAATTACAAGAACTGCTATCAGCTTTCTACAATTTCAGAAAGGAACCTTTTCTAGTTCTACCTGGAGGACATGAGCCCTATGTTAGACTTAGAAAACATCAGCCTGCCTATACTAATTGTAAGTTTCTATGCCTACTCTAATTGGTATTTTGTAAGTCTCTATGTTTTCTGACTTCCTATTAACATACTGACAGTCTTCCAGCATCACTGTAACCTGTAGTTATTTTTTCTCTTCTGTCTCTCTCTTTCCTCCATTAGAACATATATTTGACTATGCACAAGTAATTTTTAAGTAAGGCATAGTGATAATCACAGTGATAATAAGTATAATGGTCTCTACACAAAGGAATGCCCATAAAATAACAAGAAATGTGTCATGTGTCATCTTGATGACTTCACATGGAGCAACAGTGCTGTTCCATTCACAAGTCCTGTTGCACCAAATCCAGCAATGTCGTGTGTCTCAGAAACACATTCTCAGCATTGACCAATAAGGTCTAAAC
Organism: Cyclura pinguis; assembly: GCA_030412105.1. NCBI lineage: Eukaryota > Metazoa > Chordata > Lepidosauria > Squamata > Iguanidae > Cyclura > Cyclura pinguis. The sequence continues at coordinate 160,025,602 of CM059603.1, read as the reverse complement.
ATCATGCTTCAGCCTACCTCAATGACTATATTACATGAAGTAATCTTTTTATGAACCTTCCATCTACCAAGATACTTGATTTTATGTTCCATTTATGTGTTTGTGTTTCCCGTATTAGTCCTATTGTTCCTTTTAGCTACAGATGTTTGTTGTTTGAATGTTCTAAGCTTACATTACTGGTTTGTATATTTGGGCAAGGGGAAGAAGGGGTGTGATGTTTGCATCAGATTCATTCTTTGAATCTGGTTTATTAGAATGTCCTGGGCCAAGTGTAAACAGTCCACCCCATTTTATGTCTGGATGGATCATACAGTTTGCCTGTGGCCTTGGATAGAGAAGGAACTATAGAAAACAAAGCCTGCTTCTTTTAAGTAAGTGAAGAGACTGCCTTCTTACTGCCAAGCACTTCAGACCTCTGAACAAGATATTTATCTTATATCCCCCGGGTTTTCCCTTGGCCTTTTAGGAGTAGGTAACTCAGCTGCTGAGTGGTTTAACTGAAGTTTTGTTTTCAGATTATTACAGTTAAAAAAAAAAGAAGAAGCAAAATACAGATATAGGCCTTTTCCACACTGGGCTAGTAAAACGGTGCAGAGCGACCTCCAACGGAGGTCTTCTGCACCGTAGAGTGGACTGGGGTGGACTACTTTTTGTAGTTCCATACCTCAGTCCACTCCGGAGCGACCGGAACTGGTCGTGTGGCGTGTTTTTAAAACACCTCTTTTTAGAGGTTTTTAAAAAGCACGGAGCGCGCAATCCCGTGCCGCTCCATCGCCCAGCTCCGGAGCAGCTTTGCAGGCGCGCGCAAGTGCGAGCCTGCAGATCTGCCGGGGGCGGGCTTCCGGCTGGCGAGCTTCTCCAGTTGGTGGAGAGCCTCCACCAACCAGAAGCCGCCATTTAGGATGCTGGAGGAGTGTGGAGCGACGAACTCACACTCCTCCTTGTCGCAACGGACTTGCCCGGACAAAGTTAAAATCCGGTGAGTAGCGTGTTCTGTCGTCCCCCCCCCCACGTCTGGAAAGGACCATAATGTGTTTTGTGCTACACAAGGATTATACAAGTCATATTAAATAAATAAATAACCACTGATTTCATGATATGCACATATAAAACTCTCACACTGTTTGCTGTCCCTCTAAGCTCTTGTGCTGTCCTCTGATCCCCTCTATTCTCAACATTGCATGGTTGTGGCCTGAATGCTCATTGAAGTTGTTATTCATAAACATGTGTAAACAGTTCTTCTGAATCAGATCACAGCTCTGTTTAGCCAGGTATCTTGTTTCACCCTGTATTTATGTAGATAGTCCTAAACATACTTTCTACCCACAATCTGCCCCATCTTTTGCCACCTGTTCTGTTCCATAAAAATTTCTGCATTCCTTTAGACACAACTGCTTAGCAAACACTAGGGCTGTCCAACCAATTTGGCAAAATCCCAAATGACAAAGAAGATTGGGCTGATTCAGTCTGATTTATACAAGCTCCAGATTGGAATGTATCAGAACAATTCAGTTCTGGAACAGAATGGCACAGTTGGAATTGCTTTAGACAAACTCAGATATCTGGACATTAAAAATAAACAGGGAAAAGCAAGACATACGAGGAAAATGCCAAAGTGATGTCATCCAAATGGGGAGAAGGAGAGTTGAGGTTTGCTCAGTGACAGCTATCTTATGCAATCTGGGTCAATAATCTCACCAGCATTCTCAGTCATAGCACTTGTGAGCTCATCAAAGGCCCTTTCCACAAGGGGCAATTGAAACGGTGCAGAGCAACCTCCGACGGAGGTCTTCTGCACAGTAGAGTGGACTGGGGCCGACTACTTTTTGTAGTTCCACACCTCAGTCCGCTCCGAAGCGACTGGAACTGGTCGCGCAGCATGCTTTTTAAAAACCTCTTTTTGGAGGTTTTTAAAAAGCACGGAGCGCGCAACTCCGTGTCACTCTGTCGCTGCGCTTCGGTGCAGATTTACAGGCGCACACTAGTGCGTGCCTGCAGATCTGCTGGGGGTGGGCTTTAGGCTGGCGAGCTTCTCCAGTTGGTGGAGAGCCTCCACCAACTGGAAGCTGCCATTTTGGACGCCGGAGCAGTGCGGAGCGATGAGCTTGCACTGCTCCTCGTCCCAACGGACTTGCCTGGACGCTGAAGAAGTCCGGTGAGTAGCGTTTTCGCGCGGCTCCCCCCCCCACGTCTGGAAAGGGCCAAAGTTTTATAATCACTTCATTCTATATTAGAAGAAATCAGATTGTGATGATGGGTGGATAGTTGTTGATTATTAGCTGTGTTGGTCTCACTGAGTCTTTTAATTTCCACTTATTTTACTTGACTAGCATAGCTTAATATTCTGTTTGCCTTTCCTGACAATTTATCTATTTACTGAGTTTGTGTGTGTGTTTTTACAAGTAGCAAAACCTATTTCCACTTCATCTCAGTTGCCTCAGTTGCCATCCTGAGTCACCACATGAAAACCAGAGGGCCTTTCTGTAGTGATCACTCTGAAATGGAAACAGATACTCAGATTGCTGTCTCACTTCAGTGTGAACAGTGAATGGACAAAGGTTTATAAAACATCACCTACAGCACAAGCTATCTGCTGATATACCTTAAGAGGCAGCACCCAAGCAAAGCAATCTTGGTCAGGGAAAAGGCAGGTTAAAAAGTCAAATCATCTGGCAGCAGGGACAAGACACAAGAACAGAAAAAGCAGTTCACAGTCTCCCCACACTACAGAAGAAGAAATTGGACTGTGGCATTATGAGGCTGTGATAGAAGAGTTTCTAATGCCAGTCCAGCTCACCAAATCCCTAAAAGGGAGCAGGGGCATTGTCAAGAGGAACTTACCACTTGGGCTGCTGATAATAGAACATCATTTTCTCACAAACAGACCATTCTTTCATTGATCACTGAATATCACCTATTGGTTTCATGGTACAGTAAATTGAGAGAGAGAGAGAGAGAGAGAGAATTCTTCAAGAATGCTATCATTTCATTTTCATCATCACACTCCCAACTATGCTGTAACACAACGGGACAGAATTCAGACACGAATTGCCAAGACTTCACAGTCAACAACAGATTTTAGAACTGTTATTTTTAAAAAAGATAGCAGGAGCAACAATAACAAATGATTTCAGTATTGGATTATGACCCTGGAGAACAGGGTTCAAATTCTCTGCTCAGCCATGGAAACTCACTGTGTGACCTTGGGTGTGTCACACACTCTCAGCCCCAAAAACCTCATTATAGGTTCAGTTCGAAGTTGCCATAAATCAGAAACAACATGAAGGCACACAACAACAACAACAACAACAACAGAGTTTGTTGTCTAAAAATTGGTCTGGCTTAATCCTCCTCTTTATTACATCTCTGGATTTTATGCAGATGTGTGAAAGAATCGTTATAACCTTTTGAATTTCCAATATAAGTCAATGGAGTACTAGTGTCCCCAAATCCCGCTGTGGATGTGGAGTCTGGAACAAAATCGACTGGATCTAGATCAGTCCAGTCTAAACTGGAAATAGATCTGAATCATTTACCTTCAAGACCTTTCTCGAAGAGGCAAATGTTTTGAGGTAGCTTTGAAAATTCTGAATATAGTATATCCTACCAAGAAATGGTGAGTCTCACTTGCGTTGTAACCTATGAAGTTATAAGTTTCATATACTAGCAACCTGTATCACTGATTTTTATTTACCTGTTCAGTATGTGACAGCCATATTTTTGTATTAGTCTAAAGATAACAATTGAGACAGATGCTTCACACTGTGAATCAGGGCCCGTGAAAAATGTTGCTAAGAATTAATACTAAATGGGATGTACTCAAGACTGTTATTCTAACACAGAGAGAGTTTTCCCAATATAGTGTAAACAGCAGGGACAGAAAGGTGTGAGTAAAGAAAGATACTGTGAACTTTCTAAGTAAGAACACTTTGCTGAAAAGATTTGAAGTGAGATGCCATGAAAAGAGACATGAAATCATGTCTTGAGAAGGGGAAAAGTTCTCCAGAGGATGAACCCACAAGAAGGAAAAGGTCCCGTGGAAATGTCAGACATTTAATCTTTTCACTCATATATTAATAATCTCTCCTGACAGCTTTCACTTCATGTTTGTTTGCCTGACATTTAAGTGTAACTTGCTACAAGGTGATGATTGGGGTTTTTTTAATAAAAAATAATTAAATAGACAAAGTTATAGAAAACTTGGTAAAATCTCCAGTTATCTTACTTTGTTCCATGAAAAGAAGGGCTTTATGGTTAGGAGCAAAAAATATGAATGAAACACAGTGAAAGCATACTGAGATAGTGTTCCAAGACTGGTGAGCCCTCTTTCACATGTTCCACCATGCAATGGTTAAGTGTACAAGAGGAAGTCATTGATCCCAGATGGTATAGAGTGCCTCTGAGAGAACCAATGTATGTACCTAGTCCTCCTATGATGAGTGACTGTAAGGATATCAACAAGAGGGTCAGTGGGATACAGTGACACTAAAACTGGTGCCTGCAGGCATGTTCCTATGCTTGCCTTCATGAGGTTTTAACTTATATGTGGATAAACATATGAAAGAAGCCTAGGATTTGGCTGGAAGGTGCCTGTAGGCCACTCCTCCTGCAATTCCAGGCTCCCTGTTTGTTCTCCAAAGATCTCAGCAGTTATATCTGGACCATCATATTATTTTTTTTCCTTTTGCTGATAAATATAACATACAAAGGTGATGGAGGAGAAAGAAGAATCAGTCCGCTGGTTTGCTTAGAGGAGAAAATAATTGACAGATGCACTGGTATATTATTTCAGCTGCAGGAGCAACAGTGAATGTTTTGCTGGCAGAAAGCCAGATCAATAGTTAATGGACATCATCTTGCCCTCCCAGCAGTGGATAACAAAGCAGGCATGTGGACTATTAAGTAACTGCTATCTATTTTATTTTATTTTATTTTTGAAAGCCATTATCACCTGTGGTAGAAGAAGAGAAGCAGAGGGGTTCGTTACCTGTGATTCCCCCATAGTAAAGGTAACGGGTGAAAACTGCATGCTGATGAAGACATAATTTGGAGGGGAGAAGATGCAAGAGTTGTTTTCTGTTGAAAGATGGCTGTGTATCAGTCTGGGAATCATTAATTCTGAAATAGTCATCCTAAATCCAGGGAGTTCGTGGAATAAACTTTCCACCACTATTTTATAGGAAGCCATCATTTGATCTATGAGCTGCCAATGCTTTAAAATCATGGGATGCTTTCAGACTAAAAGAAATTCTTGCATTATTCGTAGCCTGTTTTATTGCTTTGTGAAACAGACCCCTGTAAGAAGCAAGAACATACTCCTCTTAGGGATTTTTTTAAAATGTAATCCAAGTGGACATATGTATCATAGCTTGGACATATTATTTTGGATGAAAACTCTGTGAAGCTTTGCCTAGAACTGCAAAATAAGGAGACTCCTCAAGTGTTTATCATCAGCCTTGCAGGTCACAAGCTGCCTGCACTATTAGTTAGTTGGCTCATAGCTGTGATAAATGGTGCATTTCAAAGAAAGTAATAATAGTAGGTTAAAAATTCTGTATTATAAGAAAAAAATTAGCTGGTCCACCCTTGCTGCAATAGAGAACAGGACTGAGGAGGTCAAATGAAGTAAAAGAAACTGCAGATGAGCAAAGGGACACAGCAGCACGAGCAGGGGAGATGAAGGAAATGCGAGGAAGTAGGCAGGCAAGCAGCATTGGAAGAAAACATGGGTAAGATGCAAAACTTCTGAAAATGGTGCTGACAGCTAAAAACAGAAACCTGAAGATAATCAGCCCACTATGGCCTGAGCTGGCCAAAACAGGAGGGAGAGGAGGAGCACCTCCACTTTCATTACTTTGGTGAGCAGTTCTCTCATTTGCCAATTCTACCTGCTTCTGAAAGCAGCTCCCAAATATTTCATACTGGCCCAGATTGTCTTCCAAGGGAAATGTGACATGGGAAGGGAGACAACTTCTAGGTATGGGTCAAAGAGTGAAGATAGCCAGTAACCAAGGTGATTGAGGTGGCCTTGACTGTATGTTTCCCCATGTATATACAAAGGCCATTTCCACACTACACTGTTATAGTGCTATTATTCTACTTTCAACATCCTTTGGAATCCTGGGATTTGCAATTTAGGGAAGGGCATTTAGAATTCTCAGCCAGAGAGCTCTTTGGCCTCAGTAAACTACAAACCCCAGAATTCCACAGGATGTTGAAAGTGGAACAATAGCACTATAACAGTGTACGGCAGAAATGGACAAAGACTTGAGGGATCTTGAAGGGACAAGCAAACTTCCAGGGCCTGGAAAAGAAATATTCATTGGGGCACCAACTCACTCTTGGTGTAAAGTAAATTCATTGGCGGTAAATTCATTCTCAGTTTTATGGCAGCTGCCCCAGGTTGTACAGAAGCCATTCTTGGCAGAGGTTCAAGATCACAAGACCTTCTATGCAATCCAGAGCAGCTGAGGGAGGAATGGTTGTGAGTGGATTCATCATCCCAGAGGCAAGTGATCTGCTTCTCACCCCTGCAAGTATCATGAGTCTGTTTAGGCTTTCCAGAAACAAAATGCCTAGAGCCTTTTCTTTTTAAAGTGGCTTGTTTATGTAAATAAGTAAAAGTGGAACGTTGATCTAAGTTGTGCTTACCCCACTTGAAGGACATATTGTTGTTTGTAAAAATTGAAATTGAGGACCAAAAGATTTTGCAGTGATCCAATTCAATAACACCTCTTATTCCCTTTCCCCCCCAGGTTATAAACACAAGCATGACAATCCTCCTAGATCCTTCTTAGAGATTCCAGCTATTGCTAAAATTTCGAGTAGTACATCTGTACTTTCTTTCCATGAACCATTTGCTTGCTTAAACGGCCAGTTAAAAATAGAAATACAAAAATCAGGTAAGGACTGAAATGTCCTGATTTGATCCAAGTATTTGCCTGTTTGGTTCATATTCACCACCCTTAAGTCCTCACGTTCAACTTCCAAACCATTTAGTGCCTTGATTGTGTCTTTCTGTTCAGACTCCATAACTTGATCCTCTTGCCATATATCTTTTATAGTCAGATTGAGATCAGAGAAGGTAAGATGAGTGATTTCAGATATATCATCCTTCTGTTCTCCTGTTGATAACTTGTTTAAAGGATCAAAGAAGAAGGAGAATAAACTCCACATGCTTGTTAATGGAATAGAATTTATTCTTTAAAAGGCCCAACACGTTTCGGTCTCTTTTTATATTTTTGGCCTTCTTCGGGGGCTGTATTAAAAACAAATGCCTAATTGTAAATATTCCATAAAAGAACAACACACATATGAAATCCAAATACATTCACATATCAAACCATTATATATATAGTAAATCTCATACATACCATAAATCCAACAGAAATTTCTGGAGTTGCTGCTGCACTCTCTTTGTGAACTGGACTGGTATGTAACAAAAGGGACAGACTACATGTGTTTTTTGTGGTTTGTTTGTTTGTTTTTTTGGTATTTATACAATTCCTCAGGTAGTCAAGAACATGAGTTAGACTAGAGAAAGTGATATGCCCAGTTTCAAGGACAACTGATGTAAGCCAGCTGCAAGATTGCCTGATGTAATTTTTTTTTCTCATTGTGGTGATAGATTAATTTTACAGTAGTGAATAAAGTTCCAGATCCTCATCCAGGCCTGAAGAAGCCAATGAACCAAGTTTGAGGATCCATTCTTTTTCCTTTTTTATGAGAATTCTTTCATTTTTATTTGACAATTTTTGCAGTATCCAAAACCTGAAATCTGATGCAGAATGCTGCATTTCAGCAAAATGATTGACCAAAGGAGCCCCAGATTTTTTCTTTCTTAAATTGTATGGATGTTCAGCTAATCATTCTTTAGGGGTCTTGTTGTTTGTCCCACATATATTTTTAGACACTTGCATTGGATTACATATACTACATAGCTACTGTTGCATGTGCTAAAGTGGGTCATCTTATACTTCTTTTGGTCCTTTGGATTTATAAATTCTGTCATTTTGTTTGGATATTTACAATACACACAATGTCCACAGGGATGTGGGAATGCCTGCATCTAATATGGTGGATTGAGTTGTTTGATTTGGGTGCTTGAAATGCGTTGGGCTTTTTAAAGAATAAATTCTATTCCATCAACAAGCACATGAAGTTTATTCTCCTTCTCCTTTGCTGATCAGACACGTGCTTTCCAGTTTTCCATTTCTGCTCATGACTTGTTTAAAGGAGTCATGATCTGACATTCCCAATCCTTCAAAGGGTCACCCAAATGTCCCCCAGAATTACTCTTATTGCCGAGAGAAATATCAACCTGCGGGCCAATGGAAGTCAGAGTTTTATTAAGTTCATGGTTGGGGTGTAGTAGGGCAGGAGCTGTTATTAAAATGCCCACTTCAATTAGAACCATTAGGACCTGAATATTGCATTTGAGGCCAGAGATTTCCTTCCTTAGGTTGTCCATGGATTGGAAAATTCTCTCTTTATATTGTGCTGCAAGGAAACATTAGTCCTATAGAGATTCATACACTTCTGCAAGAATTTCCTGTCCTACCTTATCTGTATCCTTATCCAAAAGCTGAGCTTGTTGTACTGAGCTTGAGCTAGACAGTGCAGTGTTGTGGGCAGAGGGGTTAGAATAAAGATTTTAACATTAAAATTCTGGATCTGGAGACCAGTTACCCACCTGTGCTTGGTCACATAAGACTACTGAAACTTCCAGAAGATCTTTATTGATATTATTGTCCAGTGAAAGAGTAGAGTTCAGTGCTTCTGTTGCAATAAGAATAGAGGTAGAATTATCCTTGCTTGGGGTCTTCTCCATAAATGTTCCTCTAGTTCCCATTTGCTGACAGAAATCCAAAATAATCTTTTCCGTAGGTGAAAAAATGCATTCTATAGCTCTCCCCTGCCTTCTCTGGGCTCTGGTTACAACCATAGTCTCCACTTTCTCCAAGAGACTCCAGATACAATCCTCTTTCTACAGGGGCTGTTCTGGTAGCTCTGCTAAGAGAAATAAACTACAATGCTAGATAGTGTCCTGAGCAGTTCTCTTGCACTTTAACAGCCCCCAAGTGTACTGTTTTAGTTTTCTGTGTAGTTTTGTGGGACTCTGGTCAACTGAGTCAGCTAGTCAGCAATGGGCCTGATAGCATGTACGTATAAACAGACTCAGTTAAAATTGCTCAAAGCCGAAGGTAAGTTAACAAGTGAAATGAAATTAAGACAAGATTTAAAAACCTAAACAAAAATAGGCAGCTGGGTGGCTTCAATTTGTAGTAAGACCAAATTAAAAAACTTTATTAGAAAATAGAAATGCTGGAGCTCTAAAGGCTGTGTCCTATTGGATTGCTATGATATTCCTGCAAGTATTATATACATCAACTTAAAATATGTCACTTGTGTGTCATCTTAAGAGAGAGGTAAATGTGGTAGGATAATGTCCACAGGTGAAATCAGAGATAAGGAACCTTTGGCTCTCCAGATATTTTGGGCAACAGCTCTCACAGCTCTTTAACATTAGCCATGAAGGGTAGGTCCAAAACACCTTTGAATGTTGGGGATAGCAACTTTGTATGCCCTATTCTCACTGGTATTTAGGTTGCATGTCACTCTAGAAGTTTAGAAACAATAATTTTATGGCTATCTCCTGTTTGTTCACATCCACTCTTTTCCTATAGCATGTAAGCATCCAGGCATCTGAACTCTCTTCCTTCCTGCCTGCCTCCATTAAGCATATGTCTTCTTGGAGCTCTCTGGGTGAGAAGTTCTGGCTGTTCCAGAAACCTGGTAATTGTTGACTTTTTCCTATTTTCTTCAAGAACTCGAACCTGTGTAGATTATGCACGGGAACTTGTACATAAATTACTTTTAGATATCTTTACAGAGAAGGCTAAATTTGATTTCTTTCTCTGCTAGATCCTTTGGGGGTGATGGCAGAGTGGGCTGGTAGACAATTCCAGTTTCTGCCTAGTCCATTAATTGCTCTGCTGAAGAGAACCACCAAATCTTTCACATTTTTCCAATATGGAGAATATTTCTCCACCTCTTCCTTTAATCCTATGGAAAGGTCTTTAGAGATATACAAATAAGGTTTCTATAATTGAAACAGGAAAATTCTACTTCAGAGGAAAAACAGCCATTTCTTAATCTGTGCACTTTGGATATATATTCCCCTACTGAACAGGCTCATTTTTATTTGCATTAGCTAAGATTCACTTGAATGCAATTTTCACTCAGAATTTCACAAGGGCGAAGAACTTCTTTGATATCAGTATGTCTACACATCATCATTTCAAAAGAAGCTTCTGATTTAGAAGTCCTGCAGAATTAATTCTTTTGAAGTTCCATGGCATGAATAAAAAAGATAACATTATGCAAGCAAATTTGCAAGTCCACTCAACCTGGCATGTGAATAACAGTCTGATGGAACTATGTATGGATACTATCCAGGGAAATCTTGATTCATTGGCAACAATTCAGAGTATTCATATTTCTCTAGTGCACTGTGACTTGTAAAGCATCCTGAGGGCAGAAATGTAGAAAAGTGGTACATTAAAAAAAAAGGGGGGGTAGTGAAATAGAAATGAAAATGTGTGTGCATGAAGCAGGATCTCTGCAGCAGATGCTTCCAAAAACATGAGGAAACTCTGTTCCTGACACTGATTCAGGACTATGTGATGCTACTGGATATACCATCTCTTACATCCTTTTCACACTGCATTTTTGATGCAAAAGGGCCCCTTGAGCATCATGCACATGTGAGGAGTGGTCCACATGACGCACTCACATTTGCACGACGCTCCAGGGCCCGGCAGGGACTGCTCACACATTTTTTCATTTTCGGCTTGAAGCTAAAAATGCTGCATGGTCATGCATCACTCCGGGGCTCTGCTCTCACTTACCTTCCATGCGGAGCCTCGGGAGCTGGACTGGTTGTGCTTCCTGTCCAGTGCAGCCTGGGAAGGTCCCAGGCTGCACTGCGAAAGGAAGAGGCGGGGCTCTCGCGCAAGCAGGAAGCTCACGCGGAGCCGAAGAAGCAGGGAAGCGAAAGCCTCTCTCTGGAGGCTGCTCACGCAAGCACCACACCCCAGCACTGAAAATAGGTGAGTTGCAGAAAGGGCCTTAGTATGGACAAGGACAGAAGCAAATTCGCTATTTTATCTATTCAGTTATCACTTGCAGTATTTATACCAGTGATGTATTTAAGTCTTTTACTACAAATCTCAAGTCAAGTCTCTCAAGTCTCTACCTTCAAGTCTCAAGTCGAGTCTCAAGTCACTGAAAGATACTTTCAAGTCAAGTCTCAGGTCAAGTCTCAAGTCTGGAAGCCACCTTTATACCCTGACCTGTATTCCAGAATTTCCAGACAGAGTCAAGTTAGGTCAGTTTTACCAATTTAACTAGAGTTGGCTCTCCACTTTTGTGATTTTGCAATCTGCAGCATTGGAAGTAGGGAGTAGGCTCCTTCTTACTTCCCATTTGTAAAGCTGGAGGCTTTTTCAGAAGTGTAGAGTAGGATTCTTCTCATTCCCTATTACAGAAGCTTCAAGAGCTTTAGAAGGAAAGATCCTTCCTCCTCAAGCCCATTACCTAACACATTTTCTGTTCCCCTCTGAGATATCCACCTTGCACTCTGGGCCATGAGTCTTGCCTTCTGCTCTTAGGAGAAGCTTTAGAAAGCTCCTCCTATATGTTGCGGGGACAGACTGCTGAGCAGACCTCAACCCCCCCCCCAAGCCCATTGCCTGTCCCATTTACTGTTCCCTCTGAGAAATGTGTCCATACTTTGGGCTTGAGACAAATAGTCATGTGAGTCAGTAAGCTGTAAGGTTTCTGGATGAATGTGTGATGATACTGAACCAAGGGAAGCAAATCAGTCACTAAAAACATGCAAGTCTCAAGTTGAGTTGAGTTGAGTCAGTGTGTAATTTTTGCCAAGTCAAGTCCGAGTCGAGCTACTAAAGTGACTTAAGTCTGACTTGAGTCCAAGTCCACCGATTCGAGTCTACATCACTGATTTATACTGTCTTTCCTGAAACAAGCTTTAACCTGAGGCAGTTCACAGCCGTAATAAAAGCAATCCACAATTAATTGTACAATAAGCAAAACAAACAGCTACAAAGAATATATGATAAATACAGAAAACTCAAGATTGTGAAGGGATTAAAACTTTCCTACAGAGAAAGGAGGGTTGTTGCTTTTTAAAAATGTCTGCTAAAGGAAATCAGGATTGAGATTCTTGGCTTCTCTTCTGAGGGGGATCTACACAGGTTAGTCAATGCCCCCCTCTTTCTTCCTATACACAATTCTTTCCACAGAGAAAAGAAGACAAAGAATGGGGTAATAGACTTTCATTAAAAGTCTATGGCTTTCATAAAACACAGGACTACATAAGAAGAATTGCTTGCTCAAGTGGGCCTCATGGCAAATCAGATATGTACTTGGTGCTTACAACATTCCAGCACCTCATGCTTAGCATCATATATTTTCGTTCAATGAACAACCATGAGATCAACAATAAGTAAATAGGAGAACCCCACTCCTTGATATGTTTCCAACCTACCTTCTGGGATCTGGTCCTCCCCTACCCTGGGTCCACTCAAAACTCCCCTCTGGCTCCAGCGAATGACATTATTGGCAACATATTTTGGAGGATTTCCCTACAAGTCTGAACATCTTCAGTGGAACTCCCCAACAGTGTCACTGTTAGCTAATTTCTTTTTCTCTTCTGCTGAACCCAATCCATAGTGCACCCTAGAGGGAAAAAGCAAGTCAAGTAGAGGCTGCAGTCCATTCTCTACTTTTTTTCTACTTGGTTCACCACTGCTAAGCCCCTCGATTCCAGTGAATGAGCACAGTGAACAGGAAAACTAGGCCTAGGAGGTTCTGGGTGTCAGCAGTGCCCCTCTAGTTGGTATGGATGCTCCACAATGCCCCACTACGCAGGCTTTGTGTTATCTAGATTATCTAGATCTATACATTTCAGGTATGAATTCCATTTTAGATTTCTGAATGTGGGGAGCAAAGAGATTTCAGATGAGGAGGGAGATCCTTGCCCCCTTGCCTCTCTCATGGTACCATCTCTGCATTTAGATAGATCACATTTTGAAATATACCCTGGGGCAAAAAAACATATAGAATGGTAATTACTTCCTTGAACACTAATGACTATTCACTTGCTTTTTTTGCTAGGAGTTACTTGAAATTTTCTTTCAAAAGTGTAGACGTTACACAATATGATATTGTGTGGCGATATAACAGAATAAAAATACAAGAACATTAAGTAAACATTAGGTAGACTATATTATATGCTTTTGTAATAAGAGGATAAGAATTTTATAGTAGGGTCAATAAGGGTAATAGAAATCTTAAGAATTATGGGGATTTGAAACAATGAGAGAGAGAGAGAGAATAATTCTAATTAGGAGTAAAGAGGAAGTCTCTACATATTCATTTATTTTTATGAACTTTTCTTTCTCTTACTCTTTCTTTTTCTTTTTTCTTCTTCTTTACTGTTCTTTTTTCTTCAAAGTGAGACATTGTAATGATAAGTAATATTTCTGTTTTAACATGTTTTGCTATGTTATTTTTCAACTTTAATAAAAAAATTTTTTTTAAAAAAAAAGTGTAGATGTTGACCCATAGTGGCTTTCTAGCCAACTGGGACAAATGTCAAGATCATAAGACATTCTGGGCATGTGTCCAAGCACTGTATCCTTACAAGTGACAGGTACAGGTTGAAAATAATTAAGGTAACTACTAAGGAACGCTGATGATACTTCAGCAATGTAACTGTGGCAATTGTCATAGCAGATCTGAGGGATTTTTTCTTTTAAATGTCTTGCAGAACTATCGCAGTCATTCAAAGATGCTTCAGTCTCTCAGCAAGATGAAAAGAAATTCAACATCCCTCTCGGTACCAAAATTACTATCAGGTACACTTGGCAACTCTTTGCAGACATAATTATGGGGCAAGGGGAGGTCTCCTCACGTCTTAGCCGAGGAACAAGCCTGTTAACATTCTGTAAGGTGTGTTTATTCCCTTTGTTGCCAAGATGGTCTTTGGCCGTCTTCTTGTAGATCCCACACTCCACTGCTTCTTTCTGGAAAGGGTTTGCATCTCTTATGCAAATATATAATTCACAAGGCTCTAAATACGAAGATAAAAGTTGTCACACAGTAACTGGAGGAACTAAAGCAATACATTCTCCTCTCACATTAAAATTGCATTAGCTCATACCATGTCTGTCAAAGCACATTTAGCTTACATTGAGTGAATGATCATCTCCTCAAGTGACAAGATCATAGCTTTGCAAATCACCTCCAGCGGTACATACAGTTCAAACTACCTGGAATGTTCACTTCTTTTTTGAACTATACCTGTCAACCTGATGCAGACCATAAAGCACAAAGCCAAATAATATATCCTGCTCACAAAGTTGTGAAAAAAAGAATAAATCTTTTCAGGGGCTTCTTTTTGGAACAACAAAAGAAATTATCAGGAAAAAAATGCTTCCAGAAAACATAATAAAATGTAGGTTGTGGCAGAATAAAATATGGCACAATATACTATTGTAGCTGTCATGACATAAAATGATTATTCTTGGTCTTGAGCCTGGACAAGGGTAGGTGAATGGCAATCCCACAGCCATACATAGTCCCATGGGTGATTTTGTTGTCTGTGACACCCATTCACCCACACAAAACTTACTTACTTATTTCCTTCCTTCCTTCCTTCCTTCCTTCCTTCCTTCCTTCCTTCCTTCCTTCCTTCCTTCCTTCCTTCCTTCCTTCCTTCCTTCTTTCTTTCTTTCTTTCTTTCTTTCTTTCTTTCTTTCTTTCTTTCTTTCTTTCTTTCTTTCTTTCTTTCTTTCTTCCCTTCCTTCCTTCCTTCCTTCCTTCCTTCCTTCCTTCCTTCCTTCCTTTCCTTTCCTTTCCTTTCCTTTCCTCCCCCTCCCCCTCCCCCTCCTCCTGGAGGAGGAGGAGAAGGAGGAACTGACTCTCCTGGAGGCTTTCAGGAATCATTCAACATTTAGTATGTTGCACGGGCCACCTGCATTACATAACATTTTAAGGAAAGAATATCCTAAAATATTATGATGATGTAATTCACCAGTGATTTAAAGTACAGGACGTATACAGATGGGGGAAATGGGAGCTTCTGAAGAACAGTTGCATATGGAGTGAAACACAAGGACAGTCCACCAGTCAGAGTAGAAACTGCTTGGCTAGATGGACAAAGGGTCTGATTTATAGGATAGCTTCATACATTTCATATACTGTGGGAAGGCAGGAGCACAGAGAGTACTAAGGAAAGAGATGCCAGGTAAGAGGTAGCAGGCAAATCTACAGTATTATTTTTCCCAGCATGAGAACTTTGAGGCTGCTTGAGACACAGCTGTTGTTAAACACTTGGCCCTATTGAGGATGTTGGGTACGGGCAAGAAGACCTGAACTGCAGTTTGAAACCACAGGTTAACTAGACTGAATGATTAGGTGTTTGGCTCTTGAATCAATATGAATGCAAGATGTGTCTAGTGAAATATTTATAAGAGAATTGTACAAGTAGTTATTCCAGTACGGTTGTGGCAAGTGTTTTTCCATTTCAGTTTCCAAGCCGTAAATATCTATTGAGATTGGAGGTGTAGCATTTTAATGCTTTGTTCAGGAGTTCATTTTCTTGTGCTGTGACAAGTGTTTTCTTCTAGTTACTCTTTCTTTCTTCTATTTGAATAAGGAATGTAGAAATCACATACTGAACATCATAAAACTTTCTACCCAATGAGATGTGGCCATGTGATGTTTCCGAAAGCAACCTGACGCACTTGAGAATGAAAATAATGCTTTCTGGCTTAATCTCATGGATAATTCCAGAAAATGAGAGAGCACGGACAAATAGGCTGCATCAGTGGACTACACAGTCAGTCAGATTTGGCTACATGATAATCCTGAAGTGAAACAGTAAGGTTAATTGAAAAGAAGTGGGCAAATGTGAAATTTCCAAACTTACTTTTCACTGATGCTTTATCTCAGTCTAAGAGTAGGAGGATCATACTTTGCCAGGTGACTACAAAGGTTCACGCCAAGATATTTTTTTCCCTTTTTTTCCCACTCAAGCCCAGTTCCATGACAGCTGGGCTGTATGTTGCATCCATACCACTCATGAGATTAGGGCTCTCAGGTTTCTAGGTAAAGCCCCAAGTTTCATAGTCTGGACCCTCTTTTCCAGTCTTCAGACTTTGGGCAGAATCTTTGGGTAAGAGCAGTGTGTGTGTGTGTGTGTATTCCTCTTTTGTTAGATTTAGTATTTTTTATTTGAATGGCATTCTCTATGCAACTGTAGTTGGTGCTTAATATATCATGATTGATTACATCACCAGGGCTTGCTCCTTGTAATACCACCCATCACTGGCACACTTTCATGTGACGGAATTCACATGTTTATTTCTCTATGCCTTCCAGCATAAATTCGTGTTCTCTTTCAAGAGATGGTGAGACTAAAGAGAAGAACTTTCACCTCTCTGTACAACTGTCCTCTATGGCATGCTGTCAGAACGTTAACTTTAGACATTTTCCTAGCAGGGCAGTATTCTTAGACTCTAGACAAGCCTCATCCACCTGGGCTAGTCACTCAATATATACCCAGACTGGTTACAAGGCTCTTCTGAAAGAAGGTGATGTGTTGAAGGCATCTTGTTTAGGATGGGATCATTCCTAAACAAGAATGGTGTTCCCAGTTCTTGCATGTTTTGTTACAGGCTCAGGCAGATTCCTTCACTAGATACCTCAGCTCTAACATCAGGTTCAACTCCTGTCTTACCACTGTGGCTCAGCCCTGACACTCTCTAATGGTTTGAAGAGGGGAAGGAAAGCCAAGATCTGGCATCAGATATAAAATAATTCTGAGATCACCAATTGATGGCAGCACCTTGAAAACTACAGTAGATGCAGCTTGTTGGGGTTCATCTTGGAGGAGGGCAAGATAGATTGTTTTATAGTAATATAAACTTAATTGAGCTGCCTTCATACGCCATCAAATGTCTGGAGCCTGCACACAGCTGAGCCTCAGGCAGATGACAGCAGCTGTGGTAACTTGTTCTCTCAGCTACCCTATCCCTGAATAGAGCCTCAAGGGACATCTGCTTCTTCCTCAGGGATTTGATGTGAAATTGCCTTTTCCCACAAGGAGAGGCCAACTCAGGAGCAATTAGTGGAAGTAACACTGTTCTCTTATGCCCTACTTATAATAAAGCACTCAATATATCATCATGGACTTTCTGCATAAGGGTATAAGTGTGAAGAGTGAATTGACATAGGAATATTAATAGTCTGTAATGTTTCCAGTTATGGAACTTAAGAAAGGGACTTAAGAAATTGAGTTACTGTCAGAAAAAATAACTCATCTAGATTCTGCCTTCAAGCCAGAGCGATCGGACAAGGTATCTCTGCGTGAAAAGAAAACGTATGTGGCACAGTTTAACACAGAGACTATGAAAGACAGAGAGCTGATTCTGGTATATGTAAGCAATATAAGGTGTCTCCCCCCTACCCACTCCACCAAGGTGTGGAAACAGTGGACTTTGGCTATCTGTTGGAGTATCTAAGGTGTGCTTCCACCTATATTCAATGTATGCATGTGTAAATGAATGCAAATCAATAATAACAAAAATAATAACAAAACTTTTGTTGAAAAGCTCTCCAAGTCCCACTGTATCCCCCTGTATGGGATTATTATGAGACAGTTCCCAATATCTTGTTTTGGGACAATTACAGGAACATTCAGTGGCATTCCAGCTCCAGGGATTCCTAGATAAGGCAGATCATCAGACATACATTTCAGCCTGCCTTCAGGTTTGGTTGTGAAGTAGAGATTGCTTTGGTCATCTTGGTGGATGACTGGTACTTGGAAGTAGATGAGAGAGAATGCCCCTGTTCGTTCTGCTGGATGTTACTGGGGTATCATCAATTATATCCTTCTAGGACAACTTATTGAGATTACATTTGTACACACCATTTTATTGTGGCTTCATTCCTTCTTAGAGAGGTATATTCAGAAAGTAGCGCTGAAGGTTTTTTGTTTGACTCTTTCACTGTTGGTGATCTGTGGAGTTGTTCATGGTTCTGTTTTGTCTGCAATGCTATTTAACAGACACATGATGGTCTTTAAATAAGTAGCTCTTTCAGTCTCTTGCAGCATAAAATGGAGGAATGGAGAAGACAGGGAGAATGCTTTTAAAACTAACTGGTTTTTATTTTTAGCATAAGTGTTCATGAATATAAAACCTCTTCAGATGTAGTACAGAGTGACAGCCTTGCTGCCGTTGTTGATGATGATGACAATATTTATTTTCTAGTTTCATTTTATGTGTCTGTGTTTGTCACTGCAGTGTTCTAGTCTGATGGAAATAGGAAACAGTTCATTTTGAAGAGTTAATCCAGTAAGATAAACAAAAATGAATAGTCCTTATGCAGTAGGACCTATATATTTAAAGCCGTAAATAGATTGACCCAACATTTTCCAACAGAGATAAAAAGAATTAGACCCTTGAAAGGAATAGATTGACAAGAGAATTTTAAGAATACCATACCAAAGTCACACAGTTGGATGATCATATATACCTTGCCATCCATCCCCATTTCCCCACTCTTCGAATTGATTTAACTGGCATGTTATGGTGTTCTTCTTAGATTAGGAGCATGAAAGCAATGTACTAATCTCCCTGATGTAGATCCAGTACTTAGTCAATGAACACATTGATCAGAAAATCCACTTACATATTTTATAACCTTATACTGAAAAAACCATAAACCAGAATTAAAATTCTTTGAACAGGAAGGTTGATGGATAGAATTGCCATCTAGAGCTTGTACTACAGGAAGAAGTTTTTAAAGTAATTTTTAGGGAATCAAATCAGCTATCTCCTCTTAATTAATGTAATAAAAGTAAGCACCTAGTCCCATTTGAACAAAAGAATGAAAACTGATATGACAACTTCTTTGTGCAAAGTCAGCCTGGAATGATTGAAATAACGTGATCTAGTCTGAATTAGTACCTGCATCAATAGAACCTACTGACTGAAACTCGTATGAAGAAATATTTATTATTGGGAAAACCCAACAATGTGAAATTATGGGGTAAAATATGATGAGTGGAAATTATGTTTAAAGAAACAAGGGCACTTATGTCTTTCTGTCCCTTCTGTCTGCTCGAACCAGTTGCTGCTGGTTGATTGGTTTTAAGCAACAGATGTTTAGTTGAGCCACAAACATGTAATAGTCCAATTACAGAAGCAGATTAAAATCACAAAAGGAAAAAAGGAAAGGAAAATCACAAAAGTAAGAACACAAAATATGTAGGACATTCATGTAACACAACAAAAATAAGTAGGGTAAAATCAAACACACACACACATGAAAGGAGAAGAAACAGGCTGTTAAATGAAAACAGGTTGAATGAAAGCATACAACACAACTACACTCTAAACAATATGAGCCAAAAGAGAATGTGATATAATTGACACTGCTGGCAGCACAAATGTGGCTTAGATTTGAGACCTATTCCAGCTGAAATGCAATTAGAAAATGTCAAGTAGTCCCTATTCTCTGTACATGAGCAGGATAGATATAGTTTGCTGCAGATGAGCCAAAATTTAGCAGTACATCCCAAAGCCCTGCAGTATAGGCACAGATTTGATCCACAGCTTACCCTACAATCTATCTTCAGGACTCAGTCTTTGAATACATGAAGGATTACTAAAGGATGAGTACCACTGAATAATGTCTTTTTTCACAGCACAAGCTAGAGAGTGCCAGTAGTGAGATGAGATGTAAAGGAGTGTGTGTGTGTGTGTGTGCGTGTGTGTGTATTTTCTTCCAATTTGCCTAATGATAGAGAAGAATTTTATTTTGTTTCAACTAGGTAATTTGCACACGCAACTGCAGTTTGGAACAGGTCACCATTATCCTTTGGATCACATACTTCTCCAGATTTTCAGATACATTCTTGACTTTAAAATTACATAGAAAAATGCTTATATTGAGTATACAAAAATCCCAGTTTCCATTGCACCTGAAGTTGGATATGAAAATATGTCAGTGTTCTGGGGGCTTTTAAATCGACAAATAGATCTAGAAATTAGATAGAATATACTTACAATTTGCAAGGCTGAAACAATCCAGGAGACTCATTTATCTGTCTGTGGTTTTTTTCAACTCTACATTACAGGCTGTGCTGCTGAACTTTATTCTTCCATACAATTGTTAAGGAGTACAGGAATTCCTCCCTTTCCTGTTTTGCATAGAATTAAGAGAAGAAACTGGAAATATCAGAAATGATGTTTTGCTTGTAATTCATTGATTTTTTTCTAATTGCAAGGGAAAAATAACACAATTGTTCTAATATAAAAAAGCAGTTTACTCACACCTTTTACAGGGCAAGAATAATAAGCTTTGTCTCATTACTTTTTACAGAAATGCACCCTTGCTAAAATGGTAGAGGCGAAATAATAGTACATTATTCAAGTGCTGGCTTATGCTGCACTGCTCCCTCATGTTATTGTTATCAGACAATTTAATCTGGTCAGAGACCACAGAGGCAATTGGAGTCAACAGGAGCCACTCACTCTAATGTCCCTGCTATTGAATCTGCAGAAGAAAAATCTAACCTACCCCTCTTCTTCTATATGGTTGTTTTAACACCATGATGGATTTGCCATTGAGGGTAGGAGAGACTTTTCAGAGAATCTTCAAGGACAGATTCAGCAGGGCCGGAACCAGTGATGTAGACTCGAGTCAACTGACTCGGACTCAAATCAGACTTAAGTCACTTCAGTGACTTGACTCGGACTTGACTTGGCAGAAATTACACACTGACTCGACTTGGCTTGAGACTTGCATATTTTTAGAGACTGACTTGCTGCCCTTGATTCAGTAACATAACACATTCATCCAGAAACCTTACAAATTACTGGTCACATGATGACCCATCTCAAGCCCAAAGTGTAGACACATTTTTCACAGGGAACATCAAATGGGTTAGGCAGTGGGTTTGAGGTGGGATTGAAGTCTCCTCAGCAGCCTGTCCCTACTACATATAGGGAGCAGAAGGCAAGACTCATGCCCAGAATGCAGGGCACATATCTCAGAGAGGAACAGAAAATGTGTTAGGCAATGGGCTTGAGGAGGAAGGATCTTTCTTTCTAAAGCTCTTGAAGTTTCAGTAATGGGGAATAAGAAGGATCCTATTTCCCACTTCTAAAGATGCAGATGGCAAAATTACAAAAGTAGAAGGCTGACCCTACTTAAATTGTTAAAATTGACTTTATTTGACTCTGTCCAGAAATTCTGGAATACAGGTTGGAGTATAAAGTTGGCTTCCAGACTTGAGACTTGACTCGAGACTTGCCTTGAAATTATCTTGCAAAGACTTGAGACTCAATTTGAGACTTGAAGGTAGAGACTTGAGACTTGACTTGAGACTTGGAGTAAATACATCACTGCCCAAAACTCAATTTTTTTAGAAAGTCCAAGAACAGCATATCATGTTAGTCATAAACAACATGAGGCAAGAAAGAATAACATTTTACTCATAAAAAAATATGGTAAATGGCTATTGGGTCATAATTTTGGGGTAATAAAGCTCCAGGCTTTGATTAGGAAGACCAGTTTCCTTATCAGATGAAACATCCAAGCAGATTTATCATCTTTACAACTCTGTTGGCCTCATGTTAGTATATAGAAGATCTGACACAAATTTTTATTGGATACACTTCCAGGATATTCATATACATGGATGATGGTTCAAACAGTAGGTCTGAATGATGGTTCAAAGCAGCAGGATTCTATCTTGTTATTATTCTGTCCTATGCTTTCCATTTAAAGTGAGAGAAGGTGAGAGTTCATTGATAACTTCACACTGAAGAGATTTCATTTTGAACTGTGGTGATGATATTAGCAATGTGAGCTCTGTGACGTGAGCATATTTCACAGATTAAACTACCTGGATCATCTCATCTTGAAAGAAATGAGACCTTTGTAGCTAATAGTACCACTATATTGTACAGCCTGTGGTGACAAAAAAGGCTCTGTATTAGAAGAGTGTTGAAAAGGCTCTGCTCTCATTCCTGTGGGGAACAGAGAAATGAAAAGATCACTAGGCAGAAAGAGGAACATTAAATGTTAATGGTATCAATAATTCATCCTTACCCTGTGTTCCATTCAGACCACCACCAATTTATATGTTGTTACTATATTGATCATTCGGTCATTTCAAAGGTATAGCAAACTCCAGGCTGAAATATGCTAAATATTGAAGACACTAATGTGCAAAGTATTGGTAAAGAACACAAACTGGAAATAATAGAAGGAAATTTAAATACCACCAATTACAAATGATTCAACTGTGCATCAGTGATTCACTGAAATTATTTTAAAGAACACAATTAGGTCTTCACTCAAATTGCCACATGATGTTTCATATGATGCCATAGTCTGCTGCTTAGATACATTGTTGCAAGGGAGCTTTATAATTAGGTTACATAGATTCCAATGAACCATATCACCCTTTGATTAATAATAAAAATAGAAAACATTTACATTGTTCAGCATCCCAAACATTTTAGGATGTATATACTGACTTGAAATATACTGGACCTGACATTTGGCACAGGTGAGAAACTGGCAGAAAATTCTCAGCAAGTGATCAGATCAGACCTCTGAAAAAGCAGCTTATTCCTTCTCCAGAATCTCTTCAGGTTGGAAGCAAGAGGAAGCGAGAGGAGGATGGCAGGAGAAAAAGAGGGTGGGCTTGCTTATTTTTGGTTCTGGACTTGTCCACTGCTGGCATATAGCCTCCAGCAGATTACTCTTGAGCATATGTATCCCTTGCAGTAAAGAAAATAAAAAAAGATGAGAAAAGAGAAGAGAAAAGAAAAAAGAAAAGAAAAAGTTGACTACCTCTGATGTAGAAGTTGCATGAACATGAAGTGAACTATCAAAAGAAGATTAGATTATCTTCAAACTTTTGGTTAAAAGTCTTCTTCTTTCCTTCTCTCTTCCTCCCTCTCTTCTTTTTTTCTTCTTCTTCCCTCTCCTTGCTCTTTTGCCTCTTTTCCTCCTCTTCCTCCTTCTACTCTCAATTTTTCAGCTCTTCCTCCTTTTCCCTCTTTTAAAACTGTGACTGGGATAGAATAGCTTCTCAGCATTTAAAAGTTGCAAACCCTATTAAACTCAAGACAGCTTGTTTCAGAGTATAGAGAGAGAGAGAGACAGAATTGCCCTATTGATCTTTATTGCCCCTTTGGTTTAGAATAACCACCATCATCTCCTCCTCCCCAAAATATTTAGGGACTATGATTATGATTAGGAGTGTAATGGAAGATTCTGCAGACTAAATATTAACAAAGAGAAACAAAATGTGCACAGTGGAGGAACAACAGTTTATGAGAGCAATTCTTTAAAAGCAAGGTTTAGGAAACTTTGTTTTTGCTAGGAGGTTAATTTAGGTGAATTACAACTTCCATGTATTGTTGAAAGCAGTGTTTGGAAAGGTACTCAAGACAGAACTGGGAAAATGTAGTTTGTTGGGAGGTGTTAAGTTCAAAGTATAGCTTAGAAATTTCTCTTTGTTAGACTACAGTTCCCATGTTTTGTTAGATTTTTTTTTTAAAGAAAGCTTAGAAGAATTAACTCACAGACAATTTTTTTTATGCATTACACTTCATGTTTCTCATTAAAATGGCATGCTCTGAGCAACTGTGGTTGGTGCTCAATGTATCAAGTTCAATGGCACTACCATGGACCAGTACTGGAATCCAGCGACTATAACATAACCAGGGACTGTCCCTAGGTCTCTGATTTTGGCCCTGAAATTTCATGGCCTGAAGTGTCCCTGACCTGCCAACTCTGTTGAGGTCTGACCACGATGACCAACTGAATAACAGCCAAAAAAAAGAAAAAAAGTAAAGATTAATTCAGACAGGATAGAACCATTATAGTGGATAGTTCCTCCCTGATGAGTCATGCTCAACAGTTCTGCAAGGAACTTCCATTCCTCCTAGATGAACACTGAGTAAGGCATAGTCCTGGGATTACATGCAGTGCAACTGTCGGGCCATTTCCACCCTACACTGTTATAGTGCTATTATTCCACTTTCAGCATCCTGTGGAATTCTGGGGTTTGTAGTCTAATGAGGCCAAAGAGATCTCTGGTTGAAAATTCTAAATGCCCCTCCCTAAACTGCAAACTCCCAGATTCTAGAGGATGTTGAAAGTGGAATAATAGCACCATAACAGTTTAGTGCGGAAATGGCCTCAGTCCCTCCTAGAAATTAAGCATGGTGTAGTGGTTTGAGTGCTGGAATGGGATTCCAAGATAGGAGGGTTCAAATTCTCAGTCAGCATGAAATCAATCTTTCTCAGCTGTAGAGAAAGGCTACGCAAGCCTCTTCCGAATAAATTGTGCCAAAAAAGGCAAACAAAAACAAAGTTGCTATAAGCTGAAGCTGACTTTGAAGGTACATAAAAATGACAATATCTACCCCAGGCTCTGCAGACAGTCCATTTTCTGGCCAAAAAAAGAGGGGACGAGTTGCTTCTTTTGGATGCCTCTAGGAGCAGCAATTGAGCCGGTCTAAAGCTTCCCCCACCCCACCCACATAGTATTTTATATTGAAAGGGAATAGAAGTTGAATCCTACAATTCCCAGAGCAATACCAGCAACACACATCTGACATCTTCAGCATGCCTGTACTGACAGTTTACAAGTCAGCCGAGAACACTTGAGAAAAGGCAGAAATATGGAGGCCGAAAAGGATTGTTGTGCTCTTTTACAGTTCTCAGGGAAATTTCATAAATATCAAGACTATTTTGAATTGATCCAAGGGAATTTCATACATCACTACTTTAAATTGGATCATCATTTTTTTCACAAACCATACCTTGCAGAAAACCTAAGGAATATATTAGGATCCCAGGGTATAACGTGTTCTTTCTGGTCAGTACTATATTGACTGCCGAAGTCTGCAAATGGCACAGAGGTTACTAAAATGTCCTTATCCCAAAGTGATTTACCCTGATATGAATGTAAATCTTCACATCTAAGCCAGAAGATCACCTTAATTTTTGAAAACAACATGAAACTATAAAGAAATGTTGGCATTAAATTTTTTTCCCAGGCCACAGGACTCTCCTTGATAAATGGTGAAAGGGGGAAAATTACATGAACAATATATTTGACTCTCTTGATCAGTAATTGAGAAGATGCGTCTAAAATAAACTGTGAATGTGTTTTTTTGTCAAAAAAAAATAGTAATGTGGACAATGCCATCCACAAATTCATGGAATACTGTGAAAAGGAAGCAGAGCAGTGAGGTTTTCTTCCTCTGGGAGCACTGAAATGTAAGGCTATAAGCTTTTGATGAAGTATTATTTAATGGCAAATACTGGTCTCTTCTTCTGTCAACAGCTACTTCAGCAGATGAATTTGCAAAAAAAAAAAAAAAAAATTAATTCCAAGGCAGACTTCATCTATCAATCATCAAGACACATGGTAAACCAGCCTTTCCCAATGTAGTTCTCCAGATGTGTTGGAGAATATCTCCTTTCTTCCCTTGCTCGCATAGCCAGATTGTTGCATTCCGAGGAATTTATCTTCAAGGCTGAAATCTTGGTTGTGACATATGTGGGCATAGCCTCTAACTTCAGGGACATTGAAGAAGGAGGTATTGAGTACCTCCCTCCATAATTGAGGACATATTTGTTAGAATTTCCAGGGGCCAAGCTGTACTCCGTAGGATGAAAGGAAGAAACGTGACCCACACGAGGCTGCAACAGCTCCAGGCCCGGCAAAAAACCGGCAGAGTCAAAAGAACAGAGTCCAGGCCAAAACATATTTCCAAAAACTGTTCTAGTGTTTATTGCATACAGCATAGTTCTTTATTTGTAGCATACTGGTGTCAGAAAACCAGGAAAAATCCATTAAGCTTCTCTGTGCCCAGGCGTGACACAGAGAGAAAATGCAGGCTGCAAAAGACAAGACCAGACAGAGGAGAGAGAAGAGAGAGAGAGAGAGAGAGTAGGAACTCCCACTACAATTATAGGCTCTGTGTGAGCAAAGCTTGACCGCTTATCAAAACAAGCCAGCAGTCCCACACAGAGGAGAACCAGGTGTTGCTTATCAGTTGTCTGGGTCACACTGTCTTACCAGGCAGTCAAGGCCATGAAGCAGAGCAGAGACAGGACACAAATCACGTAGCTGAGAAAACATCTCTTAGAAAGAAGACCGGAAGGCCTAGAATCTTAACAATATTTTCAATGCTGGTGTGCATATCCACACTGGGGGAAGGTGGGGGTGCCCAGGCAGTGGTGTCTTCTTTATTCTTCCACCCACAAAACTGCAGTTGCAATGGTTTGGGCAGCCCACCACCACCAAATGGCCATGTGGGCTTGCAGAAGTACACTTGTAGAGCATGAAGCTTTGTGAGTATGATGTATGACCTTGGCTTATACCAAGTTCAACCCATTTCAAGTTTCAGTACTTTTAAAATATCTATTTCAAGCCATGGATTCTGCAGCTATGTCAAACTTTAGCTAACAAGATCATCTGTAATGCAAGGCAACCTTGCCAATTATACAACAGCTGCACACACTTTCCTTATCTCCTTGTCTCCTTTTCACTCTGTTGTCACCACCTGTGGACATAATGGCCATGAACCATTAGAATGTCACTTTGACCTAGGATTTGCAGCCTTGTTGCTAATCCTTCCCAAGAAGCAAGAGGACAAGCACAGAGACAGAGAAGCCTGAATTCTGCCATTATCTGCCTTTTATCTGAAACACCATGGAAAACTACGGCCATTAGTTCACTGTATCAGATTGTTCCCTGTATATATCTCAATTGTCTTTTGAACATAAAGGGCAAACAACATAGAAGGGGACAGAGACTGAGGTCAATATCTTCAGTTTTAGATGACAGAAACCACCACCAGCTTTCTCCTTCTCCCAGCAATGTAGTTGACTAGCTGCCTGCACAGCTTGGCTTCGCCTTGTGGAATGAAAACTGAACACAACACCACAAGTTTCATAGAAATAGTTAATTCTCTATTTTAGGTATTCTATTACCTTAGATCCTTCAAAAGGTATATAGCAGTGAAAGAGAACAAATGCTACCCAACAAGCAATTAATTGCTTGATAGGAGAGAGAGTTTGAGGTCTTCGGACATCACAAACCCATGTGGCTTTGGAGCCAAATGAAATATTTCTGTCAGATTTGAATGATTTACAGGTGACTTACAAGAAAAGGGAGACACTCTGTCAATTGAAGGGTCTAGTTTTCCAACAGAACACCATCTGGGTAAAGCATATGTGAAGAGAATGCCTGAATAACCCAGTCTGGCATTTTCTTACTTCTTAACTTGGTGAAGATGAACATATGGAACACTCCAAACTGACATAGAGAAAGTTTGTTTAATAAAACACAAATAAGGCGCATTTCTTTATCAAATGCAGCATCTGCGCCAGTATCTTTGGTGTGCATACATTTATTGTTTTGGAAAGCATCCATCCTATGCTACTACCAGACACATTCTTTGAATAAAAAATAGATGTCAGAATATAGGAGAATATATTTTAGGCAACAAGCAGTCAGATTCATCAGCATTCTGCTTAGATCACAGAAAGCCCAGTAAGGGGTGTTATAAATTATTGGCAATTCTGGGTGATGTTTTCATTAATTCCCATCTTCCCTTAATGTAAAAGCAATCAGCTTCAACCATCATGGAACCAGGCCAATTCTGATCACTCTAGAAGAAACAAATGAAAAATCTGTCAGTCAAACATAAGAAACCAAAAAGTGCAAATATTTGCTGTAGCAGAAACAAAAACAGAATATATTCACTTTTCTTTGTAGCACAAGAAGCAAGCCATGTTTAGTCATTTCTTTGAAGGTATGAATGTGGAAAGGAGGAATTGGGATTGTGGCCACTGATTCAACTCCTGCTGCATGCCTGGTGTTATCCATTGCACAGATGTAAGATGGATAGATATAACAGATATAAAGTATCTGTTGCACATATAAGATTGGTGACACCTGGCTTGAGCACAGTACAGGTGAAAAAGGATCTAAGAGACTTAGTAGACCACAAGCTGAACATGAGTCAGCAGTGTGATGTGGCAGCTAAAAAAGGCAATGTGATTCTGGGATACATCAATAGGAACATAGTATCTAAGTCAAGGGAAGTGATAATACCACTCTATTCTGCTTTGATCAGACCTCAGCTGAAATACTATGTCCAGTTCTGGGCACCACAGTTCAGGAAGGATACTGACAAGCCGGAACATCTTCAGAGGGGAGTGACCAAAATAGTAGAAGGCCTGAAAACCATGCCCTATGAGGAGTTACTAAGGGTATCTTTAAGCTGGAGAAGAAAAATTTAAGAGGCAACATGATAGCAATGTTTAAATATTTGAGGAGATGTCATAAGGAAGATGGAGCAAACTTCTTTTCTGCTGCTCCGGAGACTAGCACATGGAGCAGTGGCTTCAAATTTCAGGAAAAGAGATTCCAACTAAATATTAGGAAGAACTTCCTAACAGTAAGAGTAGTTCAGCAGTAGAATACACTGCCTCAGAATGTGGTAGAGTCTCCTTCTTTAGAGGTTTTAAACAAAGGCTGGATGGCCATATGTCAGGCCATTTCTGCACTACAGTGTTATAGTGCTCTTATTCTACTTTTAGTATCCTCTGGAATCCTGGGGTTTTCAGTTTGGGGAGGAGCATTTAGAATTCTCAGCCAGAGAGCTCTTTGATCTCAGTAAATTACAAACCCCAAAATGGAAGGAAAGCCCTGGGGTTGCTAAATGGATGGAAAAGAGGGGGGCTGCGGTCCGAGCAGAGTGGCCTAATGACGAGAAGATCATCTGGGCCATCTGACCATCTTGGCTGATACAGCAAGGCTTGCCAGATGTTCACCAGACATCCATGGCTTGATACTTTGCTGGAGCATTTGCTGGTCTGGAAACCATTGGTCCCTGCATCCCCTCAACCTTACTTTGCCTACACATTGACTCCCCCCAAATCCACTGCAGGAGGGGGCCAGCCTAGCTTGACACCCCTTTCCCACCATGTTCAGCAGCTGTAGCTGGTGGATCAGTGAGTCCAAGTTGAGATCACAGCCTTACACAGAAAGGCGTACACTGTCACCTCTGTATAGGTGAGCCAAGTCTACATGTATGCCCAGGTGCAGGAGAGGAGTGCCTCTTATCCAGGTGAGATTACAAGGTTATGCCCAGATTAGCACTACACCAGGCAGCATTGATCACAGAGTTAGTACGCACACCCTGCCAAACCTCTCTCAGTAACATTTTTGTCCACAAGATGTGAACCTCTGGAGATAGGTGTCACATGTTATGGCTGTCTGCTGTCACCATGCCAATGACTTGGAACCTGGGTATCTTAACTAGATCGTTCTTATCCAAATGAAGGATAATGACATCATGCAGGGGCTGTGTTGCTGCAAGTTCAATGATTCTGGGGAATAGAGCCCACCACTGCATGCTGCATTGACCCCACCAGCTGACAGTGGCCAGATGTAATATGCCAAGATATCAGCCCTTGTCCAAGTAGATTGCATGGCATTTGGCCAAGAAAATGAGGCTGTCAGGGTGCCTAAGTTCCAGTGCTAGAGCATGTGCAGAGTGCAGAAACAAAAACCCATGCTGGACCATCACCAGGTGCCCTAGACTGAAAACACACCCACACAATTTGTGTCTAGGCTAATCTAAAGTTTACTGAAGCATTGCAGGATACATACTACTTCAGACAGCATTTGCTATGAAGCGTGGGCAAAAACAGCAAAGCAAACAGAGAGCAAAAAGGAAGAAGTTCTCCACATGATGTAAGTCTTTTTACCCTGTGTTAAATCACTCTCAGACCCCCACCATGTGACATGTTTTCCCATGTTTCAGAGCTTTCCCACAGGACCAGAAAAATATAGCAGATAGATGACCATAACATCTTTGCACCTGGTATCAACAAGGACAATTTGACCTCTTCCTCTCGCCCACAAGAAAAACACCACACTAACGATCCAGCTTAAGCAAAATATGTGACAGAAGCTGCATCCAACTATCCATACTGTAACTGGAAGGTCTGCTCAAGAAACAAATAAAAGGTGGCGGCATTGATGGCTTGCCCCCAAGGTGTGCAGCCAGCTGCTTTCTGGCTTGACTCCTAACATGGGGCCTGACAGCCTTAGATAACCAGTGTCCCACCCTCCAGATTGTGGCACTGAGACATCCACAAACTGCTGCAGCCATAGTAGCTCCAATGAGGAATGAATGGGTGGAAAATTGCTGGGGAGAGAGATCAACCACTGAGATGGCTTGTCTAAGAACAAATTGTAATTGGTAGTGGGTGAGAAGGGGAACAAAATGTGTAAGAATATCATTCATGAGATATGCAAACATAAATTTAAGTAGTCCAACATGGATTGAACAGGAGAAATTTGTCCCGCTAAGGCCTTTCCTAAGATGATAATCTGTCCACTGCCATACTGGTCTGTCTTAGAGTATCTGAAAAAGCCCTGTAAATATAATAGGGACTGAGTGGAAGTGTCATGCTTGGATCTGGGGAGTAGATTACTAATCTGCATGGCTGCAAAGAATGTTTGTGCAAAAGCAGCTTTGAAAAGCATAACCTCATCAGTACATGAGCAGAATGCTGGGAGTGATTGGAGAAGATGTGGAAGGACAATGTCAAATATAGGAAGATGACTATCAGGATGGTGAGGGGTCATCTCTGGGTGACATCTGAATTTCCTGACTCCATGGCCAATTTCCTTATCCTAGAGGGCTGGGCCAAGGAGTCAGGAAATTCAGATGTCACCCAGAGATGACCCTGATTTTTCAAGCAGACAAGCCCAAGGCTCTTGCATGGATGGAGGACTTTAACACTCCCTTATCTCTCACAGGCCATATGGCTGGCTCACCCATCATGTTATGAAAGCTCCAAAAGATTCACAGACTGCAAGAGTTGAAGGGGCTAAAGATAGAAGGATGGCACACTCAACCTCTATCTGCCAAGGTTCCAAAGGAACCTCCTTGGGTTGTGGGGAGGCCTGTAGGGCCACCTACCAGAACCCGCAGAACGGAAAATGGGGGAGAGAATGTGCTAGGGGATTTTGGATCCTGGAAACATGATAGGCTTGGAAGAGTATGTTATGCTGCAAGCACTGCAGGGTGAAGTGCCTGACCAGTTTCATGACACAGAGATACTTGGGCTATTCTGAGAGCTGACAACCTTAACTGTTGTGGAGTTATCACACCACACTAAGACAGACATGTTTGCAAAATCATATGATCAAATGTGGATGACTACCACTATGGGAAATACTTCAAGGAACATAAAATCCCTGGGAAGTCCAGTACTTAACCAATCTGGCTAGGACTTGGCATACCACTGTTCCTGACAAAATGGTCCCTCACCAGATGCTCACATTGCATCAGAATGTACCTGAAGATCCACTTGCAGGAGTAGGGTGTTCCTCAAGAGTGAGACTCCATTGTATTTCTGAAGAAATTCCCTCCACATACCCCCAAATCCTCCATAATCTCCTTGGTGATCCTGATGCAGTGATGAGGGACAGAAACCCATCTGGTAGCATTGTACAGGTGAGTACTGAATGCAGTCCAGTGAGTGATCCTGCATACAAAGGTCACATGATTTAGAAGTCATGCAACATAGCCTTCTTCCTGTCTCTCATGAAAGTTACATGAAGTTACAAGCATGAAGGAGAGTTTCAGGAAATGTGAATTTGGTGGGAAAGTCTTCTTCTCATGGGTGAGGGGAAACGTGAGTATCTGGGTAAAAGCCTGAAAAACTCTGAGAGTATCCCAGCAAACTGAGGAAGAAGGACCACCAGTAAATAAGAGTATTGCCAGGTTCCCAGACCTCTTGATTGTGCATCACTCACCCATAGGCATAGCCTTATCATGAGTGCTATCAAAGTGGAAACCCAAGAGATTGAAATCCTCAGAGTGAATTGGCAGGAGGTAGAATGCAGATTTAATATCATACTTTGCCTGTAGTGCCCACTGGCCTAGAGCTCTAATCATAGCACCTGCTGCACCAAAAGATACACATTTAACAGAACAGAGGTCCGGGTCTATGGCAACATTAAGAAAAGACCCCTTGGGGAAGGAGAAGTTGAGGATGAGACACTAATCACAAGAGGTCTTCTTGGATACCACTCCCAATGGTGATAACTGCAAGTAAGGGAGGGACAGTTCCTTGTGAGAGTTTGATATCCTGCCTGCATTCAATTCTTTAGAGATTTTTTTCCTTCACAATGTCATGTAGGTTGATGACAGATCAAGAGTTAGGTGCAAAGCAATAGATGCACTTACCTGCATAGGGAATCTTAAAGCTGTAGATGAAACCATCCAGAATATAATTCGCATTGGCGTGCTTGGGATAAAGCAACAACCACAAAGCTACAACCAAGAGCTCAATTGGAGTTGCGGGCCTTTTCCTCTCTGCTAACCCCCCTGAGTGGCACTTGAGTTGGATCTGCTGTGGCCCCCTGAATGCTTACCTCAATAACAAGATATGATTATTTAAATAAATAAATAAATAAATTATTATTATCCACTATGAGAGAAGGGGGACAGTGAAGGAAATGGGCATGGTGGAAGGCAACTGTAATGAGTGGGGGCTGGTGGGAGGGGCTAGAGTATAAGGTGTCACGATGGGGGCACAGGAAGGTTATAAGTAGTGAGGGGCTACTGTGGAGACACCACCTGTCCAGTATGGCAGCAATTAGATGTGAGGAGGGAGCAAAGGGAGCGTAGATTCTGTAAGAGGTGCCACATGACTGGTGTGGTAGCAGCCAGTTGTAATGAGGGAAGCGGGGAGGGTATAAAAGAGAGGAGGAAGGGGAAAAGGGGGCGGGGAGCCTGCAAACTGAAGGGATGGGGAAAAAAGGGAAAAGATAGAGAACACCCACACACACCTTAGCAATGTGCTGCCATCTCCCACCTTCCTGCAAGGAAAAGGAAATGAAAGAGAATGGAGGAAGGAATAAGGAGAGAAAAAAGTCTCACCACTCCTTTCTCACCAACCACCTGCTACCCTCCACCTGGCACCCAGCACCCATCCCATCACTCCCACAAAGGAGAAAGTGGTGGGAAGGAAGAAGGGAAGAAAAAAAAAAAAGAAGGAAAGAAAAGAAAGAAGACTTACCTACATTCTTTCACCTGGTCATGTGGCTGAGGGAATCAAAAAGAAAAGAGACCAACTGCAGAATGACCTGCTCACACTGAAGGCCCAGCCAACAATGGTTGACCAGTGTACTGGCAAGCCTATGTACAGGCCTGCAAGATCTCACATGAAGTCTCACAGGGGATTTGTAGTCCTGTGAGATTTTCTGCAAGACCTAGCATGAGAATCAGGTCAGATTTTGCTCTAAGTCCTGTGAGGGTGATGCCATCGAGAGACTTGGACCTGCACTGCTCAGATGGGCTCAGTGCAACACTACCCCCTCTGCAATGTCTTCAGGGGTAAGCCTTCTAGGTGTGAATGCTTTTCAATGTCTCACTCTCTGGAATGCTAAAGATTTGAAGCACGAAGGAAGATTTCACAGTGGGGACGGAATCCTTAAGGAGACAGTGCCCTCATTTTGCCCTCCCCCATAGCTACATCCCTGCAACATATCAGAAAGCTTTCCCATCAATGCAACTGAGACACCTAAACCACACATTAATATATGTATCTGAAAACCATTCTAAGGAGGTGCTTTCCCAATTGCTGCTAATGCCAGCATAACAGTGATGTAATGTAGTTTTACTCACTCCCAAATGAAAACTAAGAACACCCACAGATTCAAAAGATAACATAGCAACAATGACAAATGTTCCCAAAGTAGCCATAGTAACATTTCTACCACACTCCAGATGAAATATTGCATTCCAAGAAGGCTTGCATTATCACCTGTGTGAGGAAAGCACTAATCTGTACTGTCATAAGCACACATACATGCATTCATATGGCACAATGAAACAGCTGTGGATACGCCACAGTAATTCTTCTAGCATGTATCCCATGGCCACATGGCAGAAAAGGAAACCAGTATACTGCAGATCCAGAAACTACAGCTCTCTCTTATGACAAAAATTTGCATCTATCCCAGTGTACTCAGACACACTACCCCCTCCCCATTACTCCTTTTGCTAGATAAGCAGCAAGGGCCAGAAAGCAAGGGAAAGACTGACATTCCATTAAGAATTAGAAGGAACCCCACAGCATAATGAGCATATAAGGAATGGGAACTAGCTATCTGCTATGTAGAGGGCCACATACACAAGGAAGAACAACAACTGGTAACAGGAAATTCAGAGAGGCCAGCCCAACAAGCCGTTCAACTGGCTCATTGGGAAAGAACACCATAATGGCAAATAATAAGAGGGGCTTGAGTCTGGTCAAGATGTTCAAGTTCCTTCTCAAAGGCAAAGCTTACCTTTTTCAGCATTCAGGCAGCAATGTGCAAAGCAGGGGGAGATGGTTACTATCCCAAGCAAATCATTTATTCACAAAAACACTGAGGGAAAAAAATGGCATTTATTTATTTTTTCATTTATTTTTACTTATGCCTTACCTTTTCACATTAAGACAGTGCTAAAAGAGGCTAACAATGATAAAATGCAAAATCAAAGAGAATATTTATTAGAAAGATAAAAGAAACACAATGTTTAAAACACAACTTAAAAAAAAAAAGAATAAAAGATACAGACAGCACCCAGGCAGTTAACCTCTCCCCTTGGATTATGGATGAAAAGAATATTCAAAAATATTTTTAAATGGTCAAAAAAAAGTGGGTTTCTTGCATGTTGGGAAAACTCTGGCAAGAATCTTCAGAATTCAGAGTGAAAATGCGCATGATAGCATTTTCTGTGAAAAAGATGAATTTTCTCTAGGGGGACATTATGTTTTGTGCTCCAGAAAGCTTTCTCTTCAGAAAATACCATTTCTGTGTTGAAAAAGAAACCAAGTTCATCTTTCTGGGGCAAATTTAGTTCACTTACATCTCATGAAATTATTTTCCTATTCTTTCTAGTTGTTTTACTAAGATATTTTTTTACATTTTTTCTTCTTAACAACTTCTCAACCATTTAAATGTCTCCTTCTGGGGTCTCTTCCTTCAACATTTTGAACAGATTTCTCGCTCTCTCTAAAGAGTTTATTGTATATTTCCACCTGCATAAGTGGTTATCAAACCCTTCGAGACTATGCAGTGAGAGGGTATAACTTTTTTTTGCTCTGACAGCCTCTACCAAGAATTTATGCTCTCTATGTTTTTTAGTATTCTTTCAGGAATTTCTTTAAACATAATTATTTTATTCTCATTTATTTTCAGACTTTTCTTAAAGTATGCTGTCAATATTTCATCTCTGATGCTTTTATGCATGAAACAAATTATCACATCTCTTGGAAGTTTTTTTTTCCTCTGTGCATAAGCAGAGTTCTGCCTATATATTGCTTCAATCTTCTTGTCAAGTGCTTCACCAGAGTTGCTTATAAGGCTCATCAAAGCTTTTAAAACTGTCTGTTCTAAGTCAGTCAGTCCTTGTGGAACAGCTCTTAACCTAATATGTGTTTCCTTTGATTTTAAGGAATCCATCATCATAATTCTACCCTGTGCCTTTTCCAAATCCTGTCATAAAATGTCCATTTTTGTGTGTAATCAATGAAAGATTCTGAACTGACACCATGATCTCTTTGAACTGTTTTTCAGCAAGCTCTTTCAAATAGTTTGCTTGTCCTATAATCTTTAATCTTAACAAATCTCAGTTTCTGGTCTAAATCCCCGTTACTTTCTGTCACGTATTTATCCAAATCCAAAATCTAGTTAGACATCTTGGATATTGCAGCTTGAATTTTAATAAGCACAGAGTCAGATTTATCTAGCCCATCTCTGGACATTTTTCTGGTGGCCATGTTTATGATGCCATATAAATTACTCTGCTTAAATTGTAGCATCAGACATAATATTTATTTCCCTTTTTCTGAAGTATGACTTCCATATGGACCTTTTAATTGTTTGTATCTTGGATATGCCACATCGATTTCTTTTTCCAGTCCAAATTGCCACATAATTCATCTTCAATTTTTGAAAGTGATGCTATCCATCTCTTTAGGTGCTTAGTTTCACTTTCAAGTACTATATCAGTGGAGACTGCAGTTCAAAATGTATGATGCAAACTGTATTCATTTGAATGTAATAAACGCAATAAATCACCACACTGGAGGAGGGTCCATCCTGTTCAGCATGGGCTATCCCAGGTCCTTCAATAATAATGTAAATCTTTCTTTGGAGAAGCTTCTGTCTAGCCAACCTTAACGAATGACTGTGATTATTTAGTTTGGTAGTTTCCAGGTTGTGATCTTTATCACAGAGCTCCCCAATTTCTGAGCTGAGGAGTTATCCAGGATAATGAGTTTCTGCCCTTGTGGAATCCTTTGATATCTTTATATGCTTAAAGGTAATAATTAATCCTGTAAAGCTGGAAGAAGTACACAAATTATGATACTAATGGTCAGCAATCTTGGCCAGAGCCCTTGTATTCTGTTGTTCTCTTGAACAGGATCTTAGACAGCTCACACATGAGTAAAACAAGGTACACAAATCAAAAAATAGTAGTAAAAACGATAAAACACAATTCAGTAAGATACCACATTAAAACATTAATTCTTTTAATAAATAAAATCGTTTAACATTTAAGAAATTTAAGAAACAATGCAATACACACATATATGCATATACTTTTAAAGATTTTTCATATAGCCTCTTAGTCACAAAATGCTTTTTCAATTTTTTACAAAGTCTTTTCTTCCCATTGGAAGAACAGGGAAGGAATCAGCCTAGTCTCTCATGGACTGGGAGCAGCTATCTGCCACTAGCAATATGGTTTGAAGGCTAGATTTTCTCTTCTCTGATTTTAAAATAGTTCTTAGATTTATTGTTTTACAATATAAAAGTGCAATCTCACTTCCACACCATAGCATTGTAACAGTTTTGTTTTTAAAAAAAAAGTTGAGAGAAAAAAAGGAGTTAGAAAGAATACTCTTTTGTGCTGGTACGTCTCAGAAGGAAAAAGAAACTCACATGAGGGTGGGAATAAAATGTTGCAGCTGGTTCCAGGAATTGCCAGGAAACATTCCAGGAACAACAGAACCATCTGTGTGTATGTGTGTGAGTGTGTATGTGAGTATGTGTTTTTAAAAAAAAACGACAGTAACAAATGCCTCCGCTACTTGACATATTCACACCAACTGGAGGATCCCTAGATTTGAAAATGGTAATGGTTACTTTACAGAGGGTACTTACTGAGAGCTCTAAGTTGGGTGTGATCTTCCTGTTCTCTTGACAGATTCAAGAGGAGGTGTGTTGTGTTTCTCATGTGCAACATACGGTTTCCTGGGAATTGACTGGTGTAGCTGCTTTACAGAAGGCCATCCACAGCATGATGGATTTGTCAGATGCAGAACTTTGCAGAAGTGCTCTCTACTCATGCTCGTCAAGCAGTTTGCAAAGATAGTTCGGGTGGCCACAAAATCAACTGCATCTAAAATAGTCCTTCAGGCAGGAGGAGAGGACACACTATTGATTCTGCTAGCACACTTAGGCCATTTCCACACTAGAGCTTTGAGACCCCTCTCTAAACTGCAAACCCCAGGATTCCATAGGATGTTGAAAGAGGAATAATAGCACTATAACAGTCTAATGAAGAGGTGGACTTAGTTGCATATGAAAAAGCACAGATCATGAAGGGATAGTCAGAAAAAATATATTGGGATTGGTACTGTGTTCCCCACATGTAGCTGTACTTACCAGCACTTACAGTTAATGACTATCCTTTTGTGGCATCAGTGAAGGCAAGAACACAGAGGGGAGGTAGGGAAAGTACAGTCACACTCACTCTCTTTTTTTCTGGGCATCTTTATCTAAGCGTAAAAAGTCTCTGCAGAGTCGTTGTCCAAAAGGACACACAAGAGAATAATCAGCCTAGCTTTCCACATTTTCGAGTTGGAGAAGATTGTTATAAGTATGAGACAAAGTCATTTGTGAGGGCATCAAGGGAAGGATATTCATTATCAGAGAGTGGACTGAAGTAACAGAAGTGTAGATTTAAACTGTATTTCTGAGAGGAAAGCTTCCTAATTGAAAAGTATTTTTTTTTCTAAAGGGCAAAGTAAGAAAATGAACTGGGGAATTTCTATTCTTTCCTCCTTAAGAACTCTCAAGGAAACACCACCACAGTATCTGTAAGGAACATTTGAAAAATTGGTCCCCAGATTCCTAGTATAACTGGGTTGAGTTGATTCATCACATATAGCAAAATGGTCATCAGATTACTCTGCAATGCATCATATTCTAGCTGTGATCCAGATTTACTTCACCCTTATCCCTTATCTGTAATGTACCAGTGCTCTAAATCAGCCTAACTATTTAATAAGCCAGGCTGTGTTCTTATTATGCAAATAAAATTAGCAAGTCTAATGTGCATATTTGGCAATATGCAGCCTTGCTCCTAATGCTATTGGAGACAGCAGGGGAATGGCTTAGGGCAGAAGCCAAATGCATACAGAAATAAGACTAGCCGTACTGAAATTCTGAGTCGTAACTTTTGTTTTCCAAAAGCATATCATAATACTAGTGAAGTAAGCCTGTATTTTGCAAGTGTGGAAATTCTAACTGCTACTGCTGTGGAAAGATACCCAATGATAAGGTAAGCAATAGCCACACTTGCTTCATCTGGGCCAGTGGAGGCTGTTTGAAGTTGGATGATAAATTTGATGCAGTTAGTTCATGGCACGCCGTTCCAAGCTTCACTGCTGTGTGCCATTGAAGAATTTTATTCCCTTTAACCCAAACTAAAATAAAAATTAGGGGCACCATCCTTTAGTCAGTGTTTGCTAACTAAATGTATCGTCATCTATGTTACAGATCTGATAGATCAATAAGGAGAAAATAAAAAGTAGAAGATGTTGATTGATACTCTTCACTTAGAATGTGAATTATCCTCCTTGGAAAAGCTTCTAAAGTCTGTTAGATACTGTATCTCATGGACAGAAGAGATATTCAAAAAAATCATTTTTCTGAGTGCTGGGGATCCCTGAAAGAATATATTTTTACTGCTAAGTCTGAGACAATGAAGGATTATTGTGTCTTCATAAGTGTGTCATTATGAAGGTTCTCAGTGTGTCTAATACCAACAGCTCTCTTATTTCTGCTCAGTAGTGCCAAGGCTTCTTGTATATAATATGGCTGGTTTAATGGCAACATTTTTATCCTACTCTGAATCACCATTATAGTAATGAGAGTCAGAAATGAAAACAATCCAAACATCTGTCTACAATGAAAGGAAAGACTTTTTCATGTGTGAATACTGAAAGACTAAAGGACATTTCAAAATAATTTATCTTTCTCCACTCTCTGGAATCAAGGAGTGGCTTCAAAAAGATGCCTAACTGGAATACTTAGAGGTGGGAAAAAAAGCTACTTGTGAAGATTAATAGATCAAGAACAATGAAGAGCCATACAAAAGCACTACCAGATGGTTAAATCTGTTACCTTGTATTAAATCAGAGCTTGAAAGCATTGCTTTTTTAGATTACAACTCCGAGATTACCTCAAATAGGATAGCAAACTGTCAAAAAACAGGGACATACATCTGGGAAGACTTGAATTTGTTCTTTTTTTCTTTTCTTTTTTTAACTGAACCATATGTTGAAGTAGACAACACTTGATGTTCTTGTCAAAACAACCCCAGGAGGAGAAAAAGTTTCACAACATTCAGGAACACTGACCCTAGTTTAATCTATGTCTTACACATAAAAGTAAGAATGCTGACACTAGTCCTCTTTGGGCATTCAGTCCTTGATATTATTGTAATCACATGAGGTAGAGACAGGGAACAGACTCACTGATCTTGCCTGTTCTATCATGGTCTTGATGGCCTGGTGCCACTGCTATCTAAGTACTGGTGGATAAGGTCTGAATGGAAGAGGGTCTCTGTTGCTGCATGTGAAGAGAGACTATGGGTGTATGTCAGCCTCCCTGCTTCAGACATTCAGGTGCAACAGGCCCAGAAGGGGTCAGGCCTTAAGAAAGGAGTTGGCAGCCACAGCCCCGCTCTCCCCCTCCATTCACTATCAGCAAAGTTCAAAACCAGCATGCCAGTATTCCATCACCTTGTTCAAATGGACTGATCATTGTCTGACAGTCTGGTTCACTAAGCGCAGACCCTCAGCATGGTTTTCTGGCCCTTGATCTCTCCAGATTCCCTGTATCACACTTTTGCTGGTTAAAAAAGATGTGGGTGTGAATTGCTGATCTTGGAATCCCTCAAGAACAGAAATTCACCTTTTATGTCCATCACAAGATCCCATACACTTTTTAATAGTAATAATAATAATGCCCTCATTTCAGAACCAGGAGTGGACATATTTCTGTTTTTTATAGATCTTATGGATATGTCAAACTTTTTTAAAAAAAGAAGTGACCCAACACTCTTCTTGAAGTGCCCAAATGATGAAATGCAATGTCTGAATAAACCGCTTATCTGGTCATAGTCTGAGCCCTTCTCAGGGTAGACCACTGGAATGAAATAAGGCACATAATGCTAGAGAGAGGACCTTCTCAGTGGTAGTGCTGTACTCCTGAATCTCCCCGCCCTCCCCCCCCATACATACGCACCAGAGTCTGCATTGTGGCCTTTCAGTGGCATGTGGACCTCTTTTTCTCCTTCTGGAGTGGAGTGCTGGAGTGCAAGTCAGAGGAGCTCTACATAGCATAGCGTACAGTGAGAGTTGCAGTCCACCAACCTTTGGAGGGCCACGGCATTGTTAGCTTTGTTAGTCACTGCATTTTATAACTGTGTCACTGATTTTGACCGTTGCAGTGCTGTTGTCTTCTGTTGTTGTTTTTAAATGAGTGTTATTGTTATGTGGCTATGTTAATTTGTTCTAGACTTTACATTGTTTTATTATTTTTTCTCTTTTATGGTTTTAAACCTTTATTTTGTAAACTGGCTAGAGATCCTAATCAGTAGAGCAATATAGAAAAATTAATTAATGAGAGAAGAGGAGATTCAAAGGTATCAAACACTACTTGGATGAAATAACGTATATTATCAACTGATCCCAGGTTATTTGATATATTCATTTAGTGGGTTTGGGGTTTTTTTTTTACTCTTTTGTTCTTTTCCAGAGCTATTTTTGACAATCCTCCTTGTATCTAAAAGCGAACCTGTCGATACCATCTATTTCTCATATTATGCCTCTGGTTACTGTGCAAGAAAAACAGCAGCATCCCTGGGTCCTTTCTTATTTTATACTATTTTATACTTACTTGTCAGTGACCATTGTTCAGCTGGACTGAGTCTATTTCATTTCATTTTAACATGATAAGGTGACAGGAGGCCATTGGCCTGATGGAAAAAGGGGAGAAATAGATTTCCACTTTCTTGTTCAGTGTATAGTGGCTCCATCAGCATCTCCATAGGAGAGTATTCATCTGCAAATTGAGGGATGGGATAGTGAAGAAAGCACATTGAAACCAGCCACATAAATATGACAGAAAATTTAACTGGTTTTGCTCTTCCAAGTTATTTTGCAATCCCGAGAAGTTATACTACATGACCCAAGAGGAAGGTCTTCAGACAGTACTAGTGCAAAGGATCTGTGAGATTTAATCCCTGAGGTCACATGCTGTTTGGAGAGAGGGTATCCATTTGGACTGCAGTTAATGGGTTAACAGCTGGATCCAATTTTTCTTGGATCTTTTTTAAGGGAAAATGTTTTCCTTCTCTCACTAAACATCCCTGTAATAGCAAACCTAGCTTAAAATATTATGTAATCAATATCTCTCTTCTCACATCCTGTTATGAACTGCACAAATAATTTTAAGAAAGGAAACGTATTTGAACAGTTCTGTTTCAAACATCCATATGACATTTGGCATTGTTTTAAAGGCTTTTTTCCATAAACATAAAAATATTTGTGTAAATATTTTCACCTATTTATGGTGCATATATTTTATATTTACATTTACAAATATTTATATATTTACATTTACATTTTGAGCATTATAAAATTTAGAGAGGTGTGAAAAATGCAGTATAGTTTCATTCCAATTTAGTTATTATTTCCAGAAGTAAAAATCAAATCAGTTTTTCAAACCGAACAAAACCTTGAAGTATCCTTGGCCCATATGGGACCGTAGTTATCCAAGCCTATCCTGCCCTGGAACTTCACCTTCCTTGGCATCATACCAGGAAGCCTACCCTGGCCCCTAAGGCAAGAGAGTTGGATTGAGCAGCTGGTACTCATTCAGACTGTATGGAAGCATTGCTTGCTTGCTGGCAATACTATATATAAATCCTAATTTTAAAGGACAGTTTGTTTATTCTTAAATGGTTTCCTTTACCAACATGCCAGGCCAAATTGTGCTCTAGCATTAACAGTTTTAATAAAATAAGAAATATTCAGAGTTTTGAAGTGTACATTTTTTTTTGTCGGTGGGGACTACAACTCAAAAAATCCCCCAGCCAACATTGCCACTGTACTTAACATACGGAAGCTCACATGACCCCAAGACTGTAAGTGACTTACTTCTCAGTTAAATGCACAGGGTTGCAAAAAAGTCTTAAGAGAATGGTGATTACAAGGGACAGTTTAAATCTGGTTCCAACAGCACCACAAAGAATTCCCTTTGCACTCACTTTTCTCTGGCACATCCACCAAACAGGGGAAAGAGGAACCAGCAATCAATTTCAGAGGGGGAAACTTAGGCACTTTCACTATAAGATAATGGCTGAAAAGGCATGTGTGTGAGAGAGAGAAGAGGCAAAACCTATGCGCCATTTGAGGAGCTTGCAACACAGGTCTGCTTCCCTCACCTATGTCACTATCCTTCCATACGTATAGTCTCGTGACTCAAGTGAAAAGTTGGTTTTAATGCTGATGTTTCTGTTATATGTTCTACATTTCTGAAAAATGGCTACCTTTGGTACTTTTAGTCTCTGACAACACCTAGCC
This sequence comes from Cyclura pinguis, assembly GCA_030412105.1. NCBI lineage: Eukaryota > Metazoa > Chordata > Lepidosauria > Squamata > Iguanidae > Cyclura > Cyclura pinguis. The sequence goes on along the minus strand of CM059603.1, from coordinate 159,982,504 downwards.
TGACAGTCATACGAGCCTGCTAATCAATTTGTAGCTTTTAAATAATAAAATAAATGGATTGTCCTGTCAATGTCTTAACTTCTTTATTCTAATGGAACACCTTGGCTAAAAATCTTAGCATAATTAACTCTGGAGTTTTATTTTTCTGCCCTTTTTCATTGCAAAATGACAAGCTAGCCTCCACAACTTCAAGATCCTTTGCAAATTCATACTGCAATAAAGATGATGACTAAGTGTCTTTTTGTCCCATTGTAAAACACCCACAGTTTTGATGAATGCTAACTTCATCAAATTTCTTCTGCATTTGCTGATCACTGTCAGGGTGTAAAAAAATCTATAGGCCAATGCACACTTCAGTGGAAATTACTTACAGTTCTTTCTTGTAAATCACATTTCATAAGATAAATGACAATAGTTCATATACTTTTCCAAAGTAGATATGAAGATTCTTTTTCAAGTGCCAATTATTTCACAAGGCCAATTCTCAGAAATATCTCTTGAAAGGATACTTATGAAGTTGACAGTTAGAAGCTTCTTCCATTTCCTCAGGCTGTAGAGTCGTATGTTTTAGGACTTGATGGAATGTGAAAGAAATGTTATTGATAGCTTTGAATCTATCTACCTGTGTGCAGATGCTATTGTCCAAAACTGCATTAAAACTGACTGTGGAAGAATTAGATATTTGCTTTAGGAACCTGAAAATCCTACCAGATGAACATAAGAACATATGAAACTCTTTTATAATGAATCAAACTATTGATTCATCTTGCTCAATATTGCCAACTCTGACTGGCATAAACTTTCCAAGATTTCAGGCAAGATCCGTCCTAGCCTTACTTGGAAATCTATGATATTACATGATGAGTCTCCATCTATGTACTAACAAGGCCTAACCCTAATAGCTTATGAAATCAGATAACAGTGGATGTGTTCAGGGTGGTGTGGAAGTTCAGGCTAATATAGTGTCTGCGACGATAAACCTCAGAGAAGGAGTTTAAAGAAGGTGCAGGAATAGTGGAACAGGACTCAATCACAATGTGTGAGTTAGGCTCAAAGGAAACAGGAGTCCTCATCTCTGCTTTGTAAGGTGAGAGTTGTTCTTTACATGAAACAGCAATGAAGAAGCAGCACTTGCTTCCACTTTCTGAGGCTCTTTTGTTTTGCCCTTCTTTTCCCTCTATGGTACTTTGGGACTTGCAGTTCTGGATATAATAAACCACGTCCAATGGAGGGGAAAAAATCTTAATATACTTAATAATAAACTATATATACCTACAGAGCCCATGTAGGGTAGTGGTCTGAGCATTGAACCATGTCCCTGGAGACCAGGGTTTGATTCCCCACTTGACCCTGGAAACACACTGGGTGACCTTGGAAGCGTCACACACTCTCACCCTCAGAAAACCCCATGATAGGTTCACCTTAGGCTCACCAACATTTGGAAACAACTTGAAGGTACATAGCAACAAGAAATACCTACATCCAAATGTTAGTCCCAGATAGAACAGATACGCTAAATTTGTGAGATTTAACTATGTGCTTATTCAACATACAGCATGATTTCATGTGGGTCTACTCTAGTGAACCTACAGGATTCAAACCAAACACTATTGAGTTACACCTAAACCAAAAGTGGCTAAACATTTAGAAGTTCTAGTAATGAATTCATTCATCATGGTTCCCAAAATAATTTCTTCAATTTTGTATATGTGCACACGTTGAAGGAGCAGATATGCAAGGCACTTTTATGTTATGTGATTAGGTGAGTATATTTTCACTTTTTTTAGAGCACTGAGAGAATGTTCTGCTAATGCTGATGATGCAGACATATGCAATACCTGTATCAGTATGACAACATGGTTTATAAGATTTCTGTCTGAGGCTCTCTTCTTTATAATTCTGAAATGTCTTCAGTCAGCCCCATAACAGCTGTTGGAATGGACTGGACAAATTGGAAGGAGCTCCAGTTGGACTTGAAGCCAAGTCATATGCTAGTCATATTTATGAACACCAAGGATCTCTCTGAACTTTTCTGGGCTCTCAGTGCCTTCTACATACAGCAGTTACTGAAGATTTTTTCCAGTTTTACCAGTTGGTCCATGGCAGGCTATTTAAACCAACACTTGATTTCCAATGTGGAAATCTTTGGGTCTCGCCCTCGTTGAAGGCAATGAAACCAAATTTTGGAATTTGTTGCAGAGAGGCCTTTCCAATAAGACATGTGAGCCTTGGGTTGCTCATTTTAGGCACATTTTTGGAAATGATTTAACTATATCTCACATTACAATCCAGACCCCCAATAAATTTCCTGAATGGCCACCTGTCTCTCTTGATGAAATTAAAAATCTGATTTCTATTCTCCGGAGTGGCAAGGCTCCTGGAGAAGATATGATTCCCCCCAAGGTGTTTAGAATAGGCATTGAGTGGTAGTCATCTATTCTTGAAAAATTGTTCACATATATCAACTTAACTGGTAACTTTCCTTCAGAGTGGCAATCAAGCATTGTTGTGCCAATTTTCAAGAAAGGGGAGGCATCCAATCCCACAAACTACAGGCCCATCAGTCTGTTGGATGTGGCTTCCAAACTCTATGCACAGTATCTCTTGAACAAGCTACTTGAATGGGATAATAATCACTCTATTATCCATGAGGAACAAGTGGGTTTTAGGAGAGGAAGAAGTACCCTGGATCAGGCCTTTATATTGCAGCACCTTGTACATAAAATCATTAATGGTTCAAATAAGTTTATTTACACAGCTTTTGTGTATCTCTCATCATCATTTGACCTGATATATAGGCAATGTTTATGGTATAAACTGGCAAAAACTAATATTGATAAAAGATTGTTGTGGTTTATCCAGTTGTTACACCAAGATAATTCTCTGCAGGTGAGAACAGGTTTAAATGGTGCTTTAACACAATCTGTTCGCATTAACCGGGGTGTGAAACAAGGTTGTATTTTAGCACCCTTTTTATTTAACTTTTGTGTTAATAATTTGATACCAGAAATGACCTCCCCAGCATTCTTCCCCCCAGCTATCAGCAATCACAAAATCTCAATCTTGCTTTTTGCCGATGACTAGTCTTGCTATCCTTGAATAAAATCAGTCCCAAAAGGATGCTAGCCAAATTTGGGAGGCTATGCAAAGAAAAACAGCTAACTGTCAATTATACAAAAATCAAGATTATGGTATTTGGGAAGAGATCCCCCAAGTGCATATGGACACTTGATGGACATCACCAAGAACAGGTGCACTCATTTAAATACCTGGGGTTGTACTTTGATGAGAAACTTTCCTGGAAACAGCATTTAGATGCCACTAAAATCTCAAGTATTAGATCTATTGGGCAACTCAAAAGGTTTTTTATTCTAGAGGGGACAGTTAATAAATCCTGCTTTTAAGGTCTTTACAGCTAGAATTATTGTACAAATGCTGTATGGAACTGAAATTTGGGGAAAAAATCCCAAGCCTGATTTGGAAATTGTGCAAAATAAATTCATGCAGCAAATTCTGGGACTGCCTCCTGGGGTTCCAGCGGCCCACCTTAAGGCTGAGTTGGGCTTACCCCCAGTTGCAGCTAGAATTGACCTGTCTTTCTTAAGATTCTGGCACAGATTAAATGGACTTGAGGATAACTCCCTCAGCAAAATTTGTTGGCTGGAGGAACAGAGGTCTGGAGGTTGGGCACAATTGCTCCAAGATAAGCCAAAGACCTACAACCTTAAAACAGAGAATTATTTAAGACTCAGTCCTCATGACCTTAAAAACTGTATCTTTGATCAGGATGCCAGGCAAGACATAGCATCCATAGTTGGCATAAAATTCTCCATCTGGTACCCATAGATTCAGATTAATCATGCAAAACCTCAATACTTTGAAACCTTGACCTTGTTTCAGCTCCAATGAGCTTTTACGGAACTTAAATTTCAACATATGCCTTCTGCATATCTTGAAGGGAGATACCAAGGTACTCCAGTCATAGATAGAAAATGTGTATTTGGCTGTAACCAGATCAAGGACACAACTCATTACTTGCTGTTCTGCCCCCTCTACTCTGGCCCTAGACAAAGATTCCTGTCTACCATTATTCAATTTTTTGCTGACTGCACATCCCAGAAAATAGTTACAGCACTGACAGCCAGGAAATTGCGGGCTTGTTTCACAAAGGAACATACTGTAACATAATGCACCTTAATTTTATTCTTCATGTTTTTACACCTTTTAGCCAATTTGTTGGGCCTATTATATTGGATTAAACTTGTATATAAACCTTTATAAGTTTTTTAACCAGATCACAGTAGTTGTAGTAGTTGTTAAAATGGTTTAAATGGATAAACGGTTTTAAAGTTATATGTATCTTTCAATAACCCATTTTTAATTGTATTAATCTATTTTAATTTTAGTCATGTTTTATTCTAAGTATTGTAAAGGCCATTGGCTATATACAATAAAACTACAACTTTGAGATTTCCAATGTTATGTGATCAAAAACTGGAAAAATTTTGTCGCAACTAGAATCATTGGTAGTGTTACAGTCCTTTATGCTCAAAACTTATTGGTGGTTTTCTAACTCTTGGAATTTGAGGGGGTTTTTTTTCAAACTCAGCTTCTCAGCAGCAGTTTTTTGTTTCTTGCCATTCTCTTCCCAACCCTCTGAAAAAGCTCTCTCTGACTTTAAATTTACTGAGTATAAATAAGCATTTCTGCTGCTTGCTTTGCTCCTGCTATGTTGTATTTGATGCTCTGCAGTGTTCTGACAAGCTCTTTGCATGACTCAAACACTACTATGGATGTATCCAGCCCAACTACCGTTTCATATTTACCCAGAAATTGCCTGTAGCTTTTCATTGTTACCTTTGATGTTGTGGGATTTTACAGAGTTTACTTGAATTTTTTCATATTACTTAAGAAACCTGTCTCTGGACTTTAATCAGACAGCCCATCAACATTTTCTATGACTGCAGGAAGAATAATATGCAATGTATATCCTTCCATCCTTCTGAGGCCAAGATCATGTTTTAATCCTTCACTTAGTGGATCACCAGTCATAATATAGCTGCAGGCAACTTTCTGCAGAGTCATCTAGCAAGTTGTTGCTGCAGTATAAGCAAACACGTATGGGCTGAATATCAGTAAACACTAGAAAGTGCCATGACATTTTACCCACACCATCAAAACACTGGTCACAAAAAACATCAAAATCTAGCCCCAGTTGAATGATTATATCTTTCAGATCTGTGAAAAGAGTACAAGATTTAGAGACAAATAGATTATGAACACCAAGGTATTCTTATGTATAACATGATTTACTATTTATTTAATGTAGACATAATGTAAACTGATCATCTGTGGTCTCATCAACAAGTATTCCCCCTGCCCCCCCCCCCAAAAGGAGTTGATTTAACTTCTTTAATGATACCCTGTTTATGTTTTGGAGACACTATTTGAATTATCTCATTTTGGATATCACCACTCACCCATTTGTCTCTTTGTGTCACATTTTCCTCAATTTTGTTTCTGTGGCCCTTTCTGCATGATGTTGCTGTCCCGCTTCTGCCACAGGATGGTAGTGGTTGGCAGGTTGTGCTTCCACATGATGTTGTCTCCATCCTGCTGCCATCCCATCGCAAAGCATCGCACTCATGCAGCATTTTGCGCACCACTTCCGTACAGTGTGCAGAAGCCACAGAAGCGTGATTGCGATGCTTCCCTCCTCAGTGCAGCAATGGCAAGTGTCCGGCTGCGCTGCAGAAGGAAGAGGCAGAGCAATCATGCTTCCTTCCACAGGGAGCAAGCAGATGTGAAAGGGAGCATTACAGACACGCTCCCTTCCAGACCTGAATTGCAGCACGATGACACAGAAGAGCACTGTCATGCAGATATGGCCTCAGTTCTCAGACCATTTCATGTGACAAGAACTATTCCCTTTATCTATGACACAAATCTGGAAGACAAATACAGTAGTCCATTTCTTTACTGAAGATCATTTTCATCGTCTCGATCTACCTTTCTGGTAGATCTACCTTTTGGGCCAAATTGAGGTGCCCTAGCAAGACCTACAGATCCCTGCAGATATGCTTATTAGATATGAAAGCCTGAATGACCAGAACCTGCAGTGTCTTCAGCTGGTCTTCCTGAAAACATGACATCCTTAACTGAATCCAGCTGAATGTCCAAGTAGACAAGGTAAGTCATGGGGTTCTTGTTTTTATCCTGAGTCAATGGGACCCCAACTCGTGCACCAGTTACTGGAAAGTGCCCAGAACTGTAGTGTATGTATCACTTCCTGAACAGGAAATTATCTAGATAATGGGTGACTAATGGGTGAAGCATACTTACAGAAACCACAATGTATGCTAAGCCCAACTTATGCTGGCCAGTGATAGGCTAGTGGTTGGAACTGAGAGACTGACCGTGCAAAAAGAAAAACAAAAAAACAAAAAATTTCCTTTGGCTGATAGGTATAGCTAAGTATCCCTGAAAGGGTGCTAGTTGACAGCAGAGTAGGAACAGGATACCCTTCAGTAGGGTCTCAGACAGTCATTGCAGTTGTGTTCAAACTTGGATTAAACTCACTGGCTGTTGCCTTGCATTCCCAACAAACTCATCTAGCTATGGCCCTTCTCACACAGCATTTCCAATACGAAAGGGCCCCTTGAGCATCGCGCACATGTGAGGAGCGGTCCACACAATGCACTCACATTTGCATGACGCTCAAGGACCTGACGCGGACCGCGCACACATTTTTTCATTTTTGGCTTGAAGCGGGAAATGCTGCGCAGTTGTGCATCGCTCTGGGGCCCCCTGCACACTTACCTTGCATGCGGAGCCTCAGGAGCCAGGCCGGTCACACTTCCTGTCCAGTGCAGGCTGGGAAGTCCCCCAGGCCGCGCTGCGAAAGGAAGAGGCGGGGCTCTCATGCAAGCAGGAAGCTCGTGCAGAGCCGAAGGAGCAAGGAAGCGAGAGCCTCTCTCCGGAGGCTGCTTGCACGAGCCCCGCATCCCAGCATCACGAAAAGGTAAGGTGCGAAAAGGGTGTAAGTCTTTCCTGAAGCTCATTTACCAGAGTTAGTCACCTCTGCCTTTCATTGAATATAGGGGTCAACTGTGACTAGCCATAATTTGTCACTACAGTAGGCTCTTAGTATCCTCTATGGTTTGGTTCCAGAACCCCCTTGGATACCAAAATTAGTGGATGCACAAGTTCCATTATGTATAATGGTGTAGTAAAATGTTGTCGCTTATGCAAAATGGATTTTTCAAAATATTTTTGAACCATGGTTGTTTGAATCTATGTAGGCAGACTCCAAGGATATGGAGGGCCAACTCTAATAAGATCCCACCTAACCCTTTCACTCTGTGATGCTCTTCTATGGAAAGATTTGTGACGGACTGTAACAGCTGGTTCCTCAACACCATCCCTCCCCCCCCCCAAAAAAAACCTTGTTGCTTCCAAAACTTTGCTTGCCTGTTCCCTCTTTTCACAAACATGGTTTTATTGAAAACCTTACCATACCTTACCAAAAATAAGAAAGGTAGAACTGGGAGCATTTTCATTTTTGCTGAAGAGCAGAAAGTTTTACAAGGATTGGCAAATTTTTGATAGCATGTCTTGATATGTTGAAACCAATTTTCACAGTTAAGATGACAAAATCTAGAAATATTTTTTTGCATCCCCACTGTGAACACTGAATTGATACTAATTGTCATTTGCTATATTTCATTTATGGGGAGGGCACTTTTAATGCAGGTTGAACATCATTATAACAGGAAGTTCTAAGTGATTAACATTCCCTAACAGATTGTTGATTAAATCACATTATAGAAATTTCTGCTAGAGCTGAATTAATAAAAGTGCACACATGCCTAAGTTTAATTTAGATTTGATAGTAATTGCTGTGCAAGCTTAAACGATTATAGTGCAATAAAATGTGAAACAACCTATGTAATGTAAAATATTTTTTAAAAACTTGCTCTCAACACTTTACCAGGAAAAAAAGATTTTATTTTCAGTGTCCTATATAGTGAACTTGTACTCCAAGATTTATAGCATCTTCCAACACAAGAGCAAAGTGTCAACAAGCTTGGGTCGGTACCTGGAAAAGTCACTTTTTGGACTCTGGCTCTCAGGCTGCTCATTCAGCATGGTCAGAGTCCATAGTGGCTCAGAAATTCTAGGAGTTGTAGTCCACAAAGTAACTTTTCCAAGGTCTGGCTTGAGAAAACCCAAAGGTTTGAAGAAGTTAAACAAAAAAACAAAACAAAAAAACCTCTAGCTGGCTGGTATGAGCCTTCGGGACAGCCAAAATATTCCAGTTAAGATGAGTATGCTAACTGCCCACAGAGTGCTAGGAGTCTGGTGTATGGGAGGAGTAAATGGCAAGAGAGGAACATCATGGAAAAGGCCTGGCTGGCTGCCACTCAAAACAAATTTACTCCTTCTTGCAATGTCTCACTACTAAACATATATACTGTCTGCTATAGTTTTCCCTGTTGTGTTTATGGGCCTTCAAGTTGCCTGTCAACTTATAGCAACACCATGAATTTCATAGGATTTTCTTAGATGAGGTGATTTGCCATTGTCTTCCCCTGAAATTTACCCTACAGCACTTTGTATTCCTTGGCTGTCTATCATCTAACTACTAACCAGGGCTTACCCAGCTTACTTTCCAAGATCAGACAGGATCTTGTGTCCTTAGAGTACTTAGGCCAGACGTGACAATCAGTATAAGACACAAAATTCAAGGAGCTTGTTATCACATTTAAAACCCTAAATGGCTTGAACTCACAATACCCAAGCACGCTCCCAATAAGTGCCTGTTTGCGAACTGAGATCTTCTGGGAGATCTGCCTCTGTGTCCCACCAGTCAGTTCAATACAATGTGTGAGGATGTGGGAGAGAGCCTTCCCAGCTTATTGAATATCCTCTCCTTGGAGGCTCAGCTGACATCACTGCTGGTTTAATTTAGGTACCAAATAGAAACCTGGTCTCACTGATTTACTGCAAAAGATTTTTAAACTATTTTAATCTTTCAAACTGGTTTTAACTTCTTAACGTGTTTGGTAAGCTTTTAGTCTAGTTATATAATCTTTATTGTTTTTAATTGTTTTAAGCTGATAGTACAGTATTGATTTTATTTGTTGCTGTTGTGTGCCTTCAAGTCATTTCTGACTTATGGTAACCTCAAAGGTGAACCTATCACAAGGTTTTCTGAGAGCTAAGAGTATCACCCAGTAGATTTCCATGGCAGACCAGGGAACTGAACCCTGGTCTCGGGTCATAGTCCAATGCTCAAATCACTGTAACATACTGGCTGTATTACTGCTATACTGCCTGGATATCCTTTGATGCAGGGCAGGATAGAAATATTCTAATAAATACTAAATGAAAAACAAACAAATAAGTAATCTGGCATACAATCACACAGGTTGCCATAGAACTGCATATGTGGTGTGGAGAACTTCTCCCTTTCTCAAAATATTACGACCCATGGCCATCCAATTAAATTCCGTAGAGAGAGATTCAGGACAGATAAGAGGAAGCAGTTTTTCAGAGAACCTGTAATTAAGCTTTTAAGCTAATGAAATGTACTACCACAAAATGCAATGATAACCACTGACTTGAACAACTTTGAAAGGCAATTAGACAGCTTTATGGAGGGAGAAAGTTGCAATGGCTACTAGTTGTGAAAGCTGTGTATTATCTCCAGTGTCAAAGGCAATATGCCCCTGAAAACTACTTGCTGAGGAACACAACCAGAAGAGCAGCCTGCTTATGTGCTTTCCATAGGTATCCAGTTGTCCATGAAGAGGACAATAATGCTAAAACTGATATTTCCTTTCCCTCTTCTCAACCAGCTACTGTGAATTACCGAACAATTGCTATGCATGCAATGCTTTGGAAGCTGGATTTGCAAGGAAACTGCATAGATATCACCCATATAAAGTGGGATTCTTCATACAGCTAGGTATAGTCATAAGACAGTCTGCTTTTATACATGCATAACCTTAGTTTTATTGAGAGGTAGGGACATATTCACATATTAATATCAATCTCCTTTTGCAGTTTTAGCTTTATTGGGAGGGGAATTCAGACATTTAGTGCCCCACACATTTTGAAGCAAATGAGGGACAGTGAGGATGTGCATGCTGGGTCCAATTTTCCTGCCATGTTTCTTTCTGTGGTTCTGCTGCCTTCCACACATTGCAAGGCAATGATTAGTACTGGGAAGTCTGTTGTTGTCTTATAGGATCCTAGGGTTATTTAGAAGGCTAACCAGCCTTCAGTAGCCATTGCATTCCCCGGGTTACAGATATCTTCAATACTGCCAGGTGACATTCTCTCTCAATTGAGAGAGAATTAGAGGTAGAACAAATAAAACCTTCGATGATTCTATGGGCACAGAACATGGGCCATGAGATTCAATTAGAGTACTGGGAGAAGTCGTGGCTAGAAACACAAAAATTTACAGCAGCCCAAAGTTTGAAGGAGAATTATTTAAAGATGCTGTATAGATGGCACCTCGATCCAGTGAAAATTAATAAGATATATAAAACAAGGGAGAATAAGTGCTGGAAATGCGGTCGAGAAAATGGGACCTAATATCATGTATGGTGGGCCTGCGACAAAGCCAAAATATACTGGAAAAGAATACAAGAAATAATTTCAGACGTATTACAGTTTAATATCCCTTTGATACCTGAACTATTTCTATTAAATATGACTGAGAAAATACAAAAAGAGTACAGGAAGAAATTTTGGAGAATAATTCTCTATATGATTACAGCCGCAAGAATAGAATATGCGCGAAAGTGGAAAAATGATCAGGTTCCACAAATAGAAGACTGGAAAATAAAGGTTTTGGAATACAGGGAAATGGATAAATTAACCTGGATGATACAAGGGAAAGATCAAGAACTAAATGATATAGAATGGAGACAAGTAGAGAAGTTTTTCTTCTCAACATAAGAAATACGTAAGAAAACAATGTTTTAAGGTTCAGACATTAAAGGGTAAACATAGATTTGGAATGACAGAATTGTGAGAAGGCACGCAAAGTTGGGATAGGGGTATTGAAAGAGTAACAAATACAGGACTATTAAGAATTAACTCTAGGGAAGTTAGGAAGTGGAATGTAAAGCATACATAATATGAAATAAGGTATGAAAATAGACAGATATGAGTTGATTTTTCTTTAAAAGTACAATGTTTATATAGATATAAATATTACAAAAAAAATATTGTATATATAAATACTATTATATAGTACTTTGTATCTTATTTGTATAATGTTTATTGTTGTATATATAGAGATATTTCTGTATACTTATGCATCTTTATTATTAATAAAAAAGAAATACTGCCAGGTGACATAAGAGATAAGGTTCCTGTCGCTTGTGTAGAGGAGAAAAATTCTGCAGATGTTGCTTCTCACACATGGCAACCCTGGAGAGTCTACTTGAAGCATACGTGCTGCAGATTTCTCTTTCTTACATATTGGAGGGTGGCAGGGATGGTGATTAGAATGTAATGGAGAAAAAGGGCAAATCTGTACGCCTGGAATGCACATGCTCACTGCCCATCACATGATTGTAATCCCATGAGGGAATTTAAAGTCCAGAAAGGGCTATTGCTTTGTGTTCATTTCACATTAATTAACACTGACAGAGTGTAACAGCTTTGTTCCTGCTAATTTACCTTTCATCTGAAAAGGACAATATTTCAGTTATGAAGCACTCATAGTAGAACTCCAGTAATTATTCCTCAGACAGCTCTTCCCCAGAGGGAAGAAACACAAGCAGATTCTCAGCACTTTCAGTAGAAAAGATTTCAGCGATTCAGCTGCTGTTTAGATTGAAGCTTCAAGTAATTATTCATTCTTGTTCTCTAGCTTTTTAAAAATACATCCTTTAAGTGTGTCTTTGTAAGCTCTGGGAGATTTTGTCATGTAAATGGAAAATTAAGAAAGAAAGGAACTGAACTGTGACTGCTAAAAGCCGACAGATTTAGGTTTTAAAAGATTTAGGTTTTTGAACCACATCTGTATTCTTTTGGAGTAAATTGTAAGATTACCAGTAGAACACTTAGGCAAGAAATAGTCTTGAGTATTTTTCTAGATCAAACAATGGCTCAATATTTTGCAGTTTGTCCACTTAGCTAAGAGACAATTTCGTCTTCATTCATGACAGACGTTGGTATGAATAGGGGCAGGTACACCCATTTGATTAACCAAGCAAAAGTTTCTAGAAGAACACAAATGTGCTTATGCATGCCCACAGTACTCCTCAAGCTTTTCCTTGGCATTCTTACCCATGCTACACTGTTTAGAAGAGAGAAGAGATCATGACTGTGCTGGCATGCTCCATTTCTTATTTCTTCATCTTCTGCCAGCTCTCTGTTCATCTGGCCTGAGGTGCAGGGAAACTGTTCTGTAGGTTCTATCATCCTCCCACAATTGGTACAGATTTCTGTATCAGAATCTGCATAAGCAAGATCTTGCTTTCAAACTCTCCCTATGGAATGATGTGGAAAGAATGGGAGCAAGGCCAGAAAGGGGTATTGTCAATGTCAGGCGGTGGCTTAAGCAGAAAACGGAGGCAGGAGCCGAGTTTTATGGCTTTTAGTAATAAAGTGATAAAGTAAACAAGAGGTTACATCACCCAAAACGAACAGAGGCAGCAAACTCAACAGCCAGGGTCGGCCTGGAACAGAAAGCACAAACTGCAGATTTCCCAGATGGAAGACGGTTGTTGCCCCGTGCCCAGCTCCCCACCCCCAGCATCTGTCTTAAGTACATAGTCTTTAGCCCAGCTGGGGCTGGTCAAACGTCCGTTGGTCCAGCTCACAGCTGGAGGCCCTCAGACTTCAGACGCTTCTCTCGCAACTGCTTCGATCTGCTTCCCGCCTCCTTCTCCAGCCGCCTCTGGAGGAACGTGGGGGGAGGGTCTGCAGCAAACTCCAGGCTGGAGTCAGGAGCAGCAGCTTCTGTCGAGCCCGAAGCACTGGTCTCATCTGCTGCAGGTACTGGCTCGGGGACCGCTGTGGGGTCTCTGGCAGGCCCCTCCCTTGTCCCTGCAGGAGCCCCCTCTGCCTCCCAGGGATCCACCCCTGGCTGGGGTTCCCAGTCTAAGTCAGAGTCCCTGTCTGAGTCGGCAGCATGCTCAGCCTGGCTCATGACAGGTATGATAACAGGATGAAGTCAGTGGCTATGACCCAACTCTCTTTTTATAATGCCAAGGAATGCTTTAAAGTAGCCTATAGTCTGACCGTTAACCATATAGAGTCAGTATCTTCAGTCTGGTCCACTTTAGACTGAGTATGGGGTGAACCTGCAGCTTACATTATCATAAAATGATTCATGAATCATTCTTTTTTGGCATTATAAAATGCAGGTGCAGGGAGTTTGATCCAGACTGAGGCTGCATATTATTTTGAATGTGCATCTATGTATTTTCCTTGTTTTCCTCTAAAAAAAGAAGCCAGTCCAGATTAGGATCCTAGCATGGGTAGAGGGAGTTTAACACTTTGCCCCCCATGGCAGTCTCATTGAAGACTGGACAAGGGGTGCACCCGCATTTTATATTGACATAAAGTGATTCATTTAAATAAAAGGCTCATTTTTTGGTGCTGCATAATTCCTGTGCAGGGGGCAAGATCCATATCAGAATTACAGTGGGGAGCAAAAGAATGATGTCCAGTGATTCCTTATGCTACAGTCCCAGACCATTTCCACACTACGTTGTTATAGTGCTATTATTCTACTTTCAACATCCTGTAGAATTCTGGGGTTTGTAATTTAGAGAGGGGCATTTAAAATTCTCAGCCAGTCTTTCGGCCTCAATAAACTACAAACCCCAGAATTCCACAGGATGTTGAAAGTAGAATAATAGCACTATGGCCATTTCCGCACTAACTGTTATAGCGCTGTTATTCCACTTTCAACATCCTATGGAATCCTGGGGTTTGCAGTTTAGGGAGGGGCCGGCTGTAGATCCCAGACCAGGCATCAGTAGCAGGAACAAAGAAGTCTGTTTCTCTTTTTTGTGATGGTCACATTTTTTTTCTAGCATTCTCATGCACGCTCACAAAAAAAAAAAAAAAAGCATATGCATTTTGGTACATGTTTCCCTGAGGAAACAATTTTTCCTGCTTTATGCACTGTATGCTATTTCTCAAAAAAAAAAAAAGCAATCTTGTATGCACTTTAAAAAATGAAAAGAGATATGTTTTAATGTATTAGATGATTAATCCATTTTATGTTTAACTTTTGTAGTAACATATTGTTTCCGTATTTATACACTTTTGGCCTCCTAGAATACTGTATAATAGAAAGCTTGGTTTCAGGCAAGGTGACAGCGCTGAATAAAGAGGGGTGCTGTTGAGTGGGGATATAAATTGCATAATATCTCACACATATACTTTGAGGGCATCTAGGAGGTTCCCATAGTTGGTGGCCACAGAAGTAGGACAAAATGATGTCTTTACATTGGTGGCATAGCTGGGAACAAAGGAAAGCCCTCACTCTTGGTAGTAATGGTGAGATTTCTGGAAATCTTGACATTTCAGTACATTATAGACAGACCCTCAAAACAGTGTATAAAGTGGTAAACTACACACACACACACACACACACACACCCCACACAGCAATTTCCTAGAGGTGGTGGGTAAATAATACAAGGACTATTATCCCAAAGAACCTGTTATAGAACAAAATGAATGCCTAATTTGTCTAATTCTTGTATGTAGAATTTGCTTATTACCATCCCATTCTGAAACTGGTAGTGAGTTGACTGTCTAAGAACATCAGTACAAGCAGACCTCATCACTGTATCCAAAACCAAATGATAGAACCTCGCTATTTTCCTGCAGGGATATTTCTCACCACAGAAAAACCAGCAGTTGTAATGAAAATAATTCAGCATTTAATTGTAACCATACAGAGAGAATAATATAAAAGAACTCCTAGGAATCATATCACTTCATACAGTAGTGCTCAGTGTGACATATATTTAATGTTGAAGGCTTAATTATTTCAGTAGCCGCAGGCGACTATCATGAACAGAAAAAATACAAAATGTACTCAGGACGGTTAAATAGTATAAAAATGAAACAATACTACCAGGCCTCAATATTTCTTGTTCAACTTGCTTTGTAATTCAAAATTTGTTTACATGTATATATGGACATGTGTATATGAAAAGTGTCTAGGGTAGGGTTGGCATGTTCTAATCCTCAAATCCAGGCATCTGCTTTACATATTATGCCATTTTTTCTAATTACAGTCAGCCCTCCACATTTGCAGGTTTCACTTTTGCAGATTTGATTATTCACGGATTGTTTCCTGTCATCTCTGTTGCCTTCCTATGCCAATTTTAATAAAGATTGCAAGCCTTGAGAAACTGTGAATGAGGCTTGTGAGTCCCTATTAAAAATGGTGTGAGGTAGCAGTGGGGGTGGCAATAAGCCACACCAGCCACCCACTTCTGTCTTGTGAAGGAGCTCTGGTGCCTCAAAGGAATACATGGTGGGTTGAATATGGTGATCATACTTTTTTGTGTGTTAAATATGATTTGGGAGGGCCTAGAGTTATTCACAGTTTTTCCACATTCACGGAGGTTCTGTGCCCCTAAACCCAGCGAATGTGGAGGGATGACTGTATGCAAATCACTCTAATTTTTATTCTAATAATGCAAATCAGAAACATTTTTGCTTTTTTTCTACCCACTGTGTTTCAAATTTCATACAACTTTTTACAGTTACAAGTGAACTGAGAGAACCAGTATAGAGTAATTTTTCAAATGTACTTAGAACAGGGAGGTCTCAGTTCAAACCTCCACCCAATCATGGAATTAACCATGTGACTTTAGGCCTCCACTATCTCACAACAAATCTACCTTACAGGATTGCTGTGGGAATTGAAAAGGAGAGGGAAACCATATAAAGTATGTATGCATTTTTATAGTGCAGTGCAAATAGAAGAACAGGAACAATATTTGTATTTTACCATTCAGAGATGCCTCCTGTAGTATCCTCATCAAGTCACCTTTTTTTCTTTTCTTTTTTCTCTCTTTCTCTCTTTTTTTTTGCATCAGTTTTTCACCAATGGCAAAAAGCTACAGCACCTTTGTAGCTTCTGTTTTGTTTTATTGGCTTTCACAACAGTTTATATTCTGGAGGTAAGTGGTATTCCTTTCTCACACATACTTAACTTAGGAGGATATATGTGTGAGCAAACATTTCAAATGCTCAAGATACAGTCCCAAGAAAAGCAAATGTGAAATTAGTCCATTAAAAAAAGATTTTCTCTTTTCTTACTAATTATTTGGATCTATCTTCCAAAAACCTGAAGTTTCATCTCAAGCATCTGCTGCAGTAAGCTTCTCTCTCCTCTTTTCTTTCCCAACTCCTTCTTTCCTGAGAGTAGCATCCTGAGGTAGACACTTCAGGGAGCAGGGCATGGGAGCAAGTAACTGCATTGTTCATCCTTTCTGGGAGACCTCTGCTGCTTATGTCTTGCCTCCATCACTGTGCTTTTAACTTGCCCCATCCCCATTCTTCCCTTTCCCTGGACTCACTTCATGCCTCAGCCATGGTCTTAGAATCATAGAATTGTTACTGCCCTGGCTAGCCCGAGCTTTGGGGATATAAAAAGATATCTTTGATATCAATAATTCAGCTGCACATATCCCTTCCACGTGCTTGCGAGGCCCCCGGACAAGCACGCATACAGGCTCGGCCGATAATCGCTGTAATATTCTAAAACAATACAGGCAGGCCAGAAATAGCTGACTCGCCACTTTTGGAGACCTCGAGGCAAGTACCTCCATTAGGTATGCAAGCAACTTTCAAAAGATCCTTTGCCCAGGGCTGGCAGCTTGATGATCTGACTATACAACGCTCAAGTACTCCGCGTTTGCATACCGGCTATCCTATTGACAATTTGGCTGTAACTCAATCATTCAAATTCTGACCTTTTGGAGGCTTTGTCTCCAGCCCCAACTCTATTGTTTTCCCCCCAAGTACGGCATAGCCTGCAGTCACATCTCTTCCTATAAGAACTCTTGATTCCGAGACCTTCCTCGGATCGCTCACGAGTCCATACCGCCTTGCTGCCGCTTTGCTTGGCGAGCCTCCCCTCAGCTCCACGTGCTGAGTTACATCGAACCCCAGCATTGCTCTCTATTTTTCCGGACTTCAGGACAGATGACGTATTACCCAAACCAGCAACTCCTCTAAAATTCCCTCTATCCCACTCCAACCTTTATTTCTTTAGTTATCTTGTGTGAGTGTACCGCATACACTGTTTTGCTTGTGTTTTTAATAAAGTATCATTTATTGTTTCAACTTCTGTGTGCTCCTTGACTCGGCCTGACCCCGTAAACATAGTGTTCAAGATCCTGCTAAGTTACCCTGCCTCTCGTAACGCTAAAGCAGTGCTCAGAGCTAATTTTCCCCACCTATCGTTGAGCACATTTTGGTGTCCCTCTCAGGACCCCCAGTAAACAGGGTAACAGAATCATAGAGTTGGAAGAGACCACAGGGACCATCCAGTCCACCCCACTGCTATGCAGGAACACACATCAAAGCATTCCCAACAGATGGCCATCCAGCCTCTGCTTAAAAACCCCCAAAGAAGAAGACTTTACCACATTCTGAGGTAGCGTATTCCACTGCCGGACAGCTCTGACCATCAGGAAGTTCCTCCTGAGGTCCCAGTGGAATCTCCTTTCCTGCAGCTTGGATCCATTGCTTCTCGTCCTAGTCTCTGGAGTGGAAAACAAGTCCACTCCCTCCTTGACATAACATCCCTTCAAATATTTAAACATGGCTATCATGTCCCCTCTTAACCTTCTCTTTTGCAGACTAAACATACTGAGCTCTCTAAGCCACTCCTCATAGGGCTTCTCTCTGGTTCTTTGCATTCTGCTGCTGCTGCATCTCCTATCCTTTCCCTCCTTATCTCACCCTTTTTCTCCCTCACTTTCCCCTTGTCCCTCATCATGCCTATATCACTTGCTCCTTGCAACTTGCCACTGTAACTATCTCCTTTCCTTGCTTTCCCTTCCCTCCCGTGCCTCTTTCTCCCTTCCTCCTACTCACTCTTTCACATCATGTCACATCACCTTGCCCTTCCATTGCTTCATACATGCTGGTGCTCACACCACTTCCTCTCCCATCTCTCCTATGAACTCCTTCTCCTCACTTCCCACTCTTGGAATGTACCCTTCTCTTGCTACTTGTACATCACCACTTGCACCAGCCACAGTCCCGTTTCTCTTAATAATAACAATGTTTATTCATAATGCTCTTTTCACCAAAATGTGGAACATCAACATATACACTTAAGGACCAGGACAATAAACATAACACTATAGCAACACATGGAATGAAATCCCCAACACTCCACCAGTCGCTACACATCTCAGCACCTTAAACACAACTCAGCAGCTTAAGCTGTTAATCAAGGGGAAAACGGATAAGATCCTCCTCCAGACAGAGATCCAAAGGAAGACCATTCCACAAATGCAGAACCAGATCTTGAAGGGCTTGCAGTCTTAATGGAGTTGTGTACATTGTTGGAACAAAGAGTAATCCATTGCCTGTCAGTCTTAAATTCTTGGATGGAATATACATACTAACCAAGCCGCAAGGTACTGAGGGGGGTTAGAACACAAAGCCTTGAATACTAGAACCCAAAGCTTGCAACAGGCCCTGGCCGAAACTGGTAGGCAGTGAAGAGATCTACAGGGAGAAGAAACAGGAGAATATTTAGGGAGATTTAAAATAACCCAGAGAGCATTGTTCTGAATTAAAACTGGAGGAAGAAGGGAGCAGGAAGGCAAACCTACCAGCAAGTTGTTACAATAATCCAGGCATGAGATAACCAAGATCTGGACAAGCAGAGGGGCAGTCTCAACAGTTAGGACCCTCTGGAGCCCGCAGATGCTCAAAAGATGGAAATTACATACCTTTGCTGTTGCCCTGATAAAGGAGTGAATAGATAGGGGATGATCCAGCAGGACTTTGAGATTCATGGCAACTGAGAGAAAGACATTGTACAACCCTGTAAATTCAGTGGAGGGGATGAGAGAGGGGCTATTGTATGGTCAGGCTGAAACACCAAGCTCTGCATTTTGTCCATGTTCAGCTTAAGCCAGTGAGTGATCATCCACAAAGAAACAAGTGAGAGGTAGTGACTTCTACATGATGGCATTAATTAATTTAAAACTCTGACAAATCTGAGTGATATCTGCATAAATTAGACACTGAAAACATAATTCAGAAATAAGAAATCCAAGGGGAGTATATATAATGAAAAAAGAAGAGTACCCGAGATTGATCCTTGTGGCGCCCCTACTATTACAGGGAAAGCTTTTGATATAGATTCCCAAAATGAAAAAGAAGAAGAACAATCACACAAAACAGATTTAAAGCAGGACAGAGCATTCTCTGTTATTCCTATTGTTGCCAACCATAATAGTAGAATCTGATGGTTCAAAGTGTCAAAAGCTGCAGAAAGCTCCAGCAGGATCAACATAGAAGTTTGACACTGTGCCTTTGCCAATAGAATATCATTCACTACATGAATCAAGGCCATTTCAATGGAATTACCTGTATGAAACCCTGACTGAAATGGGTCAAGAAAATAATGTATAGTCAGATAAGGCTTTAACTGGGAAAATGCAACTATCTCCAAAATTTTTAAAAGAAACGGAAGAAGAGACACAGGGTGATAGTTTGCACAAACTTAATGAAAAGTGAAGGATTCAGAGAAAGTTTCTTATAGAGGACACAAAACAGCATGTTTAAAGCAGCCTGGGGAAATATCTATTCAGAGGAAACATGTCACTAAATGGATTACATATGGTAGAAGCAGACAGAATTTATCCTTCATCTCACCTTGTGCCATTGAAGAGCACACCCACCTTTCTTCTTGTGCATAGCTCCCTCTACAATCTTTCCTACTTGCTTCCTCACCTCATGGTGTTGTTGGGAGTAACTGAAATATCAGTTCACCCTTGTTCCAAGGTATGTAAACATGAAGTTCAGATTGTGTCCTGAATCAGGTTGGGAAGGAGTCTTGCACGCATGTGCGCGTGCACACACACACACAGTGACACACACAATTACTCTTGGCCAAGGGGGAACATCTTCTCAGCCCCTACTGTCAGCTTGGCTGCAACAGCAGTCCATGATTTTTATAGAACTTCCAAAGGGAGAGAAAATGTGCACAAGTAGCTTATCATAAACAAGAAGAACAGAGAACAGGTCACTCTAACATTCTTTCTGTAAATAAACACATATTCTCAGTGACTTATCTTGTTGAGTTTTGACACAGTTCTTGCAAGAAGACAGAATGGCTTGTTTAGAATTGCTTAGGAAATCAGAAACAAAACACTAAATCCTCAGAAAACATTTTATCCCCAATTGAGTACCACTTCCTTACTTTTTGCACCATTCATACCACTCACTCTTCCACACTCCTATTTACTCCCTTGCATCACTTCACGGAACTGCAGTGTGTCCCTTGCTTGCTCTCCCATTCCTTTCCTTGCCCTGTCTCATATCATCACAATGTACTACCCCTTTACTTCTTAGATGCCATCACTTATGCCACTCACTTACCCATCTCTCCTGTTGCCTCCTTCTCCTCACTTCATACCATCACAATGTGCTTCTCACTTACTTATTGGGAACCACTACGCACACTGTTTGCTCTTCTATCTCTCATACTCCCTCTGTCACCTCACCTTATGCCATTGCAGTGCACCCCTCATTTGCTCCTCATACACCACCACTCAAGCTGCTCTCTGCTGTCTCTCCAGCTCACTCTCTTGCTTCTCCTCATACCTGTCATGATGGTCTCTCACTTGCTTCATGCACACTGCCCCTCACCCTTTGTCATGGGCTTCCAGGACCTGGACTCAGACTCAGACTCTGAAGCAACAGAACCTGCTCTGAGCCCTGGCACAGAGACTGCTACAGCAGAACCTGCAGAACAGACACCACCCACCCCAAGGACAGAAGTGTCAGCCCCATCAGGAAGCCCTGTTCATTCTGACGCAGAAAATGATCTACCCATACTTATCTTCACCCAACGTAGACACCAAAATGGTCTCCTGCGTCACTTCCAGCGAGTTTATGCCAAGCACCAATTAATCAGGCACCAGCTACACTGACCTTGAGCCTCTCCCCTCTAGCTTTTGTCAGCAATCAACTGACTGTTTCTCCCATGCATGCTTCTGTTTGCTCCCCTTGCCTGTTATTCTGCCCTTTTGACCTGTGTTTATATTGCCGACCATTGGTTTATGGACATTTCTGGGACTATTATTTGCTTCTCATTTGTAAGGTTGTTTTCTTCCTAAAGTAAACTGACTAATTGCTTAACTACCTGAGCTTCTTGATCTATATTATCAGCTTCTCCTGGCTGCCAACCCAGACCAAGCGTGGACACCCTCATTCTCCCATCTCTCCTACTATCTCTCTTGCCTTACCTCACGTCATTGAGATGCACCACTCCCTAACTCCTTCTGCACTACCAGTTGTACCACTCATTCCTCTGTCTCTCCTAGTCCCTCCCTCCCTCTCTCCTTCGCTCCCCTCATGCTGTCATGGCACACCCCCTTGCTTGCTTCTTGCATACTTCTGCTTGCATTGCTTGCTCTCCTGTGTCTCCTACTGCCTCCCTTGCCTATCTTTGCACCACTGTGGTGTGCCCCTCCTTTCTTGCACACTACCAACCACACCACTTCCTCTCCTGTCTCTCCTACTCCCTCCCTTGCATCACCTCACACTCTCAAGGTGTGTTCCTCACTTACTCCTTGCACTCCACCTTGCACTCACTGCTCTCTCTCTCATTTCCCTCATGCATGAAATTTCCATTGGAATTGGAATTATTCATTGCAGATCATTTTGACTGAAGAGTCTCCCCATGTTTTGTCCCATATCTCAGCTTCTATTCAGGCTAGAGACTTACTTTTTTACAATCAAAATTTGGAATCTGGGCAAATGATGGTCCAAATGAATGCTGGGTTGCATGCCCAGACTTAGGTGTAACTCACCCGTCAGGTTGATATGACAGCGCTAAACTAGGGAAATGAGATTGCAAAGCTATCCTGCAACATTTGATGTATGTCTGAAACTAGAGATGTTATGGAAAAGTATCTGAGCTTAGCTTGGAAACACCCAGAATGTTTATAATATTGTCTGTGGGAAGAATCAAACTTTTAAGATACTTGTATGCCACTTCTCTGTGCATGTCACCAGACCCTAAAGCATCCACCTCATCTTTCCTTTTTTCCTTACTCTCAAGCAGAGAGCAAGGAAGATGGTGCCAGCAGTAGCAAGAGGACAAATTGGAAAAGTTACTTTTATTTTACTTAGAAGTTGCTTTACTATTTGGTCATGCTGTCTGGTCAACTCCTGGAGTTGTCAGTCCAAATTCTTATTTTTCTGAGTTTTGATCCAGAGTAAGACTTTGTTTTCAGTCTAATCCAATACATACCATTTCAGAAGGAGAAAAACAAATGGCAAGACAGATAGGCAGTAATGAGGGAATAATCTTTCAATCCACCTGAATTGGCCCTGGAAAATTCCTAGCCTTCCCCCTACCCACATTTTGGTAAGAGAGAACTAAAGAAAACCTGTAACCAATCTAGGCGAGCTCCAGGAGATTCACCTATCTGTAACAGAAATAAACTTTGATTTTTCAATGTGCATGACCTCACTTGGAGTGTTTCATAAGTGAAATGCTGCATATGGATGGAATTCATAACACACTCAGAATAAGGTTGGTTTTCAGCTCTTTGTGAGGGACACTGCTCACATGACAAGCAATGTCATATTTGTGTTTTGAAAGTATATTGTGTGCTGGAAATGTATATTGTACATCTGGAGGACACGTGAATACTTTGGCAATTACAATATTAAATCCTTGCCAATTAAGAATATTTTTCCTTTACATAGTCCAGCACAAGTCTTTTGTTTAGTATGGTACATGGAGGTACAAACAAGTACTAGAAAGAAGGAACTGCAACCAGTTAGTTATGATATGAGGGAGCTTAATATTCCTAAGAGTATACAGAAAAATAAGCAATGATTTTTAATTTGCCAACAAAGTCATTTGCACACTTTCTACATTCATTGCATGCACTGTTATGAAACAGCAAACATTCTGCCACAAAGAACAAATATTATTCATCTATTATCACAGAAATGCCACAGCTCAGGTATAGGGAAACTTTATCCCTTTATGATAGTAATTTTCAAAGAGACAGACATGTTAGTCTGTGCAGAAAAAAAAATAACAGTGTTGTGTGGTGCTTTTGAGACTACTAGGCTCTATGTTTGGTGCATGTGGTTTGGGAATGAAACATGGATCTGTAAAATTCCACTACTTCAAATACATGGAACATCAGGATCAGATACTCATACATCTAAAATTACCCTCAATGCATTTGGGGAAGTGGATTGTAATCGATGAAAGCTTATGCTATAGTTTTCTACATGTTACATGTCTTTGATATTTGGTCCTCCAGATATTTTGGGCTTTTGCTTCCAGAAGCCCCAGACAGCATGGTCGATGATAAGGGACAGCCAATGGCTTCCCAGCTCTGACTTAACTATTGTCATAAACATGACATCTGAAAGCAACTTAGTCACAGAACTGTAGATTATAAATGGATTTTCCACCTCCACTTGCTGGCTAACAAAACATATCATGAATCAGCTGCTACTGCCAAATGTGCAGTAGAGAACTAAGTACTATACCAGCTGATTCTCATATTGTAGTTGTGTGCCATTTTAATTTACATTATTGTACCACAGAAAAAATGGCAGCAAGTTCAAGCCAATAAGAAATCTTTTGGGGGCTGTAGCTAATGAAGACACAAGAACCTCAAGTTGGTAGGTGAGAGACTTAGTGGAGCCTCATTGCCTGATGTTAACCATCTTTTTCATTTAAATTAAAACTGGCACAGCTGCTATCTCTGTTCCTTTTGCTTGTCTTTCTTTACACCACGGATATGTCGGTGTCATTGCCCGAATTTCATTGTCTCTTTCATGTCCTTTGCGAGCCCTTTATGTTTTCCTCAGACTGTAAAGACTTAAACCTCTCCCTGCTGTCTGCTGTTGCCAGGTTTTCAAAATATCAGTAAAGAATAGGAATAATAAGGAATAAGGTTGACAAGGAGGAAGTAGCTATTAACGTTTGTATTCTGTCTAAATACCAAATGAAAGTATTCAGTTTGCTTAGCCATGTATTTCTCGGTAAAATTAACATACTGTCTATCTTTAGAAATTATATGAGGCATACATTTCAGTCTTTATGAAGGGCCCACATCCCAAAATATGGGATTTTTCCCAAACCTTATTTGTTCTATATAAAAGGAAAAGCTTTCAACCTCAAATAGGGGATATTCTATTAGGGTCACCTGCCATCCCTATCAAGGACAAGATTTCTGCTCCTCAAAAAGTGAACATCATTATTATAAGGAGCACCTGACAACCCAACTGCAGTCTTTAGCTAGTGGCACCACTGACCAAAAAGGAAAGTGAATAAACGTGTTGCTCCATACAAATTTGCACTGATTTTGGATTTAAATATCTGAAGACCGTTGTTTTCAATTGCAATTATGCTAGTTACAAATTTATTTATTTTTAAAAGAATAAACAATGGATGCTAATATATTTCAATCCTTCTATGACCGAACTATTTGATTTTACTTTTATTATGCTTTTCTTGTCACAACACATCAGAAATCACTCATGAAGCAATGAATAATATGGCCTTTAAAATTTCAACTTGAACTTCTGTAACCTTCTAACTTGTGCAATTAATTGCACAGTGAAGACCAGCAGCTGGAGTTCCTATCTATGCTGTAAGACAATGTAATTCCACTGCTGGCAATCTGCTCCTTGGGTATTTTTTTGAAAGTAAGTCTTCCATTACATAAAGTACCAGATTATCTGTTTGCGATGCCGCATCTTCCATTTTGGATAACATATGAGTATCCCAGTTGAAAATTAAATACTTAGGGCTAATTTTTAACATATAATTTAAGGACACAGAAGCCTTACTCTGGCATGCCATAACTGAATAAGTAAATATGAGGATGAGGAGCATGCTAGAACCATTTTGCTCTGTTTTTCTTACCATCCTTTATACAGAAGGCATGTCTTTCTGAACAGTAGAGTTTTCCTTGTCTGGTTTGGACGAATAGTACAAAGCAGTGCTACTCAAAGTGGGTGTCCATGAATTAGTTCTAGTCCATGAGACTTTAGGTGCTGGGCCCTGGTGAAATTCAAGGAAAGAAAGAAGCAATTGTAGCCAGTGGCACGAATATGGTACCAGTCCCTGGCACACTGGAAAAAAAATAACTGGCAGTCTACTATATCTGATAACTTGTGAAGCACTGATGTAGGTCACCATTAAAACAAACATGTGGACCATGCTGGCTGGTGGATCATGGGTCAATGAAATTGGGCACTTACTTTTTGTCGCAGTTTTATCTGAACTAATTTGACTCCATTTGGATAGAAACTATCCAAGGTAGTGAACTCTATTGCCCAAACAGGTTCAACATGTTGGATTGATCCTTTAAAGTCTACACCAAACTTCAGAGTGCATTAATTGAGCCAATGACATTAGAATCATTCACCACCACAGGATGTAGGGCTGGGCTATCACACATATAGCCTCCTCACACATTTACTATACCTGCTTACAAAATGCTTGTGGTTACAGAATACCTGCACAGGTGCTGCCAAGTGCCCCTTCCAGCATGGAAATACAATATGGATAGCATTCTTAAGTGACAGTGTTATACAGTGAGTATTACAGCCTGTTGTTGTTGTTGTTGTTGTTGTGTGCCTTCAAGTCATTTCCAACTTATGGATAATCTGAAGCAAACCTATCAAAGGGTTTTTTGGGGGCTTAGAGTGTGTTTCACACCCAATGTCAATCAGTGGGTTTCCATGGCTGAGCCAATGCCCAAACCACTACACCGTGTTGGTTCTTATTGCAACCTTAGGTCTTAATAATTTGCTGAATGAGAGGAGTGAGTATTACTTTTTGTGAAAATAGTCAATCACTGCAACACCCATGGGTTATGTTTTCGTGTCTGATCCATTTTCCTTCCATGAAAGCATTGGTAAGTTCTAAAGGCTCACTAAGTGACATTCTGGATATAATTGAATGTTATAGAAAGCCTTAACCATCCACTAGATCTTTTTTTTTTAAAGCCCCATTTTCACTCCATTTTAAGTGACTGCAAATGCTTATAATAAATTACATCTGTAAGTGTCCTATCTATAATGACCTGAAGGACAACAAGACCTGACCTCACCCGAAGGACATCAAGAAAACCAAAATGTTACATTGAAAGAAACATTTTTGACAACATTAACAATTAATATGCTAAAACCATTTTTTTTGATAATGCTGACCTTAATATCTCCTTAACTGTGGATCAAGGATGAAACAAGTAATAATTGTTGAGATTCCACAATACAGTAGTGGAAATTATGAAATTGTGTGTGACATTTCAATTTAAGCTGTCCCTCAAACTTCCCCCCACCAAAAAAAATGGCAAAGTTGTTACCCTAAATTGCTATGGGCATGAATGCTGAATTCATTGTGGTAGGTAAAAGCAGATGTCAAATCACTTGGGAAAGATCAGTTGGGAAGCTAGCTGAAAAAGGAAGAAGAAAAGCAATGTTTTTTCCTAGTTTCAGCACTATGAAGTAGGCATAACTAGGTGTTCTCATGTGCACCATAACCCTTGAATCCATCTGTGTTCCAGCTACCACTTATCCATTTCTACAGTAAACCATATTAACTTTTGTTGTTGTTGTTGTTGGTGTGTGCCGTCAAGTCATTTATGGCTTATGATAAGCCTAAAGTGGAGCTAAATTTGTTCAGAGAAGGTCAGCATTGCCTTCTCCTGAAAGTGAAACAGTGTAACTTATTCTAGATCATCCAGTGAGTTCCTATGGCTGAGTGTGCATTCAAACCCTGGTCTCCCAGAGTTGTAGTCCAG
The DNA here is from genome assembly GCA_030412105.1 of Cyclura pinguis. Lineage (NCBI taxonomy): Eukaryota > Metazoa > Chordata > Lepidosauria > Squamata > Iguanidae > Cyclura > Cyclura pinguis. The sequence continues at coordinate 159,955,461 of CM059603.1, read as the reverse complement.
GGCTGAAACCACTACAACACAATGGCTCCTATTTTAACTCTATAATGCTGAAGTATACATTCAGTAACTACTGTGTCAATAACTTGTCATAGGTCACCATTTCAAAGCATGGCAAGGACCTCAACATTCTATAACATTAAAGAAGTTCTGACTTCTAGATAAACCAACAGAAAATTTAGTAAACCTTTGGATTCCATCAGCCTCTGGGAGCAGATTCTCTCACCTTTGCCAGGAGGTACTGGCACCAGGAGACAAACTTTTATCAAAAACTATTCTAAGCAAATGACAAGAAGCTTACATAGCATTTAAGGAAAAACTGACTTCATATCTGCATTCTTTAAGAAATTAGGCCAAACATAATAATAACCTTTATCAAGCATGGTATTTCTTTCGTATACAAGCAGAAATTCAATTGAGTTTCACATACCTACTTCCTACATTGATCTTTGCAAAGATATGATATATTAAATTCCAAATCTTAACCATTCGATGTAAGGGACTGCTTAGTCTGGCTTCCTATTTTGAAGAAAGTATAAATACAGAGCTTCTAAGTTTGGAAGAACTTGTGAATACATGTTATCTGATATAGTTTGGTTAATGTTTTAGTTTTTAAAAAGAAAAGATAATGAGATAATTCCGTCCACATGTATATATCTGTATCCAGGCCACCCCTGTCATGCTCTGAGCCAAAGATCAGATCAAGTGTACACCCTTTTAGATGTGTCAGACCACTGACAATCTAGACAGCCACATGTTTGTCACAGAGGCCATGAAGTCCCAGGCTGGTCTAGTCAATGCAGCCCCTGCATGTCTACCTGATTCTCCAGGATCAACAACACAAAGTTGTCCAAAACAATATCTTAGACTGGCTCATCCAGCTAAGTCCAGAAAGCCACTGGGCATCAGACAGAGGAGACAGTACATCTATAGAATGCCCAATCTGCCTCTGCACAAAAAGAAGTTTCATAGCTCAGGCCAGGGCAAAGAACTCTCATAGCTTAGGTTTGCTGAGCAAGATGGAACTTCTATTTATCACAGCTATTCCAACCCCACCCCCTGCCTGATGCTGTACAGAATATGGAAGCACTTAAAGCTCTGTCAGGTCTATGCCACCTAGGTCATCCATTCAGGTCTGCTAATACACACCACGTTGACTCGTTCATCCACAATCATCTCATGCATGATGTAGTCCTGTTATGAATTGACCTGGCTTTTGTTAACCTGGTATGGAAAGAACATAATGCTTACTACCTAGAAAATTATAACATGTAATCTGTGATTCTTTGAAAACTCATATTTTAAGATTCAAATTTAGTTGTAATTGCATTCATAGCTATTCTTATGTACGTTATTCATGATAAATAAACTGCGAATGGCTTGAAGTATCCTAAACCTTGATTGGACTGCTGATAGATTCTAAGGCAGCAATCAAAGAGTCAAATCAAAGTGAATGGGATTTTCTTCTTTTTAAATATATTAAATATAATTCAGATGAGTTAGCCCAAGACATTTTGCAGAGGAAGAGCAACAAGTAATTGTCTTTCTCACCTCTGCTCTTCACTCTGTTCAAGGTGCATAGTACCAATGGGTAGCCAGTTTATTTTAGAACCTCTAGCAGAAAATCTCAAAACCACTTTTCTGACTCCTGTCAATTATAATGATTTTTTAAAAAAATGTTACTAAAAATGTACTGGTCCAAATCAGCTACCTGAGGCAGCCACCTCATTCTGACTAATCATAAGGCTACCTTCTGAGAGACTATTATCCAGAATGTGGCTTTTCAGCCAATAGTTGTCGTTAACCAAGTAGAAGAAAGACTCTAAAACATATTCCCTTATTAGAAGCTGTTGACTTCCCATACATAGTTCCCCTTTCTTCTAAAATAGAAAAAATACAAGAAAATTATAAAAAGCCAAATATTATGCACCTTGATTATGCAAAAGGTAACTTTCTTCAAAACAAATGGAATTTATAGTGATGGGAGAATCATGGTTCAGCAGCAAAGCCCTCAATAGTGCCTCAAGTAACAAACTATGTTAAAAAGCATAGCGTGAAATAAATTGGATCTCGCTATCAAAATGCCTGAAGTCACTACTTTTTTTTCATGCTAATGTTGTTGCAGTTTTCCCTAAATAATTTCTTCTAGCCCACGCCAGCACACCTACTCCTGTAAACAGACATAAATCCAAATGCATTCACTCCTGCAAGCAAAAATGGGAGGGAGAGAAATGATTGTGATGGTGGTATTATGGGTATTTCTATTTTTAACAATACACCAGGACACAAAATACTGAGGTGGCTGAAGGGCCTCTACCTACTTATCCAGATAGATATTTCTTCAGATAAATCCTTCTTTCTAACATTACTCATTATTAGGTATAGTATATTTTGTGCACACCTATAGCCCCATGTATTTTTGAGGTTCTCTGAATGAATTATTAGACTCTGTGTGTAATTTTGCTGCAGTTTTCAGTGGCTAAAAATTCAGAAGCATTCTCTAAAAGCTTCTAGCAGTGTATTTGCTATAGTGACAGTGAAAGAAGAATTTGACGGTAAACATTATGTGACTCACAGCTAGTCAGAAAAATCAGCAGAACTGCCAGTAACTCGAAGGAGCCTTATGAGTAATTTAAGATACAGTAGCATTTGATGCAGTGCAACCAATGGCAGCATATTCTAAGGGAGGTTTCCAAAGTTAACTAAAGGACTTAACAAAGACTAGTCTGCATAGTGACAGATTTTTCATCAGACTTAAAAGCCTGCTGCATGATGATAGTTAATGTAATAGAATAATGGTGAAGAGATGAGTCAATATTATCAGGAAGCTTTTCATTGTGAAACCTGAAGCACTTAATATATAACTATCCTTGCCAGTATTTCAAATCACAGTGTGGCTAACTAGCTACATGAAAATCACTTTGAACCCAAATATGTAGGACAGATCTTGCTGGACTGTGCCAATTCATCTGTAGTTGGAGGGGGTTGTTGTTAATGCCATCAAGTTGACTTCAATTTACGGTGCCTGATCAATGAGAGACCTGCAAGACACCCTAAAATCAATAACCTTGATCTGATCTTGCAGACTCAGGGCTGTGGCTTCCTTGATTGAGTCTACCCATCTATAATGTGGTCTTCCTCTTTTCCTATTGCCTTCTACCTTCCCAAGCCTTACTGTCTTTTTCAGTGAGCCTTGTCTTCTCATGAGATGGCCAAGGTACAACAGTCTCAGTTTAGTCTTCTTGGATTCTATAGAGTGTTTGTCTTGATTTGTCTTTTTAGCAGTCCTGGATATACATAGAAATCATCTCCAGCACTACATCTCAAATGAGTTGATTTTCTTCCTATCAGGTTTGTTCACTGTCCGGCTTTCACAACCAAACATAGAAATCGGAAATATGATGTTATGAACAATCCTAACTTTAGTATTCAATGATATATCTTTACACTTCAGGATCTTGTCTAGTTCCTTTGTAGCTGCCTTTCCAAGTCCTACTCTTCTGATTTCTTGACTGCAGTTTCCATTCTGATTAATGACTGAGTCAAGATAGGAGAACCATGAGCTATTTAAATGTCTTCATCATCAGCTTAAAAGTTACATAGATGATCAGTGGGCATTATTTTTGCTTTCTTAACGTTCACCTGTTAAACTGACTCAGCACTTTTTTCCTTGACTTTCTTCAGTAATCATTCCAAGTCTTCACTAGTTTCTGCTGATGGTATGATGCCATCTGCATTTGTTAAATTGTTGATGTTACTTCCTCCAATTTTTACACCTCCTTCCTCCAAGTCTAATACTGCTTTATATATGATATGTTCAGCATACAATTTAAACAATTAGGGTAATAAAATGCAGGCTTACCTGACCCCGCTTGCCAATTTGAAACTATTCCATTTCTCTGTATTTTGTTTTGATGGTAGCCTCTTGTCCCAAGTACAGGACAATCAAATGTTGTGGCACAGCCATTTCTTTAAGAGTTTTTCACGATCAAAGGCTTTGCTATAATCTATAAAGCACAGGCTGATTTTCTTCTGAAATTCTTTGATGTGCTCCATTATCCAATGTATTTGCAATATGATCCCTAGTGTTCATTCCTTTCTTGAACCCAGCTTAGATATCTGGATTTCTCACTCCATATACGACAAAAGTCTTTGTTGTTGAGCATCACTTTGTTTCCATGGGAAATTAATGCAATGGTCTTGTGATTACTGCAATTCCTGGTGTCCCCTTTCTTGATGACTGCAGTTTATATTGAGCATTTGCAATCTCTGGACCATTGTTTTGTAGGCCTATATCCACATCCTAGTACCCGGACCATTATTTTGTAGGTTTAAATCCAAGTCCTAGTACCAACTACAGCACCCTGATAATTAGAACTAACAATTTTATTTTGGCTTTATATGGTATTGTTAGCCACTGAGCAAAAAACTTGCCATTTAAGCAATCAGGCAAAGCAATATGTATAAAGGATGCTAAATAACTGTACATACCTTATATGTAAAGAGTATATTTTTCTCTTCCTAAACACTCATTGTAATCTGCTGTTCAGCATAGTATTCCACTTAGCAGGGGAAAGGAAAATAACTTGACGAATTGGTTGTATACATTGGAGAGGAACAAATTCCATACAAAGAAATGAAATAATTATATGTTGAAATTAGTCTTCTATTCTTAAATAGGATGCCAGTCCTTTAAAAAAAAACTATTTGGGGGCTTTGAATCTTGCAAGAAATATACAATCTCTACTCCACAAAGGATTTTGGTGACTCATTTAGGAGGAAATTCCACTCTGCCCATCCTCAGAGAAGATTATTTTTAAGATCTTCATATGAATAAAGTCCCAAAGAGTTCAGTAGGGCTTTCTCCATACAAGTGGCTATAGAATTATAGTAGAATTGCACTGCAAATTACAAGTTAAGTCTTTGAGCCTTTTAAAGCTGCTTTAATATGTTGAGTTGTTTAATATATTATCTTTTTTAAATTACTAATTGATTTTAATTTGAGATTGTTTAAATTATTTATATTGTTTTCTCTGTTTGTTGCCTTGAGACTGAATGATAAAAGGGCAGGATAAAAATATTTTCATAAATAAATAAAGATTTACAAGGGCTGGCCCAAGACATTCAACTGCCTGAGGTAAAAACAGCACACACACCCCATTTCAACTAACCAACTAACTGGCTATTGAAACTTACTTCAAAACTACTGATGAGATGGTGCCCTCTCCCATGCCTGAGAACTGTAAATAAAATTAACATGTATACAAATTTTTGTACATTTTCATACAATTATTCCTCAGATACTATTGTTAGACAAATAATACACCTATGTGCTGGCCTCTATAAAATCCAAGCTCTTATGTATTATTAATTTGTGATTTTTTTTAAAAAAAATGCCCCATAATGAAACTGGGGAAACTGACAGTGCTTCTTTCAAAACAGTTAGATCTCTGGGTAACACTATACTATTTGAAATAGCTTTTGGGTGATGCTGTTCAAAATAGGGCACTATTTTGCTCTTCTGTGTGCTCAGTGGTCTCTCTTCTGGTGATGTTCAAGAAACTTGCTACACCATGCCATCTGTGACCATCTCCAATTCAGAGGTGTGTGCCCGTCAAGGTTCAGCAACTGTTGGCCTCTTGTTTCTTCTCCCAAGACATCCAGAAGCCTGCTTCATTGAATCCTCACACACACAAAAAAAATAGTTAAAATAGAAGCAGAGATAAGCTCTGGGTGTGAGCAGATCCTGGAAAACCTCCTTTTTTGGGAAAACGGTTCTTAAACTTTCCAGCCAGCATGGATACCTCCCATGCAGTAGAATGTAAAGTGGGATTTGTCAGGGATTCCAGGCAAGGAACCCTGGGAAAATGATCTGCAAAGATGCTGCATCATGCTCCAGCTGTGGGTGATTGCAAGGTTGCATCAGAAACTGGGGTCGTGTGCAGAAGGTAGAGGGAGGTGTGCAAACCTCTACCTGATTGGTTGTAAATTTGTATATAAGAAAGCAATCCCCAGTATGTATTTGTCTGTTGACCAAACCGGTGTCTGGCGCAAGCCTTTGTCCATCTGTTCCATATTGTGTACATATCGGAACGTTGCTACAAGATAAAGTGCCTCCTGTTTGGAAGAAACTCCTCCGTGTGTGAGTATCCTTACTGGGGAACAAGGCTGCTGCTGTTGGCTCGCTGTCCTATGGTTATTCCGCTGCATCTCTGTGGGGCTGAAACTCCTATCATCCCCCAACAGGATTATCCATTCTTGCTAGGAGATACCATTTTGCTTCCTAAATGTGGAGAGTCAAGATATATCCTGAGACGTTTGCAGCAGGTACCACACACCTTTCTTTATGCCATCCTGGTTCAAGTTTGGAAAGACAAAATTATATGGCTGCAGTGCTTCCCTATTGTACATCATAACCTCAAAATATGTTTTATTTGGTGGTTGTGTAGGCATGAAGCAATAATTTCTCTTTTCAAGAAATGCAAGATTTTTAAAAAATATGCATATAAATAAGTTGTAGTATCTCAAGATAGAGTTATATGCTGCCAGCTTCATATAAGCATGCCTCTTTATGACTCACCATCAAGGCATATATTCAGTTATGTTGTGTTCAGAAGAAAATGAGCAGCTGCTACTAAAGAGAATAGATTATCATGTTGCTTCAAGCAGTTTTCTGGCTTTATTTTTATTTCATTTTCACATTTGACATTAGTATAATTAGTATCTTTTAATCTTAATGGTATCCCCACAAAAGTAGACCCATTAAATCAGTGGGATCTGCATTAGCATTAACTCATTCAACAACTATTTAATCTATTCCAGTTGAATTTACTAATAGGGTTCCAGGCCAATGTTTAAAGTATTATATGACACTTGAGGTTCAAAGCTGTTCTGTTACAATGATGAAACTCATGTTTCTTAGATGATGGTTTCCCCAACTTATTCTAGCCAATCACTGAATCCTGAGTTTATTTCTGGTGGGACAGTGCTTAGAATCTAATTCAGTACCTCTCAGGAAACATTGATTTAGCTCCTAGCCTATCACTAAAAACCAGACAGATCTCTTCAGACATTCATATAGTTCAGCGTATAAGTCACTTGTTGAAACACTGTTACTGGGGAGGGAAGAAAGATGGCGTAGCGAGTGGTTGTCACCTCGCACAGCTGCGAGACTGACGACCAGCGCGCAAGATCGTTTTGCTTGTTTCGGTAGTAAGAAACGGGGCAATTTATTCCCTTGGAAGAGGGAATTTAGAGGGGCTCCAATTTAGACTGGATTCGGCACTCAGTCCCCAGGAAACTTTGATGAGAAGAGGGGTACGGAACCAACCGATGGGTCGAGGAGCTACCAGATCTTGGGCAGCCACCAGTAAGCGGTAATGGCTACGCCACGAACCATTTGACAAGTAGAGGGATATATAACAAGTAAGTCTCAAAGTTTTCTACTGAAATTCAAGAAACTAAGGAAATCTCCTTCTCACTAACATCACCTGTTTAAAAAGGCAGTTAAAAGTGAAGGAAGTAAAAGAAGAAAGCTTAACTTAATTTATTCTGTTCAGTCGTCATAATACTAGACACTCTAAATTTCTATGTATACGATTATCCCGAATGAGAGAACTTTTTGAATGGTAAAGGAACAATTTAACGTGACTCGGACTGTGTGCTTATAAGTTTATAAACTAGTAATATTGGAAAATGCACAGTTGATTTCAAGGACTCTGGTTTTTGGTGTAAAAATTGGAAGATTGGAGACAATTGGAGATAGAAAGATTTAGCTTGGGGCTTCACCGGAACTTTGCGAAGGCATTTCGGAATCAATTGGGACTGTTGTAATCAAGATAGAGGCAGAAGAAATAAAAGAAATAAGTCTATATCCTATTTATGAACTCTATAAGAACTCAGATAAGGAATTCATAAGAATCAAGGACAGTAGATAAGGGCTACTGTGGTGTGGATTCGAGTCTGGAACATAAGGAATATAAGGAAGATCGTGGAAATTGAATCTGGACTACACAAATTGGAAGGGTGTGGATTAAATATATAATATTACTGATCCTGAATTAAAAACTATACATTCTCTTTTGTGTAATAACGATGGTCTTGAATATTAGATAAAAGATAACAAAACTTGAGAAGAGAAGCGAAGCGAAGCGAAGCGAAGCGAAGAGAAGAGAAGAGAAGAGAAGAGAAGAGAAGAGAAGAGAAGAGAAGAGAAGAGAAGAGAAGAGATAGCAGCCGGAGAGAAAGAAGCAGAAGGAGAAAAGAGACTGTGGGAGATGAGACAGCGAAAGTTCCTTGGATACTGAAACAGAGATATATTGGGAGCTGAAGAGAAAGTGGTTGGAGAGAAAGAAGAAGGGGGAAAGTAATAAAGCTTGTTAATTACACTTATTATAAAATAGTACCTATGTGTTTGCCTTTTGAAAAGTATATAGGTGTCCAGCCTGTATTTGTTTATAGCGGCTTGGTTAAGATTGTGTTAAGCATAAGACTGATATTAGATAACATTATATATACTTTTAGCTGTTGAAGTATTAACTGTGGGGCTTAGCATTTCAATTAAGGGTTTTTTTTGGTTTGCTTAGCTTGATAAGTTGGAAATTTATTTAAATGTTTATTTAAATGTGTAATTTCATCTGTTGTTGTGCCTTGAGCAAGCCAGACGTTTGGCATTGAGCTGAAGATAACTTTCAAGGACAGTAGATAGTAAAAGCTTATTGTTTACATTCTTGTCTGTTAGAAGCTTGAAACACACGGTTTTAACTCTTTAAGTATAGGATAAAAAGAAGTACTGGTTATAATATAAGAATATAGCACCATCTAGTGGGAATAGGGAGTAAGGTTTAAAATTCTTAAGGTCTTAGTAATATATAATTAACGTAACATTTAATGTAATATTATCAGTATATAAGGTTTGTATAAGATAATTATATTAAATATACATATTCACTTATATTTATAAATATAAATAAAATCATAAAGATTAATTGAATATTAATTAAATGCTTTAACTTTAAATTTAATTGATCTGTCTTAATTTAATTGATCTGTCTTATAGAGGCTAGGTTAGAAAAATATTAGCATAGTAGGTTTATATATACTGACTCTTTAAAATATTTAAGAATTTAATATCTTATATTTAAAATCTAATAACGTTGATAAAATTTAAATATTTAATATTTAATAATTAATTTCTAACTAAATACTAATTAAATACTTAAAAATTCACATTAGTTTAAATAAGTTAGGTTGATTAATTGAGGAATAATTAGTAGTAAATTATATTGGTGTTAGGAATCTCATTTCTTTCTTTGATTTATTTTTAAAACTATATACTTTTTGGGAAAAAAAAAATTTTAAGTGAAGAAGGCTAAGGATTAGTTATAACTTGAAGATGGCAGCAGGGAGAAGGAAAGTCGTGCAAACACAAATACATATGCTGTCACAAAGGAGGGCCTCAGGAGAAATGGACCCGAATCAATTATTACTAGAAGAAGTTAAGAAAATAAGATTGGATATGCGTTTGGAGATGAAAGAACTTTCGACGGAAGTGAAGAAAGAAGTAAAAGAAATGAAGAAGGAAATGGAAAATTTGGCATATAGACTGGAAATGGTTACAAAAGATGTGAGAAAAATGAATAAAAATATAGAAGAGGTGAAGGAAAACACAAAGGCTTTGGAGAAAAGAACAGGCAACTTAGAAGGTAAGACAGAACAAACTGAAAGGCAGAATACACTTACAGAAATAAAATATAGAGAGAAATGTATAAAGATTAGAGGATTGGAAGAAGTAGAGGAAGAAGACTTGTATAACAGAGTTATTCCAGCCCTGGCCGGATTTTTGGATTGGTCAATGGAACAAATGGATGTCGAAATCGATTGGATCTTCAGAATTAATTTGTTAATTGCTCGCAAAAGGAAGGTACCTAGGGACATCGTGGTATACCTGGTACGTGAAAGAGTAAAGGAATTGATCATACAACAGAGCTACACGAATAAATTGATCATTGAAGGAACAGAATTGAAAATCTTCAAAGATATTCCATCACAAGTGTTGAAGAAAAGAAAAGATTATAATTTTCTAATACAAGAACTGAAGAAAAATGGAATTTCGTACAGATGAGGGAAATTTGAAGGGGTAATATTTACCCATAACCAAAGAAGATATGTAATTAACTCGGTATTTAAAGCGGAAGAGTTCTTGAAAAGATTTAATGAAGAAGGTAGGAAAAAACAGGGGAAAGATCTGAAGATTGAGGAGAAGAAAGATGAGAAGAGGATACCTGGTAGAGAAAGGAAGGAGGATCGAAAGACAGTTATGGTAAGATCTGAAGGATGTCTAGAATACCTAGAGAAAGAAGAGGAACAGGATCATCAAGGACAAGAAGAGCAGGAAATAACAGAACAGGAGCAGGAACGAGAAGAGTCTGAATCAGAAGGAGGAGAAGAGAACTTGTCGGAGTCAGAGGTAATAGAATAGGATAAAAAAAAAAGAGGGAGTAGAGCAGAATGAAGGTTAAATTATTATAGTGGAATATTAGAGGATTAAATTCGATAATAAAAAGGAAAAGTATTTTTCACTATTTAGAAAAACAAAAGAGTGATATTTATTGCATACAGGAAACCCACATAACTAGAAAAGAAAAACAAGTATTAAATAACATTAAACTAGGAAATGTGTTTTCTTCAGGAATAGAAAAAAAGAAAAGGGGGATGGCTATATACGTGAATCCTAAATATGATGTGAAAGAAGTGATAAATGATGACCATGGAAGGTATGTAGGGGTTGAGATTAACATGTCAAGTATGAAAGTATTGCCGGTGGGGCTATATGCCCCGCTAGAAAATAAAAATGAATTCTATGAGAAACTACTAGCGAAAATTAGGGAAGCTGAGTGTCAAAATGTAATAATCGTGGGAGATTGAAACGGTGTTAGCCACCCAGAATTAGATAGGTTGTTATCAAAGAGAAAAAAGAAGAATACTGGAAAATTGCCCAAAGCCTTTTTCGATTTGACAGAAGATTTAGCATTAGTAGATGTATGGAGAAGCTTATATGGGGAGCAAAAAGAATATACTTATTTTTCTGAAATATACAAAACCTGGTCAAGAATAGATATGATCTGGTGTACAAAATCAATAGTTTGACAGTTATATAGAATGGAAACCCTGCCAAGGATCAGATCAGATTACGCTCCTTTGGTATTAACAATGGAAGATCGGAAATCAGAATATAGATGGAAAATAAATGAGAATTTATTAAAAGATGAGAAAATTATTGAAAAAGGTAAAAAAGTAATTGATAGATATTTTACAAAGAATTTGAACAAGGGGGTGTCTATAGAAACAGTGTGGGAGGCCGGTAAGGTAGTGATGCAGGGTTTTTTAAAACAACAGGACATAAAATCTAAAAAAGAGAGAAAGAAAAAAGAACAAGCTTTAACAAAGGAAATACAGCAATTGGAAAGTAAACTAAAAATCTCTCCTGGGAATACAAAGATTACAGACCAAATAAATATGTTACAAAAACAAATATCAATACAGGACACTTATGAAATTGAAAGAAACTTGAAATATATAAAGCAAAAAATTTTCTTTTTTTGCAAATAAAGCAAATAAGTGGTTGGCTTATAAAATTCGAAAGGAGAGAGAAAAGCAGTTAATATTCCAGATAAATGACAATAAGAGAACTTTGGTTAAACAGGAGGATATAAAGAAGGCCTTTGAGAGGTTCTACAGAGATTTGTATGCAGATTCGGGGGCAGGTCAATTCAAAAGAAGTAAGATACAGAAGTATTTAAGTGAAGGAGTGTTACCAAAAATTACTGATGAACAGAGACAACAATTAAATCAGGTTATAACTAACGAAGAAATAGCCCAGGCTATTCAGAATCAAAAATCAGGGAAAGCGCCAGGACCTGACGGCCTTACCGCGCTTTATTATAAAGTATTTAGTGAACAGCTAATAAATCCACTTCATGAGATAATGAATGGAATGACCACAAAGACACGACCCCCATCATGGGGAGAGGCTAACATTACTTTGATTCAAAAGGAAGGAAAAGATCCAAAAGAACTAAGCAATTATAGACCCATTTCACTCTTAAATGTAGATTATAAAATATTTGCTACCGTGTTAACGGAGAGATTAAAGAAAATCATGCGGGTAATCATACATACAGACCAGAATGGTTTTTTACCAGGTAGATTGTTAAAAAATAACATACGTACAGTGCTGAATGTAATAGAATACTTTCATAAACATAATGAAAAAAAAAATGGCTCTATGTTTCTTAGATGCGGAAAAAGCCTTTGATAGAGTAAATTGGGTTTTTTAGAACAAACAATAAAAGCTATAAACCTGGGACCCTACTTTACAGAATGGGTAATGGCTATATATAATGATCAGAAAGCTAGAATAATAGTAAATGGTGAAATAACACAAAACATAAGGATAAGTAGAGGAGTAAGACAGGGTTGTCCCCTGGCTCCTCTTTTATTTATATTAATGTTGGAAACTTTCGACAATAAGTTAAGACGAGAAAAACAAATCCAAGGGGTAAAAATCAAGAAACAAGAGTATAAAATTAGTGTTTATGTGGATGATTTAGTAGTTATTTTGGAAGATCCTTTATCTAGTATAGATATATTAATGAATAGATTAATGTAATTTGGTGCATTATCGGGCTATAAAGTAAATAAGCAAAAGACAAAGATAATCGTTAAAAATATGCAAGAGAAGGAAGAACGAGAATTAATAAATAAATCAGGCTTCATGATAGCGAAGAGGGTAAGATATCTTGGAATAAACATCACAAGGAATAATGTGGATTTATTCGATAATAACTATAAAAAGGTATGGTTGGAATTACGAGAGGAACTCAGAAGATGGCAAAAGATGGAATTATCATTAATGGGGAGAATATATGCAATTAAGATGAATTTACTTCCAAAAATTAATTTTTTGTTTCAAAATCTCCCGATAATAATGAATGAAAAACCCTTTAAAGAGTGAAATCAGGAATTGTGAAGATATATAAGGAAGGGAAAACGACCGAGAATTAAAATTAAAGTATTAGAAGATAGCAAGGAAAGAGGCGGAATGGGACTACCCAATTTAAAATTGTATTATTATGCAAATTGTTTAGAGTGGATGATTGAATGGATAACATTGAGAAATATCAGAATTTTAAATATGGAAGGTGAAGATTTATATTTTGGATGGTATGCTTATGTCTGGTATGGCAAATCATCCGTAGATAAAGAATTTAGATCCCACTTTTTGAGAAAATCTCTCTTAACTGCATGGTTAAAATATAAAAGACAACTATATGTAAAAATCCCACTCTGGGTTTCAACCCATGAAGCCTTTTACAAAAGAGAAATCCCCAAGTTAAACGTTTGGATTACTTACAAAGATATTTTGAGCATACACGGGGACAATATAAATTTTAAATCCAAAGATGAATTAAAGACCCATGGATGGCAGACACACTGGTTATTATTTTCACAATTATTGGAAAGATACAAAAAGGATAGAGAAGCAGAGGGATTTGAAATTAGAGAAAGAGAGTTTGACAAGATATTAAAACCAGGAGAAAAACATAAAATAAGCCAAATATAACATATCTTACTTGCATTACAGAATGAGACGGAAGTTGTTAAGAAGACTATGGTAAAATGGGCACAAAATCTGGACCATGTAATTACTATGGATCAGTGGGAAAATTCATGGAGAAACACCTGGAAGTTATTAAAGCCATCTAGTTTGAGAGAAAATTATTTTAAAATGCTTCATAGGTGGTATATTACTCCAGTCTAAATTTCAAAGATACAAAAAAATCAGAAAGATATCTGTTGGAAATGTGCTTTGAAAGGGACATTTTTTCATATATGGTGGCAATGCAAAGTAGCAAAAGTTTTTTGGACAGGTATACATAATAAAATACAAGACACTTTAAAAATAAAATTTTTATTATCTCCCAAAGTATATCTTCTTAACATGATAGAAGATTTACATTTAAATAAGTCAAAAAAGAAGATAATCTTATATATGATAACGGCTGCTAGACTATGTTTTACCCAGGTGTGGAAGCAAAAAAGGCCCCCAAGGTTAGAAGATTGGTTATTAAAACTATTTGACATGGTAGAAGCGGACATGATAATAGAGTCTTTGGAAGACAGAGGAAAAAAGAAAGCTATTGAAGAAGGGAAGATAATTTCTTCTCTCTGGGAAACCTATTGGGGTAAAAATGTCATTATCTTTTAAGATTATCGATTTTTATAGATTTTCCTATATAGATTAATGAGTGTCTAGAAGGAGTGATGTTTTAATGAAAACATAATAATATGACGGTAAGGAAGATAACGAGGGAATAGAAGGGTGTAACATAATACTATGATAAGTTTTATGTAGTATCGTTATTAAATTAAATGTATTAAATTAATTGAGATATTATAAATATGGTACTCGAGGTTATAGCATAATGGTTATATATATATATATATATAAATATATACATAGATTTTGTTATTAGAAGGAGTAATATAGATAAGTGAGCATGTGTATCTTGAATTTCGGTGGGGGGGAAGATTAAGAGGGTGGAGATGGTGGTATTAGCATTATTATTTTTCAATGAAGTTTTCTTTTTTGACATTATGTAGAATGGAAAATATAAAACTGTAAGAATATATCATAGAGAATATAGAAAGCAGAAATATCTATTTTGTACGGTATATTTGGTTATATACAATTATAAAATTATCAAATATTATATAATTATATTGAATTATGATATATGGAAACACCACCATATTTAGATAATGGGGATATATATTTAATGTATTTATTGTATTGTTGTTTTTTTGTCCTGGTATTTAGTATTGTTGATTAGTTTGTGTATTTATGTTGTTTAGGTAGTTTAGGTAATTTATGTACTTGTATTGGGCTATGGGTTGTTTTATGTTATTTTATGCACTTGTGTTGTGTATTATGTATTGTCTGTATTCACTAATAAATACCTTTAAAATTTAAAAAAAAGAAAAAAAGAAACACTGTTACTGACTAACAGTCCCATTTCTGGGCATAATTCCAAGTGCTGCTTCTGCCCAAAGAAGCTCTATATGTCCTAGGTACAAACTATATGGAAACCAGTATTTCCCCATAGAAGCCTGCCCAATTCTTACAGTCTTTGGGGGATTGCTTTATCTCAGTCCTACCACTCTTACAGGATCCTACTCAGTAGATGCAGCTAGGTTGGAGAATGCCCTCCCAAGAGAAACTTGGTTGGCCACCTCTCTGTTTTTGTTTCTGGTTGGACCACAATATATTTTAATGGGTTTGCTGTACTTTATACTATGTTTTGAATATGTTTTTAACTGTTTAAATTCATATTTTCATTCGTTTGGTTTGAGCTTGCCAGT
Organism: Cyclura pinguis; assembly: GCA_030412105.1. Taxonomy (NCBI): domain Eukaryota; kingdom Metazoa; phylum Chordata; class Lepidosauria; order Squamata; family Iguanidae; genus Cyclura; species Cyclura pinguis. Next base: position 159,940,041 of record CM059603.1, on the reverse strand, counting down.
GTTTATGGATATATCAGCAAGGAACAGATAAGAATTTTGTTTTAGTTTGAGATTTGTTTTTAAAAAATCAGAATTTACAAAAATTTGCAAAATTCCTATGCAAAGAGGTTTTATTTCAGTTCAACAGTGATGAAACTACCTTTAAGCTTGTATAAATAGTAAAACACCCCTGTTTTTAGTGAAAGTACAGAAGAATGAAGGTTAGACTCTGAAATAATAATAAAACTCTCTACCCTGCCACGTACTTCAAATAGCAATTTGATGGTTTCACTGAAAGGAATTATAAAGGTAGCCCATCATTCCTTCTCAATAAAATAACAATGCATGTCTTTCTCTATCTCCTCAACATGCAATGTCACTGACAACAAAAGGGTTTTGTGCACTTCTCCACAGATAATATATTTCTGTTTAATGTATGTATTTTAAATTCAGAGTCTCATAATTCTAGAGTGCACTCGCTAGCCTTTCTGGATAATCGTTAAAGAAAAGCTAAAGGAAACCTAGTCAAGCATGTAATGAATCAGACCTTCATGCTGACGCTTCTGAGAGACTTGCCTATTGTAATTATATGTGCCTATATACTTAGAGATATCCATAAAATTTCTGTATTCTTGTTGAGAAGTTTATTTGTGTGTGTGTGTGCGTGTTTTAAAACTTGGATTGAAAATCTGTATATAGGTGATTAGAATTCTATTGACTTCGCTGGGTTTTAAGCAGCCAAACAGTTTGTAGGATTAGAATGATAAATAGAGGTGTTTGGACATATTGAATTATACTTACATGGGCATTCCTTTTGCAAGTTTGTAAAGACTTTTCAAATACAAGTCAATCCTATTTCCAAATAAAAATAGAACTCCTAGTCTAGTCATTCACTTTTCCCATTGTCCCATGGAGTAAACCCTGAGAATTTACCTGTGCCCAAGGCCCTCTTCTAATCTTTTCCAGGTTACGGGCCTAGATGAGAAAGAGAGAAAAATATCTCCTGAACGTCAACCAGTCCAATCACAGGAGAGTTCATTAGCAAATCTGTTGTATTATTATATCTGATTGTAACTAACAAGGGTAAATGGCTCAACAAGACCTACTCTTCAATAGATATGTACAGATCTGTGTACCTACCATCGTTCTGCACAGTGATAATATCAGTCTGTTCAAACATTGTTACTGCAAACTTTGGTTTGTATGAAAAATCACCTTTGAAGTATTTCTCACATTTTGGCTTTTGTAAAATTAGTATAGGTGACTAAATGTTAAGGAAAACAACTCATGGGCAAGCATCATGTCTACAGAGCCAATTAATCTACAGTAGGGAGCACCTAACTCTCCAATTCTGAGGTTCAGAGTGAATCTATTATGGGTGATGGGTTGACTGATGCAAGAACATAATAGCAAATGATAAAACTAATCATGAGTAATTCTAACATGAAGAGTCAGTTCATGGTAAATGCAATAAAAAGTCATGACTGATGTGTTTTCCATTGCTCACATACGAAACAAGCAGTACATTATTGTGAACAGCTGCAGGCCATTTTTTTTTCTCTCTGTAATGTTTGTTAGGGAGCTAGCTGAATCTTATGAGCAAGAAGTACAGAAAATAGCTCTGTTGTCAATATGAGACCCATCAGCCTGAACTTCAGCACTTGTCTGAATATATAAACCTGTATACAGCTAGTCATTTAGATGACTGCTTCATGTACCAAACTGATGAAGGAGACTGTAGCTAATGGAAGTATGTGACCAAATATGTGCATGCGAGGGCCACAAATCTCTTTATCTGTCTCATTCAGGAAACAGTGTATTTCCATAGGACTGAGGTGTATTTGGTTGAACTTAAATAAGCATGACCAAATGAAAGACAGTCCAACAAATTAGTTCAACAATCCATAACATTTTAACCATATTCCAAATAGATGTATCCTTATATTTTCCAAAGCAGTTCCCCTTTGGGACTCCTGTTGTGTTACAGAACACTAGGCAACATTAAAATCCTTTCTGCTCTAGTTATTCCTGCTATTTGAGATCATGGATTGGCACTCCTTCTTTTTTGGCTTCAGAAATTCTGGAATGAATTTAACCTAGTACTGATCACAGAAGATTTGAATGGTTCATGGCAGGTGTCACAGCAGTTGAACTGGCACTCAGGGAATAATAATGGTAAGAGTTTTATTATCACAGCATGGTAAGTCTGTTTCATTGGAGCTTTAAATTATTTCCCATGTGGGTCAGCGGGGCTGTTTGCAGTGGTTTGTGTGTTTGTGTGCATGTGTGCATTCCTTGATTCCTGAAATGCTGGTGGCTTGGGTCAGTTCCTGTGCTTTCTGTGAAATTTTACTGTATATTATTCCAGCAAGAGTGCACAAAAAACTAGTTTAAAAGATACATACTGAAAAGTGTGAGCATCTATAACTTTTCTTGTTCGTTTTGATCTGCAGAACAGCTATGGTAATAGAATGGCAACAATTCTATTTCAAGCTAGTTAGGATGTAAATGTGCTGACTACAGCCAGGATTGTTTGTGTTCTACATGTGGCACTGTGCATTGAATTGTTGTTGTTGTTGCTACTGCTGTGTGCCTTCAAGTCATTTCCAACTTATGGCAACCCTAAGGTGAATCTATCATGGGATTTTCTGGGACTGTATGTGATGCACCCAAGGTCACCCAGTCAGTTTAAAAAACCCAATAAGTTTTTATCTCCTGTGACAACTTTCAGCTTTGAATGTATGTGTACAACACCTAGACGCTTTTCGCACCTTACCCTTTCGCGGAGCTGGGGTGTGGGGCTCGTGTGAGAAGCCTGGGGAGGAAGGCTCTTGCGTCCCTGCTGCTTCGGCTCCGCAGCTGCTTCCTGGTCTCGTGAGCACCCCGCCTCTTCCTTTCGCAGTGCAGCCTGGGACCTTTTCCAGCCTGCACTGCACAGGAAGCGCGACCGGCCCAGCTCCTGAGGCTCTGCATGCCAGGTAAGTGCGCTCAGGGCCCTGGAGCGATGCGCGACCACACAGCATTTTTGGCTTTTAGCTGAAAATGAAAAAATGTGTGCACAGTCCGCGTCAGGCCCTGGAACGTCACGCAAATGTGAGTGCATTGTGCTCCTCACATTTACGCAACGCTCAAGGGGCCCTTTCACTTTGGAAATGCCATACGAAAAGGGACTTAGAGAAGTTTTTGAAGAGAATAGATAGGAAAAGCAGACCTCAGTTGGGATGCTTTTTCTGTGTCTGAATAGTTTATTTTGCCTATCCTTGACTAGTAGGAACATAGTTCTGAAAAATAAGCAATTATAAGCAATTTATTATTGTTTGGGTTGCACGCCTGTACCATTACCTTTGAGTAAGTCTCTTTGTGTTTGGAGGCACTTATTTTTGAATAGAATAGAATAGAATAGTGCAGAATAGCTCAACGCATAGGACTTTTCTTAGATTAGATCTTTCTTTACACAAAAAGGTGGTTATCTCAGCGTGGAATTTTGTTTGCAAGTTGTTGTTTTTTTAAAAAAAACCTTGTACATATAAATCTATGAGGTTTAAGCTTTCAGTGACTGATCAGCAAAAGGGTCAAGGGAAAATGGGGTAGATGGTTAAAGGAAAATATTGATGGAGCTATATAAGGGATCCCTGGTTTGGCTTGTGGCCTGATTTGTTGATTTGGATTTGGCCCTGATTTGATTCAGGCTAATTCGGATCTTATTTAATGCAGAAAAAATCTGAACTGAAATTCAGATAGACATATCTTAAGCCATTTCCGCACTAGGCTTGTATAGCACTATGATTCCACTTTCAACATCTTGCAAACCCCAGGATTCCATAGGATGTTGAAAGTGGAATCATAGCGCTATAACAGCCTAGTGTGGAAATGACCTTAATATCTCCCATTAATTTGTCCTGGAAAATAAAAATAACCATGGTTATATCTTTAGAATGTATGAAGCTTTTTTTAACCATAGAAAAGGGGTGAGGAAGATGGCATAGGCGTATAAAACTGAGCATGAGGTGAAGAACATACAAAAGAACTTGTTCTCCCTCTCTTATCTTACTAGCAGCATCCAAAATTGAGGACAGACAAAAAATGGGAGCTCAAGGACAAACACAGGAAAGGGCTTTGTAGCATCACGCTTCCTTGACAAGTGGACTTCCTTTGCACACATATAAACCCTTTCAGATATATTTCAGATATACATGGACAGGGAAGCCTAGAAGGCACCAAGGGATGTAGTCCCAATCTCTTCTTCATGTGTATAGCAAAACATAAAGAGTTAGCATGTGAAAAGCTGCTAACTGGATTTCCTTTTGTTAAAGAAAACAAACAAAAGCAAGAACTCTGCCTCATGCCATGAGATAGGGCCAGTCTAGGTAAGTAGCAGCACCTTTGCCTGGATAATTGCTTTAGAGACATGGACTGGCATCCTGTTAGTGGCATACATGGTCATTAAGTCCACTTTATGCCTGTATATATCATTTGCGGGGAGGGTCATTGCAGAAGTTCTTTTTCTTTTCCATCTTCCACAATGTCCACCTTCCCCTTCTAAGGACCTAGGAGTCTTAGTGGACCACAAGCTAAACATAAGTCAACAGTGTGACACATCAGCTAAAAAAGCCAATGCAATTCTAGGCTTCGTCAATAGAAGTGTACTGTTGAGATCAAGGGAAATAATAATGCCATTCTATTCTGTTTCACCTGGAATACTGTGTCCAGTTCTGAGCACCACAGTTCAAGAACGATACTGACAAGCTGGAGCATGTCCAGAGGAGGGCAACCAAAATGAAGTGTCTAGAAACCATGACCTACAAGGAGAGGCTTAGAAAGCTAAGTATATTTAGTCTGATGAAAAGAAGGTTAAGAGATGACATGACAGCTATGTATAAGCACGTGAAGCGATGTTCATGTTGAAGATGGTGAAAGCTTATTTTCTGCTGCTCTAGAGGCTAGGACACAGAGCAATGGATTCAAACTACAGGAGAAGAGATTTCACCTAAACATCAGGAAGAACTTTCTGATGGTCAGAGCTGTTTGACAGTGGAATATGCTGTCTTGGAGTGTGATGAAATCACCTTCCCTGGAGGTTTTTAAACAGAAGCTGGATGGTCATTTGCTGGAGATGCTTTGAGTGTGTGTTCCTGCATGGCAGGGGGTTGGACTTGATAGCCATTATGGTCTCTTCCAACTCTATGATTCTATGATTCCCCTCTAGAATTGCATTTTGCTGAATGAAGAGAATTGGAGAATCATCTGACTATGTTCCCATAGCCAGATGCGGACTGATGACATCATCTGGTCTGACCTCTGAAGGACCTCAACAGAACTCAGCAGTAGATATCCTTGAACTGCGTCTGGCTCTGGGAACATAGCCAGGCCCTTTTCCCACTTACTCCACTCCACCCTAGCTCTCCACCAGTAATGAAATTGTCATGTGTGAGGGGCTATCACAGTTCAAATCCAGGGGAACATATGAAACTTTTAATGGATTAGATTTCAGCCACTGTCTGCTTCAATGAGAAAGTGCAGCTGCAATTAACAGATTGCCCAAATACTCTATGGGGAGAATGACTGGGCCTGGCATCATTATTTCAACCTGTTCAGGAACCATAGAATTCATATATACCCTCCCACTGCTATGAGTAAGGTTCTTGTGCATTATTACTTAGGTTTCATTTCTCTGATGATAATTCAAGTTTACTGAGATAGAAAATATATATATGTGTGTGTGTGTGTGTGTGTGTGTGTGTATTCACAAAGCTTACTGAGATTAAGAATGCATTCTTTATTTATTATTCTCAAGAGATGACATCAATTAAATACTAGCTGAAGACTATTTTGTTAAATGTAGAGATTTCTTGCCAAGCTTCTGATCTGGAAAATAAACCAAGATTCTTATGGTTTGTTATTACGGCTGTCATTATTAAGTCAATAAATTAATTAACCAAACAAAAAGATCCTAAACGTTATTCTGCTATACCTCATTTAGCAGAAAACTGTTGAGGTTTCATTCTCTCTTTTCGATGTGTAATGTGTTTGTTATAACTTTTACACTTGGCTAACAAAAAGTGACAATTCAGTCCAATGCGAAGCCAAACACAATGTGTCCTGGAGTTGCTCAGCTGTGGACATGAATATGAAAATCACTACATTAGAATGCAGTGAATGGAAAATAGCTATATACAGCTTATTGGGCAGTGGGATGAAGTTTTGCTGACTTCAAACACTCCAGCTGAATTTATAGGGTAAGGAGGTAAAAATAATATAGTGCTATCATTCCACTGTGGGATCCTGGGGTTTGCAGTCTAGGGAGGGGCATTTAGAATTCTCAACCAGAGAGCTTTTTGGCCTCAGTAAACTGCAGAATTCCACAGAATGTTGAAAGTGGAATAATAGCACTATAACAGGGTAGTGTGAAAAGGCCCTCAGTTTAAATATCTGTGCCATACAAGCTGCAATCATTGCTACTAGAAGTATTTCTGACCTTCATTGTATCTAAATAACAATTTTGCCCTCCCTTTCCCCCTTCCCTGCCTCTTCCAACAGCCACTTCACCTGTTCCATCAAGCTGCCCTGTTCCATCATCCCGACACATCTAGAGCTACTCTTAGCCACCTCACTCAGCTAGCTCAACTTCCACCTGAAGATATGCCTCCCCTTCTCCCCCTGCCACTCTGGAACTGTGCTTGCTCTCTCCCTCTCTCTCTCTCTGAGCCCTGTGCCAGGCCATTCCTTCTCCTAGTGGAGCTCTCAACAGAATCAGTGAGGAGGTAGTGTAATGGACACTTTAAAAATCCTCCCAGAAAGATAGTTTCACTCTGAAAAAAAGGAGATGTCTGCTAAGGAGTAGCTCCAGCTAGTTTCCCACCACCACACTTGTAGAGATGAGACATAGCACAATGCATTAGAATTTTCATTGGATCAGACAATACTACAGATTGAAGCACTCACAGGAAGGTATTTTTCTTTTTCTTTTTTAATCTGCCAAGATGAGGGTTAATCATGGACTGAGTAATCACTGAGTATATGCAGAGCTGTCGTGAACCAGATATAAACAAATTCATCAAACCCTAATCTTAGCTAAGGAGAAAGAGGGATTCAGGATTTGTCACACAAATAGATTAACAGTATTGTTCACATTAGTTTTCATGAAACAAGTGAGTATCTCTGCCCAGATGTCTTATGAGGAGCCATGGCTAATGTGGGTCAATGGGGAGGGGGGGACTAGTTCAATTGAAAACAAGCCTCCTATCCCTCTTATCCATCAAGCCACCATTGTTGCCTTTCCTTTATTATTTCATTTCTGTCAGTAGAAAAGAGGCTTCAGAGAACGGACTCATTAGCCTCTCTATCAAATTTTCCCCTTGGATTGCTACTGCTAATGTAGAACACTGGTGCAAATAAGACTTTTTATAGAGGTTGATACAGAGGTCTAGTAGAATATCCTATTCCACCAGAATAGTCAGCATTGTTGGAGAGTATGCTAAAAGGTTTTATCTGTCACTATAAACTACAGGGAACAGATTATTATTTCGACCACCATATTTTGCTTGAAATATGAGGCATTGTGGTAGCACAGTCACTTCAGAGCTATGGAGACTAATAAAACAGCTGCAGATGGCTATACAATAAAGTTTATTGGGCCTAATTAGAGGGTGGAGGCATTAGAATTCTGTCTTGCTGCCATCTATCTGCAACTTCATAGCCTTCCCTTAGAGGTCTCAAAAACATCTAAGGAGACCAAAAATTTGTCTGAAATTAGTCCTTTCCAGAGGCAGAATAATGATTAAAAAAAAAGGGTCCTGAAACTTACGCAGAACAAATACCCTTGAAGCAATTTATCTTGGGAGAGAAGAATTTCTGCAATTTTTGGTTACTGAATGTTATTTAAAAGTAAACCTTCAAATGAATCCCTAACAAATATTGCTAAACTGAGTTTGACAAAGTAAGTAGGGGCACAGTTATCCTTCTGTTGCTATCTCAGTGTCATGAGAATTCTTTACTATGTCAGTCCAGTAAAACAGAAACCCTCCATATGTATGACTTGGTTCCTTCTCATACTCATGCTATCCCAGCTTCCAGAATCAGAACAAGCCCAGGATCTTTTATTGCCTGTTGTAAAGAACAAGATAGCGCCTCTTTGCATTCTTTTGATAGAAGCTGTCTGAACTGACTAATCAATCAACATTGGCAATGGGGTAATACTCTTCACAACATCCAACGGCAGCAAACTGGTTAATGGTGTGTGTAGCCAGGCTATCTGGCCCCAAAATTCCTATCCTCTAAGACAAGTGAGTTTCTGGGCAGGGGAACTAAGGAGAAATAGTATGGTGGACTACCAGTGATGTCTGCAGATATCTGTGGCCTTAAGTTGTCACCTTACTCTGCCTAATGGAAAGGCTAACATATCTGATGTTATTGGAGGAGGGAGAGTTAGACAACATTGTACCACAATCCCAATGTCACCGAAATAATCTTAGAAAGGACCTAATGACGCCTAACACTTCTTAAAATTTTTGGCAAGAGTGACTTTGTGTCTAACCTGACTCTACTTCCTATCCAGCTATTTTGCTGCTTCATAGCAAATTCATCATCTCACTACTATGAAAATTGATCCTGTAGTGGCACAGTGTTTTAGAATCAGCTCATGGCTTCAATGCGATGTGACACCGTGATGTCTTGTTGGCATCTGTGCCCATGCTGACCACATACTGGTACAGCAACACATAGGACATTTATAAACATCTTTTATTTTCTTGTAGTAACCAGATGAATAAGAACACAGACACAATGAAATATTTGTTACTTCAAAAATTTTGGACAGGCTTCATCTCATTCTGGGTCCTCCAGTACTCCACTTTTGCTTCTTAACAAGCTCAGTCTTGGGATCTCATGAAAAAGGACTATCATGCTAGCTGGTTTCCGACTACTATCTCATCTACCTATACATTTAATGGTATTCAAGGTCTATTTACATGAGGGAAGGGTGTAAATATGTGGTTCTGTTCTCAGAGAATCCTCCATTACTGCAGAAAATACTTTACAGCTGTTGTTTTTTTCTCTTTCTCCTCCCTCCAATTTTTTGAGTTGTTGTCTGGTACTTCATTCAGTGTACAATTTTTCACGGATATATTCTTATATTTTATGCCAATGATTTTTTCTAGTTGCACTGATTCACTCATCACTCAAGAAGGGGATGTACATGAAAAATAGCAGTGAGTAACAACAAGAGGATTCTGAAAGTTAAGAAAACTTTGGTAATACATATTGCAGTCCAAGCACTGTCTAAACCCATGGTGGGCAACTTTTTAACTCATCAAAGAGACTCACCTCAGATTACCTCATTCCCACCCAGCAAAATTAGACAGTGCCAGAAATCCATTTTCAGCTTTTTTAAAAAATCTTTTTTGCTCTTAAAAAAGGGTCAGGGCTACATGATGCTGTGTCTTCAAATAGTTTCTGACTCACAGAAGGTGAAAGTATTACAGGGAGTTTGGGCAAAAAAATTTTCAAAGGAGGCTTGCAATTACCTTCTTTTGAGACTGAGAATGTGCCTTGCCCAAGGTCTCATTCAGTCTCCAAATTTCTACCATTCCAGAAGGTGATATATTGAAAATTGTTCACACCTAGAAGTCGTATTTGCTGTATTTGTATTCCCTTGGTAACCCATTACCCAACAGTGGTAATGCTGCCTACCATGGAGGCCTGATTGCAGTTTCCTAATACTTTCCTGTTGTCTTACTGTGGTGTTGACTGCTTTTCTTTTCTTTTCTTTTCTTTTTTTTTGAAAGTGAGCCATTCATCTAATTTCAGCTTTTCAGATACCATGAAGTCTCTGATCCCCATAACAATTTTGTCAAGGATCATCACCATCTGAAGGACAACATATTCACACTATTTAGTCAGTGACTAAAGAATCACAAGAAAATCCTTAACACATCCATTTTCATTTTGTACTGATAAATTATCCATAATTTTATCCATTGTTAAATTCAACTGTATTTCAAAAATAAATGCCTTCCAAATCTTTCCATCACGTTATTATATTGCTTAGAATCTTTCTCACTCAGGTTGAATGAAAGAATATCATCTCCATGGTCCTCCATTAGGTAAATCAGTGCATTAATCTGCTCCTACTAGGGTTTGTATTTAAAACATGAAGCTACATTGGACCTCTCAATTTTCACTGTGTGAGAAATATAGACTTCTGCTCATTCTCACTGTTGTTGGTATTCTGAAATGTCTCTTGATGTTCCTTTTGTGGGTTATTTCCCCCCACTTTTTGCTTCAGACAGTATGTGACCCTCTATGCTGCCACTCAGGCGTGTAACCTAATAAGAATGCTCCCCTCAATGAAATTTTCCTTCAGTACCCAAATTTCCAGCACTGCAGAGAATGAGACACTGAAACTTGCTCAGACTGAGGACTCTTTGCTGTGTTTTGCATCCCCTTGGTACCTTTGCCTGCCCTTTTTCTTTGGGTGCCTAATCTCTATTTCAAAATGGTTACTAAAGTTTTAAGTTACTGCTAAGCTAGAAATATAGAGACTGAAGGAAACTTTCATGGTGGGCAGAATTCTTATTTGGCAGTGTCCTTCTCCCCCTCTCTTCTACAGACACACACACACTTCAAAGCTACATCCTTGGTTAAGGAATAGGGTTTACATGGTGGCACAGGAGAACTGTGCAAGCTGTCAATCATACAGGACATGGACTATTTGATGGAAAGAGCTTTGGGATACTGATTCTATTGTTTCTGTTGTTCCCAAGAAAATAGGAAAATTGCCACTTTGAAAATAAGAGGAAACAAGGAGGAAGAGGAAGAATGGACAAGAAAGATGAACCATGGTGTCCTCTTTATAAACCCACTTCGGGAGTGGGTGTCTGGTGGGAAGAAGAACCTAGTTTTACCACACCTGCCATTTCCCTGCTGCATTTCACACAAATTCCAGCACCTTTCTTCCCACAGGGTTTCAGAAGTGCCTTTGTTACTTTTTCTGAGCCCTAGGAAGTCAATCCAAAACCATAAATGCTTCACCTGTAATGTTTACATGGTACAAATCCATATTTTTTGTAGTTTCCTCAAAGAAGGAAAGTGTTAAAGTGACTTAGTCCTTTTGAAACACTATATTTCAAATGAGCTGCAAACTCCTCCGTAGGGATGCACTGAAGGGCCATCTCATGCTACACAATGATAACAATATGATCCCATTTACATGCCATGGAGACATCCTGTGGCATCCTGAGATCTGCAGATTAGGGAGGGAAATTTAGAGTTCTCAGCCAGACAACCTCCAGAAACTACAAACCTCAAATTTCCATAGGATGCCACAGCAATATTGTGAAATATAGTGCAATATATAATACTGTATTGCAGAATAATTGTGTAGTGTGAAGGGGCCCAAGTATAATGATTATATCCTTTAAATTAAGAAGTGACATAACAGAACAGCAATCAGTTACATTCTTTTCAAATCATATATTTATAAATACAGCTAGAATCTGTTGGAATAATTTCCACCAACAAGAACAAAACATCTACTTTGGAAGAAAAAAATACATTCCACATAGAATCTTTCCTATGGAATTTGAACATCCTGCTGTTGAAGTGCTTACTTGTAACTGTAGTAATTACCTCTGCATTGTTATTCTCTGTTATTGTTACTTCGTGTCAAATCAACTTTAACTTATGGTGACCCTATGAATGGGTAACCTCCAAGAGCTCTAGTCAACTGCCTTGATCAGGTCTTGCAAACTCAGAACATTGGCTTGTCTGATTGAATCAATCCACCTATTGTGTGCTCTTTGTTTCTTCCCTATTGCCTTCCGCTTTACCAAGCATTATTGTCTTTTTACTTTGTCATGTCATCTCATGGCATGTCTAAAGTAAGATGGCTTCATTTTTGCCATCTTGTCTTCTAATGAGAGTTCAGGCCTAATTTCCTTTAGGACCAGTTTATTTGTCTCGTTTATGGATGTATTTCTTCTTCTTCTTCTTCTTCTTTTTCTTCAAGGTAGCAGTGAGTAATTTCAACAAATTTCTTCCTGCTGTGAGAAAGTCTTCAAAAACCACATTTGTTCTTGCTGTGAGAAAGTCTTCAAAGCCACATTTCAAAGACTATTCACAATTCAGGACTTATTCTGAACAAAATTTGCATGTGGTTGTTTTGTGCAGAAAATTTTCTGTGCAGGAAGCAGCATATTCTGTGTGGAAAGTAATATTCCAATGCAGAAATATTAATTTCCCACAGAAAATGTGTTTTCTGTACAGAAAATGCTATCTTCTATGCAAGTCAATCATATGCAAATCTTAAGCAGAACAATCCCCAACTTACAACATTTTCTGCCCAATTATTATTTCTGCATTGAAAGCTTATTTCACATGCAGAAAACGCTACTTACTACTTAGGTAGTGCTTCATGCACAAAACAACCACTTGCAAATTTTGTACAGAATAAGTCCCAAACTGCAAAGATTCTAATCATTTCAAGATTCTTCTTGCCAGAGTTCTGTCAACACTCGAAAAACTTATTCTTCAACCATTTTTTTTGAATATTTTTGAATATTCTTTCCATCCCTATTCTTTTTGGCAGTCCATGATATCTGAAGAACTCTCTTCCAGCACTTTTCAAATATATTGATTTTTCTCCCTGTTAGTTTTGTTCACTGTCCAGCTTTCACACTCATACATAAAAAACACAAAAAATAAGGATGATCCCGGCTTTGGATGATTCTGGCGTCCAGGGCAATGGGGCAGGGCGAGCAGCAGCGAGTGGGGGAGGGCTGATTGGTGGCAGAGGGAGAGGCGATTGGTGGCAGGGCCAGGGGCAGGGGCAATTGGCAGTAATGAGAGGAAGGGGCTATTGGTGACAGGGGGAGAGGCAATCAGCAGTGATCAGCGGCAGGGAGGGATGATCGGTGGGCGAGGACCAATCAGCAGCGGGGAGAGGGGTGATTGGCAGTGGAGGAAGGGGTGATTGGCGGTGATTGGCAGCAGGGAGAGGAGCAATCAGCAACAATTGGTGGTGGGGAGAGGGTCGGTCAGTGGTGATCGGTGGTGGGAAGAGGATAATCAATGGCAATCAGTGGTGGGGAAGGGGTGATTGGCATCAGGGGAAGGGCAAGCGGAAGCAGGGCAAGTGGGATGTTCCCCTTTTTTGAAACCCCCCAACATTGGCACTCAGGGCACGAGCCCCAGTTACCCCACCCTTATCCACTTCTGGTATGTACTGATGTATTTTTGTACTTGAGGGTCTTAGTTCCTTCATAGCTGCACTTCAAACCTTAGTCATATTCTTCTTCTGATTTCTTGACTACAGTAAACTGTTTGATTAATTACTGATACAAGGTATGCAAAATATATGTCTTCACTATCTCCTTTAAAGTTATCAAATCATTTGTAGTTGATGCTTTTTATTTTCTTAATTTTTGTTCTGTTTACTTAATGTTTTTTTCATGTTTACTTGTAACCTTGAGTTCATCTTTAACCTTCATCATCATTCATTCCAAGTCTTTGCTATTTTATGCAAGTAATATGGTGTCATTTGCATATCTTAATTTTTTCATATTCCTTCCCCCAGTTTTCACATCTCCTTCCTCTAAGCCTAATCTTGACTTCTATATAATATGTTCTAAAAAAAATGGGATGGTGGAATTGTGGCAATCTATAAAACACAGGTTGATTTTCTTCTGAAATTCTTTGGTGCGTTTTATTATCCAACATATGCTTGCATTATAATACCTACTGTCTTTTCCTTTTCTGAACCCAGCTGCATTTCTCACTCTGACTATGGTAAAAAACTTTCTGGTAAAATCTTGAACATCATTCTGCTTGAATGGGAGGTCATTACAATAGTCTGGAATTAAATTAAAAATTACAATCTGGAATTAAAATGGATTTAACTGACAGAGAGCCCTTATGGTACAGTGGCTTGAGCATTGGACTACAGCCCTGGAGACCAGGGTTCAATTCCCTGCTTGGCCTGGAAATCCACTGAGTGGCCTTGGGTGCATCACACACTCTCAGCTCCACAAAACCCCGTGATAGGTTCATCTTAGCGTCGTCAGAAGTCAGAAGTGACTTAAAGTCACACAAGAACAACAACAATTACCACTTTATCTACACAAGATATTCTTTTTTTAATACGTGTGTGTGTGTGTGTGTGTGTGTGTATGAGTTTATTAATATAAAATATCTTACAAAACAAAAAGTTATACACACCATGTCATAATAGTATACCCAACATTTAACAAACCACTCATATTCATACAATATTTTGTTCTTTTTCGCCCCCTCCCCCACCCCACCCCACCCCACCCCACCCCACCCCACCCCACCCCAGGGAACACTGTAACTTATTAGTTTCCTTTTTTTTTCTCATGTGGAAAATCATTTTAACTGTTTCCTTTACTTTCTCATACCCCTCCCTTTCCTGAACAAACTCAATCATTAATCTGCAGTTACTAAACCAGACCTGTTCTTTCCTTTGACCAAAATATACCCTTCTTTTTTCCATTATATAATCAAACATCATATATTCCAATATGTACTGCATCCATCCATTACAATTCCATGTGTACACAAGATACTCAATACTGCAAAAGTGCACATTTTTGGGGAGCGGGGGAGTTACTTGGCTTTTGTGCCTTGGTAAGATATTTTGCACTGTCATAGTATGTACTGTGTGTACATTGAATGGTAATGATACTGATTAATGACACTGAATAAATTCATTTCAAATCGGTAATGATACTGATTAAATTCATTTCAAAATTCAAGATTCTAACATAAATGTATACCTAACTATAAATTGATCGCTTATTTTCCAGGATGTGATTGACTCAAAAGTCATGCATAGCACTTTTTTCACAGCAAAGGAGAATTTTCTTGCTCATTATTGGCACGTATTACCTTGTTATTGCTGTTTTTTTACTACAAGCCTTTCCAGTTCTTTTAGGAAATACCATCTACTGTAAGAAATCTACTATTTTTGAAATTCCAAAATAACCAGAGGAGCTTTTATCTGATGCAGAAATATTACCCTCTGTGCAGAAAATGCTGTTTTCTGTGAAGAATAGGCTGTTTGATGTGAAGCTGAATGATGTTTCAATTTTACAGAGAACAAATCCCCAATTACAGTGGGGGGTTTTTTGAAATAGGAAACAATATTTTCTTTGCAGGAATTAATATTTCTACATTGAAACATTATTTTCCACACAGAAAACACAGCTGTTTCCTGTGCAGAATATGTGTCAAGGTCAGAGACCTGGCTGACAAGCCAGCCCAGAGAAGGGTGAGAGCCAGCAAAGTCCAGCCAGGAGAAAACAAGCAAGCACTTTATACAAGGGAGTTTATTTACCAGAGCATCAAGCAAAAGCCATAGTCAGAGTTCCAAAAGCCAAGAGATCAATTCAAGGTAGCAGGAACCGGGTGCTGGGAGCAAGGAACAGGCAAGGGGAGGGCTTGAAAGAAGTTTGCCACAAGCAAAGGAAAGCGTCCAGGCAGGCAGTTATATAGCCCAAGGCACAGGTGTGGCTAGTCGCTGCTTCTTGAACTTCATCAAGGAAGCCTCCCTTTGCTCAGCTCTCTTGAGTCTCCGCCTTGTTTGTGGGCTGATTGGCACAGGCTCCAAACCATCTTCAGAATCGGATCCCTGTTGCCCTAAAGGAGCAGGCAGAGGAATGTCCGAGCCTGCTTGGTCCATGGCAGCAGTTTCTCTCCCCCTCCCCCCATAACAGAGCACTTCTGCTTAGGAGATGCAAAATGAACTCCTTAAACTGAGTGGCATAACGTGTGACTTGCTCAGCCAAAAAGAAGTCTGATATCCACTTTGACTTGTCAGGTTCATCATCTGTCTCCCACTAACAGAAGGGTGGTCAAAGCACAGCTATGGACCAACATGTGACCCCTGTAGGCTTTTTTTTTTCAGCCCCAGACTACTAATTCTTTGAACAAAAATAGGAGGCTAATCACCTAAGAAGTGCAGGAAAACTGCACAGCTTTCTGTTTGGAAAGGACTGTTTCCAGGCAGCCATGTGTTGTACAGAAAACGATAGTGCTGCACAACAAAACCATCTAGCTGTTTTTTGTGCAACACTGCTGGATTTTATGCAACATTCTTCTTGTGCACCATAGCTGGTTTTTTCATAAATACAGCAATGTTGCAAAACAAAATTTTTGTGCAAAATCCCACAATATTACACAACAAAACTACATGTGGCTGTAGCTTTACTTGGCCCGGGTTTCTTTTCCTGCTGTGTAACATTTGGGTTGCAAAACTTTCATATCAGTAAAGACAGCAGCCATGATGTCAAACCCTTCACCGCATTGTTTGTACAGAAGTTTACCATACAGTTTAGTTTTGCATTTTGTACACTTTCCCCAAGTATATAGAAAAAAATGTAAACTCGTGAGAGTTTATTGTTTTTTAATTCAGAAAGTTGCACAGTTTCCTGTGTGCAGTTAAAAAAACCCTGGGAGTGTAGGTTTTTACCTCAAAGTTGCACAGTTTCTCAAACTATGGCAAAGTTGCAGTGGCGTACAGACCCTTAACAGCACTCAGGACAAGGGGTTGGAGTGAGAAGAGGTGGGCGGGGTGATTGGTGGTGGGCAGGGCAAGCGGTGGGTGGAAGTGGGCAGGGCAAGTGGCAGTGGGGGCACCCAACCTGACATTGGTGCCTGGGGCACGCACCTCAGTTGCCCGACCTTAGATCCATCTCTGCACAGTTGTCCAAAATTATGCAGTTTATGTTGTGTCAGGAACAAAAAATTCCTGCAATTTGTGGGAACCTTTGACTTGCTGCTTTTATCCCTGTGTAAGTTTCTTGAGGAGTCAGGTCAATTTCCGGTTGGGAAATTGATGAATTTCCATTCCATCCCTACCCCATTCAACAAGGCTTTGTATAGCATGTGCAGGGATGATTGGGCACTGCCATTGGAACAAAGAGGCTGGGAAATCTGCTAAAACTGGATCCAACCCTGTCTTCTTTTCCTGTCTCTCTGTCTCTGCAAAAACAAAGGATTTCATGAAAGATTTATGAAAAGATTTCATAAAGCACCAGGCAGAGGAAAGCCAGACTGGCATAGTCATTTGACCACTGGACTGTGGCACTGGAGACCAGACTTGATTCCCCACTCAAATAAACAACTAGAAGGCACACAACAACAAAGATGACAAAGAAATAGCTGGGGAGCTCTTCTAAGCCTAATGGCAAAGTCACAAGTGGAACCTTCCAGGCATACCTATTTTAAAACTTTCAGAACTGTTATTCTCCCGCACACATACCAAACAATATTCCTTTTGAAGCCATTTTCAGTTATTCTGATTTTTGCACACACATAAATTGTGTGTGAGCATATTTCATTCTTCTTATTTGAAATTTAATAACCTGAGAACACAGTCATACATTTATTTACCTGGGAGTAAATCCCACTGAAATCATTGGTACTTACATCTGAGAAGATATGTATAGGATTGCAGTGGGCACCTGATTATACCATCCCTACAAAGTATTCAGCTGTGTTAGTCTGCTTAATCCTGTCAGAATTCAAAAGCATTTGGGTTTCCTATCACCTTTGAGCACTAAACAATGGCACAAATAATTTAATGTTTGAGGAACAGCCAAATGCCTTACAGCAGAGGTAGAAAGTGTATGGACCTCCTGATGTTGTATGACTGCACTTGTTTATACTTGCACCAGTCAGTCTCTGGTTCTTGTAAGGATTAAGTAGGAAAAGAGAAAGCCATATATACTGTCTTGCATTTTCAAAGTGGGAGGGGAGATGGGATTGAGAAGTGACATATAAAGGAGTGTCATTTCTCTCAGGAAATGTTTGCTTTAGCTATGGTTGAAGTAGATTGTGGCAGAAATAAGATCTTTTGTTTTAAGACTAAATATCTTCGCTCATTCCTCCCCTTTACTTCTTTACTGAGAGAGAATATTATCCACCTCAAGGTTCCTTTTTTAAAAAAATACTGTTCACCACCTGTTTTCATAGAGCACTGAAAGCACTTATGATAACGTAGCATCTGTTGTGCTGCCTACAACAAAATATGGACCAAGAATGGAAATATTCTGTGTTGGCAGTAACACCTGCATAACTGAGCTTCAAAAAAGCTGCATATTCTGCAAAATGCTGTTTCTGGCAGATGTGATCTGTAGCTGAATATAAGTAATCCATTATGATCAGTTTTTCCAATTAAAAGTTCTTCAATCCAGGTTTGAAAGTCATGTTAAAACTGGGGTTTCCAATTTACACATTAAGATACTTGAGAGGAGGAAAATATCTAAATTGAGCTACTGAGAAGCACAGATGGTGACTTTAGCTTTCAAGAGGCATTACAAACAGATAAAAAGCTACCACCAGGTCTGAAAAATAATATATGAATCAACACTGCTTCTGCCTTCCGCCACTGACTAGAGGAGGGTTATGACCCTTTAATTAATTGTTAGTGCTGCAAGAACACTTTTAGATGTGGATAGCTGTGTTATCACTTTAGAGTCTTGTTGAGGAAAGTTCTCTAATTTCTAGAGCACCATTTCCTACCAAAAGCTAATTTGTGCCTCTTGATTGAGAATTTGCCAGAGGAAATAAATAACCATAATAGTTATTGGATACTCCGGGGGGAAGGAGGACTTTGGTAATCCAAGCTGCCAATAGCAATACTATGACCTCGAGGAAAGATATCACATTCACTTAAGGACTCCTGCAAAATTAAAAATGGTGTCTTTGAAAATAGTGACAGATTCATATTCATCCTGCTTACCAGGATACATGGAACAGAGGTTTAAGAAGATATAATTTCTTAGTACATCCAACAGAATGGAAATGACTTTTCGAAACAATTCCAAGATTATTAATAAATTCAAATCTTAAAGAAAATCTTTGCAAATCTTTTTACCAATGGAATCTCCCTCCACGTAGACTGAGATCTTTCATACTAAAGTGTTCTGCTGGAGTTGTAAAACTACAAAAGCTGGCTATTTTCATATTTTGGGGAATGCTGTAAAAATGTTTTAAAAAATCTGAAACTTTGTGTTATTTGTTTCTTTTTGTTAAAGTATTTATATCCTACCCTATCTTAAAGATCTCATGGCAGCTTGCAATAAGCATTAAAACAAGTTATACAATTTAAAATAACATAATTCAATAAACTAAAAGCACATTAAACTGCAGTAATGAATTAAAAACAGATTGAAAAGATTTTAAAAGTTTTTAAAACTATGTATACCATATTTATTATCAATAATTAATAATAATAATTATCAATAATCAATAATAATTTATAATCAATAAATTATAAATTTATTTAATATAATCTAAATATAATATAATATAATCAATAATTAATTACTTGTCAGGGTACAGTTTGCCCCCAAATCCAAAAACTCTTCTATTATGTATATTGAACACAACTACAGAGTGTATTGACTTACAGATGATTAGTCCTTTATTTATGACAACTAAAATAAGTATTGTCCTGCTTTGACAGGGAAAAGAAATGTTCTAACAATAAAACTTGGCTAAGGAAGTCATGAGAAGTGGCGTTAATCTTTAAGTTATTATAAAGAAGACCTTAATTATCAGCAAAATAGCCAATTTATTGAAAGATGAGTTTTTGCATGGAAAGGTAGAGTTAGTGAAAATATTTTTCTTTTCAGTTTATTTAGTTTGAATTAAGGATGTGATTGTGTGCTTATCTATCTGAGTTTAGATTTGCACTTTGAAATAATAACAGAGTTTGTAAAAATCTATGGTGAATACTTAGTCCTCCTTCGCTGTTGAATATATGCAAACTAAAAGAGCTACAAAAAAGAATGTTGTCTGGGGTTCAATGCAACTACAGGCCATATTTGTTTTGATCTACACAGTCACATAGGGGGAGGAATTGTGTTTAAATCTTTTTATTAAAATTCACTTTCAAATTTATCCAAATCCATTTCAAACATATTCCAAATGAACAATTCAAAAGACAAGGAAATAAATTAAAATGTAAAGTAACTTTAACACAGAAAATACTTATTTACTATTTTACATCCCATAACAACAACTTTACTTTTATACTTTAACAACTTAAATTTCTCTCTTTTCCTTTCTTTTAATTGTCCTTTAATATATAAACTTATTTATCTAGATCAATTCAATCTCCAATCTCTCCATTTTAATCATTATATATATGTATAAAAAAAAAATTGTTTTTGTGGCCTATGGCTCCCTCTTTGACCATACTAAACCCACCCTACCAGAACCATGACAATCACTGCTCCTGGCATGGGAATTTTCCTCGAGAGCAAGGCACAGGACAGAGAGGAGCTTTAGTTTCTATTCTCAAAACTAGAATTGGATTTTGGGTCAATTCTAGTTTTGGAAAATTTTGGAAAGTTCACAATATGAGGGTGTGACAAGCTCTTATTTCTCCTCAAATTGATGTTACGATTCCAACCTAATAGGGGGCCTTGACATTTATACTTAGCCCTAACTCCACTCTTTAAACACCACCTTTGTGTAAAAGGGCTAGGCTCTTAAGTGTTTCCTCAGAGCCAAATAGTTTTTTTATGGTTGTGTGTTCCTCTTTATTATCAGTGACTTTAGGCAACTCATGCTGATTCAGTAGTTATAAACAAACTGTATCTATTATTGGAGTATTGGAGAAACAAAGTATCTTGATAACATTCATGTAGAGTACATTAACCAGTTTCAACTTCTGATAGTCTATGCCAATAACTCCTTGCCTTTGGCACTAGTTCTTTGTGTCTTTACAGCTGCTTAAACTCAACCCAGCCACCATCTCTGGTCAACATCTCACTGAAGGCTCACTTTTAAACATAACATCTGCCCTACATATAATTTTACTCATCCATAATCCCCTCCCACACCAGTGTGCTGGGTTTCACTCTTAAGGTACTATTCCTGTTGCCTAGCAACTTGCCATCAAGTTGCACTTTCATTCCAAATAGCTGATTCCCAAAGGAACTTCATCACAGAGGGGGTCCAGCCTGCATAAGGTCCTAAGAGCAAAATTGACCCCCCCCCAAAAAAAAATGTGTCAAAGTTGCCCATCCCTGCCATAGAGGGCACTAGAGTACAAATCCAACAACCAATTCTGGGAACTTTCCCAAATGACTCCACAAGTACATACAAGACTAATAACAAGATGGAACCAGAATCCTGGGGAAGAATCAAAAAAATCTGAACTTTAATTCTTATTATAAAATAGAGAATGAAATGCCCTGCTTGGAAAGAGTAGTTGGCTAGAATCTTACAAAGAAGCATGCCTTTTAGAAGAAAAGGACACACTCCAGCCAGAAATACTGTTAAGATCATCCATCAGTGGACATCTGGGGGCCTGAAGCCTGGAGGCCATCAAATCCTGTCTTTTCCACTGGCTCTCTTTTTGTCTCCCCCCAACACTCTCTAGCCCTCTACAACCTAAAGCAGTAGTATCTATTCTTTGACTGTTTTCTTTCATTTCATACTTTCCTTCAACTTTTCTGTTTAACAGGTTGGTTCTACTGTGGAAGAAACAATAGTAGCATTCCACAGATTCATTTCCACGGATGACATCTAAGTTTCCCCATGTGGGCTCAAAGGCATTTTATGGAAATCAACACACCAGGTGAAATTGTGACCGGAGTGCTAGAACTTTCCCATGTGGCAGGATGGGGAATAGGAAGAAGGTGAGTAAGAACAGGAGTCAAGAAGCAGGGTAAAACTGGCGGAGGGGGCAGGACGGATGAAGCCCAGGATTATGGATGACCCACAGAGGTCATCTCACTTAGTGCCTCCTCAACCCAGCCAATACTACTGACTGTAACATTTTGTCGATCACCTCATTATAGAACAATAGAAGAGCCATGCTGGAGCAGACCAAAGCCTTATCTAGTACTGCATCTGTTCTCACTAGAATTAACCACATGCATGCGGGAAGCCCACTCTCATGGTCATGTTCCCTGGCGTACTGCTTCTGATACTGGAAGTAATATATGATGACTAATAGCAGCTAGTAGGCTAATCTTCCATGAGTTTGTTCTTCCCTGGAGGAGGGAAGCTTTGGAAACAATTTCCTTAGCACAAGGAACAGGACATAAGGACTGACATAGGCAGAACATACTTTCCTATCTGTATATCTGCTGTAAGTTATTAACTCGAAACACAGGAGGCATATATTGTCATTTTAGGCCATTCCAATTGCTGTTTTAGGACATGGAGTTCAGAGCTGTGCCTATAGGTACAACTGACCCTTAAGCTGGCTGGTTGTGTTATTGATGAAAGTATAGTGAATACCTATTTATGCAAGCATAGAGAAGGTTCAACTGTCAATGTAACCTGAAGTTATGACAGCATTCTTGCTGAGGTTTTTTTTAATATGAGATGATTATTTCTTTCCAAAGACCTGCATGAAAAATTACTCATGTGGACTTCAAAGGTTACTAACTATTAATTCTTCTCAAAGAAAATAAAGTGTCATCCTTACATCAAACTAGACAAGTAGCCTAACTTCTTGTTGCTATGACAACAGATAATTGGGGTCTGATCTGCATGATCATGGAATGAACTTATAGGCACAGAAATCTATTCCAATTATCTTTTAATTAGCTCTGGTTTTAAATTCTGGATGTTGCATTTGCTATTTCTATGATCATGAGAAAAATAATAATGGAACAGGATGATGATGATGATGATGATGAGTTTTGGTTATAATAATGCATACCTGTTCAAAAGTACATTCCATTAAGCTCAATAAGATCTATTCCCAGGTCAAAATAATCTCTGAGGATTCCTTGCCTAAGAAAGCCCTACAAAATTCATTGGCTCATCATAAGTTGAAAGGCAAGTTGAAGGCATGTACGCACACACAAGCGTCTCCAAGAATATACCCTCAGGGATATACCCGACTTCAGACAGTGAGAAGTTTCAGACATTGCAAAAGTTTGCCTAGTTTGCTTAGAAGGCAGTCATTAAAGACTTATGGTGTTTCTGTGATATAAAATGTATTTACACTTGTATCCTGGCTTAATGCAAGATGATGATTCACAGCATTTACACTGTAATAGATTCCAGTTCCTTGTGAGATGCCTAGGAGAACCCATTGTTTCATGTGATTTCCTACAAACAGCCAAGTCAGCCCTCTGTCTCTTTTCCTGCCAAGAACTGACTGCCACCAAAAGTGAAAACACGAGAGATACTAAAGCAATTAGCTTGCTTCTGTTAGTCTCACCAGGCCTGTGAATTATTAATATATTCCTGGGGGTGCAGTGAGAGATGAGTCATCCTCCAGAAAAATCTATGGTCTAAGACAGCTTCTACTCAGCTTTTCTATTTTCCACCACAGTAGGAAATCTGTCAGTCTTAAATTTGCCAATTTGTTTGACCTGTTCTAGCCATCCTTTTTCACAATCATGCTTATTAGGCTGAAGAGGATTCTTGAAAGGTCATTTAAAATCCAGCTCATCTCCCCAGCCTGAGTATGGGTTTTACAGATATTTGCCTTTTCTAAGCAACAACTTTCAAGCATGTGCTGTTTTTCTGAGCAAAGAGAACTCTGTGTGCATTTGAATTAGCTAACAGCAAATACGTTTTACATATAGAATAAAACTCAATATCCAATATATAGCCCACTCAGGGGTAAGCCCTATAAGGCTAAGTTCTCTTCTAAGGGTGTATTATAATGCGGGGTGGGGGGAGATCCAGCTCATGAGCCATATACAGTCTGTTACTGCTGTTTCTAGCCCGAGCTTGTGGGATATTAAGATATCATTTGATATCAGTAATTTGGCCTTCTGTACCCATTCCTCTCCACGCGCTTGCGAGGCCCCCAGACAAGCACACACACAGGCGCGGCTAACAATAGCCGAACCATTCAAACCCCAATCCAGGCAGGCCAGTCATTCCTGAATGCAGCTTTAGGAGACCTCAAGGCAAGTACCACATTATGTATGCACGCAACTTACAAAAGATCCCCTGCCCCGAGCAGGCAGCTTGATGAGCGTACTATATAACACTCAAGCACTCCACGTTTGCATACTGGCTACTCTATTGACAATCTGACTATAACTCAATCACCTAAAGTACTGACCTTTCGGAGGCTTTGTCTCCAGCCCAAAACTCATTGTTTTCTCCAAGTACGGACTAGCCTGTGGCCCCAATTTTCCCTATAAGAACCCCTGACTTTGAGCGTCCCGTCAGATCGCTCAAGACTTGCCTCCCGAATTGCTGTCTCTCCATTTGACGAGCCTCTCCTCAGCCCCACGTGCTGAGAACCCACGCTCCCCAGTTTCTTTGCTTTTATCGGGCTTCAGGACAGGTATAGTATTTCCCATACCAAATCTCCTCTCAAAATCCCTCTATCCAATTCCTACCTTTTATTTCTATAGTTCTTCGTGTGAGTGTATTGCATACACGTATTTGACTGTATTTCAATAAAACATTCATTATTATTAACTTCTGCTTGATCATTGACTCGACCTGACCCCATAGACATAGGGTTCAAGATCTCGCTACATTGCCCTGCCTCTCGCATTGCTAACTAGTGCTCTTGCTAATTCCCTCCCCATTGTTGTGAGCACATTTAGGTGTCCCTCCCGGGACTCCCGGAATGCTGGGTAACAAGTCCACCAAGACCAGTTTTGAGTTCCTTCTATGCCCCTACAGGGTTTGGAAGGGCTATGTACTTATTTATTTCATTGTCATGCTCCTTCCAGGACTCTTTTAGGCCAGGAAAGTGACCAAGGCTATTTTAGGGTGATAAAAATGACAGGAGTCATTTTTAGCTAAACATTCTTTTTTAAAAAATAAAAAATATCAGGGGTGCAGAGGAATCCATACCAAGGTCCCATGAGGAACTATTGCTTCTCTAGCACTAGTAATTGTCCATTTCTGGTGTATAGGATTGAAGCCTGAATAAACTTTTGAATGTGGTATATACTGTCCGGCATCTTGTTTGTAACATATGTAGGCGTAAGTTGTTCTATGCATGCAGAATTAGTTTTGTGGACAATATACAGTAATCATATTCCGTGTGCAGTGGTGAAAGTGAATGCTGCGTATAATCACATATGTGGATATATATGAAAAGTGAGTATCCTGCAAATGCACACTGAGTATCCTGCAAATGCACATTGTTGTTGTGCTGCATGATGACAGACATACACATTGGCTACCAGTACTCATCTGTAGTGCTATGTTGCCATTCAGTTCAGGGATTTCAGTGGGAGTATAATGTGACTACATTGGCTGATTTCCGTGCTACTCTGAAGTGATGTAGTATCTCAGCCAGTAATTGCAGAAAGTGGTGGCATTTTCCCCTGCCTTCCTTCCACTTGAAGTGTGTGCATGCGTGCGTGCGTGTGTGTGTGTGTGTGTGAGAGTAAGTGAGTGTGTGTATTCAAAAACAAATTAGAAGGCTTTCCTTTGAAGCTTCTTTTATAGTTTCACGGTCACGTATGCAACTTTTTTTTCTGTTGCTGAGCCTATACCATGTGCATACACAATTAAAATCAAAGTTCAGAAATTGCTGGACCGGAAACTCTCAGATCTTTTACTGGACAAGTGAAAATAGGTGAGCAAAGGCGGAAAGTATTTTTCAATATACTCTAAGCAGATGGCAGGACAGAAAATAGATAAGATTGAAAGATACAAACGTGTCTGGTGTAAGGCAGGAAGGGACCATTAGAAAAATCTGAAACATTTTACAAGCGTGGGAGGTGGTATCAATTCTTAAACAGGTCAAAACATGTCAGGTTGTTTTTTTTTTAACTAAAACAGCCATCTTTTGAACATACTGACACATGTCTCTTTAGTTTCTTCTGTGGATGCTCACCAGTTTCTTCTTCTTTTCACATCAAAATACCCCATTTTAAACCCACATTTAAAAGATTTTGGCCACTTCTGCTTTTTCCTTTTTGGCCTTTTTGGCAGTCTACATGGGTCTCAAGGTGGTTCCGAGGGCAGAAAATGAAGTCTTCAGGCCTACCACAACTGCCTACCCATACTCTCAATAAGATAAAACAAGGCCTTGTATACCCTCTTTGGGAAAGCAGGCTGTGTAGCTCTGTATGAAATTCAGGAAGTGAGTTGCTATGCAGTTTAGAAAGAGGGGGAAAAAACCATTCACCGATTATATTGATATCATAATTAGCACAATGCCACCAACCATGAAGTAATTAGTATTCTCAGTTGCTTCTGGGCTGTAGAATAAATCACAGCTTTTCAGCTCACACCGTGAAGCACACAAAACAAAAAGAGCCACTGTCTTCAAGCCAGGTAATCTCCACGAAGGTGAATTGTCAACAGAAAAGCAAGTGAGCATTTGGAGACTGCCGTAGATGCAACAAACCAAAAATGGCAGCAGCAATCTATTGTGTTTCTGGTAAGAGCAGAGGCATGAGGGATTAGTGAGGGATTCTACCGTTACACGTTTCTCTTAAATGTAAAAATGTTTCTCATTAAAATAAAGGCCTATTGTGTTATGTTGCTGTGAATAAGTAAGATGAAAATATATGGTCTTTAAAGCAGTTTTAACCGTTCCAGTCCTGTAAATTTTGTTTTGTGAGCAAGAATAAATCACTTAATTTTTTTTTTCTTATTGCAGAAGAAAATGGCGCACTTTCTGAAGACTACTCATGGTTTGGGAGTTTTCCAAATGTGCACTTTGGGGCAGGGGGAAAAAAGCCAACTTTTGTGGGGAAAAAAGTCACTTTCTGTGCAAGAAACTTGGTTCTGTTCCCAAAAAGAAAATTTTCTATGCATTTAATTTGCATCCTATGCAGGGAGCTTGTTTCTAAAGTGATATTTTCTACACAAGATACAAATTTCTTGCACACAAAGCAATGATTTTGCACAAAAATTGTTTCCTTGTTGTGGAACAAATTTTGCACGAAAAAGTCCTGAACTGCTGTGTCCAGATTTTTTTCAGGGAGTCCAAACACATGAGATACCTCCTTTTTTGTTGAGGATGGTAAAACAGGAAAATAGTCTTTACGTCTGTGTCCTACACACACACACACACACAATTAATATATGGGGCCCTCTCACACTACACAATTATATCACTATCATTCCACTTTAACTGCTTCTATCCTATGGAGCCCTGAGGTTAGAGAGAGAAATTTAGAATTGCCAGCCAGAGAGCTCAAGTGCTTCACCAAACTACAAATCCAAGGATTGCACAGGAGGTACCCATAGCAGTTGTAGCAAAATCATGTGAAAGGACCCATAGAGGAAGAACTGGGATCATACATGCAGGCACACCCTTAACATTGGCAAACCCACAAACATTGCCAGGCCCAGTGACTACCCACCTAACCCCCTTATGTTCAGCCCTTATGTGCGCAGAGCTGTTTACATGTAGGAGGTTCAATGCAATTAGGAGCCCTGTATTAACAAAGCAACTCAGTTCCATGGAAGCCCTTCTATATGTACACAGCTCCTTTTCACAACTTTTGGTCAAATGCAACAAGATTACATGGCCAGTGTTACCATTCCATTCTCCACCTTCAATATAAAATATGTGAATCAGGCTATAGTTTCCATCAGACATTTTTCCAGGTTACATGAAGAAAATGACTGTGGAACATTGAACAAGAGCTCTTGAGACTGTGGTTGGTTATTCTTCTTGGCTACCAGTTACCTAGCTTTACAACAAATCCCAGCAATCCTATTTTCTTTCAGCTGGCAATATTCACTGGAAGAAGAGGACACAATTGCTCCCATCTCCCCCTACCCCACCAGGTTCCATGATGATTAGTGAGATAAATCACACATTTGGACAAAATATGTCACAGAGAATTCTTTCAGATGACAAGACTGAAACACTTTGCTGAATAGAACCTCCTGGACAGGTTTTGTAATTGATAAGACAATTTCTTTCTCTATCATGGGGACTATTGAAGCTTCATACCAGCAAGCTAAAGAACAAAAGAACATTTTGCTTCAGTTACTCCCAAGCTCAGTTCAAGATGGTTTCCACTAGGAAAACATTTTCTCCTTGCTATTTTTAAATATTATGAACAGTGAGGTCTCCTGGGAGGCTATTAAACACTCAATATATTTCACTATAAAAATGAGGCTTCATGCTGTTCAGTTCATACGTCTTCCTTTAGTCACTTACTCTGAAATTCATTCAACCACCCTACCGTTAACATATCTAAATGTGAAAGGATATTGCAATAGTTTTCCTTGTTTTTCTTTCTCTTCTTTTCATATTTCTGAATTTATAATGTCTTCCTCAAGCTAAAGATATTGTAGCAAAAGTGTTCTGTTACTATGGCAGTAATTTTCCTGATGAAGGATGGGTAAAAACATTGTCAGTTACATAACATAATAACAGCCCCCATGAGTATGGCAGCTCCATGACAGACAGACAGAAACTTGTCAAAGATCCAGGTCTGATGGAAAACAAACAAAGGTTTCTTCTACAGCTGCTCTATTCTGTGTTACAGTTATTAGATAACATGGTGTCCAGAAGGCAGGGCAAAGCTGGGCAAGACCTAACTAGTGGACCTCTGGCAGATATCCTCCGAAAAAAAGAAATATTTCTAAACTCTGGAAAAGGGGCAAGCCATCTGAATATGTTCCTGCAATGCCCACTTGGAGAAAGAGAGTAGAGGACAAAGTGCTGCACTCCAAAAGTTCCTGAACTGAAACTCGCTTGAGGATTCACTATGCTGGCTAGCACTCTTTGGAAGCTGGAGGTCTGCAACAGCTGGACAGCTACATTTTTTTACCCTCTAGTAGAGCAGGAATATAGCGACAGGGAGGCAAAATGAGGTCTCCTCCCCCCAATAAGAATTCCTCCCTTCAAAAGGCAGTTTCTTTCAGACCTCAACTTGCTAACATTGCAGTAACTTAAAACTTTATTTGAGGATTTAGAAATAAGGTCTAGAATCTTGTATCAGCTTATATTAAACTCATTATTGAACTAAGTAATTTCTCCTGGCCCAGCCCCTCCAAGCCTGACAGAAACATCATTTAACCATTATGTGATCATAGGCAGAACAGACCTCCTTCTCCCCATGGAGCTCCCTGGTATAAAGAAGAGGGGGGAAGAAGAGATTATGATAATTGCAATAGTCTTAAAATCATGAATAGCAAAGTTACCTAACCGCACAGACCTAAACATAATTGTTTTGTATTCACATGACTTCTTAGTCATGATTTTGACACAATGCCCATGGTCATAACTCACCCCCCACAACCTTCTTCAGTGGTCATCAATCACATGGAGAGAAGGTGGTTCATTCTGCCAATGATCAGAGGATGGTTAAATGATGTTTCTGTCAAATTTGGAGGTGTTAATCTGAGACAAGTTACTTAGCTAAGTACTTAGTTAAGTACCAGATGATACAGGATTCTGGCCACAGTTTAGACATTCAAAAGAAAGGGCAGGCAAAGTTACTGAGGGAAACAAAATACAGCAAATAGAGGAGTGTGAATGATATTCAGTATCTTACTCTCTGCAAAGCCAGAAATTTGGAGAGTGAAGGAAAATTTCACAGGCAGGGGGAGTTATTGAGAGAGCAATACCGTCATTCTTCTCCACCCTGTCCCTTGTAGCTATACCCCTGCCCTAGAATAAATGGTCTTAAGTGTCCCCCTATTCATTCTCCTAGGCGTAGCTGAAACCTCACTGAGAAATCCACTAACTTCATCTTCTTTTATCTAATTAAGTACATTTCACCAAGGTTATCAGGTCTCTTTATTGCCTCTCTTTCTACGATTATATTTGTATTTTTTCCAGCATATTTTCTAATATATTTTTCTGACTTTTTCAAATTATTCTTATTGGCTTAGATCCTAGCAAATAGACACAGTAAAGAATAGGCTAAAGGGAGCTTTCCCATTTTTCTTGTGCCTCATAAAGAGCTTCTTCTGAGGGTTGGGTCCTCCTGAATGGGCCGTGGTGATGGGAGGGAAAAGGAATTGTACCAGATTAGATGGTTGCCTTTCCTGAGTGGGAGGAGTTCTATCCTATCAAGAAAGGCTTTGAAGGAGAGGAGTCAGAAAGCTGCAGTGCAGAGCAGAAGAACAAACATCATCTTCTCCACTTCCAAATCTTTTCAGAATTAAAGTCAGCAACAACAGTGGTATAGTAGTGGAATACTCAAGTGTATCTACACCACCTAGTTATAGAAACTTGATACCACTTTCACTGCCATGAGCCAAGATTGTACATGCTCACACATATCATAAAAGTTTCACATGAAAACTCCATTATAGGTCTCTTGTCACCAAACAGAGGACACACCTTGTTGCTAGAATAGCCTTCCCACCATAGCCATTATATGGCTGGTGGAAAGCATGGGAGATCACAAAAGTGTCTAGCTGTGTCACCATAGCCAGACACAGACTTCCACCACAATCCACCAGGGTCCTCTAGCTGTCTTGGTGGATGAAGTCATCAGTCTGCACCTGGCTCCAGGGACATAACCAGCTGATTCTCTGACCCCTTTCCCTCTCCAGCAGCAGTGGCCATTGGGGTCAACTACTGCAGTAACAGAGCAAGAGCTGGAGGGGCTTTGGTTGTTGTGGATAGAAGGAAGACTAGCCTCTTAAATGACAAGAAAATGCATACACAAGTGTAAGGTGGAATTACACTTGCATGTATCACTAACAGGATGTCAGCCAGGAGAATGCAATGAATGTGAAATATAATGAGAACTTAGTTCAGAGGAATATACTTGACCTCTCTGGTGTATAATTCAAAGTACCTCACCAAATTGCAAATGCCTGGATTCCATAGGATAAAGCAATGACAGTTAAAGTGCCATTAAACTTCTGCAACTATGTAATGAAGTACATTCTTGACTATAGCAGTGGCATTTTACATGCTCTGAACTACTTCTGAAATACAGTGATTTAATACGAGGTTCTGTTACCCTAAAATGTGGGTGACTCAGATGTCCACCCATGATGCCAAGGAAGTTAAAATGGAATCAAAGTACAATACTATAATATACAGCTTGAAAGGGACCCAAGTCTTAGGCAATTAGAACTATTCCTGCACGCACGCCTACAACCAAACAGGAGTCGGTATGTTTTATATCAACTGCGCCTGCGCGAGCAGCCCTTCTTCCCACTACATCACATTCCTTGTGGCGGCAGATTCTCTATTGTGGCGTTATAGGGGAGTGGCTCCTGGCACTCCACCTCCAAGCTCAGTGTCGGGCGCAGACTTCCCTGACTGAGGGGCCATTTTGCGCTGCCACCACCGCCACAGAAAGACTTGTTATTTTACAGGCGGTGCCAGGAGAAGGTTGGGGCTCAGGGCTCTTCGCCCAGATTCGTGCTCGTTTTGCCCACCTGCCGCATTAGACACGCGCCAACATGAGTGACGTGGAGGAGAATAACTTCGAAGGGAGGGTTCATGTTCGTGAAGAAATGGAAGAGTTTTTTCCAAGAATGTGGAAGATAAATCAAGATAAAAGAAGGCTAATGAAAAGTGTTAAAGATCAGAAAATTAAAATTGAATGGGGGGGGGGAACTGAACAGAAGATTGGTCAGATAGAAGCACTTGTATATTTTTAAGGCTATAATGAATTGTTTGAATTGGGGAAGAATACACAAAGTATGATTTTTTTTTTATTTTTTGAAGGGATGCCATGTAGAGGAGGGAGAGGGCTTGTTTTCTGCTGCTCCAGAGACAAGGACAAGGAGCAATGGATTCAAGCTGCAGGAAAGGAGATTCCACCTGAACCTCAGGAAGAACTTCCTGACGGTCAGGGCTGTCCGGCAGTGGAATATGCTGCCTCAGAGTGTGGTGGAGTCTCCTTCTTTGAAGGTTTTTAAGCAGAGGCTGGATGGCCATCTGTCGGGAGTGCTTTGAGGGTGTTCCTGCATGGCAGGGGGTTGGACTGGATGGCCCGTGTGGTCTCTTCCAACTCTACATTTCTATGATTACCTATTCTACCTCAGTGAAAAGGTGGGGAATATTAGCTCAAAGAGGGGGGGTTACCTTATAAAATCTTTTACACCTGTGTTACCAGTACTAGTGCAGGGAAGAACCAGTCAGAGATCTAAATGTAAGCTTATTTGTTTTATTGAAGGAACTGCAATCATAAACACATGACCCAAGCAGTCATGCAATTACACAAGGCTAACTGAAGAAAAATCAGGAAAGTTTTGGATAGCAAGATTTTCAAGATGAAGTGGATGATATTTACCAATCCAGCAAAGCAGCATTGTAGCTTAGATGCAAATCTGAGGACAATACACAGTCAGAAATTGGAGCGGCAGAGTGGCAACCAGCAATCGGAGTACTGCATGTTAGCTAGTCAAAAACTGAGGTTTTTTAAATATTCTTTTTCTGCCTGGAGAGTTGAAGGTATTAATGGCTCTCTGACAGAGTAAACAATGGAGTCTGAGGAGTGGACAATGAGGTTCAGAATGAGCTAATGGCCTTAGCATTGGATGACAAAGGGCTAATAGGTCTTGATAGCTCTGTAATTGCCAGACAGGTTTGGGTACAAAAGGGAAGCTTGCATTGTCAAAGGGAGAGGAATTAAGACAGTCAGCTTTCCTGTGGGAGTCTCCCAGACACTATTGTCTATTACAGGTTGAGTTATTATAGGCTAACTGCAAGTCCATTATCTCTGAAGTTTCCTGGTGATTTCCTTACTATGACCTGGCTACACCCTGAGATCTTTCCTGACCTTATTTTGCAATGCATGTGTGCAGCCAGCTTTTCCTTCTTGGTCAGCATGGCCATGCAACCATAACAGGATATAATTTATATTTATGCCAATATATTCTTCCAATCAAAGCATATCAAAGCATGGGGTTCTACAGCCTGCTAACAGCTCTTTATGGGAAGTGTCAAATCAAGAAGAAAATAATTGAAAGCCCATTATTTTTTATTGTGTTATTTAATGAAGTGTGTTCTATCAGGTCTAATAGGCCCATTTATAGTCTTTCTATCTCTTTTCAAGATGCATTATATATTTCTGTGACTTTTCATACTGGCACTTATATATTTAAAAAGTGGGAAAAGCAAATACAGAACAAAATAAAATCACAGCTTTGCCTATACAAAAGGCAACTGTTTCTACTGACTTTGTACTACAGCAGGCTCTCTTTGACCTGCAGCTATCCTGCATACTGGTTAAGACTGAAAATGACAATGGTGCAATTTTGTGGAAGAAATGTATTGCCATGAATTTTTAATCTGAACAAGTACAAATGAGGATAAACCCCAATTTGTCCACTTTGGACATCTATCAAGGGAGGAATCCATTTTCCATTAGACATGGAATTGATTCTACATATCCTATCAAAGCTTAATTATATTTCCTCATATAATTAAATTGTAGAAAGGAAACTGTATCGTGTCACTGAAAAATAATAGCCTTTAAACTACTATGAATCACTTGAAGAGGAAAGATAACAAAATTGTGTGTTCAGTACAACACTTCTGAATTATTGGTCTTTCTTCTCTTGTAACAAGCAGCCAAAAGTAGACAAATTGCATCAATTGCTATCTGTAAATTCAAACACTTATTTTAAACCTTTCTTGTTCCCCAATAGATTTTGGAAGAATGAGAGGGATGTATTATTGTCTGCTTCTTAATGATCATTTTCTTGAAAAATGACATCTTCATATCAACACAGGAAAAGAATCACATCTCCCAGAAAGATACAGAGAAAATGAATCCTGAAACATTCACCACTGATGGCAAAAGAACAAAGATACTAATTTATAAAGATGCCTAAAATAGGGATGTGGGCCAGAATTCACTAAGGCAGTTATAAATGAGTAACTTAGAGTTAGTTTAAGGAATACATTGGGATCATGAAAGTTCCCCTATCCTCACTTATCAGGCAGCAGCCACTGCAATCAATGTGGGTCTGTTGCCCTGTTGATCAGGAAGCAGATGAATGATATTTTCACCATCCTCTAACCTTCAAGCAATCTCCACAGCAAGGGGTCATTGTTACAGGGACCCCCGCTTCTGCCTGTTGCAATGGAGATCACTCATGGGAAGAGGGTATAATTTCATGAGATTCACAAAATTCTCTGCCAGAGAGTTCTGGTGATGTAGTTCAACAGAGGACACCTCAGCAAACTACAAATCCCAGGATTCTATAAAGTGGAACCATGGTAATTAAAGTTATATCAAACTTCCATAATTCTGCAGTATAGATACATCCTATATTCAACATTTCTGATTCCTGTTAGACTCTAATGATTTTATCAGAACACAGACTGTTTGTAAGATGCCTTGTTCAGGGGTGTAGCTAAAGCTCCTACATTAATTTTTCCTTCATTCCCCAAAGTTCTGGCATTGCAGTCATTTAAAACTTCAATTGAGCATTTAGAAATATAGTGTGGAAATACTTTAATATCTGAAAATCTAAATATGAGATGATTTCTGAGGCTTTCCTAGTAATAGAGCTGCACATATTTTACAGAAAAAAAAGGTTGTCTCTAGCAACAGTGAATCCAGTTATGGATAATATAACTGGATGATTAATTGTGAATGGTTTGTTAGCATAAAATTCTTATTAGATATTACACAGAAAGTGTTAACAGGGGATCTTCATGAATGACAATTTCCATGAAATAAAAGATGTTGCTAGATGTAAGTGAATCTAAATGATGCCTTTGAGAACTGTCAGCAGAAACAGAGAAAAGTGTAAAATCCCTCATTTTAAAAGCTGAGGCAGTTGTTCAACAGAGAAGTTTTTAGCATGAAAGGAGAGAGGGGGAGATCCTGTGACATCCCATTTAAATGCTTGTACCTTTTAAACCTTGATATTGGTGTTAGGTTGCTGATTAGGTACCTTTTAAAAAAAATTTCTTTCTCCCCTTAGAAGCAAAGTTATTGGGATAAATCCAATGTTAGTCATACTTAGATCCCTTGAAGTAGTAGATCTATTGAAATGAAGGTGATTTGTTAATCACAATTGACCTAAGTTGCACAGATTTCAATGGGCCCACTCTAGATAACACCACAACTATTTTTAGCCCCATGGTCAGACAACACCTGCTCACACATTGAAGGCAAAGCAGAGTGATGCCAATCAGATCTGCTAATGCAACTTCAGGCCACATCCCCCATTGGTTGAAATTTTAGCTGCTGTGAAAATGTGTTATATGTATGTATCAAAATATACATATTAAGCTGCATTGTTAGGTTTGATTTCAGAGCAGATGTATAAACTCAAACAAGTCATTGAATATGTGTGCCACTAACAAATCTTTTATCATTGGCAATATTACAGCTTGGAACCAATAAACTGCAACCATACAGAGCTATCTAAAAGGGAAATTTATTGAAGACACAAGGATCAAAATAAACACAATGCTTTGGGGAATAGAAGATATTATGGCAGAGATTCATAAATGGTAAACAAACAGGTAAAACAAATAACTGGCTAAAGCAGCGTATTTACTTCAAAGCGGGGAAACATGATCATAAATAAGCTGACTCACAAAACTGAGGGAGTTGTAAGATCTGGGTTGTTATTGCAAGGTCTGGGTGTGCTACAAAATTGCTGATTTTTTGCAGAAGGTGACCAGGTTTGGGACTCAGGCATCTGAGGTTCAGGGGTTGCGCAGAGAAGAAGGGGAATGAGAGACAGTTTCACTAAAAGGGGAAGGGGGAGGTCATCAAGATCTTTTCTTAAACCATACACAGAGGAAAAATACCAGGAAAAACGGGGAGATGCAGATGGAGGCCTTTGCACTGAGAAAAAATCCCTGAAAATAGATTTATGGTGACAATAGACTTGACCGACTCTCTTGAGGCAGTGATGGGCATCGTTGTACTTCTGGTTGGAACAATGCAAGGAAGGAGAAATCTTGACAGAGATATAAGAGTTGAGCAACCTATCTCAGTCCTCTAGGACAGAACCCAGGCTTCAGGAGAAAAATTAAGTTAATGACATTCTCTGGGTAAGATCAAAGTGTTACCCTGTGTACTGGGGGTCCCGGGGGGGACACCAAAATGTGCTCAACTAAAGGTGGGGAAAATTAGTTCAGAGCACTGCTTAGCGTTACGAGAGGCAGGGTAACGTATCAAGATCTTGAACCCTATGTCTACGGGGTCAGGTCGAGTCAAGGAGCACACAGAAGTTGAAGCAATAAATGATGTTTTATTACAAACACAAGCAAAACAGTGTATGCGACACACTCACACAAGATAACTAAAGAAAATAAAGGTTGGAGTGGTATAGAGGGATTTTTAGAGGGATTGCTGGTTTGGGTGATACTTCACCTGTCCTGAAGCCCAGAAAAATAGAGAGCGAGGCTGGGGTGTAATGTAGCTCAGCTCGTGGAGCTGAGGGGAGGCTGGCCAAGCAAAGCAGCAGCAAGACGGGATGAAACTCAGGAGCGATCCAAGGAAGGTCTCGGAATCAAGGATTTTTATAAGGAGAATGTGACTGCAGGCTATGCCGTACTTGGGGGAAAACAATAGATTTGGAGTTGGAGACAAAGCCTCCGAAAGGTCAGAATCTGAATGATTGAGTTATCTCAGAGGTTCTCAATAGAGTAGGCAGTATGCAAACGCAGAGTACTTGGGTATTGTATAGTTCACCCATCAAGCTGCCAGCGCGGGGCAGAGGCTCTTTTGTAGGTTGCCTGCATAGCTAATTAGAGTACTTGTCTGGAGGTCTCCTAGAGCAGTGAGTCAGCTATTCCTGGCCTGCCTGTATTGTTGGTTGAATATTACGGCAATTAACGGCCGAGCTTGGCTGCGTGCTTGTCCGGTGGCCTCGCAAGCACATAGCGGGGAATAGATAAGTGAAGCCGAATTATGATATCAAAAGGATATCTTTTAATATCCCCAAAGCTCGGACTAGCCAGGGCAGTAACAAAAGAAGAGGTTCCTAAAGACTGATTTGAGGAAAGCCTAAAGTTTCAAACATCAGTGGTTTCAGCTGAAAAGGAGCTAGGCAAAAGCTAACTAGTGATTTCAGGAGGAGATTTGGTTTAACTCTTCTCTGTCCTAAACAAGACTCCAGTTTAACCAGCAGTATTTTGTAGTACACACATGTTCTAGCAAGGCTGTGACACTACCCTAAGGCAGCAGTAGAAAGCCTTTGGCCATCTAGATATTCTGGACTACAAGTCCAGAAATCCTTTAAATTAATCGTACTTCCTGAGAGTTCCTGGAGCTGGTCCAAAATATCTGGAGGATAATAGATCCCCTCTACCTTACAGCAGACATTGTTTCAAATTTGTCTCATATTTCACCTTTATGTTTTCGAGAGTTCAGAATGGAAGCAAATGTTCTGTGGCTTCGGTTCTAAACTGCTCTTCATTTCACATAAGAGAGAAAATTATTGCCTCCAACTTCCTTCTCTCTCTTCACTATATCCTACAAAAGGGGTGGCAAAGAATGGCCACTAGACCCAACTTTTGTGGTCCTGATAGCCCATTCCAGTCCCATTTCTTTTTAAAATTTGGCATGATTTTCAGGCAATTTTGTGCCCTCAAATAACTCCAAAAGTCACTCAAACACAAGAAAACATGGAACAATGTCTCCATCCTACCCCAGAAGCACCCAAGAAGCCCTACTACCTCCTAATAGTGCTATTTGTCTCCTTAGTCACTCTCAAAATGGTGATTGGAAGAGATATGCCTTCATTTTCTGCTGCCATTTTGAGAAGGTCTGCAAACAAGGAAAACTAAGATATTTGAGCTTGATGAGCTATGGTCTGCAGGGTGGTCTGAAGAGGAAAAATTGGCCCCTGTTCTCCATGTCATTGACCATTCCTATTCTACACCATTTTCAAGGAT
This sequence comes from Cyclura pinguis, assembly GCA_030412105.1. Lineage (NCBI taxonomy): Eukaryota > Metazoa > Chordata > Lepidosauria > Squamata > Iguanidae > Cyclura > Cyclura pinguis. The sequence continues at coordinate 159,902,333 of CM059603.1, read as the reverse complement.
CTTCCAACTCCAAGGATCAGATTCCCAGGGGTTAGAGGACAGCTATAGAGAAGAAGGGAAAAGAATGGTTGGAAAATTCTTTTCCATGGACCTCAACTTTGTTCCATTAATCAAAGAATGATCAAAAGAATAAACCCTAATTGTCTCATGATCTCCGTTGTGCAATTAGATTATATATATTTTCCTGAAACTCTTTCCTTTTTTAAGATCAGGAAGGAAGATCAGGAAACCACAAATATATTTTTGTACCATTATTTTCTTTAATAAAGTTTTATACAAGCTCAAATTTATCTCTGTTAATGGTGTGATCAAAAGGGTTTCAATAATATTTAATCAAATTTGAAAACAAAGCCAACTAATTCATTAGCCATCTAATATTAGCCATCTAATATTGACTGAGGTGGGAACATTGAACTTAAAATGGAACATTGATTATTTAATGCAATAAAGATATGTTGAATCTGTGAATGGGCTGGATCTTTCAGCAGCAGCATAACCACATATATTTAGGTGGTTGTCTTTGGCTTTCAAAATGTGAGATGTCTCTGTAGAAATACAGTTTTTAAGAGTATAACCATATATATTTTATGCAGATGTAAGTCCCATAGAATTTGATGGACTCACTCCCAAGAATGTGAGTATAGGATCTGAATTAATATAACATACTCCGTGTATGGTTACATTTGAAGAATGTTAGGAAACTTCAGCTGGTCCAAAGAACTGCATCCAGATTGTTACCTGTTGTTAAAACAGCTCCACAGAATACCAGTATATTTCCAGGAACATTTCAAAGTGCTGGTTCTGGCCTACAAAGCCCTGTGGAGCTAAGGTCTATGTTATCTGAAGGACCATATTCTCCCATATGAAATTTCCTGTGTTTTGAGATATTCTGAGGAGGCTCATCTCTCTGTCCCACCAACCTCACAGTTACCTTTGGTGAAAACACATGATAGGACCTTCTCTGTGGCTGCTCCCAGGCTCTGAAACTCTCTTCCCAGAAAAGTTAGATCAGCACCTTCCTTCCTATCCTTCCACAGGCAAGTAAAGAGTTTTTTGTTTCCACAGGACTGATTGCCCAGGGGAAAGAGCCTTATATAATATGCCGGATTTTCTATTTTCTGATGCCATTTGACTTTTAATGATTTAATGACTTTTAATGATTTAATGTTTTTAACAGGTGTTAATTTTTTGATAGTTTGACTTTCAACTTACATGTTGTGAATTTTTAGTCATGTTTGTTTTAACTAAGCCACCTTGAGTTCTGAACTGGGAAGGGTGTGGGACAATAAAAGGTGGTGATGGAGGTGATCGTAATGATGTAAACCGTTTTCCCTTCCGTGACAGAGGCATGCTTAAATAGCTGTTCTTTTACTCTTTATGAGATCAGAAACAAATAAACAGAAATAAAAAGAAAATCATTATTTAAAAAAATAGAAATAACTTGTTTCCTCTCCCCTAGCCCCAAACCTTGTGGTGCTCTTTTAAGACAAAAGTATCTTGTATGTTTCCAAAAGCAATTTTGTTTGACCACTACAAATAGGGAAGGGGAAAATTAATAATTTCAATTAAAGCTATTTTCAGTATTCCACTGGGAAGATGAGACTTTTACCAATGTATAACAGAAATTGTTCTGCATTTCTTTTCAAAGTGACATGGGATTTAAACTTCGAGCTGAAGAGGGAGTCAATATAAGAGATATCTGCAGTTATTTTTTCAAGAAGAGTTCATTCTGAAGAAAAGTAAATTGCACATTCAGTTTCCCATTCATCTCTGTTAAAAACTTCTATGGTACCAGCAAGTATATTTTTCAAAGAAAATGTGCAACCATGAAATGCACATTGAATCTCATAATGCATGATTCATAGTCAGAGCACAGTGTCCTGAAAACTCACATAGGGGGATGTTAGCCTAAAACTACTGAATTTCAATTCTCTTCTGCTTATTTTTCCTCTTCCTATTCTTTCCATTTGGTATTTTTGCCTTTAATTTGTTTATGAAAATTTTTATTTTTGTTAAACAAGCAAACAAAAAGAACTGAAGGCTGCCGTCTGGTAAATTAGTTACTATGAATGTCCTTGTTTCATAGTGAAGGTTTTTATATAAATGATGTTTTTCTTACTTTAATCTCTTATCTAGCACACCCAAGAACTCCCTGATATCAAACACTGTGACAGAAGATAAAGTGGGGAGGACAACCTGTAGGAACCCTTTGCAGATGGCTTATCACCTTTCTTTGACTCTGAACACAGCACTTCCGGGAACACCAGGTGGACCTCTTTTGATTCCAGATTATTACTGGCGCAACATCCCAGCTTGCTATTCCTGGGTCTCCTGTACCCAGCCCGTATTCTACACACCCTTGCAGGTGGTGGTGTGACTCCCCTGGCTGGATTCTTAACAAACTTCACCAGTTTGAGCCTGCAATAGGATGCCCTCTTATTAGAAATGGAAAATAAATGGGTGTCATCACAATGAAAAAAATACAAGCCTGTCTCTGTTGCAGGACTCCATTTAAAACGTGTGGTGGAACATTTTCTTAAGGTGGCTATGAGAGGACCCGATTTAAAATCCAGATTGATTACGCTATACCTTTCAAAACCTGACTTCCTAGCTGTGACTATGAAGGAGCAGTCAAGCTGATAAGGAAGGGGCTGTGCATTTCCTGGCTGCCACTAACGAAGATTCCTGGAGAAGAGGTATGGTACAGTTTGTTAATGCAAGGCACAGGTTTTGTTTCTGTTTCATACCAGAACACTGGCTGGCTTCTCGTCAATGAATTGTGATGATGTAAATCAGACTCACACCATCACAACTCCTTTGTTTAGTCATTATGGAAGTCAGATTTCTGTTCTGACCATACAACAACCAAAATCCCCTCCAACCCTCCTTCCAAGCAGTGCAGCAGCCACAACATAGCCATTTCCATGTTGTCAAGAATATGGAGGGTTCAGCATTGACATGTCTAACTATTTTCCTGTAAAACATGCACGGCGACAATAGCATCATCTGCAGGGACTTCCCAGGAATTCTTGGAGGTCTATACAGATGCCTGCCACAGTATACCCAGCTACAGCAAAATAGCTGTATGTGTCTTTGGTGATCTCCTCACTTTCCAACAAGATGGAAATGGCCATATTATGACAGCTGTGCTGCTTACAACACACTACTATAGAGTGGTACCAGTGTGACACACATATATCACCCCATGCAGGATCTTGGCTACTGTTTGGAATGGTGAGAGTGGCATTAACACAACAATAGCAATAGCATGTGTATTTCTATACCGCTTATCAGCTAAGTGCTCTCTAAGCAGTTTACAATGTGTTAGCTAATTGCCCCCGACAAGCTGGGTACTCATTTACCAATCTATGGAAGGATGGAAGGCTGAGTCAACCTGGAACCCAGCAGGATCAAACTCACAACCTTGTGGCTGCAGTACCAGCATTTAACCACTACACCACAAGGCTCTCACAATTCTGGGAATTTTAGCCCTACCCCCAAATCTTCCCAAAGTGTGCATTGAAATTCCATTTCAAACATGTGATTGGATATCTATCCACAGAATGTCCTGCTAAAGCCCTTCCATGGCTCAGAATGACAAACTAGCAGCTTCTGAATATACCAGAAAACCAGGAATGACCTAATAAACCGAACTAGTCAGTAATCTGTGCTGTAAAATGAATGGTAGAGCACATACTTTGCATGGAGAAGTCCCCTGGTTCACAGAATCACAAAACCACAGAATAATGGAGTTGGAAGAGACCACAGGGGCCATCCAGTCCAAACCCCTGCTATGTAGGAACAAACATAAAGCATTCCCACGAGATGGCCATCCAGCCTCTCCAAAGAAGAAGACTCAACCACACTTCAAGGCAGCATATTCCACTGCTGAACAGCTCTGACCATCAGGAAGTTCTTCCTCAGGTTTAGGTGGAATCTCCTTTCCTGTAGTTTGAATCCATTGCAATTGTCCTGGTCTCTGGAGCAGTGAGAAACAAGCTTGCTCCATCTTCAACATGACATCCCTTCAAATATTTAAACATGGCTATCATGTTCTCTCTTAACCTTCTCTTCTACAGACTAAACATACCCAGTTCCCTAAGCTGCTTGTCATAGGGCATGGCTTCCAGACCCTTCACCATTTTGGTCGCCCTTCTCTGGACACATTCCAACTTCTCAATATGTTTTGTGAAATGAGGTGCCCAGAACTGGACACAGTATTCCAGATGAGTTCTGTCGAAAGCAGATTTCAATCTCTGAAATCTCTACATGGGGTTGGAAAATCATCCTGCCTAGGGATCTGTTGCCAGTTGAAGTAGATAATATTGATTTGACCAGTGGTCTCATTAGATGTAAGACTAATTCACTGTATTCCTATTATAAAAAATGGTTGCAGCTCATTGTGTGGCAAGATATATTTCCTGACTCTGGGAAGAAAAACGTGGAGAAAGAAATCTAACTGGCTTGGCAGCTATTACTGCCAGAAGATATTCAAAAATACTTTCTGTGGTTTAACTTAGCTAACTCCTTTGTATTTTCCAAGAACTGGGAACTTGTCAGGTCCCTCTGTAACATACCACAGATTTTAAGAGATGGTTAAGTTCAAGGTATGCACCATGCTTTGCACAACTGACCTGTGGCCTCACTCTCATTTTCTTTCTGGCAGCATGATACGTTTTCAGTGTGCCTAAAAGCTTGCAAATTTCATCAGCTGTCACTTCATGGTTGCATTTCGAACACTATGATGTTGTGATGTTTCAAACCAGTTATTTCTTATTTTTATTTGCTAATTATACCAGATGTTGCAGAATATACTCAGGGAAAATAGCCTGAGTTCAAACAGAACTTAAATCAAGACTGAATACAGTTTTCAGGAAAACTGAACTTTTGTGAGGAATAAACCAGGAATTGGTGCATGCGGGAATATTTGGAAAGGAGTTCAAGTGCACATCCATACTCTCCTTTTACAGTTTTAGCCCTCATATCTACAAGCATTTTTTTTTCTTGCATAGACTGGTAAGGTCCTTTGCAGTTTAGTGGCTGTCACACAGCCTCTGAAGTTTCAGGTCACATACACACCTCACCCCATCATTTTCATCCTATAAGAAAAAAAAAGCCATCATGTTTTCCCAAACTGGTACTCTCCGGATATTTTGGACTGCAGATGCCACCAGTCCCAGCTAGAATAAACAATGCTGAGGAATCATGGCAGTTGAGTCTAAAATATCTTGAGAGCCATAGGTTGGTGAAATAACAGAATTCATTGCAATGTTCTTTCCATAGGGATGTAATTCCTGACTTGTTTCATTTTCACATGAAAATAAGACTTTAAAAAAAAATCCTCAATGTTAGCCACCTGTTCTATTGTTAATGCTATATGTGCGTACAGTTACTTCCATAAAATGGAGGGAAGATGCTAACTTTGTGCAGGGGCAGTGAATCCACACTTGATTTTACCACCTTTCCTCCTGCAGCTGCTCCATGTGGTAGGGGAGATCCCCTGGTGCTGGACCTTGCTCTTTCAGAGGTTCAGCCCTAGCTGAGCTCACACTGAACTTAGAGTAAGAATTGGGGGAGGATCAGTATAATTGCGAGTGGATTTAGAGCTCCTGGAGTGGCCACCGCTGGAAAGGAGTTCTACCAAAGCATGTTTTGTGCAAGAAAATCTATGGCATTTTAATCTCATGTCAAGAGTGAGATCTTTCAAGATGGCATGAAAATTCTCTGAATGCTATCTCCCGACATCAGGACAGCTAGTCTCAATGAGAATTTCATATGCTTATCTTTGAATAATTTCCAAATTCCTGGTAGACTGTCAATTGGCTTGACTGTCAAATTCCTGACTCCTAGAGGTGAAATTTCTCTCTGTCTTTTGTGTATGTGTGTCCCTTCAAGTCTCCTGTCAACTTATGGTGACCCCCATTGATTTTCATAGTGTTTTCTTAGGCAAGGAATACTCAGAGATGGTTTTGTTAGTACCTTCTTCTGAAGTACAGCATACAGCACCTAGTATTCATCGGTAGTCTCCCATCCAAGTACTAACCAGGGCTGACCTTATGTAGCTTCCAAGATCAGAGGGGATCTGGTGTCTTTGTTGTTCTGTGCCTTCAAGTCCTTTCCAACTTATGGCAGCCCTAAGGCAAACCTATCATTGGATTTTCTGGAGCTGAGAGTATATAACACACCAAGGTCACCAGCCAAGTGGGGAAGCAAACCCTGCTCTCCAGAGTTGCAGTCCAATGCTCAAACTGCCTCGACATGCTGGTTGTCTTTGGTGTCTTTATCACTGTCTAATTAAAGACTGAAAACATGAGAGTTCTTTTCCTGAAAATTTACATCCTTTTGCATGAGGAATGGAGATCAGAGAGACATGTCAGTGTATGTGACTGGCTCTTACAAGGATAGTTTACACACCATGGCCAATGGGATGTTCAGTAGGTTTCTTTCATCCAGAATCCAGCAGACCATTATTAGAAAACAGTCTGAACTTGCTTTTCATAAAACAAATCATATATAATATCCATGTATTTTGCAACTTGGGATAGTACTTTTTGAAAAAAACACCACTTTTGGCAGTGGTTGTATAGGTGAGGTACAGCGCCTAAAACATCTGATTCAGAAAAGAAGCATGAGCAGTTGATTTTTCTCACTAAAATACTGTTACAATGAAAGAGTCCATGATTTTACAATGAAAAAACATAACAAAGATCTCAGAGATTAAATTCCCCATTGGGCAGAGCTGAAATTAAAAACATTTTGCATTGTTTAGCCATGAAAATGGCAGATCACCATTGAGCACAGACAGCTTGTGCAGACCAAACATGAAAAGCAAGCCTGCAGTCCTCACAAGCCACTTGGAAGGTCAAACTACATTGGAAGTTCAGTCTTTCAATGCTATGGCTGTCTAGTCAGAAGTAAGGTCCACAAGGTTTTGTGGAACTTACTCCGAGATAAGTAATTACACAATTGCATCCCAAGTGTTATATCTAGATTGAAAAGAGACATAAAAAATTACTGTACCATGTATTTATTTATAATGAGTGAAACCACTGAGTGAGTATAACCACTGGGGACTGAGTGAAACTGTCGATATGGTTCACCTAGTCTAACTCCTGCCATCCATTATTTCAACATTCCCAATAGGCTCTGCTTAACAAATTTTAAGGAGACTCCATCACTGTCAAACAGCTTGTGCTGCCATGAGGTTTTCTTTAATGTTCAGTCAAAATCATCTCCCAGTGAATTACAATGATTCCCATAAAATGCTGTTCCTGAGAGCTGGACAACTTTTCAGAGCAGAATAGGATACAGCACAAAGTATTACAGGGATGGGAAGAACCTAACAAGAAGATGCTTTGACTTGTATGGATGGAAGAATCTTTGATTAAAGTAAAGCCATGACTGGCTTTACTTTTCATCTGCAGCTGAAAACAATAAGGTAACATTAGAACATTAATAAGCAGCCAAATTCTGTGCAGTAAGGCCATTTCCGCACGGGGTTTTTAAAACGGTGCAGTCTGTCCTCCAAGGAGGAGGTCTGCACCTGGGAGCGGACTGGGTCGGACCTACTTAATGTAGATCCACACCTCAGCCCACTCCAGAACGACCCCAAGTGATTGTCCAGCGTGCTTTTGAAAGACCGCTAAAAACAGGTCTTTCAAAAGCACGGAGCGTGCCACTGCAAGCCTGCGATCTGCTGGGGGCGGGCTTAGGCTGGCGAGCTTCAGCAGTTGGTCGAGACCCTTGACCAACCAGAAGCCGCCATTTGGGATGCCGAAGCAGTGCGTATCGACAAGCAGGCGTGGACTGGACCGGGGAACCGAAAAGTCCAGTAAGTAGCGTTGCGGGGCGATTCCCTCGCCCCGTGCAGAAATGGCCTAAAGAAGAAGTGATTAAATAACAGTCATTTAAGGCCGGTGAGTTTTGGACTGGAACTTAGGAGACCTAGGTACACCAAACCATGAAATTCATTGGGTGACCAAGGGCCTTTCACTCACTTTCCATGTCTGACTTACACTACAGGGTTGTTGTGAAAGTATAGAGGGAAAGATGATTGGAAGAGGAGGAGGAGGAATGAAAACAGAGTGGAGTGGTTCACTAGCACACAATGCACTTAGGTAGCCAAACAAAATTGAATTAGCTACTAAACAGGTTGAATTTGGGTGGAATGTTTTCTTTCTTTTTTTAGATTATTTATTACTTTTAAAACAAACAAGCAAATAGTCAAATTCACAGTTAAAATTGCAAATCAATCAAAGAAATATGTGTTCAAAAAAAGGAAAAAAAACTTAAACTATGCTAGCACGCTAAACTAAAACATTGAACAACTATCTGAAACACCAAATGCTAACCTACTTAAATACGAAAAGGCTTTGACCTCAAAATGACCAGTCAAAATGTAATGAAAGAAAAAGAAAAAAATATTATTCTGCCATTACAGATCCAATTAAGTAATCCCACTCTGATTATTAATATCCATAGCCATGAATTATTGCATCATTAGACTTTTTATTGCTCTAAAAGTCCATAAATGGTTTCCAGTCTTAAAAAAAAAATCTTCAGTTGACTTATCTTTATCCTTTGATTGTCATTTGTTTGGCAATTCAGACTGACTCAGTGATCTTAGCAATCCATTCTTCCACTGTTCGTTCTTCAGTCTAAGTCTGAGCGAACAGTATTCTTGCTGCTGTTATCATATAACAAATAATATCAAATTAAATGTAGATTGATTATTTGTTATATAATACCCAACAAAAACATTTCTGGAGATATTACAAAATCCACCTTTAATTTTTTTTAATTACCATGTAAATTTTAGACCAACAATTTTTCACCTCCTCATCAATCCACCACATGTGAAAAAAACACCCTCCTTATCTTGACATCCTCAGCATTGATTCGAAACATTCTTGGAGACCTCCAACAGCTTATTTGGGGTTATATACTATCTAACCATCATCTTATACATATTTTCTTTTAAATTAACACACAAAGTAAATTTTATATCTTTAGACATTTTTCCCGTACCACCATTTGAATACTGTGCCCAAAATTTTGGGCCCACTTTATCATAAATTCTTTAATGGATTGATCCTCTGTCTCTAGTTTCAAAAGACATTTGTACATTTTTTTTAATTACACAACTCTACACAAAACTCATTCTTCCTCAACTCTGTGGCTGGATATCTCTTATCTTGATTAAATATATCCTTAAGTTGCATATAAGCAAACTAATTAAGAGCTTCACCTTTTTTAAGAAGCATCTAACATGACTTAAACTCCCAGCTGTCTTATTCAAAATATAAGTCACTGTAAAACAACCATCTCTGATTTTTAACCATTCCTCTCTGAAAAAAAACTTCCTGGAGTGAGGTGGCTAATATTATGTTAGGGGAAAAAATCTGCTTATATTTATATCCCACTTGCAGAAGAGTCTTTCTAATACAACTATTTTTAAATTTAGTGTGTACCTTAACTTTACCATATCAAAGATAACCATGCCACCTGAATCTCAAATTACAGTGGACCCTCCATATCTGCAGGGGTTAGCAGCAACATGCACACAGATGCTTCAGAGCATTTGCAATTATATCACCACAATTTTAGGTATAGAACGCAATGCTCCACAATCACTTAAATTTGCAGATCTGGAGATCACTTATATGGATGGTCCATTATATGACCTTCTAGTTCCAAGAGCCTTTCATCTCTAAGCAGTAACCATTCCTTTAACCAGACAAAACAACAGGCCTTGTAATACAATTTATTATTAGGAATTCCCAGACCATCCCTTTCCTTAGCATCATGAAATGTTTTAAATTATATTCTGGGATTCTTTGCCTGCCAACAAATCTTGAAATTGTACGAAGGGTATTTCATCTCTTGTGGTGGTATCATTTGAAAGTAAAATAAAAGTCTTGGTAATACCTTTGCATTTATTACTATAATTCTCCCAAAAGGGAAAAAACTAACTTTACCCATTTTTCTAAATCTCTTTTAATTTCTTTCCAGGCTTTTTCATAATTGTTTTGAAACAAGAGACTGTTGATCTTCGTGATTGTAACTTCTAGATAGTTAATCTTTTTTTTTTTCACTTAAATGTGGAAAGAACAGCTAACACTTTTTCCTCTTCTAAAGATGCTTTTTGGTCAACAGCTTTGTTTTATCACAGTTTACTTTAAACCTGGAGCATGTCCCAAACATCTTATTTTTGACAAAACAGTTTTCATTGACTCCAATGGATTTTACATCATTATCTCAAGAAGAGTCTTGTCTGGATCAAGGATTCCCAGGTTTCAGGGCTTGGCTCCACTTATCTGGTCCTCAGAGTCAGGGCAGGAAATCTCAGGTTGAGAACATTGCCTTTAAAAGAAGAGGAGGTGAGTTTTGTTTTGTTTTTTTCATTCTTTTCTAATGTGTGGGGTTTACTCCCATCACTGCTGGCTGGTTCAGAGAAGCTGATATAAAGACTCCTGGGGGGTGATCCACTTGGCCACCTCATCTCCTCCCTCCATTAAAACTGTTCCTGGCACCAGGAATCAACAGGAGGAAGTAGTTAGTGTTGGAAAATACTGCCCTATCTCATTATTGGTTGCCTCAAAGGTTGCTGAATATGATGCTACAGGATTGTTGCTTTGTGGCTTCCCCTATCTTACTACCAGTTTCTTCAGTTCTATTCTCACCTTCCTTAGATGATGCTGGAATTTCCCATTTTATCACTCATCTTTTCCTCCCTGACCAGTTCCTGGTTCATTTGTCTTCTCTCTTCTTTTCTTTTTGATTCTCTCTCCTATGTTCTTTCTCCTACTACCAAAACTTCTCCTAGGTACACTCATCATCTCAAGACCTGGGATGTTCCTAACCTGACCACCACGGTTTAGTCAACACAATCTAGTTCTATATTCTATTTACTCTGCAGCCAATCCAGTTTCTGTGAGAGGATGCCATCTGGATGAGCCCAGAAACTGATATTCAGAGATGTATTTCTGATAATCTTGGAGTTATATGTTCCCATCCCCTTTCAAAGCCATCCAAATTGGCATTACATTTCTGGCATTATAAAATGAAAACCATTTAGATATAGTCCACTTATTCACCATTGTTGTTTTGTTTACATTTGTTTTTGACTCCACTTTGGAAATGCTGATTTAATATTGCTCAATTGTAAATAAAAATAACAAGTTAGATGATCAAAGCAATATAAACCTCTAGTCTATAGTCCACTCCTAAACTTTTTTGTGGGGGAGCAGACGCCATTGAATTTTTCCCTCAGGTAAGCATGGCTAGCATTGCTCCCTAAGGTTTCCATTCACAACTCACTCTTTCTGACAGTAGTAAGAATGCCATTAACAAAGCTCCATAGGAATAAATAACTTCCAAGTTTCAACCTAAGGCAATAATTATGGTACTTCATTCCTTATGAAAAAGTCCTAAAGAAAGAAATTGAACACCAGCACAAGGCATGATTGTCCCCTGGTTGTTGGTAGATTAATTCCATTCAATCACAGCCAGGATTACTCTTCTTGAACTGTGACTTACACCTTGGAAAAGCTACCATGTTGGATTACAAAAATGCATGGGACAGATAGCTAGGGAGTTGTAATCCAAAAAAGGATGTTTCTCAAAACCAAGGCTTATGAGGAACAACCCAGGGAGTTGGGTATGTTTAGTATGGGGAATATTGAGAGGTAATATGATAACTATCTCTAAATATCTGAAGGGATGTCATGTAGAAGAAAGAGTAAACTTCTTTTCTAGCTGCTCCAGAGAACTGGAACACAAACCAATGGATCACAAACCAACACAAACAAGGAAAGAGATTCCACTTTAGGAAGAACGTTTTTACTGTGAGAGCTGCCCAACAGTGGACTAGATTGCCTCAGAGACTGGTGGAGTCCTCATCTTTGGAGGTCTTTAAACAGAGGTTGGATGGTCAACCCTCAGGAGCGCTTTAGCTCTGTATTCCTGCATGGTGAGGTGTTGGACTAGACGGTCTTTGTGGTCCCTTCCAGCACTAAGATTCTTGGTCATTTCCGCACGTTACCTAATGCCTTTGTTCTTTGTTTGCAATCCTGGCAGCGTCTTTGCCAGGAAGGGAGCGTGATCACCTCCCAGCAGAAGAAACCGCATACTTCTTTCTTCTCCTGAACAGCCAGGCTCTTTCTCATGCTGCACTGGGGAAGGTAGCACTTCTATCACACTTCCTGCACTTCCACATGGTCAGGAAGGATGGGAGCATCACACAATCACAGGCACTTAACAGATTTATTCTGTTAAGCCAACATCCCACAATCACAGTGGGTCATGGCAGGACGGCAGCAGGATCACGACAACGTCATGTGAAAGCAGGACCACTGCCATCCCGTCCCCATAGTGGAACTGTGACACCATGAGGAAATAGCCTATGAAGAGCGAGGGTAACAGTAAACATAACTCAAGGTAACAGGACATTTAAGCTGTGCTGTGCATAGCCTCTTCTGTCAGAAGTTTTACTTCCACTTCATTCCTCAGCACCCACCAGAAATACCCAGTGTAAACACAAGCCTTTGAAATAAGCCTTGCAAAGTGTGCTGTGAAATAAAACCGAAATGCTTTCCTTAGTGGTCATGCTGCTTCTGTTCCTCTGCATTCATGATTTAAAAAAAAGAAAAAAGCAAAGTTTTGACACTACAAACAAGTTTTGAGAAATAAGCTGGGAATGAAACCAAAATATATTTCCTTCGTGATAATGTGGCTTGTGTATGTATGGCTTTTTTAAAAATCATGTTTTTTTCTGAAGAGATGAAAGACATAGCTTAACATAACAGCTGCTATATTAATAACTGCCAAGTAGCTATCACCACTACCATTAACACAATTTGTTTCTACACTATTTTTGCAATTAATGTGATCTCTATTTTTTTCCATCCTTGCTTTATATATTAATCATCAGATGTTGCTCTGACTATTAAATCTGCCACAATATCCACAAGAAATTGTTGCATTTGCAGAAGCTTCCATTATTCTTATTCTTGCAGAAATGCAAGGGTAGTCTTGAATCAAGATAGACTTGATGAAAGACCTCTATTTGGGGAGAAACATCTCTCACATTTTGAACATTTTCTTTCATCTCTGAGTGTCATATAATTTATGTCAGTATTAATTCTGCTAAAAGTTGTAGATTCCTCCCCACCAAAACCGCTATACTTCAAAAATAGACTAGTGTTTTAAAATTTTCTTATATGATGAAGTATGAAATTACTGGCCCTTTTCACATGTGGGGGGGGGAACGGTGTAGAGCGACCTCTCACAGAGGTTGTCTACACCGTAGAGTGGACTGGCGTGGACTACTTTTCGTAGTTTCACACCAGAATCCACTCAGGAGCGACCGGAACTAGCCGGGCTGCGTGTTTTTTAAAAACCTCTTTTTAGAGGTTTTTAAAAAGCACGGAGCGCGCAGCCCCATGCCGCTCCGCCGCCTGGCTCTAAAGTGGATCTGCAGGGGTACACAAGTGCTTGCCTGCAGATCTGCCGGGGGCGGGCTTCCGGCTGGCGAGCTTCTCCGGTTGGCGGAGAGCATCCACCAACCGGAAGCTGCCATCTGCGATGCCGGAGGAGTGTGGAGCAGTGAGCTCGCGCTCACTATTTTCCATTTTTCCATTTTTCCCATCTTTTTTCCTGTTTTCCATTTTTCCCATCTTTAGGAAGCAACTTCTGGCTACTAAGTATCCTCACAACTATGCTTACTGACTATTCAAATATCTTCTGGATGAAAAGGGTCTTGAAGCTTGGAGTTGTTTTTAAAAGCAATGAAAATGGTTTCAGATAAACTTGACTTCTTTCCTGGTACGTGTTCAAATTTATTTGATTTATTTTTTGATTTCCATCAATGGCTCAGTCAAAGAATTCAAACCGTTTTTTTAGACAATAGAACAGCTCAAAAGGCTATTTATGTGTTATGTTCCTTCACATTGTTTCCAACTTATGGCAGCGCTAAGGTAAATGATACTCCATACTTTGAACACCAGGGTTTAAATCCCTGCTCAGCCATGGAAATCCACTAGGTGAACTTAGGATAGTCAAACTTTCTGATCCTCAGAGGAAGGCAAAGACAACCCCTGTCTGAAGAGGCTATCATATATCTGCATGTATTTGTAGTATTTTTATTATATGTCATGAAACACAACACAATATGGCACCACATTCTTGCTTGAAAAAAAAAGGTATGGTAATTCATTTTCCTAATAACAAATGTATAACTATGTTACACTATGCTTGTTGCTTAAAATGAAGTAGTATCACTTCTTTTGTTGTGCAACTGAACTGAAGTTACTTTTGTAGTAGTACTGCTTTAAACCTAGTACAACCTAGATAGTCTGATCCACTCATGTCCTGCCCAAATTTGATTTAAGGGTTACTGAAATAAAGTAATGCCAGTCTTGATCCAAATTATAGCTTTATTACAAACAGATGCAGTATTAAAAATTAAAGCAGAGGGAGAGAGAGAGAGAGAGACAACCTAATATTTCTTGGTCCACAAACATATAAAGAACATCACTTGCTCCTGACGGCTGTGAGATCTTCCAGATATTAACCTGTAGGCCTATTACTTTAGCCTACATAGGATTCTAAGCAAACCATACACACATACACACAGTTATAAAATCAGGCATTACAACAAAATTATTTGATGTATTAGAAGCTGATCTTTTGAAAACACAGCTCGCTGCAGTAGTAATAGTAGCATTTTATTCATTTATATCCCATACAAACCAACATTTCACAAATGGAACCCAAGATACACATGGCCAAGCAACATCAGAGTGAAGTCAAGATGGCAAAAGTTGTTAACAAGGGAAAACAGACAAGCTAGAAGAGGCTGCAGCAGTTTGCTTTAGCCTGAAGGCACTGGGAAGGGCAACAGTCAGAATTTTCCTATCCGTTCTTCCACCTGTTCCCAAGGTTCCAATAGTCTAATCCCATGTGTTTTTAATCAGAAGTAACTTCTGTGGTGTTCAGTGCTGTTTACTCCTAAGTCTGGATCCAACTGAAGACTTACCTTCATTTCAGCTGATGGGAGGGCTTGATTCTCACTTATTTTCTCCTTGGGCTACAGAAGATTCTGTGATATTCACTTTATTAGGTTTCTTCAGTTAGATGGGATTTGAAGAGGTTTATCGAGGTGATTTCTGAAAGCAGAACTAAATCAAACTTGAGCCACTTCAGTAGCTCCTCACACAACTATTTCTGGGGAAAAAAAATTCAAGGCTGCCGAAAAGTTGAGAGCTGAATTCTCCTCTTGGTCTAGTATTCAAAATGGTGTCTTTGCCTTTATCTGTCAACTTTTAGAATGCCATTTGTAGCATTACCAATTACATCCTCTTCCAAGGATGCTGCATGAATAGACTACCTTGTTAGAACTTCAAGTAATAAAGTCCCTGATAATATCTCAGAGGGGAAATCTGCCCACATTGATTGCAACAAGAACAATAAAGTGTCATGTGGGAGCATATAGAGGAAGACATTTATTACCTAGCATGAGCTTTTATGTGCCATTCATCAGATCAATGACATGATTACAACAGTGCATTGACATATAGGAGAGCTGCCAAAACTTGCAATTAGCTGGTACATAATTCAAATCTAGTCTGCACATAATCCCATATGTATAATGAGCCTTGACTCTGATGTGTTAAGATAGTAATAAATTTCTAATTAGAAAGCAAAATATAAGTTAATTTTTCTTTTAGATACCTACACAGTCCACCTGGCTGCTAATGATTAAGCAAACAAAATCAGCTGGCATCTGTCATTTTTGTGTTGATTATTTAAACTCTTCGGTTACACTGTGTCAGTCTGCTCAGTCGGTGAAAAAAAAGATGAGACAAAAGTTAACTGGAGAATGATTCCTTGTAATATATGACATTGTGACACAAGAATAAAAAATAATTCTGCACTAAGCATCCCTAAACAAAGATACAGTGGATAACCATCAACAGGGACAAAAAAAAATGTCTTCATTGAAGAGAAAGGTATTTATTAGAGAACAGCATTCTAGTGGAGAAGAGAAAAAGATGAAGGAGACCACTTTGTACTTGACTTAAAGTGGGAAAGGAGGGAGTGGAAGGAAGTGAAGTCAAGGCTGTGAGTTTCATTCCAGAGGTGAGAAACACAGCAGACAAAATAAAGAAGAATCATACCAAAGAACCCTGACTACTTTCTCTATTGCTACCTTTAAGTACATAGTTACTTATGGAAGTGTGGCTGCACTTTTCTCTACTTCCAGCAGATGAGACACTGATTCTGCTGGGAAACAGGGTGTGAAAGGATGACTTTCCACACATGTCCTATGTGGCACCAGCATGGAGGAAACTGGGAGATAAAGTTTCAGCAGTGACCCACATAAGTGGCATTTAACATGTGGTCCAAGAGATGTTGGGTTTGTTAATGTATACCCCCACACTTTGATATGATTTAATTGGCAAAATATATATTTAATTGGAGAATATTCAATTGGCATAAATATAAATTATATTGTGCTATGGCTGCAAGGTCATGCTGGCTAAGAGGACAAGCTGGCCAAACATGTGCATTGCAAAACCAGGTCAGGAAAGACCACAAGGCATAGTCAGGTCATAGTCAGGAAACAATTAGGAAATTCCAGCAATAATGAATTTTCAGTTAGCCTTCAACAACTTAAATTTTAGAGACAATAGTGCATGCAATGTTCCCACAGGATGGCTGATTGTCTTAACCCCTCGTCTTCTGACCAACAAATTCCCCTGTTGTCCTCACACCTGCCAGCAATCAAGGAGTTATCACAATTTCCATTAGCCTTTGTCACCTAATGCTAAGATCATTAGCCCATTCTGGACTCCATAGTTTACTAGCATCCTAGCCCTCCAGGCAGAAAGAGAGCATTTAAACCCAGTTTTTGACTAGCCAACTCACAGTACACTCTTGGACTCTTAGTCTAAGGCCGTTTCAGCACCTTACCTGCATCCTACAGTGTCCTGATGCCATCCCAGCAGTGCCTTAGCTGGGATGGAGCATGTCTCAAATGCTCCCCTCTGCACTTGGCCGGCTGACTGCCAAGCAGTCAGGACAGTCTCCTTCCTTCCACAGTGCAGCCGACTTCTTCCTGTGCTGCACTGAGGAACAAAGTGTCTACAAAGCACTTCTTCCCTTTTTACACAGCCCCAGCTGATGTGATCAACACGCAAAAGGGGCCTATTGCAGATTTTTTTCTGGTAATAGTATAATGTGTGATCGTGATGGCTGAGGATGTGACAGGAGCAGGACCACAATGATGTCGTGTAGCACGTGTCATGGTCTGGCTTCAACACACCCGCATGCAAGATGGGGTTGTAGTGTGGAAATGGTCTAAGCCACATTGCTCTTCACTGCTCTTCAGATTGGCAAATATCACCCCCTACTTTGTCCTAAAATTGTCACTATCAAAACCTTCCTCCCTCTTCCTTCAGCCTTGTGTGATTGTGCAACTGCATGGATCTTGTGTATGTGTAATTGTTAATTCCCTCAATAAAACAAATAAGTTTACTTTTTGGATCTCCAGCTGGATATTCTCTGCACTAGTACCTGTAGACATAGGTGTGGAAGGTCTCATAAGTTTACCCCTCTCTCACATAAGTTTACCCCTCTCTCTACCCCTTTAGCTAATATTGTCCACTGTTCCACAGTGGCGCTGGCATCATGGGTGGACCCCTGAGTCACCCACATTTTGGAGTAACAAGCTGCTCACCTCTTACATAAATCATAGTAGTCATTATTTTAGAGTTACATCCAGACAAGGCTATTCAGTTTTTGCATACATATTGTTAGGGAACAGGTGGACATACACACGCAGAAAACAGAGAACACTACTCCTCATAGAGATCCCACAGTCCAATCAAAGGTATTTGCTATACAAAAGGATACAGCAAGGACTATGCAATGTTGCTTTTACATAAGGTTACAATGTCTATAGTTCCATAAAAGATTGCTTTAATGCTGACTACAAAACCTTTCCAGCACTATCTTTTATCTGTGGGTTTGGCTGTTGTTTTCCATTCAGGAGCAACTGTTATTTACTGCCATTCATCCTTTCTTGGATACATTTAGGAGGCATAATTGTATTAGCCAATTATAATGATTTCTTTATCGACATTACTTTGTCCGATATGGTTAAAAAGAACTAGACAAATGGCTTTCACGATAGTTCTATTTCTTTTTAAATTTTGCAGTCTGCTTTGTGTGTCTGTGCCTTCAAGTCACCTGTCCATTTATGATGACCCTGTGAATTTCATAGGGTTTCTTAGGCAAGGAATACTCACGTGTGATTTTGCCAGTTCCTTCCTCTGAAATAAGCCTACAGCACCTGGTATTTGCTGGCAGTCTCCCATCCAACTACTGACCAGGGTTGACTCTGCTTAGCTTCCAAGATCAGATGGGATCAGGTGCCTTTAGGGTGTTTGGTCCCCCAGTTTTACTATTTTATAATATACATTAGGGGGGAAAAAACCCTCAAACTATCTAAAGCAAGAATATGCCAGTTCTTAGAGAAAATGCCAGATTGCGAAAACTGAAAGTGTTCATCTAAGACTGAAAAGTTGCATCCTCATCTGACAGGCAGATACAAATTAGTACTGAGTGGAGCGTTAAGTCATTGATGCCATTCCATTCCTTTATAGGTCAAAGGCACTAAAACATGGTGCCTGAAATAATTTTTTAACATATAACAAAGAAATATGCAAATTCCCCTCCCACATAATTATACTGCCTGTGAGCTCAACTGTTCCAACCAAAATAGGTATGTTTCAGATCAGCTCCCCTCCAAAAAAACCCTCACAGACAATAGTCCCTTTCTTCCTTTAATAGCCTTCCCCATCCTTTGCCTTTTCTCAGATTCCTCCCCTCAAGTGCACTATTCACGCTTCTCCTCTCAAACCATATAATTCAGAAGAGCACCACTCAGACTAAACTGGGAAGCAAGCAAGGAATAACACAACTGTTCCCAGGCTCAACCTGAAGCAGGGGTGGTTCCTCATCCCATCTTTTAAAACTAAGGTACTGAAGGTCCTTGCTACTTGTCAGCTAATCTGGATTCTGTCTGGTGTTTTGTTTGATGTTCCGTCACCACCTTTTAGCCATCTGTGCCCAATTCATGAGGGCAGTTAAGCAGACAGTCACATGTAACACCAACATTCTGGCAATAGCAATAGCAATAGCATGTGCATTTCTATACCACTTATCAGCCAAGTGCTCTCTAAGCAGTTTACAGTGTTTTAGCTAATTGCCCCCAACAAGCTGGGTACTCGTTTTACCGACTTATGGAGGGATGGAAGGCTGAGTCAACCTGGAGCTCAACAGGATCGAACTCACAACCTTGTGGCTGCAGTACCGGCATTTAACCACTGCACCACCAGGGCTCTACTTAAGTATTCTCAAGTATTGGGATCTCAGGATATTTCCTTGAAAATTAACGAGCCCCTTGGTACTCTTTTAGGCTATTTATTTATATGTATTCATAGATAAACAAACAAATACAGTCCCTAGGGAGAAACACAAGCATGTCCATGTTTGGGCTCTTGCTTTCATCGTATTATATTACACTGCCTGTAAGGCATCATACACTGATTATGATACAGTATATGGTCATTAGGATATTATACTTTCATAAAGACTGAACCAGGCTTTGTAATAGTTAACACATAGCATAAACTTACCATCTGAGAAAGTAAAATGGAGCCATATAGTCACCACCACCATCATCATCATGTTTTTTTCATATTTCCCATAATGTCTGTTAGAAGGACGTTTCATAAAGAATTTCACATATATAGAATTCAGTCCTTGTATCATATCCATAACCACATACCCATGAAGGAATACTTTCACTTAAGTTTAGGCACTACATCCCTCTAAACAGGCATCTATGAAGACACAGGCATTCAAAAGTTAATCTCCTTGAGTACTATTAAGTGTTAACAGCATCTGATGTAACCATAACCATCCTAATGGGCATCCATTACACTCATAGTGGGACCTATATCTATTTTAGCATAAGTCTAGATGAGGGTCTTACCAATACTATCTTCAGCATGTTTGGGCAGGTTGTCAGTCTATGAGGAACAGCATGACTTGAAGGTGAAATTTTTGCCTTCTATTCATATGATGCAGACTTGCCAAAAGGCACTCTAATCTGTAGCTCTATTGTGGTTTCTTTTATTCTCTCCTTAGCCTCAGTGAGCACATCACTTGTCCAATCCAAATGTATCAAACAAATATGTTTTCTGTTCCTTTCTTATGCATATCCAATCATTTTTTTTATTTTTTAAAAATATTTTATTATTATAAAGAAAAAAAGAACAATATATAACAGAATAAAACAAAAACACCACGTGAATAACATAAATGTGAAAAAAAGAAAAATCGCAACACAAATAGCTTACCTTACTATTTCTCTCCAGATCCTTTATCATCATATACTTATTAAACATATTATATATCATATTGATTATATATTTTTATTTCATGTATCTAAATCTCATTCTCCTTGTGCTCATTATTGCTATAATAATTTCATTCTTAAATCTATTCTTTTCAATTATATTTAACCTTTTGCTAGTACTATATATGATCTTTTTATTAACCATAAACTCTAACCCTAAATGTGAACCCATTCCAAGAGCCAATTATATTTCAGCTTACTCTGCTTTCCAAAATTGTAATTCTTCTTGTGGAGGTGTGACACTTCCCTCTTTTGCTAAAACCTTTTCCACAGATATTTTCCATATTGCTTCAAAGTCATTCCTTTTCATTATCCTTTTTTTTTAATCTTGATTCGACATGTTAACTTATCATTGATCACAATTTTCCACACTTCTTTATACCAATCCTTTATTTGAAAATCTTCTTGAATTTTCCGTTTTCTCAATATAATTAGCCTTGTGGCAGTTAATTAATTTGTAATTAACTCCTTCATTGTCTGGGTACAATTAACCTTATCAAATATAGATAATAACACTATACTTGGACATATTTGTAAATCGATTCCTGTTATTTCTTTTATCTCTTTAAACACCATTTGCCAAAATTTCTGTACACCTTCACAATTCCACCACATACGGATATATGTGCCAATCTCTTGGCAACCCCTCCAACATAATCTTGAATGATTTTTGTCTATGTGGTTTAACCTTACTGGTGTTAGGTACCTTCTCCAAACCAATTTATAATAATTCTCTTTTATCCTTACGGATAATTTTTTTAAATGACGCTGATTCCAGATTTTCCCCCAGTCTTGAATATCTAGTTTTTCTACTAGTTCTTCCTCCCATATTTTTCTAAGGTATTCATCTTCGTCTTCATCTTTTGACAATATTTTATACATTTCTCTTGTGGTACCCTTCAATATTTCATTTTCTTCCATATCATCTCTTTGCTTAATCATTTGTTCAAATCTAGTGTATTCTCTAAAATCTTTGTTATTGCTTTTCCAATTCCTTGTCCACTGCTCCAGCTGAATATAATTGAACCATTTTAGTACCCTGCAATCTCTCCTTTATTCTATCTTTATTCATCATTATATTCATCCATTCTTTTAACCTGTATATTCCCTGCTTTTTAAATTCCTTCTCTAACTCATCTCTCAAATTTGTTGGGAAATGCTCCCAAACAGAGATCTTTAGATACGAGAGTACCTCAGGCTTAGTTGGAGTCTTTGCTTGCCTGTCATCCTAATTACACCAACCACCACAGCACCTGCTATGAGGTTATTCTTGATCAGACCTACTGGACATCCTATTTTTTTTCTCTCATAAAGACCCTGTGGAAGCTAGTGGGATGGAAGTGAAAGGATGAAAAGAGCTGTATACCACTGCATGGAATTGTCCAATAACCATTTCGATCTCATGACACTGTAGGCAATTTGGACAATCACCATTCAGATCTCTCCAGTGCCTTTACTCAATATTGGTTTTGGATATTATGGGAGCCATATGAGCTTGCTTTCTTTTTTTAAATAGACAGTATTCTAAAAATCTTAATGTATTCTCAGGAACCGTCTCTGCTTCTTCCTCCCATCAAGTAGGCAGGAACAATAACCAAGGAACACAGTATAAATTACAAATATTGAGCCACACAAGTCCTTTGTTTTGTTTTGTTTTGTTTTTTTGTTTGTTTGTTTTGTTTTGTTTGTTTTGTTTGTTTTTGCTGCAATGTGTTCTGGAATTTTTTTAAAAAAAGAAAAATCTAGGTAGGAATAAAATGTTGCTGCTGATAGTGAAAATTGCCACTAAATGCTCCAGGACAGCAAAAATTTTGTTTTGTTTTATTAAGAGAACTACAACAACAAAGACAGCATCCAACAGCAATACTTTGTCTGGATACTTGCCTCTTTCTTGCCCCTGAACAGGGACATTTTGCTTTTCTTGATTCTCAAATGTTAAATATGATGTCAAATGTTAAATATCATGAAAACTTTATGATATATTTTATACCCAGTAGAATAACATTCATTCTAAGGAAGTGGGCAAAAAAAAAAAAAAAAAGGAAAACAGAAGTTAAATTGGTCCCCAGTTCCGTCAAGCACAGAATGGTTTGTGTTGTTCCACTTCCCGGTGCTAGGAGGGAATCAGCCAGCTGGGCAAGATTCTAAACCTTGCCAAGAAAAATACATAGAAAATAAAATAATACCTTGGAGATTAAGAGTAACTGAGGAGAAGGATAGCTTGCCTCCTGCACTTTGACAGTTCTCAAATATTGCGTTTTCCGATGGGTTATTGTTTGTTGAACTCTCTTTGAGACTGTGTACACCAAAAAAAAAGCCTCCTTCTCCATTTCCCAGTTACACAGATATCATCTTGTCAAGGTAGCTAAAATAAAATCCACCCTATTATCTTCTTTTCTTTCGTTTCTACTAGTTTGTGTGAGAAAAAAAGAGAAGGTGAGGAGAAGAAAGTAAGAAATATAGCTAGCCCTTCTCAGGTTTTAAATAACTGCGAGATATGATCAAGCAGCAGACCAAAAACAAATAAGAAAAGAAGGGAACACTGTTTTTCTTCCTCAAGATCACAGCAATCAAGAGGTAGAGTCTATTCTCATATAATTTGCCTAGTATAAACTAAGTAGAGAAGCAATCCCTGTTCCATATACTTGGGAAAACTCAATACTCTAGATAGCACAGTCCAGTCCTTTAGAATAATGCCATGTTGAAGAAAGGGACACATTTTTGACCTGGCAATTACAGAACGCGTGATTCGTTAGGCAGAAGAGTGACAATACGCTAAGAAACTTTGTTAGATGAAAGCGCCCGTTCGCCTTCTCTCATGTAGCTCTCTTAGGCTTTGCTTTGACTTACTGATGACTTTCTCCAAACTCTCAATGACCATTTCATGTTCTTTTACCTTCAGAGATAGAGAAACCTCTCAAGGGATTCATCTTTTCATGTATTTTTAACATTCTTTCCACAAAACGGCTCCTTCTATTCAAGACATTTTTGTTTCTGTTGTAGTTGCAAGTTTTGAGCTACTCTCATTAACGACACCCATAGGGATCCTCATTCTTTCAGTCACTGCAGTTAATACTTGCTTTGGTGAAGTGAATGTTTTCTCACTTCTCTTTTCTCCTGGCACAGGACTTTCCAAGCTATCATGTGAGAAATAATACTGCCTGACGCTTTTAACTTTTCATTTTACTTTGCAGGGAAATGCTTTTAAATACAGTCAGCCCTCCACATCTGCAGGTTTCACTCTTGTGGATTTCATGGATTATTTGCTGTCACTTCTGCTGCCTCCCTATGCAATTTTTGGTAGGGATTGCAAGCCTTGTGAGACTGAGAAACTGTGAATGAGACTTGTAAATCCCTATTAAAAATTATCTGGGGCAGCAGTGGAGGTGGCAGTAAGTCCCACCAGCCACCCACTTCAGCCTTGGGAAGGAACCCTGATGCCTCAAAGGTATCCATGGTGGGTGGAATATGATGATCACACTTTTTTTGTGTGTTAAATATGGTTTGGGAGGGTCTAGATTTATTCACAGTTTTTCCACTTTCATGGGGGTCCTATGTCCCTAACCCTAGCAAATGTGGAGGGATAACTGTATTGTTTTTGCTCATTCAGATCACGAAACCATCCCTTTAAGTGCATGTGGGAGAGAGCGAAGTTGCTTGGCTTTATTTTGCTGTTGTTGATTTTGCCGTCATCTTCTAGATGAAAAGAAGGAAAGGCTGCCATGAACAAAGGTGCATCTTCCTTAAAAGCTATTGGTAAGAAGAGATTCAGATGCCATTCACAAATGTAAATGAATGCAGAAGACCTGATAGCCACAAACAAAAAAGGGGACAAGTTGGCTAAGAGGCCAAGCTATTCAAGAATCTGGAGTAGCAGAGAAGCAATAGGTAGCCTGCGCACTGTTTGGCTGCTATTCCAGGTATTAAATGTGTAAATAGTAGACAGACACATACCTTCTTTGCTACGTCCTCTTTACACCAGGTGCTTATTTGGAAACAGATGCTTCAAGCTGAATCTGTCCAGGGTGGCGAGATTCTGGTATATGAATTTTAAAAAAAAGCCAAAAATAGATAGATTTTCATGATCTATCAAAAATTATTGAAGCACTTACATTGCCCTCTGGCAAAAGAGTCCAGAACAAGAGAGTAGAAAACAAAATGCATTGGAATAGGCTATATTTCATGTACTTAGTATTCACAGCAATCAGGTCTGAGGAGAGCCAGTGTGGTATACAGCATGGGACTAGGACTCTAGAGAAAAGGACTCCAAATCCCCACTCAGTCCGGTCACCTTGGACAAGTCACACTCAAACTCAGAGGAAGGTTGAGGCAAATCCCCTCTGAACAAATGTTGCCATGAAAACTCATGATAGGTTTGCCTTAGGGTCATCATAAGCCAGAAACAATTTGAAGGCACGCAACAACAACAAATCAGGTCTGAAGAGTGGGAAGAGGTTGCAGACATATCCCTATGCTGGAGACTATTAAATCTTACTATTAAATCTGATTATTAGCATGTGTGCACACACACAAGTATACTTGAATGTGCACACACACAAACACATACCCCCTTCCCAGCAGGGAGATGCAAATGTCTCGATTTTGGAAATTAATAGTTTTTAAGTGTATGCAAGAATGATTTTACCTCCTCTCTGTATTTATGCACTTGTCTTCAAGGTGCCTGCCAATTTATGGTCACCTCATAAATTTCATAGGGTTTTCTTAAGCAAGAAATAGTCAGATGTGGTTTATCTATTGCTTTTCTCTAAAAGATAGCCTATAACAGTCCCCTATCCAAGTACTAACAAGGCCTAACCCTGCTTAGCTTCCAAGAGCAAATGGGATCTGATTCCTTCAGGGTATCGGTACTCATTTCAAATCATAGACTTATAGAGTTGGAAGGGGCTCTATGGGCCTTCATGCCCAATTCCCCACTCAGTGCAGGCTGTCCAGCTAAAGCATCCCCAGAAAGTAGCTGTCTAGCTTCTTTTTGAAGATATCCAGAGAAGCAGGCCTCACCATCTCTCTAGGCAATTGGTTTAATTGCCACACTGCTCTCCTTGTCAAGAAGTTACTTCTAATGTTCAATTGAAATCTATCCTTCTGTAACTTATAAAC
The DNA here is from genome assembly GCA_030412105.1 of Cyclura pinguis. NCBI lineage: Eukaryota > Metazoa > Chordata > Lepidosauria > Squamata > Iguanidae > Cyclura > Cyclura pinguis. Next base: position 159,876,727 of record CM059603.1, on the reverse strand, counting down.
ATTAAGCCTAAGTCTACTCTCAGAGAGTAGACTGCAGAGAACAAGCCCGTGCCCATCCCTTTTTGGAAGTCCAAAAGTCTTGTCTTCACCGAGCTGATTATGCCCAACTTCTTCAACATCTCCTCGTATATATATGTTTTGTTCTCCATACTTCTTACTATCCTCATTGCCTTTCCCTGAACTCATTCCAACTTGTCTATATCCTTCTGAAAATGAAGGGCCCAGAACTGAATGCAGGACTCCAAATGAGATCTGATGAGCATAGAATATAGTGGCATTATCACTTCCCTCAGCTTGGAAACTATGCTGCTATTAGTGCAGGCTAAGATAGCATTTTACTTCTTTGCTGCAACATCACACTGCAGGATCATATTCAACTTATGATCAACAATAATCCCAAGGTCCTTTTCATATGTAGTACTGCTGAGCCAAGTATCCCCCATTCTATACCTATGTATTTAGTGGTCTAAAAGTAGAACTTTGCATTTGTCTATCTTGGATTTTATTTTATAAATTTCAGGCCAGTTTTCTAGTTTATCAAGGTCCATTTCAATTATGTTTCCATCCTCCAACATATTCACTACCTCCTCCCCCTTCTGTATCGTCTGATTGATAAGAATTGCCTTCACTCCATCACCTGAATCATTTAAAAAAAAATTAAAATTTAAAAAAAAATTGAAGAGCATTGGCCCCAGGACAGAACCTTGTTGCACTCCACTTGAGTCTTCCTTCCTTGCCAAGGTCTCTGCTGCTGCATGTAAGCACACAGTCCTCCTTTTTTAAAAATATGAAAGACCAATAAGTCAGCCTATCCTTAATAGCTCTGATCAGGCCTTGCAGATTCAAGGACTTGTCTTCCCTGATTGGGTCTCTCCATCTTTAATGCAATCTTCCTCTTTCCCTACTACCTTCTACCTTGCCAAGCCTTATCATCTTTACTGTCTTTTCTAGTGAATCATGGCATCTTATGATAAGTCCAAAGTACAACAGTCCTGACATCTTGAATTCTAAGGAAAGTTCAGGCTTGATTTGCTCTAGGACCCATTCATTTGTCTTTTTAGTGGTTTGCAGTATCCATAGAACTCTTCTCCAACACCACATTTCAAATGAGCTTTCACTCTGGCCATTTCCACACCAGGCTTCTGTAATAGTGCAGAGCGACCTCTCGCAGAGGTCTTCTGCACCGTAGAGTGGACTGGCGTGGACTACTTTTTGTAGTTCCACACCAGAATCCACTCAGGAGTGGCCAGAACTAGCCACACGGCGTGTTTTTTAAAAACCTCTTTTTCAAAGTTTTTAAAAAGCATGGAGCGTGCAGCTCCGTGCCTCTCCGTTGCCCGGCTCCGATGCAGATTTGCAGGCGCACGCAAGTGCTTGCCTGCAGATCTGCCGGGGGCGGGCTTCCAGCTGGCGAGCTTCTCCGGTTGGTGGAGAGCCTGCACCAACCGGAAGCCGCCATTTGGGACGCCGGAGGACTGCAGAGCAGCAAGCTCACACTGCTCCGCATGGCGACGGACCTACCCAGCTTCAGGTAAGCTCCGTTTTCGGGTGTTTTCGCCCGTTCCCCCCACACACACATGCGGAAAGGGCCTCTGATTCCCGAATGAGTACTGCCCTTCAGTATGAGTCTAATCCATATCACTGTTTCTTCGCTGCCTTCCGGATTGGTAAATATTGCCCTAATCACCCTTGAAACCTTGCTATTGATTACTTTCCTCCCTTTCTCCTTCAGCCAGCTTTATGTCAGTGCATGAATGTTTGTGTCTTGTGTGTGATTGTTAATTCCCTAAATAAAATATATTTTAGCTTACTTTTGAATCTCTGGCTGATTCTTCCCAGTGAAGAACCCGTAAACATTGGTGGAAGGATCTCATTATGTTTCTGCCCTCTCACAGACCTCCTAATTTTGAGCTAATAATTCCCCACCTTTGAACTGAGGTATGGGCATTGGAGGTGGACCCCTGAGTCACTCACGTCTTGACATAACAGGCTTATTAATACAATTCAGTTAGATTTTGCATTATACCCTTCAATTGCTTTTGCTACATCCCTCTTCATTATTAATACCACTTCATTTCTTCTTAGATTTACATTTCCTGAGTAAAATTGTTATCTGACTCAAAATGTTCCATTCCTGTTCACCTTATTTCTCTCACCCCAAGTATTGCAATGTTTATATGTTACAATTCTTGTTTTATTACATCCAGCTTCCCTGATTCATGCTTCTCACATACCATGTTCCTATCATATGTCTTGTGCTGCTTCAGATTTTCCTTTTACCTCTGAGCATGTCAACATCTGAACATCCCTTTAGCTTGAATTCAGTTGTGACATTAGCCACAGTAGTACTCGTAGCTGGCCTCTGCTGTACCCCAGCTGCTCACTGAGTGCCATATAACTTGGGAGTGTTATCTTCTGACACTATCTCTTGTTTCATTGTCTCATCATAGGGTTTTTGTGGTAAAAGACATTCCAAAGGGGATTACTGTGCCTCCTTCTGCACAGTACTAACACTTGTAGTGGCAGAATTATCCCATTTTCTCTGAGAAGTTCTCTGCCAGTGTCACCTTCCATTACTGCTGCTGCCCAGTAGCTGTTCAGCACATTTAGTCTGTCTCTTCAGCAAAAGCTCCCCTGATGTGGAAGGCCTACTAGCAGCACGACTGCCATCAGCATAGCCTCTTGTCTCACAGGAGCACATAAATCCACCACCATGGAAGGGTAGTCCCATTGGTAGGAAACCTACAAATATCTTCCTCTCATGCATGAATGACACCATTTTGGCAATCTGGAAGTTTGCACTCATCCTTAACTATCAGAAATAATGAGAAATTAACTTACAATACTGTTTGTTCATTTTTTCAAAAATGAAAATAAATTTTAAAAAGCTTTTAAAATGTTTTATCTTATTCTGTCCAAAACTATTGCAGCACTGTGTGCTCATAGGCATAACAATGTTCAGTGAATAATTCACGAAAGGGAATGTATTCTATAAAAACAAAGACCCAAATGGTAAGGCTAAACCTCAGGCTGATGCTCAGAAATGAAACCTTGTTGGACGTCTCATGTGTTCCTATTGATTTTCATTTATGAGTCCTCATCTGAAGTCTTTAAACAATTACCACCACTCTGCCCCCAGTTTGCTATTTTGCTTGCCTTTAGATCCATTCGTGTTGTTCCTACTTTTCTTTTGCTCTTTCCTTATAAACATCTTGTAAAAGACCCTTTCAAAGGATATCATGAAAACATACCACTTTAAGAAATGCTTTCTAAAAGGTTTCTCCTATTTATCCTGATGAAAATTATCAATCTGTGTAGAGAAAATTAGGTTTTTGAGCTCAAGTTCAATTGGAATGAGATACAATAGATTCAGAAGCTCAAACATTCCTTCTTGTTTGTACATTTTCTGCACTTCAGATTTTTCAGAAACATAAAAGGTAAGAGCTTCTTTTGATCACTGGGATAAGAGCAAGTGGCTGATAATGTTGCATCAGAACATTTCCAAATCATATGGAAAATGGGAAAACATTTGTTTCGACAAGGTACAAGGGGTCTTAAAAGTAATGAGAACAATACAATGGTGCATGCCATTTCTGCAATGAAATATTTTCTTGACCTATTATTATTATAGTTCTTTCCACATAATACCTACCTTATGCTCTTATAATACACCGTAAACCTGTATAATCCAAGTAAAGAGCTACTTCCCACTCCATCCCCTAGCATAGATCATACACCAAGCTCACTAAGACAGCTTGAAGCTCAAAAGCAAGCTGAAAGCCAGACAAAATATGAACTAGATCAAGAACTGGCAATATTGGCACCATGGGTCAGAACTTGTCAAAGTTACTTGTTTTCAAGAGAAATTGAGGCTGTTTTGCTGCCAGCAGACTGCCAAAAAATTGGCAATATAGTGTCTTTTCCAGCATTATCTGGTGTTGTCAGGGACTGAACTGAAACTCCTTCAATGCAAAGCATGTGCTCTATCAATCAGCTATGGTCCTTGCTTGGTAGTGTTAATCCCACAACTTGGGAAGCAGAGAGTACACAATATAACCACAAATAAATACACTATCGTAAAACTGTGCTCTTGTCAGTTGTTCAAACAGCAAGTAGATACTATGTAGAATGATTAACTCATTGGTATTCTTCCCATAATCTGCAGATGTAGACTCTGAAATATTTATTTATGTATTTATACACCATCACCTATGTGGTGGGATAGTAAGAGAACACACTGGCTACCAGGATGTGACTGTTTCCCCTGAAATTACTCCATCCATAGATGGCTTACTATTTCTAATACCAAAAGAAATAGTGAGAGGAGAAAACAGTATTCTGGTCATCAGTGCTGACAATACACCTACTCATCATGACAGTCCCCATAGCTGTGTCTCCAAATAGAATCTGAAAGTGCAGACAGCTGTGCTGATATATACCAACAAACCTGGCTCTTTTCATTTCCGCTGGAAACACATCTTCTGTAAAGCAAAGGACATTCCATCCTTACCCCATTCCCCAAGAGTACTTTGCAGACTGTGACTCAAAGGAAAAAGGAAAGGATGAAATCTGAAAGGGATGGCAGATGATGTTATTATTCCTGCTATCAGAAGTCCCACTGAGCCCTCGCTCCATTACCCCAGTGGTAGATTTGCATTTTCTGATCTGTCAAAAGATGCTAGTTGTAAATCATGTGAAAGCAAAGCAGGCAGACACCATCTTCTGTTTATAGTGGGCTGTTCTCTTCCCAGATGCCTACAAAAACTGGCCAGACTTCTGGGATGGGTGGGAGAAGCCAGACAAATAAGTATGATTTGTTTGGCTAGAAAAGCTGAGACACAGGATTTACTCAGGTCCAAGTCTATCCTATATAAGTTGAGTCCCGATGCTTCAGCCACCAGCCTTTTCTGGAGATTCACTGGCAGACAAATTGACCAATGCCTGGTTCCAGGCCCAAGCTGAGGGTAAGCAGAGCTGTATACCTACTGAACCTACAATCTGTGTTTTGCTTTTCAGCAGAGCTGTTTCCATCTGTTTTACAGTACCAAACCACAAGGACTAATGGGCCTAATACAACCTGATATAAAGCAGCTTCTTAGATTTAGTTTTTATGGGAGAGGGATGACTGTTGATTTGTATCTGCCTTGTTTATATGTTTGCAGACAGCACTTATGGGGAGAAAAAACAAGCAATCCTATAAGACATGAGATATTTCTGGAAAGGCTCTGCACGCTCTCTATTAAGGTGTCTTCAGCCAACTCACATATGTCTCTGTTCCCCATGTCCTCCAGAAAAACTACCATCTCTTTATTTCTCACACAGTCTGCCAAGTACTTATCTCATTCCCTCATCCCTCCATGTAAATCATCCATGACATGGAGATAGGAGAAAGCTACAATCCACAACCATTAAGAAGCCTTGATATTATTTAATCAAATCTTGGACTCTGATAAGGTAGCACTTGAAAGCCAAACCATAGCAATAAATCCATGCCTAGTTCTCAGGTAGCAATCTTGCAACTATAAGGTTTTCCTTAATGGATGCTTCCTTCTCTTTGCCATATCTACATTAACTTTGTATGTGCCTCCCAATACACAACAATCATCATTACAGATAAGATAAGTCACAAGAGTAGACAGAGTGAAATTGCTTCTAAACAGATGAGCTAAAAGGCATTCAGTATGGCAGCTCCACACACTGGTTCACTTTGGGAAATTTTCCCACTGTAGATATTGCATGAGCCACAAATGCTACCACAGGTAATTCATAATAATGCTTACAATGTATATATCACATCTCAGCATGCAACATTCTTCATGTATATTATTTCTGTAATGCTTATGACATCCTTGAAAGCTTGACAGGCATTATTGCCCCCACAACACATACAAGGAAGCTGAAGCTAAAAGAGAGTGATCTGCCTATTACTGCTTAATGTGCTTGTAAAGTCAGTGATTTTCTTAAATATGCTATTAGCCACTTCAGTGCATCAACTATAAGAATCTAGACATTACATGGAGAGCTTAGGAGAGTTGCTTTGGAAGACTACAATTCTCAGACCTCCCCAGGTAGTATGGCATTGGCTGGAGGATTCTGCGTGTTACAGTCCAAAAAGTATCATTCCTAAGCCCTGGTTTCATTGGAAATCACTTACTAGGTTTCCAAATGAGAAGTTTATATTTAAAAAGCAAGTGTTGGGAGGAGTGGTTTGGATCAGGGGTATTGGGAATGAGGGGGTCTAAACCTCTTTCCTCTCACTGTAGCCTGTGTCCAGTGTTTCATCTGGCTCAGATGTTATGGAACCACTCTCACCTTAATATAAACAGTTCCCACAGGACAGGTATTGCGTTTAATGTTCTCTCTTTGCTTAACCTGCCCACTGTGAGTGGCTTCTCCACAACTCTTTCTGATCGTCCTTGAAACTCCACCTCCTTATACTCCAGATTTCCCTTCTGAGGCTCAGGCAAAGTTTTAGGCAGTCACACCCTCCAGCTGTCCCAATTTGGCAAGAACAGTCCCAACTAATCTTCTGTTCTCCCCCTTCCTCATCTGTTTTTAAAATGTCCCGGTTTCTCTCCCCTCCTCCCACTTTTCCCACTCCCATTTCTTAGTTGTCAGGTTAGTTCAGTTGCTGCAAACTGAGTTCAAAGCCCTAAAGTAGTTTACACTCAGTTAACACAGCAGGAGGAGGCAGAATCTTGCCCTTCCCAGCAGGCTCAGGCGAAAGCAAACTGCTACAGCCTCTCCTAGCTTGTGTGTTCTTCAATAGCTTTCGCCCTTTTGACCACACACTCTGATGTTCTTTGGCGATTTATGTCCCCATTTTCATCTGTGAAATGTTGAGTGTTTATATTATATTTATGCACCCAGTGTCCAGGGCCATCAAGACTGGAAGGATGGATGCAGTCTAGAGGTGGGCACAGGCCTCATCTACATTACTTATCCATTTTGTCCTGCAGCTGTCAAGTGAAGTAGCCTGCCTCTGGAAACAAAAGAGGAAATTCATCCTCCCTCCAGCTGAGCCAGGTTCCCACCTGTTCTAGGTACCTGAGACCCTCCTTTTCCCCCCATCCCTGCACCAAACTACCACCTCAGTCTTCTCTCTGTCTGCTCACCTTCCTTGTTGCTGGGATCACTGTGGTTTTCTCCACTGGAAGACCCCCTAGACACAGATTTCTAGAATCTCTTCCCTGTCCACAAGAAGTTGTGGGGAGGGGTGGCAAGAGGAAGAAGAGTCTCTTCCTTAAATCTCTCTCCTTCATGCATAACCTGTGTCACTCAGTCCAGAGCCACCACTCTGATCCAGAGGTGCTTACCAGGCTAGCTCATAATCCCTACTGTCAGCAGCCACATGAACATCATGCAGGTCTGTTGTTGGCAAACAGGTGGGCAAGGGAATTTCAGAGGAGGTCTGTGATGGATCCCCTTTCAAGGCTGGCCCCACAGTTCCTAGCCTTGGGTACCTGCCACTCTCACCTTGCCCTAAAGTCCCTGCTTAAATTCTCCCTTGTATTTGGGACATGGGCCCCTAGGTGTGCGCCTTGATGTGGACCAATTTATTTTACAAGTGGTTCCTGTAATGGTACACATGACATTCTTTGGTCCAGGCTTACAGAAGTCAGTCAGAGTCAGGTTTAACAAAGTAATAATAGTTCAGCTTTACTTTCTTAACATCAAGTTCTATTGTTCAGTTCCAACCATATAACAATATTCAAACTGAGTTATGCCAGAGCTTTTCTTTCAATCAATTCAGACACCCAATACATATTCACTCAGCTCTGATGCTCAAACTCACTCCTTCAAAAGTCTTCCTCCCATTGTCAACAACAACAAGCTCTCATTAAAAAAAAATACACCTCTCCCTCACTGATGCTCCTCTCTCCCCTCCCAGAGTTCTCTGTGCTAGGATTGGCTGCCCTCTGTTATTTGTAAGCATTCTTCACATCCTTTCATCCAATAGTTATTCAGTAGCAGCTTTTCCTGTTAGAATATCATAGATTCAAACTTACTCTTGGTAGACCTGCCAGTGTTTCTGTAGTCTCTCATCTCTTATACCTTTATGGCCCTATGTTCATAAGTATTCTGTCTGCACCATAGTAAACTCCAGACCACAGGACTCACACTAACATGGAAAGCCTAAGCACATACAGCACCACATACTTACTTACTTACTTACTTACTTATTTATTTATAATGTAAAATATGTCATCAACCCAACACAGATCAAAATCATTCAACAACCCATCGTGAGCAATTCAATTTGTGGATAAAATTGCTGAGATCCATTTTGATTTGAATGCTGTAGTTGAGGTTTTGGGAAGGGAATGAACCCAACGGATGTAACTTTGGCCTCAGGTTGTCCAATAATAATGGAAACTTTTCAAGTTTTTGAGCCCAGGAATGAATGTATGCTTTTTCACACACAAAGATTGGGATGTATCAACCTCACATTTTTTAGGAATTTTACCTGTAATCCACTGTCTCAGTGGAATTTATTTTTATTTCAGTGACTTTTTGGCCTTAGCCTTGGAAGCACTATGATGTAAAATCATCTATTAGTTCTCCCTTTCTACACACAAAAACGATTAGTGACGTGTTTATGACTCCATTTTAAACAGTTAGACTAAGTGCCCATGAATACATTCTGGGCACAACAGACTCAATGATGTCTACCCATTTCTGCTTGCTACTTGAGTATGGATTTGATTGTTCAATAACTCTACCATTTTTGGCCAGTCAGATTTCTGATTTAAACTAGAAATCACACATTCTAAAGCAGGCTGATGTTAGACATCTTCCAGCAACAGAATTCAGCATGGATGTCACTACACAACTGTTGAGAAAAACATTCTTTTGGAAAATGCAGAGCTACAAAAATTACTTATTGGGACTACAGGTCCCAGAATTCTCTGATTTAAAGCATGCATGTATCCCGCACAATTCAAGATCTCCTGGTAAATCTTTCAAAGTTTATTTCACACTACACAGTTATAATTGTTGGATGTCAGGGTTCTATCTTGAAGATTCCTGGGCTCTGTAAATTGGACAGGTAGTTAGAATACTCTGCCAGAAAGGCCTGGTGCTTCATCAAACTACAAATCTCATGATTCTATTAACATATAGGCACAGCAGTTAAAGTGGCATCTAATTGCTGTAATCATGCAATGTAAAAGCAATATGGATAATTTGCAGTAAATCAACAAAACATTAAGAAGAATTTCCCAATGTTAAGAACTATTCAGCAGTAGAGCAGATTACATCAGAAGGTTGTGGACTGTCCTCTGGAAATATTTAAAAAGAGGTCAACTGTCAGGGACGTTTTAGCTGTGAATTCCTAAACTGTGATGAGGTTTAACTGGATGACCATTGGGATCCATTCCAACTCTATGACACCTTTTACAAAGCTTTTTTTTAATAAGTACAATAGCAAGGTGTCCACTACACACACCCACTCAACTCATTAGGTGGCTGAAATGAAGGAAACCCGAAGAGAAATCTAAAATGTGGGGGGCTCTTGAACTCAGTTCTTATACTGAAAGGAAATTCCTGACTGGGCATGTGCTTAGAAGTGCACTCTTCCTTAATTCTAAATATGTGTCTCCTCTCTGGTGTTTTACACATAGCCCTTGCACACAGAAAAAAAGATCTTCCAAGCCTGAAGTCCGCATATTTTGGCTGCACATGATTTTTAAGAGGAAGGGCAATGGCTTTAAATTAAAACTGGAAAGGAAATGGATGCCAATGAAGTTGCTTCAACAAAGATGAGAGATATTATTGCCACCTGTCCTGCTTCTATATGTCACAGAGGAAAAGGCAGAGCTGTGTCTTCACTCTTGGGAGATAAGGTATTAGCTATCTCCTTCCTTCTCAGAATCACCACTCCACTCTCTGCTACAAAAAACACATGAAAAGGGGACAGCAATTGAAGAGCTCTTTTTTCAACAAGATGAGACGATGCATGTGAAGTACTGAATAATGGGGACAACTTGTGTCTGTGTCTCAATGAGTGTTATCCAGGCCGGCTGTGGCATCATTGCCACGCCCAAGCAACTTCAGTTACTTTTGCTCTGTGTACGTTCAGTCAACTTACTCTCAAGGAAATATGCATAGGGTCAGAGACAAAGGGCCTTTCTGCCCTGCATTGTTATAGTACTGTTATTCGACTTTCAACATCCTGTTGCATTCTGCGGTTTGTAATTTACTGAGGCCAAATTGCTCTCTGGCTGAGAAGTCTGAATGCTCCCCCCTAAACTGCAAACCCCAGGATTCCAAAGGATGTTGAAAGTGGAATAATAACAGTATGGTCTTTCCGCATGAGGCTGGTGAATCAGTTTGTGCCGTTTCTTACTGGATTTTCTGGGCTCGAAACAAGGTGGGCTTTTCCTCATTTCCTCCCCCACAGCTACTGCGTATGTTCCATTCTGATTCTGAGGAGTGCGAGTTCATGAATCCACACTGCCTCCACTGTGGCCAATCCCGCTACTCCCCCACCGCGCCCCGTCAGCTGTGATTGCCCCCCCTTTTTTTGCATGGTTTGCATGGTCATTGCGTACGTGCATATGCGCGAAAGTCCATACTACCCCCTGGCCCCTCCCATGAGCTCTCCCCTGACCACCAATTCACATTGGTGCAAATGTATGTGTCTGCACCACTGTGAAAGTACGAATCAGATCAATCTGGAAAATTGGAAAACCGATTTCTTTGAAAACAGCGCGCTTTACCACCACATGGGGGCACATTTAGTCAGAATTACATGCAGAACGAAGGTAAATAAACCGAACCTAGTCCGCTCCAACATGCAGAAGACTTCCATGGCAAGACACATTGGTCCGCCTTAATAACCACATGTGGAAAGGGCCTATAACAATGTAATGTGGAAAGGCCCAAAGAGTCTTCAGAATCGTCTGAAGTAGGGATGAGATGAATCCAGAATTTTCTAAATCCAAATCTGGATCCGGATCCCTGGAAGGTTCTGGGAATCCACGAATCTTACAAATCTCGAATCTTTTGAATCCTTTTTTAAAAAAGAGTTTAAAAAGCAAGGGAAAGAAGGATAATCTTGGGCAAGACACACTCCCTCAGCCTTAGCAAAAGCCTAGGCAAAGGCAAACCTCCGTCTGAAGAAATCTGGCCAAGACAATTGTCATAGTTTTGCCTCAGGATCTCCCCAGATTGAAAATGACATGAATGTCCTTTCTACACAGGCAGGAAAATGTGGATTAATCTCATCTTTTCCTGCCTGTGTAAACAGGGCCACCTACTACAGTACAGAGATAACCCAGGTCAAAACTGGCTTTTCTTTGCATAACTCCTTCTGGCATCGTGGGGTTTGTAGTTTGATGATGCACCAGCACACTCTGGCAGAGAAGACTGTGACACCTCGTAAAACTGCAAACCCCAGAATTGTGTCTGAAAGAGGTTTGCAAGGAAGCTATGCAAAGAAATCTTTCAGCTGCCCTTGAAATCTCAAGCCCGTAGCTTCCAGTCAAGAACTTCAATATGAAATGTTCAATTTAAATATCTTAGAATACAAGCCCATATGTAATTTGTGAAATTATTAGCAAAGGCCTTCATTATTCCAAGGGAAAAACCTCACCTACTTACTATCTTCCCTTGTATGTATGGTCTCCCAGGTTTTCAGGCATCCTGGTCTCTCAGGTTTTCAGGCGTCCCGATCTCCAACAATCTATTTAGTTGGTGGAGTCAAAAGATTTGGTTTCTTATTTTGGCACAGGGATTCAGATTCGGGAATCTCAAATCTTTACCCAGGATTCGAGGATTCGGTTGGCCCATCTCTAGTCTGAAGCATCATGGTGCTCATTTTTCCCAGCTTTGTTTATTAAATAAACAAGAAAGAAGTACAACTACAAAAAACAACATACAATCAATGTTATTGAGTATAGATCCTTTCACAATTGAGAAAGAGAGACAGAGAATGATCCAAAATTATAATTTACTTTATCCAAATGCATTGTTCCAAATGTTCCAATGGTTTGGCGCAGCTGGCGGCCGCATGTCCTTATGATGATTAATGCAGCTAATTAAAAAAATCTTCAAATTGTTTGTATCTGTCTCTATTTAATTCTTCAACTTTCTGCATTTTTCCAGTACAGCAAGATCCCAGACCTCAGCATACCATTTGTTAATATTTAGATTGGTAGCAGTTTTCCAATTACAAACTATTAGTAACTGACACTCTGATGAAAAAAATAAAGATCTTCATGGGATCAATTAACATCTGGATCAGAACATATTCATAATGCTAAAATAAGTTCCTCATTTTCATATAGTAATTTAGATTTAACAGCCAAACCTTCAGAACAGGCAGCTAACTGTAATGTGTGGGTGGGTGTAGTCCAAAGGTTAGTTGTTGTTTTTTCTTTTCTGTCCCTCAGTGTGTGTGTTGATTGTGAGTAAGTATTGTTTTATTTTCTCAGATTTTTCTTATTCCTTTTCCCAAACAATTTTACTTTCAACAAGGCTAAGAATAGCCTGGGTTTTAACCCTTTTTATTTATAATTCTCCCTCTGGAACCTACACATGCCAAAGGATTTGTCATCTGAAAGCTCATGTTTAGTACTTTGAAGATTAGCTGGTCCAGTGAAATGTGTCCTCGCTTACTTACTTTTCCTATTGTCAGGCCAACACAGCTACTGATTTTCTGGTTGCCCTCGCCAATTAACTCTACAAAGTAAGAAAAACATAGGAATAGCAGCTGTGAGTCTCTCTCTCTGCTTCATAGGTTGTCAGAAGCACTCTGATACTTAATAGAGAATATTGATAACAGTTAACAGTTAATCTTTGACACACATGCAGAACATTGCTGGTAAACACTGTTTACTTGGACAAAAAAAACCCAAAAACCCACAGATCATGTATTTCCCAAGCAGGATATTTACAGTGTAATTTTACCTATGTTTAATTGGTGGTAAGTCCCCCTGAGTCCAATGGAGTTTACTCTTTAATACATTCTGCATTAAAGAATACAGTTCTACTAATTCTCACTGCTTAATTATCTCCTGGGTGCTTATGACACTTGTCACTTCTCTCATCCTTGGGAAGATACCAGAATGGAAATGCACTCTTTTGTGCCATCACTGCATTTGTGCTTCAGCGGCAATAGCTCTGACACAACCATTTACATCACCTTGCTTGTTCCACCTTCTGCTCAATGGTGGTTTTTTTAGAAAAGAGAAGGGTGGGGAGGGGGAGGGGGAGGAATCAGGCAACTGTAACTATACAAATGCACAATTCCAGAATAATGCTTTTATGGAACCACTCCCTCTTCCCCATTCTCTGTCCAAATCAGAAAGATAAGCACACACCATGCCAATTCCAAAAGTATTTTTTTCTATGCTTTTTCCTGTGAATTAACACTTGCTTCGTTCTGCTTTTGGTATATTGCTTTTGGTATATTTACCTTTATTTACTTTTTAAACTTTTTATGAACTCTGTTATTTTTCTGGGCATTAATCCTTGGTAGAATTACATCAGAATTGCACAGTTGCAGTACTCCAGTTTTAGAAAGAAAGAGACACCTCATAAAACTGCAAACCCCAGAATTGTGTCTGAAAGAAAGAGAGAGACAGAAAGAAAGAAAGAAAGAAAAGAAAAAGAAGGAAGGAAGGAAGGAAGGAAGGAAGGAAGGAAGGAAGGAAGGAAGGAAGGAAGGAAGAGAGAGAGAGAGAGAGAGAGAGAGAAAGAAAGAAAGAAAGAAAGAAAGAAAGAAAGAAAGAAAGAAAGAAAGAAAGAAAGAAAGAAAGAAAATCAAATAATATTTTAAAATGCTGGAGCATAGAGAACAACATCATCACTTTTCTCCTGCTGTGCTGTGCTTTGCTGACACCAGAATTCCCAGGAGTTTCTAGGGGAATGAACATACAGCAGTTCTCCTAGGAACTCTTGGGAATCCTAGTGTCAGCAAAGCACGGTACAGCACCAGGAAAGTGATGATGTTGTGCTCTATGCTCCAGGCAAATATGAGACTAATGCAGTGTAATTGCAGAATACCAGTCTCATGTGATGAGCTCCTCAAAATGCAAGAAGCTGGGGCTGTCTATAAACTCCTGCTTTTCTTCCCCTATTCATCTTCCCACATCTACATTCATATTAGTTTAGTAGCCAGTTTACCCGCTTTCCTTTTGTACTTTTATTTGATTCATTTGTGACATTGTGCTGTGTAGCCCATGTTTATTGGAAAGTCTATTCCAAAGAGTTTCTTTCAGGTAAGAGGGCACAGGGTTACAGCATATGAGTGTTTAATCAGAAATAAGCTCACAGTATGTAAGCTAACAGCATACATCCAGCTGGCAGGATGAGCTGAAGTTGTGGGAGATGGTGTGTGTACAGGGAGCAGTGTCTCCTCAGATGCAATGGGGTGTGAGAGCAGTAGAGCTGCTAATGACATGTGGGTGTGATGCTTGCAGTCATGTTTCTTAGCAGCATCGTGATAGTGCCAGCAAGGAAAAATGTCAGAGCAAGGTTTAAAAACCAATCTCTTGTATTTCTGTGAGTTTGTAAAGTAGTACTTCTTCTCTCCTAAGGATGCTCACAGCAAATATAATCTACTAGCTTACGGCTTTGTCACATAAGGCATCTGAATCGCAATTACAGCAGGATAATAACATCCTTGGCTGGGACTTATCCCATGGCATTGTTCCTTTTTTGTTGTTCTTCCGGTAGGAGACCATTTGGAAATGTTTTTCTTTTACAAACACCCCCCCCCCCCAAAAAGAAAACATTAATGACCTCCTTTGTAAAAGAAATGTTTTCTTTTTCTACCACACGGAGAACAACAGGAATGGAACGACTTCATGCCCTAAGTCCCAGCAAAAGATATCCTGTCGTAATTGTGATTTACCTGCCTGGTGTGATAAGGTCCTCAGACAACCAATGGACAAGCATGGTGTTGTAATTAGAAGGTTTGATTAGGTCTCTGGGAGAGAAAAATTAAAATCACTGCTCAGCCATGGAAACACACTCGTTGACCTTAGGCAGGTTACACTCTCTACTTAAGGGAAGGGCAGTGGCAAATACCCTCTGAATAAATCTTGTAGGAAGACCATATGATAGGATCAATATAAGCTGGACTTTCCAATAACCTGAAGGTACATAACAACCACAACAACCACAACAGATATCATAAACCCTATCCCCATATTTTTTTTTTCAGAGTGAGTTGTTTGGGGGAATATACAGTTTTGTTGAGAAATGTTGAGCATTGTATGACCATGCTTAGCCATACCACTCTGTTCATGTTATTCAATTAAACATTGCATTCCCAGAGCAAGACGCCTTTAAGCAGGGAAGGTATTATCAACATATGTCTGGACGATGCATGAAAAGCAATACATTACCAAATAAATGCTGATAATCTCAACACAGCCTAGTCTCTTGAGATGTTGGTGTTATGTGTGTTCAAGTCATTTCTGACGTACGGTGGCCATGAGGCCAACTATCACAGGTTTTTCTTGGCAAGATTTCTCCAGAGGGAGTTTTGCCTTTGCTTTCCTCTGGGGCCGAGAGAGTATGACCTGCCCTAGGTATTCCAGTGGGTTTCCATGGCCAAGTCAGGATTTGAACACTGGTCACCAAAGTCATAGTCCAACACTCAAATCACTACATCACTCTGGCTGTCTTTCATAGCCAGTTAGGCTGTGCCACAGAATTTTAGTCCATCTGTAATCCTAGAATGACATTTTATTTTTTCTTTACAGTTACGGTGTGCCAAAGAGTTTTATTCCATCTGTAGCCCTACAAAGAAATTTTATATTTTCTTTACTGAAAGCTTCACCTTATTTGTGAAACAAGTGTATTGTTCAGTATTCCTCTGATTGACAAAGCAATTTTGTGAGTATAAGTTTCTGACAAAAGGCTCTGAAATTTTGTATTCACTAAGGAAACCAATAGACATAAAATTGCAACTATAGTTATGTGTTATTCCAGCAGAAGGCAAAACTATTCCAATATGCTTCCTTAGAAAGAGTTTATGTCAAAGTATTAACGTATTTGAGAGATCCAGTTCCTGTAATTGAAATAAGGTAGAAACAGAAGGAGAAATATTTCCCTAATTGGAAAATATTTCCTATATTGGAAAATTATTTTCTTATATTGGATTTTTTTTCTGTAAGTATACCAGCATTCTAATTTATGTACTTAAATTGTACATTAGCAAAGCACCCCTACTGTTCAGACAAATAAAGCAGAGACAAAACCAAATGATTTGTGAGCCATTCTGTCCTCATAGGTCTAATCTGCAGATTTTTAATAGATACAATGTTTTTCTACAGCTGAGTGCTTAGAAAACCTGACTCAGTACACAAGGTAGTAAATTCTCCTGATGGATAATAATTTTAAGCTTTATTTTGTTTATTAAACCGATAGCCCACATTTCCACTACAAATATTGTTGAAGGCAATGAACAACAATAACACATAAAATAAAACACCAGTTGTAAAGTAAATTTATGAGTCCATTTTTCAGGATAAAGCTAATTACCCTTTTTAAAGGATTCGTAATTTTGTTTTCATCTTATGTTTTATTTTGTTGTTATTTTTAAGTACCTTGTCCATCTTTCAAAATACAAAATGTGAGTACAGTTTAATAGTGCATTTCCATGGCTGGTGTTTTTCTGCCAGTATTTTTTCATTACATAAAATACATAAGAACGTAGAATGTTAATTTATTTCACAAAATAAAGAGGCCCTTTCAGATTACACTACAATAATACTGTATTCCATTTTAACTGCTATGGCAACTTTCAATGAAATTCAGGGATTTACCGTTTAGGAAGGTATGTTTAGAAATCTCAGCCAGAGAGCTATATTGCCTCAAAAAACTACATGCCCCAGGATTCCATAGCAGTTACAATGGAATCATAGCACTATGGTTGTGTAACGTGAAAGAGCCGAGCATCAACAAAGGTATCAGTTTTTACTTCCATCAGGAGTAGGTCTTGAGTGGGTCTTAACTGCACTTTCATGGCCAACTCAAACCAAAATACATCACATTATAACATGGGTTTGTTATTGTTGTGTTTCTTCAAGTCATCTCTGTCATCTTACAGTGACCCTAAGGTAAACCTAGCATGGGGTTTTCGTGGCAGGATTTATTCAAAAGAGGTTGTCTGAGAGAATGTGACTTGCCCAAGGTCACGTAATGGGTCTCCATGGCTGATTTTTAGGGATTTGAATGTTCATCTCCTGGAGTCCCAATCCAACCCAATCCAGCTGGCTATCACAGTATGGATAGTCCACAATAACAGATTGTTGCTGAGAAAAATCCATACCTCCTTCTCCAAAAATCAGAGCTCCAGTTCACGGAGAAATTCTCCATGGACAGAAGATCCTTTCCACTTCATACTGACATTCTCCACATATAGAAGGGTAACAAAACTGGAAAAGGAGGGGCTGGACCTCAGGCTGAGGCACTGGCATCGCTCTCCTGATGTGCTGATACATCCTATTTTCATCCTGATTGACTATGGCTTCACAGCACACAGGAACTGGACTTGTGAGATCTAAGCTCATGATTTACATGTACCACACATCTATTGAAAGGTGTTGGACAAGCTGCTATTATCTGCCTTCACTTCTCATGTGTAATGTTGGGAATGTTATAATGAATGAGACTAATTCAAAATACTGACCTCAATCCACTGAAGTTAGTCCCTTTTTTTCTCCCTGCTTCCTCTGAAAGTTATGACTGGCAGTACTGTCATATGATTTGATATCAAAGTTTGTTCAGGAATAAATGCCTTATTCACAACATCAGTTTTATTTTCAAGAGCCATCATTTCAAAATATGCCTTTCATAGGGGCTGTTTAAACATATGGTTCCCTTCTTTGTAGTTTTATTCCTATTGTGATGCAACAGAAATTCTTTCTCTAACAGTCAGAAATTGTTGAGGTTATATGCAAGGGCAGGCGTGGTTTTCTCTAAGTGGACGGCAGAGGAAGAAGTGTCATGGCCAGACGAGCAGATGCAAGGTCATCAGGATTGTTTTGACTACACCTTGTGTACTGGAGAAGGCCACACATCAGAATGCTGATTGGGTCACCTCACTCATTCAGGGTGACAGGGAAACATAAAAAGGCTGGTGTTTGCCTTTACCAGCCACCAGTCAGGATTGCCTAGCTGGACCTGTCATGCTGCTGACAGTTTACGTTCTGTAAGGGGAGATGCTGCCTGTTTATCTTCTGTTATTTTTACTTGCTTAATTGCTGCTGGAATGTTTTGCCAAGAGCCTTTATCTTAGTGTGCGGCAATAAATCTGCCTCTAAGCCTAATATAATGAGTCTCTGGAATTTTTTCTGCTTCACTGGGAACTTCTGCCACAGCGAAGCCCTGCTTCACTGTTTGAACTCTGCTCATGCTCAGAGGAGCCAGTTCCTGCTAACCCTGACAGAAATGATGTTAGCACAGTATGTGATCACATGAAGAAAAAAACAATGTTTATTTTCATGTGGACCATAGCCATGCACAGCTGGTGAAGATGTGGAGGTCAGGAGCCTCCATGATATGCCTTCTGCTTGCTGCTATTGTTATGTCAATCTCGAGTCAACCTCAACCTATGGCAATTCTATAATAGGGTTTTCTTGGCAAGCTTTATTCAGAGGGAGCTTGTCATTACCTTCTTCTATGGATAAGAGGGTGTGATTTGTTCAAGGTCACCTGCTGGTTTTCCTGGCTGAGCAGAATTCAGACACTGGTCTCTCAGAGTCCTAGTCCAACACTCAAAGCTTTACACTATACTGGTTCTTCCCCTCCCTCTCATTGTCATTCTGATCCCACTCCATAATTTTCATCTATATGAAAAGAGCATCCATGGTAGGGTGACCTTTCCCATGGTTACTGCTTGAGCTCTTTCTCTTTCACAGATCTGAAAATTATACACCTAAAGAGCAGAGATCACAAGCATAGGAGCTAGACTCCAGTCACGTAAGGAGCAAAGATTTGCCTGAGGTTTACCTCAGATCTCTTCCAATCAATTCCTCTGAATCTTTCTTTGTCTTTCTGAGATGTATCTAGCTTCAAGCTGTGAGTATCATTTTTATGACAATGGTGATGATGATGATGATGATGACGATGATATCCATTTAGATCTCACCTTTATGAATGCAAAATCTTTCAAGATAGGTTACAAAATAATTTTTAAAAAAAATACACTTACACAAAAAAACCCCATCAGGATCTTTCTCACAGGGTATTTTGTAGAAGATGTTCCTGTACAGCCCTCCAGATGTTACTGAAATACAACTCCCAGCAGCCCTAGCCAGCATAGCCAAAGATAACGAGTAATTAGAACTGCAGTTCAGCATCATCTGGAAGGACATACATTTCCCAGCTGACTGTAAAGAAGGCCAGATTAAAACGAATTATCTAATTCAAACAATTCAACAGATTTAATTGTTTCCAGGAAGAAAGTTTCTCTGTGAATGCACTGGATAGTATACCTGTTGTTGTTGTTACTGCTGCTGCTGTTGATGATGTGGCTGTTTGGTGCATTTTTCTATTATCATTGTGAGTCTCATCTTCTTTTTTAGCTTACTAAGACTGGAGGTGAGAGGGCTGACAGTCCAATTAGAGCATAAACAGCTTCTGCTCTTGCTTTCTTCTGACAACTTCTCTGAAACCAACCTATGCACACAGAACAACTTGCTAAGTTACAATGTACAAATGCTGGTCACCATAGAAAGCAGTCAATGAGAATTTTCAAGATTTCATACTGCTATATAACCTCACTTGTCTTTGCACCCAGCTGAAATCCAGCACTGAGTAATTTGCATGAAGTGATTTCTCTGATGTTTAATGATGTCAAATGTCAACACCAAGGATTAGACTTGAGTGTTGTCTTAAAGGAAACTTTGGCTTTTATAGCAAATATCTTTGACCATGGTATGATGTGTATGATGACATGCTTGGCCAGAATATCTATTTTAAAAAATACTCCACTAATGTAATTCAAACTGTCATTTGGGACACTAATTTGTCCTTCATCGAAGTATGGTTGTCTTCTTTCACCTTGAATGTTCTACTGCAGCAGTGATGTCATGTGTATTCTTTTGAACATTAATCTAAGGGAGGATAAAATAATTCTGTCTCTAATTTTAATTAAGCAGTTGAGGCTTATAAAGAGTCAGACTACACGACAGAAAAAAATGCATTAGTGCATGTCATGGGACTTATTTGATGTTTAAGAAAATAAAACACCAGGAAAGAAGGTTGATGGGATTGGGACCACAGTATGTCAGAAAGGCAGTTACTGTTAACATATATCTTTGTTCTGCACTAGAATCTCCCGCTCAAAAAACCCCAGAATCTCCTGCTCAAAAAACTGCTCTCCTCCAGGAGAGCAGCTGTCATTGTCAAAACTCCAGTGAACCTGGAAGTTATTAGTACCTTACAAATAAAACCAGATGACTAGCAATCAGAAAGAGTCAGGCTTCACGTTACTGGTTTGTAAATTTGCAACAAAAATGTCCTTGTATGAGGCAAATAAAATTATTTTTAGAGCGATCATAGCATTAAAAAGGAACAGGATAATAATTGCATAATACATCACAGCTAGCCTTGTGATTTTTGTTCTTGTTTTTTAAATAGAGACTGGCTATTGATTCTCCATCCCAATATGCATTGCTAGTCACCTGATAGCACTGATTCATTCAGTCTACAATCCCCTTATTGGGACTGGGTTCATCTGCTGCCCTCAAGGCCATAAAATCTAGCTCCCCCCTCCCTTTTCTTTTTCTTCCCTAATACCTCTAACTTTTTTGTACCTTACAGTCTGAGGAAGATTTCTGGAGAACCTAAAAGCTTGCACATTTTGTGGCATTTTGGTTTATTCTAATAAAGGTATGATCCAATTGTGTATTTTGGCCTTCAATTGTGTCCCTGATTTCATTCTTCATTTCAAAGTTACCTTGACCTTTTTGACCAGGAATGCTATTGTGAGTCCCCAGAAATCAACTGTTTTTGCAAATAAGTATTGTCATTCCTAATAAGTGTGCCACTTTTCAGATTTTTGGTTTATTTGGTACATATCAGACTGTTAGGCTTGAAATTTGGGGCTCTACACTTTGCTATAGAATTGGTGTATTGATTAACATTTTAGACACTCAGAGCTTATCAAATGACCTCCGCCTTTCGCTTGCTTATTATGCTTAGCTCCTGTTTATAGTTAACATGTACCCTAAAAGAATGCTGTTTTTGTTTCACTGATGTCTTTGGAGATGACCTGGTGGAAATAAACTCAGATGTTGACTGGGACATTTGGATCCTGGAAGTAATGTTCAGGGTCAGACAGAATGTACCGCATGTATGAGATGTAACTTTGCTGACGCTGATGTATGAATATTTTCTTCCTGTAAGCATTCTTTAGTATAAACATAAAATTGATATAAAAAGAGAAGCCTAGAAGAATAAATCATCCTACCTGGGATCCTTTAATCAAAGTACTTGTTTGTCTGTTTGTGTGTGCGGCCTATCTTTCTTTCTCCTTTTTTACCTTCCTATCTTGTGTTTGGGGGTTCATATCAGCTCTGTGTCCAGATTAATTTATCCACCCTAACAAGACAATAATGGGCTAAATGGAACAATGCACAGTGTAGTTCCAGTGTCTAATGGTGATCCTCTTATCAGTTCCTTTGCCCTCCTGCAGCCCATTGTGCACCACTGAGAGGACCAAGAAGCCATCCAGAGCAAGTTTCTGGTGCCACAGAGGATTACAGTGAAAAGAAGAAGAAAAGAAAGTCATGGTTCAGATGGCATTGAGTATGAAAGCACATCACTGATTTTTGGCCTATGTTTCTATAGGTCAGGTGTGGGCATGACCGGTTGGCCACATTCACCCCAGGAGCCCAGTCTTTTTGTTCCTGAAGCCCTCCCCCACTAGTTCTGTAAAGTCCACCAAATTTAAAAATTACAGCATGATTTCCAGTCAAATTTTTATTCAAACCAGGCAGAAAGTACCCATGCACACACATGAAAACACAGGAAAATAGTCATTGAAGCATAGAGTTGGAAGAGACCACAAGGGCCATCAAGTCCAACCCCCTGCCATTCAAGAACACACATCAAAGAACTCCCAACAGATGGTCATCAAGCCTCGGTTTAAAAACCTCCAAAGAAGAAGACTCCACCACACTCTGGGGCAGCATATTCCACTGCCAGACAGCTCTTACTGTCAGGAAATTCCCGTACCTACAAGTACCCCAGAACTCTTCAGCGCTCCCAAGTACCTCCTGTTTTCCTCAGCAGTTCTCACAGATGTGACCTCATTTCCTATAACCACTTTCAAAGGGATTGAAAAGAAGGGAGGGTATCTGGGCTTGCTATGAGAAGTGTGGGCTGCAGTGGGGTCTTTGGCTCCATGCAATTACCCACCTCGGTTATAGGTACATAGAGCAACACAAACCAACCATCTTAAGTTAAATTATGGCAATCAGGCTTCAGTGTTTTTAGCCTCAAATTTGTAAGTGTTAATATATCCTTCTGCTTAGAAATGGATCCACTTACAGGTTTGGCTGCATTCCCAGAAGAGAAAGGCAGGTAAATACTCCAGAGTTAATCTCATTGTTCAAAAATAGACACTGCATTAGTAATCTAACAGAGAATTTAAATCAACTAAATTCAAGGAGGCAGAAAAACCGTAATGATGTTAACATTGTACTTAGCAACTTAGGGAGTGGGGGTATTATTTTAAGTCTAATACTTCATTTTCAGACCTTAATTTTATTTGCTAGTTGGCACACACTCTGTCTCACTCTCTTCTGCTCTTGTTGACCTAGAAACAGAATTCATCTTGTTTTCAGGATGCAGTTTTTATATGCCATCAGTGTGATGTTGCTTAGACACACTTTCTGTAAAAAACAGACCATTATTCCCAATACTGTCCTATTTGCTTCTCGGCCTGTTTATTATTTCAGCTGTATATTATGCTTTGTTGGGAAAAGAAACAAAAGCAGAATATGCTCTTTGAGTGACTTCAAATGACAAACATACCTAAGGAATTTGTTTTATGATTCATGACCTATTTCTTAACAATACAATTGTTTTTCTTTGCCACAGAAGATTTTTTTAAAAAATTCAGCAGACTTCAAATGGTTAGAAATAGGCCTGTGGGAATTTGTATGTATAGCAAATGAACTACAGATTTTATAACTGCTTAAATTCATCTAAAAGTCAATTAGCAGCAACTTCAATGCTGTCAGAAATTTTAAAAAAAATGACATTGTGGGCCCATGTTGCAGTGCTGGTTGCTATCTTATGGTCACCATGGGACCTCATGTGGACTTCAAGGTGTTCCGTATGAGCTCCGTCACTCCAGGAAAGTAGAATAACTATACAGTCCCACCCCATCTAAACATCATCTCCCAATGTATGTGTTGTATTATCTGATTGCATTTCAATATATATCTATTCCATCTTTGTACTCACATATACTC
The DNA here is from genome assembly GCA_030412105.1 of Cyclura pinguis. Classification (NCBI taxonomy): domain Eukaryota; kingdom Metazoa; phylum Chordata; class Lepidosauria; order Squamata; family Iguanidae; genus Cyclura; species Cyclura pinguis. Next base: position 159,853,283 of record CM059603.1, on the reverse strand, counting down.
ATACGTGAGGAAAATGTTAAAATTTCCCATAAAACAGAAACATCATTTCAAAACAACTTCCAATGCACATAAAAAGAACAAAAACTGGAAGAAAGAAGAAAGGTTAATCCCCTAAGGTCTCCTGGAACAAAAAGGTCACTGCTTGCTTTCTGAAAATCAAATATGTGCTGGCGGTACTGGTTTTGAAAAGAAGATGATTCCAAAAATCAAGGAAGCACCACTTCAGTTGATCGCCTTACTCCTTTGTAGATACCAACTTCAATGTTAACATTATTGTTGCTGTTGCTGATGCTGTTGTTGTTGTGTGTCTTGAAGCAGGACCACATTAAGGTTTTCATAGGCCCAAAGCATTCTTATATTTGACTCCCCACCTTGCCTCAACATACTGCTAGAGATGTTTTTGTAGGCCCTAAAATCTTATTCTCACAGGCCCTAAAATTTTAATAGGTCCTAGGCACTGTGCCTAAAGTGCCTAATGAATATGGCAGCCTGGCCATCAACTTGTTTCTGACTTATAGCAACTCTAAAATGAAGTTATTATGGGTTTTCTTGACAAGATTTGTTCAGAGGAGGTTTGCCATTGCCTACCTCTAAAGCTGAGAGAGTATGACTTACCCAAAGTCGTCCAGCGGGTTTCTATGCCCAAGCAGGGATTCATACTCTGGTCTCCCAGACTCTTGGTCTAACACTCAAGCTAATACACAGTCTCAATAGTGGGGTGTATATTTTGTAAACACAAATACACAATAGCAGAAACCTGCAGCAAGGTACCTATATGTATGTCATTGGGGAACTCTGTCTAATTTATCCATTAGAGAAAATTTGCTGGATATAATAAGCCACTGTAATGTACTAACAGAGTTTTAAAGTTCTTCAGATAAAAGCTGTTGCTTACCAGCTTGTGTTCTTGCTTAATAATCTTTCAGTGCTAGTCAAGGGGCAATTGCAAAATGTCATAGCTACATTCTTGATCATGGCAGTGTTCATCTGTTTAAATGTCACTGACTTAGAGTTATTTCTCCTATTCTAATGTTTTGTTTCAAAAAAACACCCAGCAAATTTAGCTTTGGATTTTGTAGTCAGGTTCCAAAAGGATAGTTCTACCAAAGAAGTTGCTTCCAGAAGTAGGGGTGTTGATGGAACCAGCCACCCAGCTTGACTCCCATAACCACCTAGGGTACCATATTGGGAGAAAAGTGGAATATAAATAAAATACATGAATACCTTTGCCTGCCTCTCTTCAGTCCAGCGTGCACTCTACTCTGGAGGGCTAGGAAACACTATAGAACCAAGGAAAGGGGGCTGCAAGGAGGGGAGGATACCTACATGAGGTTGAATATAGGACCTTGGCTGTGATTGCCAAGTCATGACTATCCCGGTACCTAAAATTTCAGCGACAAAGCAAGAGATATAGGGACAACCTATTGTGATTTCATGGAAAGTGGCACCTGAAGTAGATTAGGTGGCGCAAAGGTCATACTGCAATAAATCAGGCCATTTCTGCCCTACGCTGTTATAGCACTACTATTCCACTTTCAACATCCTATGGAATCCTGGGGTTTGCAGTTTAGGGAGGTGCATTTAGAATTCTCGGCCAGAGAGCTCCTTGGCTTCAGCAAACTACAAACCTCCACAGGATGTTGAAAGCAGAATAATAGCACTATAACAGTGTGGTACAGAAATGGCGTCAGTCTCAAAAGGCCGATGCTTGATTCCTTCATCCCCTCTCCCTTTTATGCTACTTTCTGTGTCATCATTTACTACTTTCGTGTGACCTTCTACCAGTGTGTGTAGGGTTAATGCCCCAAAACATGACATTGACAGATTCACAAATGCAAAGAACTGTTCAGATCCCCTGAAAAGGTGAATTCCTTTCTTTTCTTATGAATTTATTTATTGCAATAAATATAACAGCAGTTGGAGAAAATATCTCATTTGCTATCTAAGAATATTGTGCATTTAGAAAGAATTGTTTTGAAATTATTTACAAGCCCATTAACATTCATTATTCTATTACAACCTTAACAAATGAACTGTGATGGGGTGGGACAAGGGATAGAAAGAAAATTCAAGTATTTGAAGGGGAAAAAAATTAAGAAAGGGGCTTTTCAAGGTCTAAAAATCCCAACAAGGAGAATCTTTTCATTTTCGCCCTAGTTTCCACTCTGCACCTCAGACTGATGTATTTCTTGTCCCCTGAAGCCAGGAATGGGAGGGGGGCACTGAGGAGGAACGTTGCCATCAGTCACCATTCCTGCAAACAACACCTGGCATAAAACTTGGGGGTGGGGTCACCCTCTCAAATGTCTATAGAGATGACTTTGAGTTACTAGTTACCATTACATGGGTAAAATTACTTTATTCAATTTTGTTACTTTAGAAATATAACTTCAGCATGTCGTGTTTTGCCAACAAAAGCAACTAGCTACAGTTAACAGTAGCTCTGTACAGAGATGCATTATGCTTCCTTCTCCTTTATCTGATTTCACTGTATAGTTCACAAATAGGTTAAAAACGGCAAATCATCTGAAGTGTGTAGCGCACTTCACTTCAAATGTGTTAAAAATAACCTTCCTGCAAGGCAGAGTTTTCTGCAGAAGTTGAATCTAGAATGACACTAATACTACGTTACAAAGCATAATTGTACTCTTACATGCAGCAGGATTATCTATACGTCAGTCCTTTATTGTGTTTTTTTAACGTTATGGCTGACATCTGCCTGCTCACATTGTATCTGAGTCAAGAATACACCTCCAAATGCTGCAGTGGCCTCTTTCTTAGGTCAATGCTCAATTCTTGTGCAAAATGCAGCAGCTAGGAATATAGCACAGTGCTGTATACATGTTTAACTTGTATTAAAAGAACTGCATTAGCTGCCCATTACCAGCTGAGCCATGTTTGGGGTTCTACTGCTGATCTACAAAGCTCAAAACACCTCAGGATCCAAACCCCTAGCAGAAATTCTCCAGAATTCCGTGTGGCCCAGCATAGCATAATAGTTCCATATGCTGAACCAAATGATAGCTGTCCTCCTGAATTATCATTGAGTCATTGAAGCCTCACCCACACCATTCTGTGTCTGGTGGACTGGAGTTGAATAAACATCTGACTATGTCCCCATAGCAAGATGTGAAATAATTACATCATCCACTGAAGTTTGCTGGGCTCCTATAACTGTTCCAATTCTCTCTCCGCACTCTTCACTGGGTGGGGGGCTCATAGTAAATCCAAATGAGTTTTGGTCCTTGTGGAGGAGGAGGAGGGAGGAGGGGACATACACAAACGTAAGGTTAGCTTATGCCTGGGGATCCCACTAGTGGTTTGAGTGTTGAACTACAACCCTAGAGACCAGGGTTCAATTCCCCACTCAACCATGGAAACCCACCGGGGGGCCTTGAGCAGGTCACACATTCTCAGTGCGTGGGCTCACCATAAGTCAAAAATGACTGGAAGGCACACAACAACAACAAATGCCATTTACAGGACACAACCATTGGTGTGCTATGCTAAGAAGCTGCACTTTTTCCATGTCCAGTGCCAAGGAAAGACAGATGAAATCTGCCAGCTCTGAGCAGTCCATTTCTCCAAAGTCTTGTTTTCTCCACAGGTACTGTGCCTGATGTCTTTTTCCTCCTGCAACCACCACATAAGGTCAGTGTAGTTACAGCAACACAGTGCACCAGCAGAATTTTACCCTACCTTCTGCCAGATATACCCAGTCAACTGTTTAATCGTCAGTATTATATAGTGTTCCACAACCAATAGAATGATGTCAGATGATATCATCAAGACAGGCCTTCTCAGTGGTGGTACCCACTACTTTGGAATAACTCTCCCATGTTATTTTAACAGGCAAAAAGCATAGTAGGCTTTAAGTACCTATTGAAAATATTTTTGTTTACAGAGAGCTTTCTAGGTTTGTAAGATTATGACTGCTCTGTTTTGAACTGGTTGGTTGGAGTGCTTTTCATTGTTTCTTATCTTAAAATTGTTTTACATTGTTTTTCATTGTATTAGAAAAACCAAAAATTGTGCCTGGGTTAGAAACCCATTAATCCCCACCTGATGCTATTTCCCTTATGCCTCTCCACTCTATTTCCCTCTTGTTGTTGTTGTTGTTGTTGTTGTTTTTGTTTTTGTTTTTTGTCTTCCTTTCCTTCAATATCTGTTTGGCTACACCAGCTTCACTTTGGTCAAAAGGCTCTTAATGCCCATCCCAAGTCAGTACTGATCCTGTTTTCAGCACCACCACCATTTTTTCCTTCTTGTCAGTTGTTTTCTCTCTCAGTCTACATACTTGTTCAACCTGAAAAGGCAGAGTTCAGTGTCAGCATATTATAGTGGAGATTGGTAACTGCCCTGTCAGCGGAGGAGTGAATCCCATTCTACCATTAGTGCAGTTTTAAAGAAGCTACCCAAGGAACTGAACCTGTTTAGGAATAGAGTTCAGCACCTTGTAGAGGTCCTTTAAAGCTTGGATTGAAACCAAGCACGGATTCACCAGCCCACTAACATCAGACACCACTAGCATATTATATCTCAGTTTCAAAAATGTTTAGGTCAATTCCTTTAGCATCTCCAACTAAAGACTCTCCTGGGAAATGTGACAGGACTGGGAAAAACACGCATCTGAGTACTAAAGACCTACAGATTTTCAGTATAGCTGTTATAACTAAACAAACTAGTTTCCATGTACATACACAGCACCTCACACATATGTCCCATGGAACACCTACCAATTTATTCAACACATTTTGACTAGCTTTCCCATATCTTCCTCTCCTGACTCTAGCAATATATGCCCTTATACATGATCTGAGCATTCCTGTAATAAATGTTTGCAACTTGTCATTAGTGCATCTAGACAGATTAGTCCCAATAAACCAAGTTCACACAGAACAATTTCAAAAGGATAATTTTATTGAACACCCAAAAATCAAAATGTGCATAATGATTGTACTGGGAAATAGACAATATTATGCCAGAGCTTTATAAATGGAAAACAATAAGGGGATAAAGCAAACAGCTGGATAATAAAACACAGCTGCTTTAGGATAACTCAAAAGGAGAAGACTCACAAATACTGAGAGGATCCTAAGATCAAGGTTGTTATTGCACGATGTTAGGGCTAAGTTTAGATGTTGCTAAAAGGAGAGGAGAAAAAGGACCTTTTGAAGTGAAATGTTCAAAAAGGAACAGAGATCTGATTGACAGAGATCTTTTCCTCAAAGACACACACACTGAAAAAAAGAAGGAACTAAGAAGAAATCTGCCAATTTGCAGAAAAATACTCCTCCAACATAGATCAAAGGTTGGCATAACATCTTCCCCTGGAGTCCAGTTGAGCTTTCATGAACAGGTGACAGGGAAAACTGAAAGTCCAGATGGAGCAGTAGAATAAAAAGGAAATCTTTGGCAAAGCTGGGGAGGAAACCAGCACCAAGACTAAGGAGAGAGAACAGCCTAATGAGATTCTAGCTAACATCACAAGTCTGGAGCTCAGGAATAAATATTTCTAGTTAGCTTCATGCTAGCAAAGCTTCAGGCCCAAGTCAGTGATTTAGAGTTTCTTGCTGGATTCAGCAGAGATACATAATTTAATGTCAAGTCAGAATCACCCATGCCATAGTATTTTCAGTTTCTATGTACAGATCTGAAAGCTGGACAGTGAGGAAAGCTGACAGGAGCAGAACCACTTCCTTTGAAATGTAGTACTGGAGAAGAGTTCTAGAGATGCCAGGGGCCACCAAAATGATAAATAAATGGGTCTGAGAGCAAATCAAGCCTGAATCCTTACTAAAAGCCAAAATGGCTGAACTTATGCTATTATACTTTGGAAATGGCATGAGACAACATGGCTCATTGGAAAAGACAATACTGCTTAGAAAAAGTTGAAAACAATAGACAAAAAGACTGTATTATAGGCAGATTGACCAAATCATAGAGTTTGTAAGACCCAACTAGAGCTGTTAACATGGTCTTCTGGAGGTTTCTCATTCTTAAAGTCACCATAGTTTGAAGCTGTCTTGAAGACATAGAAAATATCATCCCTGATTTAAGGATGGGCATAGAAGGCACTGTTTTACAGTGGTTCAATTCCCATCTGCAAGGTCAGTTCCAGAAAGTGGCAGTAGGGGACTCCTCAGCCCTATGACGATTGTGCTGTGAGGTGCCACAGGGTTTAATCTGATCTCCTATACTGTTCAATGTCTATATGAGGCCACTAGGAGATCTCATTAGGAATTTTGAGGTTGGGTGTATCAGTATGCAGATAACACTCAGCTCTACTTCTCCTCGTCATTGGAATCAGCTAGGACTATGGAGGTGCTAAATGTTGTAATGTGCTAGATGAGGGTGAATAAAGTGAAGGCCAATCCTGATAAGATGGAGTCTTTGCAGATTGCTGATTCTTGAACCCAGGAATTGGGTAGGTTACCTACCCTGGCTGAGGTTGCACTCCCCCGAAGGAACAGGTGCATAGTCTGGGAGTACGCCTAGTACTCCTGGGTCCATCTTTCTCATGGAGGACCAGATAGCCTTGGTGGCTCAAAGTTCTTGGGGTCAGCTTTGACTGGTCTGGCAGCTACAGCTTTTTCTGGACAGGGATAACTTAGTCACATTAGTCCATGCACTTCCTGATTAGACTACTTCAAGGTACTCTATGTGGGGCCATCCTTGAAGATGACTCAGAAACTACAGCTAGTGCAAAATGAAGCAGCTGGACTGCTCACTGGAATTCCATTCAGATATTATATAACACCAGTTCTGAAGGGATTACACTGGTGGTGAATATCTTTCTGTCCTGAATTCAAGGGGCTGGTAATAAAGTTCTAGGCAGCATGGGATCTCAATACTTGATGGCACATCTCTATCTATATATCTGCCTGAGAACTGAGATATATTGGAGGGGCTCTCCTCCATGTCTCATCAGTAGGGGAAATACATTGTGAGAGGATATGAGAGAGTATCTTTTCTGTGGTAGCACCCCAGTTATGGAACTTCTTCTCCCTGGAGGTCCAATTGGTGCCAATGTTGGAATCATTTTGGCCTATCAACCAGGACATTTAATTCTCAAAGCAATATTAGTATTAGTATCATCATCAACATCCACATTTAATTCAGATTGTGAAACAAAGCTAACATAATAATTTTATTGTCCATTTGGCTGAATAACCAAAACACTCAACTTAATAATTTCCATTAGATCTCCTCATTAGTTAAACTTAGATATGACTTACCATAGTAGTAGTACATTAGTTTAACTCTACAGAAGTAATACAAATCCATGTGGTGTCCCTAGACACAGAGGAAGGCAGACTGGTTTGCCTTCACTGCCAGTAAGACTTGTAAGGGACAGTAGTTTTGTGGCATTGAAATAACTCTGCTTCACTTCCACTAAGGTTTGCAAGTGTTAGCATGGTGGTAGTGGGACAATTCAGCCTCTGTTGGAGACTAAAGAGCAGAGGCAAGCAGAGACAGCACCTGAGATGGAAGGCAGGCCATCTGGGTCACCGCAATGTCACAAACTTTTGCCCTCTTAACTATTCTTTATGACCACAATTAAACTGCTTATCATCCCATCACCATCCCAGTACGTTTTGCATTTCTCTTACACTTCACATACACATATGCACTACAATCTACACATTTGTTTTTCTATTTTAGCTTCAATCCATGCATCTGAAGAAGTGGAATGGAGTCCACCCAAGCTTATACTGAGATAGATAGATTAGTCTTAAAGATACCGTAATACTCCTCCCACCTTTTTATACTGACAGTGACTGACATAGCTATCTCACTCACAAAAAAAAAAAAGTTATAGACATTTTGGTTTCCCAATGCGTGCCAATGGAGGTCCAGATTTTTGAACTATGATTCAGATTCAGAGTTCAGATGAGATTGGATTGGTCTGCATGGATCCAGACCAAACAGAGGCCCAGTGCACATCTACCTTTCTCATACTTTAAATTTCTTGTCACTTTAATGAAACTCAATTCATATTTACTGCAGTAACTGATCTTCTTCATAATTTCTCTTGCCAGGGCTTCATCACGGCTCTACTTAATATCCAAGAGATTGCTTAAGATTAAATTTTACTTTTAACCTACCAGTTTCATAGAATATTCTATGATAGGAAGAATATTTTATGATACCCTGCTGTTCTTCCACAGAAGCTAGAGGCAAACCTGTGGCTTGCAAACTTGCTCCTAGCATCTTTTCCTGCTAGTGTCTTTTTGTGCCACTAGCAATGAAATTCATTGGGTTCATGAATAATTAGGTATGACATTCATTTTTTTTTCTTTTTGCCCTTATTGATGAAAATTTCAAGGTCATTGCAGGCATTGCCATGCTTTGAGTAGATACATTGAAATCAGTGAGCCTGACATTCGTCATTAGTAATTTCGGTCCCCCTAAGGGGAGATGGAGTGAGACAGGAATACTGCTCTTATTGGGGTCATTATGTTTTTTCAATGGAATACGGAGGAAGAACTGATAGACAATAAGCAGATCTCAAAATCTTGCATATGTGTTGTATCCTTTCCCTATACCTAATAAAGGTATTATGCCAATACAACCTTTGGATTATTTTTTTCCCAAAGGCCAACTTCGTTACTTTGGTTTTAAGACCCATTGGTGTCAGTAAGTCTGTGCTAAGCATGACTACAAGCCCTATCACACTACACTGTTACAGCGCTATAATTCCACTTTAACTGCCATGGCAATATCACATGAAATCATGGGATTTGCAGTTTAGAGAGAGGCATTTAGAGTTATCAGCCAGAGAAATTCAGTGTCTCACCAAACTACAAACCCCAGAATTCTACAAAATGGTGTTATGCAGTCAAAGTCGAATAATAGCGCTGTAACAGTGAAGAATGACAGGGCCCTAAGTCCATTTCCAACCCTTTGCATCTTCCAAATTTTATGGTTTTGCTAACACAAATTGTTTTATTTTCTCCACCTCAGAACTTTTTTGTCTATTAATTTTCTCATTCAGATCTTAAGCTTCCAGGATTATTTTATTGGTTTGTTGCTTTGCTTGCATAATATCTACATTTATTTCATCCATCTCAATCTCTGTTTCAGCAATATTCTTTGTATCTATCTTTTGTCTCTACAAAATAATTTTGTTTTCCTTAATTATTAACCAAGGGCAGGGTCATTGTCGTCCAGTGGGAGCCTCTTACTGCCACTTGCCCCACCCCTGATAGACAAGATGATAATTATGATATGCTCCAAGTTCCATTTGTATTTCTTATGTTGGGACTCCAGGAACTCGTACCCTCTAACTGTCCTGTTTAGACAGAAACAATCCCAATTTATCATCTGTTATCCTATTTTTGACCCGCTTTAAAATTTTCTCAGGCCCTTTCCTCACCTTATCTGTGTCCGGTGCCGGGGCGCAGGGATCACGCGAGCAGGATCTTGTGAGAGGCTCTCACATCCCCACTTGCTCGACTCCACAGGAGCTGCCTGCCAGCTGCCAGGCAACATGAGACCTCCACCTCTTCCTTCCGCAGTGCAGCAGAGTATTTTCCCAGGCTGCGCTGGGGGAGGAAGCGTGAGGGCCGTGTCTCCGGAGGCTCCGCACGCACAGTAAGTGCATGTGGGGGCCCGGAGCAATGCGCGATCGCACACCATTTTCAGCTACAAGCCGAAAATGAAATAGTGTGCGATCGGTGACTGCCAGTCCCAGCAGCATCGCGCAATTGTGAGGACGTCGTCTGAAACACTCCTCGCAATCACATGACGCTCCAGAGGCCCTTTCACATGGCAAATACCATGCGAAAAGAGCCTCAGTTTCTCTCTTCTCTTCTCACTTCCCCTTTTGTCCTTAGCTTCCTTCAGGTGCTCCAGACTGACTTCAAAAAGAAAAGGTAGTTTGTACTAAATAAACTCAGCAGGAAGAAGATGAGAGGAAGGAAATCTTGCCCTTCCTTGTAGGTTCAAGCAAAAGCAACCTCCTATATCCTCTCCTAGCTTGTGCAGTCTTCCTCAATAATATTTTTTGTCCCCCGTCTGATGTTGTTTGGCCACATGTGACCTGGTTTACATCTGTGAAATGTTGGAGGGTATGGGAGGTAAGTTATGCCCCTCCGCTGAGGGAGTCATTTTATTTTTGGCACTTCAGGCAGAAAACCACACAAGTGCCTCTGATCATCTTGGCAAAATGGAGATGCTATACTACACAGTATTTTTTTTATTATTATTATTTATTAATCTTATATTCATTTACCTTTGAAATTCTGTCATGTTTTCACTATTGCCTGAAAGTATTACTGTTTGAGAAAATTGAATACAAGACCTATTATACTAGACCCTCATTGGCGTGGGGGAAATCAAATTAAAATAAAAAGTCTTAGGGACAAGCAAATAAAGCAGTCAGAATGGAAATGCTATTATGATTAAATAGTGTGTGATTAAAATGTTGGAAAGATGTACGTACTCACTACTGTTATAAAGTCATGCCTAAGAGCTAACTGAAACATTATAAACTCAACAGCGTACCAGAGCTGACAGGAAATGTAAGCTCAAGTCCTTAAAAACTCAAATGCAAAACAACTCAAACAGAAATAGGTAAATTGATACTAAAATTGGTCTCCACACCAGCAGCAGCCAAAGTAATGTCACTGTTCTTATTTTTTTAAAAAAAAAAAAAAGGCTCCCATATGTTCCTGGGAAATTATCATCCTTTTAGCATTAAGTCAAATTACCTCCAGATCCAGCAGTTTTTAAATATTCCCAAATAAATAAATAAATAAATAAATAAATAAAAAGAGAATAGACAAACAGTAAGAACAAATGGATAGTTCTTAGAACTAAGAGAATTAAGAACATGGTCAGTTCCTTCAGCCTCTGCTCGTATGTTTTATTCTCCATACCTCTTACCACCCTTGTTACCATTTTCTGAATCTGAATTCCAGCTTGTCTATATCCTTCTTAAAATAAGGCACCCAGAAGTGAATGCGATACTCCAGGTGAGGTCTGACCAGCACAGAATATTGTGGGACTATTACTTCCCTAGACATGGAGACAACGGTTCCTTGAGACATAAGATCTGGCTACAGTGACACATGCCTTGATCACATCTTGGTTGGACTACTACAATGCACTCTACGTGGGGCTGCCTTTGGATACTGTTCAGAAACTTCAGTGGGTTCAAAATGAGGTAGCCAGAATGCTGACCAGGCCCAGTTACAGGGAGCACATAACTCCCTTGTTAAAAGAGCTTCACTGGCTACCCGTTCATTTTCAGGCACAATTCAATGCGCTAGTCATGACCAGTAAAGTCCTATACAGCTTGTTTGGACTATCTGATTGACTGTATCTCCCTATATGAACTTGTCAGAGCTTTAAGATCTGCAGGGAAAGGTTTTCTCTCAGTCCTGCTACTGCCTGGTGAGGACATGGGGGAGACCCTTCTCAGGGGCTGCTCCCACCCTCTGGAATTCCCTTCCTCAAGAAGCTAAGCTGTCCCCTTCCTTGCTCTCCTTTCACCAGCAGGCAGAAACATTCTTATTTAAGCAGGCTTCTAATATACAAGCACGTGGGCTTTCGTTTTTTTTTTAAAAAATGTAGGTTTTATACGTCTTTTAATGTTTTTAATCATTTGAAATGCTTTTTAATGTTTTTAACTTTTTGAAAGCCTCCTTGGATCCCACTCTGGGGGAAAGGTGACATATAAATATTAGATAGATAGATAGATAGATAGATAGATAGATAGATAGATAGATAGATAGATAAATAGATAGATAATATTATATACTATTCCAGGCTAAGATTATTATTAGTCATTCCTGAAAACTAGAAAGAAAATATGGCAGTACTTTTCTTTATTGATTTTGTACCTTGCATTCAAATAATACTACTTCTTGCGCATTCCAACAGGACCAGCCCAAACCATTTTTGACAGCTGAGACCAAGCAGCAAGTCCCTCTTCCCTTATCTTAACCCCTTCCATGCCTCTCTTCTTTCCTGGCAGCATAATAATCATCACTGTTATTATCATTTACAACCAATAGTCTGTATTGACTCCTTAGCTAAGTCCACCTAGCTAAGTAACCTCTCCTGATTTGACCCCTGCAAACCTGACAGAAATGTCATGCAACCAATGCTCTGATTGCCTGCAGAATGGGCTTTCTTCTCACCACGCAGCTGATGACAGGTAAAGAAGAAGTTACAATCAGAGTGATAATGTCACAATCATGACTAAGTAATGATTATGAATATGGAACAGCTATGGTTAAGTTTAGGTAACTGCTCTGTATTCATGATCACTACTCAGTCCCAATTGTGACATTATTGCCATAACTGTAACTCCCAATTCAGTAGCTGATACAGAATATTGGTCCATGTCATATAAAATTATTTTACAATCAATTTGCTGCCTTTCCGTGAAATCCTAAATCAACTCTGATAGAAAATGTTCTCATGGTTTAACTCTATTGTGAGGAAGGCTGAAAAACTGACCCTAAGCCAAGAGTGAGCAGCTTTCAGGGGATTTGGGTTTGTATTGGACCTTAGAAGGCTGTACTGCTCATGGCCCTCCCTTGTGAAGACTGATCATTTATTCCTGTCCTATGCAGAAATGGTTCTACTTTCCCTCTAAGAACACAGCAATTCCCAAGTGAAAAAGAACATAGGGTGGGGGGACTCACATGTTATCTTTGATTAAAGGTGACCTGGGGACCCCCAATCTTTCCCCTTCCCAGTGGTAAACTGGAAGAGGTGGTGGAATCATCCTGTTATTTCCAAGCAGTGATTGTATGTAACACAAGGATCCTACCCATTTGGAAGGTGAGGAGGTTGTGTGTGTGTGAAATCATCTGGTTATCTCTGATTAGTGAACAGAGTTCACAAGTAATTCCACCCTACCCGTGATTGCCCCTAATTGGAAAAGGAAGGAAGGGCAGAGTGAAGCTCAGTCAGCTGAGCCAGCTGACTCTAATCTAACTGTGTCCACCTTAATCCACTGCCTCTTCCTGTTGCCTTCCCGTGTATCATTGAATACAGGGTGGGTGAGTTCCAGAGTTCTGTGAGAACACATACCTCCCTGTAGATCCCTGCCCCTTTGCTAGTCAACACATCAAAACTGTTTTGACCTTATAAATTGTCTTGTGCCTCTACAAGGAGTGGAACAAGTGTTACCAGATCCCCCACAGCTGTTTTATGCCCAACAGGACCTTTTTTGCAAACTGAAAGTGATCTCTGATCGCTGCTAGTTGTGAAAAGAGGTTTGTAGTTCTAGCAGGTGGGGATAAACATAATTTACCTGAAAGCTGCATATAGAATGGAAATAACTAGTTTAACTAGTTACATGCTGATTAATTACCCTTTCATTCCCATGAGACTGAACTGGTTTCTTAATCAAGAGAGTTCACTATGAAAGAATGGAAATCACCAGCTAAATTTAACTAGTTATGTATTGATTTCTCCCTCTCTCCTTTCCCTAAAAAGAATTTAAATTTGCTGATTAACAAAGTACTGCAATAAGTAAGAGGCTGTCCCTTGGTATTCATTGCACTAGGAGGAGGGGAAAGGAGCAGGAATTTAAGTTGGGATGCCTGGCTTCTGCATGCCAAACACGTGCTCTAACATTGTTTGTTTCAGACCACGTTTTTAGATTCTGAGTAGGGAGACAGAGGATGTATATTCAGTAGTGCGGAAAAAAAATATTTAGAAGCACTGAAAATATTACCAATGAAGCAACCTTCATCACTGATTCACCACTTGATCTTTGTAATCACCTATTGTTGCTCTTCAGTATTCTCTACCGGAATAAGAACATTACTGTTATTCACCTTTTCTAATCCAGAGAAATGATCATTGGGTTTGAAAGTTAGAGAATGGATGGATGGGAAATACAATTTTCTCTTTAGAATAGCACCCTTCAACCGGACAATTTCTAGATGAATGGCACTACAGATCCCACCATTTGTAGTCCAACACATCTTGGAAGTGTCAGGCTAGGTAAGGCAATTTAAAACTACAAAAATAACAACTTTCAGAGGAGCCAGTAACTGTAACATGTCCCCTCTAACTCAAAAAAATTCACACATATCCATTAAAATGGGAAGCAAACATTTGGAAACAATATCAGTTCCATGTCTGCTGCAACCCAGAGGAAAGAAGGAAGGAGGGAGGGAGGGAGATTTAACCTGCAGTCCTGCTGAGATTGTATCGCTCTGTTGTAGATGCTTATATTTAAGCAAATAAATACCTTGCTGTAAAATTTCTAAGTTAGAAATGAGACAAGAAGTTAAATTGTACACACTTGCTTGCCTCGGGCTTAGGAGTATTTGAAATATTTGGGAGTATTTGAATTAGGCAACAATAGAAACCAAAGCCCAAGAATGAATACTGAATGTGCTAGTGCCTTGAATGGCCAGTTAATGTGTTGTGCTCCAATAAAAATACTCCTATTATTCGTACTCATTCTGTTTCATTGGAAGAAAGCAATAGATGTGCTAGTGTTGAATAACTATGCTCAGGCCACAAAATTACAACTGGAATGCCTTGTATTTTAGACATCCTTTAGGAGTTGTTATCCTTATTTCTTTCTTTTGTGTGCTGACTCACTCACCTGCCTTATTTTCCTGAGGTGGTAAAGAATGGAAATATAAGCACCCTTGACCCACTGTTACAGCTCAACAACCAACTGTAAAACAATCTTGTATGATTATGACAAAGAACTTCTGAACTTAGCTATGAATTTCTGTTTATGGGGGTTGTTTTGTTTTGAGGTAAGAGGACATTTGTACATCAGGCCTCCAGACCTGTAAGAAATTTGAAGAAGGGGATTTTCTCTCACATAGCAAAGAAGGAAGGAAGGAAAGAAAGAAAGAAAATCTGCAGCAAACAAAAGAGGCAGGGAGAGAAAGGAAAGATGATATGGAGACATTTATTCCTAATTCAGAAAACTTCTTTCATGTTGACTGTAACATATTTGTTATCAGTCGATCAATGACTGCAGTACTCTCTATAAAGCAGAGAAGAATTGTTCAACTGAGTGACCTAGTTCTCCTAAGGAGATCAGACATGCACAGGCTGCTCTTGAAGTTTCTTTTCTTTTCCTACACATTGACAACTTCTAGTGCTGAGATGTGCAAAAGCTGAAAATCTCAAGAAGGACATCTTCCTTGATGACTGAAAAGTATTCGTTATCAGTCCATCGGTGACTGCAATACTGTCTGTAAGATCAATACCTGAAAGCTCCTTTTGTTGTTAACTGCCATCAAGTTGACTTCAGCTTACGGTGACCTTAGAAGAAGAGAGACTTCCAAGTCACCCTGTCATCAATAGCCTCACTCGGGTGTTCAGACTCAGTGTGGCTTCCTTGACTAAGTGCAGTGCGATCTTTCTCTTTTTCTGCTGCTCTCTATCTTGCATTTGACTGAGGTAAATTAGTTTCTCCTAGAGCACTTGACAAAAATACAGGATAAGGCCCATGTAGGCAGCATTGCAATTCTCTCTTCAGAGAAGGTTTTTGCAAAAAGCCACAGAGTTCCCAAAACTTTGTACCTCCTAACATGTGGCCATATTAAGGCACCCTGGGACTCCTGAAAATATCTGGTAAATCCAATGAGATAGCAATGCCATGGAAA
The DNA here is from genome assembly GCA_030412105.1 of Cyclura pinguis. NCBI lineage: Eukaryota > Metazoa > Chordata > Lepidosauria > Squamata > Iguanidae > Cyclura > Cyclura pinguis. The sequence goes on along the minus strand of CM059603.1, from coordinate 159,837,678 downwards.
CTTTCCAGCCTAATAAAGATTTCTGCAAGGAACAAAATATCAGTTTGGCCAGGCTAATGCTTTCTACACAATTCCTTCTTCGCACGTGTATCATTCAGTCACAGTTGATGGCTTCCATATCATTGAGCTGTGCATCCACTCTGGGCTTTACTCTGAACCTTAGTGGAATTATCCATATGGCTTAACCTCTTTTTAAGATCTGGAACCTTGTTTATCTTCTTTAGACTAAGACCCATCATTAGATGGAGAAATTCCAGCACTATATCTAGTTGGTTCTCAGACATGTTGTGGGAATGGTGAATGTCAAGTCTTGTTCACATTGTTCAGAGGACTGGGAGAAGATGAAACTAGTAGTATAGTGCTAAATGTTGACATACAAACATTCATCATAACATTCCCCAGAGCCTAACCCCCAAGGAGAGCTGAAGAACTGAGTCCCTTTTCCTAGCACTAAGGAGAAACCATTTCTCTCAAAGTCAACCAGGAGAAGGTCTTTTGCAAAACTAAATGAACTCAATTGCCCATTTAAAACCAAGCCAGCCCCAAATATTTTCCTTTATAAAAGGTATAGCTCACATTAATAAATTTCTGCTGGAAAAATCTACTGCGAAGATTGCAGATAAACTCATGGGGAACAGAGAACTGCATGGTATATAACATCATTATCCTGCCTAATCCCAGAATTTCAATCCTACAAGCTCTGGTTACACTTGTGAGTGAAACCACCCAGCTGTGGATGCATTGTCACCACTCTGTGATAAGCAATTTGTCGAAGATCTTAAAAGCCACAATGAAATCAAAGAAATGGGCTCTATAATGAAATCCTCATCTGAAATGGACACATTTCCTGCCCAGAAAGGCTTCTGAACATAATGCATAATTGGTAATGTTTTATTCAAAAATTTCATTATGTCATACTCAAAATGTCCAATATTCAAAGTTCAATTTTATTAGTTTAAGACAAAAATTTTTAAAAGTACAGCTTGGGGCTTGTTTCCCAAGAAAACCTAAATTGTCTAATATATATGAATAAATGAACTTTATTTTAAAGAGCAAAGGCACATTTCCTTCTCAAAGAAAGCAGAAAGAAATACGGTAAGCCTAAGGCTGTGGAACAGATGTACAAAACATATTGGTCATTGAACTGAGATTTTAAAAATCAAATGCTGCAGAGAGAAAGACAGTCAGGCATATTTTCTTTGAGACCATTCATGCACAACAATACCCAAAGAAGGAGTTTACAGCAGTGGCTGTAACCTGTTCCTTGCATGTAATTTCTTTCAAGTGGCTATTTAGATGAATGAAAGCAAGAAGGAGACCCACCAATTTTGAATTTAATTGTACCGCATGGAAAATAAGAGGATTAAGACTGTACTCAGCAGAAACAGTAGAGATGAATTATTTAGCTTCGTATGTAGTACTTTTACTAATTTCTGGGGAAGATGAAGTATTTAAAAGGAAAATGGCATATAAAGAGGTTTGTTTACTCAAGGCAGTTACTCTCACACAGCAATGCACAACATTCACTTCAGCTTCTGATTTGCTAAACATTCATATGATAAAATCAGAGACTGAAGTGAGCTGAAAGTATCAGCAATCACTGGAAAGACCAGGGGTTCTTCTCTTGCTTCCTCTTTTTCAAGATGAGATAAAATGTTCTATAAATACAGTAGATCTGATATTCCCTAAGACTAAGGATGGAAAACTTGAAGCCTCCAAGAGCTACATCTCTGATTACTTCTCACCATTGACAATGCTGGCTAGGGCTGGTAAGAATTCTATGTCAGCAATTTCTGCAGAGCCATGCATTTCCCACTTCTGCCCCATTATTTGCTGAACTTTCCCAGAATTCCTTATTGTCTCAATAGAAAATAATAACTCAGAACCATATATTGGATTCTACAAATAGGTGAGAGAATGTGCAAGTTATACCCCAGATTTGCCATGTGGAATAAAGATACAAATCAGTACATTTTCATCTGGGATGAAAATCTTTGCTTAAGATATAAAAAGTGACACACCAGAATGGGAGAAGGTCAAAGTCAATATGTAATGTATTGCTTCATTGGATTTTGAAATTAAGTCTGCCCTAGAAAGACCGTGGTATTTATTGTGACTGAAGGGAAACATTACAGAAAGTCTCTGGGATCAGTGACAAGGAAAAGAACAGTTGTGACAGTCCCTGTGAAAACTAGTACTAACAAGCAGCACAATATATGTTATGTTCTCTCTTCCTTAAGTACTAAGAATGCCTGGTGGCTTCTACAATGTCAGATCCTTTTCAGGCAAGGTTGCCACAGATAGGTTGTAAAATACAACAGCAGCAGCAGCAATAATTTATTTGCAAACACACAAACTGACCTAGAAAGACAGGATAAACAGAAGTAACACCAGGCCTCTAAATCTCTTCTGCCAATCTCTTTAGTCAGACATCCAGAACTGCACACATTTATTATTCCAGGACTAATCAAAATTGGTGGTTATAACCACAGTATTGGAAAATTATTTTTAAGACCTTTGAAGGTAAGTTATTTTTGGACTATAACTTCTAGAATCACAAGCCATGCTGCCAGGGGTATTCTGGGTAGAGATGGAAAGAATATTTGTTATTATCTATTTCCTGTCCCCACCCTACCCCGAAAAAATGGTTTTCACAAAACCCAGGAAACCCAGCTGGAGAGAATTAAACAATGATTTTTACACAGTATCCTGATGTGTTTCAGCAAGCTATTCTGCCCAGAAATACATGTGTGGGGTTTTTTGCACAAAAATTGTAGATTTCGTGCAAAAAAAAATAATCATGAAAACCCTACATTTTTGTACCAAAAAAAAAAACATTTTGCACATAAAAAACAGGTTTTTCACACAAAAACGCTCATTCCAGAGATCCATGCTGAAAATTTTTCTGTTCAAAATTGGTAAGATTTTGCACAAAAAAACCCTCAACCCTGCAATTTTGCATTTTTTTAAAAAAGGAGGCTGGAAACTGGTTTTTACCTGGAAAAATGCGGCATTTTTCATCAAAAGAAAGAAAAAGAACCAAGATTTTCAATGTAAAACACAACATGTATTTTTCTGCAGAATAATTTCCTGAAACACTTCAGCATTTAGGAATACTGGACAAGAACTGTTCAGAAATATTTTCTTCTGGGGATGTCCGGTCGCATGGCGCACGTGAACGGTCATTTGGAGTAGCGCTCCGCAACTCCAAACCCCCACCTGAAGGTTTCCAGCCGGTTCGAAGGCCATCGGAACCAGCTAGTCATCCCCTCGGTAAGGGGGGTGAGGAAGAAGTCCGAAGGGGATCCAGAATTCCGGTGCCGAGCCCTTTCTGCAAGGGAAGAGCGGAGGCGCTGCGAAGGATTGCAGGACCATGGCGGAACCTCCAGGGTCGCCATTTTAGCGGCACAAGCACCACCGTCAACTTTTAAATTAAGAAGACACATTGAGATGGCAATAAGCAACCCGATCTGGATTACAATTAACCTGAGATCGTAAGAAGTATGTACCTGCAATCGAATAACAGAAGCCGTTGGTAAAGACCCTAGGCTGTGCGTAGATTTGGAATGGCTGACAATTTAAAACTACAGTAACCTGGTTTGTGAGTTTGAGATAATTGGATTTTTCTGTTCTCTTTCTGGTGGAATATTATTGACTTTTTGAATATAACATAGTCTTGATAACATTGACTAAGTGACTGATTCTTGGATTGGAATTTAAACTTTTTTCTACTTTTGTTTGCTGAGGCTGAGAGACTTTTAGTATAGAGGTGTGGCTTTTGTTAATATATCCCTCTGGATAGACATTGTTTTTTTGGAAACAGAACTGGATTTGAATAAGCTTTATTTCTTGCTATTTTTGGTGGAAATGTACTGAGGAGTCCTGGCTTGATGAAGAGGAAGGGATTTTAAAGGATTGTGCTCTGAAATTATTGGTTGTCTTTGACACCAGGGACTTGATTTTGGGTTGCTTTGTTCTTTTTATTTTTTCCTTCTTTTTAACTGGACAGTTGGACTTACATTTAAGAATAAGAATTTTATGAACTTGTGATTTTTGGACTTGGATCATTAAAAGACATTTATATATAAAGACCTTGGCTTTTGGAACTAACAGACTGAGTTTGAACTATCTACAAGAAACAGAGCATTTCAGACAAGATAAGAGGTTTCTGGAAGACTTCCGCGCCCACGCAGTGTAGTGGCTGATCTAGCAGTGAGAGACTAAGTGGAATTTTACAATCAAGGTCTTGGCAGCTGCTAGCAAACAGAGAGGAAGCCTCAGAGTCAGTATAAAAGAGTTCGGAGGGGGGAGCTGGAGTGAGTCTGTCCACTGAAATGACTCTGAATAAGCACTGGTTTTAAAGGGAAGTGTAACCTTTTAATTAATTACAAATAATTCTTGTACATATATTTTTCTCATCATATTACATAGAGGAGTTTAGAAGTACTGAGCTATATCTTTAAACTTTTATTTTCTTACATTTAAATATACATTTATATATACTACTATACATTTATATTATTTTTATTGAATATATAATCTTATTGAATCAATTTAGAGTGTGCTTATAAAGAAGTTAAGCTAAGTGTTGACATTGATACTGACATTGATATTGATATTGATATATCTGAATTGATACTGATTTACCTGATTGGATTATACTATTGCATTTTTTAAGAGTGATTTTATTGAACTAACTTTTAAGAAAGGACTAATGGATCAAGAACAAGAAAGGCAGCGGCAGCAGCAGCGGTAACAACGACTACCCAGACAATAAGGAGAACATCAACAGATATACCCCAGAAATCTCAAGATTTAATGTTGCAGATGATGGGAGAACTTAAGAATATCAGAGAGGATATTAGACAGGACTTAAAGGAGACAAGAAAAGAGATGAGAACAGATATGAAGCATGAAATGGACAAATTGGGGAAGAAATTGGAAACGTTAACTAAGGATGTTACAAAGTTAAAAACTGAGACTAAAGAGATAAAAGATCAAGTTAAACAAGTTCAAACAGAATTGACTGAAGTAAAAAGGAAGCAACAAGAAGAGGAACTTCAGATAACGTTGCAAGAATTACGTTATCGAGAAAGATGCCTTAGATTTGGAGGCATTCCTGAATCCACAGGAGAGAATTTATATGTGAAAATGGTACCGGCCTTGGCAGAATACCTAGACATTGATGAAGATAAAATGGAAACATGTATTGACAGAATGTTCAGAGTATCCTCTAGAATAGCAAGAGAAAGAAAGTTACCAAGAGACATTATAATAACCTTCACTCGGACAGTTACCAGAGACAAAATATTACAGCGGAGCTACGAAGGAACATTTAAGATTGAAGAAAAAGATGTAAGAATTTTTAAAGATATACCATATCAAATACTCAAGAAGAGACAAGATTATAAACCTTTGGCTAATCTTTTGATAAAATTACAGATCAATTACAGATGGGAGAAGACTGAAGGCATTTCTTTTACATACAAACAACAGAGATATAGGATTAATTCAATTAATTCAATTAATTCAATTCAATCAAAAGCCAAAGAAATGATGGAAAGGTTGAAGAGAGACTTACAAAGACCTACAGCTGGAGAGAAAGATAAAGAACAGGAGACGTTGGAAGAGGAAAAAGGAAAAGAGGAAAAAGGACAGTTACAAGAAGGAGAAGTGGAAGAAGAAACAGTATAAGAACAAGAACTGGAAGAGGAAGGAGAGTTGGCAGCAGAAAACATACAGGACTAATTGGAAAATTTGGATAAATCATTTTAATATAAAACTGACAAAATGAGATTAAAAATATACTCTTGGAACATTAAAGGATTTAACTCTGAATATAAAAGAAGACAGATATTTCATCATTTGGAAAAACAAAAATTGGATATAATTTGTCTACAAGAGGTTGGAATAAGGACTCAAGATTTGAAATATGTCAGAAATCCGAAATTGGGTAGCTGCTTCGCAGCTACGATCGATCAGAAGAAAAGGGGGGTATTGATATACGTCAATTCAAGATATGGTGCACAACAAAAATTTCAGGACAATAACGGGTGATATTTGATGATAGAAGTAAATATGAAACAGGACAAGATACTAATAGTTGGAGTATATGCACCCAATGGAGCAAAAGGAGAATTCTTCCCCAAAATACACAACGAAATATAGAAATATGTACAAGAAACAGGAAACACAAAAGTTATCGTTCTGGGGGACTTTAATGGAGTTATCAATCCAAAAGAGGACCGAACAGTACAGAAGTTAGTCCCCCGAAACAACGGTAAATTGCCAAAGAGTTTTTTCCAAATGATGGATGATCTAGATCTTTATGATATATGGAGATATAAAAATGGACAATTTGATGGATATACATTCTTTTCAGACAGACATAAATCAATGTCTAGGATTGATATGATTTTGACATCTAACGATTTGATGTTGAAGACAGTGGATATAGACATTCTTCCAAATTTATGTTTGGATCACAATCTGTTGCAAATGAAACTTAAGATTACAGACAGAGAGAGGACATGGAGATTGAATGAAGAGATATTCAAGAAGGAGAAGTATATCAAACAAGCAAAAATAGAATTAAATAATTATTTTAAGGAGAATATGACATCGGAATTACCAACGAAAATAATTTGGGATGCAAGTAAAGCTGTAATGCGAGGAAATTTTATCAGATGGTCCACGGAAATCAGGAAAGAGAGGAAACATACTGAAGATTCGATTCTGGGGAGGATGAAAGAACTAGAGAAACAGATGAGGGAAAAACCAATGGACAACAAGATAAGACAACAGATGAAGGTATGCCAAGCTGAATTAAATCAACTAAATTTGCAAGAAATAGAACAACAGATGCGAAGAGTGAGATATACTTTTTTTGAACAGGCAAATAAACCTTCTAAACTGTTAGCCAGTTTACTTCATAAAAGAAGGGTTAGAAATATTATTACGGAGATTAGAGTCGGTGACGGGAAAACTACAAAACAGGAGGAGATAAAACAGGCTTTTTATAAATATTACATGAAGTTAATGAGTACTGCCTCCTCAATGAAAAAACAAGAAGAAATGGAAGAATATTTGGAAAAAATGAACAAAATGAGATTCACCGAGGAGCAGAAATTGATTCTGAATAAACCCATATCGATGATGGAGACAGTTCAAGCTATTAGGAATTTGAAGAATGACAAATCTCCTGGACCAGACGGCTTTACTGCAAAATATTACAAAATATTGGAACATGAAGTTTCGATACCTTTGCAGAACACAATGAATGAGATAAGAAAGGAGGGAATACCTGACACCTGGAAGGAAGCTAACGTGACTCTAATACCAAAAGAAGGAAGAGACTCAACAGACATCAAGAATTACAGACCAATTTCATTGTTAAATACAGATTACAAAATCTTTGCTGCAATTCTGGCTGAAAGACTTAAAAAGGCTCTTCAAGAAAATATACATGAAGATCAGAATGGCTTCTTACCAAAGAGAACGATGCGAGATAATATCAGGACAGTGCTAAATATAATTGAGTACTATGAGAAGCACAATGAAAGAAAGCTGGCAGTGATATTTGTAGATGCAGAAAAGGCCTTTGATATGATCAATTGGTCATTCCTGAAGATGGTCATTAAACAGACTCAAGCCGGAGAGAAATTTATCTCTTGGATTGAAGCAATATACAGTCAACAACAGGCAAGATTGATTATTAATGGAGAGAGAACAAAACAGATTGAATTGCATAGAGGAACAAGACAAGCTTGTCCACTATCTCCGCTGTTATTTATCATGACATTGGAAATACTTAACAATGCCATAAGGGAAGACAAAGCAATAAGAGGACTTCAGATTAAGAAATATCAGTATAAACTCAAAGCATTTGCAGATGATTTGGTCTTGTTTCTGGATGATTCTCTCAGCAGTATTCAAAGGTTGATGGATATTGTTGAGGAATATGGAGAATTTTCCGGATTTAAGATAAACAAGGAAAAAACAGTAATTATAACAAAAAACATGAGGGAGAAAGAAGAGAGGGAGCTTGAGCATTTAACAGGTTTTAATAAAGGTCGAAAAGCAAAATACTTGGGCGTCTGGATTACAAAAAGAAATAATGAACTATTTCAGAATAACTATGAAAAAAAATGGAAAGAGATAATCAAGGATTTGGAGAAATGGACTAGAATGCGACTATCTGTGATGGGAAGAGTGGCAATCATAAAAATGAACATACTTCCAAAGATGAATTACCTTTTCCAAAATCTTCCTATTATTACAAATACTAAGCCTTTTATACAATGGAAGAGAGATTTAAGTAAATTTATACGGCAAGGGAAAAAGCCAAGAATAAAATGGAATATCATGACAGATTCAATAAGAAGAGGAGGCCTGGGTCTACCGGATTTAAAGATAAATTTCAAGGCAGCGGCATTTACTTGGATAAAAGACTGGATGAATCTTCAAAATAGAAGAATGCTGACATTAGAGGGAGCTGATTTAAGGATGGGTTGGCATGCCTATATGTTCTATGGGAAAGCTGCGGTTGACAAAGACTTTGTTCATCATTTTGTAAGAAAATCACTACTTAAAATATGGACTGACTACAAGAATAAGAACATCAGGCAACTACCTACGTGGGTCTCCCCTCAAGAAGCTTTCTTTGGAAGATGGACTGACTCAGATAAATGGCTGTGTTATGATGACATATTAGAAAAGACAAATCTGAATTTTTTAAAGATGAAATCAAGAGAAAAATTGCAATCAGAAGGAACAAAGTTAAACTGGTTCCCTTACAGACAGCTAACTGAGAGATTCCAGATGGATGTGAAAACTTATGGAATAGAACAAAAAGAGCAAGGAAGAATGTTGAAGTTATTGCGGGAAAACCCGCCTCATTTATTATCACACTTATATCAGGAGATTTTAAATCAAGAAAGAGAAGATGAGACAGTCAAAGCAGCAATGATATTGTGGGCTCAAAATCTCGGACATCCAATTCAATTAGAGCACTGGGAACAGAGCTGGCAAAGGACACAAAAATTTACTGCAGCCCAGAACCTAAAAGATAACTATTATAAGCTTTTTCACAGATGGTACATGACACCAGAAAAATTAAAGAAGATATACAATACGGGAACAGGTCATTGTTGGAAGTGTCAGGAGAATGCTGGAACACTTTTTCATATGTGGTGGTCATGTCCTAAGGCTAAAAAATATTGGAATGATATAAACAATATGATATGTAAAATATTGAAGGTTCAAATGGATAAGAAACCTTAAATGTACTTATTAAATATGACACATATGTTAGATGGAACTGTAGCAAAGAAATATTGGAGAATAATGATGTATGTGATTACGACAGCCCGTATTGAATATGCTAAGTTATGGAAAACTGAGCAGATACCTACAATAGAGCAATGGTGGGCAACTTTCATTGAAAATCGAAATGCAGATATAGTCTCTCAGAGATTAAAAGGAAAATCAGATGATGACATTAACAAAGAATGGCAAATCGTTCTGAAAACGGGTTGGGTGTTGACAGGTAACAATTCTTAATTCTTAATTCTTAGCATGTACAGTTAGAAGTAAAAATCAATGGAATATCATGGAACATGAAAAGTAGGGTAGAAGAGCAGGATCTAACTTGTATGTTAACAAATGTAATGCGATGCATAATGTTGAAATGTCAATGAAATAACAGTATTGAAATCCAGAGAGGAGTCGAAGAAAGCTGTAATAGTTCGGTAAAATGTACAATGAGAAATGTTGTTTTATACGATGTAATCACAATAAAATTATTTTAAAAAACAGAAAGAAAGAAATATTTTCTTCTGCAGCAAGGAAATCACTCCTACTCAAAATAGTGAAATAGTCAAATATTTACCTCCCTATTCTGGGTATAGTACAAAAAGTAACTTGCCTAGACTTTGGGTTCAGTCCTTTCATGCAGTTAGAACCATGGAAGAGGAGAGTGGTTTTGTTTTGTTTTGGCTTGGTTTGGCTTTTTTATATATATTTTTATTAAAATTTCCAATACTTAAAAATATACATCAGTTTGTTTGTTTACATCAGTTTAGATACATTCTTGTTATTCTTCCAATCTAGTCTAGAATGTCTTATGGTTGTATTTGTAACTGTACTACAATTTTAACCAGAAATTTCTTGTTTGTTTCTGCATTTAATCTATACCACTGCAATTACCTAACATCTTGTAGTCATATTTTGGTCAGAGTCTTGTATTGTCCTTTTGAACATCGTTTCTTCTTTCATTATCCCCTTATTTTTTCTTACTAGTTAGTTACCCAACATTTATGTCTTTCACTTGTTCCCATTCTCTTTCTATTACTTCATCTGTTTTACCCTTTAGTCTCTCTGAGACTATATCTGCATTTCTATTTTCCAAAAGGATAGCCCACCATTGTTCAATTGTAGGGATTTCTTGGGTTTTTCATAGTCTGGCATATTCTATTCTAGCTGTCGTAATCATGTATAAAATAATCCTCCAGTATTTTCTTTGTATCCTTGAATCAATCATTTGTAACATATTCAATAAATATGTTTCTGGAATTTTATCAAATTGAATTTGAAAGATTTAGCATATCTTATTGTGAATTTCGCCCCAATATTTTTTTGCTTTATTACACGTCCACCACATATGGTACAACGTACCTACTTCCTTCTGACATTTCCAGCATTGTCCTGTTCCAGTTTTGTAAATTCTCATTAGTTTGTCTGGTGTCATGTACCATCGGTGAAAAAGTTTAAAGTAATTTTCTTTCAAATTTTGAGCAACTGTAAATTTCTGCGATATTTTCCAACTACGCTCCCAGTGTTCTAAATGGATTGGATGACCTATGTTTTGAGCCCAAGAGATCATTATAGTCTTAATTACTTCATCCTCCCTTTCTTGTTTCAGTACTTCTTTATAGATGTTAGACAATAGATGCGGGGGGGTTTTCGAATGACCATTTTATTAAGCTTTCCTTTTCTTTTTGTTCAAATCCTTGTAGTTTTATATCTATCTGGAATCGTTCCACTAATTGTCTTTATGGGAACCAATTAAGTACAATTCCTTCTTTTTCTAATTTTATTTTTGTTTTGATTTTTAATGTATTCGGTGATGTTTTGTCAATTATATCTTCATATCTTAGCCAATTCTCTGTATGTGTCCATCTTCCTAAAAACGCTTCTTGGAGGGATATCCATAACGGGAGTTGCCTAATGTTTTTCTTGGTTTTGTTTTGTTTTTTAACTGTGTTCACCCATACTTGTAATGTCTTCACCATCCTTAGAGTCCTGAAGAGTTTAAAGTTTGCAGCATGGAGCTTAATCCACACCCATCAATTCACTCTGTGATTTAGGACCATGTGCGATGAGATTCTGAAAATGCACAGTGGACCACAAAAGTGCAGCAGCCATCCCACAGCAAACATTCACCTGCCAACATGACAGTAGGGCAGAACACCAGAAGGGAACTAGCATTGTAGTTCATTATAATGAATACATGCCCAATAAATGACTATCAAATCGAGGTACAAACCAGCTGGCCTGAGAAAACCCCCTTTTTTAAAAAAACTTGAAAAAGTTGCCATTTATCTGGTGGAACTTCACGCGGAAGGTTCCAAAGTTATTTGTCCATTAAAATAAAGTGATATTTTGATTTACTGTGCAGATCTTTAGCCCAAATAATAGGAAAATGGAAAAATGCAAAGTTTGCTTCCTGACATCATCAGAGTGTACCTATACTACAGAGCTATAGCCATAAGGTAACTATTTTAAGTACCATAACTCCATCTTATGTATTTCTGGGATTCATAACTTGCTGTAGCCCTAGAACTCTCTAGCAAAGAATTCTGATTATCTCACCAACTACAAATGCTCACTCCAATAAGAACCAACATGGAAGATCTATGATGTTTCTCCCACACATATATACTCTAGGTTCCCGGTACTAAAAAGCTTAACAAAATTGATCTCATGTATCAAGCACACATTAACACTTTTCAAATTATTATAAGCATTTTATCTTTGACCTCTATTATCTTGTTTTGATCTTTGCAAATGTTCATAAGCAATCATTTTGATGCAAAACCTTTTGTGGGGAGAGTCAAAGATCTCCCTCTAGCTCATCACTTTTCCTTTATCCAGGCAGTTCCTTCGTAAGGATTCCAACTCATTGGGGATTGTATAGTCAATATAAAGTCAATATAAAGTCAGATTCAGTAATGTACCTGGGGCGAGGAGCAGTTGTCATATCATATCTTGTTTTGATTGGATGAGATAAATAGGACAGAATGGAGGTCTTTTAGCTAATTGCCTAAATGAAGGCTGGAGAGAGTATAAAACAGAAATCTTCTGAGCAGCAAAGCACCAGATTTTGCTCTTGGAAAAGCTGGTCTACTTCTTGCCTTCTGCTGCACAAAGCAATTGGCGATAACCCAAACTCCTACAAATGGCAAGTGGTGTTCCTTCCTTCCAAGGTTGCAAAAGCAGTCCTATCAACTGCTTTTTAGATCAACGTCCATATTCCGCTTACCTATTCTTGGTCAACTAGGAAATTAATAGACGAACAAGCAATCTTGGAAGCTTAGGTGACCAATACAGTAAATTCTAGAAAATCCAAATGGACTCAGACCAACGAGTATAAGGCAAAGAATGTTCAATCTTCTAAAAGATTTAGAGGTATTCTTTCTTTTGTAAAGCTAGTTATCTAATACCAAAACAAATCATTGTTGCGTGCCTTCAAATTGCTTCCAACTTACAGCAACTCTAAGGGGAACCTGTCATGGGGTTTTCTTGGCAGAATTTCTTCAGAGGGGCTTTGCCCTTATTTTCCTCCAAAGCTGAGAGAGTGTGACTTATTCAGTACACCCATTGGGTTTCCATGGCCAAGTAGGGATTCACACCCTGGTCTCCACAATGCTAGTCCAACAGCCAAACCACTAGACCATACTGGCTGCTCACCCAAACAAATGTCAACGTAGAAATAGTTGTAAGCAGACACACCAAGAGTTTCTAACCCTTTGCTGCCACTTGGGGTATACTTGGGTGTTTGGCTGCCTTCCATTGTGATTGCATTAGCTGGTTACCCTGTACTATCAGGTTTATTATAAGCCCATAATTTACTTCCATTTTCTTTCAAATTTTCAAACTTATCTCTATTTATTATTCTGCTGGTTTGGGTCTAGAACTAGCATGCATCTATGTTCAAAGTGTACTGCTGGTTAACACACAGGCATTCCAGCTTCAGGAACTTAAATTAGGCAAACATAACTCCAAAAATCAGCATACTCTGGTCAATGATAAGGAGAGGTGAAGAATTACACTAAGAAAACAAAAACACCAGCCCAGCTTCTCCGGTCTCTTTCCTTCCGAACCATAACCTTCACAGTCCTATCTTCCTTCTACTTAGAGCTGTTGCATCTTTTCCCGTGCCTTCTGTCTACCTGTCTGTCTGTCAGAAACATACCTAGCATATTTGACACCTGGAGTAGATAATTTCTTTCTATCAAAAAGTGCACACCAGAAGAAGGGGTGCAGGAGATGAGAAGTACATGTTTGCGTCATTAATAAGGAGAACCTATTATGAGAAATTATAGAAATTGGAGGAATTTCTAAAGATGAAGATTTTGTTTGTGACTGAAGGGAGACTTTGCCAGTAGTGATTTTGTCAGGTGACAGGATCTGGCCCATTTATTACAGTGCATTAACACTAGTTGATTAGTTGATTGACTGGATCAATGTTGGGGGCTATATTTTTACTCCCTACACCCCTGGCGAGCAGCACAACATTAGAGTGCCAAAAGAAAACCAAAAGTGATCCAACATCAGTGCCGATGTTGTTTTGGGGGTTGGTTTTAGGTGGATTGGTGGGTGGGGAGGATTGGGTATGTTTTTTAATGTTTTTAATGTATTAATGTATTTCATGTTGTTCGCCGCCTCGATCCATGTGGAGAGGCGGGATAGAAATAAATTATTATTATTATTATTATTATTATTATTATTATTATTATTATTATTACTATTTGACCAAGTTCAAGTCAAATTTTCTGCAGTCTAGCACTGGTTCTGAACAACACCTGGAGCAGCACAGATTATGTACCCTTGATCTAAAGTAACCTTTTTGCAATACCCTTTTTTTAAAAAAAAAAAATTTATAGCACAACTTACCATGTTTTCCAGCGTATAAGACACACCAGTATATAAGACTCACCCCATTTTCAAATAGTATTTTTCAGGAAAAAAAGGAATCTTATACACCAGCAAATACAGTAATTCTCTTTGCAGTTGGTAGTCATACTCCATTCATTTCTTGCTCATGCTCCAATTCCCATTCCAACACTTTTTCTTTCTTTCTTTCTTTCTTTCTTTTCTTTTCTTGTAATTTGGAATTAACACATTTCTCTGCTGACAAAAATTAGCATTAATGATTTATGACAAAAGAAGACAAAGCAGAATGATTTTTGGAAAAAAAACTATTCAGCAGAATTATGGCACAGTGCTTGATGTGTTTCCATTTAAATTCATGTTCCAATTTAAATTCATGTTTGACTGAACACATCAAGTACAGTAATAAACACATACAGCAATTACAGGACTGGATTCAGTCAGTTTCTATAATGATAAAAATAGCTTACTTACAAGTTTTTAATCACTGCTGTATGTTGTAAAGCACAGATTTTCACATAAATGTCTCTGGTTTCATTACAAATTTGTGGTGAAAACAAAAACTTTCATGCCAAATGTATTATTAATAATCCTGCAAGTAAATCACAGGAAAGACAAATTGAGTCCCAAGTTAAACTGTGTCTTTTTATAATCACAATATTAATGGTAAAAAGATGTGGTAATATATTCTGGGAGAATGATGCTAGGAAACCAAAGATGCACTATAAATATTGCAATCAATCCATTCAACACAACAGCAATAAATACTAAGATCCATCCACGTTATTAACATTTCTTGATTATTGTTGACAGTTTGACATGCTAATAATCTGTGGAGATAAACTAATCAGAAATGGCTTGATTTTCACCATCCAAGTATTTGTACAAGCTGCCAGATAATGTTGTTACCCGTAATGGAATCACTGTCACAGTTACTTAGATCTACTCATGCTAAATTTATACAGTTAGAGAAAATCTGTATCTCTCATTCTGCTCTGTAATTAATTTTAATAATCCCAGGAACCAATGTCATCAACTCCATTCTGCTTTCTCTCTCATGGGATTTCTCCCTCGTGAATAACCACCACCGTCCCCCAGTTTATTTGATAATAGTGTATATATCCAGCATTGTCCCGGATTTTATTTTCTCATAGGTAATACTTATTGGAAAGATTTGAGATCTGTGTCTCTAATTCCCCAAACTGTCTTGTCTAGTTCCTCTAACTTTTCCCCATATTCCCCAACTCTGTATTCAGAGTTATTAATACACAAAGATTGGGTTCCTGAGGGAATTCACAGTCTTCCTCCTTGCTGCTAGGCCTCATCTCCATAGCGACCAGCCTATTCAAGACAGAAACATTTGACTGAGGCCCAAGAGCTCTCTGGCTGAGAATTCTAAAGGTCCCTCCCTAAACTGCAAACCCCAGGATTCCATAGAATCTTCTTAGGCAGCCAATCATATGAGGTCTTCTTGCCTGACACAGCCAATCATATGAGGTCTTCACCTGCCTGACACAGACAAACAAACAAACTTTGACTTTTACATATTAGATTTAAAAACGAACTGGGGAATTAGTTCAAGAAGAGATGTCAATCAGCAGGTGGGTTTTACACAAGGTTTGTTGGCCTGCCCATAGCCTGCGTATATTTTGTAGATTGTGCACAAGCAAAAGTTTATGCCAAGGTGGGCAATCTGGACCATCTAGCTGCTGCTGGACTGCCAATGGTGAAGGATGATGAGAACTGCAGTCCAGTAACATCTGGAAAGCCACAAATTGCCTACCCCTAACCTGCAGTGATCCCAGTCTTCTACTTGGACTAAGAAATTTTTTTTACCAGTTATTGTCTTAACAGGCCCCGTTGTCAATAATATAGAATTGGAGCAAACAGTATCTTTGCATATAATAATTTACAAACATAACTGGAGTACATTTAAAAATATTTAGATAGGACATTAAAATATATAAACATTGTATCACATCCTGGAAAGTTACTATTTAGAAGTAATTCATTCCTGTGTTTGAAAAGTAACCCATTGCTGGTAATCACTGCAGTGCTGAAAAGCTTGCCATGTTATTCACTGTAGCGCTGGAAAACGAATTTTTTTACATTAGTTATTGCACTGCTCATTGCTACTCTACATTTCCATTGCTTTTTTGAGAAGAGAATGATGCTAAACTTTTCTGTTAAAATGTTTCTAAAAAGGTCTCTGAAAGTAACCTTCAGAAATAATTAAAACCATTACTCATTATACCATTACATAAGTTCACTCGCAGTAATTCAGTTACCACTGAAATCTGAATTTGCTGCTTTCTGCAAGAGTAACTAGTTACAGGTAACTGCACTAAGTTATAACTGATTATTCCCAAGCTCAGCTCTGTATACCCAATCCATGTTTAAAGTGACTTAGAGAGCAGGTGGTGATTAAGAATACTTTCACAACAATCAATAAAACACAAACTGATTGTACTGAAGCCACTCACAAACATAGATCCAAAAAAAAAAAAAAAACCCTCACAGGCCAGACTGAAGGTATGGTTTTATAATTGTTCTACAAGGCAAACAACCAGGAACAAACCTTCCTTTAAATGGAAGGTCAGTCCATCTTTCATAATATGTGCTTGTCCAGTGCTCAGTGTCAGTTGCTGCCTTGCTCACAACACTATAATTTGGCAATGTCATCACTGTTCTTTCACCCTACACTGGATCTGAGTAAGAAAAAAAAATCATAACTATAAAGACTTTGAGCCTTTCATGCTCTACACAAATAACTGGACATCTTTAAGCAAGAGGCATGTAATATCATCTTTTCTTCCTGTTTCATCCCATTTCTAAATTGAAGGTTGGGTATCCAGCTGCTTCTGAGATCAAATCATAATGCAGTAGTATTGAAACAATAACGGTATCCAATGTGAATATAATGAATGGATAAAAAAGCAGCTGTATTAGGAATTTGCCCATCTCCAATCTGCCTAATATCTTGCTATATCTAAGCATTGTCTTTTCTTCATTATTTTTAGTCGTAGAACCACTTTGTATCTCTGACTACATTTACCTACTACATTTTAAAAAGCAGATTGTATGTCATGCATAAGGAATTGGAAGCTTCCACACTTGCCATTCACCGCACACTTATAGCTCTTCTCATGTAGTGTATTTAGCAACAATTAGCAATGGACTCAAAACACATGCAAATAATCAAATCAAGATGTAGCTATTAAACTAAAATAGATTTTTTATTATACATAAACCTTGCTACAACATTATTAGCACTGGGCACAATTCACTGAGAGGTTCTCCTCCATATGCCCACTGAAATGAATCACTGTTACCCATGCCAAAGGTAAGGAACGTTTGGTTTTGCAATATTCTGGAGTAGAGCCAGTGTAGTACAGTCGTTTGACCACTGGACTACAATCCTGGAGACCTGTTCAGCCAGTCTCAGCCATGGAAACACACTGGGTGACCTTGGGCATGTCACACACACACAGCTTCCCAAAAACCCCATGATAGGCTTTGCTTTAGGGTTGTCATAATTCAGAAATGAAGGAACAACAACAACATATTCTGGACACCAGGTCCTACAATACTTCACACAAAGGGGGCTGTGGCTTCTGAGATTTCAAATCCAAAATGTCTAGAGCCCCAAAAATGTTCTAGTGCTAGTACAAGGTGAACACAGAACTGGTCAGCCAGGGGCTTCAATCTTGTCTTCAGTTTAGCTCATGGTAGAGCTAGTCCTGATTTACATAGACATGCTAAAACAATTCAGTTGAGGGGCACACAATTTGATCTGTTTCAAATTTCAAATATATGTTATACTAAAACCACTTCTACATTCATAGCACTAATTGCAACACATTTCCATAATGCCCGTGTGGCAAAGATTGAACCATTGATCACAGTGATTATAAGATTCCTCCTATCTATACTATGCCCCACTATGCAATGCACAGTGGAACCTGTGTATCTGTAGGGGTTCAGTTCCAGGAACCCTTGCAATTGGCAAAAAAAGGTGAATGATTGCATCCCATATTATTAGATGGCAGTGATGTGCATGCAGACACTTCAGCACACCCATGTTCATATCACTGCCATTTTATGCATACGACTCAGCACTTGATAGTCATTGGAAATTGCAGATCCAGAGGTCACAGATACAGGTCCACTGTACTTTACTAACCTGAGCCCATACAGATTACATTTGTATTTCTACAGAGCCCAAAGGATATATAAAGAGGTATGGAACATTTGCATAACTAATTGTTTAGATAAATGAGATTAGAACTGGCATAGCATTAGATGTGTAGGTGGGGTGAATATGGATAAACACAAAGATTCATATTATAATTAGGCTTCCATTACATATAGTATCTGAAACATGGCTGACAAGATGTATCATAACAATGGTTTAAGGAATTCAGAGCCATGCCTCTGAAAATGTTCACATCAGATCCATGCACTGGATCAGTCAACTGTGCTGAATTAAATTCTTAGCCCTGGAGAATATTTCTGCCATATAAATGAATTATATCACTTTGTCTTACTTTTGTTTAACTTGAATCACCCTCATATTGTCTTCTTGCATACAGCTCCCATGAAGTTTCAAACAGGTTTAAAACCCTATTGAAAAAGTCTAGATATAATCAAGATATCATTTTTATCAAAATTAGTTTTAAATCTTCGTATTTGGAATTAGACCAAAAGAATATCTTTTGAATATTCAGGATCAAGAGAAACCAAGGGCAGTTTTATCTTCTTTAAAGGTGCATACTGGACAGAACAGCACAATATTTGTGGTAAGCTACAGTCCCATATTTACTTCCCCATGATTAAGCCCAATTGAACTCTCTGGCACTTCTAAGGAATAGCTGTCTATAGTACATCCATTGGTTCAGGTTCAGGGAACCAAAATCAAGTCCCTCCCCTGACTCCCCATGGGCCAAATGGCATCTGGACATGTTCATGTTCCCTGATTTCATTGGGTTTTTAGACCAAGGCTTGGATGTGAAGCTTTTCTTACTCAACACATTGGCCAGGGATGAGTTGCTCATTTTCAGCTCTTCCATACGTGGGTGAGGTAGATGAGAAATAAAGTATTGTCAGTGAATGTTTGCAAATGCCAGCCGAGAATGCAACTGGCTTCACATCTCAGTGCTCTACCCCACATGAAGGAGAGGAAGAAGGGGCAAAACCAGGAAGCAAATCCTCAGGGCATCTCATCAGTGAGCAGGGACAGCAGGAATTCTCTTCATACTAGCATTTATTTATTTATTTATTTGATATTTATTTATATATCCCTTTCTCCCAGAAGAGCTTCTAGGGGTTGAGCTTAGTGAGAGGCTTTCCCAAGACCTCTAAAGACCCAGTTAAGCCTTAAGGCCAAAGGTTCCTGCTTATAGGCTGCACTGTGAAACATTTAGTCCATTTTTTTTAATCCAGACAATGGCAGGAGCTTGGTTAACACTGGCTTAACTAAATGGCTGGAAAAAAAACTACAAAAGAGCATCTAATTCTCAAAGCCACCAAAAAAAAAAAAATCTTAAAACGCCCTCAAGTGGCAGTTCTTCTTCTCAGTCTATCTTTATCTTTGAGGAACACTTACAACTGGGATAGATGAATTTATAGAAAAAGCAGTGACATTTTGCTTGCATAACCCGAAATTTTCAACTAAAAAGAATACACCATTTATTCAAAATATTGCCCTGAGCTCATGACGGAGATATGAAAATAAGAGATTGCTACTTACAGTAAAGGATCATTCTAGGAAGGCTGAGAGTAGCAATCCATTAAACCATGGGTTATCCCCTCGTGCCAGTTGATCAAGGCAGGAGATAAATGTTCTAAGCTGTTTCTACCATTAAACTCCCTTTCCCCTCTCAGTTTTGTTCCATAGCCTTGCCTGTTGTCTCATATGACTGCTCCGATTTAAATTACTTGTTCTATGGGGGGGATTGGATTGCTACTTTCAGTCTTCCTAGAATGATCCTTCATGGTAAGTAGCAATCTCTCATTTTCAGGAAAGCCTCAGTAGCAATCCATTACACCATGGGATATACCCAAGCTATACAATATACTGTGGGGAGAGGGGACAATAACTATTCTGACACTACGGATTGAAGAATCTTTATTCAAATGATAACTGTTCTGATGCAAATTTGTCTAACTGCTAATGTCTGATGAAAGTGGTTGGTTCTTTCCACCCTCCCCAGTTGCTCTGCAGGTCTCCTCCAAAGATGCTGATGTTCTAAATGCCATTGTCAATGCCATCAATCTTCTTGAATGTGCCCATACCTTTCTTAGCCTAGGCATGCTAGCACAATCTTAACAGAAATAGATACAACCCTTTATACATCTGGAAATCATGGATTTCAATACTTTACAACCTAATGTCCTCAGGTTGAATGACACAAACAATGCCTCTGTGCTCCTAATTCTCCTTGTTCTATTCATGTATACCTTAATGGTCCATCAAACATCCAATGAATGCCACCTTTTTTCCGTTCTATTAGTAGCATTTTGATAAAAAGTACATAAAGTTATTGTCGGTAACACTGGACTACCCGCCATACACTTAGTTCTGAAAGTTGGGTCTACAGTAAGCTTTACTGAATCCCTTTCAAATATGCACAAATTTGGATTCACCAACAATGCTCCGGTTTCCAATACTCATCTTACTGAGGTGATTGTTCCCAAGAAAAATACTTTAAAAGTTAATAAACGCAAAGCTACTTCCTTCAAAGGTTCAAACAGTGGCAATATAAACTGCTTTAAAACCAATCCTGGATCCCATGTTGGGAATCTATGAACTGTTGTCTTTGCCTGCAGTGTAGCTTCTCTTAAAAAACACTTTATGTCTGAGTGAGCTGACAGAGGTTTCCACTACTTTGGATAATTGTAGCCAGAGCTGCAACCTTTCTCCTTAAAGTATTCAGTCTTAAGCCTTTATCCAAACCATCTTGTAAAAACAGCAGGACATCACCTATCTTAATGCTTTCCAAATCTACAGACTTGTTTCTACACCGATTCTTAAAACTCTTCCAAACCTCAACCAGCTGGCAAGGCAGGAGAAATAAAACTGAGAGGAGAAAGGGAGCTCAATGGTAGAAACAGCTTAGAACATCTATCTCCTGCCTTGATCAGCGAGAGGATAACCCATGATGTAATGGATTGCTACTGAGGCCTTCCTGAAAATGAAAACACATCTGCAATCATCTTCAAGAGTACTCATTATTTATTTGTTCTCCATTGGAGCTCTCATTATTTTTCAGAGTAAGCAATAACAAAGCATTGTTTGCCATTGAGAATTTGAGTAGAAGTTTGATTGACCTGTTTAATTACTCCTCAAACAATCATCTGAAGTCACTGATCATTCAGTGCAATAGAAAATGTCACTTGCTTCCAAAGCAAATCTTTTCGCCTAAGAAAACAGATTTCCGGATATTTTTGGTGCTACAGATTTTTAAACAGCACAATAGCAGCAAATGAGAAGTTTGCTCTTTCCAAATCTCCTGAAAGCCATTAATTCAGGCTAGCTCATTTCTCTTCTATAACTGCAATATTTGCCTGAAGTCTCTTGCTTTGTTTCTCCCATTTCAAATTTCAGACCTATTGCTTCTGTCCTTGTTAAATATAATTTCCACTTTTCTAGTTGTAAGAATGCTCCAGGGCCAGAAAATTATTCATAGGAAGAACTGTGAGAGACAGAGAAAGCAAGTTAA
The DNA here is from genome assembly GCA_030412105.1 of Cyclura pinguis. NCBI lineage: Eukaryota > Metazoa > Chordata > Lepidosauria > Squamata > Iguanidae > Cyclura > Cyclura pinguis. Next base: position 159,815,785 of record CM059603.1, on the reverse strand, counting down.
CCTTTTGACAACGGTTCTACAGAATGTTTACCATGCATCTTTGAAACTTTTCAATATATTCAAAGTTTTGACTATCACTCTATATCCAAATACTCACAGAATACATCTTAGAAACTTTTCAGAAAACACTGAAATCTTGAAACATTGCCCTATCCAAATAAGTTCAAAAAATACATCTTTGAAAGTTTCCAAAACATTCAACCTCTGAATATTGTCCAATCCAAATGAGCTCATAAAAGAGCCATTCCCTCTCAAGTTCAAGTGTGAGTCCTGGAGTTTATGAAGTCAAAGTAGCAGCAGCCAAGCTGAAGAGGAAACTACAATCAGGTCCAGTTGTCTGAAGTGCCTTTCCCCACCCCCAAGAAAAAAAATATTGTGCAAAAAACCAAAAACCTCTAAAAGCAAGCAAAGAACTCCAAGCAGCCTTATAGAATGTAGAACCAAATAGGAATAAATTATCCTGTATCAGAGATGAGCAAAGCCCAGGGTCCAATTTTCCATCACCAGGGCTGACACCAGGGGTGAAAATGCAGACAGAATCACTCAGAAAAAAAAAATGTAAATGGCCAAAGATCATTTTTGGTTTGGTAAATTGTGGCAGGGTGTGAAAGACCCTGCAACTCTTTTTAATGAGAAAAATAACAGCATCTGAAGACTTCTGGGTATTCAAATCATTTTTTTCCCCCAGCAGTGTCACCGGTAAGCTCTTACAAGGGCTTAGGAACTGTCAAGACACCTTGGAACACATGTCGTTCACAGGTAACCCTATTTTTGAACCCATGGCTGACTGACTAGAATTACACAACACTGAAATTTTCCATTCCCATGATCTAGAGCAGCCCTCACCAGATGCAAAAATGTTAGAAACCCAGAAATATCTAAAATAGAAGTGGCCAGCCATACATCTTTCGGTCCTGTACCTTGTTTATGCAAAACTACCACTGCTAGATCCTTCTAGTAGTAGAATTTTTTTCTGAAATTTTTTTCCAGTAATATCAGAGCACCCAAGACAATACTGAATGGGAATATGCCATACCGTAACCTATAACCAAAATTCACAGATGCTTAAGTCCCATTATACATTATACTTTGAGTGCCAATTTTTATGTAGCCAAAATAGCACTGCCAATTAATCAGGTGCATGATCTTATTCTGGGGAACCTCAAGGTCTGGAGAAGTGCAAAAATCTTTCAGAAGAAAGCTCAATTGTATGTTGGGGAGGAATACTCAGAATAGCCCAACTACTGAACAACTGCCAATTAATTTCTCTCTTGATTGCATTAACACTTAAGTGTTCCAAACTTATCATGTAGAACCAGCTTTGGATGCCCAGCTGAAATATTATGAGTCCTCTAAGACTAGATAGGCAAGGCTTTCTTCATTCAGTTCACAGGGTAATACTACACCCTGTGAGATAGATACATTTCTTTGCAATACAGAAAAAGTCAAGCTACTTATTGCCACTATGGCTTCCTCCTACTCACAATATGAACTGAATCCTCTAGGGTCACCCAAAAATTAAATGCGCTATCCAGTCATTATATGTCATTATACACCACCATTTGGATGCTAAGAAAGCACAAATTTAAAACTGGAGAAATAAGCATGTGCTCCCTGAACTGGACAGGTTTGAAACTGCTTAGGTCTGGCTGGGTTACACAATCATTTTATTTTATGAAATGGTGTTTCTTTACAAAAGTGAATCACAAAATGGTACACTGAACGTATAATCTGGAATTTCACAATGCTGCATTTACTCTTGTTATAGATAGTAGGTTTTCTACAGAGATATCATAAAAACATTTTTATAACAGATATATGAATATTAGTTTAAATCTGCTATTACAGAAATAAGGAAGAGATTTATTAAAAATAACACATATCCAACATTTGGATTACAAAATTTCAATAAAGAAATATAGTCATATGTAATTCTTTTCAGTTTTCAAAGTAAGATTTATTTTATTTTTAAAAAATTAATTTTATGTTTATATTTTTGTACACAACGTAAATATTCCCCCCAAAACATAAAAAGATACCTGAGAAAATACAACATATACAGCATTAAGGTAAGAAAACTGACATTTTCAAGACAACTGAAAAGATTAAAGGACAGCTCAGCCTAAGGAGGATTTATGCTGTCAAAAGGTGCAACAGCTGGTGGGGGTGGTATTGGAGGTGGGGGCGGTGGAGGTAGAGACAGCAGTGATAATAAAGGATCACATATATTCTGAGTATACCCAGGAGGCCACCCCCAGGTTACAGATTGTTGGGGGGGTGGAAAATTTGCTTCATTATTCACAGTTTCAAATGTTGGGGGAGGAAAGGAATACTGATGTCTTCTCAAACTCTCTGGCCTCTGCTGCTGACAAAATGTTGAAGGTTTCCACGGTTCAGCACAGCGAGAAGAATAATGTTGTGGAGTCCTTGCCTGATGTCTGAAAAAGCGTGGAGGAGCAGAAGAATGTGGGAATCTTCCTCTTGAAAAGGTGGGATGAGGTTCTCCTCTACAATACCCACCTGAATAATCTGAAGGATACTGTTGTCTGGGCTTATAATTAATTCCATTCTCATCTACAGAAAGAGGAGAGAAAGAAGAGTGAATAGCACTTATTATTTGGGGTTGTGTGAAAATATGTGTACCACCTCCAATGACAAAGCAGCTGATGCTAATTTTTGAAGGCTATAATGCATTGGAGCCCCACTACTTTCAGTCTGCCACATAGTGCCCATGTTCTCAATATCACTTTTATCTCTCAAACAGCATCATCTTTTTTTCTTTAATTTAGAGTTCACAGATGTGAAAGCACACAGGGAAAAGAATATGTGAATGGTCAGTCAAGCAGTAATCAGCGAATCCATACGAATGGGAGGTGAGGAATGAAGAGCTGTATATGAGAACTGTTCTAAGGTCTGCTGGTTGCCTCAATGAAGCCAAGGATGAAACTTGGAAGAGATAACTGAGCAGTCCAAGTCCATAATCCTTTCATTCAACAAAATAATTATTACAAATGTAATACAGAGAGGGATAAAAGTAATAATTTAGGCCACATTTGGGCAATTTTCTGAGGTGAGGGCTGCAACCCAAAACTAAAAATTCATTCAAATTTATTGCCACAAAATGTATCCCAAAATGCCTTAGAGGACTTGGGGGTCACTTGGGGGCACCCAAGGCTGCTTCAGACCCAGGAGAGGCCCCTTTTTCAACCAGAAGTGATCTGGCAAGTAAACTTCCAGGTCATTTCCTATTAGAAAAAAAGGCCCCCCCCCGCCCCCATAGTAAAAGAGCCCAGAAGAGAACCAAAATATGGCAAATATGCCTGGAGGGGAGCGTGGAGGGAGGGATAACTTGTTGCAAAAAATGGGAGGTGTTAGGGGCTGCATATAGCCTGCCGGCCAGACTCTTCCCACTCCTGACCTAGGCTGGTGCCTGCCCTAAGTCTTCATGCACTTATACATCCTGGGTCAGCACTGTCTTTAGTATTTTCAAGGAAAAGAATCCCACAAACTCCTCTGGCATGTCATTTCACTTGCTGTCCTCTGATGTGCGTAATTTGATTAGGTAAAGAATAAAGCACACTTAATGTGGTTTCAATACTCTCTTTTAAATGAAAACTCATTAGAATACTTTCATTTTTACAGTATCATGTACTTCTCTTAAATTGTTTAATTTAAAGGAGAAGGCACTGAAAACTGTAGACACACTGATTTATAGCACATCAAGCAATGCATGATGTGTTGCATTTGCTCATTCCTATACTTCCAACAGAGCTTAACTGTCTTCCACTGAAACCTCCAGTATCACAATAACCATCTGTAGAATCACTTGACTAATACTGTCCTGGTATCCACTCAATGGTACTAGTGAACCTTGTGGCATCAACAAATTAGCAACTCTATCACGGCACAAACTTCCATTTACTGCACCTGATGGGAACTGATATTCCATTAATACAGTAATCCCTAGGCAAAACTGTTCTTTTTGAGCATTTTTAGCTGGTCTGTGGGACCAACTTTCATTGTAACAGCTACTTACTACAATCTTGTTGTGATCTGAATTTCTTTCTTCTTAAATTCTGAGATTTCTTCTGTTGCTTTGCTGCTTTCTCTTTTTCATCATCACTAAAGTCTAAAGCCTGTATTAGAATACTTCAAGTTAAAAAAACCTGATAAAGGGCCTGATAAAAATGTGAATATTTACATTTTACCAGTTATTAGAGCAGATAAACAAGGATATATGGAAGCTCAAATCATGCAGTGAAGTTTTGGAATATGGGTGACATCCAATATCATACTGACGGAAAGGAGGCCCAACAGAAAATGAATCTCCCATTCATGAAAGATGCCACCACCTGGTTTTTGAGGATCCTCTTCGAGACCACTCCAACCAGAAGGATCCCACAACCCACTTATTATTTACTGGAGGTTCTGGGAGTTGTTTGGGAAAGTGACGATGAGATACTTTAGTTTTCAAGGGTTCACATCCACCAGCACAACATTTGTCACTACCTTACTACCATTGCTATATTATTTGAAATAGTCATATATGACTGGAAGACTGCTTATATAAGATTCCATGAAGAAAATGATACTGATCATGCACATTTCCTGGATTTTTTACAGGGTAAGTACAGTTAGATGTCAGAAAGCCCTCCCAACTTTTGGCAGTCCACATCCATTTTCCAGCCTGTCCTCCCCATAAGAGGAAAAAAAATGACTTGACTGACAGTGAGAGAGAAGACGAGAACACATAGCTGCCAGCTATCTAGAATGCTTTGTTTGCAAAGCAAAGACTCTTCAGAACAGTGGCTTGACAAACTGCTCGTAGGACCCCAGAAGAAAGCAAGACATTTTTAAAGAGGCAACAAACACACTTCCTTTGCCCAAAAAAGACAGGAGGCAAAGCTTCAGCTTTTCTTCTGCTCCCAACAAGGAAAGTGTGGCTACCCAATCTGTTTTATTATGAAAGGTTTGCTCCTGGGTCTCCTGGAAGAAAGGCAGGTATTTCCAAAAAGGAAAAACCTGTTCTTTCTCTACTTGGAAGAGATGATACACAGCTGCTGGCTCTTTTTAGTATGTCTTACTTTCAATGGCACAGAAGAGGAGGGACAGTCTGCCACCAAATTTTGGCAGCAACCTTCAATGGCCAAAATAAGGCTTATTGAGATGGAGAGAAGGCAGGAGGCGAACTGGGAAGCACTGGGAAACAAATAGGAGTTTTCGTGGTTGTGCACAATCTGTAGGTCACAGAATTAGTGGAAAGAGCTTTCTCTGTTATATAAATGGAGGAGCACCTTAAGAGTCAAGGCAATGTACTTTCTTACTGTAGATCAGGGATGGGAATCATGTGGCCATCCAGATGTTGAAAGACTACAAATCCCAGCAGAACCAATGGTGAAGTACAATGGGCTTTACAGTCCAATAACATCTATCCCTGCTATACATAAGCAAACTTTAAAACTCTTCAGAGACTGAAGAACTTTACATTCAAAAATGAGAATTCAAAATAATATTGAAACAAGGAATCTATGGAATTCAAAGTATTCCCTGAAAAGAGCCAAAGATGTAGACACAATTTGTAAACAAATAACACAGCAAGTTTTTCTAAGAGAAGTACTTCATTTTTTGAGATTAAAAATCTAACACAAAACTACAGATACTTGTTAAGTGATTTTTCTCTACGTGCAGAACTCCTCAAATATAATTCAAGTGCACATTAAACTTATACATATTTAAGTGTAAATTCATCACACAAAGGATGTTCCTTACTTCTGGAGGTGGTTCTTCATCATTCTTCCATGATGCATCAGACCCTTTCTCTCTACAAAATGAGACAAAGAAAAAAAGACCACAGGCTCAACACTAGCTGCACATGTCATTTATTATTATCCATTTGGGAGTCTTCAGAAAGAATCATATCCAAAACCCAAGTAGTACTTAAAGTCTGAACAATGTGGGATCAGTTATCCAAGAACTTGCCAAAATCCTAGGAACATATTTGGGTGCTGATTTTTAAGGATTTCATGGGTGAAGAAACAGCAGGGGAAATGAGTAACAGTTTTCAAATATTTCTTCTGTGAGAGACACTACCCCATACTAAAAGAAAATTAAAATACGCCCTGCAATTACCCAGAGCATGAACTAGATGCCAATGGTTCAAGTATCCCCTTGTCAACAAATGTGCTAGAGGAACTTAGCCCATATTCAGTACTTCAGATGTATTCCTTCAAGTTGTTTCTGGCTTATGGTAACCCTAAGGCAAATCTATCACAAGATTTTCTGGGCTGAGACTGTGTAATGAGCTCAAGTTCACTCAGTGGGTTTCCGCAGCCAAGTGGAAAATCAAGCTCTGATCTTCAAGGTTGTACTCCAATGTTCAAACCACTACGCTAGTTCAGTGTAGTGACACAGACACTAGACACAGCAGGTCTGAACAGCTTGCAGTAAACTTACAGCTTCTGTAGAAGTTAAGGAAAAGTACATGGGATAGCACAAGTGAAGGGTTAGGTAGACTTCATGAGACACTGATCTCTAGAGGAATAAGACTTTGGGTCACTTTTAAACAAGATGGAAATATTGTGTCTCTTATTTCTCACCTTTATCTACACTGATGCATGTGGACTATAGAATGAATTCCAAATTAATAGACTATTTTTAAATTGTACTTATTTTTCAAAGCTGAAATATATACAGATTCCTAGTAATATAACACATTAAGATGTTTGTTAAACCACGGGAATTCATGAAGTTATGTTACATCAAGGGGAAGAACAGAAGTGGTTAAAAAGGTAAAAATTTAGCAGAACCTGATAAGAAGTCTACTCTGACTCATTCAAAACTAAGGTAAAATAGACTTTTAGAAAAGCAGTTACTCAGCTTACATACAACCTTTCATATCTAAACAGAAGTTGTGCACACTGCCAAAGCAGTAAGATGAACTAACATTAAGGAGGGAGCCTTATACATGTTCCCTCTAAGAGAACTCTATTTTAACTCAAATTGCCAGGGGCTGATTCAGTTAACAGCCAAACATATAATCTACGCATATCCTTCATAGAGACACAGAACTCCATGCACACTCATGAAGGAAAAGCATGATGGGAATAAGGAAAGCCATATAGACAGTCCATACCTTGTGATGACCCTTTGTGCTTCTCCATACATATTTGTGTGACAATATGAAGTGGGTCAGGGAAGCAGCTGGAAGCCTTGGAAGACTAGACATTTTCAGAAAATAGCTTCTCATAAAGTGAAACAAAGCTATTTCCAATTGATTTGGCAAAGGAACTACTTCCTCTTTATTTCAGACAAGGTTAGGTGTCTTATGGGAGAGAAATTCAAAATATAACTTAAAGTTCTTACTGAAATCACTTCAGTATAGGCAGAACATATGAATTATGTTCCAGGACAATTTTTTGATCTTTTGATGTAACAGAAGACAAAACCCTTTACCACAACAAGAGCTGTATCATTCTATACCAAAATCGCAGCTACAATGAAAAAATGTTTACAGAGAAACAAACTAAGGATCACCAGGTAATTAGTCTTACAAATTGAAAGTTTTGTTTACATATGAGAGTGTACAGATAATTTTGATATCCGAATGCATATTAAAAACAGATTTCTAAGCAACAGGGTTCTAAAACTTTTAAAGTTGAGGCTTTCAAAGAAAAACATTTATAGAGTCTGGACTTACTGTTTCAATTTTTCTGGAAATATATACTGGGTGAAGCTCTCAACCGATGGAGCAAAGTACACAGCATCATGTATTTTAATACCTTTCACTTCAATATGTTCAGGACTGTTAAACTGTAGTACATAAAATGGATGAGACACAGGACCGAATACCTCAAAGACCTGCAAGACAATAAATATTATAGCTTGAAGAAACAGAACAAGTTCTATAACTACAGGGCATACACATATACCCCATTGGGAGGGCAAACAAGTCAAGAGAGGAACTCATCATAAAAGGCCATAAAAAGATTCCTCCAAGCTTTGAAAGATAGTTTCAAACTTAGTATTTCTGGAACAACTTCAAGAAGGATTTTAAAGGACATAATCTTTTTTCCTCTTAAAAAAAAGGAAGAATGCTACCAAAAAGACAGGTTTCTTAAAACCTAAAAAATAATAAACAGAGAAGGTACACATGCAGAGATATTACTTGGTTATATTGGTGTATGTGCCTTCAAATCATCTGAGAACCCATGATGATCCCATGAATTTCATGGGGTTTTCTTAGGCAAGCAATACACAGAGGTGTTTTTCCAGTTCCTCCTGAAATATAGCCTACAGCACCTGGTATTTGCTGGCAGCCTCCCACCCAAGTACTAACCAGGACTGACCCTGTTTAGCTTCCAAGATAAGGCTGCATGTGGCCTGTGGACTAAGGATCTGGTGCCTTCAGGGACAAAGTATAAAACCAGGCCCATCACTTTATTAAATGTAAACATTTAAAATGATGCAATTACAGATCTCAGATTGTGTCACATATTCATCTACATCTTTCCCATCCAAATCCTCTCTCACCATATACACCGCTTTTGATGTAACTGAATTAAAAATTAAGGACTGCAAAGTCACCTACTACATGAGGAGTAGGGCAGAAGCACACATCTGCTCCCATATGATTTTGGGGGATGGGAAAATCTAGGCCTCAACATGCACACATTTGTAAGGGGTGAGATGACACTGCCACATAGTTGTTATTCAGCAGACTCTACGTTCTAGTCTGGACTGCACCTTACATATTGCATCCAGTTGAAATTTTACAGATCTTGCCTTCACTGTCAAGAAATGCCTTAAGGACCCATTCAACAGTGAAGACTTTTCTTTATTTATTCACATAAGGATTTCTATCCTGTCCTCAAGGAGCACATTTGAACATCACTCACAATGGGGGTGTTTTCAAAAACCAGATTGAACTTTAGAATAAAAGAACCAGTAAGCTCCCTGGAACTAAAGCCTTGTCCCTCATCTCTTTGTGAAAATAAAGTGGAAGCAGGAAGATCTTCTCTGCACTTCTCTAAATATTTTATTGACAGAGATTTAGAGCTTAGTAAACAAGCAAAACTGAACTCCAATTTAGCAAGGAAGTCACATACTTATCCCCTGAAGTACGTGCTAGTTATGTGTCCTGTGAAGAGCTCTGAAGCAATGCTTTGCTGTATGCCTTCCAGCCATTTCCTACGTATGGTGACCCTAAGGTGAATCTATCACAGGGTTTTCTCAGGTTGAAACTATGTGACATGCCTAAGGTCGCACAGTGGGTTTCCATGACCAAGCTGGAAACTGAACCTTGGTCTTCAAAGTCACAGTCCAGTGCTCAAACCACTACACCACGCTGGCTTCTGGATATGCTGTGTAACTTGCCATTCAGCAGAGTTTATACCATCTGGTATATACCACTATAGCTGGTATAAAATCTATCGAATGGCAAATTACATTGAGTATCTGGATGACTAGTGATTAATTTCAACATCTTAAAAAAAATGAATTATTTTTAAAGAAATGCAATAATCTTCTGATTAAACTTCTTACACTCAGAAAAGCACACAACAGTCATGGGGTCTATCAGAGTTGCTATTACAAGTAATACTGACAACAGAAACAAATCATGAAGCACCTATAACCTAAGCTGTTCATCTGAACTCTAACCTTCTTTCTTTCTAAGGTAAATCCAATGTCAGTCCTACTCAGAGCAGACCCATTTAAATTAATGGGAATTCTAAGCTGCAAGCAGTTTAAGTCCAGTTGATTTCTATGGGTATACTCTAATTAGGACTATTATATTTAACTCTCTGCTGTCATGTAAAAATTTTTCTCTAGCAAACTCTACTATTACAGGATTTTCCTAGTCTTAACTTTCATCTGTTTTGATCTTTTGCAAGTTTTTGTGTTGCCAAAAGGTTCCTTCCTAAACAATATATCAGGACAACGGATTTATGACACTAACATCTGCACCTCTTAAGTTATGCTTGTCTACGCACCCACCTCAAAAAACCCTCTGAAGGCCCATAGGAATTAATTAGTAAAAACATGTAGAAAACTATCATGTCCAAAACATAAAGAGGCAAAGGCATTATATCCACATGATCTGCTCACCTTTCCTACTGAATGACGATCATCTCTGAAAAGCACAGTATCTTCATTTACAGGGGGCAGCCCTTTCTGGGACTCAATAATTACTAGAAGGAAAATATTATAATACTGAAAATGTTTTGGCAATTCTTTCAAAAGGAAGATAAAAGACACTATATCTACTAAATTTGTATTCATTTCAGGAATAAGTTTACCATAACAGCTTTTAATCCTAAAGTTAACTGACCGATTAAGCATGCTATTAATCAGAACATTTCCTTTTTCTATACAAGGACTCAAACCAACACTGAGAACTAACATAACCTATACCAATTCCACATAAAAACATTAAATGCTCTGTTCAAGAACTCCAGCTGGTCTCCCCTACCAAAAGGTGAAAAAAAATGTCATGATTGACAGTGAATGAGAAGACAGGGAACATACAGCTGCCAGCTATCTAAAACACTCTGTTTGCAAAGCGAAGACACTTCAGAACATTGGCTGGGTAAACTGCTCCTAGGATCCCTGGAAGGAAGACATTTTTAAAGAGGCAACAAACACTTCTTTTGCTCAAAGAACGAGAGGAGGCAAAGCTTCAGCTTTTCTTCTGCTCCCAGCAAGGAAAGGTGGTTACCCAACCTGTTTTAATATGAAAGGTTTACCACTGGGTCCCCTCAAAGCAAGGCAGGCATTGGAAAAAGGAAGCACCTGCTCTTTCCCTACTTGGAAAAAATGAAACACAGCTGTGGCTGCAGCACAAAGCAGGAAGGACAGCTTGACACCAACATTTGGTGACAACCTTCAACAGCTAAAATGAAGCTGACTGAGATGCGGATGAGACACCAGGGAGAACTGGGAAGCACTAGAAAGCCAGAAACAGGGGGTTTTGGTGGCTGTATGCAGTCTGTGGGCCACTGAATTTCCAGAGAAAAACAGCCCTCTCCATTATACAAATGGAGGATCACCTTAAGATCCAAGGCAATGTACTTTCTTGCTACAGACCAAGGACAGCAATTTTGTTGCTTGGACTACAAGTTCTGAAGTGTGGCATATACTGAACTGAAAACTGCAATAACAGTGTATTTGTAGGCATACAAAAAAATGTTGCCTACTTTTATATACCTACTACTAGTACAGCAGCAACATAGTGCAGGTAGTTCCATACAGGCCTAGCAGGGATCCCCCACGGGCTGGGGAAGTGACAAGAAGGAAGACAAATGGAAGAGGCAGTAATTCATCTAAATGGACATGCCATAATTTAGCTATCTGTGTCCAAAAATATTCTACTAGAGTTGGAGCAACAAGAGCTTGAGATTCAAGCCACATAAGCTCAATGGGTAGCCTTGGACAAGCCATACTCCCTCAGCCTCAGAAAAAGGCAAAGGCAAACCCTCTCTGAACAAATCTTGCCTAGAAAACCCATGACAGGGTCACCTCGGGGTCACCATAAGTTAGGAACAATGTGAAGGGAAACAATAACCTCAAAAAAAAAATTCCTCTGTTGAATAGTTTTTCATTTGAGTCCTTTATGACGGACATGGGACTGACAAAAGATCTATAAACATGAGTGTTTTCATACTGCTGGCAAGCACTTACAATATAAAACATACACAGCATAGAACAGAACAAACATGTCTATATTGCTGGGTAGAAGTAAAATAAATTTAACTTTTATAGATCTTGTTGAGTAACATGCTGTTGTTATGTGTCTTCAAGTCGTTTATGACTTATGGTGACCCTATCATGAGCTTTTCTTGGGCTGAACGCATGTGATAGCCACAAAGTCATGCAGTGGGTTTCCATGGCCAAGCAGGGAATCAAATCCTGGTCTCCAAGGTCATAGTCCAACATTCAAAATACCTTTGAATAAAATGTTGATGCAGTGTAACATTTAAACATAACATATAATAAACAGGTAACAAATAGGTTCAGCCTCATTTTTTTCCTTACAACCTCGCTTTGAAAAATAGCTGGTATTCAGCTGGTATCTGAATACCAAATCTGTTTAATACTTGGCAAGCAACCCCGTGCCAGATTTCATGCTTTATCATAAGGTGCATAATTCCTGTATATTTTTCAGTGAATTCATCCCACTATCAGATCAAGTTGCTAAGAAATTATCATTAGACCATCATTAATACCCACCATGGTTCCTATTATTACTTTATCATTGTTTATTGCTACAATTTAAAAAGCTGTATTGCTTCCTTAGATTGCAGTTAGCTTTAGCAGATGTTCCCAGAAACACACAAGATTGCTAAAACTCTCCATTAAGGATGACACTGACTAGGATGAGAAGTGAAAAGCTTCAAGAAAAGCACATTATCTCCACTATGATGACACATCAATATACAAGTAGGGAGTAATGCAATTAATGGTGAATAATACCAAACTAAACTGTTAGCTATCTTGCATACGAATTGCATACTGTTCTGACAGACTTTCCTTTAAACTCCTGAAGCATGCAACACTAAGTAATATTATTTATTTAAAAATACATATAAGGCAGATGATCTGAGGATCATTTAATAAAAACTTCCAGTTATCTAGCAAAAAATTAATATTCACTGTTGGGGAAGCAAGAAATGTTTGCAACATTTATTAAGACAAATTCATTTCCTGAAGGAAGTCATACACCTGAGGCAGTATAATGTCCAATTAAATATTCACATTCATACATTCCTTCATATAGACTCTACAGTACAGCTAATACAACACATAAATCCCATCCTGAACAGAGCTGCATCAAATGAATCAGACAGAAAGAAGGAGACATTTTGCAACATGTTTGTAACTCACTAAGCCAACAGCAAGCTCTCTTAACTACATTCCATCAGAAAGGTTATAGTTTGAAACACCACACTGCCAAAGAATAAAAAAAGCTTGGAGCTATAACCAAATGGAAGATCTTGACAAAGCTTTATGTAATGACTGTACAGCAATGAAATTCTAATTTGTTCAAAATATTTCTGACATATAAATTCAAATATTTTCTAATTTTTAGCACATATACTTTTCTTTCACAGCAAGAATACTCCACACCACCAGTTTATCAACTCCAAAAGTACAACTGGAATTCAATTTTCATTTATCTGTATTAAACTAATCAAAGAGTACTGGATCAAAATAGAAGATCTGAGTCAGAATACTTTTTTTTTACAGTAGTTATTACTGGATAAGGTGTTTCTGATGGGAGCTCTCACCAATATTATGCTTTCAAAAACACAGCTGTCTTTGAAAGGCACACACCATTAGGCCTAAAATGGAGTTGATTGCTTTGTAATCCTAGTTAAAAGTAGGACAAGTATATAGTACAAATATGAAAAGTATGGCATACAAAGGAATCTTGTAGCATCTTTGAGACTAACTGGGAGAAGGCAGTTTGTTGCATAAGCTTTAGTAGGCAATTAGTTTCATCAGATGCAAGAAGCAGATGAAGCAAACTGTGCCCATCACAACTTATGCTACAAATTGCCTTCTCCCAGTTAGTCTTAAAGATGCTACAAGATTCCTTTGTATGCCATACTTTTCATATTTGTACTACATAGCTGTCCTACTTTTAACTAGGATTACAAAGGAATCAACTCCATTTTAGGTCTAATGGTCTGTGCTCATGCCTGATTTACATTTTGCGTATAGAAAGTCTTTGAAAGACCAGTTACTATTGTAGAATCAATCCATAATGAGCAGAGTATTTCAAAGTAAGACTCGGACAATCTGATGTATTCTGCTTTCTTTGGAACATATTCTACTGCAGTCAGCAGCGTTTTTCTTTCAAGAGACCTAGAGAAACTGAAGTGGCAAACTTGTGTGTGGCCTGTACCAAGGGAACTCATAGCAACAACAGGTACAGAAGGTATTCTGTACAGAACAGGTATTCTAATTAAATATAGATATTTTTTGTGAATTACCATGTACCAAATGGCAAAATATTTAGTTCCATTTATAGTGGCAATTCAGTCCACTCAAAGAATGTTCCTTCAATACAAACAAAGTAGCATGCTTCTGAGCCAGGGTGGTACAGTGGTTTGAGTACTGGACTACAACTCTCAAGACCAGGATTCAAAGCCCTGCTCAGACACAGAAACCCACTAGGTGAGCTTAGGTAAGTCACACTCTCTCAGACTCAAAGGGAGGCAAACAAATCTTGTCAAGGGAATACCACGATAGGTCTGCCTTAAGGACTCTAAGTCAGAAACAACTTGAAGGAACACAACAACAAACAACATGCTTCCTATAAACTATCATACATCAAATATTTCCAAATAAATCCCGTTTCAGATTTGGAAGAATCACCAACTCTTTTTTTTTTCACCTCACTGTATCATTATGGGCTATAAGTGATTTCTAGGGATTCCAGAAGCTGTCCAATTTATCAAAAATAAAAAAGATCTGGTGCATGTTGCTCCAAGGACTCTTCCTTGCCACGAATTTGTTGCTGCAACTTAAACACTTTTCCTATAGGACACTTTCAGCATGTATTGTGATGAAATTTTCAAAATTATTCAACATGGTTATATAAATAAGCACTGAAATCTTCACAGCACTATAATATGAATCAGACTACCTGACAGTCAATAAGCAACCCAAAATGCTGATAGGAGAAGACTTTTTTTTAAGACTAATCATTCATGATTTCAGAAAAAGCTATAGGTTTATAAGAAGGGAGAGAAAAAAGGAAAATACATGCTATCACATGCTTACCTTGATGCCCAATGATGCTAGAAACCTTCCCAAAAGGCATCAGTTCAACAGATTCAGGCAGAATTATTTTCACATCTTCAATACTAAGTGGTTCCTGCTGGATAAACAGTTTATGATTAATTGCCACCTTAAGTAACTATCCTGAATAATCCATTTATATTTGTTGTGTGACATGCCTGTTTTCTCCGACCTAAACCACACCCAAAGTTAACTGTAAGCACACTGATACACACTATGCCTGAGGAAAATCAAGATATAAGAGGGCTCTTCAGACTAGCTCCTTCCCAATCCTTAGAACTGTCAAACACTGCCCATGCACAGGGGGCTCCAATCACTTGAGCCAAGAGCTGGTAGTGCAAGGCAAGAGATGCTACAGCACATGACCATGTCTAATGGGGTAATTTGGCATTGGCTAACATTAACCTGGGACTCCAAAAGATCAACAGGGCAATGGGAGCAACAGCTTGTACTAAAATAAAATGTGTTCTCAAAGCCCTTGCAATCTCAAAAGCAAAAAGAGTCCCTTGGATAACTGTAGCTCACAGGCTCTTTCTGATACAAGAAAAGCTTTTTCACTTTTTGTTCTTTTGGGAAAATAAAGGAAAATACTCATAAGAAACCAAAGAGAACCAGCAATTCCAAGGTGGTTCCATTTTAGTGTGGTTGAGGACAAAACTGACTGTTACGAGTAAAGGACAAGGTACTGTAATCCAAGATTTGAGGCAGAGACAATTGAATCTTCTATTCACTAATTATCCCTTGCAAATACCAACTTTCAAGGCTGTTTCTACATGCTGCTTTCTCAACCAGTTTCTAAAATCTAAAGAAAAATAGCTGAAAGTCTTTGGTACAAGCATCTGAAAGAAAGAATCAACACACACAGGAGGGTTTAAGTACCCTTCACTTCAACCCTTCCTCCCCTGTTGTTTATCCCTCTGCCCAGATGTTTCCATCACCTTAAAGAGAACAGGTTAGAATCATACATTTTTCCAAGGAAACACCAATTTTGCCTCGCAACAACAAAACAGAAGATTCTTAGACAAATTTACCTGAGACAGTTCACCATTTTTTGTAGTACTGCAAGAGTTATCTTCATTCTTATTTTGCTGATGACCATCATCATCTTCAGACAGCATTGGAAGACAGGAAGAAGAGGAGGAGTCAGATGATGAACTGTCTGTATCGGTATCACTGCACAAGAGTGAAATTTTATTTTTCAACATATATCTTCCCACAGTGTACAAATCATTCCTTAGATAAGTTATTTGTACCATGAAAATAAAAACAATGTGGTCATAAAAGCCCTGTTACGACAGCAAGCACAGAGCCATCAACTTGGTCATGGTAGCCTACTAAGATTTATGCTCGCCACTAAAAAAGGGAAGAAGTCCTAACTTTGGAAGTACTTTGCACAACTCTAGGGACATGCCCTTTCTTCTTAGTTCCAAGCTTTTGTGGGAGGCAGGGTTTATCCTTGACACTTTGAGCCTTGGAAAAGTTTAGTAACAAGCAAGATACTTAGGAGGTAGTCAATTTTTAAAGAGCAAGATCACCCTAAAAGCACTGAAAAAAGTTATATTATTTTTTAAAAAGTTTTCAAAGGTTCATTAAAGCCTCATCCTTCTTTAAGACTCTGAAAAGCAGGGGTCCCCAGCACAGTATTCATCGGTAGTAAACATACTTGTCTGCCCCACAAGTGGTATTTTGTTGTGCAAAATAAGCAAAAATATTCTTAGTATTATATTGGTCCTACAGAAGAGACACATAGCAAGTAACGCCAAAGGCAAAACACAGAAAAATGTAACTCTTCAAGCCCAAAGGAAATTTAAAAAAAAAATTATAAAATGTGGTGGTTCCTACCAAATCAAGCTGAGTGTGCCCCAACTGCTATTTCAGTTTTACTTCACAAACTCAAATGCTAAGTACCATTTGTGTCATCAAGCATTTCTGAATTCCTGTAACACCACCAGCATAATTGCTTTGGGAGCAACTGGGCCCAACAATGTAGTTAATGGCAATTACATCAGAAAATGGGCAGAGAACTCCAAACTCCAGAACATTTATGCATGCGCAGCACAAAATTGTCTCTTCAGTCAACACACTGAATGGACTTACCATGAAAGCCAGATAATTTTAAGCAACAAATTTAAATAATGATCAGAGGTAAGTGGATAAATCTACATTCCAGGAAAGTTCATGAAGGACCCATATCTGTCTGCATAACTCAGCTTCTCTATGTTCTCAGTTCAAATAACTTTCTAGTCCTTGTAGCATCTTACATTTACTGCAGTAGGTTACCAGTGCATGCTGCAATCTCAGTCACAAAATGAACTGCCTGAGATTCTCAGCAATCCAGTACTAGAATTTCAGTGCTTCCCAAAACTGCTTTATTTCATTATTTGCATATTTATACTACACCAAAATATGCAAAATGATTATTCTTTCCACTATTATATCCTTGAATATAAATTTGGGGGTTACCTTATATCATTCAACCTTTTAAAAAGTGCACTAAGTACACATATCTAGCTATGCCATTCCAAGTATACTACAAAGCAAATATCACTTTTACGTACGTTCAGATAGAAATAGTGCAAAGGCCCCATAGCAACAAACATCTTGTTTCTTGAATTTATACACAACTATTGAGCAGTGCAAATGGTAACAAACTTCTTCAGAACAAGGAATAAGAAAGGCTCTTATTGGCTATGAAGCAAACAATCAACTACTGAAACAGGAAAAATAAGATACAGAAAGTAAAATGTTCAAATGACCTGTGCCCTTTTTCCGTGAAGAAATGGAAACTCCACTCAAATTGAAGCTATGCAGTTTAAAGTCTATGCTAATAAAAGAGGGTACCTTCAGTCATATGGTCAGTAAAAAGTTAAGCAAAAGGTCTACGTGAGTATAAACTTTCAGTAAAAAAAAAAATTTAAAGACCAAAGTGCCTGCTCAATTTGCTGTGGTAACTAAAGAAGTTTTCATGCTTGTATGCAACTTGGATGTCCTGTGTTAATATTGACAAGGAATGCGAACTTTTAAGCCAGTTTACCAACTTCCCTGTATTTTACTGGAATGAAGGGCACCTACGTTTTTCAACTAAGCAAACAAGTGAGCATCACTTTAAAATATTTGCATCTTGCTTCCAATTTAAATACAAGCATTCAAACACGGTTTTCAGCAAAGAAAAAGAGGTTTAATAGATTTGTTTATTTAATTTACACCCCGCCTTTCTCCCAGCACGAGACTAAAGGCTAAATGGTTGTCCATGCGTATGTTGCTTACCATACATATTTAATAAGCTGCCGGGAGAGGGAAACAGAAATAGCCCTTCCACTGAGAACCAGCAAAGACGTCGCCAGGGAAGTTACCCACCTTTCGGACGAGGATTCTGACTCGGAGGAAGAGGTGCCGCTGCTGCTACTATCGCCGCTGCCTTCCATCACCGACGCCGCCTCCTGTCCACGTCCCAGAGCCGCCGGCCTCCGCTCCGAGGCCAGCGCCGTCGATGTGCAGTCCGGCTCGTGCGGATCCAGCGGGGAAGGGGAGCTGTTTGGATCCAGGCCCAGGCTTCCTCCCTCGACGGGGCCGGCATCGCTTTCTCCTTCAGGACCTGCCTCCCGGCCGCCGCGAGGCTTCTCCTCCGGACGCGGCTCCCCTCCCTCTCCGAGGTCCCCTCTTGGCCCCGTCCAGCCGCTGTGAGAAGACAAGGAGCCGTTTCCGAGCGGAGGGGGACCCTCTTCCGTCGCAACTTCCCCGGCTGCGGCGGGGCCCACAAGGCCGCGACAGGGACCGGGGTACGGCGAGCGTCGTTCCCCAACATCGCTGCCATCAGGGGCGGCCTCGGGGGCTTCTGCGGGACAGCCTTCAAGGGGGAGAGCGGCTCCCTCCTTTCCCTCCTCGGCGGCACCTCCCGGCGGGCAGGTTCCCTCGCAAGCGACGCTCAGCGTCTGGAGCTGCTCCGCCACCTTCAAGCCCGCAAGGCCAGAGTCGCCATTCACTACCGAGGCCGAAAACTCCTCCATGCCGCCACGCGCGGCTTACGGGAGCCGCTCACAACAACAACGCGCGCGCGGTGACGTTACTTCCGGGCGGAGGGCACCGCCGGCCCTAGCAGGCGACTTCCTGTACTTCATTTTCATCTAGAGCGCAGGCGCCGGATTCAGGTTCCGCGATCTTCCCTCCCTTTTTTTTTTCCCTTCCCACGTTGTATACTAGCCACACTCTGTTAAATACTGATGTATATGTATTTACTTTTATCAGTTTCTACGACCATAGGCTCTTTTGCATTATAATTCTCAAAATGCCCCCAAATGCCGGGGATTTTGGGGAGTTGTAGTTAAAAACGTAACTTTTTCAACTTCGGAATAACAGAACACCAAAAAAAAAAAGAAAAGAAAAAAACCCCAACCCAAAAATAAGCTTTTCAAATGAAAGAATGATTATAATCAAAGCCAAAAGAAAGACAGCGTGATATCGCTGCTAGAACGTTGCAGTGGAATTGGGTTCATCCAGGTTCAAGTGTCACATCCTCCTGGATATTCTTTCCCCGTCAGACCCAAAGCAGTTTTCTTCCTGATGGAATGGTGTACCTTTCAGACAGCAATTCACACCCTCCTCTATTCATCCTCCCTCATGATGCTATGTGAAGCCTGCTTCTGCTGCAGCCCGACCTATCACTGAGGGATCACTTCCCACTGAATGGCCATTTGAGGGGGGGGGGAGGCCAGTTTGAGGGCAGGGTATGGCAACAGACTTCTGTTTCAGTTTTTCTTCATGTACTGGCATGGTTACCTTTGAAATAATCACTTTCATCCATTCAGGGACCCATTCTACCATCAGAGAAGGATTTTCTACTACCTAAGAAAGCCTGAGGGCTCCAGTCCCTCCGATTGCTAGGTAATGTTCATAAACTGATTTGAAAAACCCAAGCATGGCCCTATTTTATTCTTCAACATTACTTGTACAAGGACTGCATACCTACCGACATTCTGTAGATTAAAACTGGGACACATGTGGCCAAACAACATCAGAGTGTAGTAAAGAAGGCAGAAGCTATTAATGAGGCCAGGGGCCATTTCCGCCAGGGGCCATTTCCGCAGTAGCCTGTTATAGTGCTATGATTCCACTTTCAACATCCTATGGAATCCTGGGGTTTGCAGTTTCTTTTTTTTTTAACTGCTTAACATGGGAGGTTTTAGAAAAAGCTTACATGCTTTTGCAGGCTTTTGGCTGGTCCTAATAGAAGTATTGTCTAACTTGGGAGTTTACCTTCCCTCTCCCCTTCCCCCACTGCCTCTCATGGACCAGCAGAGATGTCCTTCCCCTCCACTACTCTGGGTTTTTCCAACTGCACAAAAATAGGATGTCCTTGACATGAATGGTCTGACACTGTACTGGGAAGTTAATAATCAAATATATTTCAGCAAAGCTGGAAAACCATGACCTCTGACTGAAATCATCAACTAAGGGTTCCCCCCTGTCAATCACAATTCCAGTTCCCAAATTGTGTTCCCTAGAATTTCAGAAGCAGACTTCACTGTCAGCAGTGTCAAGCAAAGAATTCTGAATGCAATGCTTTCATACATGGAAACAGGTGGAAAGGCCATAGCTGCATTTGTCATGTCAGCATGGTCCATGACATGATTAATATATGCAACATGTTGTAGGAGGTAGTTATAGATGTATGTATGTATAGGAGTTTAATCGTCAATACTTCTCATATTATGATGCCTAGCTCTTTGCTGTATGCCAATGTAGTAGACCCTGCTATGTATTAAGCAGGTCTAGTTAGTGCTTGCTGTTAACCTTCTTTTATAGAGTTATTATATACCTTAAATGATTGCATACATACTATATTACCTACCATATTTGCCAGCATATAAGACACACCCGTTTATAAGACACACCCTATTTGTATACTAGCAAATACTATTTTCTGGCGTATAAGACAAAGCAGTGTATAAGACACACCTCATTTTCAAACAGTATTTTCCAGGAAAAATAGTGAGTCTTATATGCCAGCAAATACAGTATATGTATTACTGCTTGCATAGAACCCAAAGTATAAATAGTGCCTGGATATATTGTACCAAGACAGATAGTTTGATATTGTAAATTGCTGAAGTGTGATTCGTACTTGTTCCTGGGAAACAAAGGCCATGCAGTGAAAGCTAACGTGCTGTGAAGGGATGATGGGATATGAACAATTGGAAAAACAAGGCTGTGTTGTAAAAGGTAATGGGATAAAGCTGGGAAAATGTAGGGCAGTAAACGGAACAGTTCCTGGAAGGTGCTTTGATGGGGGGACTACATGCCAATTTGGCCTTCATAGGTTATTTTATGATCTTGCCTATAACCAGAGGTATTCAGTGGAGAGTTGTATGAAAAGCAGGATGCTGGGCTAGGCCGTTTGGTATCAGCCAGGGAAGAAGAAGGGGTAATAAAAGAAAGCAAAGGAGATAGCTGGCATAAACAGTCAGAGCAAGCCTGGGTTACGCTGGGGACCTTATGAATGAATGAGATATGGGAATTCAACCAATCAATGTAATGTGTGGTGAATAATTATCACTTGGATCTATATATGTTTGGAAGCCACTCTTCAGTTTCAGCCACTTAAGTAATGTTTGGTTTCATCTGCACTTCTAATAAAGAACATTTCTGTCCACATGTATTTTCACGTTTCTGAGTGTTCACAATGGAGACGGTTTAGCAATGATGTATTTACGTCTTTTACTCCAAGTCTCAAGTCAAGTGTCAAGTCTCTACCTTCAAGTCTCAAGTGAAGTCTCAGGTCTGGAAGCCAACTTTATATTCCAACCAAAATTCCAGAATTATTGGATAGAGTGAAATAAATTCAGTTTTAACAATTTAAGCAGAGTCGGCTCTCCACATTTGCAATTTTGCCGTCTGCAGCTTTGGAAGTGAGGAATAGGATCCCATCTTACTCCCCAATACTGAAGATTCAAATGCTTTAGAAGGAAGGATCCTTCTTCCTCAAGCCTGTTGCCTAACACATTTGCTGTTCCCCTCTGAGAAATGCACCCTATTCTCTGGGGGCGAGTGTTGTCATTTGCTCTTAGGAAACATTTTAGAAGGCTTCTCTGATATGCAGTGGGGACAGGCTGCTGAGCAGACCTCAAGCCAGCCTCAAGCCCATTGCCTAACCTGTTTGCTGTTCCCCTTTGAGAAATGTGTTTACACTTTGGACTTGAGAGAGATTGTCATGTGACTAGTAGGCAAAAAAGAGATGGAGGCATTGTTCAAAGTTGTAAGGTTTCTGGATAAATGTGTTATGCTACTGAACCAAGGGCATCAAGTCAGTCATTAAAAATACACAAGTGTCGAGTCAAGTCAGTGTATCATTTATTGCTGAGTTGAGTCTGAGTTGAGTCACTATAGTGACTTAAGTCCGATTTGAGTCTGAGTCTATTGACTTGAGTCTACATCACTTCAGTTTACAGCCTAATATGACAACATTGCTATATTCATTCACTAAATCATTGTTGATTTGTTACAGAAGTTTTTAGTACTGAAGCTAAAAGCTAGATAAAATAAAAGTTGTGATACTGTTATGGTTATGCATTGATATAAAATAAAAGACAGGGTAATGTTGATCAGATTTTAAAGGTCATAAATGGTTTAAAAACATAAATTAAAATTCAGTTTGTCTGTGTCTGTTTCTTGCCACATCACAGGAAAACAGCTAGAGAGATTTTTCACCAAATTTCTTTTATACAGAGTAGTTCAATGAGTTGAGTTCAAAAAGTGGAACCTGTGTAGTATTGTACAAAAGTAAAATTGTGCAGTGACTTTATCAATAAAATTACGTTTCTGACTGTTATTGTCGCTACATCATGCATAAATGGTTGCACAGGTTTTCACCAAATGTAGAGGGAATGTTAAAATTGTTTGGCCTAATATATAGGCTACAAGGTTTACGTGGAATTTATTTTGCAGGGGACCTGGGGCACCCAAATTATTTTTTTCTATTCATGGAGTAGTGAGCTTGGTGGATGATGGGAGCATTGTGCTGTCTCAGGGGTAACTGAGACTAATGCACAATATGACGTGTTTGGATATCCAAAGTGAAAGGCTCTCCTCCTCCACAGCAGCTGAAACTAAATTATCATTAATGGTTAATGATTCTTCTGAGCTATGCTGGGCACTTTAGCTAGTACTTAACAGAGACTGTAGTATAGCTCAAAAAAAGAGAAAATGACAAGAAAATTAATGATTCACCTGGTTCACCATATAATTAGTTATAGATAGTGTAGAGTTAACAGAATCTGCTCCAGTATTGCTGCTTATATTTTGGTTCTGTTAGATGGGTGTATTACATGCATATTAATATTGCCGAGTATAGTGATGTATCAGGATGTCTCCATCACCTTTTCTATGGTTCAGCTGTTTTTTATTTTAAGCTTTTGCTATCGTAGTATTTCAAGGGAGGTAACCTCATATAGCTGTGATACTTTTAACTATAGATAACTGTGGGTTTCCATCTATAAGGCAGCACCCTGTTGGAGATTTTTAAGTGTCTGAACTTGTTCTGTGATGTTAATTTTACATTGCAAGAGTAGGGAACATGTGCTCCTTGAGATGTTGTTGAATTAAAATCTCCATCTGCCTTAATCTGTATAGACAACGGTGACAGGTCACAGGAAATACATTCCAACAAGTTCTGGGGGGTGTCACATAACCATACCTGTCCTGCTGCATTACAGTTCTTATGGCAGTAGACCTTTGGCACAATTGATATAAGCATCAGGGAAGGGAAAAACAGAATTTGGGGAGAAAGGAGAGAACTGACGGGCAGAAGATAACGAACTAAATTCAGTTATTACCCCAACTAGAGTAGACTCACTGAATCGGTGAGAACTTGGTAAGTCAACACTTATGTAAATTCTATTGATTCAATGAATCTAGTCTAACAGACTGATTGACTGAATCAGCAATTATGTGGTAGGTCAACATTTATGATGAACAAGCATCATCAAGCATGTTACCCAGAAGGTTCCTCTGTAGTTTCTCCATCCTTTCTCTGTCTCCCTCAACAACGTATAAAATACTTTTCAGTGCTATTCATGGGAATTTTATTCCTTGAAAAGGAGGAGAGAAATGACACAGTTGGGTACAAACCGAGACAGAGCAATATATCCAATGCAGAGCAAGAAATACCCAAAGCCAGCCAAGTTATTTTTTTAGAACAGAAAGAAGAAAATATCACAAATGCCTCTTTCTATGCCTACCAGTACAAACACAATATAACTAAAACTTTGCTGCTTTTTTATAACACCCAAAATCTTCTGCCTGAAGCAAATGCCTGCCTCTGCCTTAATGGTAAGGGTTGGCCATGATGCCTGGGGACATCCTTGATGTTCATCAATCTGCTGGTCCAATCTGCTGGCAAAGATATTGCTAAACCAGTTGACAATCCCGAGGGAGGCTAGAGCCACCACAGAGAAAAAAATGTTCCTTTTGTTTATTGGCTGGGAAGGTGAGGGTGTGGATTTATTAGTTGTAGCTCTTAAATAAAACAGGTCTCTCCTAGTTACAGATTTCAGCAATGTCATGTTTGGTGCCTAATTCCCACCTTCAATTACATTGTCATTATTTCATGTTTGAAATATAAGTAGCTTCCAGCATCATTCCTGATTCACAGATCTTTCAATTGCATTTAAAATGGAGGCTGCTGTAGGATAGTTGAAGCATGCAACTGGTTTTAGTATTTTTGTCCTCTCCTTCTACCAGTCCTTGAATGTATTGCAGCAACTCTGTGATAACACAATGCCTGAAGTCCCCATATCCCTTCCTGGCTTGTGTAGAATTAATGTAGTAGGTATGGGATTTCAGCGAACCAATTAGTTTATTTTGTCACCCCTGTACGCTTAAAGTAATTTACATGCACAGATGGGTCTTTTCACTTAATATTTTAACACATTGACAAGAGCAGCCAGGGGATGTTGGCTGAGAATTCTGTAATTGCTTTTTATATTTATGCATTTAAATGTGCTGTTTTGCTTCTTCAAAAAAAATGTTTCAAGTTGTTAATTTCGACACTTGCTCTCAAGTTCTTACCATCTTTTCCAACCTATCTCAGTTCATAATTCCCACAGCTCTGTTTCACTTTGCTTTTTATTGCTTTCCATGTCTTGTTTTCATTTTTTTTTAAATGCCTCTAATGAAGCATTCATCAGCTTCACATAGTACAGGTATACTTTAGTCACCAAAGTAGATATGTTCCTGGGCATTACTTCCTTTAGCATAAAATTTGGTACCAGAGGCAAGAGTAAGATGGAAAGAACAGGGATAGTTTCCTGGACCACAAAAGAAAAAAAAAAGCACTTCAAGATGTTTCAGCACATGTTTTATTCAGAATTTCACAATACGAATGTGAAATGAAACCAGCCAGTCAGTTAAGTACCATGTAACTAAACAAAAGTAGTTTGAACCTTCTAGAGACCCCTGGAAAACATCATCCAAAATACATCAAGGCTGTTTTTCCCCCTTCCACTGATCTTCACTTTTCTTATAATTCCTCTTTTTGTCATCAAACTTATAAAACTATGCTTCTTTAATACAATCAGGGCAGCTGGTGAGCCAGGCTTATCTGCTTTCTCTTGTTCTCTCAGTTTGCTGTTCACACATGCTCAACAAGGGATGCTGGAGGTACCTGCTGTTTACTTTGCCTGTTGTAGACAGGCACGCACAGCAACAGAAGAATTGGCTAGAGCAGAATCCCATTCTTTCTAGCTCAAGCTTCATTGCATTGAATACTAAAGATATAGCCCAGCAACCTGACACCAAGAGTCCATGTTACTCCAGCCCTCCTCCACTGTACTCCTAATGCTGATGCTACTAGAAAAAACTTCCAGCCAGACAAAGAGGATGGGGGGACTGGAGGGCGTAAAAAGACTTTGTAGAAAGGAGCTTCTTTGTCAGTGGCTTTGTATGTACTAGCCAAGAAATTGGACAAAGTTTTCCCTGTGAGTGTTGGTGGGCAGGCACACATGCATACGTACGCTCATGGACACAAACATATAACAGGAAATTTCACGCAATTACTTCAGGTTTGAGGGAGGTTGAATAAAATTTTGTGTCATTGCATTTTTGAATAAAAATGAATAATAGCGATTTCATATTTTCGTTAAAACATCATATGGCATGAGATAAACTATATTCAAAGTCACATTTTCAGGGACTAGGAATCCTCCGCAAATTTGCTGTATAACCCTAATTGAGATCTCTCACCAGCGAATTTTTCTTCTTATGATGAACGGCATTAAATATCTATTAATCAAAAGGTACTGTGGTTTGATAAAATGCACTTAATTCTTTTAACTACCCATTGCTTGTTCATTTTTATGACAAGCAAAGTCCCCGCCCCCATACACACAAAACCCAGCAAGAAGCAATATGCAAAATCTCACATTTTCTCATACTTGCCAGTGTCAATGAACAGCACTCTTGATACATAATCTACATCAAGATAACCCTCTTTTCCCTTCTTAAATTTCATACTGTGTGATCATAAGCAACAGCTTCAACAGGATCTGCTCAATGACTCATTTAAAAGAGAGCTGCTTTTCCAAAGCTTGAGGTCTTTGAGTTCTGTGTTTTTCAACAAGGGTACATTGGCCCTCAAGAGTACAGTTTGTTTACTGACGAGCAAAGACAAGTACTTTTCTGCTTCCTTTGGCAAGTGGGAACATTACACAGGTAGGTCTCTGTGCTCCATCTTGAAGCAAGGTCATCTTAACCCAAAACTATTGTTTCAAAAGCAGAGAGATATGGAGCAAATGGTGTATTATGTGATCATTTCAGAGGCTTTTTAAAACATCTTAGGAGATAGGTTGAGACTGAGAGATGGTTGTCACTAGCCAAACCATATCAACTATATCTCCAGGCAGCAAATGGAGAGGTTTAATAAATGGTTGTGAAGATTGACTTGCCAATGCCTAGAAAACAGACACATTTAAACTCATTTCTGCATGTTTGATGAGTGTTAACAAGGTATCAGTCATGGCTGCTAACTTTAGTGAAATCATTTATGAACTAGGTTGGAATTTTCGTAACAAAAAGGGACACATTAATTTATTATTTAATTAAAATGTTGACTTTAGCTGAAATCTCAGCATAAATCTTTTTCCAGAGTTAAGTTATTAAGCTATTAACCTGCAACACTGCTATAAAGCAAACAAACTTTACATTAAAGAGTTGCTGCTTTCCCCAATGTCTAATTCTAAAACTATTTTTTAATGTTATTTTCTCTTAATCCTTCAGGGTTGGAAAATTACAAGGTTTAGACTGAAAGAATCAAACCACTTCCCAAGAGTAGTTTCAGTGAAATGAACTGAGCTAAGGAACCTTTGAGTTCAGCAGTCTCAATGGCTGATCATCCCTCACTCAATTTCTAAAAAATAATAAAGGATTTATGTTACTGAAACCAAACATTTCTTTAGATGTGTAACATCACTTGAAGTCCATCTGAAGGAAGGACAGAGAGATGGAGATTGAGAGAGAAGCATAGAGAGTACAAATTGCTTAAGAACGCCATTTCAGACAAGTTTGTCCTTTAT
The DNA here is from genome assembly GCA_030412105.1 of Cyclura pinguis. Lineage (NCBI taxonomy): Eukaryota > Metazoa > Chordata > Lepidosauria > Squamata > Iguanidae > Cyclura > Cyclura pinguis. The sequence goes on along the minus strand of CM059603.1, from coordinate 159,788,420 downwards.
ATTACAAGACTTTTTTTGTCCAAACATCCATAGTCACTTCTAACATACAACAACTTCTAGGTTTTACCAGAGTTGAGATAAATATTTGCGGAGGTGTGTTTGCATGAACATCACAGTATCAGTTTAATTTTAGCTACTCTGCAAAATTACCATGACTGCAAATCTGATTTCCACAAACCTGATTTACTACACCATAAGAGACACAATGATGAATTGAAAAACTGAAATGTATTACAAATATGATTTTGAAATATGTTTATTTGATGTAAGCTAAAAGCATAGTTAGAATGTTGGACTGGAACTTTGGAAATCCACACAAAATCACAACATTTCTCAAATGTCTTCAGCCACTTATTATCTCTAAATTTGATCTATATCACAGGATTGAAAAAACAGTGGAGGAAGAGATCTATCCACAGCACCTTGAACTCATTAATGAAAAAATGGGGCATAAATGTAAATAATAAATATACAAATAATGTTTTTTTTCCCAAGGAAGTATTTTTTTTCCCCATAAGCCAACTTGAAGATTTCAGTACAGTAATAACTGAAAATATAGTCCACTCTGTCCACATGGGAGTTAAAAGTGCTACAGATCCAATTAAGAAATTGTACATGATTGGATGAATAATTAACCATTTGACCACCAGGTGTTTTAAGAAGTGTAAATGGTATAGAGATGGTTGTTTATTTTACTTCATGTTTGGAGTGTGACACTTTAATTAATTCCAATGATAAAAGATTTTAAACCAACACGTTGTAAGAACAGTTTGGAAAGAGGTGGTATTCACTGCATCCAAATGAACCTCCTCTGTTATACAGATCTCTGCATATAGCCTTCTCATCTGATTTTTTGAAACTCTTAACCTAAGTGCTTCTGCTGGGATCTGTCTGGGAATCAGTAAACTACAAAGCCGTAAAAACTTTTTGCCAGAATGTCTGACAGACTGCCTCCTCCCATTTGAGCCTGCCAAAAAAACAGAGATCTTCAGAGGAGGCCCTGTTGCACGTCCCAACATCACATGAAGTTACGTTGCTGGGTACACATAACAGGGCTTTCTCTGCAGCAGCACCCTGACTGTGGGACTCTCTTCCAAAGAACTTAGGCAGCCATCAGTCCCTTTAAGCTTCTGACAAGCAGCCAAAACAGTGCTATTTCCCCATAGCGTTTAATGAAAATATTCTGTCTTAATGGTTTTAAATTGGATTTTAGCATTGTTTTTAGGAGTTTTTAATATCATTTTAAAGTTCACGTTTCTATAAAACATGAGTTTTTTTAAAAAAAATAGTCCGTATTGTCTTGTTTATACTTTGGCCATTTCCACACTAGACTACTATAGGGCTATTATTTCACTTTCAACATCTTATGGAATCCTGGGGTTTGCAGTTTAGACAGGGGCCTAAACTGCAAACCCCAGGATTCCATAGGATGCTGAAAGTGGAATAACAGCACTGTAACAGTCCAGTGCGGAAATGGGCTTTCTCATCACTTTGAGAGCCCTTGTGGATGGGGGGGAGGCAATACACAAATACTATATATAAGTATAGAAATACATATATAAAGGAATAGAACAAAGAAAGAGATTATAGAGGACAAAGGAAAGGAAAGAAAGAGAAAGGTTTTGATACAGTGGATGAGAAATGGGATTTTCAAAGGCCCTTTTCACATGTGGGGGGGGGGGAATGGGCGAAAACACGCTAAAACGGAGCTTACCCACAGCCGGGTAAGTCCGTCGCCATGCGGAGCAGCGCGAGCTCGCTGCTCCACACTCCTCCGGCATCCCAGATGGCGGCTTCCGGTTGGTGGAGGCTCTCCACCAACCGGAGAAGCTCGCCAGCCGGAAGCCCGCCCCCGGCAGATCTGCAGGCACGCACTTGCGCGCACCTGCAAATCCACTTTGGAGCCGGGCGACGGAGCGGCACAGGGCTGCGCGCTCCGTGCTTTTTAAAAACTTCGAAAAAGAGGTTTTTTAAAAACACGCAGCTCGGCTAGTTCCGGCCGCTCCTGAGTGGATTCTGGTGTGGAACTACGAAAAGTAGTCCACGCCAGTCCACTCTACGGTGTAGAAGACCTCAGTGAGAGGTCGCTCTACACCGTTTCAGAAGCCCGGTATGGAAATGGCCAAAAAATCATGCAGCTGTTTCTTTTTCTGTCAGGCTCAAAACAGAGATGGGGGTGAAGACACACAAGTAAAAACATGGATGGGATTTTTCACCTTCCTATGAGTAGGGCTTTCAGTGTAGTAATGTCAGTTAAAATGACAACTTAAAATTCATATAATTGTTACAATAACATTTTCAATATAAATATAAATGCAACTGAATTTGATCTTTAGCGTATAGCTCTGTGTTTTAATTTCTTTCTAATAACTTCCCAATCTCTATAAGGAGTGATTTACAAAACAGCTGAAGCAAAATTCAAAAAGGGTATTGCTAAATGTATCATTAATTTAATAGCAGCAGTTTTCTCTCTAAATAACATGGAAAGAAAATGGTACCTTATGGGAAATAAAAATGTCTTCTTTCTTCCCCTTCCAGTGAGATCTAAGTCCAAATCAATAAGCAAGGCACCACAACAGTAGCAATGGTATATGTTTGTTGTAATACAGACAGTACTATCAATAACATTTAAAAAGCCTAATTAAAAGAATCCAATCAAACTACACATTGATTCTTCCTGGAGATCTTACACGGCATTTACTCTGCTATAGAAGTGCCTGCAGTGATTTAAAAGGCAAACAAGAATGGAGAGATTACATATTTAAAAGATAGGTCCAGACTAAAGATCCTTTGAAATCAATAAGACTGTAGTTAGTCACGACTAAATTAGGTGCCATTGATTTTTAGTGGGTGCACTCTCAGTATATCACACTCTAGACTCAATGCAACGAATAAAACCATGCATTTCTTCTAAAACCAATCTGAAGCAGAATATATGACTGCTATTCAACTGCTTTGAATTCCCTCCTTTTTATATTCTAATGTTTGAGGACTCCTGACAGTCTAGGAGGGAAAGGTTGTGTACAAATATCTATGGCTAATAGGACGCTCCTTTGCCACTGGAATAGCAGAAGGAAATCCAGAACCAATTTATGCAACAGTAGCTGAGAAAGCTGACTGTGAGCTTGTCCAAACTATTTTTTAAAAAATCCAAAGTATCTCACTATAAAAAGCTTAATTTCTCACCTCTCAGGCCTTCCTGGAAAAACATTTTCAATCCATACACACCTCTGCAGCAAGCAGGGAGGCAGGATGAAAGAAGCTGGGTAGGCAATTTGATTATGGGCCTGTCCAAATTATTTTTAAAAAACAAAATATCTAACTACAGAAAGCTTAATTTCTTACCCCTTGGGATTTCCTGGAAAAGCATTTTCAACCATACAGACCTCTGCTGCTAGCAGGGAGGCAATATAAAAGAAGCTGGGCCTCTCCAAATTATTTTTAAAAACCAAAATATCTTATTACAAAAATATCTCTCCCCTTGGGACTTCTTCGGAAAGCATTTTCAACCTGTACAGACCTCTACAGCAAGCAGGTAGGCAGGATGAAAGAAGCCGGGTAGACTGTTACCCTGATTTCTGGGGGTCCCGAGAGAGACACCTAAATGCACTCTGAATTATATAAGTTGGGGAAATTAGTCAAGAGCACAGGCTAGCAATGCGAGAGGCAGGATAACATAGCGAGATCTTGAACCCTATGCTTACAGGGTCAGGCCGAGTCAAGGAGCACGCAGAAGTTGAAATAATAAATGTTGTTTTATTAAAAATACAACCAAATAGTGTATGCAGCACACTCAAACAGATAACTAAAGACATAAAGGTTGGAGTGGGATAGAGGGATTTTTAGAGGAGTTGTTGGTTTGGGTAATACTCCTTCTGTCCTGAAGCCCGGTTGGAAGTGGAGAAGCTGGGGAGTGTGGATCTCAGCACGTGGAGCTGAGGGGAAGGCTCGCTGGACAAAGCGACAGCAAGGCAGGATGGAAGCCAAGAGCGATCCGAGGAAGCGCTCAAAGTCAGGGGTTCTCATAGAGAAAATTGTGACCGCAGGCTAGGTTGGACTTGGGGAAAACAATGGATTTGGGGCTGGAGACAAAGCCTCCGAAAGGTCAGAATTTGAATGATTAAATTATAGGCAAATTGTCAATAGGGTAGCCAGTATGCAAACGCGGAGTACTTGAGCGTTGTATAGTCAGATCATCAAGCTGCCAGCGCGGGGCAGAGGATCTTTTGAAAGTTGCATGCATACCTAATTGAGGTACTTGCCTTGAGGTCTCCTGAAGCTGCGAGTTGGCTATTTCTGGCCTGCCTGTATTGTGTTGGAATATTACCGCAATTATCAGCCTAGCCTTTATGCATGCTTGTTCAGGGGCCTCGCAAGCACGTGGAGGGGAATGGGTATGTGAGGCCGAATTATTAATATCAAGAGATATCTTTATATCCCACAAGCTCGGGCTAGCAATGGTGGTAACAAGACAATTTGGCCATTAAACGTTCAGATTTCATAATCCTATAGGCAATTGACTAATGTGTCTTCTGTGTCTTTGCTCACTATTGGCTCTGGAAACCTGGATGGCAATGCCTTTTTTAAAAAATATTTTTAAATTTATTTTTATTAAACAAACATAACATTTAAACCAAAACAAAGTCACCAAACATACAAACACAATCATTCTTAACCTTTTATCATTATTACATGAACTGACTTCCTCCTGACAAAGTTTGGATCTTAGCTGACTATAAATTCTGTATCTTTTCATCGAATATAACAAATTATTCTACTTGTTTCATCTAGTTCTTTTTAAAGGTAAAGTGTTCCAAAAATCATGCTGTTGTAGTAGCATAAATGCCTCCTCCTCCCCATCTCATCAAGAAGAGAAAGAGAAATGCCTTTAATTGAAACTAGCAAACACCACCTCCTGGAAAGATTTGAGTTTTTCGCAGTCTACCCTGAAATTAAAAGAACTCAGCCTTTAGGTAGGAATAAAATAGCTTTGTTTGTGCTGGGAATTGTTCTGTATATTCTGTGAAAAGAGGGCCATTGTCTGGTTACTTAAAAAAAGGAAAAAAAAACTTCAGCTACAGACAGAGCAACAAATGAGCAGTTCCTCCCTCTGTTTTCCTGTATAGCATAATGATACACTCAGCTTTCTGAATATTGTTCTGTATTGCTTTATTTAAACCTTGCTTTTCCCAAAAGCAACTAATGAGATAAAAAAATTTCATAAAACCACATGTCAATAAAACATACAAAAAGTTTCATTTAATGGTATTAAGCTGTCTATTGAATTAAACTGTTTAAAACATACCCATTTTTAAAAAATGATAAAATTATTATGGCACACTTAGAAAAGCTCTTCTTATGTATATTTCTTCACTCTTTCAGTTCCAAAAAGCCTGTTGGAATACAAGAAGTTATCCCTGCCAATAAAAGGACAAGAAGGAAAGAGTGGTCTAGCCTCTTGAAAAAGGGAGTTCCAGATCCCAGAAGCAGCTTCTCAGAAGGCTCTCTCCCTCACATTTTCACAAAATGTGCTTGTGATGGTGGTCACAAAGATCTCAGAGATCACATGGGAGAATATATGAAGCCAAGCCTTCGAAAGTCTGATAGTTTATATCTGGTGCTTTGTGCTCAGAGACAGATAATCAGCAGAGCTCTTCTAATAAGGGAGTTGTGGGCTCCATGTATCTAGCCCCAGTTAACAATACAACCACAGCTTGTTGGACCACTGATAATTCTTGACATTCTTCAGGGGCAGCTTCATGTGTAGCGATTTACGGTGATCCACATGACATGTGATTAAGGTATGTGGCACCAAACATCAAATTTCTGTAGAAACTGTCACATTTGGCACACTAGCTTTAATTGTCCAAATGCATTTCGGCCAGCAGCCAAACCTGATCATGCATGTTCAAGAATGAATTCAGCAGTATACGAATTGCAAACCTGTATCTTCAAGGACAGTGTAGTCCTATTCTTCACAGGTTAAATTCTTATTCCTTGATCTCCCTTTCAGCTGACCTGGGGTACCACTGTCATCTGTAATGTCACTTTAAGGAATTATGCTTTCGACTTGTAATTCAAGCTGCTTGCCTATCTTTCTGTAAATATATTTGGGCTTTTTTCTGAGTGACAGGTAACCTTTTGTGGTTTTTTTATTTCATAAAATTGCTTTAAAGTTCTTGATGATGATTCTTGATGATTCATAATTTACTTGGGACAATATGACTATTTCTTTTCTACTATGTGTAATTTTCTATTCCTGCTCCCCACAGTATATAGTCTGTAATTGAACAGACAACAAAAGAAATCATTTCTATAGGAATTCTGTTCCTCACATGGAATGCCATTACAGAAGCAGAAATGGTTGTCAACAATCAGTCTGCGTTTAAAGTGAATGGCATGCCACATGTAAAATTCTGTCTTCAAAACTGCTGTCATCCCCTCGCTTGATCTGTGCATGTTTTAAACACATTTCTTGATGACAAATAATGACTCAGTGGCATTGAAATTCTAAGCAAAGCATTGTAAAAGCCTTTTTCAAGAAACCTTAAGACACCAATTTTTTTAAAAAAGACATAACTTCCCATGTAGGTATATTCAGACCTACTGGGCTCCATCACCAGACAGAGGAAATCTACTAAAATCCATGTGACTTAATTATGGCTGTTCTAAGACCCAATGAATTTGAAAGGTATATCCAAGAGTGGGAATGATACAGCCTCCTAGATGTTGTTGAACTTCCAACAACCTAGCTAGCATAGCCATTGTTGAGGAATGCTGGGAGCTGCAGTCCCACAACATCTAAAGGGATATATGATCCCATCTTGCTTTGTTCTGACTATGTTTGGCTCAAACTAGGCCTTGTTCTTCTATAATATTAAATGAATTTTATTTCCCATCTAGAACCATGTTTTGTTTCACATAACACAAGAAATTCATATCAGTTCTACAACCATGGTTCATCCTTTTCCAATCAGAACATTAAAAGAACATTTGGGCAAAACCAGAAACAATATTTAATGTGTGCCTTCAAGCTGTTTCTGACGTACGGCAACCCTAAGGCAAACCAATCAGTGGGTTTTCTGGGGCTGAAAGTGTGTGATGCACCCAAAGTCATCCAGTGGGTTTCCATGGCCAAGCAGGGAATCAAACCCTGGTCTCCAAGTTTGTAGTCCAGTGCTCAGACCATTACATCATGCACACCACACTGATAAATACATCCCCAGAAAGACAATGGTAGCTATCATTTTTCCCATATTTAAAGTTAGTTTCCCATGCGGTCAAAGAGAGCGCTGTGAACATAACAACCATTGTGAAATTCAATAAGACCAGTATAAACAGCAGTTGTTCCATATTTCACCTCACAAGCTTCAAAGAAATATCTGCTGTTGTATGGATCTGAACATTTAGAAAAGGAAGATCCAGCTTTATGCCTATGTACTTTAACTCCACTGCTTTTCTTCCTTCAAATGAATGGATAAGTAAGATACTGGACTCATGAGGTCTTCACATGCTCTCAAAGATTATGTACAAGAGGAAACCGGTTTTATTTGATGCAAATACTGTCTCCAAATATGAGAAGTAATTTCATTGCAATTGGTCTTTGTCATCCATCTTGACACAGCTGTGATTATTTACTTCTTGTTCTCTCCACAGACAGCAGTGGGAAGTAATTTAGTAATTTAACCTTTACATAGACTTAGACAAACACTAGGGAATAAAATTGTGCTAGAGTTGGTAGAGACACAATTTCGGGTTACTTGGAAGAATAAGCTGATGGGAATGCCCTGTTGTTCTTATCTAAAATTCCATGTGTTATGTCGATTCAAGAATGCTTAGAGAGAAAGAGAGTGAGCATCCATTGCAATTCGTAAGATTTAATTTAGTCATGATTAGCTTGAGTCTCATTGATCTCAGTAGGACAGCTCTAATGCAATCCAATACATCTATGAGAAAGAGACTCTCTATCAACATTAATGTTGCTTTAGATTATTAGTAATGCTGGCCAATAGAAGAAATGCAAACTGATTAATTGTGTGAGTTTTAATAAGTTTTTGTACTAAATAGATACAGTAATGCTTCAATGTAACAAAGGCAAGAAAACAAAAACACAAAAGGAGGAAAAATAACCACATCAGTCATAAGTTTCTATAAGTCCACTTGTAAATTTCAGCTATACATCATTCTTTCAAATGTAGCAAGAGTTGTTAGATCTTCTATCCATTGGATCACAGGCAGAGAAAAATTATCTTTCCAGTTATGAAGTATCAACCTTTTAGCAAGCAAAAGGCGGGGAAAATCCACTTCCATTGGTCATTTGTAATTTAAAGAGACAGGTTAATAATTTAAAAGAACATACACATGCCTGAGTTTCAAGGAACTTTCCAAAACCAAATTTACTTGTGTGATTATTTCCTCCCAAAAAGTAGCTGCTATGGGACAATTCCAAAATATACGTGTTAAGGAAGCATTAGCAGTATTAAATCTCCAACAGTTTACTGATTTAGAAAGCCTTTTCTTAAATGGACATTATGGCAACCAATATACCCAAAAGAGCAATTTCTGCTGTCTAAGATGTAGCCAGGGATCTTTAATCATATGAATTATAGATGTTAAAACTGATGGCCATTGATTGGTCACAACTGGGTGTTCCAATTCTCTATTCCATTCTTGGTATAAACCTCTCATGTCATATTTATTTACAGATAAGAGAAATGTGTGTGTGTGCATATATATATAGTTGGTTTGGGTACTTGTTTGACTTCAATTAATGTCTCTAATATGAAGGAACCTCAGATGCACTTAAAGCTGCAGGGCCAAATCTGGGTTATAACAAATGTTGCATTGTAGATATTGCCATTTAGATAATAGAGGTAGTTTAAACTACTCTTGTAAAACTGAAAAGGCCAAAACCTCATAACCAACACCAAGTATATGATTTAAGGTAACAGCTCCATTATCAGTACACATCTCCATAAAAATGGTTTCTTACCCATTTTCAAATCTAGATTCCCCCATAAAGTCAATTTGGCTTGAGCCTATGGGTCAGATTGCAGTTGATGAGATAATATTTGTCACACAGTACTAACTGGTTGGCAAAACACTGCCCTTTTTTATAAAATGAGAATCAACTATTATCCATTTAAATAGTGGTGCCAGAAATTAAGACTCCAAGGCTGACCATGGTGGATTTCTTATAAGGGGATATGTCCAAAACTTAGTAACAGGTATGACCAGTGGTATGTAAGAAGAGCTAGAAGGCTAAACTCTCCCTCTTTGATTGCAATTTGCATCTGTTGATTGCAATTGGCATCCAGCTTGGGTGCTTGCTGGTATAGAGTAGGTGTAGGCAGTGCAGCACTTAGGCCATACACAATCCCTGGGCCCCCATTTTGTGTCCCCCACACAATTCCCAAGGCCCCTCAACACCCAAACATTTTTTAAAATATAATTGGGGGCACTTTTTGTCCTAAAATCACAAACAAATCCTCCCAATGCACCAAAATATGCAAAAATACCACACCCTACACCCCACATATACCAGAATCTTACAGTACCTCAACACTTCTGTTTTCTCCCGCTGTCACTCTCAAAACGGCAATAGGAAGAGATGTGCCTTTACTCCTTGTCATCGTTTTAAGACAGTCTGCTGAGGAAATACAATCCTTCCTCCACATTTGCAGGTTTGACCTTTGCAAATTTGATTATTTGTGAGGCACATATACTTCTCCTACCCCATTTTCCTCCTATTCCCTTGCATTCCTCACCCCAGGCCAGCCAGGCTTGTGTTTAAAATGGACTTTTTTTCCTTTTGGGTGAGCAAAGCCCCCTCCGTCACTTCTGGAAGCGTGTCCTCTCTGCCACAGGCTGCACATTCCACTGTTTAATGGCTGCTGATTGTCACACGCTCTTTTTGCTCCTACCTCTCCTTTTTCAAGATGGCCAACAGAGGTAACTAGAAGGCAAGAACTCTGCTCTTCTCCCTCTGAGGGGAAAGTACTGTAAGCCCCTTACCTTATCTTTTTTCTACCTCTCCCCAGTGCTGGCAGCAGAGGCAAAGGAATGGAAGGGGGAGGTCTGGAGGGGAATTATGGGAAGGGAGGAGTTATTTGTGGTTTTTCCGCTTTCAAGAGGGTTCTGTGCCCTGAATCCTCGCAGATATGTAGGGGCTACCATCTCCAAATGTTGACAAATAGTGAAGGCGCATCTCTTCCTATCACCATTTTGACAGTGGCTGCAGAAGAAAATTGTGGTATTTGGGTGTGCTGTGGAAAGGGTGAAACCCGTGGGGGAAACTAGCCACTGGCACCCACACGGTTGTGCATCCCTGATAAACAGTAAAGCAAACTTTTTTTAAAAAAAAAAATCTGTCTAAATTCAGGGGGCTAAGTCTCAGCCATGCACCCTCTAAAACCCTGAAAACAATGCACTTGTCCATGTTTGGGACCACCTTATGGTTCTTGTAGTGAAACCAAGTAAGGAGATGGGGTGGAGATAAGATAGGTGATGAGATCCTAGGATTAAATGTTAAATGAGGTATCTGAAAGGGGGCCTTAGTCACAGGTGGGCAGGTCAGATTCCTTAGGCTGAGCTGCCACAGTATATTGCAGCTTCCAGGCTTCATCCCCACTTGATGCTGGGCTTGGTGTTTGCAATCAGCCATGGCAGCACCAGCAGGAGTGATGTCATTTGGTGCATCCTGGTGCATTGCCTACCTAGGCAAACATCTAAACTACTCATACTTGCTGCCTCTATGTTTATAACTCCTCTTGTTTAATTAGAATATTTTTCTCTGTGAGTTAAGTATTCAGATAAAACAGATTTCACCAGGAATCCATGATCTTATTGTCAGCATACACCGAAGCCTTTTTTCTACCTTCAACTATTCTACTCTTGTTGCTTTCATTATAAGGAAAAACTATCATTTTCTTTCTCCTTACCCCATCTGAATTGAAAGGCAAGATCAGCTATCTCTAAGAAGCTGGGGTAGGGGTGGGGAGAGATAAGGCAATGATTTCCTTATTCCCTATGCAACAGAAAAATTCAGGGTAGCTGCAAGGAAGAGCGTGTCACACTGCAGATGTTAATTTCTTGTCAGGCGCACAGGGCAAAATCAAGGCTGAAACAGGACTTTCTATCTGTGGCAACCCGTAGTAGCTGTCAGAGTCAAAAGGCTGTACTCAAACAAGGAGTATTCTATTACATATGTTCCCCATTAGAAAAGCAATTGTGACCCAGTCTTAAAAGTACTAATGCCTTTTTAGCCACTATAAGAATGACATTGCTTGAATTTATATAATAATCTGGTTGTCAAGGGAACAGAAACCAAAGGCAAGGGTTGCTTGTTATGCATATTTACCCAGAGGAAATCTTACTGATTCCAATGAGACTTGTTCCTAGGCAAGTATACATAGGATTGCAGTCTCAGATTGAACATCTGTCTTTGAGCTGCCTTTGAAGACTTGCTCGTACCTCTCAATCATAAAGACATCTGCAATCCCAGATATATGTCATATTTAGTGAAGAAACGAAGTTAGGATGCTAGGAAATAAACATGCAGAACAACCCTATAAATCATTACTTGGGTTTAAATCACCAGTCTTAGTGAATAGTGTAGTATTAACAAAGTACAATAAAAGCAGATGAGTAATTCTTCTCAAATATTACCATTTTTCAAGCAAAGTAAGCATCTACAGTTCCATCCTTTAAAATCAAATTTTTAAAAATGTCTTGTCCTTCAACATAAGATAAGCTTATATTCAGCATAGTGCTATTCAAGGGCCCAGTGCACAAAATTACCATCTTGTATAGCACTCCTTGTTACACAACCCCTCGGACAAACATTCAAGTCCTAGCAACCATGTTTTGCCTCAGGACAGTCTAGTTTAGCTTCTCCCCTGTCCAGTCTAGTTTAGCTTCTAGAGTTTCAAAAGAGAAATTTCAAAGCATTTTGGCTGTGAGCTCCAAGAGCTTGTGCATTGTAATGTCCAGCTGAAGAACAGAGTGTCCAGGAATCACAAGATGGGATAGTCTCTCAGCCATGAGTATGGCCAGGTACCATTAAGCAGAGTGCGGCAGTCAATGCCTGTTGCCAGCTCTTGGTGTGTGTGTGGCAGTGGCAGCAACAGCAGCAGTCCCTTACTCATTCCCCTTTGCGTGTGTGTAGGCAGTCTGTTCTGCATCCTTCAGGCTAACCTAATTCTCTCAAGTAAGCCAAAGGATGTTATCCTTACACCAGAGGTGAAGATTCAGATGTTATTCCCATGACATGCTGTAGATGAGGCTGCAGCAGGAGCATGTTGAACTTCACCTCAGGCACAAATATGTTTTGGACCTGCCTTGACTGTGGGTGCTGTTTCCAAGTATTTTGTGATGTTACAAGGCACTAAATTGTTGTGCTTTGTACCCCATTAATCTTATTTCCTTATTTGCTGCAGTAATAGCATGACTTGCAGTCCAGTCTTATCTACATTTACCTCAAAGAAAGTCTCATTATTCAAACTGTTTAAGATTGCAATGTTATACACACCTAGTTCAGAATAATACATACCTGAATTCATAAGACTGCTGGTTGGCTGAGATTTTGTTCATACTTATTTGGAAATTATGCCAGCTGAACTATGCAGAACATAGTGGAAAGAAGGAAAGAACTGGTAGCCAATTTGCAAGACAGTGTGTGTGTATGTGACTTCAAGTTGCCTGTCTCTTTTTGGAAACCCCATTAATTCCTTAGGGTTTTCTTAGATGATCCTTCTTCTGGAATATAGCCTACAGCACCTGGTATTCATTGGTGGTTTCCCATCCAAGTATGTGTTTATTGGATTGTAACCAGACTAAGTTAATTTATATTTTGTTTCCATTGAAATCAGTGGGGTACATTGACTGAGATCCTGTATGAACCTTCAGTTGTTGTTGTGTGCTTTCAAGTCATTTGTGACTTATGGTTAACTTAAGGCAAATCTGGGATTGAGAGTGTGTAATGCAACCAAGGTCACCCAGTGAGTTTCCATGGCCGATCAGGGTTGTAGTCCAACACTCAAACCACTGCATCAGGAACCCTAGTGGAACTTAAATCTCTGCCAGCATTCTTCTATGTAACTTCCATTTCAACTCCAGCAGATGGCATCAGGGCATGCACACCCACACCCACACCACAGACATAAATTGACAGTGTGGAAGGTGGGTCTTGAGCATGATCTGGCTGCAGTTTTCCAGTCAAATATAAGAGACAGACCTCCAGCAATTCACATATGCCACCAGGCTAAGATGATTAATTCACTGAAATATACAACATCCTAAGCACAACCATACAGGACTCCATCTGAATTAAATCCATTGATTCTAGAGTGGGAACAGGTCTACTGTACTCATTTTGATAAAAACTAATATTGTAAAATAATTATAAAATCAGAATTCTTATGCTTTTCATCACAGTCCTTTCTAATGTCATTTCCTTTTCATTATTAACCTCTGGAATATTAACAAAACAATTCTTGACAGAGGACTGAGTAGTTTAGCAAAAGTACTAATGTGATTAACATTTTTAATGAAAGCAGTATGGAACTAAAACAGCTTGACGTACAGTGAACAATGCACACAATAAAAATAGAAAACCTGTAGGATTTCACGTGAACAAATGAACTGAGTTTTCCCATTTAGCTTGTGTTATAGCAAGTAAACATTTTAAATCTATTTGTCTAATAATACAGCCATATTTGTCTAAAATAGTAACAACTTGGACACACCTGATTAAAAATAATTAATTGCTTAAATGTATTCTGAAACACAGTAAATATTTAAATAAGAAATCAATTAAGCAAACAAATTTGGGCGTGCGATAAAATTATTCATTCTAGTGGGGGAAATTAAAGATTGAAATATGAAGAATAAATAAGAAAGAGCTGTGTATTTTGTCCAATAGGTGAGCAACTGCCCCAAGTGTGGGTGGAGGTTAATTTGACTTTTCAAAAATGATTTATCTACATATAAAAATCAACAGCGATGGATCTGACCAATCAATAAACTATATTGTTCAGCAGCTCCATGTCCCTCCCTTGCCTGAGCAATGAAAAGTTCAAGAACAAGCTGTTACATGTAATTGAATGCCATGAAGCCTACGTTTAATTAAAAGTATTTAATCTGTAGCCTATGGTTTTGTGGGCAAAGGGAGGGAATGAATATATTTGTTTAAAATATCTAGAAACCACTTTTTAGGGGGTGAAAATTGCTCCATAGATGGCTAATAGAGTAATCTATGGGAACCAGTGGGAGCTTATGCTTTTTCCTCACAAGCCCATAAGCTACTTCTCCTATTGAAGGGATTCTACTTGCATATTTACAATTAATACCTGCTTGGAAAGGTATGATTTGTACCTCTCTAGCAAGATCTGATCACATTTATTTATTTATTTATTTATTTACTTACTTACTTACTTACTTACTTACTTACTGCATTTATATGCCACCATTCTCACAGAGTGGGACCCAAGATGGCTTCCAAAACAGTTATAAAACAATTTACAATAAAATTTAGAACTATTAAAATTAACCATATAAAACAGTATAAAATCATTATAAAAACATGCAGAAGTTAAAAACTAAAATAAAACTTCCTAATAAAAATAAAAACCTCTCCTGCTCACACATTGAAAGAATGCTCAATCAGAAATGTTTTGCCTATCAGCAAAAGGAGAGTGGGGGGGGGGGCAGCCTAGCCTCCCATGGAAGGGAGTTCCAGAAGGTAGGAGCAGCCACTGAGAAGATTCTCCTGGGTCGTCACCAAGCGAGCCTGGGATGGTAGTGTGACTAAGATAAAGCCCTCTCCTGCAGATCTTAAAGTTCTGGCAGGTTCGTATATAGGGCTAAGGTATTTCAAATAGCCTAGACCTAAGCAGCATAGGGCTTTATAGGTCAAGACCACACTCTGATTTCTGCCTGGAAATGTACCGGTAGCCAATGAAGCTATTTTAACAAAGGAGTTATATGCTCCATATAACCGGCTCTGGTCAGCATTCTAACTGTCATATTTTGAACCCACTGAAGCTTCTGAACGGATTCCAAAGACAGCCCCATATAGAATGTGTTACAGTAGTCCAACCTAAATGTAATCATGGCATGCATCACTGTAGCCAGAACTGACATCTCAAGGAATGGGTGCAGTTGATACACAAATTTTAGCTGTGCGAATGCAGTCCTCGCCACAGCTAAAATCTGAGCATCCAAGCTCAGAGCTGAGTCCAGGAGAACACCCAAGCTGTGAGCCAGAGATTTCAATGGGACTGTACCCCATCCAGAAACAGGCGGAGTCCCTATACCCTGATCTACATTTCGACTGACGAGGAGCAGCTCTGTCTTATCTGGATTAAGCTTCAGTTTGTTCGCCCTTTGACAGCAGATATTGGTTCAGTACCAAAACAGCTTCCTTAGAATCAGATAGAAAGGAGATACAGAGTTGGGTGTCATCAGTATATTGCTGACACTGAATTCCAAAACTCCAGATGACCTCTCCCAGAGGTTTCATGTAAATGTTAAACAGCATGGGAGACAAAACAAACTTCTGCAGGACTTCAGAAGCTGATGGCCAGGGCGCCAAAGAGAAGTCCTCCAGTACCACCTTCTGAGCTCGTCCCTCCAGGAATGATGGGAACCACTGTAGAACAGTTCCCTCAAGTCCCATCCCAGAGAGCTGGCACAGAAGGACACCATGGTTGATGGTACTGAAAGCTGCAGAGAAGTCCAGCAGAACCAACAGGGGCACACTCCCCCTGTCCAGTTCCCTGCATAGGTCATCCACAAAGTGACCAAAGCTGTCTCCATTCCATAACCAGGCCTGAAGCCAGACTGAAATGGATCTAGATAATCCATTTCACCCAGAAATCCTAGGAGCTGGTAGGCCACCACACACTCCAGAACCTTGCCCAAAAATGGAATATGAGAGACTGGCTGATAATTATTTGGAATGGTGGGATCCAAGAAGGGCTTTTTTTAGTAATGGCCTCACCACAACCTCTTTTAGGCAGAATGAGAACTTTCCCTGCTGCAGTGAGACATTCACCACTCCCCTTACCGACTCAACCAGTCACCCTCTAGCTGCTGTTAGAAGCCAGAAGTGGCAAAGGTCCAGTATACACATGGGGGTTCTGACTTCTCCCAGGATCTTCTCTCCATCCTCAGGCTGCATTTTCCATAATCTAATATATTTGGATTAGTAGTTAATTCTATGTAGCTTTTCAATTCATTTCCTGGAAAGAAATGAAGAAAGTGATTAAAATTTTCAAATTAGACCTCAGTGATCAT
This sequence comes from Cyclura pinguis, assembly GCA_030412105.1. NCBI lineage: Eukaryota > Metazoa > Chordata > Lepidosauria > Squamata > Iguanidae > Cyclura > Cyclura pinguis. Next base: position 159,772,124 of record CM059603.1, on the reverse strand, counting down.
TTTGAGAATAGAGAACAGCGTGAAACCCAAATCCAGTTCATCACACAGCCAAAGACATTTGAGCAAAACCAGTCAGTTGCTAAATCAAAAGTATCAGAAGTTTAACCTCTTAGCACAAAACACTCCAGACTCCTTGGCTCATGAAAGGCAAATTCCAATGTAGTAAAAAATCTCCCACTGAGCCAGTTCAAACTATAGTCCTTTAAGCTTATGTTTTACTCTGAGAGGATCAAAGAATTTTACTTCTTACAGCCAAAGATCCATACTTCTTCTGTTAAAATGCAGACCAAAAGAAAAAAAAATCTGGGGGTAGCAGTCTTGTCTCAAAAAATTCTATCAGATGCCTTGGAAATCAGTAACAGTGGTTGAAGTGGCTCTCTTGTAGGAAATGGCAGCCACCACTATGGGCTCCCTAGGGGAGGGAGGAATTCCCATCTGTGGAGGTAACTGGCAGAAGGTAATGATGAAAGCACAGGCCATCTCAGACAGTAATATGCCTGTGTGTGGTTGCTGACCCAATTAATCACCCTTGGTATAGACTGCTGGTATCACAGAGGGAAGCTAGCATGTCAACAGCCACAGGCTTGCACAGTGCTACTAGTAAGGGTTGGAAAGCTCTTTCCCCTCTCCAAATAGGCTTACTGTGATGGTTGATGGAAGGAGATCAGAGAAATAATGGAAGCACTGCACAGACATTTCATAATCATAGTCAACCACTTAGATTGTCCTAAGCCCCTTGCTACTGAGAAAAATACTTGGTGTGCTCTGGCATGCTACACCAAATGTTTGGGTTTCACTGTGAAAAGATTGTAGTTCAAGCCTTTGGTCAATCATGTACAGGGCTGATGAGAGGGGGGAAGTCAGTACAAATGCTGGGTTCAGGCAGTCTAGAGGATAAACAGACTACATTGCATACACTATGTGCGTATGTGTGTGCATGTGTGTGTGTGTTGCAGTAGAGCAGCTCTAAATCCGGTGTTTTTGGTTGTGGTCAGAGTGCAGCATCTTCTGCACTGACAACAGATTGAACCACAAGCAATTGATAACCACAAATTGGCCTCAAATTATATACTAAATGCTGTCAAGACTGTCTGTTGTGGAACAGCTTGCTCTCCTGCTTTTCCTGTTCTCAAATCTACAGGCACCCAAAACTGAAACAAGTAGTATGTGAGGCAGGCCTGTATAATACCCATCTTAAATCTCATGATAGGGGGACCTTTCGCAAGAATTTTGAACTCTTACAAGACATCTGATCTCATCAGAACCTGGAAGTCTCATAAAAGCCGCCCCTCAAGCCTTTTGGGTTGGGCCATCTTAATGGGTCCCTCACTCTTGTAGAAGTTTTGAATCTCAGCAAGTCTAAACCCAACAAGCCTGTGTTTTGTCCATGACAAGAAAACCTGCACCCTCAGGTCACCGTAACCTCTTCCAGCACAGAAAATGAGGTCCAGAATGTGCCCAGCAGCATGAGTAAGATCAGATAACACTTTGGACAGATCTATTGTTGTCATGACAGACATGAAGTTGAGAGTCACTCCCAACAGGACAAGATAAATATGGAGGCCCTCATCCAAGGGGATTCCAAGACCACCTCAGCTAACTCAGGAAGAGAGACTGTTGAGCAGCAGGGTGATACCAGCAGAATGCTGAATCTGTCCTGACAGCTCAGTTTCAGATACGCACACTCAGACCCAGAAAACTAGGGCCATTTCCACACGGGGTAATAAAAACGGTGTAGTGCGTCCTCCACGGAGGACACCTGCACCTTGGAGCAGACTGGGTCCAGACTACTTAGTGTAGATCCGCACCTCAGTCCACTCCAGAACGACCCCAAGTGGTCCTCCAGCGTGCTTTTGAAAGACCTGATTTTTCCGGTCTTTCAAAAGCACGGAGCGTGCCACTGCGAGCCTGCTCCCTTGTGCAGATTCACAGGCTCGCACCAATGCGAGCCTGCGATCTACTGGGGGCAGGCTTTAGGCTGGCGAGCTTCAGCAGTTGGTCGAGACCCACGACCAACCGGAAGCCGCCATTTTGGACGCCGGAGCAGAGCGGATCGACGATCACGCACTGCTCCGGAGCAGCCTGGACCAGACCAGGGAGCCAGAAGATCAGGTAAGTAGCGGCGCGGGGCAATTCCCTCGCCCCATGTGGAAATGGCCTGTGAGGTAGGCCACCTGGTTGGAGCATGCAAACTTTACAATTTTAAAAACTAAGTCTACAATTGTAAGTGTCTGAGCCATCAAAATGTGGCCTCATTTGCTGAGTAAACATACTGAAAAGTGATAGAAGATTTTGTTTTGTTTTTCTTGCAGAACAATTCACCTGAAAAACGATTTGAAGTTTTGCAGTTTGATAGTGATTTGAGGTTTTGCCTCATGTCTTAGTTTTGCCAATGACTAAAGACATAAGGTATTTCTGTACCACAGAGTCATCAGTTTCATACTACTTTTAGTAGCTCAGTCTCAGGATTCATGGGATGTGTAGTTCAGTGAGGCACTTAAAAATTCTCTGCCACAGAGCTCTAGTCCACTCCCCTGAATTGCAGTTCCCAAGATATCTTACGTCTTGTATTCGGAACAAAATTAAAGTGATAAACCCCAGTCCCTCTCTTCAACCTTCTCCTACCAAGTACCTCATTAAACTACAAAGCTAATTAGGAGCCTTGATAATTGAAAAAGTATGAAATTAATATAACAATGTAGTGCAGATATAACTTTGTGGTCATTTTATTGAAATTTGGGGATCCAAGTGAATAATGGATTAAAGAGGCCACAGATGACAAAGGCAGAATTCAAATAAAACCCAGCCAACTGAGCAATATGGTAACTGTATCTTCCATTCCTTTTCTTTCTCAGTCTTCTCTCCCTCTACCTGCACCACTCATTCAGCCTTTCTTGTCACTTTTCTCCCTCAACACATCAGGCTTCAAGAATTTCCATTCTCCCTTTTGATGTACCCATACAAACAGTTCACCAAGTGACTGGGTAGGACCTGTATTGATCCAGTAGGGGAGAAGAAGCACATTCTCTGGTGCTGTACCTAAAACAAGCATAAGCATTTAAACCAAATCTCGAAGTCTTTGGCCTATGCCTCAAGGCTCTTACTCCTGAAGAGTATGGTTTCTCCTATTTAGTGGCCTAAAGATGCAGGGCCTTTCCGCACTACACTGTTATAGTGCTATTATCCCACTTACAACATCCTATGGAATCCTGGGGTTTGCAGTTTAGGGAGGGGCATTTAGAATTCTCAACCAGAGAGCTCTTTATCTTCAGTAAACTACAAAGCCCTGAATTCCACAGGATGTTGAAAGTGGAATAATAGCCGTATAACCGTGTAGTACACATAGGCCTTCAGTGTCACCCAGTGACTTGATGTGCTGCTGTAGACTACAGACAAACTTAAACTCCATTTAAAAAATAAAATAACTCAAAATACACACCCTCAGGATCTTATTAGTGTGCTCACCAAGTTTCACAGTTTTTATGAGAGTGGGAGGAACTGTGGTGGAGACAGGCATTTTCTGTCTTGCTGATATTGTAGATTATCAGTGGATTCCAGTGCCACTAAAAGAGCATCCAGTTCTGTGTTCTCACTTTCTTTTCACTGAAGTACGAAGCAGAGAAGGAGGAAATTAAAATATTGAACAGCTTATTTGTTGACTTAATGGTTGTTGATTAAGAACGCTGATGTTCTTGTAAAATGAGAGGGCATGGCAGGTGCTGACATGGGAAGAAAGAACTCAAATTAAGAAAAGATCAGTCTGCAACTGGGTTGTGTTCTCCGGTGAAGCAATCTGCAGACCACCACAAGCATAATGATTATGGCTCGAAGGAAATTAGATCCTTCATTATCATTTGCATAAACTAGTTGGCTGACTGGAAGATTTTGATGCAGTCCATTATTATATAAACTCAGTTTAATTTTATTTTAATATCTAGCCAAATTATGTAACCAGAGCGGGAGGCTCAATTGATTCTCTCAAGGGATACCACGTCTACAGGTCTGAAGTCACTAACGCAGGATCGCATAATTTTTAATTTCATCGAGTAGAAATATACATCAGATGGAACTGAGAGTACATGAGGTACAAAAACAAACCGCTTCAATGTTTTTCTTAACAATGCCCTCCTCTTGGGATTTCTCAAGTATTATTATGCACAATGCCATCTCAGCTAGTTCCATATATTATAATACTGAATTTGCTTTGTTAATGTTTGTTGTATAGATTGATATATGTGGAGAACAAGTTGTTGCATTTGCAGGTAGGAATTCCCATAGTAAGGATCCAAATACTGGCAAAACAGCAATACATCATAATTTTCTACCAAGCAACAAACATAGTCTTACTACAGCCCATGTCTTCTCTGGGTGGTCAAGGTTATTACTAGTTATTACTAATGAAGAACAGGCAAGCCAGGAGAGACCGCAGCACTTTGCTTTTACCTGAACCTACTGGGAAGAGCAAATTTTCATCCTTTCTCTCCTCTCACCTTCCCTTTCCTGGCTGAATTAAATGAATGCAAACTCCTTTTCCACTTCAATTGCTACAAACTCACCTTGTAGCAATTGAGGTAAACTGAGAACAAAGGGGGGAAGTGGGAGGAGGAGAGTGATACTGTGACATTTCAGAAGCAGCTGGAAAAACTGGGACATCAGAGGTTTAAACTGGACTGTCCCTGGCAAACTGGGACAGTTGGAGGGTATGAAAATGGAATCTGATGGCCTTGCCCTTAAGTTTCCTTTCCTTTCTACCTTCTACTGATAGCTATAGTCTTAATCCTTCTACACTTTAAAATGCATTTTATAATCAGAGATTTAGCCATTTTTAAAAAAGAAAATGAGATGTATGGCTCCAGTGTAATGTAGAAGGATGAAACTGTAGGAAGGATTTTTGTTTATAGAAAAGGAACACAACTATACGGTTAGTAGAAACACACACCTAGACACAGCCTCAGGGGACCTGCCCTTAGGTCCACCACTGAAGTTGATCAGGTTAGTGAGGGTCAAGGTCAGGCATTTTTGTTGGTGGCCTCATACACTTGAATTCCTTCTCCTAGGACTTCCATTTGCCCTCCTCATCTGTATCCTTTAGGAAGTCTTACAGAGTGGCCATGTTATACTGATGTATTTTTTGTTTCAGTACAAAATCGCCTGAAAATATAAATAAAAAGACTGAATCATCAAGACCCTGTTATCTTAGCTGCTACATGAAGTAGTAGTGTGTTGCTAAACAGTAATGTGCTGGAATCATTTAGATGTCTCCCCTTCCCTCAGTTATCTTGGAGGTATAGTGTTTCATTTTCACCTATTCACTTCAATTAAGGTCAAAGTGACCTTGATGCCATTTTAATGAAATCCTAAAAAATACATCAGGTACACTGAAGTGAAGAAGGGCTGAAATACTGCAGAATAGCCAAGCCATTTATTAAGAATACAAAGGTCATTATTAAGATCACTAAGTCATAAAATTCTAGGGGAAATACTTTGAAATAAGTTATGACATGATCTGGCAATGTTCATTTGCAAGGCATTTTACAAAAAGAGAAAGTGAGAAGTGCTTTCATCTAAATTTGAAACAGCTTTATTTGTTCATACTTCAGGAGGTACGCAAGTTGTTGAGACTGGAGTATACAGGAAATTATTTGCATTCTGAAACGCCTGAGTTCTCAGCAGGTCACTTTGGCAAATTAGACAGTTACCCATGGAAAACTGACATAAGCTTTCTGTTGGAAGCCATACATTGTCCCATCACCCTCCAAGCTTTCAGAAAATGATATCATATTTCTTTTGTTTAGCAAGAGAGAGTCATATTAGCATATCCAGACTAATGACAGCAAGCATGTAACTTCATAAATCTCTGTAACAACTTCATAAATTTATCTGTGAAACTGTGGGTTTCACAGGGCTCTAATTAGATATTTTAATAAAACATAAAATGAAACTGCCTGTTCAAAGAAAAAGAAAGAAATTAATGCCTACCGTTTCTTATAGAAATCACACCTCTTTAAAGGTTTTTAAAACAGTTTTAAAAACATTCAAATAAGCCATCCTAACATTAGGCTACGTGGGCCATCCTCCTCAGGCTGCTGATGTGAAAAAGTAGAAAATTGTTACTTAATTTATTGTTTCATTGATCAGAGTGAAGAAGCACTTGCAAGATTTTCTGCCTTGTGTGCTAAAGTAATTGGGCTGGACCAGACCTGCACCAAGATATCTTGACTGGGCTGCAGGCTATATTTGTTGCTCTCCTTTGGTGCTGCATAGTGCAACAATTGTGTATAGGTCTTGTAACAGCTTATTATACCCTATCTTTTATGCCAAGTTGGGATATAAGGAAGCTTGTTCTTCTTTTGCTCTGTTCACTTTGCTATTAAACTCTATAAAATACTTCTGTGATGCAATTAGGAATGAAAAATTGGTAAGGCCAGTGCCTCACTGAGGCCCTTTCCGCACCAGGCAATTAGAACAGGGCAGTGTGTCCTCGCATGGAGGTCGTCTGCACCTTGGAGCGGACTAGGAGTGGACTACTTACCAGAGATCCGCACTTCAGTCTGCTGCAAGATGACCCCAAGTGGTCTTCCAGCGTGTTTTTGAAAGACCGGAAAAAACAGGTCTTTAGTTTCCTGGAATGCGCCATTGCGTTCCTGCTGTCTTGTGCAGATTCGCAGACTCGCACCAATGCGAGCCTGTCATCTGTGGAGGGCGGGCCTTAGGCGTGGCGAGCTTCAGCGGTTGGTCAGGACCCACGACCAACCGGAAGCCGCCATTTTGGAAACCGGAAGCCGCCATCTTGGAAGCCGGAAGCCGCCATCTTGGAAGCCGGAGCAGTGCGGATCTACAGACCTTGCACTGCTCCGATTCGCCCTGGACCAAGGAGGAGCCCTGCAGAAGGGCTTCGGGGACAGTCCACGTTGCTTCGGACCCCAGAAGAAGCGGTGAGTAACGGCACGGAGCGATTCACTCACCTCGTGTGGAAAGGGCCTGAGTCCTAGCCTACACTTGACTTGCAACAAAATGAGGTGATAAATCTTGAGAGGATGAAATAGTTTCCTTATGAGGGGAAAAAGGCAAGTTTAAAAGAAAAGACAGAAAAGCTGAGGCATATCTTGAGCTCTTGGAAAAGGCATCTGAGGGGCTGTTGAATGTGGAAAAGAAGGTCTTCCACCAGAGATCTCCTTATTGCAGCAGAAAACTGCATAATTGGCTGAATCTACACAAGGGCATAGGATCCCTACCTTGGTTTAGGCCCTTTACTGTTACATACACCTGTTTTAACACAAACAGTTTGGTAAGCCACACAGGAAACCAACCCCACCCCTTGTTAGTGGCTGTACACCTCCATGCTTTGATTCGGTCTAATTGGCAAAATCTAGTTACTGGCAGATATATTTAAGTGGCATAAAATGTAAATTATACACACTTATGGCTGAAAGGCCATGTGGTTCATTTTGAATGACCAGGGTGACTTGCTGCCTTTGGGCAGGGCATTAAAGTAAAGCAGGTTTTTTTGCCTCCCCTTCTGTAATTACGTTTAGTGCTACCTTTTGAGACCCACATTAAATATCATTAAAATAGGATTTACTGTGCAGTGCCAACTTAGAATAGATGCAACTGGTTCCACTGATCTATTTGGTAGTACAGCTTTAACTCTAAAAATAGTTGTTGAGATCACTCCTTATAACAAATGGAATAATGGAGTCACATTGCTAGAGTTATTTTAGGGTAAGAACACTCTATTCCTCTTGCAACTGTAGATTTTTACCCAGGATTTCTCCAGAATGTGATTAGCATTCTTTTTATTAGGCAGTTCAGAAAAAAAAAGAGAGCCAGCGGGTTTTGTGGTTTGAGCATTGTACTACAACTCTGAAGACTAGAGTTTGATTCCCTGTTCAGCCATGTAAATCCACTGGATGATCTTGGATGTGTCACACACTCTCAGCCCCAGAAAACCCCATAATAGGTTCTCCTTAAGGTCACCATAAGTTTGAAACAACATGAAGGCACACAACAACAAGCAACAAATATGAGGTGATCAGATGCTATAATATCTTTAATATATAAAAGTCCAAGTTTGTGAGTTTGTCTGTGTCAGGCAGACAAAGATCTGATATTATTGGCTGTGTCAAAGAAGAAGACCTCATATGATTGGCTGCCTGTGAAGATTCTATGGAATCCTGGAGTTGGCAATTTAGGGAAGCACCTTTAGAAATCTCAGCAGAGAGCTCTTGGGCCTGGCCGGTTGCTATGGAAACAACGCCTAACAGCAAGGAGAAGGCCAGTATATTCCCTCAGAAACCAAACCTCTGTATGTTAACCATTCCGAATACAGATTGGATTGGGGAATATGGGGGAAAGTTACAGGTACTGGACAAGGCAGTTTGATGAATTAGAGACACAGGACCTCAAATCTGTGTATTTCAACCATATCTAATCCTAAGATAAGGTAATTCCCAAGGTATTTCTGACAAGTATTACCTATGAGAAAATAAAATCCTGTGCAATGCCAGGTAAATATGCTAGTAGTTTTATAAAAAGAAGGAAAGCTGATACAGCTTTTCATATCATAACGATACAAGGACAGAAGACCTTTCCCTAGTGAAATTTTTCCACTAGAAAACTGTTACTAGCAGGGATTTTTATTTCTTGTTTCGCTTCTGAGAACTTAGAATTCCATACAGCTCTTTCAAATGAATCCACAGAGTAGTTCAGGGAATCCCCGAAAAAGAAACCAGGTCACCTGACACGTTGTTTACATTATTGTTTTAATATCCCCAATTATGCATCTTGAGCATCACTATAAATACACAGAAACAGAGAGATTTGCCTCATATAGTGTCAGACCACTGGTCCATCTGTTGCAGTACTGGGTAGTGGCTCTCAGGGGTATCTGGAAGGATTCTTTTCCTGCCCAACCTGGGTGTGTGTGTGTATATGTGCCTTCAAGTTGCCTGTTGACTTTTGGCAAATCTATGAATTCCAGATGGTTTCCTTAGGCAAGGAATACTCGGAGATGGTTTTGCCAGTCCTTCCTCTGAAATATAACTTACAGCATCTGGCATTTCTTGGCAGTCTCCCATCTAAGTACTAACTAGACCTGGCTGTGCTTAGCTTCCAAAATTGGATGGGCTTTGGTACCTTTGGGTTCTTTAGGCTGGCAACCTAGAGATCAAACCTAGGACATTCTGTACACATAGGATGTGCCCTTCCACTGAGAGATGGTTCATTCTCCTTAATATGTAGTTACTGACAATAACAGGCAACAAAAAATCACTCTGTGTGTTCTGCATTATGCACATGCATGTTGCTTCACTTACCGTATTTCAATGGAGATGGGAATTCGCATACATGTCCAGAGTTTTCCTATTCTGTTGAAGTGTATGAGGTAGTCCTTGGACTGAGTCAGTTCTCATGCAGAAGACCATGGCAAGATTCTATCATCCCAGAGGTTGATAGATGAGCATATTAACTTCCATTTTTAAAAAATTAAACAATATTGCCTAAGGGGAAAAAACAATACTCCTTAAGAAATTAAAAGTGTGGATACCTGTCAACTAGGAGACCATGCAAAGGTTTATAGCACTTACTGTAATATCATCTAGAAGTAATAAGAACAAGAAACAGCAGCTGTGTTACAGCAGGGAGCTGTTCCCTATCTCACTTTTAGCAAAGAGCCATCCCAAACATGTTCATTAAAATACTATTACCAGCCTTTCTGGACTATAAAGCAACACAGCTGCTGCTGCTGCTTCTTATTACTTCCAGATGATATTACACTGAGTGCTATAAACCTTTGCAGGGAGATCACTTAGTCATCAGATGTCTCATTATGGTTCTCCAGAAACAGCAGAAGTGAGCAAAAAGAAGCAGTGGAGCCAAACCCCTGAACCAGAACAAAGAAAACCAACATGCTATGTCTGCAACATTAAGCAGCCATACCTGAAAGTAATCCTGAGTGAACTCAAGTCCCACTCAGTTCTAACTAGATATGTATGGGATTGCACTGTAAGAGACTTTTGTGACAAAAGCGAATGAATCATATTCAGAGATGCCCCTGAGAAATACCAGAGATGATGATGTGTTGTTGAATTGGACAAATAGGGAAGGGGCTGCTTTCAGCCACTCCTTATACCTCAGAAACACGTACATGCTGTGTGATATCATAACCAAGTGTCCAGCCTGAAAGATTTAGATGTTATGGATCAGGAACCTGAAAGCCTCCAATTATCCACTAGAATAACACAATTCATAGAAGGAGGGGGAGAGGGACAAAGTTTACCACTGATATCTGAATAATTGTTTTGCTAAGTCTGGGTGGCCAAATCAGGTAGAATGAAGCAACTACCTCACATAGCAAAAGCTGGAGGACCGTAGTGGTGCCCAGTCTGCTCCTCCTAAGCCCATCAGCTGTTCTCATCTGCTGAAGAACCATATCTTCCAACATTTCAGATGTGAAATCCAGAACACATGTGGCTAAACAAGATCAGAATGTGGTCAAGATGGCAAAAATTATTAATGAGGAAGAACACACAAGATAGGAGAAGCTGTAGCAGTTTCCTTCTACCTGAGCCTAATGAGAAGGGCAGGACACCGCCCCTCCTCTGTTCTCCTTGCTGCTGATTTAAGTGCAAACTACTTTGGCACTTTGATCTCAGTTTGCAGCAGTTGAAGTAATCTGAGGGTTAACAGGGGAAGTGGGAGGAGGAAAATGGAATATTTTAAAAACAACTGAAAATGTGGGATGACAGAGGATTAAAGAGGAGTTGGAGGGGATGAAGGACAAAACTGAATACACCATTTAGACTGTCCTGGGCTTTCTATACTAGCCTGATATGCCAGATGCAGTAGAGATACTATCCTGTTGACATCCAGTCCCATTGACCTTTTTATGTGGGGAGAGGGATGCCATCTTGCCTTTAGCATCAAGCAGCAAATACCTTTGTCCAGACTTGGTTTGCTACCACCGTTCCTCACCAAGTATAGCTTCACCTGTGAACACCAGTTGTGGGGCATTTTTAAATTTTTGTTTTTTAAAAATTTTTACATTCTTTTTTAATTTTAATTTTTAATCCTTTTTTATTGATTTTATTAAAATATTTGTACTCCACCCTATATTGTATGGTCTCCAGCAGCGTATAAATAAGATCCATTTAAATCATTTACAATAATTTAAAATGTAGAAAATGAAAAGATAATTTAAACTGGCATATTAGATAACAAGTGAAAACAAATTAAAACCAGGTACATTTACAAATCTGGACAAAATTGTTAGGAGCCCCTCCAAGTTTTAATAAAAAGCCATGTTTTAACTTCTTGCCAAAAGGAAGACAATGTCAGCACTAATTGGGTCTTCAAAGAGTAGACACTGGACAGTTGCTGTACCACAGAGTAGCAGGCCCTCTCTCACATCCTATCACAGTATGTTGCTTGCACTGGTAGGACACAGACTATTTAGTTCTCCACAGCCATTACATTTCCAATTACAAGGTAACAGTTTAAAAAAACTGAAGTGATCATAGAAATTCCATAATTTCATCCACTTCATCATGGCCCTGCATTCTTGAAAACTCTTAAGAGCACAGCAAAAACTATGGCAGGTTCTATCAAGCTGGTACAGCTCTGAGCAGAGCCCTGTTCATGGGCATTGGTCTATAATCTAAGGATCAACATAGCTAAATACAGAAAGGTTTGTAACCAGAGAGATAGCAGATAATAGAATTCTTGCACCTGTAAAATCACATATCTTCATCATACACACACACAGACACACACACACACAAACACATTCATATGACCTTTCCTGACCTTCACTGCACACTGAAGTTGGTTTTGTCAAGATGCTCCTTCTGGAAGAATCAGGCAAATTAATAGTTGTGTGTGTTTGTGTTTTTTTTAACGGCAGTAGTCTCCCAAGTAAAGATAATGAGAGTCTCAGCAAGATGTGTACCTGTCACGTTAGCCTGCTGATTTGAAAAATCAATGCTTCCAACAGGAAATGAATCCAACTAATAATTATCTCATCTATTAAATTCAATCAAGGAAAGGACAGCACAGATAAATGTAGTTATTTATGGGAAAAGTAGGAAGACTGTTTATGCTGTCTTGACATCATCAATTTCTTTGTGCTACACTTTTTTTTTAAGCTTGTGAAAAAAAGATGAGAAAACATCTTAGAGTGTGCAGTTTGGAAATAAGTATCAAACCACTGGGTGATTCTTCCTGAATGGTTTATTAAAATAGAAAATGGTTATTATACTGCTTGAGTTTACTCATTAACTGGAGTCTAACCTGTAGAGAAAAATTAAGAAAAAGGAGATGGGAGATATGATCTCTGAATTAAAGTCATAATTTTCTTCTTAAACATTCTTTGTTCAACACTCATGTGTGTTGAACAACTGCAGACCAAGGTTTTATTAAAACTTTTGCCTCAAGCTCCATTCCCAGAAGACCCTCATTTTGTTTTCAAAGCCTCATTAGCAGTGGTTTGCCATTCAGATTTCATACTCCACTATCTCTTTATGAGATAAATAATGCAACCTTAAGCATTATTCTAGCAATTTGCTATATCTGCCCTGTTCTAGGATGAGACGTTCAATCTGAATGGCCCACCAATTCAAATCAGAAGGTGGTATCATCACTTGATCCCAGAACATTTGCAAACAGTAGAAATAAATGGACAGTTTTCACAGTAGGAAGAAAGTAAGAGTGAGGTGCCCCTAGGACCTGTATTGGAATACAGATACTTTTAAACTTATATATAAATGAGTTGGAGTTAGAGGTGAATATTGTGGTGATCAAATGTGTTGACAATACCACTTTCTTCAGGGTGGAGAAAACCAAAAGGCATTGCAAATAGCTCTGAAAACATGTCTCTGAACTGAGTGAGCCACAATGGCCTAGGGATGGGGGGGCGAGGAGCGTGGTGCATCCTGGGCAGCGCTTTTTCAGGGGCGCCGCCTCTCCTTGCCTGCACCCTGTGTGCCATCATCCCACCTCCTGTGCTGTTACGCTACCCCCGCACCTCCCCCCACCCCTTTACACCATCGCCTCGCTCCCACACCTCTGACCCCACCCACCCCTACCCCCTCTCTCCAAGCTATGCTACTGGTGAACCAAAGTGATGCAGTGGTTTGAGTATTGGACTAGGCCTCCAGGAGATCAGAGTTCAAGTCAACCTGTTTCAGCCTTAAAAGAAGGCAGTGGCAACCTCCCTCTGAAGAAATCTTAACAAGAAAGCCCTATGAGAATGTTGCTATACATCCAAATCATATATTGGAGGCATATAACAACACAACTGGGTAAAAGGCAGTAATATGGAAAATATGGCTCAATGTATATAAATATAAAGTGATGCATTTGGTTAAAAAAACCCTGCTAGTTTCACATATAGATGCAGTCTGAGGTTATAGTGCCTGACCTGGAGAGAGATCTTAGGATTCTGGCAGCTGATTGAAGGTAAATGTGAATCTGTGTGTCAGCTGTGAGAAAAGGCTAGTCCATTCTGAGGATTATTAGAAAATGTATTTTAAAAAAAAATCAAACTGCCAATAGAGCAATGCCTTCATACCAACCTGTGATGTGAGAGCGCTTGTAACAGCCCACACAGTTCTTATCACTACAACTCAAAAGGGATATTATAAATCTAGAAAATGTGAAGAAAAGGTCACCTAAAGTGACCAGGGAACTAAAGTAACTCCCTTGTAAGGAAATATTACTGCAATTCTGGCAGGACCAGACTATAATATTTCACTGCCTGAAGAAAAGGACACAATAATGCCTCACCCATTCTGTGTATGAAAGTTAATAGAATGGTTGTTTACACCTTATTTAATTCTGGTGACAAGTCAGCATCTTCTGTTGCACCTGAGGACAAAGTGAATGACATTCTAAAGCCATCCATAACTGTGGAGAAGTGGTAGGATTATGCTTTGGGACTCAGACCATTAATCTACCACTGCACAGCTGTAGAAGGTTTTTCTTCTTAAAAGCACTTTTCAAAGCTTTGCTTGAAGGAGAAAGGATATTTGAGGTTGGGTAGAAAGTCTGTTACTATGAGGACGGAATGGGTAGAGCTATATGTATCTGTGGTCAGAAGTGGCTGCATCATTTTGTCTCATGCTAGGGCTGGCTCTGGTCTGGGACTTTTCAGTTCAGAATCAAGGCAAGTAATGGGGACATGAGAATATACAATTATGCATGGAGTGGGAGAAAAAATGGATAGGGTTCTCAATTGACAACTGGTGGCTCCCGTGTATCCCCAGTCAAGCAGTAAATCCAAGGTTCACACTAAACTTCAAAGGAGCTATATGAAGTATGAAACTATTTTGGAGAATTGAGTCCATCCCCTTGGAAAGCTATTTTAAAGTCTGGCCTAAATAAACCATGGAATGCCTTCATTGACATAGGGCCTTTCTGCACTACACTGTTTTAGTACTGTTATTCCACTTTCAACATCCTTTGGAATCCTGGGGTTTGCAGTTCAGGGAGAGGCCTTTAGAATTCTCAGCCAGAGAGCTCTTTGGCCTCAGTAAACTACAAACCCCAGAATTCCACAGGATGTTGGAGATGGAATAATAGCACTATAACAGTGTAGTGTGGAAATGCTCATAGAAGCCATCAGCCACCATTGTGCTTCTCTCATTACTGGGGACATCCACTGAAGCTCAGTGGTGGGCAATTGAGGACAAATTTATGTGGCTTAGGTCCAGGCTATCTGACTGTATCTCCCTCTCTGAGCCTGCCCAGACCTTGAAATCCTCAGGAGAGGTCCTTGTATCAATCCCACATAGACACAATTACTGGGAAAACATGATAGAACCTTCTCAGTGGCTGCTTCTAGGCTCTGGAATTCCCTTCCTACGGAAACTACAATGAGCCTGTCTTTGCTGTCCTTGTGTTGGCAGGCAAAGACTTTTTAAAAAAAACAACAATGTGGCAGCCTTCTGAGAAATGAAGGTTAAGAAAGAGCTTTTAAGAGACTGCTGTACTGTTTCAATTTTACTGTTTCAAAACTGCTTTTTACATTTTCAATTCTAATGTTTTAAACTGTTGTTAGTGTTGCTAATAGTTTAACTCCATTTTAATACTGCTTTTTTGAATGTTTTAAGGATATTGTAAATCTTTTCATTTATGAGCCACTGTGAGTCCCATGGGGAAAGGGCAGGTTATAAATTATTTTATTATTAATAGCAACAACAACAAGTACTACTAGTAGTAATATTAAAGCATGTTAATCACTACCATAATTTGTAGCAATGGCTGCAGGCTTTGAGTCCTCACTCGGTCGTGCAACTGCTTCAACTTTTAGTATTTTGTGGCATAGAGAATCATTCTAGTCGTTCCAGTCATAGGCCATTTCCTCACTATACTGTTATAGTGCTATTATTCCACTTTCAACATCCTATGGAGTCCTGGGGTTTGCTGTTTAGGGAGGGGCCTTTAGAATTGTCAGCCAGAGAGCTCTTTGGCCTCAGTAAACTACAAACCCCAGAATTCCACAGAATGTTGAACATGGAATAATAGCACTGTAACAGTGTAGTGCGGAATGGCCATACAGTCAAATCATGCCAGAGTGGGTCCCTGTGCTGATATTGGTCAACTCGGAATTCCTTGCCATCTCTGTGGCATTGTGAAGGGTTAGTCCTCTGTTAGCGCCGTTCTTTCAGATAAACTTTTATTGAGGATTCCAACCACCAATCTCTAAGGTGTTCCACTTTTTTAAAAAAATCAGAAAAATCACATTATTCAGCCTGTTCATTCCAACAGATGACTCAACATTTTTTCCAGGTTTCTGAACTCTTGATAGAAATAGGGTCTCTCATAAACCACATTCTTCTTGGGAATGATATGGGTGTCAGGCCTGGCCAGAACAGTCTCATAGTTATTGCCCTTTTTGGCAGAGGTAAATGATTTATAAACATTCCTGTCTCCTTTTCCATTACATAAAGGACTGAAATTACTTGCACTCTTTCTTCTGCCTTGTGGAGCAGGCAAAAACAAGCACGTCTTCCTTTCTGTTCAAAGTTATTAAAATTGAAGGCTTCTGGGACAGGGAACTGGCCTATTTTTCTTACCTTGCAAATCTGTGAGTTTAAAACCTGATTTCTGACACCATCTCAAAAGCTTGAATGACAGACTGGTAAGAAAACCATACAAGATCTTTATTTTCTTCCTTAGAAAATTGCAGCAAGAAAATTGCAGCAAGGAGAAACTCCTGATTTCCTCCACAATCAGCTACGTTCAGTGCCATCTAACGCATTGTTAGGGCTCAAACCTATCTTGTCAGTTTAAATGATACAGAAATCTTATGCAAGAAAATTAAGGCAGAGTTTTAGTTTCAGCTTTAAGGGTCTTTAGTCTTACAGAAACTATCTAAGGTACAGAATCTTATCTGAATGCCTCAGATGGATTCATTAAGTGATCATAAATCTCCTTTTAGGTCAGTGCTTTGGACAGCAATTTTAAAGTTCAAATGAAAGGTTAATGTGTATTCACCACTCCAGTGACACAGTAACCAGCCCTGGAAACAGCTGATTGGACTACTCACCTTATGCATCTTTAAAGAACCAACAATGAACAGCCCTAATATGTCTTGTTCACTTAGATATTTTCCATGTTCCCGATATGAGTTTGTGAGTGCTTTTTACTCAGATCTATCTGTACTGAAGTCTTTTTTTTTTAAAAGGGTAGGTTGTTCTCAATTCTAGGTGGAACAAGGAAGCAGTAGGAATGTGATACTTGATTGACTCTTGGTAATTGGTAAATGAACTCTCAATATGCCTTCACTGGAATCATCACAATTGTCACAGCCACCACCAATATCTACATGTATGATCTTTTCCTTAGGATTGAGATTCAAAGTGGCTTACACATTAAAAAGATTACAGTTAAATACATAACAAAAAGTCAACCTTAAAACTGCATTAAACTATTGATCATATTAAAAACATGCACTCAAAAAAAAAAAAAGATTTTTAAAAGTTAAGCAACACAATTTAAAACAATACAGCAATTACAGCCCTTTTGTTAAAAGCCTTCACTTCTAAAAGTCTGTCTGAATAAAAAAGTTTTCACTTGTCAACAGAAGGACAGCAAGGAGGATGCCGTTCAAGGAAGAGGCAGTTCCAAAGTCTAGTGCAGCCACTGAGAAGGCCCTCTGTCATGATCCCATTAACCCCCAAAGAAGGTCCTGTGCTATGGATCTCAGGATCTGGGCAGGCTAATACATAGAGATATGGTATGTCAGATAGCCTAGACCTAGGGTATAGTAGTTCTTACAACTAGAAAAAGCTCATTTTATGAGCCTGTGGGTGGGTAAGTATATATTTCTTTTTCTTAGGGTTGAGGTTGCAATAATAGATAAACTGCTATTTTTGTCTGTATAATAACAAACATTCAGGCCTAAATCCTATTGGTAGTCCCAGCTGAAGTAGATCCATTGTATCAATTTTTGAATAGTGAATCAACTTGTATGTAGATTCAACTGATTACATAGGCATATTCTAATGAGAGAGAACAACAAGATTAAAGCACTAACTGTTAAAATGTGTTATTAGCACTAGGCTCATATATGCTGAAAGAACCTGAGCACAATCATTTAGAAAATTCATTTTAAAAAAATCTACCATTCCAAAGAAATGTGGTGTTATCTTCAGGACTGGTACATCCAAATTGCATGCACTGCAGAAGGAAACAAGAGCGCTGAGACTTGGATCCGGTTACCAATGTTTTGTACTTTCTTCAGATAAGGACTAATTTGACCCTGACTATTAGTCAAAAAGTTAAATGTTTGTCCATTTAAATTGTGAAAGGCAGATTCCCCCATTTCTGTTCTTTAAATATTTCTCATAACTTGATGTCCTTGGCTGAAAAATGTAAATGTTGTATATTTATCAGCAATCTACAGAAAAGATTAGAATTCAGAAACATCTAAATAGAAACCTACAAAAGAACATGAACTAAGTGTATCTGTTTCATACCTTCCTTTTCTACCAGTCTCTGTAAGAGTTCTGTCCACTTTGTACAGGTATTTGACAGGCCTTGATATGCCCCCTGCTGTCCCTTCAGGTACTACAGCCATGAAGTATCCATTCTTGTAGTTAGAATTTCTCTCATTAGAGTCAGATTATATAAAAATAATGAAGCAAACTCTTGCCCTTTATAAGAATAACTTGCCAGTGAAATAATTAGCAGAAATATTCTGCTATCATTGATGGCTTGTATCTGAGCACGGGAATGGCCTCCAATTATATATGTGGTAAGTCTGTCAATTGATTAAATTGTTGCAACTGATTGAGCATCTCTCTCCTTTACCCGAATTGGCTGCAATCCCATATCTACCTGTCAGGGAGTAAGCCTTGTTGAACTCGACGTAACTCTGTCTAATTCTTCTTTAAGAGAGGCATGTTGAAGCATCCATTTTAACTTACCTTGGTGAAAGGCACTGCTCCAGTAAGTATAAGATGCGATGTGTTTCATGTACTGAGTAGATCACTAGATAGCACACCTTCTTTCTAAGTAAGCGTCTGCATCTCTTGATATTTGCTGATGTGCATGTTACAGATTTTATATAGGAAAGAAAGAGTTCAGAGCCTCCCTTGTTTCGGCTTCACATTTCTCCTGGGATGCTTCTGAAGTCCTCTGAAGTCTTTTCTTCACTATCATTTTAGCTCAGGTAGAACTTGGCAATGTTATTTCTTGGGTTGCAGCTCTCAGGAGTCACCAGTCAACATGGCCGTTGTCATACTGGCTGGAGAGTTCTGGGCAGTGTAGCTTTACAAAGTGACTTTTTCAAGCTCTAGTGGAGTGTAGCATAGTAACTCCAAGGCATAGTTCTCAGAGATTATTGGAAGCAGCGCCCTCTCCATTTCCATGGAGATCAGCTAGAGCTGTTCTTACGTGGCAGTCCTTCACTGCAGTTACAATTCTCCAGCTAAGTCTTATCTTCTCCCAGTGTTCTTTCCTCCTCTCTCCTCCTCTTCTCTGTTCTCCCTTCCCTCTGCTCATATGTTACTACACCTCTTGCTTTTCTAGAGATGACAAGAAGAATCCTGAACTGGCAAGCATCTTTGCAGCTCAGGACTTAATTCTGCACAAAATTCACATGTGGTTGCAAATACTAAAATTTGGAATTAATTCTGTGTTAAATTCACACATGATAGATTTGCATGGAAAACAGAATTTTCTGCAGAGGCATTTATATTTCTGCTTTGAAATATTATTTTCCATGCAGAAAATTCTGTTTTCTATGCAAAACAACCACATGGAAATTTTGTGCACAATAAGTCCTAATTTGTGAATAGCCATCAAAAAACTGTACGGTTTTCAAAGATTTTTATTTTTTTCAGCAGGCAGACAATTGCTGAAATTACTCATTGCTATCTTCAGGAAGAAACTTGGTGAAGATTACATCTCTGCATTTCTGTTCATCTAACTTCTCTGCTTGATTTCTTTTCTTCCTTGTGTTCCTTTTTACCTAAAATTTATTTATTCCTCTTTACCTAAACTTCAATATGTACCAAAAGGAAAATATTTCCTTCCCAAAGGAAAAAGAAGATATAAATGTAACACATATAGGTAATGTAAGAAATAATACATACAGATTAGACTTTTTTTGTGAAACAGACTAACATGGCTATGTCTTTGAATATTGCTACTGTGTGGTTCAGAGGCATCGCCTTCTATTTATAGTCTTCCTGTGTTTTCCCTTTTTTTCTCTTTTATTTTCCATCTTTTGCCTTTCCACTCAAAAAGGGAAAGCCAAAGAGGTGCTTAGTGAATCTGTTTGTCTGGATATGACCAGTAAAAAGGAGAGTAGGCTCCAAATGCATATGGATGATCCATATTTATTCTTTAAAAAGCTTTTTCTTTTTCTTTTCTTTAATGAACTTTGTAAAGAATAAATCTGGACATGGATCTCAGTCTCCTTTTTTCTGCTGATTCACTATAGGTGTTTTCCAGTAGCTATTCCTGCTCTTGTCTGAATATCACAGCTATGTGAACCTCACTCTGTTTAAGAGGCTGCAGCTGTTGTGTTTCTTCCCAGCCATGTATCCAGGTAGCCATCCTGACATATTTCCTTCATGCCTCCTAGTTTGGAGCCTCATCCAGCCAATAAATCTTGGCAGCTTCTCACAGACTTATTTCAGAATATGCAAGCATATGATTTCATTATTAATGTCTTAATTGATGAAGTTCAATTGTCCATCATTATTGGATATACCAGCAAGATTCCAGCTGGAGGGCCACATGTTAGCCAATTGTGTTCTAATTCTTAAGCAAGATTTTTAAAAAAATTAAAAATGTCAACTCCCAATGAACTAAGCAGTTTTCAGATGATTAGTGCCTTGCATTTTTAGTGATTTTTTCCACTTGTTCAGATAACTGTTCATATCACCAAGCTTCAGTATATGTGTTTTGTACATTCTCTCTCTCTCACACACACACATATACATATATATGTATGTGTATATACTTTTCTTTTTCCTGACTTCTTACAGAAATAACATCAGAGCCAAAATAGCATCACAAAACAACATGAAACAAAACCAAATATGCTATCAGTTAAAATTATCTCCCAGATATATGATTAATGGAAATGTTAATTCATTCACATGATCAGTTGTGTATGCTGTTTCATTCTTGTACATTCAATTTCAGATAATTTCAGACTATATGAAAACTCCTCACATGTAGAGGTCAATTCTAGATATTACAATGATGAACTTATATATATATGTGTGTGTGTGTGTGTGTATGAATTTACTCTTAGTTCCTACAGTGTTACAAAAATTTCAGACAAATTCACGTTGTTGATTTAAATAAGATTACCTGGTGGGTTACCAATTTGTCATTTCTGTAATAGCGGCCCAGCACATGAAATTAAATAGGTGAAGGAGCCTATTCTCTCATTTTTCCCCGCACTCAGGAAAAGCTTCATCTGCTAAATTTCTGAATGTAAGTAACAGGACCAGAGCTAACTTTGTATGAAAGAAATAACTTTGGTAACCTTGTATGAAAGAAATAATCAATATGATTCCATCTAAAAATAAAAACAATTTTATTCAATGATGAAGGGAACTTTTCCTGACCTACCATACTACAGAACATTCAGTTTTTAAACAATTTTGCACTGGTGAGTTACATTTAGATTACCAGAATCCAAACACCATAGCAGTACCTCAACAAACCCGTACAACTCTGATTATAATTTAGTATTATTATCAACATTAGGATCTCAGTTGTTCAGTCAGAAAAATGGAATAATTATGTTTTTACTCATAGAAGTATTGTAAGGTTTAATTAAAATGTGTCTGTATGGCTTTTGAAACAGAAATCATTGTGCATATAACTAATTTAATTATTCAACTCGGTTCTAAGTCTCTAAATTGGTTAGCCAAAAATAAAACTATATTTGGTCTAGAAAAGTATCTTAGGCTGAACCTAACACAGAGACAGAGAATAGCTTTCACCAGAGCTAGATTCGAACAACTTAATTTTATGGTAAGAATAGGACGGTTTCGAAAAATTCCATACCACGAAAGAACATGTATCTGTGGCGCATCAGCCATAGAGGATATTGCGCACATCCTGTTTGCTGTATATTTACCAAAGTGAGATCCCAATACTTACAACCACTGCTGGTTAGAACGACCAATTGGGATCCAACTGTTAAACTGACCTATTTTCTTTCCGGAGAGAATTCACACTCAGTCCGCAGGATTGCAAAATTTATTATAAAAGCTACCTACCTGAGAGATCTTTTTATCACACAAAATGGGACCCCCTGTCATGGCGATGAGCTTATTTAAATGTTATGACTGAATTTTTATACTCGTCATTTTATCTTTTTTGTTTATCATGTATTTTACTTCTTATATTAAACTCACTATTTATTAAGCTTAAGTTTATATGTTTTAATTATTTTAGTAATTTTATATGGGTTCAGTCCATTTGTGTATGTAATTGCTGTATTTGTATTTTTGTATTATGTATTATATTTTTATTGTTGATATGGTCAGTTGACTAATCAATAAATGATGATGATGATGATGATGATGATGAATTATTCAACTAATAGCTGCTGAATGAATAGAAGCAACACGCTGAGTAAACCAGGCAGTAGAATAAAAATTACGAAGGAAATAATGGTAATTTGAGAGGCTAACATGAAATCAGAATATAGAAGGGAAAACTGAATTCTACAAATTGCAGAATAAACTTAGTTAAGGTCAGGCTTCATAGACTAGTCCTGGCAATCGTCATCATACTATGCTAATCATTATCTGGTATACCATGCTGGGGCATAATCTCTGCTTATTCCTGGGGTGGGGGGAATTTAGCAAATATGCTGTAGAATTAAATTTGTTGTATTGAAAGTGGCCTAGAAAATGTTTTTAATCTATGACAAATAGGGAAGTAAATATTGTGTTCATAGTGTTCAAAGTGTTTCATATACATTGGCTGGAGTTCAGTATGAGATTTATGTCTACATAAGCAGACTTACATCTGCAGGAAATAGAACTAAGCAATTTTGCAACATCTGTATTCAGCAAGGAGCTGCTATGATGTTATTATATGGGGGAGGCACATTGGAATTCAGGGACTTTGAGACACCAGCTAGGATGCCCCCATCACTATTTCTGATACCCCTTGCACATACAAGGATACTGTCTGAAGAGGAGAATTTCTGCTGTCCTTAGGAGCTTTCCACATTATATGGAATGCTGATTTTTCAACTCCAAATGTGAACAGAGTTTCCATAAATACAGGAGATGTTCTGGTGCAGAAAATTGTTGTCCATAATTTCGGAGGAAAGTTTCCTTTCATTGCTTCATTATCCATCATGCTTTAAAAATGTCTGAATAGGATTTTAAAACTAAGGAATTCTGAGCTCATTAATTTGTTTTAAGTACCAGAACTGAATGGTGTTCTCAGTCCTTCCACACAAAAACCCCACTCCTGCTTATCCCAAGTTTTCTTCATTCTAGCAATCAAATTTACAGTGCTTGTGGGTGTATGTGTGTGGGGGTGCCCTTTCGTTGCTGCTGTTTTGAAGCAACTGGCAGTCAGAAATCCTTCATGAATCCTTCAGGGACCTTAGAATTATTGTTGATCATAAGTTTAACATGACCCAGCAGTGTGATGCTGGAGAAAAGAAGGCAAATAATATTTTAAGCTGCATTAATAGAACCATAGTCTCCAAATGAAACAGTCTCACTGTATTCTGCTCTAGTCAGGCCTCATCTGGAGTATTGTGTTTAGTTCTGAGTGTCTCATTTTAAGAAAGCTATAGACAAGTTGGTGCAGGTTCAGAAAAAGGCAACCAGGATGATACGAGGTATGAAGAGCAAAACATATGAGAAAAGGGTTGAGAGAGCCAGCCGTGTTCAGTCTAGTAAAGAAGAGTGAGAGGTGACATGATTACATTATTTAATTATTTCAAGAGATCTCACAAAAAGCAGGGTCAGGGTTGTTTTCTTGTTGCCCCAGTGGGTAGGACTGGGTCTAATGGTTTTGAGACAGAAGGATAGATTTCAATTCAATATTAGAAGGAACTTCTTGACAGCAAGAGCAATTCAGCACTATAGCCAATTAATTACCTAGAAAGGTGGTGGGATCTTTTTCTCCGGATGTCTCAAACATCCAGCTAAAGCATCCCTAGCTACCATGCTAGGGATGCTTTTGCTGGAGTTCCTCCACTGAGCTGGGGTCAGGAGATTTGGATGTGATAGTCTATGAGGCACCTTCTAATGCTGATTCTGTAATTCTTTGATTCTATGATGTACCTCAAATCACCAATAAATCTACCTGAAGATCCCTTCTGTCCACTTTTGGGCTATTCTAATAAGCACCAGTTTTCAGGTTAGCTATACAACTAAGCAAGGTGGAATTGCTGTCTTCAGGTAATACTAGGAACAAGCGACAAATCCATCTTCCCAAATCTGGTGACCTCCAAATATGTGTGACTCAAGTTCTTATAATCCCACAGATACCTGCTAGCTGTGGAATTCTGGGAACTGAAGTCTGATGCACCAGGTTGTGAGTGACTTGGCAAGATGGAAGTAGAGATAGATGCAGCAAGACTTTTGCATCCATTGATTCTACCTGGTATTGGCGGCGGGGTGCCACGGGTTTAGTTTCCAACAACTAAATGTCTTTCGTTAGCAGTGACAAGACTCTCAAGTATTAGTTACTCCAATTCTAGAATAATCCCTTAGAAAATACTGAACAAAAATTGGATATAAAACAATTTCACCTTAAGGCTGTAAGGTAAAATATGTGCAAACCTATCAGTTTGGAAAGAATTAAACATACAATAAAGGTGTGATCTATTATGCCTGGAGTGGGCAACTGCCAGGAATTGTGCACATTGCTCTCTTCCCACATGAAGTCATACCCTTCAACTGCCCCAATTAATCCTCAGATGTCCCATTTTTTCACCTGCTTTTCAAATGTCCCAGTTTCTCTCTCCTCCTCCCACTTTCCCCTTTGTTCCTTAGCTTACCCCGGTTACCTCAAACTGAATTCAAAGTGCAAAAGTAGATTGCACTCACTTACAAGGGGAAGAAGAGAGGAAGGGTTGGAGGCTTTCCCTTTTCAGTAGGCTCAGGCAAAAACAAACTGCTGCAGCCTCTCCTAGCTTGTGTGTTCTTCCCCATTAATCATTTTTGCCATCTTGACCACAGTCTGATGTTCCTTGGTGATATGAGTCCCAGTTTTCATCTGTGAAAAATTGGAGTGTATGAGAACTTAGAATGGTACGCACTCCTGCTGTATCTCCTAATTTTCAATTATTTGGTTTTGGGGGTTTTTCCCCCAGACCCAGGAGAAGTCTTTATGAAACCAGGAAATAAAACAGAAGTTGACCTCCAGTTTATTTCCTGGTTAGAAAAAGGCATCTCAAGGTGCAAAATAGCTTGTGTGAGGGGATGACATTTGCCCCCAAATATCCTAGGAAAAATTGGGTGGAAGAAAACAAATAAAAGCTTTTTTGGGAGTGCTACAGACCCTGGGAGCTTCAGAAATGGTCACATCCAGCTGACATACTGCTCTTTATCCACTCTTTGTGCAGATCCCTTGGAACTCAAATGGTCTCCTTCTTCTTTTAATATTTTTATTGAAAAAAGAAAGGGAAAAAAATAAAACAAACAAGCAGAAAGAGAGACTCTGTTCATGATCCAATACATTAAGCCATGTCATTTACTTCATAAGCAAATGAAGTAGTATCTATGACAACAATTCACAGTAGTTTCCACCAAATAAAATAAAACACAAACTTTGAACTTCCGAATCTTTCCCTGTTGGTTCATTGATATATATAATCCGTTTTCTTAACTAAGTACTTCCATTATCGAGACTATTTTACAACAACTGTTCCTGAATGTATCAAAACGATCTTAATTGTCTTTATTAAATTTAATTGATAAATCAGAATGTTAACTCCTATAGCTTAAAAGATTAATGAAAATATGAAAGAGTGATCAAATTTAATTTGAAAGGGTATTCTTCTGATGAGACATGCATGAGATTATACTCTCAGTTCACTCACTGACTTGTGAGGCATTAGAGATATGTACAGGTAAGTAACAGGAGCTGTGAACAACAGTAAAAGACAATATTGGATTGAAAATGTGCTTTTGTCTCCTGGGATTTTTGCCAAGACCTTTCATCTTCCAAGCTTTCAACATATACTTCTTGCCCAACCACAAAACTTCAAAAAGGAAAAACACTGGATGGCTCTAGAAAAGTAGGTTATTTTTTCTTGACTGATCCATGCAGGCACTGTGGAGAAGAAGAGCTATAATATCACTACAGTGATTTTTCAAATGGTAATCAGTATAATGGTTATGTTTCTGCTGGCCTTGCCTTGGCCTTGCAGGCTGGCTCTGTTTCCTGCTTATGTTTGTTTTTGCGTTTGCTGTCCCTAAAAGAAAGAGATGCACTGCCACAGCAGTTATCAGCATTACTGATAGCGAGCAAATAAGACCACAAAGAAGGGTGCCAACTGGCCAAGGGAAATAAAACGCTGACCTGGTTTACTCCTGTTAGCAGAAATCAGTAGGAGAAGATAAATAATATTATCAACCATTCCTTTTTTTACAAGACAAAACTTCTGTCAGTAAACAACATAGTCTACCGCCCACATACACCCCCATGCATTTTTGCAGCCCCACCATCCCCACAGTACCAAATACTGGTGACAAGTTGAGAAACCTCCTCTAAGTCAAGCAAAAAGGTTTTTATGATTTGCTACCAAAGCTGAGTGGTATAGAAAGGGGGAGTCTTGATGGCTGTAAAACAACAAACAAACAAACAAACAAACAAAAAACCAGTTTAAAATCTGGCAACTCTAATTCTAGCAAAATGCACTTGGGTAGGTGAGCCATTCTCCATCACCAAGTCAGCATGCTTCACTTGCTGCATTTCTTCACTTCACTGGTTCAGCATACTTCACTAGCTGCATTTCTTTTTGTCATGCAACTATTACCCGAGGCAGAAGAGCTTTGCCAGGAAAAAGAAAGTGGCAACACTAAGGAAAATATTTCAGGTTGTTGTTTTTTTCCTTCAGTGTGTGACAATAGAATAGTCATCAAACTGTATATTTAATTCTGTGATCTTCATCTGATTTAGAACTGAACTAGTGATGATAGATAACTGTATTGGTAGGTCTCAAGGCACTGGCTGAAGGTCCAGGGAATTGCTGTGCTTTTCTAGGTCTCCAGGCAGGAAAACAAATCTCAAGGCATGCAGTGTTGACAAAGAGAAAAGTCTGGCGGTTCCCCAACTCTTTTTTCTTATCTCTGTCTCTCTCAGTATCACGTGTGGCTTTAAAGCCCGTGCATCCGTATACATCCATTCCAAATGGGTTGCCAAAGCTTTCTGCGTCAGCAGGAATGTGTTTGTATACATGTTGCATTTGTGTAATGAAAGTGTACCAATAACAGGAGGGATCAAGGGGATGAGAATGGGGAATGAGAGATGATGGGTATATACACTGTGTTACTTGGAGGCATTGTGTTGCTTGGAGCAAGGTAAGAAGTAGAGTGCCAGTATTTCAAATCATGAACCTCCTTATTCTACAAACTTTGTGTCCAATGACTGCAGGTAACGAGTATCAAACAAGACAGACTATGATTGGGGAAGCAGCTACAGGTAAGTCAGTCCAGTACAGGTGATGCACAGGTAATACAAGAACAGAGGTACAGGGGCAAGGTCTCAGCTGGTCCAAAAGTTGTTAGACACAGCCAATAGTCCAGATAACCTAACCCAAAAAGCATGTAACTAGTCCAGAGGTCAAGAATCCCAGGATACATATGAGCACTGAGAGCACTGCCAGTTGAGGAGACTGAACAATTGCTGGCAATAAAGAGACCCAGTACCTGCTAGGAGATTTATAAGTGGTTGATTCTGGATGCTAAATGCTTGATTAGTCATCATTTCCTGTATGGCACACTGGCTCCTACAAAGCTGCTCCTTCCTTCTTCACAAGACTTCAAAGGATGAGATTGACTTTTCAAGTTCTATCCAGTCCTGCCGAGGTGAGGGCCCTTTAGCTGCCATGGCCAACAGCTTCTCTTATTCAAGCAGGGAGCCATCATGTGGAGACAGCACTTCTGTGCAATCCAACCCCTCTGTGTCACATTCCTCATATTCCAGGAAGCGAGTTATGACATCTTGGCAGCAGCCCCTGACAGCTGGTGGTAAGCTCTCCATGAGTTACAGCAGCATCATAGAGCCTTTTAAAATTCCCCATGTGTCAAGTGTGTTGCAGTTAAGGCCATGTGGCATGTGAGCCCAAGTGGGAGCATTCTGTGGCATTTTGCTCAGTGCAGCCATCAAAATATGCCTTGTTTTTCTTCCCTCTGATTTTGGGTTAAGTGGACCCAGATTCTGGGCCCATTGCACTCATGCAAATTTCTACAATTACCTGATCCAGCAGCAATTCTGACCCAGTTCTCAGGATCCAAGAAATATTTGCAAATATTTGAATCACAGACAAAAATGAAGTTTTCTATTTGTTGGGGAAAATGATCAGGAGCATTTCAGGCACAATGAGAACTTTTGCTGTTGGGAGTGTTCCTGCACAAAATCCACCACCTGGCACATTTTTTGCACAGTAATGTTCTTTCCACACTCACACATGGGTTGTGCAGAATAGGGCCCAAAGTCCAAATAGTCCTTGAAAACTGTACAGTTTTCAAGGACTTTCTTACTGTGGGGGAAAAAATGATTAAATTATTTGTTCTTGCCCCTATGCAAATAACATCATCACTTTTTAAATAATTTTTATGATTAAGCTATAAATAGTATTAAAATAATTTAAAAGCATACCCATAGCAGCAGCAATAAGTACAGTTGTTCCTCCACATATACCAGGGTTAGGGGTGCAGGACCCCTGCAAAAGTGGAAAAATTGCAAGTATCAGAGTGTATGTGTGTCTTTGGGAAGGGAACTGAGGCATGATGGGGAGAATGGGTACCTAGGATCCAAACCAGGTCAGGAAAGGAAAAGGAAGGGGGCATCAGCAAGGTGGACCTATACTTTCTCTTTCATGCCCATCTCCTTCCTTGGCGGGGGGCATCAGGAGAGGATTTATGGTGCTGAGAAATCAGGCTGTGAACCATCCTTAGCTAGCCAGTGGCTGGTAGAGGAGAAGGACCAGGGCTGGGTTTTTAAAGGACTGCACAGCCTGATCAGAGCCACTCAGAGGGAAGGTTTCCCCAGAAAAGAAACTCCTGATGACCCTATTTCAGATTTTGCCCCGGAATTTTCAGGGAATGGGATGCTGCTGATGTGGCAACCCTAAGTAGGATTGTTTTCCCAAAATAGTATTTAGGATCTGGATACTGAACATAGAATCCCATCTGGCCTTGGTGTAACCCAGTGAAGCTAGTACCACTGTTGTCATTTTCTTTGTAAAGAATATCTGTGCCTTAACACAGGTAAGGGGCACCTATTAATTAAATGTGAATGCAATAAGCTTTCATTTTTATTTGTGTAGAGGGATGTAATTAATAATGATAAATATTTCCAAAAGATCATCTCCGAAAGTTGATGAGACAGTTTTGTGCTTAACCATCCAAACTGATGGATAATCAGTGAAAATAATGTAGCTATGCCTCTTAACTAAGTAGCCACCAACAGAACTTCTTTTATTTTCAGACATTGTCTTAACTATATATTGAATTTGATCTCAAACAACTGACTTCGCAAACCCAGTCCTTTTGTTGGCTGTAATAGTCCATTCATTTCCAGATCTGATTGTGCAGTTTTCTGGATGGTAACTCCTGGATGCAATTTTGAATGTATATTGAATGAGGGTCATTTTTCTACTGATCTGAATAGGCTAATATAAGACTACAAAAAAAGAAAGTCAGGATTCTTGGTTAGTTACTTATACTTAGTAAACTTAATTAAGTAGCTTATGTGGAATACTGGCCAAAATATTTACAACATCTTCTGTCTCAGTGTGGATGCATGCATAAAGTTTTGCATGTGGGCAGGCCTCCTGTGTTTAGATCCAGGCCAAATCTTTTGGCAAAGCTTTATTTTTAGCCATTTACAGCTATATCTCAGGGCCTTTCCACGTTACACTGTCATAATGCTATTATTCCACTTTCAACATCCTGTGGAATCCTGGGGTTTGCTGTTTAGAGAGGGGTGTTTAGAATTCTCAGCCAGAGAGCTCTTTGGCCTCAGTAAACTACAAACCCCAGAATTCCAGAGGAAGTTAGAAGTGGAATAATAGCACTATAACAGTGTAGTGCAGAAAGGCCCTCAGTTAACAAAATGGATGTGTTCCTGAAAATTACTTTTTTAATAGAAAATTTTGTACCAGATGCAGAAATAACATGGAAAATAATATAGATGGGTTCCTACACCACAAAAAGAAAACTAATTGAGAATGTTTCAGCAAAGCAAACAAAACAAACAATATGCACATGTGAAATGAAACAACCATGTTGGGTAATCCTTGCATAAGTAAACAAAGCCATTTTGAAGCTTCCAGCGGCCATGTGAAAGCTTCTTCCAAAATACACTCATGGGTAATGATTTCTACCTTGGTGGTCAGAATTGTTCTTTTTTTAAAAACATACTGGGGGTAGCTGTTGAGGCAGACTTATTTGCTTTCCCCCTTTCTTTCTTTTGCTGTTCACACATGCTCAGTAAGGGATCTGTGAGGCAGCAGCTCGCTTACGTTGCCGTGCTCCAGGCAAGCACACACAGGCAGTAGGATTTGTTAGAGGAGAACTCCACTCTTTCCCAGCTCAAGCTTTATTGTATTTTTTACTGCAGACACACTGTTAGACAGGGGGCAAGGAGAAAAAAGGGACTGAGAGCATAAAAAGACTTTGTAAAAAGGATCTTATTTTCCAAAGGCTTTGCTAGCTGTGATATGCACAATGTCCAAAGTGGGGGGGTTATTGGAGCTGTGACTGAAAAACATCTCAAGATCTACAGGTGTCCTCTCCAGATGTCAAGCCCCTCACGCTTAGCACTTTGATTGCACCATCTCCTTCTGGCAATCAAAAATCTCTCATAGACAAATTTCATGGTGAACAAAGATACTCACAGAATTCAAGGGGAGAGGGTGCTAGATAGACCTACATTAAATTGGATATCAAATTGCTGCACACAATCTACCAGGATATTCATTACAATTGGGGTGACTGGTATTTTTTAAAATCCTTAAAGGGACTTTAGTCCTGAGTTGAGACAGAACTGCACCCTGGATGTGTTTCCATAATTCTTTTCAGCAGGCACCTATACACAATGCATAATTGCTGTTGCCATTTAAATTGGAAAATGGGCACCAAGGTAAGGAAGCATGCATTAATTATTCCCTGCATCCAGACTACACAGCATCTTTTTTAAAAATAATTTATTTTAACAACAGTTACAACTTTTTCAGAAATGTTACTGTAATGTTACAATATTATTACAACAATATTAGTATATCCCCTAATATAGTAATATGTTTCATAATATAATTATTTAATTTAGCTGTAACACTTCAAATATTTCCCCTTCCTTGTTTTTATAATTATTATCCCCTCCTCTCTACTACCTAGCAACTATAAGGAACTATAAACCATTTTTCCAGTTGTTTTTACCTCATCTGAGAAAAAAGAGGTGTGCCTCATTTTCCCTGCATGGGAAAGATTGCAAGTTTGCAGGTTTAGTGGCTGTATTCATTCGTTCATTCACATGACAGCAGGGGTTGAGTTAAAAAAAAAAGCCTCAAAATTGTACTTTCCCAAAAACAATCTGTAAAAAAATAAATAAATTAGGGCTATATTTTACTCTGGGAAAAGCAAGCCATGGAGCACTACAGTTCCTATTTTCCTCAGGTTCTGATGCAGTTAGCAGTCCTGGAGTGAAGAACAGGATGGCTGCCTCTCCCACGTCTTCAAGGAACAGAAGAGAACAGAGACAGAAAGAGAACGCTATGCAGATGCTTTTATCTCTCTCAGCTCCGAGAAACAACGAAAAATGGCAAGGCTCTGTTGACTCTTTCAAGAACATGTCTAACTCTCAAGATGTGCTACTCTCAGTTCTCAAACAGGGGCCTAGCACTGGGTTCAGACCGATTCCTATCATTTACTGGGGAGTTTACAAAACCCCTTACCTGTACCTTTTATTAACTCACTACGTAGAGAATCAGAACAGAATGTTCAGCAGAAATTTTATTTTATTCATTTCCAGGTTTTCATTAGTTCTAGCTTAGCTTTGTTAACACAGATATTGATTCTAGTATCTTGTACAACATATTACTTAACCTCAGGCAAGGGAAGGGCCAGAGGAAATAGACAAAATACGTTAGTAATGTGAATAATTAACCTCTGTCTGAGCTCCCTGTTTTCCTGATCTGTTTGTTATTTCTCTGTAGTATACTAACTCAGAGGACGATGTAAGAACCCAACACATAACACAACAAGGCTCTCTGCCAGCACTGAAGCAAAAAGTATTACTGTCCAATGAAAGGCAGAATTTGGAGTTGTTAAGTTCAGGGTCAAAACCAATTTTCTTTTAAAGCTTGCTTGGAAAGTTTCCAGAAATACCATACTGCTACAAGGACCAGGGACTGAAAACTTTTGCTAGATCTGATTAAGAAATGTCTTAGAATGTGTTGAGACAGCAGCTTTTGCTGTGGCTGATTTAACTCTAAATCAGAAAGGAAAGCTAAGGCGGAGGAAGGGCTCTGCAGTCACTGCTTTGAAATACACCAGTAGATTCTGTTACTATTTTTTGAAAAAAAAATCTTTTGTGAACTCTTTAACTCTTCCAATCTTCCAGCCAGTATGTAACTTTTCCAAGCTCTGCTGGTGATCTCCTGATGCAATTAACAAATGGGGAGAAGGAGGTGGGTACCTTTGGACAGAGAGCCAGCGTGGGTAGTGGTTTGAGCTTTGGACTATGATCCTGGGGGCCAGGATTTGATTCCCTGCTTGGCCATGGAAATCCACTGGGTGACCTTGGATGTGTCATACACTCACAGGCCCAGAAAACCCCATGACAGGCTTGCCTTGGCAGGGGTGTCAAACTCAGTTTCATCTTGGGCCACATCAGCATTATGGTTGTCCTGAAAGGGCTGGTTATATCTGTAAGACTATATAAATGCATCTCCTCTTTTATCATATGAAATAATTGCCTCTGCATTCAGTTATAACTGGTTTTTAAACTGCCTTCCGTCTGCATCAACTTTTCTTTTCTTGGACATTTTGGGGCTCTTTGATCATAGTTTATGGTCTCTATACCTCTGTAAAGTGATATAGATGTGCCACTTTTTGCCCCCAGCCCTTCTCTGTGCCTTTTTCTGCCCCCCAGCTGCAGCTGCAGGAGAGGTGTGAGGGCCACATGAAATGGCCTGGCATGCTGGATTTTGTCTGCGGGCCTTGTCTTTGACACGTGTGCCTTAGGGTCACCATAAATCAGAAACAACTTGAAGGAACACAATAGCCACCGCCACTGGGCAAGTCTGTCCGGCTGGCCCCAGAACTGGAGAAGGACTCAACTGCTTATTTTATGAGTAAATGTATGAACACTATTAGACTTCAAGGAGCTTGACACTAACCAGTCACTGATTATCCATGTCTATAGGTTATTATCCATGTCCAAACCTATCCATGAATAAGTTTTCTTCTCACTTATGAACTCTCCCACCCTATTCAGGGATTTGATGCCTTCTATTTTTGAGTGGAACTAAGGATATGGAAGTTGGCTAGAAATCAATGAGCTCTGGAAAACACCTTCTGGGAGACTGCCTCTTTTGAGATTTTATGTAGTACAGACAAGGCTGGATAAGCAATCATACAGCTGAAACAAATGCTCCAGGGCCCTTAGAGCTTAACTTCCAACTGTCCCAATTTGAAGGGGACAGCATTGATTAATTTTCTGTCATCCCACTTTTACTGTTGTTTTTTAAAAGTCCCAGTTCTGTCTTCTCCTCATTCTCTCCTCTTTGTCCTCAGTTTATTTCAATTGCTGCAAACTGATTTCAAAGTACAAAAGTAGATTGCAGTCAACTTAACAGGAGAGGAAAGGAGAGGCCAGAATCTTCCTTTCTCACTCCCTTTCCGCTTGACGCACCCAAACTGCCATGAGGATGGGAGAAAGACAGGGCTGGGACAATGCTTATGCATGATGTTGTCCCAGTCCTTCTCCCCTCCACAGGCGGTGTGATTGCACTGCAAATCTTTGGCAGGTTTTTTCTGTCAATGACTGACAATCGCACTGCCCTCCCATCGTGAGCCCACACATACCTTGCTTGCGGAGGTCCTGGAAGTGCAACGACTGTGCTTCCTGCCCCAGCCTGGGACAGTACCGAGCTGCACTGCAGCAGGCAGAGGCGTGGTCATCATGCTACCTGGATCCTGGAGGCAGCCAGTGGGGAGGGGCGTGCTTCATTGTGCTCCCCTCCTGGAGCCACTGCCGCCATTGTCGCTGGATGATGCCAGGACAAAAATAGGCTGTGGAAAAGACCTCAGTAAGCTTAAGCAAAAAGAAATTGCTGCAGCCTTTCCTAGCTAGAGATGCAATTCTTCATTAAGATTCTTCTCAAGGGTGACAAAGAGTAATTTAAGCAAGTTTCTTTCCACTGTGAGAAAGTGTCCAAAAACCACACAGTTATCAAAAGCTATTCATAATTTGGGACTTGTTCTGTGCAAAATTTGCATGTGGTTGTTTTGTACAGAACAGCAGCATGGAATATAACAGTGGTCCTCAAACTTTTTACCAATGTGACCCCTGTTGTGCCCTCCTATTCCACATCACACCTCCCCCCCCCATGTCCTATCATACAGCTCTCTCTTCCTTTCTCTATCTCAGGCTCTTAATGCCACACACGCCCTCTATCTTAACACCGAGTTCTTATGACCACTAAGGGGCATGCACCTGCTGCATCAACAATGGATCATTTGGAGAAGTTGAATGGGAAAAGCATCACTCAAAGGGACTCATTCTTTTTCTCAGAGGACTGTTTTTGGCCCAGCAGCATTTACAAGGTGCCCCAGTCAAAACCCAGTCATCCAATGGGAAACCTTGCATAAACAGTTACAAAATCAGAACTGGAATAAACTGCAAGGACCATTGTCCAATCCTCTTCCATGCACTCCTGAAAGACAGCCATCCGATCTTGCTTAAAAATCCCCAAAGAAGTTGAGTCTACCACTCTTTGAGGGAACCAATTCCACTGTTGAACAGTTCCAATAGTTAAGAAGTCCTTCCTAATGTTTAGGTGAAATCTTTTTTATTCTAATTTGAATCTAATGGTTCATGTTCTAGTCCCTGAAGCATGTTCTAGTTCTGGAATGATCTGTGCACAATGGAGTCCTGGTGTTTGGAACAGCTCCACAGCCTAACAATCTTAATCCAGCCTTGACTGCAGGAGATTTGGAGTGTTTAAAGCATCTCCTGATTTTTTTGACCAGAGCTTGGAAGTCACTTGTTACAAATAGTGAGTTACTTCGCATTAAAGTCTCTCTCATACTGCTCACTTATAGCACTGATACCTCTTTAACTGTCATAACCACATCCCATGAAAATCTAGCATTTGTATTTTTGTGATATTTAGAATTTTGTGCCAGAGACCTCTAATCCCTCACTCACAAATTTCAGAATTCCTTAAAATGGAATCAGAGCAGTTAAAGTTGTCTCAAAGTACTATAAATAGGCAGTGTGAAAGAAAGATCAGTTGCATTACAGTTATAATGTAACAAATGGCACATGTTCTTTGGTACAACTACAATTGTTTAGTTATTTTTATAGCTACAGAAATGTGGCCTCATTGCATAGGCCAGTTTTGTGCCACAGACCAGCAGCTTGTAACATTCTGACTCTCCCTCTCGATAAAAAACAAACAACTATATTAGTTATGTTGAATAATGAGAAAGTAAAGAGTTACTTTTCAGAATATTATAACTGTAATGATAACTACTTTTTGGACCTTGGACCTGCAAATGTAACAAACTGTTTTTTCAAAAATAAGTTTGCAAGCTTCCTGCATAACCCCAATCTTCACCTTCCCGCATAACCCCAATGGCTCTTTCTGGGATTCTGACACAACTAATCAAACAAAATTCCCGTTAAGAAGTTTTAAAAAATGGGAAAAAAGGAGTAGATCAGAAAACAATGTATACATATTTATAGAGCTTGAAGTAGCATGTTACAAGCAACTGTTATCTGTAACTGATTATTTTGGGATCAAAGCAACATAGTGAAATCCCACAGCAGGAGTGTATTAGGTAAAGGTGAAATTATTTCATGTTGTAACAAGTAAACACTTCTAGTTAATTTCAAAAGTTATTGCTAAAAGCCTTTTTTTTCCCGCCATTTTCAAGGAATTTATCAAGTTTTATGCCATTCTTTTATCAATCCTGAGGTTTTAATTCTCAAAAGAGTAACGGAAAGTAATAGGAAAGCAACCAACAGTTCAAAAATTAAAGTTGCTACTCTTCAACATTGCAATGGGGAAATGGCAGTAGGTTACTTTTCAAATGCTGCAACACATAACCAGAACAAATTGCTTTCTAAAAATAATGCTCCAAGCTCTGAATGTTCATTTTTTTCCCTTGATCTATCTCATTGTTTCCCAGTTTTTGTTGGTCTAAATAAAAGCCCCGGTGTTGTGCACTAGCCTACATTGTTTGCTTTCATTGCTAGGCATCATTGCTAGTACATGTATTTTTTAATAAAAGAAAACAAAACAGGAGTAACACAGTGCAAGCCTGCAGTAACACAGTTATGAAATTTATTAATGCACAGAATTTAGCCCACATTGTATACATGGGCATCTGACTTCAAAGTCCACCCCCTGCTCCAGTGCATTTCAGTCATGAAAGGGCTTACTTCAGTAAAAGGTAACCATTTCTAATTTCCTTTGTTCATAATGTGAAAACTTTAAATGAACAAATCTACCACTGAAATCCACAGGACTTAAATGTGTTTTAAGGCGGCAGTCATATGCACACTGGCTTGGCATTAAGCCCCACTGAAATCAGTGGCTGTTGCTTCTGAATAAGCATGGCTGGAATTAGACATCAGCTTTGACTAGGTTTGGGCTTAAAGGTTCTTTGGGATTTAAGAAACAGACCTTGTTGACTGAAGGTGACTGTACCTCCCCAGCTGTGTTTGCCAAAATGAATGCTTCTGGTACATACAGTAAAAAACCAATATTTGACAGCGTCTATGTTTTTAACAATTACCAGAATGCCACAAAGAGGAAAGAAAAAATCCAGCATGCACACAGGTATACATTTTATGTACAGTATTTTTCTTGAATTTAAAAATAATAAGATGCCAAATATAAGGAAAAAATGTCAAAATAAAGGAATGCATGATCTGATATTTGTACAAGGACACATTATTTTCAGATTGTGAACTGCCTCATTGAAAACACTGTACAAGACACAATTCAGCTTGAGACTTTTCAAGACTCAGGGAAAATGCTAAGTATTTCAATCTCATATGCATTTTTTCACAGGGGAGGGCATTGTCCTCTTTAGAGAGATGTTGGCTGCATGTTAAATTATTCTTAAATTACTCCTTGATGCCACATGGATGATGAAGGCAAAGGAGGCTTGTTGTATTGATGCCTTAGAAGACAGTCCAATGGGCTTTAGACAGAGCTTGGGGAAGTTATTTTTTTATTGTGAGTCCCATTATTCCCAGTCAGCATGCCATGCCAACTAGAAGTTCTGGGAATTGTACTAGGAAGAGTAACTTTCCTAAGCCCTGGCCTTAAATAAATGCTGTATTGGATGCAGTCGGTCCTCCGCATTTGTGGGTTTGGCTTTCACAGATTTGATTATTTGCAAGCTTCTCCAACCCCTGCTCCTCAGCTGCTTTTTTTTTCCCCTTGGGGAAGCTTGCCTCTCTGTAGTGCCAATCAAACTGTGCAGACCTTTAAAAAACCAACTCTCATCCTCGTACCCCAGCCGCTGCCTGGCCAGCTAAGAACAGCTCACAGCCCAATTCCTCAGCACTACAAATTCTCCTGATGCCTGCCCCCCAAAAGCACACCCAAGGAAGGAGATGGGTGAGAGAGGAAGTATAGGGGCACCATGCCAACCCAACCCCTTTCCCAAACCAAGTTTGAGCCCAGGGTGCCTGCTTTCCTCCTCATGCCTCAGCCCCCTTCCCATAGACACACACGCATTTGTGATTTTTCCACATTTGTGAGGATCCTGAACCCCTAACCTTGGTGAATGTGGAGGGCAAACTGAACAGTACTGTATACAAGTGGCACTACTTTTATAGAAATGTAGGTTTTGACTGTACTAATGATTATATTGGGAAAAAAAAGCAAGATCTGTTTTTCTTTCAGAGAATTTATGTCAATAAAAGTCCCAGGAACTAGCTTTGTAACTTCAAACACTGGGTACAGGATGGAGCCGTCTAATACAATAATTATATGCACACCTATACAGAAGACTTGTACTTTGCAATCCAAGACACTACAAAACTCAACACACATGCTGAGTTTTATGTGAGAAGACAATGCAGAATTCAGAGAATAAAGATCTTCACTGCTTGTATGGAAAATCACTAGTACCACAGGTAAATATTTTGTATCAGGAAGACCTAAGGCAGACTGAAAAATTAATTCATTAAAATGAACACTTTACTCATAACTCATTAGAATTTTAAACAATAATTTGAAAAATGTTTAATTGTTTTAATATCAATGGTATTAACAATCTGAGTAAAAGTTAAGATTTCACATTACTTTGTTCCTTTTAGGAGATGGTGGGGCAGCTGGCTATTTTTAATAACTGTGATTTTTTTTTCATTTTAAAGTAATGTACCACTAGTGATCTTAATGATAAGTGTAATGAACTGAATACATAATATTTGCTAAAAAATTTTTATGTTAATAAACTAATCTTGAAATTAAACTTAATGGTGGTGCATATGATTAAAGCTAATATTTCTATACTGTGGACTATGAGGGAATCTGTGGAGAAAAGCCAAAAACTTTAAGTCTTTTAGCACACTTGAAACCAAAAGCTAAGAGTAAATCTCTTAACACATTTGAAGCATTTGAAGTGATGTAATTTCATATTTTATTAAATGTTCTCACTTTAGAAAATATGAATCTACTGCTTGTCAGTTTTCCCTGTGAAAGGCGCCATTTGTCAAGAAACTGGAAAGCAGGTGCAGGCTTCTTTCTCAATAAGCAATTGAGGCCCTTTCCACATGTGGGAGGGAAACGGGCGAAAACGCCCAAAAATGGAGCTTACCGACAGCCGGGTAAGTCCATCGCGACGCGGAGCAGCGCAAGCTCGCTGCTCCACAGTCCTCCGGCATCCCAAATGGCGGCTTCTGGTTGGTGGAGGCTCTCCACCAACCAGAGAAGCTCGCCAGCTGGAAGCCCGCCCCCAGCAGATCCGCCAGCACACATATTTGTGCGCACCTGCCAATCCGCATTGGAGCCGGGCGACGGAGCGGCGCGGGGCTGCGCGCTCTGTGCTTTTTAAAAACCTTGAAAAAGAGGTTTTTAAAAAACATGCAGCGCAGCTAGTTCCGGCCGCTCCTGAGTGGATTCTGGTGTGGAACTACAACAAGTAGTCCACGCCAGTCCACTCTACGGTGTAGAAGACCTCCGTGAGAGGTCGCTCTGCACTGTTACAGAAGCCCGGTGTGGAAATGGCCTGAGTTAAACATTGCCTGCATGCTTTTCCCTTTACATCTCCACCAGTGCAAGTGTGATTTATCATATCTAAAGCTTAGAATTAAGAGAAAGGGTCTCGAATCTGTTGCATAGGGGAGGATGTGGCAGGCACAAAAGAAGGATCAATAACCCTTCTAAAAACAACAGTAACAAACTAAAGTCCCAAAGTAGCAGGCTGCTGCTGTGTGGTTTGTCTCTTGGGCAGGGTGACTACCACTAGTGTCCATGTGGCTATAGGTCTGTATTTTTCCCTGATTTTATATCAATAGGGCAGCCCCTTCTTTGTCACATAGATATCTGTGAGGTACAAAAAAACTGCTACATCATTGCTGATGGACAACGAGGAGTCTCAAGTAATGAAATTATTTTTAAGACAAAAAGTCAGAATGGATGCATTTTTAGGAGTTATGTGCTAGCTGCAGCAACTTTTGTAATTGCATTAAACTAGACAGAGACCATAACTGTTGTTGCAATTTTGCTACTGAATTATGCTAAAGAAAATCAATAGTATTAGGAATATATCAGGAATATACTTCATTTAATTGACATCCCTTTTTAATAGGATGAAACTGCCTACTAGGTTGATAATCAGTCTGCATATTGTGTTAATCAAAAGTAAGGCCTCAAAATTAGTAATTTGACAAGATCTAAACTAGCACTAAGTTGTGCTTTAATACCTGTGAATAGTCAGTTTCACCTGCCATAAACCAGTAAGGTTTTCTGATCTCAAGGCCTGGCCCTGAGTTCCAAGGTTTGGTCTTTCTCCGGGCCTTGAGCTGAGAAGAGGCTTCTCAGGGTGAAAGTACTGCCTTGAAAAGAATTCACTATGTGCTGTTAGTCCCCTACTGCTACAGGCTGCTATGGAGAGACTGCTGTAATATCTCCAGGTGGCATATTTGGCTATTTCTTCTCTTCCCTCCTTTCTCTCATTTCTCAAACTATGGCCAGCACCAGTGGTCAGCATGGACAAATATCAAGCCAACCCATTATCTCCAGAGTTGCTGAATGTGGCACTAATCAATTGCTGCCTTATCTTTTTGCTACTTTTCCCAGTTTTGTTCTGACTTTTCTCATATTACCCTGAACAGCTGATGGATCCCACCAGAGCTAGGAAGCAGGCAGCTGTAACCAATGAGCACAAATATGGTGACAGTTCCTGGCACATTAGGGGAAAAACCTTGGTGGTCCTTCACATCAGATAACTTAAGAATCACCTGCCTACTCCTTTTTCTCTCTTTGTTGTCCTTTTTCTCCTTCCACCCCCTACAACTGCTGGCTAAATCTTTTCCCACTTTACATTCTCTTTCTTCTTCCTCCCACCCCCCACTCATAGCTCCTGGCTAAATATCTTCTCCTCTGTGTGTCTCTTTTTTATTATTTTGAATGACATGCTCTGAGCAAGTGTAGCTGATGCTTAATGTATCATCTTTAATGACATGGCCAGGGCCTGCCATCTGTGACATTGCTGGCAGCCACCCTCTGAAACATCACCAGGATTTATCCCTAGGTCTCAAGTGTTTACACTGCTGTCTCAGTAACTGGGATGCTTCTAACCTGGTTATGCAACATGACACACTCATTTCTGTAAGCTGAGTTGTATTTAGGGTACAACTAAACATGACACTGGGAGAGTGGAGAAAACATTTCCTGCTGCTTTCACATTTCTCTGCCAAGGGCTCTTTCACCATGTTAAAGCGACTTGATGGGAAATTCAAGAACAACAACGAGATGGAGGGAGCAATATTGTGGGGACTGTTGGTCCCAGCTCAGAGAGGAATACTCACCCTTTTTTGTATACCATTTTCCCAATTAAATGCTCCCTTTCAGCTGCCAGGTCATATTCAATAAACCATAAACAAAGGCCATTTCTGCATGGCATCGCAGTCCTGTTATGGGGATGGGATGGCAGCAATCTGCTGGTCGTGCTTCCCCACAACGTTATCATGCTTTCATTGCCATCCTGTCCCCATGCATTGCAATTGCAGGATATTCACTTAACGGATTAAATCCATTAAGTGCCTGCAATTATGCAATGCTCCTGTACTTATCTGCTATGCAGAAGGGCAGGAAGCATGATGGAGGCACTTCCTTCCCCAGTGCAGCAAAGGAAAGAGCCTGGCTGCATTGTGGAAGGCAGAAGCATCCCCCTCATGCTCCCTTCCACAGGGAGCTGGTCAGGTGCGGAGGGCAGCATTTCTGTTGTACTCCCTTCCGGCAAAAGCACTGACAGGATTGCAATAGGAAGACACAAGGGAGCGTCGTCATGCAGAAATGGTGTATAGGTCAGTGATTCTTTACCTGGGGTCCAGAGACCACTGGGGGTCTCTGGACCCTTCGCAGCAGGTCTGCAAAGCCCTGCTGCTGGATGACAACAGCACTGACAGCAGCAGGGATACAGCAGTGGGATGTATTTGCAGGTGCTGAAACTGCTCCCTCATCTCCACCTGAAAAACACCCCTTTCAGCAGGGACACAGCTGTAAGTGGTGTCGGTGCTGAGGAAAATGGCACTAGGTGTGTGTACGTGCTGAAACTGCTCCCTTGTTTGTAAATGAGGGAGCAGTTTTTGCACCCCCCATGCTGCCATGTCCCCGATGAAAGGGATACGGGGCAGGAATGTGCACACGTCCAAACTATGACCTTGGAGACCAGAGTTTGCATCCTCACTTGGCCATAGAAATCCACTGGGTGATCTCAGTCACATTCACTCAGCCTCAAAGAAAGACAAAGGAAAAAGTATTTCCAAAAAATACCCGATGATAGGTTTGCCT
The DNA here is from genome assembly GCA_030412105.1 of Cyclura pinguis. NCBI lineage: Eukaryota > Metazoa > Chordata > Lepidosauria > Squamata > Iguanidae > Cyclura > Cyclura pinguis. The sequence goes on along the minus strand of CM059603.1, from coordinate 159,730,186 downwards.
TAGCAGCACCGTAAGCCAGTTTTCAAAGGGCAGAGATATGATAACTAGAAAGACCCTCTCTCTGTCAACAGCACTTTCTTGTTGTGTGCCTTCAAGTCACTCTTGACTTATGGCATCCCTAAGGTGAACCTATCACAAAGTTTTTTTGTAAGATTTGTTTGGAGGGGTTGTCTTTGCCTTCTTCTGAGGCTGAGAGAATGTGACTTGCCCAAGGTCACCCAGTATCTGAGTGGGGATCTGAATCCTAGTCTGAAGAAGCCATAAATATTTGAATTTTTAAATAAATATTTGAACATTTAAATCTAAATTTCAATATTTAAATCTTGAATTAAGTCTTGGGGGTTTCTGGCAACAAATTACCTTTACAGGGGGTCCCTGGTAAAGAAAAGGTTAAGAACCATTGCTATAAGTCTTTTCTAGTCCAAACTCTGTCAAATATATAATGGATATATTTGGCTGTCAACTTAACTGCTCATCTATAACTGGTAACAGATAGTATGATCTAGCCATGATCTAGTAGTAGTTGAGAACTTTGTCTTATTACGTCAGATCAGATGAATGACTATTAAGGAAGTGATTATCCCATTAATATCTATGGGTTCATCAGTAATTCTAACTATATTTAGCTAGACATAACTGCCACTTAGTTCAATTAAACTTGCTCTCTTGTTTATGTCCTTAAATCTGAAACCTTAAAAGCTAAGGCTGGCATGAACTCACTATTATTTATTTTAATTAATCTTGCTGATGTTTCACTGTGAATTATTTATACTTTTAAATAACTCAGATGCATAGAGCTGTTTTGCTTTAGTTTAATCTGCATGTTTTGAAATAACACTTTCAAGACAATCACTTGCTTCTGGAATACAGGACTTTCAAAAGATTAGAAGAGCTGTTCACAAGAGAATGACCTAGTTCTATATGAGAAGAGTCTTTATGTTAAAGGACTTAGGGAATGCCTTCTGTCTTTATCTATATTCACAAGGAAGGAATATTCTTTTCCATAAATACAATTAGTAAATCTTAGCCAGAAATGAATCAGTGCTGAAAGAAACAGAGTGGGGAGGTAATGGGATTCTTGACGGAAGCTTCACAAAGAAATAGATCTAACATTTCTTATATTTTAAAACAGATAGAACTTATGTTTTTACAAGCAGCAAAACAGCAACAGCAACTGAACAGCAGAGATACGAACATGAACATCTTAGACTCCCTTCAAGTGGAAGTGGAGGTTAATTTCTTTAAAAGATTGTGCTTGTCCATTTCCCCACAAGTATGGGGAGTTATATTTTTTCATCATCACTGTCACTAATTTTTTTAAATATGATTGGACTGGCTTGTTTCAAAGAAGTCTTTGAAATATCTGTGTGCATTGTGGACATGGCAATCGTCTCATAGTCATCATCCCTTGTGTGGAAGTCACAGAAGCGAAAGAAAACGTGTAAATCCCTTTGGAAGTTCTTGTTGAGGAACCCATAAAAGATGGGATTCACACAGGTTGAGATCATAGCTGTGAGATGGCAAATCAAAAACAACAAGTTGTGGCTGCAAGCTGCAGGTAGAATTTCATGATTCCAGTCAAAGACTGTGTTAAAGATGGTAAGAGGCAGCCAACACACAGCAAATGCAACCACAATAGAAATAAGCATGATGTTGATCCTTTTTGTTTCAGTGGATCTGTATTTGTTATCTCTCATCTTGTCCATCATGTTGCTCCTTCTTTTTAAGCGTATGTATATCTGTGGGGGAAAAAATCAAGAACTGTAACAACTTTATACCATATAACCTCGAGATATTCCTTTGAAAGAACAAAGAACAGGTATGGCACATAACAAAACAGGCTCGTTTACCTTTAAGTAGCAAATAAATATGAAGCAAAGGGGGCCCAAGTACTGAATCACCAAGAGAGCAGTGGTATATGAAAGCCTGATAGACTCAAGTGGAAAGGAATCCAAGCATACATATTTTCCCTTGTACTCCTCTATTGTTAGATTTGTGAATGGTTCATCAGTTAGCACATGATATACTAGGAAAGGCAATGAGGAGGCCACTGCGATGATCCAGATAGCAGCAATTCCTATATAGGCATGTCTGTTATTTGGCCTCCAGCCACGAGGGTTGATAATCAGTTGATGGCGTTCAACAGCAATGAGGACCAAAGAAAAGACTGAGACTGTGACAGAGACACACTGTACAAAAGGATTCAGCTTGCACATGGCCTCTCCAAAAACCCAGTGGTCCATTAAAGTGTATACAAAAGTGAAGGGAAGACACATGATGGTGATTAGGAGGTCCGAAAAGGAAAGATTGACAATGAGGATGTTGGTCACATTGCGCATCTCCTTTTGTTTTAAGATGATTATAATCAAGGCCAGATTTCCAGAAAGGCCAAGAAGGATAACAGCCCCATAAGCCAGGGCCAAAGTGAAAACCATTGCCAAAGGCACAGGACAGTCATCAACTTGGAAATGTGCAAGTCCAGGAGTCTCTTTTGAGACATTCTGAACAGAATAGTTTCCTGCTAAGGAGAGAAGCGATGTATTCATGTTGGGGTTTTTCTCAACCTGGGAGCCCACTGGTTGATAATCTGAAACTGCAGGAAGTTCTCAAAAGCACACGGAAGAGGTCAGCTTTCTTCTCATTACACAAACAGGCTCCCACCAAAAGCAGTCACGGGCATTTTCATGGCATTGATTATCTTGTGCAATCTGCAAAAGTAAACAGAATAAATACACAGATATACATATTTATTTATTTGGGTTTAAAACAACTGGAAGAAAGAGGAGATATTGTGTATTATAAACCCCCAAAGAATTCCTTAATCACAATCCTTGGAATATTTCTTCCCTCTTGCTGCCAGAAGCATGCCATGTAATCCTAACCATGAGTAACTGCCATTTAGTTCAATGAATTCAATACTCCTTTATTTTACAAGTCCTTAAAACTGAAAACTGAAAGTTCTAATCTATTTATTTTAGTTAAATTCATTCAGTTTTCATTTTGAATTATTTATACCATTAAATAATTCATAAGAATAGAGCAATTTGTTTAGGTTCGATCTCTTTTCAAAGATGAAATGTTTGTCAAAAGCACAAATTAATAATGTTGGATTAACATCCAAAAGAGGCCACCCCCTACAAGTGTTTATTAGATGTAAATTATTCCTAAAACCCACTCTAATTTTTATAAAGTATCCACATCTTCCCCTTGCATTGTTTAACTATGTGTCTGTGAACGCAAAGGTAGCAAGTAGTCTCATGTTAACCCACAGACATATGAGGCAAGGATTTCCCCAAGGGGTTCTCAAACTTTAGGACCAAAAGCTAGCTGTTTTTTGGGGAATGTGTGAGTATCTAGATATTGTTGGACTAGAGGTCCCATCAGCCCTTGCCAGCACAGCCAGTGGTGGAAAAATGTTGAAAATTGTGTACAGCAACTTATGGAAGGCTATACATTCCCTGGCCTATAGTCCAATATTATGTTTGTTTACTCAACAATGAGGCCTGGTTTTCAAATATGATTTATTTTGAATTATGTGAAATTACAAATTCAGCGTAGGCAGAAGACCTAGCACTGTGAACAGTTGCATCATAAAACAGCAAACAGATTAAGAATAATACCAGAATCATATATGGCTAACTCATCTAAAAATACATACATTCCGGGACAATGTATTAGGATGGATAAGTCAAATGTTAGGTGAAAAAGTCCACTTCAGAGGAGCACTATTATTAATTTCTATATTCAAAAATGAAAATGAAAAATTCCCAAATAAAGATCTTATAGTACTTACGTTAAGCACTACAACGCTGGAAATTGCTAAAGCATGAAAAACATTATAAAACCTCTTGATATAGAAGTTGTTAGATAAGATATGGTCCATAGCCCTTCAAAAATTTAACAATGGAAGAGTAGCAAGAGGGAAATGAAAAAAGATATGTTCGAGATTACTTGGAAGCCATGTATTGCTTATATTACTCAAGGCAAACCTCTTTTGGATCAAGAGAGATTTTTGAAAAACAAGCATTGAAGGTTATGATTTATAAGCAACATGTAGTTATTTTAAAGACAATTCATATTTATGGTGATTGACAAGGATAAGGTTCATTACTTCATGATCTGGGGATGGGAGAGCAGAAGGGAGGCATAGAAGGAGAGGGTAAAAAATAAATTATTCTATCTGTATAGGAAGAAGGAATGAATGTATTATCAGGATTAAAACTGTTACATAAAGTAATAGTAGAAGAATTTTTAAAAATAAACAATTAAAAAACTGTTGTTTTTTTTAGAAAAATACCCTTACACCATTTTGTTCACCCCCCCCCCCGCAACACTTGTCAGAGGGCATACAATGCATTCCACCATGTGGAAACTGGGCAGTGATTTCATATATGGGATTCCCTGGTCCATAACCAAGAACAGAGGAGAGTCTAGCAAAAATATATTTGCATAATAAAATCCAACATTTAGTAAATACTACCAAAATAATATGGTACATATTCTTGGATTCTCTAAACTCTTATTTCTCCAAAGATGTCATGATGTAGAACACAGGCAGTACATGGCTCGTGAAACACCACCACCCAGAAACACTAAAGCCCTCAGACTCATTTTAAAAAAAAATGAGCTATTTTTCACAGCCAGTTTGCTGTGAAAGCTTGCAGTTTTGAAAGCTTCAAAACCAATTCATATTGGTGTTAACTTTACCCCCCAACCCTCTCTCATTGCCTTAAAATACACAACCTCCCTCATAAAATGGCCAAAAATCATCTAGAAACAGTGGAAGTGAAACGGCATCACCTTGGGCCACATTGGGAGTGCAGGTGGAGAGTGCACTGCTAGGATGGGAATGGTGGGAGAAATGGCTCTGCCACCTTCACAATTACCTACATTTGGTATAATCGTACATGCCAAGAAAGCTTCCAGCTCACTCATATTAGATATAGTAACGCAGGCTGCTGTTTGAAAAGGCCAGGCCTCAAGGAAATCGAATGGAAGGTCCCTTAAAGTAGCGATCACCTACTGCCAGCTGAGAACTGGTGCAAAACAAATTAAAGGTGATGACTGCCTTTCAGCAGCACCAGCCCCACCATTGGGCAAAGTTAGGTGGCTGCCTCAGATGAGCTAGACAGAGCAGGGACTAGAGGGCAAGGACAAGTTGTTGAAGAGCAGAGCTATATATCACATTACCTTTTGCCCTCAGGTGTGACGGAGGATGCTGCCCTGTTGCCAGTGTTGAAAAAAGATTCAACAACCATTCCAGTCAGCTTCTGTGCATGAAAGGGGACAGGGATGCCACCTTATCATTTACCTCCACAAAATGTCTTGAGCTACACTATCTAGGCCTTTCCGCCCTACACCATCATAGTGCTATTATTCCACATTCAACATCCTGTGGAATTCTGGGATTTGTAGTTTACTAAGGCCAAAGAGCTCTCTGGCTGAGAATTCTAAATGCCCCTCCCTAAACTGCAAATCCCAGGATTCCATAGAATGTTGAAAGTGGAATAATAGCACTATAACACTGTTGTGCAGAAAGGCTTCAAAACTGCCTGAAAGGTTACCAGAATTTAAAGAGCATGGTTAGGTGTGTTCCATGATTTTACAAAGCATGGCACCTGAAATGTAGAACTGCAAAATGTAAAATTCCACATTTATCTTAAATTCTATTATTCCAGTCTTTGGGTGAGGGGAACAAAGATAAATTTGCATGTTTAAAATTAGTTATTATTTACTTAGGATAAATGTCGTTACAGTTCTTTATGTATTCTTGTCCATTATATTTTACTTTACATGGTTTGACTATATATTGGAATTTATCTGAATTTTCCTCCACGAAGGTGTAGAATTGATCAGTATTTTTAATATATTTTTCCAGTTCTTACTTCCTTGTAGTTGGGGTAAAGCTGTAAAAAGAACATGAGCCTGCATAACTTTTTGCCTTTCCCTGTGTCATTGAACAAACATGCAAGTAGTGGGGAAGAGTTCTCTGCTCTTCATTATAGTAAACTTCATAGTACATTATAGTAAAGTCTGGCCTCTGCTTGTCCAGTGATAATGGATATTTTTCAGTTTGTACAGCCCAAGGATGTGGGTAGGACTCTTGGAGATATGAGAGCTACCACATATGCTTTAGATCCTTGCCCTTCCTTGCTTATTTAAAAAAAAAACACTAGAGGGGGACTAACCAATTGGGTATAGGGTATGGTTAATGTCTCCTTTAAATAAGGTGAAGTTCCAGCTCGTCTCAAGGAAGCTGTTATAAAACCACTACTAAAAAAGCCATCCCTCAATCCCACCATTTTGGAAAATTATTGACCAGTCTCTAACATTCTATTTCTGGGCAAGATTCTAGAGCATGTGGTAGCCTCCCAGCTCCAGGAGTTTCTGGATGAAACAGATTATCTAGATCCATTTCAATCTGGTTTCAGGCCCGGCTATGGGTCACTTTGGTTGATGATGAACTATACAGGAGGAGTGTGTCCCTGTTAGTTCTGCTGGACCTCTCAGTGGCTTTTGATGCTGTTGACCATGCTATCCTTCTGGGTTGCCTTGTGCGAATGGGACTTTGGGACACTCTTTAACAGTGACTCCATTCCTTCCTACAGGGCCAAACCCAGAAGGTGGTGCTGGGGGACTCCTGTTCAACCCCTTCTCCTTGGTCTGTGGGGTCCCTCAGGGTTCAGTTTTGTTCCCCATGTTAACATCTACATGAAACTGCTGAGAGTGCCAGGAGTATTAGGATGACACCAAACTTTCCTTTCCACCATAAGCCAAGGAAGCTGTTTTGGTCAATCAAACTAAAACTTAATCCAAACAAGATGGCAGTGTTCCTGGTCAGTTGAAAGGCAGATCAGGGAATAGGGATTCAGCCTGTGTTAGATGGGGGTTACACTCCCCCTGAAGACAAAAGTCCACAGCCTGGGGGTGTTTCTGGATTCGACTTTGAGCCTGGAAGCTGAGGTTTCAGTGGTAGGCAAGAGTGCATTTGCACAGTTAAAGCTTGTGCACTAGTTGCGTCCATTCCCTGAGACATCAGACCTGGGCACAGTAATACATGCCTTGGTCACATCCCAATTGGATTATTGTAACATGCTATACATGGGGCTGTCTTTGAAAAGTGTTCAGAAACTTCAGTTGGTTCAAAGAGCTACAGCCGGATTGTTAACTGGGGCTCACGACAGGGATCACAGAACCTCCCTGCTGCAACAGCTCCACTGACTGCAGGTCTGTTTCCAGGCACAATTCAAAGTGCTAGTGATGACCTTTAAAGCCCTACACAACTCAGGTCCAGGTTATTTGAAGGACCGTGTTCTCCTCTATGAACCAGCCCAGCCTTTGAGATCTGCTGTAGAGGCCTTTCTCTCTGTCCCAGCACCTCCACCACTGCATCTGGTGGGAACATGGGAGAGGCCTTTTCAGTGGCTGCTCCCAGGCTCTGGAACTCCCTCCACAGAGAGGTGAGCTGGCTTCCTCCTTGCCTTCTTTCTGCAGACAATTAAAGACATTTTTTTTTGGGGGGGGGGCAGGCATTCAATATATGATATGTGCCTGGTTGATAAAAGGTGCTGGTTATTTTTAACTTGTAGTAATTGTGATTTGTTTGTTGTTTTTAACATATATTCCACCTCTGTTTTAATTATTACTTGCTTATTTGATTTGTGTTTGATTTGTTGTTATGTTATGATTTTTTAACTATGTTTCCTTTTTTAAAAAGTATTATAAGGTGCTTTGGGTCTTCCGGGGGGAAAAACAGGATACAAATAAAGAAGGAGAAGGAGAAGGAGCAGATAAACTTTTGCACTCTGACAACAGTTACTATACAGTACTTTCTGACACTGCAAATAGTGCATAAAAAAAAAGCCATTATTTAAAACATTCTCATTTCCCGGACTGAATACATTGGTGCAGGAGTATGTAACCCTTTTTTTGTTTCACAGAGCTCGTTATTAGGTAGCAAATGAGGGAATCAAAATGTTATTCCTAGAAAGCTGAATTCCAAGTGAATGAAAATATTTACATTGGTGTTGATGAGCTCTTACTTATTTCTACTGTGGTTTCAGTACCTATTCAGAATTGTGTAACTGAACCTGAAAATACAAATTTGCACAGGACTAGAGGCCAAACCAAGCAACTCTCAGATCAGCTGGCCATCTACACATGCATACACAGTTCGGTATTCTAGCTAGAGTTACAGGGAAATGTCTCTAAGACAGGGTGCCCAGCTTCTGGCTCTCAAGAGATGCTATGCCTACCAGCTCTAGTCAGCATAGCCAATGGTAAGGGATAATGGGAGTTTCAGTTCAACAATATCTGGAGGCCTATGTGCTCCTCACCCCTTTTTTAAGATGATACCATCCTTCAGCAATAATCCAGGAAGCCTGAAAACAATGCATGTGCCTTGCATTGTCTTGCAAGTACATCCCTAGCAAAAACAAACAAACAAAAACATTGCAACCACAATAGCCTAAAGAATTCGAAGGCCACAATTTTTACATCTCAAATTTGCCTTATGAGGGACAATCAACTCAGCTCATAAGTGACATGGTCTTCTATTTACAAACATCTGAAGTTAGTTTAATATAAACCCAGCAGGCTGAACACAGGCCAGTAGTCATATATAGTAGCCCATTCTGAGTGTGCTACACCAATGCTACTCCACATAGTGGTCCCTGGACTGGTGCTGGTCCCAGAGCCATTGGCCACCAGCCCTTGGTAAGTTTCCAAGAAAGAAAGAAACTATTGTAGCCAATGGGCACTATTATAGCCTGGTGTTTAGGAAAAAAATAACTACCAGTCCTAACAGCAGATAATCTGCAAACACCTGATGTTTTACTGCCTACTTGATACTGCAAAAAACACAATATATGGCTGGTAGGCTGTGTTTGGTTTAGTAGCGGACCTCCAGTTGTAAAAGCCTGGGTTATGAAAATGGAGTTGTAACTTTTCCTGTTGGAACTGAACTAGTAGTCACATTAAAGACATATCTGAATCTCCATTGTTGTTGTTGTACACCTTAAAGTTGTCTCTGACTTCTGGCAACCCTAAAGCAAATCTCCAATGAGGTTTTGGGGTGAGCTGAGAGTGTGTGATGCTTCCAAGGTCACTCTGCGGGTTTCCATGGCTGAGTAGGGAATTGAAACCTGGTCTCCAGGGCTGTTGTCCACTGTTCAAACCACTACACCATGCTAGCTCTTTACTATGGAATTTTATAGTTAAACTACAAACAGCCATGGTGGGTGGGAGGCAAACTGAACCAGGACCATGGCACAGAAGAGAGGTTAACACTTTCTTTATGCACCATTTTCCCACTGAAAATCTCGAAGTTCTTGTTTGCTACTTGTTTTTTAAAAAAAACTAAAACTGTTTGCTGTTCAGTCTTGTTTCTTTTTTCCAGAAAGAAATCTCAAACATGAACCTGAGAGACACATTTAGGCTGCAACTCTATACACACTAGCCTAGGAAATAAGCCTCACTGAACTCAGTGGGGCTTTGGCCAGACTACAACCACATAGGTTAGCACGTAACATCACGTCTAGTTTGACAGTGACATATTGATTTTTTTTCCTGTTGTGATTGGCAATTCTCTTTAAAACTCTCCAACATTTATATTTCCTTCTTTGTTAATTCTTCTGACTGATTCCTTCTCCTTTTGTTAAAGCTCTCCAGCTATGAGAGATGAAGGACAAGTGTAACACTTTGGAGCAAAGTTGTTTCAAAGCAAAGGTTCTTACAAGAAGCAAACTGCTTTCCTAGTTAGTATTTCTGCTTCCCCTGCCAGAGCAGTAGGGGGCCAAACACAGATAAGCTCTCCCAATCGCTTTAATCTCAGTCAGAATTGATGTCTAGCAGGGAAAAGGCAACTGCTAAGGACAGATGAACAAAAAGGAAAGGGTAGGAAATTAAAGAGAGTTTTAACAGAGAGCAAGGAAATCAATATTTACCCGTGGAACTCAAACAGACACACACAACAGAGCAACCTCTTTTTATACTATACTTGCCCATTTATGAAGAGGCAGAACACAAACAACCCAAGAATCAAAGGAAACATAACTCAGCAGTTAACTGACCCACATCTGATTCAATTGGCAGATAGCAAATGTCTGGAATGTTTCCCTCTTCTGAAATTCTGGAATACAGTCTGAAGGGTCAGTTTACCCATCAAGTTAAAGAGTAATGTGGAGAGCAAGGTTAACAGCTCTGTCAGAGACCGATTATACATAAGCCTAAGTAAGCTACAGTTTAGGGCATGGATGTGAATCATGCAGTCCTCTTGGTGTTATTGGGCTGGAAGTCCCAGCAGCACTGGCTAGCATAACCACTGGTGAGGAAAGCTGGGAGCTGATGATCAAAAATATTTGGGGGGCTGCATGAGGACAATGGTACACAAAATGCAGCCCTCCAGATGTTGCTGAATGGCAGCCCTCAATATTCCTTATCATCAGCTGTATTAACTAAGGCTGATAGGAGTTGCTATACAGTAGTCTCTGGAGAGCTGCACTTTGGTTCTCCTCTACACGTAAGGTCTCAGATTTTGAGAGGATATACCACGCTGTCTGGCAGAGCATAAATCTCCACCAACATACTCATGCTGGTGTGCAGGGGAAAATAGCTGTATCTTCTTTGCCAGGTGAGCAAGGGAAGCCAGAATCTCCCACACGCAGCTGCTCTCCCCTCCCTCATTACAGCCATTCCTTCCTCTAAGGCTGAGAGAGTATGGTTTCCTCATGGACACCTGATGGGTTTCCATGGCCAAGCAGAGATCTGAACCCTGGTCTTCTGAACTCTCAAACCACTATACCCACACAGTAATATGTAAAATTGCATACTACAGGTATCATAGAATCACAGAATTATAGAGTTGGAAGAGACCACTAGGGCCATTGAGTCCAACAGCCTGCCATGCAGGAATACATCATCAAAGCATTCCTGACAGTATCTAAGATATTAAATTGCAAAATCTTTCTTACGTACAACAAAAGCAATGCAAACTTGCATATGCTGAAACAGGCAATGTTTTAGAGGCTGACCTTCCTTCTTCTTCCCCACATAAAATGCTATCTGCGGGTGGGTTTTTTTTTTTTAATATTTGGATTTCTCTCCCACCTTTTCTCTTTTTCAAATCTTCCCACTGATTAATTAGGGCAGTGGTTCTCAAGCTGGGGTCTGGAGACTCCCAGCAATCTGCGATGCCCTCACAGGAAGTCCACAAAAGGCTCGAAGGTTGCTCAACCTGTCTCCTCCCCACAAAAGAGTGGCAACATGACAGGAACCAAGGCAAAAGGAGGCAGGCAGGAAGACTTGCTGTCTGAGCCTGTGCATTGCCTGTCAGGTCGGGGCTCTGCTGTGGGGAGAAGGCAGGCTCAGCTGCTGATAGCAGAGCTGATAGTCAGCCAGTCATCATTTGCCCTTCTCTCTCTCTCTCTCTCTCCCTCCCTCCTCCTTTCCAGTGGCGCGCAGTCCAGTATACTATCAGAAATGCTCAAACATGCCCCCCTTTTTTGCCTTCTTCACCAGGAGGAGACTGAGACAGGCAAAGGAGGGAGGGAGGGGGAAAAGGCCAAAGGGGAGGGGGTTGAAGCAACCCCTCTATAAAAGACCCCAAGTGTACCCCATCATCTCCATTCATAACTGTGCGTGCTTTCGTCTGAATAAAGTGGCAGCTTATTTTGCCAACAGTGATCCCTCACTCCAACTTCCAATGTCCAGGGGTGGCACCTGCTGCAGCAACACCCCTTCTTCTCATTTGGCCCCATTCCTCCCTGCTGCCGCACTACACTGAGGGATGCCACTCTCAAGGAAGTGTGGATTTACTTATTTCTCCCTTCTCTCCCAATTTGAAGACCCCTGATGAGCAATTTTAAATAAATATTTGATGTACTTCAGGGTTTTAAATGTTAAGTCTTGAGGGACCATGGCAACAAAAGATATTTAGGTGGTCCTTGGTAAAGAAAAGGTTAAGAACCACTGAACTAGGGGAAGTTTTGTTGCTGGTCAAAATGTTTTAATTTAACTGATTAATTTAACTGACTAATCCATTTAGAATAGACTCCTTTATAAGACTACTTGGAATTAAGCTCCATGAACTTCAGTGGGAAAGGACTGCACTGCAAATACTGCAGCCTTATTTCCAAGTAAACATGTTTAGGCATACTGCATAATTCAAAAATGAAAGACATTGGAGTCTGGATGTCAGTCTGTTGTCTAGCCTGGAAGCCTTTATTTTAGCCTCAGATTTATTATATTTATAAAGTTTACATACCACCCTTTTCCCATGGCTGAAACAGATTCTTTTAAATGGATAATGCATATGCTCACATGTCCCACTTTCTGTTAAGGGCTATGAGCTGGTATTTAAAGCCAGCTGAAGACATTTTGCTGCCTGAGCTGCGACAGTATATTGTCCCCCATTCTCATCAAAAGTGCATAGCATCAAAGCCTGATCAAGCTATTTTTGCATCTGTGACAGAAAACTCCTCACTCCTCCCTGTTTCTATCAGTAAAAATGCAGTAATAATGAAAATACCTCAGAATTTTTCTTCCTTTCATAAAACCCCAGAGCAGCTCCTGGAGGTGGCCACTTCACTTTGCCTAATGGTAGGACCAAGCATAAATTAAAAACCAATTTGACTTTACTGGATTGGCAAGAGGAGAACCTGTTTGGTTTGATCCTTGGCTCAAATGATGTTCTGTGCTAGAAAGGCATTCAGTTAAAGCAAACTAGCCATGGTGGATGCTCTGAACGAGGAGGTAAGGAGGAGGTAAGTGGCTGGATGAAGAAAAATGAATTGAAACTGAACCCAGAGAAGACAGAGGTGCTAATCTAGGGTTGGGGATATGTCAACCCATTCTGGACAGGGTCACACTCTCCCTGAAAAACTGTGTTTGAAGCCCAAGACTGCTTCTGGATCTGTCCCTCCAAATGTCAGCTCAGATAGAGGCAATGGTCAGGAGTGCTTATTATCAGCTTTGGCCAAATGTGCCCCTTCCTAGCATTGGAAGACCTAAAGATGGTACTGCACACACTGGTAACTTCAAGGTTGGACTTGGGGTACTATGCATCTAGACTGAACGGGAATGGTGTCATTAGACACCCCACCTCAAGCAGCAAAGGTCTGTCTTTGGAATGTGTGTATATGTGTCTTCAGGCTGCCTGTTGACTTATGGCAGTCCCTTCCTCTGAAATATAGCTTACAGCACCCGGTATTCATTGGCAGTCTCCCAGTCAAGTACTAACCAAGGCTGACCCTTGGTTAGCTGCTTAGCTTCCAAGATTAGAAAAGATTGGTGCCTTTAGGGTATTTAGGTGTTTTGTCCCTGCAACTCAGAGCAATTATGGAGCAGCCAGCCAATCCAAAGATCAGTAGAACTACTTTGGATTTTAGCCAGCATGAAGCAACGACTTTTACTTTGGTGGGCTGTAGAGTGCACTCAGGAACCAGGATGGGACTTATGCATGCTGAGACTTTTGACCTTGTCAAGTTTAATAGGTTCTATAATGTTATTCCCCCTCAAAAAAATGTATTATGTAAAAGTTGAAAATTTGTCAGAATCGTTAACCTCCAGTTATGCTAGACTAAGTACTTTCAAAGATCTTGTGCAAGGAGCTGTCCAACACTCGTTTGTGCAACACTTTTGACTCAGGTAAACAAGGGCAGCCAAGGTCCCCTGGGCACAGCTCCATCTACCTGGTCACTGATTGACTGCAAGGGTACACCAAAATACCATTCAGCTCTCCTTGTGCATCTGGGAAAGAAGCAGCATCTTTTGTTTTCCTTTGTGAGATAGACAGAGAATTGCTACTTATTTGGGTGTATGAGGACAGCCAAACAGGACCCCAGTCAAGAATATATCTTGCCAAGAAAACCCCACAATAGGGTCACCATAAGTCAGAGGCAATCTGAAGGCACATAACAAGCAGAAGGAGGAGATATGATGTTAAATATTTGAAAATTGATATTTTAACTGTTTGTTCTCATATAAATTGTTAGCCACCCTGACTTCCCACAAGGAAGGTTGGAGTATAATCATTATTTGAAAACAAAAACCATACTGATTTCTTTAGAACTAGTTTTAAGATGGATTCAGTGGGGCTTATTTAGTAAACTTAATTGGGATCTGACAGCACAACAATATTGCCATTTCACCAACAGGTGCAATGTTATACATGTCTATGCAGAACCAAATCACATCAAATACTCACTCCAGAGAATCCAATAGAAGAGACAGATTTTACAAAATTCAGCATCCACGGATAACTTTGTTCTTGTTCTTATGTACTTTCAATTCATCCTCAACCTATGTCAACCCTACCATAAGGTTTATTTGAGCAAGCCTTATTCATTATCTGATGGCTCTTCCTCCAAGTACTAACCAGGCCTGATCCTCTTTAGCTTCTGAGATCTGACAGGGTCTGGTGCCTTCAGGGCACTGAGGTAGTACAGATAACTTATGCTAACCAAAACAGTCAGACAATCAATCAACCCTCCAGGAACTCATTTGAACTTTTGGGAAGACACAATAGAGTAACCTTTTCTTTTTCTCTATTGTATATTAAAATAGGCTCTCAAGGGAGTCAGTTGTGCTCTAATTTCTAGCTTTAGTGTTACTTCTTATACATCAGCTATTTTTGTTCCTGATTGGGTATATTTTGCAATAAATTATTAATCAAAACATAAAACCAATGAATACATTTTTTAAAAAAAGAAAAAACAAGTATTATTGATTTCAGTAGGCTTACTTCAATACGGGTAGGCATAGGATTGAAACAGCCTTAACTGGTCAAGATGCTGCTGCCTACCCTGCATTTATCCACATCTTGCCTTTTTCTCCATGTGCCAAAGCTTTCCTAGATTCCTAAGCCCTTGAGCAAAACCCAGATGGGCAAGCAAGTGTGAGCTATCAATCACCTCCCAGAGGGTATCAAACAGTCTCAGCCGTCCTTTCCTATTTTTCAGGATGATCTTGACTGTCACCGCGAGCAGCCAATCACATGCATCCACTCCAAGGCAGCAGGCATGTGCCTGATTTGAAAAAAGCAACTGCTGGCCAAACTCCAGCTAGCCCTTCTCATTCAAAGTGCAGCTTGGTAGGGGAGTTGTAAACAGGAGCTACTTACATGAACTCATCCAACTAAAAAATACTCCAGGTGGGAGCTAAGGTGTTAGCCTTTGCACCTCAGAAGCAGGTCCTCTTTTCTACATGGGAAAACTGTGCTTTACCAACAGTTAAGAGACAAATCCAGAACTTGGAATCATTACGGTTTGGAGTACAACTACCAGAATCCCCAACTCTCTCGTCATCCTGGGTGGGAAAACTCTGGTAGTGAGAGAAAGTAACTTTTGTTCCCCTCTGAGCAAAAAATGAGAAAAAATGGATTTTATCAGTGCAAAAAAAAAAAGAAAGAAAGCGGAAAAGAAAAAAGATTGAGCTAGCTATTGCGTGTTTGTTTTTCCCAGCAATCCTCAGCAGATCTTAAGATAGTTACACTTTATATCTTCTCCTTTTTTTTG
The DNA here is from genome assembly GCA_030412105.1 of Cyclura pinguis. Lineage (NCBI taxonomy): Eukaryota > Metazoa > Chordata > Lepidosauria > Squamata > Iguanidae > Cyclura > Cyclura pinguis. The sequence goes on along the minus strand of CM059603.1, from coordinate 159,714,674 downwards.
TTCCGTGAACAGTACTTAGATGAAAGACCACCAAAAAATACCAGGTGTTACAGACTGTTTTTCAGAGGACGGAACTGGCAAACCACCTCCAAGTATTGGTAAGTCGACAGGCAACTTGAAGGCACACACAAAATGCAAAAAAAAAAAAAAACTTTTTCAAGCTCTGGTCATAGCCTCAAGCCCTGGTTCAAAATTTATTATGATACCAAACAGTGATGAACCTACAGCTCTCTAGATAGTGTTGAATCACAACTCTATCATCCCTCATTACTGATTTTTCTGATGAGGGCCGATGGGAGTTGCAGTCCAAGAACATCTGGAGGACCAGATGTTTTTCAACCTGTAGTGGAGCCTTATCCACTGAAGTCTGAGTCTGTCTCTTCCTCCCCTTGTCTTAAGAAGATGCCGACTTCAGTATCCTAATATCACAGTCTGTTTTCTCAGACACCCCAGACTTTCAGTAATAACTCCTTGTTTCAGTAATAACATCTTCCCTGATGAGGACAGCTAGAGATCTGAGAACCTTGCCCATGATTATGTGCACATTTGGTTGATTTTAACCAAGGATTGATTTTGCACCAACTGAATTCATTCTGACCTTGACTACAGAACTTGACATTGGAGCAAAGAAATGGCAACTCGTTTAGAAGAGAACTCCTGCTGAAATCCACAGAAATAACTGGTGATGGTGAGAGCGGCGGAGAGGAAGAAGAGAAAGAGGAGTAGGAGGAAGGAGGATAGTGGTCCTCTTGTTAAACACAATTAGGCAGGAACAAGCCCACTGAAATCAATGAAAATAAACATGCATGGAATGGGGTTGAATATTTATTCTGTCAAATACCATATACATTGATGGCACTATATATACAAGCCATGATTATGATAATAATAATGTTGCCTTATCGTTGTTGTGTGCCTTCAAGTTCTTTCTGACTTATGATAACCCTAAGGGAAACCTTATCAGGTTTTCTGGGATTGAGAGTGTGTGACATGCCCAAGGTCACTCAGTGGGTTTCCATGGCTGAGCAGGGAATCAAACTATGGTCTCCGGGCTCATAGTCCAAAACTCAAACCACTACACCATGCTGGCTCTCTACTATGGAATTGTCTAGTTAAACTACTGGGGAGGGGGGAATTGAATCAGGATCATGGCACAGTAGAGGGGTTAACAGTTTCTTTATGCATCATTTTTTCCAATGAGAAATCTTCCTAAAGTTCTTGTTTGCTACTTCGATTCTTAAAAAATTTAAACTGTTTGCTATTCAGTCTTGTTTCCATTTTTCAGAAGGAAATCTCAAAAACAAACCTCACAGTGCCCATCTCTAGGCCACTGGCTATCAATCCCTGGCAAATTTGCAGGTCCAGAAAGAAAGAACTGTAGAAAAAAGGATTCAAACATGTCTTCAGTGTGACAAGTAGTTCAATCCCACAGTAGCTAAAGGCTACAAATCTAGTACTAGTCCGTGGCAGATTGGGGGAAAATATCACTGGTCCCCCATATCAGATAGCCTGAGAAGTCCTAGCCTAATGCTTTGGCCAAAGTGCTGGGTTGGGGTGTGTGTACAGAATCACAGAATAATAAAGTTGGAAAAGACCACAAAGACCATCCTGTCCAATCCCCTGCCATGCAGGAACACACATCAAAATACAGTCAGCTCTCCACATTTGCGCGTTTCACTTTTGCAGATTTAATTATTCGCAGATTATGTGCTGTCACCTCTGCTGCCTCTCTATGTCCTTTTTAATAGGGACTGCAAGCCTCCTGAGACTGAGAAACTGTGAATGAGGCTTATAAGTCCCTATTAAAAATGGTCTGGGGCAGCAGTGGAGGTGGCAGTAAACCCTACCAGCCAGCCACTTTTGCCTTGTGAAGGAACCCTGATGCCTCAGAGGAAGCTAGGGTCAGTTGAATATGGTGATCATACCTTTTTTTTGTGTTAAATACGGTTTGGGAGGGCCTAGTGTTATTCACCTTTTTCTAACTTTCACTGGGGTCCTGTGCCCCTAACCCTAGCAAATGTGGAAGGAAGACTGTAACAGAGTTGGAAGAGACCACAGGGGCCATCCAGTTCAACCCCCTGTCATGCAGGAACACACATCAAAGTACTCCCAACAGATGGTCATCCAGCCTCTGCTTGAAAACCTCCAAAGAAGGAGACTCCGCCACACTCTGAGGCAGCATGTTCCACCGCCCAACAGCTCTGACCCTCAGGACCTACATGTGGGACTTCAGGGTACCCCCCCCCCCGCCCTTCAACTGCCTTCTACTCTACATCTTCCTTCAGCTTAACTCATCTTGCCTTCCTCGCAGAAAAAGTAGCGTCGACACGCGGTAAAGAAATAAAGAACTATGAACTACACCGGCTGAGTTCCCATTCACAGCCTGGCCTGACAGTTGACATCACTCCATCTTTCCCCGCTTCTCTTCCATGTCTATTTACGGCTCTCCCGCGGAACAAAAGCGTCTGTAATGCCGTGTTTGCCATCGCTCCTCTCCCCCACCCCGAGAGCTTCCTGGGACGTGGCTTTGCTGAAGGGAAGCGCATCTGTTGGGCACGACTGACCGCGCCGGCACCCGCCAATTTCCCTTCAGGGCAGAATATCGTCTGATTTTTCTCCTCTGGAGACGCCGGGGGCTTTTGCATTGCATAGAGGCTGTTAACTTTTCCTGCCACGGCCACCGCCTCCACCACTCCTCCCAATGGCAACCGCCCGTCTCTAAAGATTAACCCGGGCTGCTCCTTGACGCCAAAACGGTGGAGAAGGTGCCTTAGGACCGAGGCGCGGTGGGAGGGGTAGGAAGGTTGTCTCTTCTCTCCCTCCGCGGCTGGGGAGAGGGGTGAACGTTGAACACCCACCAAACCCGGTCGCCTTAAGGGGTCCATAACTAGAAAGGGAGGGTGGTAAGCAAGGGGGTGTCCCTTTGGACCAGAAACCTTGTGGCGAACCAAAACCTCAAGGTTTCAATTTGGGCGGGAAACCTTTTCTCGCTCTCTTTGCTCTTAAACCGGCTTCTTTCGTCGCTCCCCCCCCCCCCCCACATCCCGTTTGACATTCCTCCAGACAGTACAGGATAAACTTATTAATTGGTCCACTGACCATATCCAAAGAAATAACATCAAACATTATAACATACAATAAGGGAAATAGTGAAGTAAGCTAAAATAAGGTTCAGATACGATAAGAGGCAATAAAAACATAAGAATAATGTAAAAGGCTATAAGAAAAATACCACAACTGATAAGAATAGGCTATCATCTTATCTTGGGAGAAGAGGAAAGCCGTAAAATACAGAAACACCACCCCGGCAGACAAAACCAACCCGAGCAAACAAAATATCACGCTCAGCACCGTCCGGTTCCCCCCTCCCCCGCCTAGAAATAATGCTACAGCTTGCGCCTTTGGGGGTTCCTCTTTTTTAAAAAATAATAATAATAATAAAGAGCCCAAATCCACCGGCTTCAGAGCTTGCTGATGGAGGAATGACTAACAGGATTCACAAAAACACTTTCCCCCTTCGCTATTTACCTCGGGTGGACGCGTCCGTCCCACCCCGGCTTTGCGTCCGAAGTTTGAAGGCGCTCCAGAGGCGTGGGGCTGGAATCAGACCGAAAGAGGGAGAAAAATACTCCTTCCCCCCCCCCTTCGTATCGGTGCCTGCCCAGGCCAGGCGACACGTGTCAGATCTGGGCGGTGGGCGTGGAAGGGGGTCGCGCCTCATGCTCTGGCTTTGCCCCCGCGCCTCGCGCACGATCCTTCCCCCCAATGTTGCAATACAGAAATGCACCCATTTTGGAAGGGAAAAAAAATCGCCTGCGAGAAGAGAGAGTTCTTAAAAACCCCTTAAAACAAGCCATCAAAGATTCTCACCTGTCTCTCCCTTCTCTCTCCAGCGTGCCTGACCTGGAAAAGTGGAGCTGAAGCAAGAAGGCGGGGAGGCAACCACACACACACACGCACACAGCCCCCAAAGGGCAGCGCGGTCTTTGGCATTTGCCCACCGCCAGCCGATCCTGAAGCTCGGCGAAAAGAGCCAGAGAGGAGAGGCGTCCCCCTTAAAGCCGAAGTCCACCTTATTTACCTCCCACGATCACATGATGATGGTGGTGGTGGTGTTGAGGAATATGAGGAGCCCCCACATTAGATACACGCGCGCGCATCACCTTTAAACTACACACATCTGGAGGTGGGTTGCCTAGTAATCCTGAAAGAAATGTAATTAAAAATTGGAACGGCAGGAAGGAGCGGGGTGGGGTGGCTGAGGGAGAATGCGCCGGGAGAGCTCTCGGGAGTGGGAGAGAGTTTTGCTAAATGCCTGTGCAATGTGGATTTGTGTCACATTGTGAGCGTTGACTTCCTCGTTTGCGACGGAGTGCCATCTCGTGGCCAAGGGTGGGCAGGACAGCCCGATCCTGCGTGCTCGTGGGTTATGTAAAACGTCCTTTAGCAAGGGAAGGTGTTTGGTTTAAGTGACCGTTGTGTGTCTAAATGAAGACCCACCACCACCCTTCCTAGCTTTTGGATATGCAGGGGCCATAAACTGACACTAAGATTTAATGCAATGAACCAAGAAGTCCAATTCCAATAAGAAATAGCTGAAACGCTGGGCCTTTCCACACTAGACTGTTACAGCACTGTTATTCCGCTTTCAGCATCCTATGGAATCCTGGAGTTTGCAGTTTAGGGAGAGCCACTTAGATTTCTCAGCCAGAGAGTTCTTGGGCTCAGTAAACTACAAACCCTAGAATTCCATAGGATGTTGACAGTGAAATAATAGCATTGTAACAGTGTATTGTGGAAAGAGCCACTGACTAGCAGTAGGACATGTTAGTGACGTTCTGAAGACGAAGGACAAAAGATTAGAGGCCCCTTAAACAATAATGCTGTGAGGTTTTTATAAACTCCCAATCTTTCTCGAAAAATATCCCAAGAAAGTCTATTTTCCTGCACACTGTGATATAGGAAGGGAATTTTGCACATGTTCAGAGGTGAGTGCTTAATTCCTCAGGAAAGGGCCAGGGTTCCAAAGTTTAGTCACCTGATATCACACTATCTACTCAGGAAAAAGTTGCTACTTAATTTGATCCAGTGCACAGGTCAGTGGCTATTTACTGGAGAATGGGTCTAGCTTCCAGATATGTTTAGATCACAAGTGGAGAAACCAGGGGCTATTTTCCACTTTGAGGAGCTGCCACAAGCAGAACCTTCTCCCACCCCCAAAACAGATGTGGTTGGAAGCTCATTTCTGGTTGTGTGAATCCCCTCTGCTAGTGCTCAGGTTCATGGGAAGAACAGGGCATTAGTGTGTGTGTTCTTAAAAGGAACCCACAGAAGGATCAAGAGACATGTGGCAAGATACTCAAAAGATGGTTGCTTACTAATAGAAAAGCCTATTGGTAGAAAATGAACTTCTCTACCATAAACAACCATCTTTTGAGGATTTGGAGACATGTGATTTGTTTCTTCTGTGAATTCTTTTGGCTGCTCCCCAGTTTTTGCCCCCCCCCAAAGAGAATCACCGCTCTTGGTGGAAATTCTCCTTTTTTTGCCTCCCCTCACCTTTTCAATGGAGCCAGGGTCAATGGAACTGTGGACTGGGCGCATAAAAATGATCAGCAAGCTACATGTGACCCATAAACCATATGATTTCCTGCTCTATAGGAGCAGGATGATTCTCACCTCTATAAAAGGTCTATAGATTATTTACTGATCTGGAGCACTGAAAGCACATTGCTCCAGAGCTGAGCCTGGTGCAAATTCAACCCATACATGTTTTGCGAAAACTGGAGTGTGCTCTATGTTTGGGAGAGAGAGAAAGCAAGAGATAGAAGAGAAGATGTCTGTCTTCAGCTACAAAGCCTTGCACTTGTAAATAGATGTTGTGGAGAATGGAGAGAAAAGAAAAAAAATACTCTGCAGAAAGATAATTATTGTTTTTTTCAACAGAATTTTTAAAATGATACAACAAATGTTTCTTTCCAATTCTGTCTAATCCCAGAACAATCCAACTGCAAGCTTAACTTTCTGGTGCTAGATGATTCTTTTAGTTTTCACTGTGAGCTATGCAGTTTTTTAAATAACTTCTTTAAGTAACAGCAAAACAAAAGATAAAGATAATCCCCAAATATATTTTCTGCAGTCCTAGAATTCTTGTGCTTTAAAACACTTTTTGTAAGGCCTAAGTTAGTCATGGGATGGAAAGCTAATTTTTAAAGAATGGCTAGGCTAGTGACTTGTGCAAATGGACCTGCAAAGCTGTATTTCCCACCCCAGCCCCCATTTTTAAAAATCTCGTTCACAGGAATCTAAATGTCACGACCTGCATGCAGTGGAAAAAAAAAACTTCCATACACAAACCATTTGAATGAGAAAACTGACCTGCAGTATGTACTGTTCTGAATCTGTGGTGGGTTGAATTTGTAGATTGTACTTTTTTGTTTGTGTTAAATTTGGTTTGATGGGCCTAGAAATATTCATAGTTTTTCCAGTTTCACCGGAGTCCTGTGTCCCGATGCCTGCAAATGTGGAGGGACAACTATAATTTAATAGGGTTTAACATCAACTTTTGTATGTTTTAAACCATACATCCTTTAATTGTAATTCTATTTTTTAAATTGCTGTGTCCTGGTTTTCAAAATAGGGCAGTATACATAAAAAGACTGATGGATAGATAAATGGTGGATAGTGGGAGGAAGGAAGTCCATGCTTCTGGTTATGTAACCCATCATGGGTGCACAGGTGCCTCTGCTGCAGTTGCTTACCAAATCTTAGGAGGAGGAGAAGAAAGTTAAAATAAAGATCAGGCAGGATCAGAAGCACTTCCTGGGTTGTATGGAACAGTATGTAGGAGTGATCCTGTATTTGTGAGACAGATGCCTGTGGAGAGCAAGGAGAGATGCGGGGAGCATAGCTGGATCACACAATCCAGTCTCCCCCCCACCTGGTGCCTTTTAGGTGTGTTGGGCTACAATTCTCATTATTCCCATCCAGCAGCCTAATGGCCACAGTATAGGGATGATAGAAGTTGTAGTCCAACTCAACTTGAAGGTGGCAACCCTGGAAAAGTTGATATAGTCCCTGAACTTGGACAATTGTTCAGGGAAATTGTTCATGCAAAGAAAGCTGTGACCCTGCAAGACAAAATTACCCAGCAATGGTGATTGGGTAGCATACCTGACCTTTGACTACAGAGAGTACACTTGTATGGAGAAGGGGAGGCCACGCTCCCACTCTTCTGGGAAGAGAAGACTTGGCAATGCAAAAGTCCAGATGAGACACAGTATCCAGATATAGTGAAGGAGAAGTGGAGACACAGCACGCAGTCACAGCAATTATACCTAACTGTCAGCGTTCCCTTCACTTCTCTTGTTTGTCTGTGCAGGATGTTCTGTCCTGGCACACCCAGCCACAACAGCAGTTGAAGTGAAATAGAATTTTGTATTTAGACTCCTAAGGCAGGATCCCTGTAGAGCTTGGAACATTTTCTGGAGCCAAACACCAGTTCCTCAGTAACACTCCAAAATGGTAATTTTTCCAAGTTCAGATTGCTTGTTCAGATTCTTTCTAGGCACAGAAGTACTCGCAATGTGCCTTTACTATAATTCCCATCATCCCTTTACTATTATTTACATCACCAAAGTCCCCTACCATGAGCTCTACCTGAGGACTAAGAGATCCCCGTATCATAGGCTCTGTTGCATGACCATGTGTAGTGCAATGGTGTGCTATGATCAGTTGTTGTGTTAGCTATTTCCTGTGCTTCATTATGGCAATATGTGTAGGGTGGTCATCTTGATGTTGAAATGGCTATTTTTTTTAAATAAAATGTCTTCTCTTCCTCCTGTTGAAGATTGGGTAATAATAGTCTAGCCCTATTGCTATGTAACCCTAGGGCTGACCCTGTTCTGAGTTTGGTATTGAGATGTTATTTTTTGCTCTCTTAAGTTCTAGTCTAAGGTCCTTTTTGCACTACACTGTTATAGTGCTATTATTCTACTTTCAACATCCTATGGAATCCTGAGGTTTGAAGCTCAGGGAGGGGTCTTTAGAATTCTGAGCCAGAGAGCTCTTTGGCCTCAGTAAACTACAAATCCCAGAATTCCACAGGATGTTGAAAGTGGAATAATAGCACTATAAGCAGTATAGGGAGGAAATGACCTTTGTCTCTTGATATTCTCACAGTTAGTCCAGGAATGCATCCAAACCCTGCACTGTTCCCAAAAGGAGCACTGGGTAGCTTGAGAGCATTGCAATAGGCCTTGCAGCAGTGACTGGGTTTTGTTGCAATAACTACCTAGTATTTGGCACCAGGAGGGCTGGATGTAGTCTTTGAGAGTATTGTACCACCTTGCTTCTGCCAGCAGTAGCAGTAGACAGGAGGCAACGTACATGGTATAGTGTTACATTTTGAAATGCAGGCTTTCATCATCCTACTGCTATAAATCAGCAGGACTAACTCATCATGATATATTTTTAAAACAAACAAACAAACAAATTTTAGTACCTTTCAGCTCTGCCAGGAGCAGATCTTTTGTAAAACTCATGGATCTAGGCATGCTAAACAAGGCATACCAAAATACTTTGGTTTACAACAGTGTTAGTTTATAACAATACATCGCTGCTGGAAAAAATCCATTTCCCCTCTAGGTAATGAGGGCGTTGCAGCTAAACTCAGAGGGAACAAGAGAGTCTAAGGGAGGTGGCAGATTATGTCATATAGTCCTTACTAATCAAAAAGTCTCAGAGCTCTGAGCCTGTGAGCCCCAGCTCTACACCACTGTGTGTCACAATATGGACTTCAACCAGCAAGGGCAGCAGAAGGACTTCCAAGGCTCCTCTTGGTCTTTGCTCTCCCAGCCAATAGGGACAGCAGCCACATAGCAATTACAGCTCAAAAGAATAATCTCTGCTGCTGGTACTTTTCAGCATGAGATTGCTATGTCCTGTAATCCCTTATTAATAGTAAGAACAATTCAGCTGTCTAGTCTTCTCTTAACAAGGAGAGGAACAGTTCTCACTCCTTTTACTTTCCTCTTCTCCTGAGATCTCCAGGTAACGCAAGGCCTGAAAAATCCTTTTACCACCACTCTATTACTTCTCTGTCAATCTCATTCTACCCAGATCTACAACCTTCATTTTCCCAGTGTCACATTTGCTTAGAGTGAATGGGCACAGGACAGCATGTCAATGTGCTACCAAGAGAAAGCACAAGCATCCCAAGAGTTCTCTGCGTTCCTTAAAACTTAGTCCAACTATTAGAGAAAACATATAATACCACTGTGTCCAATATGTAAATGAGAGCTGGATGCTGTACTACTTTTATTCTTTTCTCCTAAACCAGTATTTTAACATGCTTTTTAAGTGGGTGATACTGCTTCTGTTCATCGCTCTTTGTTTTTAAATCAATGGCCATTTCCACACGGGGTTTTTTAAACGGGGCAGAGCGTCATCCAGGGAGGTCATCTGCACCTAGGAGCGGACTGGGTCGGACCTACTTAATGTAGATCCGCACCCCAGCCCACTCCGGAACGACCCCAAGTGGTTGTCCAGAGTGCTTTTGAAAGACCGCTAAAAACAGGTCTTTCAAAAGCACGGAGCGCACCACTGTGAGCCTGCTCCCTCATGCAGATTCGCAGGCTCGCATTGGTGCAAGCCTGCGATCTGCGGGGGGCGGGCTTTAGGCTGGCAAGCTTCAGCGGTTGGTCGAGACCCTCAACCAACTGGAAGCCGCCATTTTCGACGCCGGAGCAGTGCGGAGCGATGAGCACACATTGCTCCGGAGCAGCGTGGACCGGACCGGGGAGCCGAAAAGTCCGGTAAGTAGGATCACGGGGCGATTCCCTCGCCCCGTGAGGAAATGGCCAATGTTTTAAATAGTTTTAGCTCTACAGATAAGTTAATACTATGTACTCTTTTTAGCTACATGTATTTTTACCTATAATTCTTTTTATCTTGTAAGCCACTTTGAGCATCTGAACTCTGGGGAAAAGGTGTGGTATATAAACAAAGTCATAGTTATAGATGTTAGGATTTTTCCTTTCTTGCAAAATCTGTACTTCTGTCCCTGCTTTATAGTACTGTAATGTGTTCTACATGGGGCTGCCCTTGAAAACTGTTTATTAAAAGCCGCTACTAGTGCAAAATGCAGCAGCCAGACTGGTGTCAGGTGTGTATTTTGAGACCGTTTAACAGCGGGCTTCCAATTTGCTTCTAAGCTCAATTCAAGGTGCTGGTGTTGACCTACAAAGTCTTATACAACTTGGGACCAAGATATCTGAAAGACCACCTCCTCCCATATGAGCCTGCCAGAAATTTGAGATCTTCAGAGAAGACCCTGTTGCATGCCCCAATACCTTGTGAAGATAGGTTGGTGGGTACATGTAAACAAGGCTTTCTCTGTAGCAGGGCCTTGACTGTGGAACTCCTTACCTAAGGAAGTTAGGCTGGCTCTATCTCTTTTAAGCTTCTGGCAGACAGCCAAACCAGTGCTATTCTGCATGGCATTCAGTGTTTGAAACTGATGTTTTGACTGCTTCAAAACTGGATTCAAGGATTGTTTTCAGACTGCTAAGAGTTTTTAAAAAGTATTTTCATAGAATCATAGAGTTAGAAGAGACCCCAGGGGGCCATCGAGTCCAACCCACTGCTATGCAGGAACACACATCAAAGCATTCCCAACAGATGGCCATCCAGCCTCTGCTTAAAAACCTCCAAAGAAGGAGACTCTACCACACTCTGAGGCAGCATATTCCACTGCCGGACAGCTCTGACCGTCAGGAAGTTCTTCTTGAGGTTCAAGTGGAATCTCCTTTCCTGCAGCTTGAATCCATTGCTCCTTATCCTAGTCTCTGGAGCGGCAGAGAACAAGCCCGCTCCCTCCTCAACATGACATCCCTTCAAATATTGAAACATGGCTATCATGTCCCCTCTTAACCTTCTCTTCTACAGACTAAACATACCCAGGTCCCTAAGTCGTTCTTCATAGGGCATGGCTTCCAGACCCTTCACCGTTTTGGTCGCCCTCCTCTGGACATATTCCAGCTTGTTGATGTCCTTCTTGAACTGAGGTGCCCAGAACTAGACACAGTATTCCAGATGAGGCTTAACCAATGCAGAATAGAGTGGTACCGTTACCTCCCTCGATCTAGACACCATACTCCTATTGATGCAACCAAAAATCGTGTTGACTTTCTTGGCTGCCGCATCACACTGCTGACTCACATTCAGCTTGTGATCTACCAAGACTCCAGATCCATTTCACATGTACTACTTTCCAGCCACGCATCTCCCATCCTATATTTGTGCATTGTGTTTGTGTCATGTGTTTTTAAAATGTTTTTATCTTTGCATTGTTTTAATTGATTTTTATTTGTTCATCATCTCAGGAGCTCTTGTGAACTGGGAAGTAATACAGAAATACTGTAGGTAGGTAGGTAGATAGATAGGATATGTTCTTTTCTCTGCAGTATTGCAGTTAAACAGAATGAAGCAATTGGCTCAGGAAATAGATGCTGGGAGACAGCAAAAGCTGTTGCAGCCCTCTCATATCATCTAGTTTGTGGAGGCCTGTAACTTTCTCCTGTGAAACAGTTTCCAGTTTTTTTCCCTACAAAAGGAAGAGGGAGAGGTGAGATACTTTGCCATTTGAATCTGCTTTAAAATGTACACACATACAGTGTTTTCCTAGTATTTCCAATCTTAGGCCCTTTTTGCACAGTATTTGCCATGCAAAAGGGCCCCTCGAGTGTGAGGAGCGATCTGCACAACGCGATTGTGAGGAGTGATCTGCACAACGCACTCACAATCGCACGATGCTCCAGGGTAGGGCAGGCGCCACTTGCACACTTTTTCATTTCTAGCTTTCAGCCAAAAATGGTGCACAATTGCGCATTGCTCTGGGGCCTTGTGTGCACTTGCCGTGTGTGCGGAACCTCCGGAGCCGCAGTGGTCGCGCTTCCTGCCCCAGCGCAGCCTGTGAAACTCCCAGGCTGCACTGTGGAAGAAACAGGCAGGGCTCTCGCGCTGCCTGCTCAGGAGCAGGCAGCTCGTGCAGAGCTGAAGCAGCGGGGATGTGACAGCCTCTCGCTGGAGGCTGCTCGTGCGATCCCCACACCCCAGCGCCAAAACAAGGTAAGGTGCGGAAAGGAGCTTAGCATCCCACTAAGGGAAAACAGTAAAGAAGATTTAAAGCAATGCAGGTGGGCGCTGTTGGTGGAAGAGATTTTTTCTTTTCCACACATTGTGCTTGATAGCATCTCCAACTCCCACCTTATTTTACAAACAACAAAATGATTTTGCACAGGTGATGGCTCTACAGTCATGTCTAGTTTGGCCCTAATGTTGATTTATAGGATTGTTGTAAGGATTACAACACAACATCTGTGACTCAGTGATAGGGATGTAAATCTTTGTAAATTTAGTTCTTGCGGACAAGAACAAATAATTTTAACATTTTTCTCCTTGCAGCAAAAAAATCATCAAAAGCTGTGCATTGTAGTTTGGGACTTAAAAACAAAGAATGTTTTTAAAAATGCACAATATGTAGGAAATAACACTTTCTGTGCAGAAATGTTATTTTCTGCACAGAAATGCAGAAAGTCTCATGCAGTTTTCACATGTAATCAGTCCAGAACAGCAAAGATTCCCACCCATCTAGGATTATCATTGGCAAGCTTTCTTGACACTCCAGAAACCTGTTGTTCAACCATTTCCCCAATATTTTTGGCCATTCTTTCCATCCCTACTCAGTGATCATTGCTCACATCCTCTGCATTACCCAGCCAGTGCATCCTATTGGTCCTGCTTCTTGGAAGCACTACCTGTGCACATCCATTTGGGCAGGGACTTCCTGACCAAATGGAGAAGTGCTATCAAGCCCCCTTTCACTGAGGAGGATTCATGAGATGACCCCTGATGTTTATGTAAAATGAGCACCTGTTTTTTTATCATGCTAAATAAATGTGTGTGGGTATCTAGTAGCATGAGATGCTCTTGTTTAGATCAGGAGCAGGCAGATGAGGAGGCCACAGCTCTGACTCTGCAAGACCTTAGGGGGACAGTTGATGGCTGGGAGTCTCTCATTCATAAGGTCACCATAAGTCAAAGCTGACTTTACAGCAAATAACAACAAAGATAGCTATGGTCCCCAACTGCTTTTGGCCTGCAGTTGCCAACAGCCTTAGCTAATACAGCCAGGGTGAGGCATTAAGGGACTTGTGACTCCCAAACACATGAAGTGCCACAGTTGACTATCCCTGATTTAAAGACAAAGCAAAGAGGAACTGCAGAAGCGCATTTTCTATTGGAGTAGATGTGTGAACAATAGGAATGTTGCTTAGTGCCTAAGGGCCAGAAGGAAGTAGCACAAGTGTCCCCTAGCTTACCTACCCATATCTCTTGTCTAGCAGGACAGAGACTGGGTCATGCCAGGTGGCAGAAGATGGCCCAGATTAGCCTGTGCCCAAGAGGCAATGCCCCACACATCCAGTGGTACAGAAAGATTTGGTTACGTAAGACCCTGTTAGAGAAATTGTTTGTCCAAACACAGCTTGAGAAAGTAGCTTCTGTTACACATAAGCAATAACAAAAAAAGTGAACGTACCTTGTTTTGTAGTGTTTATGGCAGGCTTATGCTGAGGGGCAGCTTGTCAAATTAAAGTGCCAGATGACTGCTGTGAATAATTATCAGTCATACACAACAGACTCCTACTAAACTGATGGATAATGTAGAAGTACTGGAAAGTCTATTGATTAAACTTCAACTCAGAAGGAGAGAAAATGTCAAACCAATGGCCATGTTAACACAGAACTAACATATGGAGAACACTGGAATATACTTCAAGCCACAGGCAGTCAAATGAGATCATTTCAGCAGCCCAACATTTTAAATCCCAGCATGGCAGTCTGTGCCAGCCAGCCAGTCTACCCAAGACTTGCTGCCCAAGGTATACCAGTGGAAGACAGTGTCCACCCATCCAAGTTACAATGCATGTTACCCAAAGACAGCCAAATTATGTTGGCATTAGAGGCAGAAAATCTCTCAAGCACCTTTCACCATTTTTTAAAAAAATGAGAAAATAAGATAACAGATTATTTATTTTCATGAAATCGAAAACTCTTGCCTGAGGCAGCGGTCTTACTGTGTCTAATGGGTAACACCAGCCATTGTGGCCAGAATTCTCTCTTGCAAGAGAGAATTACAGAGGCCTCCTCCTTTTTTTTTTTTTTTTGCATTGGTTGTCCTTTTAAGACTCTGCAGTTGCATGTCCTTTATAGACAAAGGTTCTATAGATAAATGTTGAGTAAATAAAGCCCAGTACTTCTCACTGGCTTTATTGCTGACTTGATAGCAAGCAGGATATAACCATTATTCACTGAAAAACGCATTGGCACTGCTAGCCCTATCTCTCTTCTGGAACAGGAGGTCAAAACATCCCTGGTAATTTAAAATAGCTCTTTAAGGAGGATTGATTTTATTTTTAACTCTGTTCAGGTTGCTGTTGTTTCTTAAACTAGCTTTTCAGTGTATTGAGAACTTTATCGAATTTCATATATGTTTGGCTGGGGCAGCTGGTGGCTTCTGTGCCAGGGGATGGTCACTGCACTCTGGGTTTTAGTCAAATTTTAAAGGACCTATCCAAAGTGCTGGAGTCCATCCTTAAAACACATTCAGTACTTTGGATGTCTTCTTTAAAATTTGGGCTAAAGCCTGGAAAGGATTCACCACTCCACTGACATGAAAACCACCAGCCACCATTGTATTTAGCACAAGCCAGTCCACTGTGGATGCAAGAAGAGATCTGGTTCTCCTTCCATGCATTATGAAAATAGTAAGCTGTCCCAAAACCAGTGGTCCATCTACTCCAGTACTAGTAGCAACTTGCCAAGATTTCAGTCAGGATTCTTTATTAACCCTACCTGGAGATCCCTACTATTATTTGATGGTCCAGGACTGACCCTACTTAGCTTCTGAAGTCAGATGAGATCAGATATATTAAAATCAACATGGTGGTGCCCACTAGCCACCAGATCATAGTGTGTATAATGGCGTCTCACTCTCCCCTCTTCTGTCACACATAGACACTTGCAGAACAATCCTATATAGGCCTACTCAGTAGCAGCCCCATTTAGTTTAGTGGAGTTTATTCAAGGTCAGTGGGTACATGCATTGATCACCATGGCAGCACCAAGCCCATCATTCTTGCTGCTCTCCTCTGTTGTTTCTCACTGCAAGTTGGGTGAAGGGTTGTGGGAGCTGAGGTCCAAAAGAGGACCCGCCCATTTATTTCAGTTTATCCGTAGATATTAAGTTTTTAAGTAGTCATTGTCTTGTATCCGCACACATTCAGAGGCTGCTAAATTGCAATATATAGACAAAGAACCCCTTCTGCACCCCATTGCATTGCCTATTCAAGTCAGATGTGTCCTCTGCTATGGGAAAGCAATCCTCATCATGATCCTCTGCTTTTCCCCTCTCTTGTATATTGATTGGTTTTAGGTATCATTGTCACCCATTTCATTATTTAACTTGTCAGTTTCTTAATTGCCTGGAGAGTGGGAGGGCTGACTCTTGCCCACATATGGCATCAAGGCACTTCAGTTATTCCTAAATCCCATGTGATATTTTAACTGCCACCATCCAGACAAGGAGGAGAAGCTGCCGAAGATGAGGAAGGAGAGTGGAATTGAGAATGCGGAAAATGCTTCCACTGGGCACCTTAACCCCTTTCTGTGGCCAAAAAATAAAAATAAAAGAGTAAATAAAAATGCAGCAGTATGGCTCACCCTGGATACACAAGTGTGAAAACTGGCTCCCCACCCATGCTGCACTTGTTCATTCAACCTTGCAAAAAGGAAATCAAAATAGAAGTCAGGCATACTCCGAAGTAATGGAGGAGAGTGCTCATAGGCCATATATGTGATTTGCTGGTTGTATAAGAAGGAAGAGAATGTTGACTGTTCATCATCCATCTGAATCCAGAGTTTGGAAATTGTTATTATTTTTTAGACTATAACTCCTAGAATCTCCTAGCCAGCCAGCATGATCAGTGGTTGTTCTGTTTGGGAACTTTGGGAATTGTAGTTCCTCCAAAGTAACATTTTCAAATTCTTCTCCCACCCAAAAAGAGAATCTACCTCTGGCTGTCTTTTGATAGGAATGACATTTATTTATTTGAGACGCTGAGAATGATTCATTTCAAGCATAAATACCAGTCGTGTATTGCATTAATTATTTCCTTTTTTAATAGCTTCTGGACACAATTTAAGAAGATGACTTTGTTCCATAACATCTTTAGTGATATGAGTTTACATATGTTCTCTCATTTCTCCCATTATGACTGTTAAGTAAGCCTCCCCGTAGAAAGGATGAGATTTTTTTTTCCAGAATAAAAAGCACAGAAAGAAGGAAGCAGGACTAGCAACCAATTGTTGCAGCATAGGGTACTTCAGTGTGCCAATCAGCCAGCAAAGCATGCCTTCCTGAAAATACTGCATTTCATTCTTGCTCTCCATGGCCACTGAACACAGTCATCATCATGCTGTTTTTGGTATTTAGGTCTTTTTTTTTCTTAAGATGTTCTATTATTTCTGTAAGCCATCATTAAGCTTACTGATACCTTGACTGTGGAGAGGTTGTTTTTTAGCTGCATAAACATCAGCATTCTTGTCTGAGAGTCATAAAAGAGGGAACAATGTATTCAACATCTAGAGCATAGCACAACATGGGCTAATTTTATTTTATTTTAATACAGTATCCTTAAAATGTCTAGTACATTTTTATTTTTATTTTATATTTTATCAGTTATTTTAGTATTATTATCTAGCCTGAAATGATTCAGATGGAAGAGAAAAAAAAAGATAAATATTATATGCACATGTACCTTTAAAAAAGGCCACGCCAGTAGAAAGAACCACATACCTATACACATTTACATGGAAGTAAGTCCCCCTGCACCCAATGGATATTAGCTCAGAGTAAACCTGAATAGGATTGCTTTGTAAAGACTGGGTAGCCCAAATCCAAATGCTAGTCTCAACCAGGAAAGGTTCAGTTGAATCAAATGCTGCATGGCGAAAACCATTAATTCAATGGGCCTATTCTAATTGGGCCTAGTAATTTAGTAATTGGATTTAGGTCAATACATTCAGGAGATATTGTATGTACACAGCACTTTCTTAAATGGACAAGGCAAGGCTGCTTTTAACAACATTTTCCATCTTTAAAACAAGTACCACTTCTGTTCCTTTGGCAGCAGAGCAGAATGTTTAGCCCTGAATGTTCCACTGGGGATCAGCTACCTTGGCAGAAATGGCGTAGCTGTCACAGAATATGTAATCTAAAGTTCAGGGTAAGTTCAGTATGAAACATTCATTCACAAGTCTCCAAGAAGCCCACTCTCAAGTGGGGCTTGGAACTGAGCATTTTTGCACTTCTAACAACTTTTGCCAAGAGATGCCCTTTTAATGAAGCTTTTTTTTTTTTAACACCCCTGCCTTGATGTCACTGGTAATAATGTCATAAATGTTGGCTTCAGCATTGCTCGGGGAGAGTGTTCCTTTTGAATGGTTTGTGCAGACACGGATTCGTGAACGAGGCTTATGGTCATTACTGGCTCATTCCATAGCAACAAGGATTTGCTCCACTGAAGAGTTCAATAACATTAATTGGAGGGAACAGAGAAATGTAACTATATTATTATTATTATTATTATTATTATTATTATTATTATTATTATTATTATTATATAAAAATAACATTCAAATCAAACACGATTGCAGGAATGATTTGAATGTTATTTTCTATGAGAGCTCTTTATTCCCACTGTGTACATCCTTCTTGACAGACTATTTGTCTCCCTTAGTTATTGTAGAAAGTACATCAATAAGGAAAAAAATCTTTAAGTTGTTGGAGCTGATTGGTGATTTTATTCCTCCCCCTGATCCTCCCTTCTACAAATGATCAGTTGCCCTTTCAAAATAATTGGACCATTAGTGTAAGAAAAACACTATCTCCAAACATTATGGAGGCTTCCTACTACTGATCAAAAATGGAGGTAAAAACACTGTTATGAAAGGCTGCTAACTGGACAAAGTTCTGACAGGGAACAAACTTCCACAAAGCAACTGGTATGAGTCTCGCATACAAATTTGTAGTCTAATAATGATCTCTGCATACTCATACTAGGAAGCTGCTGTTCACCTTGAATTCTAACTGGATATATGTACAATATATGTACAATGAAATATGTATATATAAAAAAATCCCATGTGGTTCCAAAGCAGGGTTGCCATTGTACCAGTTGGCTAGATTTCACCCAGATTCAAAGCAATCCTTGCCAAGATGAAGGAACGAGGGAAGAGAAGATAAGAGGTATGTGAAAGATCCTTTTTCCCAGGTTGGCCCTGCAATGCCAACCCTTGGAATCTTGCCACTAATCCTGCCCTTGTTACCCCACTGAATCCCTTTCTTGATTGGGTTCCAGGACCTCCAGGTGACTCCTTAAATGTAGACCTGTGGTTGTGTTGTTGTGTGGATTCTTTATGATAGTCATAGCCTGACTCCTTATCAGACTTGGAAGAGAGCCAGAGGCAGAATTTTAAAAAGAATAACAAATGTAGATTTATTAAAACACAGTAATAAAATGCATTAACTCTTAAACATTCTACATTTTACATGGCTCCTTTAATACTAGAGTATTAAATACAAGTTCTCATTCCTGGCTGTCTTGTCTATCCGAAATCCACATCCTGTCTCTGTCAACACCAACACCCTGTCTGCTTCAACTCAAAAAACGCTATTTGCTCTACCAGAGGCAGTCTCTTGTGTATTTGCTACATATTTTTCACCCACAGCCTGCCTTCACAGCACTCCCTGAGTTGTGATTGGCTGCTCTCAGCCAGATCAGCATTGCACCTCCCTCACAAGGTGCAATTGGCCAAGGAGGAAAGCATGGCAAAGAGGTAAAGTGAAGCAGGGAAGAGAGAAGGATGGAGTTGCAGAGGAAGAGAGGAAGGTATTTAGAAGGCATGAAGTGAGGCAAGAGAGAGGAGGGAAGGAAGAGAGTGAGAGGTGCAGTAAGAGAGTGCAAGCAGCAAGAGAACTAAGTACAGGTGAGACCAATTTCCACACTATACTGTTATAGTGCCATTATTCCACTTTCAACATCCTATGGAATCCTTTGAGGCCCCTCCCTAAACTGCTGATCCCAGGATTCCATAGGATGTTCAAAGTGGAATAATAGCGCTATAACAGTCTAGTGCGGAAATGGCCAAAGTATAAAGGAAAGAGAAGTGGCTTGCACATTTGTCCTTCCTTTTCTCTGCATGTTCCCTTGTCAAAAAGATGGCAGTACATTTCAGGGGCTTCTTGCGATATCTTCAAGGATCTGTAGCTTTGTGCCATTAGTAAAGAAACTGATTTTAAAAACCAACAAAACTGCAGTGATCTGATGGCAAAAGCACACAAAGTGTGTATGACAAAATGATGTTGCTGCTACATGTTACAGGAATGTACATGGCTATTTCACGTGGTTCCTGTCTTGCTATTAATCCTTCAGATAACCCTGTAAGGTACATTTGCTGAGAGGTAGTGATGTATCCAAGTTCACATGGTAAATGCTGTAACCAAGCAGCGACTGGTTCTTGGGTCTCCATATTCTGAAAACCAGCGTGGTGTAGTGGTTTGAGCATTGGACTATGACCATAGAGACTAGGGTTCAAGTCTCTGCATGGGCATGAAAATCTACTGGGTGACCTTGGACACATCACACACTCTCAGCCTAGAAAACTCTGCAATGCCAGAGTTCGCCTTAGGGTTGCCATAAGTTGGAAACGACTTGAAGTCACACAACAATATTCCATATCCCAAGGCTAGCAACTTAAACATTACTCTATACTGATTCTTCTGGAAGAGTAGTTACTATTTTTTAAAGAAAAAATTATACCAAGGCTGAAACATAATGAGATAAAAATACAAATTATAATTAGAATACAAATTATTATGGAATTGTTAGATTCTCAGATTTGAGGAGGTGGAATATGGCAGCCAGTCAAGACACAACCATGGAATTCAGCTTTGAACTCCTGCTGTTTAAGCAAGAAAGTCACTCTGAGGAAGAATGAATATAATAATACATGAAAACTATCAATAACTGAGCAGTGGTAGGATGATGCTCTGGGTCCAGTTATGGAATTTTATACTCCTTCTTCTTAAAAGTGACTTTCCACACTGTTATTTTATGCATAGTTATTTGGAGTGTTTTACTTATTATTTTTAAAGTGTGTTGTATTGCTGATATTGTGTTATATATGTCATGCAATGAAAACAGCTTGGGTGTTTTCTTTTATGGAGTGGTATTAAAATGACAATAAATAGTTGGGAAGGAGACAACCAGCTGCAGCAGGATGTGTTCAGGAGAAAGAAATGGCAAACGTCCTCTAAATAAATCTTGCCAAAATACTCTATGATAGTGTTGCCATAAACTGGAATCGACCTGAGGGCACACAACAGCAAGGAGGAAGATATGTCAGTATGTTGCAGCAAAAACAGCAGAAGTTTTATGGCAGCTTGAAGATCAAACTTTATTTGGCATAATAACCTGCAGGCCAAGGTAACACTGCAGGCATCTCGAGGAGGTTGCATTCTGCTGGAAAATGCTAGAAGGGTGTACCTTTGAAAAATGGATGACCAGTATTTGGACAATAACCCACTCGGATAAGATTACATACCATCTGAGAAAAGTAGCAAACTCAAAAATGACAATTTCAAGATGTCTGGAATCCCTTTCCTTCTTACTGTGCTGATGAACATTTTTAATGATTACCTCCAATTCAGACAGACACTCTTTTGAGGACGCTTTGTGTAACATAATTCTTACTGTCTTGAAACTAATGTGGTGTATACATTGTTCATTCAATATGCTAAATAAAAGAGTTTTAAATAAACACAATCCATGTGTCTGATAAAGTCTACCAACGATCATTCCAAATAAAACTGGCTAGTTTTTAAGGCATACCAGGATTGTTTATTGTTTCTACTTATCATGCCTGCAGTATCCTTTAGTGTTCGATCATATACAGAATGGCAGTTGTCCCAACAACAGCTCTGAAAGGTAGGCCAACCATTATCACAGGTGGAAGCTGAGGCAGGCAAAACAGAGGCTTATCTGAGGCCACCCAAGTGAAAATGGGCAGATGGGCTTCTCCTAGCATCCAGTCTCCTAGCATCCTAGCATCAGACACCAATATGCAGCAAAATGAGGTGGCAGGGTCCAGATATGGTATATATAACTGACTCTGTAATTTCAATCTGCATCATATGCACATTGCCATTTTTAAATATTCCTCTGTGTAAAAATGAAGATGCCCTCTACATGTGGGTTTCACTTTTGCAGATTTTATTCTTCACGAATTATTTCCTGTCACCTCTGCTGCCTCCCTATGCCATTCTAATAGGACTGCAAGCCTTGTGAGACTGAGAAACTGCTAACAAGGTTTTCAAATCCCTATTAAAAATGGTGTGGGGGAGCAGTGGAAATGTTTGTAAGCCCCACCAGCCATCCACTTCTGCCTTATGAAGGAACTCTGATGCCTCAGAGGAATCCAGGGTGGGTTGAATATGACTATCATACTTTTTTGTGTGTGTTAAATATGGTTTGGGTGAGCCTAGAGTCATTCACGGTTTTTCAACTTTCATGGGTGTGTGTGTGTGTGTCTGTGCCCCTAACCCTAGCGAATGTGGAGGGATGACTAGTTCCTTCCGATATGAAGGTACGAAGCATCTGAGCCAGAATCCTATCCCCATTGGGCTGTTTTTTTTCTTTTTCTTTTTAACTATAGAGGAGGAGCAGTTTTTGACTGAAGGGAAAACAATTTCATAGAAAGACGCCTACAGCCTGAAGTAGTTAGGTCAATTTTGCTATCCTCAGAGTCTAACTTAACACTTAAGTGCAGCAACTCCAATATTTTTAGTGGAGACGATAGTGTTCCCGGAGCTGGCAGGTTCACACGTGCAAGCACACGCGCCCCTAGAGTCACGGCTGACCGTGTCCTCCTCGCCATATAACTCGGCAGGTGCAGCTCCGAGACGGCGGACTCGACGCTGGCGCGCACAGACCGTGCGAACCGGCGAGGCTTTGGGGAGCCCTGCGCTTTGAATGGGTGCCGTACGCCGGCTGAAAAGGCAGGCAGAGAAGCGCAGGGGGCCGCCGCCGCTTCCCTCGCCTTCATCTCCAGTCAAAGAACCCACGACGAGAGAAAAAGGGAGCTTGATCCAGGGATGAAGGAAAGTTAGCCGGGGCGCCGCAATTGGAAAGGCGAGCGAGGCTGCGCGTGCGGACAGCCTTTGAGCTGCTGCGGATCGAGAGCGGATCGCGATCTCCCTGAGCGCCTTCCTTATTCTGTCTGGAGCGCCCTGCCCTCGTACCAGCCTCCGGGGCCGAGCCTTGGAAATTCCGGAGGCGGCTAAAAAAAAAGCCGCGAGAGCCGCGCTGGACGGAGGCGCTCGATCCACCACCGCGGGCGGGCAGGAGGTACAACGCGATGCCTCGATGGCGGGACGGGGGTTGGGCGGGAGAGGGGAGGGTTTACGGCAGTCCAGGGCGGGTGCGCGCGTCCGGCCCCGAAGAGCGAAGGGCTTAACCCTGCCTGCTTAAACAGGGAAAAGAAGCCGGGGCCGGTGGGGCGGAGAGAGAGGCGCCATCTCATTGTCTCCACCGGGCTGCGGGGGATTCGAGGAGGAGGAGGAGTCCCGCCGGGGAAGAAGGGAGACCCGCGGGAGGAACGGTTCCGTCTTCGAAGCAGGGGCGCGTGAAGGTGTGGCAGGCGCAGCCCGACGCTTCCTCGGAAGGGAAGTCCCTCCACGCATCCAGGGGCCGGAGGCTCCCGGCTTGTGTCGATCCGCAATGGCTGTGATAGTGCTCTTGTTCCACTTTCAACATCCTATGCAATCCTGGGGTTTGCAGTTTAGGGAGGGGGCCCTAAACTGCAAACCCCAGGATTTCATAGGATGTTGAAAGTGGAGTAATAGCACCATAACAGTCTAGTGCGGAAACGGCCCGTGATATCCTTATATCCTCAAAACACCTGGGATCCCCCCCCCCCTTACTTGGAAGGGCGCGCCTCTTCTTTCCGACTTTTGAGCCGACTCCCCTTCCCCCAGCCTTTGTGCTTTTCTTTTCTTTTTAAAAATTTTTTAAAAAATTAACTTTCCACCATCATGAAGACAATAGCTTAAATTCAGTTATTAGCCCCAGCTAGAATAAAATTATTAAATCAAAGGGATGCCAGTATTTATGAAAGTACCATGGATTCAGTGGGTTTACTTGCCATTGGATTTGGGCCTTGGGTGGCGCCTGCGCCCGATTGCTATTGAAAGAGATTTTGCTTTTTGTTTCTGTGCGCGGGTAGTTTGTGTGTTTGTGTGCGCAGGCCAGAAGAAAACTGGAGAGCCACAGAACGAATCATTGCTATCAGCTTCTTTTCCTCTGAAGGTGAGACTCCCCCGATTCCCCAAGTTTGGTTAGTTGAGAGCTGGTGAGAAGCCCCTGAAATGGCCAAGAAGTAATAATAATAATAATAATAATAATAATAATAATATCATTTTAAGAAAACGTTTCAGCCTCAATGTAGGCATAATGTGCTAAACCTTCTCTTACTGCCTGGCTTCTTTTATACTATACAATGACAGAGCTATGATTCCACTTTGACTACAGTGACTCTGTCCTGGGATTTGTAGTCTGATGAGACACTAGATCTCTCTGACAGTTCCCCTCCCTAAACTGCAAAGCCTACAATTCCTTAGGGTAATCATAGTGCTACAACTGTGTAGAGTGAAATGACCTCTAATGTGAGACTTGGCCTTCTGCTGGATTCCAATTATTTATACTGAGACTGAAGTGTTATCCTACACTGGTTTAAATTCTTGCTCTTTTGTAGAATATCTGGGAGGCTCCTTCTGAATTCTAAGGAAATTTCCCTTTGATATGGTGGCACAGAAAAAAAGGATAATACTCTTTTTACACATCGAGCTAAGCTGCAATTAAAATTTCACCCTGTCTGTAGTCACAGATATTCTCCTTTTTAATAGGAATGTTTGTCTGCAGTTGGCTTGAACACTTGCCAGAGAGCAAGTCCCATTGAACTCAATGGAAATTACTCTTAAGTAGATGTGTTTCAGACTCTGTTTTTGGTTAGAAAGATAATACATAGAAATATAAGAAATTCCCATCTACAGAAGTGGACCATTGTCCATCTACCTCAGCATTGTGTACTGCAGAGCTAGGATGCATATACAATTCTAGATGTTGTTAAACTGTATTTCCTATCATGTTTGAACACTGCTTATATTAACTAGGGTAAATGGGAGTTGCAGTCCAGTCACATCTGGAAGGCTGCAGGATTCCCATCCTTGTTCTGCATCAGAGGGTCTCATCCTTTTGTTTCTCAAGTATATCTTTCAAACAATATGGATTCTACCATACATCACTTATGTTTCAAGGGAATACAAATTGTAATAATAATGTTGGGAATACACAAAAACAAAAAATAATGCCTGGGAATCCAGTTGCTGCCTTACCCTCGGATTGCACAGTGGTGCTAAGGAAGTGAGACAAAATCTCCTGGGTCCAAACAACCTATTTCTCCAGTGCCTGACTTTATGGCCTCTAAAATCATAGCCTTCTCCCACCTCCCAACATGTCCTATAGTGGTGTAGTTAACCCTACACCACTATGGCCTACGGCACCCGTTGGGAAGGTAATCATACTGTTCAATAAGGGCCTAATACCCTGATGGCACCAGGTCCCATCTGATCTTGGAATCTAAGCAGGGTCAGCCTTGGTTAGCACTTGGATGGGAGACTGCCAAGAAGTACCAGATCCTATAAGTAAAATTTCAGAGGAAGGCAGTGGCAAACCACCTCTTGAGTGTTCCTTGCCTAAGAAACCGCAGTGAAATTAATGGGGTTGCTATAAATCGACAGGCAACTTGAAGGCAATGTATACACTCATACTGTTGATTCTAATTTGCTCCTGTGGTAAGTGTTAAAAAAAGGAATATAATTTTTTAAAAATTTCAGTAATGCTATTGAAAAGAGAATTGCTGGCAAAGTCAACGTGATGTGGTGACTTGGCTGTTGGAATGGGATTCTGGAAACCAGAGTTTGAATCCCACCCAGCCATGGAAATGTGTTGGGTGTTCTTGATCAAGTCACACTCTCAGAGGAAGGCAATGCCAAACCTCCTCTCAGTAAATCTTGCCAAGAAAACCCTCAATAAGGTCATCATAAGTTGTAGTAGACTTGAAGGCATGTAATGACACCATTGTTAATGTTATTAGAAATGATGTTCATTGCCGTGATTGAAATACTCATGTCCCACTTACTTGCATATTCCCTTGGTTTTACTGTGTCCCACTGGTTGAGAATCACTGATCCATAGGACTGGCAGCTGATCCCGGTTCATACAGTCTTACCTGGGAATGTCAGAGATTGAAGCTGGGATCTTCTGTATGTAAAGCTTAGGCTATATGTTCAAGTGTTCAACAGGATTGGCTCCATCATGGAATCTATGAGTATAAAAATCAGCTTTCTTCCAAGTATGTTATTTGAGCATCTGCCTTCGTGCCAGAAAATTTTAAGAAGCTGAGACAGATTTCTTTTAACAATTTTTGTGGGTTAGCATGCACATGTCAACTTTTGACACATCTGTCATGCTAAAAGAGTCTCCATGCAGTGTTACTGGCACCCCACCATAGCTTATGTGTCACAGACAGCAGGACATGAGATTGTTCTGTCTGATGTGAAGAGTTGCTAGTCAAGAACTGAAGAACTTGTTAAAGCTTTTATTTGGATTACAGCTCTCAGAATCCCTCACCCAGCATAATCACTAGTATTTGGGCATTGTAGGAACTTTTAGGGTTATCATGGACTCTGTGCAGCTGATATATACTGATATGTGCCACTGGAGGTGATCAGCAGCCATATCACTGACATGGAGCCACCTTACCTATGTGACTGGGGTTTCTTGAGCAGTTTTCGCATAGAGAACACCATATCTAGGTTGGCACTTTATCACAGCAAAACAGAAAATTAGAATGCAAGATGATTGTAGGAACTAGATTAGGTGAACTAATTTGCATTTGCAAAGGTAGTGTGATAATGCTGAAAGCCCTCGTGGGAAGAAAGGTAAATTTGATATCAGCTCAATTAATGATAATTGAGGGGAAAATATTATTGAGGTAAATCTGTTGCAGTTGAACAAAAGTAGAATTTTTCTTGTCCTTTTCATTAATTGCCTGTGTTCATGGCAGCTCATTTTCTGACAACTCTTGTTTGTCAGAACCCATTAAGGTTAACATAATTGTTGTATGTGGCTTCAAGTTCAGCAATTGTCTCCTAGGATCATCCAGTCTTGTATGAAAAGTTGTATTATTGGTTGCCAGCATCTGAGGAAAAGAAGGGTGTTTAAGCTGTTAAGAGAGAAGTGCGTGCTTTTCCAATCTGACAGAAAAAACAGTGGTTTTCCATCTTGTAGCTAAATAGATACGAAAGGCGATGTATCAATAATCTAGGAGCAAAGATGTGGTCATAAGGAAATGTCTTCCCCAAGTGCCCAGAAAATGTGAGATATGAATGAAAACATGGGCAGATAACATGTAAGTCAGGAAATATACTTCTCAACTTTGTCATCACTGGAGGTGCACACACTTAACTTGAACAGAAACTGAAACAGCTAGAAATGTTTTGTTATCACTAGAAAACATAATCTTGTACCTCTGTCTCATTTTTTAACCTGCTCTAGTGTTATCTGGGTTGGTAAGCGTAGCTACATCAACAGGAAGAAAAGATTCAGGTAGCAAGTGAGAAGCAACTATTAAATGCACTGTACCGCAGATTCACAGGAAATGAAAAGTGATTCCAAGTGTTTAGAATGGGGGGGAAAAGGTGTCTTGTTTAATCCATACCATTTTAGTGAAGGCTGGGAAAATTCTTGCCTAAAAGACCAGCCTTCACTAACCTGGTGCCCTTCAGATGTGCTAGACTCTGCTTCCTGCCATTCACAGCTAGACTGGAATTTAAGGGAGTTGTAATCTGATGCATCTGGATTTGAGGGAGGTTGCTAGAGACAGTTCTGAGCTATTGTCTGATTTGTAATTAGGCAGCTTCTTATGTACGTAGCTTCTAAGGGCAGTCCAAAGCCTGCATGCAGTTGCAGTTGATGTGCTTCAGTAGCTACTCTGCCACAAGCAAATGTTAGCTGATAAAGCCTAATCTGTGAGAGCACATGCTAAAACTGAAGAAGTTTCTTGGTAAGGTGCCAGGCCATAAATCTTCCTTCCTTCCTTCCTTCCTTCCTTCCTTCCTTCCTTCCTTCCTTCCTTCCTTCCTTCCTTCCTTCCTTCCTTTTTGCTGTGGAAACAGTCATTTGCTGATAGAACTTACTTGGGTAAGGCAAGAAAGGCTGCCTGTTCATCCACCATCATTCATGCGGAACAATCCTTGTGCGAGGCTTGTCATTTTGAAAGAAAGCTCATGGACTCTGGGAATCTATCAGGCTGTCCTCTTTGTAACAAACACCACTGATTCATTCATGTTCAGCTATCGGCATTGCTGAGTCATCCATGTTTAGTTATTGGCAGAAAACAGTAGTATAATGGGCATTTTCTTTCTAACCAGCTTACGAGAGAGAATGGAAAATTATGTCCTGGCTCAACTCTGTGATTTGAAGCTATTAAATCATAGGCCCTTACACATACCCTCCCAATCCGCCATGGGGACTGGAGAGGGATAGGACTATGACAATGTTCCTGCATGACGTCATCGCGGTCCGGTCCTTGTCCCATCTCCAGGCAGAGCAATCACTGTTTAAATCATCTACGAGTTTTCCTTGTCAATGACCCGCGATAGCACCACCATTGCAGACTTACCTGTCCTGCAGAAGCCTGGGAAGCACAATGGCTGTGCTTTCTGCCCCAGTGCAGCACTGTGGAAGGAAGAGGTGTGGTCATCATGCTTCCTTCACTACAGACCCGCCAGTATGGAGGGGAGTGCTCCTGTTTCACTCCTTTCCCTGCAGAGCTGATGCCGGGATCCTCACAGGAGGACTCCTCAAAAAGGTAGGGTGCAGAAGGGACCATAGTTTTCAAAGGCACTTCAGAAGGTCATCAAGTTCAGGAATGAGGAAAAAAACCTATGCCCCTCCATGAGGGAAGGGGTGGTGCATCAAGTGCCAAACTCAAGACGCATTTACATGTCCACACATCATGGACACATTCTTTCCCATGTTCATACACACATACATAGACTCCTCCCCCCCATTTCTGAATGAGGGGATAGAGAAATTTGAACTGCCCTTTCTGGGTATGGAGATCATGATTCTAGTCCTGCTGGGAAGAATGGTTTATGGGGATGATTCTGTTTTTTGTACCCAGTTTTCCAGAAGAATCAGGCTCATTCCTAGCAGAAATGGGGTATGCATCTTTATACATCCTACTTCTTAACAAAATTGGTTGATTCTTGGCATGTATGGAGAGTTGCTGTGGTAGCAGTAGCGTGGGGGAGAATTTTAGTGGCAGGCCACAGGTAAACTGTGGGCTACTTACCCTTGATCTAGCCCAGTCCTGTGCCACTTCAGGAACTCCACTACTACATGAGGGCATGTAGCCAGTGCATCAGATTTGGAGTCCAGTATACCTGATTGTGTGCAACTGGGATTTCTTGACTCAAAAAGTGACACTACCAATATTATGGCATCCTGGAAATTAAAGAGGCATGTAATCTAACAGATGTAGAAGTGGAAAACTTAAGAGGGCTGTTTTGTTAATGCTAGTGTTTTACCGGAGTCATTCAGCTGGAAAATAGCTCAGAAAAGCTACTTTTTGGATTCTTAATTCCCAGAATCTCCTAGCCAAGTTTGGTCATGCCAGCTAGAGGATTCTGAAAGTTATAGCCCAAAAAAAGGAGAATGATCAAGAGTAGGATCCTGGACTGTGTTTAGTTTGGACCAGCAAGGCTGTGCTGTCCATAACTCTTCTGTTTTCTGTGTCTTCCTTGGTAACTTATATTTGCACTTAAGCTCTGTGACAGGGTAGCACTGGCTTCCACAGTTCTAAAAGGAGATCGTGCAGAGAGCCAGTGATAAAGGAGAGATGGCATAGTTCAAGTAAGAGCTGTGTTTCTAAATGGACATTCAGTCCTGGCTTTTGAACACCCTGTGGAAACAAATAGATATGTACGATTTAATCAGTGAGCCAAGAACACAGATTCAGAATGGAAGTTTCACTCCCCAAAGCTAGCATATAATGTGTATAAATGTATTTGCATCTATAAATTTACTCTCTGGTTTTGTTTTGTTTTTTTCGAATCAGTTTCTCCTCCATGTGAATGTCAGGATTGTATGTAGCAAGGAAGCTTCCACTTGTGAACCGTTTGAATGAGAAGATGAGGACATCTAGTAGGAATTTCATTAAAAATGCCTTGAGGAGCTGTGGCTTAGAGTTAGGGCAGAAAGTTCAATCCTCTGTAGGGCTGAGGAAATAATCTTGCCTGAAATGCTGGCAGCCAATATAGAGCAAGTTCTATCTAGCTGGATTGACTAATGACCTAGTTCAATATTAAGCAGCTTCCAATATTCTTATAACCTTCTTTTGGCTATATCTGGATGGAGTTCTGTTGTATTTTCATGGTAGCTATGGGAACTGCCTGTGAGTTTTGCAAGTTGTCATATGGCTTAGGATATACAACAGTTGTATTCGGAAATTTTGGAAAAATGATACTTCTTAGTGGATCCTGAAAGGTAAGCTATATACAGAGGCAAACACATATGCCACAGACTTGGAGCCAAAACAAGACATTCCCCCCCTCCCAAGCAATTGAAAACTGAGAATTGATCCATTCTCTTTGAATAAAGATATTTCAGAACACAATTAACTTGACTCACTTGAATGCAAAGGCTGTGCTTCGACTCTTGTTGTTAAACGTGAAATCTTGGACTGTCACTAAATTCGGGATGTGACTACATTGCCTGCACCATGGTGGATTTGAGACATTGAATTAAGTACACCATGGAAGAGTGTATAGTTCTTTGTGTGGGAGTATTCAAGGAAGCATCTCAATATTGGTCAAAGAGGTGAGGAAACTAGAAATATTGATTTGCTGAAATGTTTTTCATCTTTCAGTGCAGCCTTGTTTTCCTCAACAGGTTTAGAAGGACTTGGTTATTTAGTCTGCTAACCCATGTTTACAATCTGTTTTTGAGGGAGAGGTGATTAAAATTATGACCAGCTATTTAAACCACTTAGGAAGTCTGTTTTATTTCACAGCAAGCAAGTACCAGAGAAGCCTATGCCTGAGACAGGCAATCAATAGCTATTGTCACACGATTAAAATATAGCCTTCTGCTAGAGGAATTAAGCTTCAAGAATGATCTCATCTACCTCTATTTGTTTTTCAAAGTGCAGCAAAACCTAATTATCAAATATAGGACAATAATCCTTGGAGAATGTGCAGTACCCTTTAAAAATAAAAAGACATTGGTGTTTTATTACCAGTTCATTACAGTCTCAAAAAAGGACAGAGCAGGAAGGAATCATAAAGCCAGCCTCTTAATTGCACACAAAATCCCTCGCCTAATCAGAAAAGTGCCTTGCTTGACCCTAGTACAAAATCAAGGGCCATCTCTTGACACTATTGAAAAGTGTTTGATTTGTGATGGGTGTCCAGTGGGAAAAGCTGCGTATTGAAATAATATCATTGAGTTTTCTTTAAAAAATTGTTAGTAAGTATATTGTGTATTCCCAACAAAATTGTAAGCAAAAAAACAAAACAAAAAAACCTCATGGAATACAATGAATATACATAGTATAATGTATGTATGATCCAAGACCAGTTAGTAAGCTTGGTGGCTGAATTGGTATTTGAAAGTGCATCTTGCCAGCCCTTGTCTGACTTTCTACATTACATCAATATGCAATAATAGAGTGTCTGAGTGGGCAACCATAATTCATCAAGATGTCATGGTAGACATGTCAAAATGTGAGTGAGTTGCTCTTGAGTTTTAAATCAAAGTACCAAGCCCTGGGGCAGTTCTACAAGTAAAAAAGGGTAGACCAATCTTAAGTCATCAGGAAATTGTGGTAGACATCTCCAATTTGATACATGTTTTTGCTTGTTTGTTTCTTCTTGTTCAAATGGTAGTGCCCAGTTTCAAGTCAAAAAGTAGAAATTCCAGTGGTGAGCTACCTAAAAGCCAAAAAAAGAAAATTGTTGTAATGGAATATGACAATATCATACAGTGGGTCCTCAGTGTTGGGTGGGTTTAGTTCTAGAATCCCCTCTGGATACCAAAATTCTTGGATGCTCAGGACCCATTATGTACAATGGTGTAGTAAAATGGCATCCTTTATATAAATGGCAAAATTAACGTTTGCTTTTTGGATTTTTTAAAAAAATATTTTTAAAAAATATTTTCAAGCCGTGGTTGGTTGAATCTGTGGAATATATAAAGAATATATGGAGGGATATATGGAGAGCCAAATGTGCATCAAAATTTGACAGAGTAATTTTGGTTGTCAACCAACTTACAGCAGCAAGTTTCAAGTCGTGAAATGTGGGGCTTTAAAGAAGCCCAAAATGGGGGTGCCATAACTCATTGGGAAATGATTTTTAAAAGGACTGGAAAACAGGAGATGTCTGTCTGAGGTGTTACTGCTAAAGGTTTTGAGGCAGGAAAAAGGGTGGGAAGACAGGAAAGGGGTAAGGAACGACTGTAAAAATTTAGAGAGAGGTTCAAATGCTGTTGGTAAGATTCCTGAAGTAAAAAAAAAAAAGGATGGGTTTGAAACCAGGAGGCCCATGGACCCTTTTTCGTGTACAAGCTTCCCCCACTTACTTGACTGGAGCTCTATCAGAAAACTGAATTCGTTGGAAAGCAGAACCCATATACTGTACTGTAGGAAGCGTGAAGGATTTACAGAGGCTCACTTGGAACTGACTGCATATGTGCTGTTTACAAAGTCTCTCATCTAGCTAAGCGTCCTTTCCTCCCTCTCAACTCACTTTGCAAGCAGCATGAGTGTGCAAGCAGTCCAGCAAGCCTCCATAGGCAAGAAGAATTGATGAAAGAGTGGAACCCCCATCAAATTAATGGAACTTGTCTTTAATTTGGAACTGTCAAAAAGTGAGTTGTCCTCAAAAGGTGTATTAGGTACAGATCCAGGGAATGATGGAGGCATCCACCTAGAAAATAGGATGAAGCTCTTTCAGGCACTACTGCTAAAATGTCTAAGGAGAAATAGGAGAGGGCTAATGCACTGCTGTTGAGATTCTTGATGTTCAAAAAGATATGGAAACAACAGGAAACTGAGGTGCTGCTGGTAGGATATACTGACATTCTTTTTGTGAGCTGTCTTGGGTCCCACTCTGGAAGAAATGTGGCATAAAGATGGAAGAAATGAACAAGTAAAAACAGGAGGAGGAGGAGGAGGGGGGATGATGATGATGAAGATGATAGGAGTGGGAGAACAGGAGGCCACATAGACTTCTTCAGGGGCATTAGGTGTAGACCCAGGTAGCACTGCCTACACTTCCAAGAATCCTAAACATAGGTCGTAACCCAGAAGGGTGTGTCTGTTTTAAACCCTAATAATTTTCTCATCAGTCACTCAACATTAATGGATTTGCAGTACTCCAGAGGCATTTATGCAGTTGTTTCTCAAGCAGAAACATCTCCTACTTTGTCTTAGGGCAATTTGCCCTTAACACTTAGACATTCAGAAGTAGTTTGTAAGAAGGCATGAACACAGCAGATGAATATTTGACAGTCAAATGTCTTCTGCGTGTCCTCAGCAGCTGTCTTGGTTGTAAGCATTGTCAACCAGCATATCTTGCCTTTTAATGATGGCGTTATAATATGTCATAACAAAATAGATACAATTTATCATATGCTGCTATTTTGTTCTACACCCCAAGATTTGAGTCATGTGGGGGGAAGCTTCTCTGTGCCTACTAGTGGGAGCAGTATGCTGTATGAAGATGTGGGAGACGATCTTGTCTGCTTTGGCACCCTGATAGTGGAATACCTCTCATTGGAGACCAGAATGGTCCTGACACCGGCTTCATGAGCAAAGTTAAAATGTGGCTTTTTATTAAAGTTTTTGAAGCCTAATTCATCTAGTCCAAATCTGTACATGTGCATGGCTTTCAGTTGTTTTAACTTGTTAAATTGTTCAATATGCTTTCAGTCTGCTAAAAATTATTATCTATTATTTTGAATTTTAAATCACTTTGAATGGTTTACATTGATGTTATTTGCATGTCACCCTAAGATTCCACGATATAGGGGCAAGATAAAAGTATTTCAATAAATACTTATCATCAAGGTATACATTTTAATCAAAACAGTTTTGTGATACACTAATTGTAACCCTATTCAGGCATTACTTTCCCCACATTCTGCAACACTGGAGCACTAGTCCCACCCCTTCATTTCTTTCGTGGTATGGAAAGCACCATGTTTGAATAAGAGAGATTACTGATGGTAGCAAGGCTCTCCGTGTGAGCAGGATCCTGGTTTTCCAAAACTCTTGATCATGCGGGGAGCCGCCACATAGTAGCGGAGCTTAGAGTGTGTGGAGGTGGGGGCAGGGGGCGGGGCTACGGCACAAGAGGCATGGCCACTGTGTTTGGGGGCGGGGCCAGGGTGTGCAGGGGCGTGGCCAGGGTGCGCAGGGCATGGCTACAGGCCAGGCCGCCCCCAAAACATTGCCGCCCGGGGCAAATCGTCCTCCCGCCGCCCCTGTCCCTACGCAACTGCCTCCACAGGAATGGGAACTTCTCTTCTGACATTTTGCTTCGCACTTGAGGAAAGCTGTAATGGAGAGGCAGAACCAGGCATTCCTATGCTCCCATGTTGAAGAATGCAGGGGAAGTAACAGCCACAGAACAGGGCTTCTGTGTCCAGCATGCCATGTCCATTCTCAAGTAAACCTTCTGATGCAAAGCTATGGACATTTTTTTCTTTCATGAATAGTTTCGTTTCTGCTACTGAAGGCTATCAGTAGAAAAATGTATGTATCATAAATGGGGCAGAGATGGGAATACTAGCCTAGGATGCTGGTGGGGGGACAGGAAAAAAAAGAAAGAAAGAAAAATTTAAGGATTTTTTTCCAGTTTTTCTCAAAGCCTTTTTCCCCCGTGAAAAATTGAAAAAAATAGATTAAGGAATATTTTCTTTAAGAATGATAAATAAAATGTTTAGGCAAAGGGGTTCACATGCTTACTGCTGCAAAATAATTTCTGAGGAAGACTTTTTATGTATGACTATCAGATCATCACAGTTCCTCATCTTGGTTCCCTTTTCTGTTTCACATTCTTTTGAATGGAAACAAATGTGCTGCATCTGCCTGACACTATGGAGAACTAGTAGAGAAAAAATATTTTTCTCTATTTTTTTCTGTTGATGTTTTGTTCTGTTCTGTTTTTATTGTCCCCATCCCCACCCCCCTCCCCCCGGATCCTCATACTGGCAAAACCAAGCAGTTCCTTATAGTTTAGGTGTTCCTTACAATTCAGGACCTTGTAGCTCCCTTTGTGTCTGTCTGTCTGTCTGTCTGTCTGTCTGTCTGTCTGTCTGTCCATGCATTCAATTTGTAATTATATTCTAAATCAACTGTACTTTTAGTATATCATACATTGTAATATTATACTAGACCAGGTTATACATGATACATTTTCTATTCCTAAAGTAAGAAAGTGATTTTCAGTCTGTAAAGGCTGCTAATATATCATTTTCAACTTTTCTGAATATTTCTGTTTTTTTCCTGAAAAAAAGAAAAGAAGGAGAAAAAGGGCTCTCCTCCTCCCAATTTCAACATTTCCAGATATTTTACATCTCTAAAATGAAGTGATGCATGGTAGAGAGTAGCAGCAGCAGCAGCAGCAGCAGCAGCAGCAGCAGCAGGAGAAGGAAACAAAGAGATTTACAATTCAGAAATTATGACCTACTGTGTGTGAGGAGGAGAAGCTTTCTGAATTGAAGGGTGGAGGAGGGACTGGTAGAATAATTTCCTGGACTCAGTCATACATGTTCCAGTCCTGATTAGAGTGTTACACTACAAAAAGCAAAGGTAGCCATGGCAGCCATAAGAAAAGTCCAGAAGTCTGCTTTGGTGTAATATTTTTATTAGACTAACCAAAAGAGTACAAAATGTGTAAACAATCTCCAGATCTCTTCATCAGACATGATGTTATAAAGAGCAGGTTCAGGGCAGGAACTAATTTGGTGTTGATGTTGAGGATCTGCATGAAAGTTTGAGTTAGAATGGGAAGGAGGCATCTGGGAACATCAAAATGAAGCTGTTGTAGCTGATATGATGGGTTAACGTTCAAGTTTAGAACTCCTTGCTCCCTCATTTTATCCAGGAACATCATGCATGTTCCATAACTTCAATATCAGTCTGCTTCTTTGGAGGTTTTTAAACAGATTGGATGGACATCCTTTGGGAATGCTTTGATGGTGTATTCATGTATGGCAGATGGTTGGACTGGATGGTCCTTGTGGTCTCTTCCAACTCTACGATTCTATGTTTCTATTTCCCTCCCTCACCCCACTTTTTCTAAAAACTTACCCAATGAAGAGAACTAGACATTTTGAAAGCTTGCACATATTTTTGGGCCTATTTGATTGGACTAATAAAAAGTTTTAGTACCATTGTGTGACTGCCTTCAAAGACAGTGCAGAAGCTGCAGTTGGTTCAAAATAAAGCTGCCAGAATGCTGACTAGAGCCAGTCAGTTGTTACCCTGATTTCTGGGGTCCCTTGGGGGGATGGCTTAATGTGCTCCATGTGAAACTAGCCAGAACATGAGCAATAGCAAAAAGACCTAGCAGGGTCTTTTTACCCAGTTTTTACAGGGTCAGGCCAAGCCAAAAACCAAATGAAAATGTCTAATAAATTATTTTATTGAATGACAGTCTCATGCACCTGCTCACACACTCACTCAATAGGTCTAGATAGAAGCAAAATAGAAGCAAAAGAGAGGAAACTAGATAGGGGAAATATTGAAAGGATTGTAGCTGGGGTAATACTGCACCTTTTCCTGAAGTCCTTGGTCTGGGAAAAACAACAAAGAAGTGGAGCTCAGCATGGAGACGGCTGAGGGGATTACTCAACGAACGGAGAAATGATGTGCTAGGATGACCAGGAGTGATCCAAAGAATGGCTCAAAAACAGGGACTATTTGCAGGGGAAAAAGTACCTGGAGGGCTAATCCTTTCCTGGGGAGAACAATGAGTGTCGCAATGAGAAAGAAGCTCCACAATGGCAACTTCCTTTGCAAGATGGGATTACGAAGTGTTGCCAGAGTTTCAGGAGCTTCGGTTGCGTTGGGTTGTGGTGTGACTTTATGTAAATGGTCCTTGCCTGATATGATCTTACGGTTGTCAATGCTCAACTTGGGGCAAACACGCTAATCCCCTCAAGTTGGCTTCTCAGTGGCTGAGGACCCTTTGTCTACTGTGGGTTTGCACCGCTTGAGGTCTCCTGGGGCTGCGTGACGGGGGAATGTACTGGCCTGACCTGGTTTTCGATCGTTTGACTGTTGCTGCCTACATGCTCATCCAGGTGACCTCTCAGGCACACTGAATCATATTTTAATATCAAAATTGTAGACCATGGGACAGGGTTTTCCAGTGAGGTAACACAGTGAAATCACATTGATACCAGGGCTCCCAGTGAATTCATCTATGACTTTATCCCACAAATTTTGTCCTGAAAAGGACAGTCATGTCCTTTAAGAGGTATAATTAGCTATTTCATTGTCTCGTCACTTCTGATTTTGAAAAGTGACCCTCATGGGTCTAAAATACATAGAAAAGGTCACTTCTGTCCCTTAGATAGTGCAATTGCCCTTTTTTGTTAAAAAAAAAAGAAAAAGAAAAAAGAAGGAAAAGAAAGAAAGAAATAGATGAGTGTGGTGTCACAGGGGTGTAGGATCTCAGCAGGGTAGATATGGCCTTCCAAAATCCTGGTGTGGGGGCAGCTTTAAGATGTCTGGAAGCTACCCACTGCCATACTGCACCAATCTTATGACAGTTGCAGAATTTTCTAATTTGCTTTTGGTGTTTCTTTGGATTTTACTGCCCTAAATTACCTGAGACCAGAATATCTCAAGAATCACCTGTCTCCATATAAGCTTGTTGAAGTACTTTGTTCTTTCCTAGAGGCCCTACTTTGAGTCCCATTCCAATCTTCAGCAGCTTGGTGAATATGTACTTGTGGCAAGACTCTGACAGCTTGGGCACACAAGATCTGGAGTTTCTATAGAAGTTACCTGGCTTGGGCTCAGTAAGAAGGTTCACTTTTAGACAAGTAGCAAAGACTATTTAATTAAAGGGAATTTTTGCAAATTATTTCTCTTACATTAGATATAATGTACTTTGTATGTATGCCTTCAAGTTGCCTGTTGACTTATGTTGACCCTGTGAATTTCATAGGGCTTTCGTAGACAAGGAACACTCAGAGGTGGTTGTGCCAGTTCCTTCCTCTGAAATACAGCCTACTATACCTGGTATTCATTGGCAGTCTCCCATCTAAGTACTAACTAGGGCTGACCCTGCTTATCTTCCAAAATAAGGCAAGATCTAGTGTCTACACGGTATTTAGCCCCCTTTTAATGTGCTACGAGCTTTTTTTAAAACTTATTTTAGTCTGTTACTGAATTATTGTAAATTATTGTTTGTATTTTCACTTTATTGTAAATATTATCTTGAATATTGTATAACTAGAAGGGATATAAATTTTCAACTTAAAAATATAAACAAATATAAACAAAAAAATAATAATGACTGACAAATTTTCATTCTTTGAAACACTGAAGACTATCTTTGGTAACACAACTTTGGATACAATGTCATTTCATTAATTTTAAAAAATCACAGTTGGTTAAATTAAAACCAGCAGTTAGGTAACAATATTGTTTTTATTTTTAAATACGTAAATAACAGCTTCAAAGTAGACTTGTATGAGTGTTATTGTTGCTGCAATGGATAATTATTCCATTTCTGGTTCCAAACAGGATTTTAATATGGATGTAGAATTGCAAGACTATAGTAACAGGACAGTTGCTTCAGAGAACAGCTCTGCTCCTTCCGTGGGTTCCAATTTTCCTACTTGGGAAGACTATAAAAACAGTGTGGATGACATACAGTACTTTCTTATAGGCCTGTATACTTTGATCAGCCTTGCTGGTTTTCTGGGAAACCTGCTTATTCTTGTGGCTTTGGGGAAGTGCAAACAAAAAACAATAATAAACTTTCTTATTGGGAACTTGGCCTTTTCAGATACTTTAGTTGTAGTCTTCTGCTCTCCCTTCACCTTAACATCTGTTCTACTTGATCAGTGGATGTTTGGCAGAGTCATGTGCCAAGTGATGCCCTTCCTCCAGTGTGTATCTGTCCTGGTTTCCACTTGGATGTTGATTTCTATTGCAGTGGTCAGGTACCGCTTGATACGCCACCCTCTTTCTAGCGACTTGACATTGAAACATGGTTGTTACCTCATTTTGGTCATCTGGACTCTCGGTTTGGCCATTTGCTGCCCTCTGCTGGTTTTCCACAAGATTGTCGATCTTCATGATGCCCTTAATCTAGAAGTGCTCAGAAGCAAGCACTTGTGTGTCGAGGCATGGCCATCTGCTTGGTACCGGATTGCTTTCACTATTTCCCTATTAGTCATGCAGTACATTTTGCCTTTGGTTTGTTTAACTGTAAGTCATACCAGAGTCTGTAGGTCTGTAAGTTCCAGATTATCAGGCAAAGAAAACATGTTGGAAGAGAATGAGATGATAAATTTAACTCTTCATGCACCCAAAGACCATGGGCCTCATGGACAGCTCTCTGGCTCTGAGAGATGGAGTTATACTTTTGTCAGGAGACACCGAAAGAGGTACAGTAGGAAGACTGCTAGTGTGATGCCAGCAATCTTAAGGCACCATCGGGATCTTAACTCTGGAGGCCTCCCTGAAACTTCAGGTACAGAAAGAAGTCAGCTTTCTTCATCCAGCAAATTTATACCAGGAATACCTATTTGTTTTGAGGCAAAACCAGATAACTCCGAAGTGCAAGATAGGATGACAATACCCCGAGCCACCACTCAGATTAAGAAAAGATCTCGGAAGGTCTTCTGTCGACTGACAGTGCTGATCATCGTTTTTGCAGTCAGCTGGATGCCCCTTCATGTTTTCCATGTTATAACTGACTTCAATGGCAATCTTATCTCAAACAAGCATTTTAAATTGATCTACTGTATTTGTCATTTGTTGGGCATGATGTCTTGCTGTTTAAACCCAATTTTGTATGGGTTTCTGAACAATGGCATAAAAGCTGATCTGTTGTCCCTCATTCCATGCTTACAAATATCATGATGCTCTACAAATTAAGAGTAAATGTAAAACAAATTGCTGTGCCCATAGGTTCAGTGAACTGTGGCATATTTAATCTGTTTGTGAAAAAAGGTGATGGCAAGTAGTGGCTGGGAATTTATTGTGAAAATGGTTAACTCACTGCTTAGATTCTGCTTGGATACACTTCTCCACATATGCAGACACATCAGATAATCAAGTTTTGAGTGGTCACTCCAGGGCCATCTCATTCTTCCAACTATGACCATCTTCAGGCTGGGTATTCCGGTCAAATTTTCAGTCAAGAGTCTTCTGTTTGAGGATCAGAAAATAGTTGTTGTAGTTGTTCTTTGTCTTCAAGTTGACTCTGATTTATGGCAGCCCTTTATAAGCTTTTCATAGCAAGATTTATTCTAAGGGAATTTACCCTTGCGTTCCTTTTAGGCTGAGAGTATGACTTGCCCAAAGTCACCCAGTGGGTTTCAATGGTTGAGCAGGGTTTCAAACCCTGACCTCATGGAGTCATCATCAAAAACTCAAATTGCTACACCATGCCAGCTCTTTTCCCAAGATATGCTAGCTATATGGTTAGTGTGTTCACTATATGCAGAAATACTAAATCATAGCTCAGGCCCGCACGTTTCTATCTAATGTTGCTTTAGCACTGTTGGAAGATAGGTAGATTACAAATCTTTCTATGAAACATAGAAAAGCAATCCCTTGCTGCCATTTGATATCCAACAGTTGTTATTGTTTTGCAAATCATTTATGGTTAAAATAAACCCATTGCTCCTTTAAACAATTTTTTAAGCAAATTAAAATAAATGTCAACTTGTATGTATTAATGCAAACAAAACCAGTATTCTCTTTATTACATAATGTAAAAGATTTCTAAAGAATCCTTTATGGGGACTTAAGGAGTTAAGTTGGTTGAAAGGAATCTTATGCAGAAATGACATCTGCTTCATATAGTTTAGTACTATTGAGTTTTAAAAGGAGATAGGATTTTAGACAGTTGTAATAAAAGGTTAAATAAAGCAAGTGTCCAATCCTGTCTTTGGATAATAAAAGGAATAGATTCCTATATTTTAAAAGGAGGAAGGAATGGGGGAAGGAATGTAGCAGCAACTATCAGACTAAATGGTTTTTTTTTTTTAGCATGAGCTTTCATAGATATAAGCTCCCTTCTTCATATGCGGTACAGAGTGGTATCCAGGTCTTGGAATGTAAAGCAGTTGT
Source organism: Cyclura pinguis (assembly GCA_030412105.1). Classification (NCBI taxonomy): domain Eukaryota; kingdom Metazoa; phylum Chordata; class Lepidosauria; order Squamata; family Iguanidae; genus Cyclura; species Cyclura pinguis. The sequence continues at coordinate 159,674,042 of CM059603.1, read as the reverse complement.
GGGAATTAGATGGAATGTAAGAACATCCAGGAAGAGGCAAATCATGATCCCTGCCCCAGATTTTCAAAGAGCTTCATAACGTGGTACAGGCCTTTCAGTGATCGGCTAGTGTTGATGTGTGAAAGCAATAAATCTGCTTACCAAAAGTCTGTTTTTGGGAGTTCAGCCCAAAGTTAGTCTTAAAAAGTGCTGCTACATTCCTTCTTTTTTTTTCATCCTCCCAGCCTCGTTTTTATGCTGCAAGATACTAACACGGCGACTTCTTTGAAAACAACTACAATGGGAGGTGCCTGTTTTTAGAAGCCTAGTCTAAAATTCAACTGGGGAAGATAAATAGGGCTTCTTTGGTCATCATTCACAGGCTGTTGAACTCCCAGATGAGTGAGGCTAGGCTGGCCCTCGCCTTGTTATCTTTCTGTTGGCCTTTGTATTTAGCCATTCCTTTAGAAATTAGGTTGGATTGCGGCAGAAGGAGCTCTTAACCGGGTGGGTGCTGTTCTTTTCCTCATGTGTTTTTAATCGTTTTCTGGTCTGTCTTATACTTTAATTAATCTGTGTTATGTTTTAATTACATTTTTGAATGTTTGTTACCTTGCCTGTGATTTTTTTTCCAGAGAGAAAGAGTGTAAATCTAACAAATAAAACATAGAAGACAAGGAGGTAAGAAGTAACAACAATAGCAATAAATAAATAAATATAAAAAATGATGTTTTCAACATAGTTTTACAGTACAACTATGTAAATGTAACCTTGTTGTTCCAAGAGATGCTTGGAAACATGTACAGTAGAAGCATAACCTTCATGGAATTTTGGATTCAATTATGATTTCCTGTCACATACATGACAACTACAAAGCATACTGTATTGGAGTGGCCTCTAATTGTCCCCCCCCCCCCCAATGTTCTTACCATCTGATCTGTTGCTATTCTTGGGTCAGGCACACTTAACTTCATGCCTGACAAACATTTCCTTTGGAATTTAAATGGAGGAATCATCAGAAAAGGTGGTGATTACCCTCAGTAGCTTCTGTATAGCAAACATATGAAATGAGCAGAAACTGAATCCCTTTTCCCCTTAATCAGAGTACATTGAATCCAAAGAAGATAATGTGTCCTTATTTCTGTTTGGGTTGGTTCTTTGTATAATTTCTGCTGCTGATTTAAACTTGCAGTCAAAGAAAGAAGTAACAACTATAAGCAGAAGTGAATCTTTAAAGATATTAAACCAATTCAGTTCTGATATGTTTTCCTCTGTGCTTAGTGAGCATTTCTTCTGAACACGTTCCACATCATAAGAGCCAGAGTCTGCTATATCCTGGAATTGAACTTACAATTAAATTTCTCAGTGCTGTTGTGAAAGAAAAAAAGAATCATTGAGAATATTCTATATGACAATATTACATGGGAGAGTCATGGGAACATAATATTCTTGCTTGGAAAACTTTCCTTTTTGGATCACAATTCCATAACTGCCCAATCAATATGGCTAGTGGCCAGAAATGTTTCCAGTAAAGTCAACTCCCTCTATAGTCTATTACCAAGTTGCCATGCTGGCTGCAGGGTTCTGGGGGTTGTAGTCCAAAAAAATCCATTTCTTGAAATCTGAGATGGGCAAGTTGCTTTATATCCAGTCAATTGTATAAGTATTTGTCTTAGAAGAAAGGAATTGATTCCATTGGAAAGATTCGTGCTGTTAGTGCTGCCTACATGACTGGTAGCACAGACTTGAGCTGATTGTGTGAAATGTTTAGTAGCTCAGGAATGCCAGGAATAGATGTAATATCTCATTTCCAAAAGCAGGACTCATTAATCTGTTTTCCTGTGTTCACTCCATATTCTTTTCTTCATACATTTCTGTATATGTTCTGTGTTTGTGTGTATGTGCACATACATGTGTGCTATCTAGGCTGTTCACTGAATTATTGAAAAAATTGTCAAAAATCTAAAGTTCCAGATCACAACTGATCTTGCTAAAATGATACTTTGAAAACAAAGCAAGATTCCACCACTATTTCTCAGGCAAAAAACATTGCATCATCTGACTGTTCTTGTACATAATAATATTTAGGAAAGCAGCAAACATCTATTGCATCAAAAACAGTCTTGAGGTCTCTTGGGGATGAGAAGAAAACACTTTATTATGGCATTTGCTTTAACGGATGAAATGGATAACATGCACGGAAGGTTATGCTATAACAAAATGTGTTAGTCTTTAAGTGGCTATAAGATTCTTCCATGTTTTTGCCTGTCTATAACCTCTTGTCTTTGTGCTGATATTTGAGGATCAGCCTTCAGCCTTCAATGGGCTGGATTTGGCACCAAGAACCTCAGAAGCTTTCTTGTCATTCAACATTGTTTAAAGGAAAACCTTTTTGTGCCTTATCTTTATTTCTACATTTGTAGACCTAGTATGAAAATTGCCCTTTTGTTCAAATGCAGCAATATCATTTTCTCTTGTATAGTATCCCGTGCTCCACAACTTTGTACAAGTATAAGTTCTCAAACAATATTAATTTTTCCCACCCCTTCTTTCCATTGTATTTGTTGCCTGGAGATATTTACCAATCAACAGTTCATAAAAAACAAAACTTTCCTTCTGTAAATTTTATAGAATCTTCCACCTACACTATTCATTCTTCGATTAATTTTTGCCCTCAGAATACCACTTACTAAGAAGCCTATGTTAGCAAAGTAATCTTTTCAACCTCCAGTATCCCATCTCTTTTCAATAACACCTTTCAACAGTGTCTTTCTGAGTAAACCCTTTAAGATTATTTGCTACAAAAGTACTCAGGATGTTTTCTTTGCTATTTAGTCATCACCAGTGAAAACTCTGGAGAAAAATGTTAAAACAAATCAAAGCGAAGCATTTTAAGACCCAGTGATTTCAATGGGAGAGTTAAGCATGCAATTCAATTGCTCTTCTGTCACAATTAGTAGGAATTAGAAGTGTTTATGGCTGGATCGTGCTCTATATCTGCAATCAACTCCTAAGATAAATATTTCTGAATTGTCAGCACCTGCAGTGGTATTATTATCAGGACTGCTCTAACTGAAATTGCACACATAATTCAACAGCCTTCCTTATTTTGTTGTGCTGAATGATGCTGACACCATCACAGTCCTCTATGCCTGGGTAACTATGGTAGAAGGTCCAGTACCTAATTACTAGGGCTCACTTAACTGAGTCTATGGACAATCTTAACATTTTTCTCCATCCAAGCCACAGGCCTCTTTTAAAGGAGTAAGGGGTTACTATTGCTCCACCAGATGTTGTTGGACTGCAGTTCTCATCGTTCTGAGCCAACATAGCGCATGGTGATGGGAGATACACTCCAGTAACAATGGAGAAGGCATATGTTTCTCCATTGTGATTGGGTGACCTCAGACTAAAACATGATGCTTGTTTGCCAGAAAGAAACCTCTACTGTGAGCAGATGAAACACTAAATCATGGATAGCAAATGTATGGACTGCCAGATGTTGTCGGACTGCAATTCCCATTATCTCTCACCTTTGGCTAGGCTAGATGGTGGGATATGCAATATCTGAAAGGGCCACACACACCCCATCCCTGCTCTAAAATGCTGTCCACTATCACTGCACCACTACTTTCTATGAAATCAGGGGCTTCAAAGGAATTACAGTGAAGTAAATCTGATCATTTTGGAATATCCATTTTATGGATCAAGCTCTTATACTTTAATACCAGTGTTGAGCTCAGTGATAGGATAAATCTGAAATGATTAAACTGTATTACTGATCTTTCTTCTCTTGGTTGTAGAACCTGGCCATTCTTCCTCATGATATGTCCCTTTCAACATAAGCATATATTCTTACTCCAGTAATCTTACATGATTAAAGTTACAACTGCTGTCTAGTTCTGCCTGGTTGCTTATATTAAGCCTCTGGTATGCTGTATTTGAAAACCAGCGTGGTGTTGTGGTTTGAGCACTGGATTATAAACCTGGAGACTCGGTTCAATTCTCTGCTTGGTTATCGAAACCCACTGGGTGACCTCTGCCATGTCACACACTTTCAGCACCAGAAAATCCCATGATAGATTCACTATAAGGTCACCATAAGTTGGAAATAAGTTGAAGGGACACAACAATAATAATGCTACATTTATGTGCCAGTGTAAGGTTGTGTAAAAAAGAGGCGGGGGGGCTGATGCATAGGTTTTAGGATGCAGCTTATCCAGTTATGTGGGTTTTCCATAAAAGTTTGCAGTAAGTGTGATATAAATTTGTTTATTTGACTGATATTTATTAATATGTTTAACAGCTCATACATCTTTGAACTGAAGTATCAGATCAGAAGAAAAATAAAGCACCCAGTATGCTTAAATATTACATTCAAACATACTGAAAGCTTTATATTGAAATTATTTTTATTACAGTGCTTTAAGTTTTTACAATATGTACTTCCCTTATATTCTCTGTTCTAAAGAAAAAAAAAAGCTCTTAAACCCTTTGCCACATTAATTTTTACCACACTCTAGTAACTTCAGGAAAAACTGTGGTTGTCCATTCATCTACTTCCAGTATAGTTTAGTGCTTCTACTAAGATGATAAGGTACCCTCAGTTTCACTGTCAGTTCCCACGGAATCACACGCCCTTCAGATTGATGTATAGCTATGTGAACAACATTGCCTTTGGCTGAAGGATTCTCTTCCTGTAGACAAGAGAATCATGACAGAATCCAACTTTTTCAGTTAAGTGTCCTTACTAAATAATTTTTAATGAAACTTTTTTTTAAAAAAAGCACAGTAATTTTTTTCTGTAAGTAAGCTGAGCACTGGAACAATTTCCATTGTCCAGTTTTCTCTCCCACTTCATTGCTGGTATCATAAAAATGGTTCAGAGATTGGCTTTTCCATGGTGCAGCAGCCACATACAGAAGCATGATACTCTCCTTTTTAGTGCAAAAAACAGAGGTTGGAAATGTTACTTTTTTGGTCCATAAATCAATGAATCATTTAACCAGGAGGGCCACTGGCAATGCTGGCTGGCTGGCTGGCTGAGGGGTGGGCTGTAGTCCCCAGAAGAGCAGTTTTTCAAAACCCTGGCTAGAAGTCCCAAGTGACCATTCCTGTCATCTACTGTGACCACAATGCACAGATTTGGATGAGGCTCCGAGTCACATTTTTGCTGTCGATATCTAGATGCAATAACTACCTTAGTTAGCTGGTACACATGAAATGATCAATATAGCAGCCTGTTTGGTGAGTAGTGGCAGCTTTCTATCTGCACACAATCCAATATCAAGTTAATCTTGAAAAATAAGAAATACCAACATAAAAAAAAAACGGCAGTTGATCCAAGATCTTACTTAAAAAAAATATAAACTGACCTTTGAGAATGGAACAGCCAGATCCAGCAGTAATGGGCAAAGTTATAAATTCATTAAATTAGACCTTTTTGTAAATCCCTAGGCTTAAAAAAATTCAATGAAGATTCCAGCTGAGTTTCCACTTTCTTAACACACCATTTTGTGAACACATCTACATGAAAATCAGTTTCACTTGCTGTGCATTCACATTTTAAGAGCGTGTGTTCGTGTGTGCACACGCATGAGACAGTGGAAGTTCAATACAGATGCACAAAAGCAAAATAAAGTTGCAAACAGGACTGGAATCCTTACATAGCATATAGAGAACAAACCTAGTCCCTTTTATACTGCTGTACTGGAAGCTTTCATGTGTCAGTTGTGCCAGTATTATTGTAGCAGTGTTGATCCTCCCAGGAAACACTGAGACAATAGTATTAGACAGCAGATGTTAAGGGCAGTAGTGCCAGCTACCTGGGCTGTTTCCCTGTGTTAGAGAGAAAAGCAAAGTATACCACATAGCCTATCCCAACCCCCTAAATTAGCTTGGTACCTCAGGTATGGTGGCAGATGTCATTTCATCAATTGTCAGTCCGTTCAGCTCCTGTAATGGGGAGAAGGGTATCATCCTCCTTTTTGCCTTAGGCAGCAAAACATTATGGGCCAACCCTGAATGTACATTCCCACCTGTGCAGCAGAAAGCAAAGCAAGGACAAGAAGTGAGGTTATATGGCAGCATGGAGAGCCCATGGTAATACTGGCTCTCATCCTGTAAGAGGACGTAGCTAACTGACCAGCAGTTTCAGTAATTGCAGTGAAATGCCTGGTATTCATCCACAACAGTGGCTATTGCCTTGGCTAATATATGATTATGGTTTAGTTTAGTGATTTGCAGTGCTCACCTTATGCATTTGAGCCATCCATCTGAATATGTGAGACCCTGGAATGTAAGACATGTAAGTGAGCAACAGTGCCTTCCAAAATTACTGTTTTATATTAGAGTAATTGAAAAACTCAAGGAAGGACATAGTTCTTAAATTTGCTGCCTTGTTTACGATCATTGTTTCATTATAATACCAACAAGACATTGCTTTACAATTCTTCTTGATGGAACGCTTATAAATGATGTTGTGATAAGCAATCTTGGCCTTTTGCTTTAGATATCTGGTAGTGAAAATCAAATCCATCCTGCAAGAAACAGAATTTAGATCAATAACCTTTGCTGTGGCAGTCCACATGAAGTGTAGAATTACTCATCCATGGATGTGTGATAAGCTCTTTGGACCTGCTGAAACATGTCAGGAAGGTGACAAATGAGTGAGCACAGCTGGAAAGTCTTACTGCATTCTAGAATCTTTTGGGCAGCCTTCTCTGCTTCTAAGAACTAAAAAACAGCAAGAGAAATGCAGCAGGAGTGTGCTCTTAGTCTTTGCTCAATCTGTCAGACAGGCAAATGATAAATAAAATATTGTCCTCTTGATTCTCACCTCGGTTGGTTTCCTATACAAGCTGTGAGATGATATCCATGCAGCAATAAAGAACTTATTATAATAAGCATTTTCTGCATGATAAAAATTAATGATAACCAACATAGCATGGTATGCTTATGATGTAATAAAGATATATACTCTTCAGTAACTTTCTCCTTGTTTCTAAATACTAATACTGTGCTTTAATCAATCTGCTTTCTCTTCGTCTCATCCCAGCAGTAGAATATGACCACAAAATATTGAACAGCAAGATCCTGTCTCTCCTAGGATTTTCCCCACTGTGTATAATGCTGTTCCATCTCACTGTGGTTTTATCTGAAGCAGGACAGAACTAGATCACTCAGTGGGAATATTACTCATAAACTGCATAAACAGATAGAGTCACCATGTGTGCTCAAATGCAGCCTGAAACAGGAAACAAGCCAAAAACAAAAACAGTAGTAATGGAATGACTTCAGTGGGATTCTGAAGAGGTCTGGTTGCCTCTGCCAAAATGCATAGCTCTTTCAACTGTATCTCATATTTTCTGCCCTAATTGTATTAATTGTGCAGGCAGTGTTAATGCAACAAAATTGTTGAGCTCTGAAATGAAGAAATAATACCTGACCTATTTACTCAGGCAAAAGTATACTTTGCTGTAATGGGATTCACGTACTAGTAATAATAAATAATAAATTTTTATTTGTTACCCAACTCTCCTCAAAGCTCACATTTACACACAAACAATCCATAAGGTTTTGCATCCCCAACTAAACTAGATTCCCCAATGATTTTTATTTTTTGAAAAATAAAAAGTTGCAAATGAAGAATATTTGACATCATAAATTAATCATGTAGGTTAGAGGACAGCCTTTCTATCCACTGCAACATTTCATGCTTTTCTTTAGCATGACTGTTACTTGGCTGTTGATGTGTCTACTGGCATTTCCGAGCAAAAGGAAGAGATGGCAAACCTATTCAGACAAAGACTTCTTTAAAATTCATCCAAAGATCCAGCTAGCTAATGCAACAAAATATAAAACCAACCTGAGGCAAGAGGATATTGCAAGCACTATTTCTTTATACGGAGTTGATTATTTCACTGAAGATAGCATGTAGCATACAGAATTTAATATAAACAGCATGGAGCACAGATGTGTGTAGTCTTCCTTGTCTGTCAAGGAGAGGGCGGCATTAGCTTGCCTATGCTTGAATCTTCGGGTGAAAGTTATGGATTTAAGACCCATATTAGTGACACGTACAGAGCACGTATGGGTGGGATGTCAGGATCTGTATCCGTCCAAGGGGCAAATAATATACACAAAGTCTGATGTAACTGAGCTCAATCATGACTGACCACATGGAATAGGAATGCTACACGGTGAACTGAAATCATTAGCTTTGAGGGCAGTGGTGAGTAGGTTGAGTATTAGAGGAGATGCTAGCTAGCTCATATAACCTGTCCCCAGTTTATTAAGGGCCTTGTATTTAATAACATCACTTTGAACATCTTCTCGTAACTGCTGTAGTATAGTTAAAGGAAAGCACTTGTCAGCCTTCTTAATCAGCATGATCTCTAAGCTTTCCATGACATCTACCTAGAATTAGTAACACAACACTTGTTCATAGAGTGTAAAAGGTATGTTACACATAACATATGTGTGCTAGTTTGGTCAAATAATGGCCAGCATTTTGTTAGTGAACTATTTGCCAGAGTGCAACAGAACATTATACTGACAGTGGTAGAAACAGAGATGCTCACAGCAGCACTGTGGTTGCACATTGCAGTTGTGCATTGTGCAACAGCTCTCACTTACTGACATGTGTTGTGCAACTGGCTATTCTTCATAGGAACTGTGTCCAGAAATGAAAAGAAAGAAAGCATAATTTCTAAAAAAGTACAGCAAAAGATGTCAATGATTATTTGAAAATGTGCCTCATGCCAAAATACTGTGGTATCTGAATGCCCTTGACAGACTCACATCACAAAAAGTTATGGTACACATCCAAATGATCTAAGAGGAGTCATGTACCTGGATACTTGTTGGAAATGAATACAGCTATGAAGATTCTCATAAACAGATGATGTGATAGCCATCTTTAAATATATGCAGGCATGTGATGTAAAAGATGGATTGAGCTCGTTTTCTGCTACTCCAGAGATTAAAACCAATGGATAAAAATTACAAGAAAAGAGATTCCACCTGAACATTAGGAGAGACTTCTTTATTCTAAGAACTGTTCAACAGTGGAACAGATTGCCTTGGAGTGTGGTTGACTCCTTCCTTTCATGTCTTTAAACAGAAGTTGGATAGAGATGTTTCACGAGTGCTTTAGCTGTGTATTGCTGCATGGCAGGAGGTTTGGCTTGATAGCCCTTGCAACCTCTTTCAGTGCTAAGATTTTAGGATTCTCTGTGTCCATACAGTGTAAATACATGCACAGGTAAAATGTGAATGCTGGTAATTCCCTAGTCTACTCTTTCTTTCCCACTCTTTCCACAAGAAATTTAGAATATGGTTGGCCTAGCATTACTCAGAGGTATGTGACAAAAGCATTGTATGGACAAAATATAATCTGCCACACATTTCAACAAGTTAGCTGTTCTCAACTTCTCCATTATTCACAGAGTGATGTTTCGCCCTCCCTGCACCAGCAGATGTGAGACAGAAAATACAGATTTTTCTAAAAGGCCCACTAATACAAGACCATTTACATGGATTTCATATATGTGAAGATGTTCTGCCTCTCCCTCCTCTTTTATTTGTACCATTTTCATCATCATCTGTCACTTTCAAAAGTCCTGCAGGCATATATGTTAATGTGTTTTAATTTCAAGGACAAGAGGATCCTTCTCACCTGGCCACAGTTTCTACTGAGACAAGGCAGTCCAGCATAGTATAGGTACCATCCCTTTGGAAAATCCAGCACTAGATTCCATGGCCAGCATTCCTAGTGACGTCTCACCCAAGAGCTGCTGAGATAGCCAATGGCAGCAGTATATTCAGCCTGACTTCCCGGTAGCTACCTGCCTTTAGAATAGGAAGCTGATTTTGTCAAACAACATGGCCTGGGCTCTTCAGTAAGCCTGCTACCTTACGTGAAGTGAAGGACACTGTCCTGTTACCAGAACTGAGGTAAGATTCAATTGCCATCCAGTCAGCTTCCTTACTGGAATCGGAAAGGGATACGTTCTTGTCTAAGGCAGCAAAATGTCCTGGTTCAGAGCAGCACTTGGTCTCACAATCATCCTGTGAAGCCTATTAGATTGAGAGACAGCAACTTGTCTAAAACTACTCAGTGAGCTTCATAGCTGAGGCTGAAATTAGATATTGTGGGGAGATGTGTGGAATGGTTAATCTGGGTTTCCTTGTTAATATACAGGTTTTAAAAAATTATGTGACACGATGATATTAATGCTTGAACATACCACATTCTGGTTTGCTGGTTGCTGCTTGGAGAGGCAGGGAGGGAAGGAATGACGCCATAATCTTCAGTACCATGCTTCCTCTTTCAAACACATTACAAGTTATTGGGGAAATGTGGGGTTACCATTTCCCTTTAACAGGACTGAAACTGGATTTCCCATTTCCAAATCTAACAGCCGAAGCATTTAGTAAAACTGGCAACCAGTATCCCTTGTTTCAGCACCAGTTTCAAAAAAAAGAGAAGAAAAATTCCCATTCAAATCTATATCCATATCAATCAAAGCATTCTACAGAATACTGGGCATTTGTCCAAAAAGAAACGTAAACGTATTCATCTGCAACTAAAAATCACACTTGGCATCTGCAGTTACTGCAATCATGAGTAAATCAAGAGCAATCTACTCTAGAAGCTGTAGAACCTTATTCATTATTCTCCTCATCTTGATGACGCCATTTAGAAAAACTGCTTCTCAAAAACCTTGACACTGAGATAAGCATTATGCACCTCATACTTTGCCTTCACACAAATCTACCTGCTAGACATTTTGTAGCTGCAGGACATGAAGCATACTAATCAACCAGTAATCAGATGCACAGAGAAGAATTCAAAACTGGAAAAGGCAAGACCATGAACCTCTGACTCTTTAATACTACCACCCACTACGGCTACCAGACTAAAAGCTGGAAAACATGCATATAGGTGTATATCTTTAACAGTGTAATCTGTGCCTATTCAGAAATGATCCCTACTGAGTTCAATGGGATTTACTCTCAGAAAAGGGGGCACAGAACTGCAGCTTTAATCTCCATCTATTACAAGAGATAAGGCAGCTGCAACTTGCTTGGCCTACCACAGAGCTGACCTCAGCATTATGAGGAGTGGCTATTTGGGGTGGCAGGAAAAGGCAGCAAATTGTTAGTCATTTACTTCGGTATTGTTATATTTTTACTGACAGGGAAAGAAGTGTTTCTGGGATTTTTTTAACATTTTTTTCCCTCAGATGCCAAAGTAACTTGGCTGGCTATGAGGATTATGCACTATGTGTCCACACTACACTGTTATAGTGCTATTATTTTACTTTCAACATCTTATGGAATCCTGTGGTTTGCAGTTTAGGGAGGGGCATTTAGAATTCTTAGCCAGAGAGCTCTTTCGCCTCAGTAAACTACAAATTCCAGAATTCTACAGGATGTTGAAAGTGGGATAATAGCACTGTAACAGTGTAGTGCAGAAATGGCCTATGACTCAGAGTCGAACAGAGCTTTGAAAAGTTGGTTCTTAATTAAATATTTCACCTTGCTCCTGGCATGCGACCCAAGGCAGCTCTTGTCTAGTTAAATACAAATTTCATCAAATACCTATTTGATTCAAAATCTTTTAAAAATGAAATAAATAGTTCTGTTAGAAACGCTTCAAATACACTAACACAATAAAATAAAAATAAAAGCCTCCTGCTGCTTATGAGATTCTGAAAGTTTTCATCCAAGAAATAAGATAAAATATCAAATGTTTCCAAGCTATAGTCAACTCAGTAACTTTTCCACATTTGAGGAAGCTTTTGCTGCTGTGCCTCATGCAGAAAGAATACCAGTTTTATTATAAAAAAAAAAAACCAGTCTTCAGCCAGTCTTTTTTGTCACTGTTATTTATTCAAATAAGGAAGTCTAGGATCACAGGCTGTGTTGAAAAGCAGAAGAGATGGGATTATAAAGCCTGAGAAAGTGAGTTCAGCTTTCTCTTTTGCTGAATTTGCAATCTCATTATTTTTGCTTTTAAATATATGACTCTAAATTCACTCTTCCAAATTTGTGTCGGTTTTTCCAGATGTCAGATCTGGCCGTGGTGATGCATGTCTTGGTTACATCCTGTGTGAATTACTGTAGCAACCTCTATCTGCGATTGCCTTTGAAGATTACTTAGAAACTTTTTCAAAGAGCTGAAGCCAGATTGTTGACTGGAGCCATTTGTGCACTAGCTTGTTATAGTGCTATTATTCCACTTTCAGCATCCTATGGAATCCTGGGCTTTGCAGTTTAGGGAGGGGCATTTAGAATTCTCAGTCAGAGAGATTTTTGGCCTCAGTAAACTGCAAACCCCAGGATTCCACAGGATGTTGAAAGTGGAATAATAGCACTATAACAGTTTAGTGTACAAATGGCCCGGGACTGGCTACAGGGAGCACAATTCATGTGATGGTGATGAGCTGTAAAGCTCTATGCAGCTCAGGTTCAGGTTATCAGAAGGATCATATTCTTCCTTATGAGCCTGTCTATGTTTTGATCTTCTGTGAGGCCCTTCTCTCAGTCCCACTAACCTCATAGGCAGATCTGCTAGAAATACAGAAGAGGGCCATTTTAGTAGTTGCTCTCTGACTCTAGAACTCCCCTGCTAGAGAGGTTTTGTTGTTGCTGTACGCTTTCAAATAGTTTCTGATTTATAGTGACCCTAAGAAAAATCTATTAGAGGGTTTTCTGGGACTGAGTGTATGTGATGCATCTGAAGTCAGCCAGAGGATTTCACCAGGGTCACAGTCCAGTGCTCAAACCACTACACCACACTAGCTTTCCCTTGAGAATTTAGATGGGCACAATTCTCACTCTCCTTTTGTGGGCATGTGAAGACTGTGATGTCATGCATTTGTATTTGAAAGTATCTTTTTTATTTGTTGACTATATATTAGAGTATAAGATAAAGAACTGTTGGGAGGAGGGAGAGAATGGGCTGTTAGAATGAATACTGGTTAGTGGAGTGCTTGAGATTTGTGTCAGGCTGGTGAATGATATCTGATGAAGACAGTTGGGAGTTCAGTGATCCTAGGATTTATATGCAGTTGGAAAAGGGTTTGATTTAGATTAGGGTTGTATTGAGAGAAGAGAGTTTGAGTTGAGTGATTGGTAAGGGTCTGAGTCAGTTTAAGATGATATGAGAGACTTCGAGTGGTGTTTTAAATGTAATAAATAAATAAATACATCTGCTATGTTATGCTTAATTTCTGTAAACAAAGGATTGATTTTGTTTTTATGAATTTTTGGCTTCCAGAAATGCTATCTGCTTGATAATTGCAGTAAGGACCATGGAAGTTTTCAAAGTTGGTGGGTTAAAGGGTAGAAACCCCACATTTGGCCAGAGTGGTGAGACTGTCTGAGGGCAATCCTCACAGTTCGTGGCATTAGTGGTATTGACCAAGTGTAAACCCCATAGCATAAGGGTTGGGAAAAACCTACATTTGGTGACCACAGCAGTTGCATAAAGGATGGAACCCTCATATAAAGAATGGAAACTCCATATTTGGTGGCAAAGTGGTGTGATATAAACTGAAAAACACACAATGGCTTTTTGTTTCTGTAGGCTTAAATACCCTAAAGCATCAATTCTCATCTGATCTTGGAAGCTAAGCAGGGCCATCTCTGGTTAGTACTTGGATGGGAAACAGCTAGCAAATACCCAGTGCTATAAGCTGTATTTCAGAAGAAAGAACTGGCAAAACCACCTCTGAGTATTCATTCCCTAAGAAAAAAACATGAAATTAATTCAACAGGGAACTGGAAGGCACATACACACAGGCTTTTTTTCTTTCAGATTTTTTAGTAGCACAGAAAATATAAATGGAGGCTGCAAGTTCCACATTCAGCTGTTCCTGGAGGTAAGTCCTACCTTGCATCAATGAAACAACAGAAGAGTAGAGATATTTCCAAGGTGTCTTGAGAGTACAGCAGTCTACTTCTTGCTGTGATCAGGAATCTTCGGTCAGATCATGACTATTTCAGTGCTTGAGTACACATTCAAGGAGAAGGGGAATTAAATTCTCCCATCCATCTTTAAATATAAAGACTCTTACAAGCACAACACGTACTTAAAAGCCCCTCCATTTGTTCACAGTAGCTCATCCCCAAGTACAGAGGATAGACTACATGCAGCCTTTATTATTCCTGGGAGGTCTCAGATATAATAGCCTTTACTGTGTTTTATCCTTCAGTACACTTTTGAGTGACAATTTTTTTGGAGGGGCTCAGCTACATCGGAGTCTTGGTGGTCCAATCTTGCCTATCATTTGTAGTGGTTTCAGCATTTGACTGTGATCTTCGAGATCAGGGTTCAGTTCCTGCTCCACCATGGAAACCCACTGGTTAACCTTAGGTACATCACACACACACTCTCAGCCCCAGAAAACTCTGACAGGTTTGCCTTAGGATTGCCATAACTCTGAAACAACTTGAAGGCAGACAACAGCAACAACAAAGCCTCCCCCAGCTTAATCTTGGGGGGCTCACCCCCTGCATACTGCGCTCCTGGGTCCATTACAAATAAATTCCAGCCATGCTAAAGAGATGCAGGGGTGTCTTCCAATAAACATGCCTAGGACTGGGGTGTCCCTTGTACAACTGCATCATAGGCATCCTGAGAAACTAGGCCAGTGCAAAGGCAAAAATCAGAACTTTTAGCTCTGCAAATACTAAATGACAAAGTTAATCCAGAAATGGCAAAACAAACACAAACAATCCGAAACAAATGAAGCCAAGGATTTATTAAGAGTCATCAACTGCAAAGCCCTTTCTTCTTTCTTACCTCTTTTTATAGTTTGCTGTCTTCAAAAAATAGCTGTTTAAAAGTTTTACTTTCTTCAGCGATGCTAGAAGATTCAAGGAACTGGAACGTTTTCAAACTTCGCTTCTTTTTACTCCCGTGGGTATACCAGAAACACTTTGGCCATTTCCGCACTACACCCTTATAGTGCGATTATTCCATTTTCAACCTCTTATGGAATCCTGGGGTTTGCAGTTTAGGGAGGGGCCCCTCCCTAAACTGCAAACCCCAGGATTCCATAAGAGGTTGAAAATGGAATAATCGCACTATAAGGGTGTAGTGCGGACATGGCCTTTGTAAAAAGATATAAATTATTAAGCTTATTGCAGGATAAGGCTAATCGTTGTTTGAGACAGTAAAAAGCACCTTTATTTGGAATGCTGAAAAAAGCAGTCTCAAGAATAGCATATAACCGAGTATTATTTTTAAAAATGATCCCATCATTTGATTCTTTCCCGAAACAAATAGCCTGCTTCCAAAATAAACTTGCTTAAAAGGGGGTTCTGCATTCTTTTCGCACGCTAGAGCACTCTAACCATAACTGGAAACTACCACAGCAGACCTCTTTCCGTAAAGATCTACAAACAAGACGTTTCGCTCCCCCGCGTAGCTTGGGAGAAGACTAGCTGACTGCATCCCTTTCGAGATTCCTCTTACTAGGTGGAGAGAGCGGAACTGAGAACTCGCGAGTGGTGGTGCCGAGTCGAGCCGAGTTGGGTGACGCACCTGGTCCCCTTGCACGTGTTCTGAAGTCTCGGGTTGCTAAATCTTGTGTTAGAAACCGGGTCTGGTCGACATCTTCGCGACAACACAACAAATATGGTGAGTTCGGGACGGTGGGGAGAGTGAAAGCGACGCTGAAGTTGCCAGGCGTTGGCAGTAGTAGTAATACACGTAGACTTCCGTGTGTCTCTGCCTTGTTAATGTGTAACTTAGCGTTTAGCCCTACCAGATACCCTAAAGGAACCAGATCTCGTCTGATCTTGAAAGCCAAATAGATTCAGCCCCAGTTGGTACTTGGATGGGAGACCATCAACGAATACCAGGTGCTGGTATTTCAGCTAGGCTATATTTCAGGGGAAGGAGCTGACAAAACAACCTCTGAGTATTCCTTTCCTAAGAAGGCCCTGTGAAATTCAGGGGGTCGCCACAAGTCTCCAGGAGACTCGAAGGCACGAATACACACACACACACTGTGTGGTCTGCCTTTGTTAGTGCTAGTGGTGAGTTATGAACGGAATTCTGTACCTTTAAAAAGGCTTGCAAATGTTCTGGGCACTTAAAGAAAGTTGCCTTACAGTTCTGCTCCGTTATAGCACAAATGCTACAAGAAAAGTGGACTTGTGTGTCCTGTACATGTTGTGCAAAATATAAAGATTGGTATAATTCTTGTTTTACCTCTCTCTCTCTCTCTCTCTTTTTTTGCAGTCATCAAAATCTGGTCAATGAATTTATTTTAGTGGTGCATAGAGATTTTGGCTGGCATCCTGTCGGTGACATGCACACATATGTCTCTTTTTGAATGCAATGCAGGGTGTTAATCTGCAGCTTACTGGGGCTGAGGAACGCAAGTCAGATGATGAGCATAGGGCTTCTCAGGGCTCTGAGGTGAATGCAGTCCCATCTGTGAGTGCATCCTCCTTTCTTCTCCCTCTGAGTTGAGACTGTCTGCTTCATCGTCTTTATTGCCAGTGGTAGTCAGCAGCAGCAGAGACCCCTTCCAGAACTTGACAGCTGCTGGGGAGAGAGGAGGACATCCATCCTGCTTGCTGTAGCATGTCAGCCATTGTTTCCCTAACTGAATCATGGCACTAGTTGGATATTTACAAAAATGTGCGTGTGTGTGCGATGTGTGTTTGCCTTCAAATCACCTGCCAATTTATGGTGTTCCCATGAAATGCCTAGGTTTTCTGAGGCAAGGAATAGTCATAGGCAGTTTTGCCAGTTCCTTCCTCTAAAATATAGCCTACAGCACTTGTTATTCATTGGTGATATCCCATCCAAGTACTAACCAAGGCTGACCTTGCATATTTTCTAAGATCAGACAAGATCTGGTGCCTTTAAGGGTATTTAGTCCCATAGTTAAAACATTTTTATGATGCCTTTCAGGATATCTCTTTCACTGATATTTGTACATTGCTTTCAAGTGTTCTGAGCATTTAATATACCTTTTGATCCTTACAGCACTGTTATACGGTGTGCTGGATCAATTTCTTTTTCTGTTGAGGGTAGAATCAATCAGGGCTAAATGTTATGGTTGCCAGAGTAAAAACTAGAGATGGCTCTGGTACCTTTGATAGGTGTGTAAAAGCAATAATTTCAGCAGGTGTCGCTTGTTACTTGGTTGTGCTACAAGCAACCTCTGCTAGAATTTCCTCTTCTACAGAGCTATCCAGTTTTCGCCTTGGCAGCCCTTGTGTGTGTACCTGCATGCTGGCCACCTGGAAGGATGAGTTCTTCTGGACCCCTTCTTCAAAGTTCCCTCCTACTCCTAGCAGGAAAGGTGATATACTGACCGCCAGTAATACTCTTCAACTTCTAAACACAGCTGGAGGTGACATTTAGAGTAAAGTACTGAGGAAACTTTCTCCCTTCTTTTCTGTGTCAAGCACCAAGCATCAAATAGGAGCACTCTCATATATGTGTATGTATGTATGTATGTATGTATGTATTTATAAATGTCCTGCCTTTTAGGACAGGACTGGATAATGTGATTTTTTAAAATGTTCTTGAACTTCAGTTCCTGTCAGTTCAAAGTGGCATTGCAAAATGACAAGAATGGTAAGCACTGTAGTCTTAAACCTAGCGCACTACTTGACCAAGCTTGTTTTAGGATGGGGTAGACAAAGTGAGGCCCATGGGCTGCATGAAGCTCCTCATGGCCATTTTTGTGGTTCCAAGCCCCCCTCCCCTATGTTCAAAAACAGTTTTTTGCTCCCACGTGACTCAAATATTTAGGGATTGGGGGGCAGTATCCTCAAATTTTTGCCGTTTTAGGCCCCCTGAAGGCCCTTTATAAAACAGGAAGTGAACAGGAACTGGGTACTGTCCCATTTTTCTAATTTTTTAAATACCCAAGGGGGCTGAAAACATAAAAAAAATGGTCCCCACATGTGGTAAAGAACATTTTGGGTCAGAAAATGCTTTTGCATTTTTGCATGGAGGGGGGATATAGTCCTCCAAAGCTTCCTGAGAGGCCTAACTGCCGGTGGTTGCCCACACCTTCTATAGGATGTTGCTGTTTCAAGACTGCATTAAATAATATAAAACACAAAAACCGCAACATTTTCAGACAGTGCAGTCTGAATAACAGTGCTGAACTATACCATGTGGGCAGTAATTCTGTGCTGCATGTAGTCTGAGGCACCCAAAAGGGCCTGAGCAACTGGACTTTCACTCACAATTGACTGCAATATCACCTAAAAATCTTTTTCTGCTATTAGCAGCCTTGCCTGGAAAATCTCTAACCCTTTGAGTAATATATTGATTTGTTCCTTGTAATATGAAACCTAGTTTCTCATTCATTTTCCAGTGCTTTATTTTCTTTAATAAGAGCACTAAATACTGTTTTCCATTGTCAGTGTAAGGCTGACATTCAAGAACTGAACTGACAGATTCTCCTATGCTGCAGCTCCTCATATACATAATAAATCTTGGGCTGGAATACTCAGAAATCTGCCCTTTTGAACTATTGACTCCATTTGGTCAAAATGGAGACAGATAAAAGGTTTCCAGGGTTTGCTTTTCATAGGAAATGGGATGTTTTTCATACATTTTGCTCTTGCTGGATACTTAAAAGCATTACTGCTGTTGATGAAAGAACAGCTGTACCAATTTGTGCTCCTATATCAGATACTTGTTTAAAAATTTTAAGATGCAGGTCCCAAGGAGTTCAGTAACTGCACTGAAAATACTGTAGTGTTATATTTGAATATTTTTAAAATCCTATTCTCTGGGGCTGATGCTAACCATTCTCCAATGCAGACTTTAGATAGCCTATGTTTACCTGTTTCAGTTTTTCCACATCAAAATTAAGTATTGCAACAGATGTTTGGATACACGTTTCCTGAATGTTTGTCTCTGCTGTTGTTACCTAAGTAAGAAGTGAGTTTACTGCCTCTAGGATTGTACCCTGAAAATGATTTTGCATGTTTTCAATTGTGAAGTTTATAAAGCTCCAAATTTCTGCCCTGAAAATTAGCATAAGAATCACCTTTGTTCTGTATCTGTTGTCCCTGGAGATCAGATTTAAGTCTATTTAAACCTTTTCCACAAACAACTAATTTTAATTCATTTTTCTTTGTGAGGCCAGAGACCTGAAGCATTAGAAACTACTTCAACATAGGAGTATACTTTGACTTGTTCTATTTCATTGGAGTTTATACACCATTGTGTTTTGTTTTGCCAAAACCCATGACTTTAGATTTATTGCTCTTAATAGCTATTTTTTCCTGTGCAAATTGCATTAAATTATTTCAGCAATCTTCTCATGCCCAATTTGGAAGTTGAAAGTGGAATAATATTGTCATGAAGTGTATATTTACAAATTTTTGTTCAATATTGGGCATAAGAGTTAACATTGTGATGTGGTGACCAAAATAGCCAATGTATAACGTGGATACTGAGAGAAATAGTAGTGCCACACTGTCTCGCTTTGATCAGATGTCACTGGAAATACGGTACTGTGTCCAGTTATGAGCACAAGAGTTCAAGAAAGATATTGACAAGCTGGAACATGTCCAGAAAAGGGCAACCAAGATGATCAGAGGTCTGGAAATTACTGAGAGGGCTAGATATGTTTAGGTTACAGAAAAGAAGACTGAGTGTTTATGTGATAGCTGTCTTCAAATGTCTGAAAAGATTTCATGTAGAAGATGGAGCAAGCTTATTTTCTCCTGTTCCGGAGACTAGACCATGAATCAATAGATTCAAATTACAAGAAAAGGGATTCCACCTAAACATTAAGAAGGACTTACTTACTGTTAAGAGTTGTTTGACAGTGAAACAGTTTGCCTCAGGTGGTGGACTCTCCTTTGCAAGTCTTTAAACATAGGTTGGATCGGCATCCTTCAAGAGTGCTTCAGTTGTGTATTCCTACGTGGCAGGGGCTTGACTAGGTAGCCCTTGTGGTTTCTTCCAGCTCTTAAGATTATGAAAACTTTGTTCATGCAAAACTGACACAAGATCATATATCTAAAAATTAAACGTGTGGGGTCTGGAATACATTCTTACTGAACTTCCTTATATATAGGACTCACATCAGGTTGAAGGGCAAACTTATTTTCTGCCTTGTGCTACTGCTGGGTGCACTGTTGGAAGGAAATTATCCTGCAACAGGACATGTCATATGCCAAGGACAAGCAGTTGCTGGAAGCATTTTTGTCTGTTCTGAATCTGCTCTCAATCAGTTCGATTGATTGACTTCAGAGTTCTAGCGTTGTGTGAGAGGGAAAAAAGTGTTGTCTGTTTCATTCTTCCATCCATAAGTTTATCAGTGTGTGTTGTGCATCTCCTTATCATTCACGTACCTCTAGACTAAAAAGCTGAAATACTATGGGCTTTCTTTGTGTGAGGGCACTTAGATCCCTTGATTGCCCTTGTCTGAGCCTCTTCAGTGTTCTCCTTAAGATGGGTAAGTAGAATGTCATTCATGAGTCAGCCTCTCTGTGGTGACTGTTGACTAAAGTCACAACTGCATCTCATTACTGTCTTCAGTCTGACAGCTAGAATAGCTGAAATCTAGAAGGCTGACGGTGTCTTAGCTGTATTTGGGATGAGAGGGCAGCAGCATGATCTATGGCCCATGAAAACTGGAAATAATCTTAAATATTTAAACAACAATATGGAGCGTTCAGTTTTCCATGGATCCTTTTAATAACTTCACCGTTTTTGTCCTTAGTTTTTCTTTTACGATTATTATTGTGTATGTGATAATAAAGTGACATAGAAGTTTTGAATTGAAAGTAAGACAGAATTTTAAAAATATCTGTAACAATCATATGTATTAAAATTTTTATTCTGATATGTTAAGGAGGTTGCAAAAAGTATTGATTACTGCCTGTATCTTTTCAAGAACTAATCATACTTAAGCTAAAGTGATGAAATATGGGTTTTTGTGAATCTCCCAAACTACACGAAGTCTCTCCCTCTCTGACTTTATGAAGAGAAAGGCAGGATACACATTTAATAAGAAGGCACACTTCATAATTCTTCTGAAATAATAGTACTCCAACAGCTGTATTTCAGCCATGGAGCCTTTACAGTTAGCCTGTCAGCTGTGTTGTACGTACAAAAATTAGTATTAGTCTGAAAAAGTTAGACCAATTTGTGGATATAACTATGTTGATGTGGCTACATGTCGGTTGTCTGTTGGATACATTTCAACAATTCATAAAGCTTTGAATAACTTAAGCTACTTTAAACTCTCATTATTAGCTTTAAGATTAGTAACAGCAATGTTCTTGTTATCCCAGTTCCATATTGTTCCAGAGGCTTTTTGAAGAATTGCTAACTTATTATTTCTTCACTCTATGTGTTTCATCAAATGCTCCTGCTTGCTTCTTCAGGCTGGCTGAATCTTTCACCTTAGGAGAAGACTTTGAAGAGAAGTGCTTTAAAATGTCTTACTGTGTCTTTCTTCTGACTCATTGTTTCAGCCCAAAGCTGTAAAGAGCAAAGGACGAGGGCAGGAGAAGAAAGTCATCCATCCTTACAGTAGGAAAGCTGCTCAGCTTACAAAAGAAGCAAACAAACAAGAGAAAAAAGAAAAGTGAGTTCTTTTATGCTTCAGCTTTTCAATGTTAAGGAGGAGGAGCTGGCAAGACATTTGTTTAACATTAGTAAAAAATCAAATAAATTTACAGATATGTGTCTTAATGACAACCATTTACTGTTAAGTTCATTAAGTAATGGGACTGTGATCTCAGAGGCTTGCTAACCCAGAAAAAGCCATTCTGGAAAATCTGAAACTTATGGAAGATTTTCCTTCAAACTTGTTTTTATTTACAGTTTGATGGCTGCATACAGTTTTCTTACACCCACATCAGTAAAAACTACTTCTTGAAGATCTGTCTCTGTCTATGATTATACTTAATTCTATTTTTCACAGATTGGATGAGTTTCATAAGAAGTGGGCTGCCCCTTACCCTCATTTTTCTGTTAATAAATAAGAGTATTTTTTTGGTGACTTAAACTTCTGCTGTGTTTTGGTGAAAGTCTCATATGATCTTGATGGTCCTTATACAGTGTGCTGTGGAATGATTTTGCTGTAATATGAGCCCTTGGTTGACATTCATTTGCTCACACATAGGATTAAAGTAGGGGAGAGGAAGTAGGTGTGCACATAAGCCCTTCTTCTAACATTTCCACATGCCCAGTGAGATTTTCAACCATTGAGTGTGAAGATCTGCAAGGGTGGTGCAATCACTTCCAGTTGCAAATACTTACAGTGCGTCTGTAATTGGAGGTCCTCCCTTATCAAGTTTTTTGAACTCAGGTGTTCTGTAGGTACGTTAAACTGAATGAGTTTATGGAGCCCTTTTCATACCATTGTGCTGAATGCATGGATTTCTAAAAATTTAGGCCATTTCTGCCTTACAGTGTTATAGTACTATTATTCCACTTTCAACTTCCTGTGGGATTCTGGGGTTTGTAGTTTACTGAGGCTAAAGAGCTCTCTGGCTGAGAATTCTAAAGGCCGCTCCCTAAACTGCAAACCCCAGGATTCCATAGGTTGTTGAAAGTGGAATAATAACACTATAACAATGTAGTGTGGAAATGGCCATAGTCAGACATCAGGAGGAAAGCATTCAGGGCTTATATGCATACCATTGCCCTGTCTGTGCTTCAACACTACATTATGTAGTGTTGATGTGATGTAACGTGGATGCACTTGATGTTCCTTTCACTCTTTTAATTTAGTCCGCATATTGTATAAGAATGTGATTTTCTAGGGTGAAACAGATGAAATAAAGACCATGCTATTACCACGTCTCAGATGGTGATACTTTTTATTTTGTTTTTGCAATATTCTATTCAGTATTGTTAATATTTTCTTTGTATTATGTGATTACTACAGTTTGTTAGTTGTATAGTATTTAATGTTCTTGACTCTGAATGTTTGAGGCACAATTGCCATACCAGATATTCCTTTCTCAGATTTTTATTCTATAATGTTAGTTGACTTTCATTAAAACTATGGATTGTATTAAGTGCTCTCTCTCAAGCAAGGGAACTTGTCAATGGGGAGTCCACTGGCACACCTCTTGCATGAGTAGAAGATCCTCAAGAAAATACTTGGGTTATAAGGTAGGGAAATTAGATGAAGGTACTGCAGATGTTGGCTGCAAGCCAATCTTTAAACTGATTCTCCTTTTGGTGAACGTGTATCCCATTGACTTACCTGCAGTGAGGTGGATTGGGGTAGAAAGCTATGCTTTTTTTTCATGCAGCTGGTACTATGGAGGTGAGCTAGCTGAAGCTGCTGTCTGCAAGTGGAGATCAACTAAGTTGCAACACAGCTAGAGCTTTTGTTCAAATGGGGTCGCTAGTTTCTCCTAAGAAAGAACTGAAATTAGAAAAACTGGTGCACTGGGAATCAGTGGTAGCAGAGGAAACTACAGGTAGTTTCTATCTGTAACCTATTCCTTTGGGAGAAGGTCCTAGCCAGATAATGTCTCACAAAAGTATGTTGTTGTTAACTGCTGTCAGGTTGACTTATGGTACCCTATGATTGAGAGACTCCAAGTCATCCTATAATTAACAGACCTGGTCATGTCTTGCAGACTCAGGGCTGTGGCTTCTTTGATTGAGTCTATCCACATGTAATAGTGTCTTTCTCTTTTCCTACTGCCTTCTCCCTCACCAAGCATCCTTGTCTTTTCTAATGAGTCATGTCTTCTCATGATATGTCCAAACTACAATGATCTTAGTTTAGTCATCTTGGCTTTTAGGGAAAGTTCAGGCTTGATTTGCTCTCAGACCCATTTGTCTTTTTGGCAGTCCAGGGTATCCACAGAATTTCTCCAGCACCATATTTCAAATAAGTTGATTCTCTTTCTCTCAGGTCCTTCACTGTCCAGTTGTCACAAACATACATAGAAATTGGAAATACTATGGTGTGATAACTGAAGCCCCTGTCAGAGCTGCTGATGATGAGCAGCAGCTGTTGGTCCCTGTGGCTCTGGCTGGAGATGAGTCCTGCAACTCAAGAGCTCCCCCTGCTGCCATGGACCAAGCAGGAGTGGACATCCCTCTGCCTGCTCCTTTAGAGCCACAGGGATCCAATTCTGTGCCTGCTCCTTTGGAGCAACAGGGATCTGATTCTGAAGAGGCTCTGGAGCTTGGTTCAATAAGCCCCCAATCAAGGCAGAGAGTCAAGAGGGCTGTGCAAAGGGAGGCTTCCTTGGCTAAGTTTAAGAAGTGGTGACCGGACACACCTGTGCCTGGGGCTATATAACTGCCTGCCTGGAGGCTTCCCTTTGCTTGTGGTAAACTTCTTACAAGCCCTCCTTTTGCCTGTACCTTGCTCCCAGCACCTGGTTCCTGATACCTTGAATTGACCTCTGGACTCTTGACCCTTGGCTTTGGAACTCTGACTATGGCTTCGCTTGGTGCTCTGGTAAATGAACTTCCTTGAGTAAGTGCTTGCTTGTCTCCTCCCAGCTGGACTTTGCTAGCTCTCCCACTCTCTTCTCCGGGCTGGCTCGCCACCCAGGTCTCTGACCTTGACATATGGCATGGATAATCCTAACTTTGGTATTCAGTGATAGATCTTTACACTTGAGGACTTTGTTTAGTTCTTTCATAGCTGCCCTTCCAAGTCCTAGTCTTATTCTGTTTTCTTAACAGCAGGAATATATTATGATTCACAGTGCTTTGCAGAATTATTCACTTTTGATTTTTCCATGCTTTGTTGTGTTACAACCTAAAATTGAAATAGATTTAATTGGCATTGTTACCACTTAATGTACACAAGACACTCAAAATTGAAGATGCAAAATATTTGCTATTGTGGTAGAAAAGTTAAGTAAGCAAACAAACTGACACTTATTGGTTGCATGATTATTCACTTCCTTTGTCGTGACATAATAGAATATGCTGTGGTACAACACAGTCCCTCAGAAGTCATAGAAAAAGTTGAGTGGTGTGCACTTGAAATAACAATACCAGTTAAATCCATTTCATCTCCCAACTGTAATACAAAAAAAAGTGGAAAAGTTAAAGATGTGTGTATGTGAACACTTCTATAAGGCACTGTATATGTGTGAAAGAGTGAGTGTGAATGAAGGGAGGTACGAAAAAGTTGGTCAGAAAGCTATGTAGATGGAGAGAGGATGCATGATCCAGAGAAGCTGGAAGAAGGGACAGCCATCTGTCTGTTATTTCTTCTCCTCCTGAATGTTAAAGCTTGTGTAAAAGTTTTTGACCTTGAAAAATGTGTTATTGCATTAAGTCATTTTAATTTATAGGCTGACTCTTCAAATAACATCTTTATTGCCAGTGAATAACTGGTGTTGTACATATTTTAATGTGATAGAACATTGTTGTAATTCATAAGCAGCAATGTGATAATTGAATTCCTAACTAGATTTATATCCTAGAAATGTATACCTTCATCTTGACCTTTAGAGCTTTCCCATATAGGAAGTTGTTTCAAAGCTTGCATCTTCTTATTCTAAGTAATTACGTTTCTGCTTCCATTGACCATCATGTAGAAAAATATCCCCCTTTTGTAAGTTAATAATGCTATTTCTAATATATAATTTCCTCTTCCACATTTGTTGCATTCTTAGTACCCTTTCTATTATTATTTCTTTTCTCGACAAGTTCCATTAGCAGTTTCTTCTGACATTCTGTTACAAACTTTAAATATATAGTTTTACCATAACTAGTTAAGCAAAATATTTCAAAAACTTGATCAAAATGGAGATAAGATTGTTCTTTCTGTGTGTGATTTTATGAGGAGAGTGTGTTTAAGACCATAGTAGCTCTGCGAGAATTGTTTTATTTAACATTTTGTTTTAAATGGCTGTTGTGAAATAAGTGGGGGAGGGCTTGTAGTTAGATCTTGAAAGCAGTGAGGCAGAAGCTTTGTTCAGGACCTGAGAGGGAGTAAGATAATAGAGATGAACTCTATGGAGAGAGGGAGAAAGATTTTTGCAAATTGTAGGAGGAAGGAGTGAGCAACAAAATTAGATTTTCTTTCTTGTCTGTGGTGACTTGGTCAAAGAAGGGGAAGAAGGCAGGCACTTAGATAATGTAGCAGGCGTGAAATCAGTTCATTGAAGTTTCTAAAGGGCCTTGTAGTAGAAGCCTGTAGAGGTGTAATTCTCTTGTTCTTTCTGACTTATGGTAATACTAATGCAGACCTATCCCGGAGCTGTCTTGGCAAGTTTTGTTCAAATGGGGTTTGCTATTGTCTTTTTGCTATCGTCTTTTGAAGCTGAGGGAATGTGACTTGCCGAAGGTCACCCAGCGGGTTTCCATGGCTGAGTGGGGATGTGAACCCTGGTCTCCAGACTTGTAGTCCAGCGCTCACTACACCACACTGGCTCATAATTCTCTCAGGTTGCCAAATTAGCCACAGAGTATTTTTTCTTTTGAGACATTTGAGAACTTCTGACTCAAGACATATACCATTTATCATTGTATTATATTTTAAACTGACAGCCCCTGCTGCTTTCTACTCATCATGGTTGTTTGCAACATTCAGTTAACTAGCAAAGTTGCATCCATGTCATTTTCTTTTCTTTTTAATAAAAGATCACTTCCTAGATTGGTCTCCATCCTCAGAAGGACTCACCAATGTGCATGTGTTTAACATGGCAAAGCTGACCATCAGGGGCATCAAGGCATTTTTGAAGTTGAGCCCAGGAGCTGATATCCACTGTTGTGTTTAGGTGAAAGTCTGTATTTACATCACGAGCACATTCAGTGACTTCTCTAGGTTATTTCCTCTTTTAAGTAGTTTTTAAAAGTTGGATTTTCTGAAATAGCTATTAGTTTTTCACTGCAATTTCAACTATGGTGGAATTGCCACCCTGAATTAAGGAATAAGTTGTCTTCACACATGACAGAATGTGGCTAGTGTATACTTGTGTTCCGAGCCAGCATGATGCAATGGTTTGAGCATTGGACTATGAACCCTGGAGACCAGGGTTTGATTCCCCACTTGGCCATAGAAACCTACTGGGTGACCTTGGGCACATCACACACTCTCAGCTGCAGAAAACCCTGTGTGATAGCCTTGCCTTAGGGTCACTGTAAGTTGGAGGCAGTTTGAAGGCACGCAATAACAACAATATTTAGATTCAGCAAGGACTAGATGAGGAAGACGTGGGACATGTGTTTTTGCTTTTAACAGGCAAGAATTTGTAAAAATGTGGCTGGCATCAGCTTTGAAGGTGACTAAAGGAAGAGTGAAGTGGAATTTTAGTTTCCTGTTCTGTTTAAGTCAGGAGGGGTTAAAAAAAAAACAGCGTAATCTGAAGGCACTTATTTACACTGGAAGGAATCCGTACTCCCTACATCGGTGCCCTAGGTCTAATTTGTACTCATGTTACATGACACTTGTGTTCCATAATAACATTTTACGTATTTTTCCATAGGGAATTTGTTGTCACTTGGATTTGTGGCTACTTTAGTGTCTGATAGGAAAGCTTATTGTTGATTTGTTATAATCTATAATTCCTGTCTCTCATAAAGAGAATCTTTTACTTCCTGAGAGCTCATTTGTACAACAGAGATGAAAGTACAAAAGTTAAGGAACAAAATTGTCGTTATCTACAAGATGGTGGTACCTATCACACTCTTGAGAAAAGAAGAGTATAAAATCATACTCAATCTATATGAAATATTTATTGATTTGATTTATATCTCACCTTTCTGCCAGGATTGAAATAGAAAGCAGCTTCAGACCTAATTTAAAAGGCATTAATAAGAGCAGAACTAGACGTATTAAAATATGAGTTAAATTAATTATACTATTAGAAAAACAGTCTAAGAAATTCTAACATTGCATTAATAATAAAAGGCAGTAAATACTTTCTAAAAACCTTGCAAATTTATTTTGAAACCTCAGACCATAATGGGCAATCAGTTACTGAAGATTTGCCAGAAGAGCAAAGTCTTTGAAAGCTGGTAGAAGGACAGTAGGGAGGGAGTTTACCTGACCTCATTTGGAAGGGAGTACCATCATCTGGGAGTTGACCCTGAGAAGGTCCTCTTCCATGTCTGTACCAGGCACACCTCTGAAGATGGTGCACTGCGATAAGGGCCCCTTTTCTCAATCACTTAAATGTGGACACTTTTATGGGAGATATGCTATTTTCAGAAGGCTTGAACCCTGTTGACTGGTGAATGGCCAGTTTATAGAACTTAATTTTATTCTGTAAACTGGGATACAGATTTGCAGTGAACCCACTGCATTTGTAGTGGTTCAGGGCACAGGACTCCAACGAAAGTAGGAAAACTGTGAATATCTCCAGCCCCCCCCCCCCCGAACTGGAGAGGGCATTGGGAAAGGTTTTGTGGTGCTGGTGGCGGAGAAAGAGAGTAAGTTTTTAAAGGGATGTTGCTGCTTAAAGGAAAGAAGAGAGAGGTAGAGGGAAGGTGTAGTGGTGTTTTTCTTGTGTCCATGGCTAGCTGTATAATTCTTCCTACACCCGGGGGGATGGGGTGGGGAGAGAGAGAGAGAGAACGTGGCTCCTAACTCAGGGATACACCGATGACCTTTCCCTTGCTCCCGCGCACTTGATAGTGGAGTAGTAGCTGATGGCCAGCAAAAGTTATACCTCCAGTGTGTATGTTATATGCTACTCATGACTGTCCCAGCACTAGTGCTAGTGTATCATATGACTGAAGAACTGTTATCAGATACCTTCCTGGCAAACTCATGAATAATAATGAATAATCAAATCTATGGAAGTTAAACCCGGAAATGTGGAGGGCTGACTGTATTAGTGAGTTCTTTTCTTTTTTTTTTTGGGGGGGGGGATACTTTTTCAACAGATAAATTTTAAAAAAAAATTAAACAGGCAAACTTTTTCTGAACTCCCAATCTTTGATATTTATTAAAAAATAATATTAAATACCTATTTGTAATTTCTGAATTTTTATTTGTAAGCATACAATTGCTCCACCAAATTCAGTAGAAGTGAGCAGATCAAAATTCTACTACAAGAACTATGTTTTTGTTCCACTTAAACGCTTAACACTTTTGTTCCACTTAAAAATTAGACATTGTGGTATATGCAAAGATACTTTGGAGACCCCCTTCTCATTTTTGGGTGCTTTTTATGTGACATATCAGTCTCCATGGCAAAATGTTCTAGATATTTTTATGTAAACAATAAAAGCTCATGGTAAATACTAGCAAATATTAGCTGCACTTAAACTGATGGGAACAGTAGACTCATGACATAACTACTTTAAATATTATTTACTTTTGAAGACAAAGATATAAATGTTGATTTACTGGGGGAAGGGAGTTCTTGTATTCAGAATGTTCTGTTTATTGCATCCAACTTTTTCCTAGACTTCATTTTGCCTAGACTTCATTTTGTGTGTTCATTCTTTCGCTCTCTTGAATGGTTTTCTGTTCTGTGTTCCGTGCTCACTTTGGCATTTTTCTTTAGATGGGACTTAAGGAACTTTTCCATTAAAGACAGGAAAGCCCTCTGAGGGTCAGTTTCCATCCCAGAGAGGTTAGGATAGGGAGGCAAGGATGTGAAGGCTTTGTTCACTAAAAGCTACATAACCAATTAACTGCTGCTCTCTCTTAAGTTATTTTTAATTGATGATCCTTATTGCATTTCTTATGAGAGGCCAGGGTTGTGCTTTGTAACATGGTTGTTGTTCCTGTCAGATGACAGTCGACACCAACTTATAATGACCATATTACTGAGTTTTCTTGGCAAGATTTATTCAAAGAAGGTCTGTCATTGCCTTCCTCTAAGGCTGAGAGAGTGCGAGTTGCCCAAGGTCACCCAGTAGGTTTTCAGCATTGACTGTGGATTCAAATCCTCATCTCCCAAAGTACCAGGCCAACACTCAGAACACTAAATGGTGCACCTGGCTCCTCAGTAAATTTGTTAGTAGGCAGCCTTGCAGGACATGCCCATGGACACTATTTTGGGGGAAGGCAAGTTTCTTGTATTCTGAAGCATAGTGTAGAGGTAATGTTATACTGACAGCTTTTCTTTTGCCAGTTCCATCTTTTAATGGTAAAACTTGTGCTGACTGTTGAACAAGTACCAGAATAAAAGTGATTGTAGTAACATTTTGCTATTAAAAGCAATATTAACTTTTTAAGTATTCATATTTTAGTCTTTTCTGCAGCTTCTTTTTTAGGTAGCTAATAAAGAAACATTTTGAGTGAATACAGGAGATCCTAAAATAGTTGGCTATATGTACCATCAAAGTGAACATTTTAGTCTTAGCTTTATATTTGTTTTCTCCCTTGTATACATGTATTTGCCTTTAATCACGGGAATAAGCTGAAGCTTCTTTTTCGTCTTCGTCTTCTTGGCAGGTTGAAAAATGAAAAAGCCTTTCGTCTCAGCATTGTAGGTAAGAGTGAAAAATTACTTTTGAGCTCTGCAGAATGAACTGTTTGTAACAAATCTTAGCTTTTTAAGTTTCTGGAAGATGGTAGGCTATATAATGCAACATCAGCCTGACATTATAAACTGTATTGAATTTAGTGCTGCTGCTATCTTCTAGTTCCTTTTGATGTCTCTTCTTTGAAATAGTTGTCGACTTCTGTGTAACTGTCTGCTGTGGCACTGGGCAAGTTGTTATAACCTCTCTTACAAAGAGAATTCAGTCACACATAGATAATTGAAGAGATCAGTTTTTGAACATCAAATCTAATGTAAATATAGTGGAAGAGTGGTAGAGAGAGCTAGATGAAAGAAGGGGAAGATGAGACAGAGGGGGATATGAGGACAGAGAGACAGAATTTTTAAAATCATTAACATTAAGTGCTTATAAAGCTCTGGCCCAGCAATATCCACACAACACACATCTATTTTTGGAAACTTTTTATAGAGAAATAAACTACTACCCCTACCCCTACCCCTACCCCTACCCCTACCTCCCCTCCTCCTCCTCCTCCTCCTCCTCCGTCGTCGTCGTCGTCGTCGTCTTCCTCTTCTTCCTCTTCTTCCTCTTCTTCCTCTTCTTCCTCTTCTTCCTCTTCTTCCTCTTCTTCTTCTTCTTCTTCTTCGGCTGCTTGCATCCCATGGCTGTGAATTGTAGCTAGCAAATCACTCATCTAGCTTTTGCTCTCCTTTAATGAGGGAAATGGGAAGTGGCAATAGCTCAGTGGTAAGACATACACTCTGCGTGCATTCAAAATGTCCCTGAGTTTTTGAAATTATCTTGGGTTGGAGGGTTGAGGAGAATGTGGGGAGAGATGTAGCATGTGGGGAGAGATGTCCACATGGAAAGTATAGTGTTACCTGGAGATCAGGTTTGCTAAGAGACTGTCTTGTACATTCTATGTTTGAGCATCAATGACAAGCCTGGCTTCTCTTGCGCAGTGATGTTGGTTAGGAGCCACAGAGTAGCATACACCTATGAATTTCATGCCGTGCTTGGAATGTAGAGCACCTCTTGCTTGCTGTGCTAATGCCACCTTCCTTTCTTGTGACCGATCGCCAAAAAATATTATCGTGAAGAACAGTGAGTGCCTTTGGAAAGTGTAGAATCAAAACGTCAACTTAAAAGTATCATAAACACTCGCCAGGTTTGAGTCTGAAAACTTTAAATTATCCTTTCCCAATTTTATATCCCTGGAAATAGTTTACTACAAGATTGGGAAAGGCTGCTTTAAAGGATACCTCAAATTGCTGGTACCTTACTATAGTCAGCCCTCCATATCCACTGATTCTCTGTCCACGGATTCAACCAATCACGGCTTGTCTCTCCCCATTTAAAAAAAAAAATATCCAAAAAGCAAGCTTTGATTTTGCCATTTTCTATAAGGGACACCATTTTACTACACTTTGGACATAACGGAACTTGAGCATCTGTGCATTGGGGGTGGTAGGTGGGTCCTGGAACCTGACCCTAGAAGATTCCAAGGGCCCACTGTACCTTACTGAAATGCTCCTTTTTGTATATGATGCCCACATATCTGCTTGTCCTTGGGGCAGTTTTAAGTTTTCATAGGGAAGATAGTTGCCAGGTTTAACATGATACCAGGGGGGCGTGGTTTAAGGACATGCTTCCCACTAAGAATTCTGTCCCTATTAAATTTTTCTTTAATCTCCAAATTAGCATTGCAGAGAGTTAGACACTGAAAATCATTCATACCTAGAGCTCTTGTGTTTGCTATGTTTGCATTCCTTTGGCAACTTTGCCAGTCCCTTTTCTTTGGCTACCTCAGTTGAGCTTTGAAGTTACTGCAATGTTATACATTTTGGACTGAGGGAACATTTCATGGGGAGGGAGAATTCTTATTTGGAAGGAGGCAATGCTGTTGTCAGCAAATAAAATCAGCAGATAATTTCTGCTGTTGTAGATGCTTCCAGACAATCTTTTTGGGGGTATCCAAGTATATCCTTTGCATGGAGTTGGCTTATTTGGGAATGTTTAGAAGCAGTTATGTGGGAAAACAAATATCTGTCAGAACTGATTTGCAAACCAATAATTCATATCTATGTTTCTCTGTTATCTATTATATGCCTCATTTAGAGGATTATTCTAAATATCTTTGTATAGTATTGAAGGCTTTTTTTTGTTGGATAATGAAACAATTGACAAAATATTGCAATCATCCATTCTGCTTCTTGAATATAGATAATTTTTTTTGGTTCCTCAGCAATGTTTTGTTCTTGATTGCCTTAAAGTAGTTTGGTAATTTTCTCTTACCTTTGTTTTCTAACACCAGTGTGCCTCTCAGGTTACACTCAAATTCAGTTTTGATTTAAGAAAAAAATACAGTGGTTTTAAAAGAACTCATTTAAGAGCAAAAAGCAGCATCAATTTGCTGTTTGTGTTTTGTCTCTTCCTTCCCTTTTATTTCTGTTCATTTTCTGTACCAATCTATTCCTCCTCTCTCCCACATCTTCCGGCCCCCCTGTGCAAGGGGGAAATTCAGTTCCACAGCAGCCAGTCTGCTTGAAGCTACTGCTGGTTGTAGTAATGGAGGAGAAGGAGAAGAGAATTCTACATTGAGTCTAGGTAGAAAAGAGCCGTTTTAAAGCAATGATAATAGCTTGATTTCCTAGGCAGCCAATCTCTGTGAATTATGGCATGATCTGGGAAAGTTTAAAGTCATAAAAATAATAGCTTTCATTCCTGTTCTCATCTGCCCTCCTGCACTCTTGCATCTTGCTCAGATTTTTCAAAAACGCAGCTATTTTTTCAAGAATGAGGGTAGCTGCATCAGTTCAACAGTGGCCATTTCCACACTAGCCTCAGAGGTCCCTCCCTAAACTAAAAACCGCAGGATTCCATAGGATGTTGAAAGTGGAATAATAGCACTATAACAAGCTAGTGCAGAAATGGCCTGTGTGTGGCAAGCTCCTCAGACAAAATACAGGCATCATCTACTTTTTAACAGGTTAGGGACCAGAGCACTGTCAAAAAGTGGAAATCGCCAAAAAGTGGAACGCAGAACCCAATGTTACTATACAAGGACAAATACAAATACTGCATTATAAGTACAAATACTGTATAGGGGACATACTATGCACAATTTATAAAAGATGCATTGCAA
Organism: Cyclura pinguis; assembly: GCA_030412105.1. Lineage (NCBI taxonomy): Eukaryota > Metazoa > Chordata > Lepidosauria > Squamata > Iguanidae > Cyclura > Cyclura pinguis. The sequence goes on along the minus strand of CM059603.1, from coordinate 159,640,503 downwards.
ATCAGTTTGTGTACGATCTAGTGTGATTTTCATTGGTGCAGCTACATCAAGTTCCCTAGAGTAAGAATCAACTATTTGTTCTCCTGAGCCAAACATGAGCTACCATCTACCTCCAATTACTAGTCTGAAGAAAAATTACAGGGCCTAGTCCAGGAGCCTCCCCCGGCAAATATTTTTTATGTTGTTTGTACCAGAAATAATGGACAGACTATAAACTCACCTGTGAGATACAACAGGCATTTTAAGCATCTGTGGCTTAAATTAAGGATGTACATATTGTGGCTGTCCAGATGTTCCTAGTTGCCTTAGCCAGCAGAGCCAATGATGAAGATTGCTGGGAGATGCAGCTTAATACTGTCTGTTGGGCCACACAATTTCTGTCTGTGGCCTAAATTGGTAAGTGTTGACCACAAGTTCCCCCATTTAAATGGGTCAGTTCTCTTTGAGACCAGCAGTTAGGTTTTGCCGCAAGTGAGTTGTTGGCTTTTAGACGTTTGTTTATGTTTGCTTTTGTAGGTGAAAAATTGCTTTGGTTTCAGAATCACCTTGATCCCGACAAAATGGAATATACAAAAAAAGAAGCCTGTGAACTAATAGAAAGGTAAGTTCTCAGCAGGTGAGTAAGAACAATGAACTGATGCTCTCTGTTAATAATTATGTGGTTGGGATGCCTTAAGTGTGCCCAAATTATTTTTAATTTTTTTTATTGATTATAAAGAAAAAAAAACAGAACAAAAAAACGCCACCACATGATACACATAAAAGTGGAAAAAGGAAGTTTCAACAAAACAAGCTTACATTGTTATTTCTCTCCAATTCTATTACAATCATATACTTATTCAACATATTCTATATCATACTGCTTATATACTTTTGTTATTTATATCTAGATCTCATTCTCATTATACTCATTATTATTATAATAATTTCATTCTTAACTGTATGCTTTTCCATTACGTTTAATCTGTTACTAATACTAAATATGATCTTATTACTAAACATATCAAACCATTCCTAAAGTAAACCCACCCCCCAGAGCCCATTATGTTTCAACTTACTCCACCTTCCAGAATTGTAATTCTTCTTGTGGAGGTATGACACCTTGTGCCCAAGTTATGTCATTTTGAATGGCTGTGTGCTAGAACAGCAGTTTCTATATGTGCAGACTTGTTGTGGTGTTTACTGACGTAGCTATATTTTAACATTTCATGGCTGCAATACTACATGTCTCAGTATTGTGTAGTAGTTCCATGGGCAGAACTATGTTACACTGAGCCATTTACCACCACCAGTCAGACCTAACTACCTGAAGGCCCCACCCCATTTGTACCTGGAGGAAAGTGGGTGTGTGGGGGAAGATTGCAGAAATGTCTGACTATATCTTTGTAGCCAGATGTGAAGCAGTTACTTGCTGAGGTGGTAGCAGCTGGTGTAATCATCTTGCATCTGGCTACAGGGACATAGCCAGATGCCTATGTGATCCCCCTATGTACAAATGGCTGTGAGTGGGGGCTTCATATGGTCTGTGGTAGATGAGGAGAAGGGAAGAAGGGAATATCAACCTTCGTGGCAACTAAAAATAGATGTGCACAGGTATAGGGTTAACTTATACCTCCATATGTTGCTAACAGGATCCCAGCACATGTATGATTAATTTCATAACTTATTAGATGATCTTACTTGTTACATTAAAGATGTAATGCAACAAAAGAAGTTAAGCACTTCTATATATTATTTTTTTTTACTAGTCACTTTAATTAGAATAGATATTTGGATGCTTTTCACATTTTCTTGTAATTTAATTTGAGTTTCATGGCATATGTTCTGTAGAAATTATTGTTATTATTAATCAAAAGGATTAATGTTGCTATACTGCAGTTATGATGTATGCAACCTCTCCAAGTAGACCTCAGCTTTGGAGATAATTGTTACTAGCAGGGCTACTTCTTTGATGTCACCGGAGGTTTTGCAGAAGAAAATACAAGACTGCAAAATTGGAACAATTCACTTTCTAGCAATGATGTTTTTTATTGTGTTTCAGTTATTTGCAACGATTCTGTGATGAACTGGAGCAGATAGAATTGCAGAATAGCATAAAAGGAAGAAAAGCAAGACAACACAGTTCTAGAGAAACAGTCATCAGACAGACTATGGAACGTGAAAGACAGCTATATGAAGGATATGGTCTAGGTAGGACCATTACTTACTGCACTAAAAAAAAAATCCCTCTGTCTATTAGATACAATTCTTTGTTGGCAAATTAGACTTCTGTACAGGGCAACTGTGAACTGGCTTTTTTTGCATACAGAGCCTTTTATGTTTTGTCTGTTTAGCGTTTTTTCTTACTTTCCTTTCTCCATTCTTAACATGCTTCTTTTCTCCTACAGTTGCTTATACATGAGTATGACCTCTGCATGGATCAGAGGTTGGAAGGGCTTTTCTGGGGTGGGGGTACAACTCCTTGACCCCCCCCCCCCCAGCCAGCATGGTCAGTGGCTATTGTGGCTATTTTTTTAAAAAAATGTAAACCATGCCTTTTCACAGCATGAGATTCAAGGCAGCTACCTTGAGAGTTGCATAGAAAAATAACTTTTCTAAGCTATGATGTGGACTTGGTCTTTTAATACTACCCCCACCAACTACTCCATAAAAACAGTTTGGAAGTTCCATTGGAGGTGAATAGATAAAATTGATGCAAACTGAGCTGTATAGGTACCTATGAATTTTGACCACTATGGTGGTGTAGCACAGGTTGTTTCAACCTGCTGCCTTTCATACGTCCTTGATAGGGCCAAAGTTCTGGAAGCTGTATGTTGAAACTTCTTTCATAAGAGTTCTAGAATTAGCCTTCCCATATATCTAGCCCCTTTAATGGACATCACAGCAGGTAGCTGTTCCCTGTCTGAAAAACGAATGTGTATGTGAGATCACCCCCAAGTTGGTTGTTGACAGTGTGCCTGTCCCATGGTTACCCAGTGAATTTCATGGCTCATTTCATGGTTCTAAAATCTGAGTCTCCCAAGACCAGTCCAATACTGATGAGAAGACCTCCACTGGCTTTCTGGCCAATGTCTGAAATGGCACATTTAAAAGTCAGCAATATATTCCCATATGAGAGGATCCTGTTGTGTCTCAGTTAGATTTCCTTGTTAAATACTACATATAAACTTACTCCACCCTCCACGTTTTCATTGTGAAAAGCTCCAGAGCACAGAGGAGCACAATAGTGTTCAGGAATTGCAACAAAACAAAATAAAAAGTTGTCTTGATGTTTACAAAGTTGAGTGTTGTATACAAACTAGAAGTAAGTATGGTTTGTCTTGGTAGACCTTTCTTTCTTGAAAGGTCACCTCTAATCGTTCATTCCTTGTTAATGCTATTGCTTGCAGATGCTTGCTGAATCTCTAAACTTGGATTTCAATTTATGGAAAATTGCTGCTAGATGGTGTAATTAGAGATGGCAATTTAAAGCCTCAGAGTCTCTTAGACTGTGTAGTTAATAACATTTAAAATCCTCTGAAGCACTAGGAACCTTTTCACTCCCCGCCCTTTCCTTAATGAGAGAGAATGTCTGTGGACTTGATTTAATTAGGCTTCTTCTTGGTGAAGGTAAAGTTTCCCTTCCGTTTTGAAAAGAGAAAAATGAGGCTATGTGGAATTGTAAAACCAAGTTAGTAGTTGAACTTGTGTGTTCTTCTGAAGCCTTTGGTTGTTGACCAGTTAGCAGAGCATCACTATATGAATCATTCAGTGAGCTTTGTTTGTTCTCAAAGATACTTCAGTATAAACAGGGTGGCCAAGCAGATCAGGAAGCAGTACCGACAATATCTTTAAGATCAGAGATGCTCAGGAAATGGGAGATGGTGACCTGAGGCTTGTTAAAAAGGAATGAAGTTTCTTGTCAAGTTTGTCAAAGAGGAATATAGTTTATGCTTCCCTAGGTTTATATTTGCTCTGCGATACAGCTATACAACATCATTATGTTTTGGGCAATGGCAGCAGCCTTTGGCTTTCCATATTGAGTGTGTCCATGATGGAAGACAAAACTGGACTACACTCTGCATATTGCTGTCTTGGGAAAACTTATACCACCCTACTCCAACCAAGGTGACACATCAGCCACAGTGCTTTTATGTTGGAGCTACTTGGTTCAGATACTTGGTTCTCAGCTACTGCAATTCTGTTGTGAACTCCACATATGAAGAAGAATGAGGTGATAGAATCCACAAGTAGTAGAATGGTATTTCAGACTGAAGGTGGGGCATGTCATTCTCGAATGCTTCTGTCCTTTGTGTTTATTAATGCCCTTTTATTTTTTTTAAAAAAGTACCAGTGGTGACTATGTTGTCTTTTACAAATACTGGTATCAGTACCGTCCTGGTACTGGTATGGGAGCTGGCATGGTTTAGTGGTTTGAATGTCACACTATGACTCTGAGAGATCAGTGTTCAGATCCCTCTTGGCCATGGAAACACACTAGGTGACCTTGGACAAGTCACACACTCAGCGGAAGGCAGTGGTAAACCTCCTCTGAATAAATATTGCCAAGAAAACCCTGTGATAAGGTCACCATAAATCAGATTTGACTTGAAGGTACGTAACAAGAAGAAGTTATCAGTAACACAATGCAAGGAATGTATTTAGGAATATAAAGTGCAGTGTCTGGCAGGATTTTTTTTTTAAATTCAGACTTAGACCTATATATCTCCTAATATGTAACAGCTTGGACCCCAGTGCTTTTCAGCTCTTTTTTCTAAGGAATAATTTGCAGAACTTCTTTGAAAATACATAATTGGAGGTGATGGCTATATCTGGCTGTTGAAGGTATTCTCTTCTTCTTTTCCATCTTGCTTCAGTGCAGAATTCCTGGCTTTCCTTAAACCAGAGTTCCCTGCTGCACCCAAACCAGGATGTTCAGGGTTAATGAAAGCCAGTGGACATCAGTGAAAGCCAGTGGAAGAAGGCAGTTGTAGTGTGTGGTGTCTGTTTGCAGAGTATTCATCCATGACTTTATAAACCATGTTTTATGAAGCCATGTCCAAATGTGGTCTTCTTTGCCAAGAATAAAAATTCAAATTAGAATTGACATTGTAGTGAGTTAAAGCTGCTTAAGGCATTGTGTTTATACTTACTATCAAACTATCTTGATCTGTATTATAACTTCCTACCAATGTTCAAAAAAATGATGAAGGGCAAAGGGAGAATTCTGTTTTGAATGTTATCTCATTTCTGTGTTCTTAGTTCAAGAACAGTACACGTGCTATTTCAGGGGCCAATTTGCTCTTAAAAGAAGCAGTAAATCAGATTTATGGCTGCTTTAAGTGGCACTGAGCTTTGCTGAAGTTTTAGATTGTGAACCTACAGCCAGGGGCTACTTTGCTTTTACTAATCCTGTGGAAACATTTTTGGATGAAGAGTGGGTTATAGTTGCTTTAAGGGGATAAAATGAAAAAAAAATAGAAATATGTATGAAAAATGTTGCCTATAACACTGTATTCCTGTAAGAATTAAGAAATTGGCCCTAACATACCAATGCTAGAAGTGTTAGACATGGGGAGCTGTAGGACAGGCTGTAGGTTTTATTATTGAACACCTGTTTGGAGGTGTGATAGACACATAGAAATCACAAGGAGTTAGTCAGTTGTATGAATTTTTCAAAGCTCTCAGAATGCTACTCCTCACCTAGCAATATAGTAGCATTTTCTAATTTGCAGATGCCCATGCTTTCCTTACTGGTTTTCTTGTGCTCATAATGTGCAACTAGAATTTCGTGTTAAAATTCCCTCCTCTAAAAGGTAACATCCTAATACCTGTACCTTCTTAATGGAAAATGTGTGGATTGTGCTTTCTTCTAGGGCACCACGATTCAGAGTGAATGATTCACTCTGATTTTGATACCAGAAGCCAGTAACCGCTTAAACTGTCTAATACCAAAAAAAAAAAAAAAAAAAAAAGGAGTGCTGACTGTGTGATCTAGGATTTATTTTTGTTTCCAACAGATATTCCTGACATTGTGAACTGTAAGCACCTTAAAACTTTCAGGTGAGTTCTTCAAATTCTGATTTGTTATAACCTCATCTTCATCCAGCAAGCTATTTTTTTTACTGCATATACTCATGTATGAGTCTAAAAACCTTAGTCAAAAAATTGACCCAAAAAACGTGGGTTGACTTAGCCATGGATCAATGTAAGTATTGGATACCTTAACTCTTACCAAAAAAGGAATCATTCTTATCTCTGAGTAGAATGGTGAAAAGTGAGAGCTTCATCTATCCTGGGAGAACCTTAAAAAAAACATTGACCTCCTCTACTCTCCCTGCTTCAGAGCTGTTGCTGGCCTTTTTGAATACCTGGGTGAGAAGGTGGTGGCGGTGGCGGCCAGGAGTGGTTGGCCCTCTGAGGCAGTGCTGGTGCTTTCTCCTCTCTGTGAAATCACCCTCATCCATGGGTCATATCAAAATCCCTAATTTTGTCCCCCAAACCTCCCCTCAACTTACACATGAGGTCAGTTATTCACAAGTGTATACAGTAATAAAGATCAGTGTAGCACTGATCCAAGGTAAATCAATTTTATCACCATGGCTTTGTGTGAGAGCAGGATTTGAATGAATGCAGGGTTGTTGTTTTTTTCAAAGATTAGTTTAAAAATACTAAGCTGTACTTTGCAATTGGGAATTGGTGTTGCTTGAGATATGTTGCTATGGGCTGGCTCAAGGTGTAGCACCACAGAAGCCTTCCTCATCCAGGTGTCCTCCAGGTGTTCTGTATTACAACAGGTGAGCGAGTGTCTTGCCAGCTGAAGATAGGAGTTATAGTCCAGCACAGCTGGAGGACATGAAGTTGAGAAAGGTAGTGCTAATTGTTGTTGTTTAGTAGTTCATGAACAGGCCTATGCACTGCCTTTGTTGTCAGGATTATAAACAAATGCACAACTCCCTCCCCGATTAGCTCCAGATTTGAGGGCATTCTAGTTAATTCAAACAAGTTAAGATAATAAACTGCTGTTTCATCCAGGTGTTTATGAACTAACCATAATTTGAACTGACTAGGACGACCCCAAATGCGAATGTCATGAGGATGACTGATTAGCAGGAGTGGATGCTTTTGATATCCCTGTAACTCAGTACAGAGGGGTGAAGAATGTATTAGCTGAAAGTTTGGTTGTGTAACAGTAAATCATTAAAGTTCTGTGTGTTGGTCAGCTGAGAAGTACAACCACAGAATTAGTATATCCAGGGTCATGTAGCTTGATTTTCTCTTCCTCTGCTTACGGTTTAGAATTCAAATTAGCAAAAGCGTTATTTTGCCAGTATACTATTTTTATATGTCTAGAGGAGCATCATTTCCCCATTTACATTCAGTGCTGTAGCCCAAGAGGTACACTATGTGTGGCCTCTGCATATCTGTTCTAGCTCATTTTACTTTTGTCAAACTACAATCTTATAAACAGCTTTCATGGACACTTCTTGTTATGGACGAATGCCTTTTTAACACTTTAACACTGTCCACTTTTGACCAATCTCAGCCAGCCAGATCCCAGTAGAAATTTGTCTTCAAGGGGTGCAGTCCCTACCTCACAGGATATGCTTGCTTGCCAAGGCTTAAGAATTTCTCTCCACACAGTCACTTCCCACACCTTACACCCAAAGCTGTTGCAAGGCAGTAGTAGTTTCTGAGATACGAGCTTGCCCACTTACTAGGTCACCGGATAAGGAGATTTTTGAGCCCATGTTTTGCCGATAACTATGCTAGAAAACCATAACTTAGACAGAATCACTATAGGTGGGTAGGACTCAAAACTAGGACTGTAATACAGAAGCTGTGGGAATTTTGGTTTTTCTCAAGGTAGTTGCCACACCACTTCTGCTGTAATGCCACTGTGTGAAATCTGTCAGAGGGAAAACTGAAATCCAATAGTCTGAGGTTCACCATGAACCTTCAAAACATTCCTGCAATACCTGCTTAACTGAAACTCCTGTGCCATTTTAGTTAAAACTGATCAGGTTTCAAAGTTTAAGTGAAATATAATCAAGCAATGAGATTCTTCATTTGTTGCCCTGCTCTAATCTGCTTATTGGAAGGCTCAAGAAGTTGAGTGTTGGCAAATGACTACAGGAATGTTTAGCATTTTTTGATTTTTTTTATCAGAATACAGGATGTTGGTTTTCAGAGAATATTTGTGCACTAGAAGACTTTCTTAATCTATACATATTAGATTGGTAGGAGAAACTACATGGTCGCACTTGATATGTAATAAATACTAATAAAAATGTTTAAAAAGACAATTTCCATGGTCTAAATGTCTGTCATTTCCCCCTGTCCTTCAAAGAGACTGGGATGGTGACCTGAAGAAACTGCCAAACATTAAAATGAGAAAGATAACAAGTAAAGACGCCGTTAGCAGTAGGATGGAGAAGACAAGCAGTGAAACTGAAATGGAACTGAATGCAGCAAAGAGCACAGACTGAGGTATTTGCCCATACCGGATGTAAATAACAGCTTAAGCAAATTACCAAGCTGCTTTTCAACATATCAATGGAAGCAAGATTAAATCTCTCTGTTAGATATGAGAAGACCTACTTCTTGATGTGCCCAGCACTGTACCTTGGCTGTCAGGTGATGATGTGAGATCTTGGTACATACTATATCATTTTACTTTGAAAGACAGTGTAAAGTTCATAAACATAACAAAGATACTCCTAAAATGCAAAATTGAAGTTTGGGGCATAGCCCTGCTGATTTTGCTTAGTTTATTTATATTTGCAGAAGGAAAGAATTCAAAAGGACAGGAGAGGAGATCTGAACATCAAAAGCATGAACAGAAAACATTGGTAGTCTTTCATATTTTGTAGTGTTGTACCAAAGCCTATTTTAATATTTCTTCAAGGAAATCCATTAAAATCAAAAGCATTGTGAAAAATTATATGCTACACATTTAACTCTGCCACATTTAGTTTGCTCTCGAGAGGAATCTGTTGATAATAAAAAACAAAACAACCTTCCCCAGAACTCATTCTGTTGTTTTCTATAAATAAATGGTTCCTTGGGTACTGCTCAGATTCACAGGTTGATTTACTTATTGGCAACCTTCTAAAACATACAATCCCAGAGTGCTTAAATATCACTTCAGCTGCAGGATTCTAGCCTTCTGTTTTAAGTGAGGGCTTATGCTGCCAAGTTTTGTTTTTTTGGTTTTGGCTATCATTTTAGTTCAGCTTCTTTCTTATTAGCCAAAGTTTTCAAATGCAAAAGTGACTTCTATTTTATTTGATAAAGAGTGTCTTTAGCCTGATTGTATTTGGAAAAATGACTGAGGGGCAGATGTCAGTTTTTCACATCCTCATCAATCATACCTAGAGAAAACCAGCTGATGTTAGTATTAACTTAGAATAGAGAATTCAGTTCCCTCCTGTCTTCAGTGTGTCTTTCACTGGCAATGTCTAAAATTTCTTGTAATGGAGAAAAAGACAAAAAGAAGTTGTGGCATTTACCCATTTTTAGACAGGTGTAGTTTGAGTTTTGTTCTCCTACAACTGAAACATGCTTAAACAAAATGTCTGTTCATGGGATAAGAAAAAAGTTGCATTCAGGAGCACAGATTCTAGAAGAACAGCAGGACTTTTTTAAGTCATAGGTTGAGGCCCAGGTCATTAATAAAGCATGCGTGTCCTATGCTCAGTCCCTGGCATCTCTGTTAAAAAAAAGAAAAAATAGAGTTGGAAAGTTTTTTGTTTTTTGTTTTGGTCGGAACTTCAACAAGAAGTTTGTGTGTGTTTTATGAGAATGCACTGAAGTTAGAATGATGGGATTGGGTGGGGGGGTATGCATGCATTTGCTAAAGACATTCCTGGGGAAGACTAGCACTGAATAAGCTCTGTTTAATCAGTGGTCTTAATTGTACTCTTATTTATATTTGGAGTCTGACCTTGTAGCTGATCAGTGCATTTTCTTCTTAAATCTAGGTTTGTGTGCTTTAGTTACAGTATTCGGTGTGGTTCTTTCAACATGTTGGCACTGAGAGGATTAATGCTTAGACAGCCAAGAAAAACATGTGTATGTGTGCTTAGGCTTCAGTGAATACATCAGTGGACCATAAAGTTTCTGGCTTAAAAACCATATTTAAGTTGGGAATGAATATTGGACCTGTATGTTTGATCTTCCCTTTGTGCAAAAGTTTTAGTTCTTTGATATTGACTTTATTATGTCTCAAACCAATAACACTAGTTTAATGTCAGTTTACTAATTAGGATCTTAAACCATGATTTGTTCATGGTTAATAACTGACAGTCTACAGTTCTGTATTTTTAGGGAAAGATTGAGATGCTGAAGTTGACACACAAAGGAAAGAGAAGAATGACTGTGCCTATTGAGTCAGATCATAAGAGGTGCAGTTTTTATGCTTTTTCAGTTGTACGCTGTCAGCAACTGTTAATTGCTCAGTTCATATTGTTAAGGCTGAACTTTGAAACAATCTGCAAAAACAGCTTCAGGGGAATTTTAAACTTACAAAATAAGACCGGTGTATATGTGTGTATGCACATAATACTCATGCAACAAGGTACACAATGTGTGTATATGGAGACCCTTCAAAAAGTCACTGCAGGGCAATTTTAAACTTACAGAATAAGACATCCAGTGCCTTGGAAAAGTGTTCACCACCTCTTTTGACTTTTTCACACTTGGTTGTGTAACAGCCTGCAACTGAAATGAGTTTACTGTAATTGGCGTTGTTTACCACTTGATGTACCCAAGATACTCATCACCATGAAGGTGCAAAATGTTTGTATTATGGCACAGCAGTGTAAACTGGCACTTACTGGTTGCATAAGTATTACACCTCCTTGGCTGTGGCATGCCCAAATAAGCTCCAGTGCAACCCGTGCCTCCAGAACTCACAGAAGTGGTTGAACAGGGTCCATCTGAAAGCAATTCTGATGCCATATGTTCTCAAACTACACACACTTGTTTCTGGATGGCCCCTGAGTTTGTTGGAGGGTGTATCTAAGCAAACAGTGTCATGAAGACTAAGGTGCTATTAAAACAAGTTTAGGATAAAGTTGTATACAAGTACCAATCCAGCCTGGGTTATTTTAAAAAAAAAATACCCTCAAATTGTGAACATGTTCTGGAGCACCATTAAGCTTATTATTACAGAATTAAAAGAACATGCCTCAACCATGACTCTGCCTAGAGAAGACAATCCACCAAAACTCAGTGACTGGCTAAGGAAGGCAAGAGTCAAGCCATCAAGAGGCCAGTGGTAACTCTGAAGGAGCTGAAGAGATCTGTTGCTGAAAAACTGTCAATGGGACAACCATCAACTCAATGCTTCACAAAGCTGGATAAATAAATTATTGCAAAAGCAAAGGCATTGCTGAAAGAAACTTATATTGGTGTCTGCTTGGAATTTGTTAAAAAAAAGGCATGTGGGAGGCATAGCAAACACCTAGGCAAAGGTTTTCTGAGCTTTTTGGCATTCCCACAGAATACCAAAGCAAAAATATTGCCACAGACAAATATAGTGGCAGCATCATGTAGAGGGGATACTTCTCCTTGTCAGATACTGAGAAACTCGTCATGACTGAGGGTAGACGGATAGAGCCTATTATAGGGCAGTTCTAGAGGAAAGTCTGTTTCATTCTACAAGGGGACTGGGACTGGGCTGAGCTTCACTTTCCAGCAGTATAGTGACCCCAAACACTCAGCCAAACTAATGTTGCTATTGTGTGCATTCAAGTCATTTCCAATTTATGGCAACCCTAAGGTGAATCTGTTATGGGGTTTTCTGGGGATGAATGTATGATGTGGCCAAGATCACTCAGTGGGCGAGTGGGGAGTTAAACCCTGGTCTCCAGGATCGTAGTCCAATGCTTAATGCTTAGTGCTTAAACCACTACAGTACACTGGCCCTCAAAAGTAACACTAGTGTAGTTTAAAAACCAGAACATGAATGCCTTAGCATGATCCCAGTCAAAGTCCAGACCACAGCATGATTGAGAAGCTGTAGAAAGACTAATTTAAAGTTACTGTTCACCAGTGGTGTTCATCTACCCTGACAGATCTGGAGCAATTCTGCCAAGACAAATTGACAAAAAATGGAGAATCTAAACATACAAACCTGATAGAGATTTACTCAGGAAAACTCACGGATGTAATGGCTGCTGAAGGTGTTTCAACCAATTATTTATTATGTAGATGACCAAGAAATGCCAGTGTATTTATGTTTCTTTAACATCTGTGCCACAATAAAAGTGTTTTGGGCCTTCATAGTGTATTGTGTATGTCAAGGGGTAACAATGCCATTTAAATCCATTTCAGTTCAAGGTTGTAATAAAACAAAATGGGAAAAGTTAAATGATGCGTGAGTGAAGGCACTGTTTATACATGTATGCACACATGTAGTTAAGACAGACAAATAGCCTTACAGACTTAAAATTGTTCTGCAGAAGGGTCCCCATCTATTGATGGTATGCAACTTCCTACAGGAAGTCTAAATATATGATCATCTATTACACTCTAAAAGCAAATAATTACAGCTACCCTTGAGGCATCTGTTTAATACAAATACAAATTTGTTCCACAACAGTTAGTAATTATATTAAGCCCCCCCCCTTCCCAAATACCTTTTAAATACACAAGTCATCCACAAAAGCATCTAAGCTCTTTTGCAAAAGAGAACTGGGTAAAACAAGTAACAAACCTGTAGGTCCAACAATTGTACACAAAATATTTGCATCAGAGATTGCATTGCAGTGCAAGGTTCAGAATTTGAAAGCTAATTTGGTGATGGATGTGCATACTCATGTACGCATTTCCAGGCCATACTATCAGTTGCTTTCCGGGTGTAGCAATAGCACCAATAGACTGCTTAGGTATGTTCATAAAGCTAACAGAATAATCCAGAAGGGATTGCCTCTGACAGCCCCATAGAGAGTTGTTGAAGAAAATTGTTTTGGCATTCAGCATTACCTGCTGTTAAATTTTCATCATCTTTGTAGAAATCTTATTTTCACCATGTAAACATTTTATTTGATGTATTTTCTGTTCTCTCTAATGGCAGGTCATCTAAAAGTGATACTAAAAAAATAACACTGCAATATCTGTGTTACAATTGCCATTTTAATTTTTTTTTAAAAGGGATAACTCTTTCTACATGGTTGCTTCTCAGCTATGTGCATTGAGTTTCAGAAGAAGGATGTAATTTTTTTTCCTTCTTAGCATCTAAATAATAAAGCCAGTATCACCATTGGTCTGGAAAATATGGGCAGGCATGAGTTTATTCTGTCAGCTCCTTTCACCTTTTAACTGGGGGTTATATGGACCATTTACCCAACTGCATGTTGATTTATAGTCATGCCAAAATCTACATGTATCGAGGACGTCACTGGCTTTGGGCTAGGCAATTAGACTTTTTCATATGCATAGTAATCTGCAGGTGAAAACATACTGTGCCCTTTATACAATGCAGTTCTTCATGGATTCCACTGGATAGATACTTTAAAATTTGGAAAACTAGTTGCCTGATTCCACATTTGCATTATTACATTAGGCAAATTGTTTTGTATTAGCCTTTTCTTATGCAACTTGTTGCATCTACCTTGGCTTTTAAACTTTCTGCCTTACATGTCACCTGTTTGTGCAAAGCAGTGGTATTACACTAAATGGCTATAGCTGGGCAGAAAACACATCTCACCTCAAAATATAACTGTACCATATCCACATCTGTGGTGAGAAAACACCCAGTTTGGAATTTATTTCAAACTGTTAGCCTACTTTTTTTTTCTCACTCATCAATGTATTCAACATGTGTTGTGATCTGAATCCCACAGAGAGGCTGTGGGAGTAATTTCAGCCAAACAGTTTAATGTTAATGTTAAGTGGGCATTGGTCTCTTTTGTATGCAATGTGACAGCTTAGTTGTATGTCTTCCATTGAAAAAGGATCACCAACATTTTAAAAAATTGCCAAGATATCATCTTTTACAATTATTATTTGCTTGGTTGCTTTATTTTTAACTAGGCCATGATTGCAGTTACTCTGCAGATCTGTCACATGGATCAGCCGAGTCTTTTCAGCACCAGCAATTTTCTGCATTTTCAAAATCTGAAGCGTGAAATGTAGTCTTCTCATAAAATGACAAACTACTGCAGTTTGCATGAGTCTCCCTTATTACTAATAACACTGTTCTTGTATAACTCACATTACTTGGGCACAACTCACAATACATTCAACAAGTGTAACAGTGGTATAAAAGAGAAGCTTGTTTCTCTTAGAGTATCAGATTGTTTTGCCTTCTGAAATGGGATGCCAACATCCTTTTTCTTTTCATACAGGTTACCGCTGCTGCGTACACCATTATACTGATGTGTAGCTTCTGTGTTTTATTTAGTCACACTTCAGTTTTACATTAATATGCTAGAACTGCAGTATTAACATCTGAACTACTGAATCCTTAATCATTCTGTCTTTTCCATGTATACATCAGAGTGATACTGGCATTACGCCTATATTTACTCTTTTCAGACTATCCCAGCAGCTTCAGAGTCTGTTCTATCCTAATCTCTTAAAACAAATGAATGGATTTTCATTTCCCACCCTTTTTGCATATTTCACACACTAATAAATAAGTAAAGAAAATGTTTCAAGGTCATCTGCGTTAAACTAATGTACTTTTCTGGACTATACTACCTCTGATTACTGAACGTTACCGTTCAGCTGAATCATTTTAGAGGTGGCATGAATATTCTGCCCATTTTTTTTGTCATTTATTCTGCTTTAAAAAAATAAGCAGCATACTATGTAAGTTGTTGCTCCAGAAAAATATAACTTGCTAAGAAACCTTGGGGTATGATTACCATGGGAAATATTTCCACCTACCTAATTTACAGTTGCTCAATTTAAACTTAAACATTTACTGTTTTGGAAGAGTTTTCTTTATATACCTTCTAAATCATAGATGCTATATGGATTCAGTGAGCCACCTCAGTAGTTAAATTATCGCGTATGAAATTTAGATCATTTGTGCTTTGATGTATGTCTATTATATGATTTTAAAGGTAAATATGAATCTTTAAAAATTTGCTTTAAATTATTTTTCCCTCAAGATTACAATAATTAGCAAAAAGACCATAGTAGCAAATACATATAATGGTCCCCCCCCACCTCAATCTTGTAAACAGAACACCAGTAGTACAACTGTAAGTGCAGAGCTTTTCAGCTAACAAAAGTGGTACAGCTATGTCTCTTTGTCCCATAGAAGCTGTTTCTGTTGTCTCTTCTTTTTTACCACTTTTGACTATGCTTAGCAAGAAAAGTGAAAAGCTGCTTCACAAGTACATTCCAGCGGTAATGTGCACCTTCACATTAATGATCAGTTGTCCTGGTCATTTTCCTCTCGTTTGTCATTTAGAGATAACGTAGCGTTTTGCCATTGCGGCTCAACAGTAGAAAGCACATTACTTCATTCTCCGGTGAAGAAAAACAGATGCTGCTTCATCAAACTGGCATGCCATCAGAAACAGTTTCTTCTCCTGATTGCTGAGAGTTTGTACTTGTCTGTGATACTGGCACCACTACAGTGTCTTTGATTTCAGTGTTCTGAATGGAGGAAGAAATTTTCTCCTCTAGTTTTTTGGCAGTATCTGGGCAGTTTTGAACAAATATCACTCGGTTGTAAGCCTTCAGTCTTCGCCACAACTGAATGTAGACTTTACATTGTACGTACATAAAGACGAGGCCACCGGTGAACCCAATGGCTACTACAACCAGTTTTGTCCAAAATGGCCACTCCAGGACTCCTTGCAGGAAGATTAAAATAGATAAACGAATAAAAAAGATAAAAGGTAGAGTTAGTATCACTGCATGTTTCCCCCAAACTGTTGCTCTTTCTCCAATATGCTTAGGAGTTGATTACGATGATTCAGACTACATTCTCAACTCAGTATACCAGCTTGCTGCTCCCTTGATGTGAAGCTAGCAGCTACCTCCTAGTAGAACACTTGGGAGCAAAATCAGGTTGGTGCACTAGACTTTGATAGAACAGGGGACTGAGTACTGCTTAAGGTGCGCTAACCAGAAGCACAGGCCCCAAGAGGTTCTGTTACAACTCGGCACTCTGGTGCTCACTGTTGGGAAAGAGCTGGATGCATCATCGTTCAGCATCCTGCTTACCAGTGCTGCAGAATTCAGTCCCTTACAATGGTTTTCGGGTACATTTACAATCATGGCAGTCATAACATTTACCACAGTCATAAATGTGAACAGGAAACATTTACAATGTTGTAACTGATTAATAGGATGCCAGCCACTTTGTGGCTGCCATTGGTACCAGCAAGTCTAAGTTCAGTTACACATCTGTATGGATTGCCTTCTTAAAAGACACATACCATAAAACTATATGGGGAATTCACATAGGCACCAGTAACTCTACTGCGATCTTAGGATTGCTTGCTTATTTTATTAGGTTTGCTTCTGATATATTTCATGAAAATGCATAGCTCCTTGAAATTATGATCTCCTTATGACTTTAGGTTCAGGATGGCTCCCAGGAAATGATTTGTCCATCTTGGATAGATGGCTTGTACAGACAACTTATTTTAAGTGATGATTAAGGATTTAGATCCATGATGGGGAGAGTGACTGCATCATACATGTTTCAGACTGGTTGTTTTGGGGAACTAAGGACTGGAAACCTGCTTTTATGAAAGTAAAAGCTGAGGTTCCCAAATGGTAGATTCTTTGGAAGGAATGTGTCATGTACACAGAGCACACAAGTGGATAGCTTGTGTCACACTTTGTCTCACTGACATACTGGAGGTATATATGCATATCTCTATTCCTCAAAATTAGTTGAGTATTATCATGGAATAGGTGCTACTTTTATGAGAACAAAAACCAAGATGAAACCTCCCCACTCAAACCTGTTGTATTAAATCTTTGTACTTACTAGACAATATCTCCGTTCCTCCAGTTGTAGAAGTCTTGCTTTGTACCAGTTTCTAAAGATTTACCAATAGCAGTAAAGAAGGAAATGATGAATGTACTCACCATTGTCATTGCCTTGCTTTATTTCCTCAGCAGTCCGATCTATTAGTACATATAATGACCAAACTACGCAGGTAATAGCGATAATGTGGAATGTGACTGAGCAAACTATCTTTCTCCTCTCACTTGTTGTCATCTGTAGTTTTTCCCACTGCAAATGGAGGGGAAAACAGTTGTGTTTGCAAGACCTCAACAATATGTCATTCAATGCTCCCCCCACAAAAAACCCCACAAATTAATAGTAAAGACAGCTGAATTCTTACATTCCCAATACAGAATGCTGCTCTGCTCTTTAAAATACAGAGTACTTAGCTTTTCTTTAATATTTGATTACACTGGACAAAACGTCTTCAATCTTACTTGTGAATTGTGTCCAACTTCAATTCATTGCAGAAATACTAAGAAGGAAGTTAGAACTAGAAATAGAAATTTTTTACAAAGACAGGTTGTTAGTTTTTGGTCAGTGAACATGAAGACATTCTCAGTAGTGCACATTCCTACAAGTAAGTTCACAATTTCTGCTATAACCTTAAGTGGCTTGGAATACTCTTTCCCACCCAAGTGCCCTCCAGATGTGCTGGCCAATGCTAGCTGGCGAGCCAAATGTTTCCCGCCTCTCTTATTAGATACTGCTTTCTGTAGGGAACCTGTTGGTTCCTCTGCTCAAATCCCCTGTGGGACATCCTGGAATGGACACATTGCCAACAAATGCTTCCCAAGTCTTTTTCTCCCCTCAAGAGCCTTTACAAAACAGATAATTTATTAGCTTTCACAGATGAATCGCACTTACAACTTTGACCTCAATAAATAACTGAGGACTGTTCTGCTATATTTCAAAAATAATTCATCCTTAATCTCAGGGCCAAACAAGCCATGAAAATGCAGGCATAACTAGCAGCCTTGTTTGATGTTTTACTCGAGATGAAGCACAAAAACCCCAATTGGGTCATCCCCATTACATCTGCAATTTGCCAAAGTTTACAATATAAACTTAAAAGTAGTTTTTTTTTTTTAATTTTGGCTCTCAGGAGGATAGAATAACAATTGTTCACCCCTTTGTCTCAGAAATACTGTTTAAAATATTTGAAAAATATTAATTCAACTCCTATTTTGTAACATAAGCATTCTCACTTTCTACCGTCTGTCCTGAGATAATCTGCCATCCAGAGATCCTTCTATCTCTCAGAGTGTCCAAGTGATTTGTCAAGTAATGCATTTGAGCAAAACATAGAAGTGAGGTAGGAAAAGGAGTAGAAGAAAAAGTTAAAATCAGAGTATAACTTCATGGACAAAAAGGGAATTTGCTTAAAATAAACAGAGGCCAATATAATAACAAAGTCATAACGCAGCTGTACTGATGGTCATATGATGATTTCCATTCACAACAACTTGTTCCTTTTCACTATTGATACCATTTTTAAGATAGGGATCGTGCTGGCTGGAGACAGCAAGACTGGACAGAATGGAGATCAGGTTCTACTGGTAGAAAGCTCAGCAATGTGTGGCAGATCAGCAGCCATTTCTGACTCCCATTCTGCCCCTTATAGTAGCAATAAATTGACTCCTGAATTACACTGCTGAAATGAAAACTTGGGACAAAAAGGTGTGAAACCACAGATTCCCAGGCTCAGAATTCTTGATGTCTAAAGCTCTATTTAAGCACTTGAAAAAAGCCTTAACTGTTGAAGGGATACAGGCAGTGACCTCTTCCACCCTACCCCCCCCATAGTCCGGAGGAAGATCTAAAAAGAAACTGTTCACCTAATATGATTTGGCAGTGCTGTATATAATCAACATCTCTACATAATCAAACTGACTGATCAAACTGAGCACTCCAACGAAGTTCAATCAAATGCAGTCACAGTTTCTCTTAGACCTTCCTTATCACCATGGGAAGGGTATGCTGGAGGGAACATGGTGGCACTGGTTGGGGTGCATGCATCCTTGTAAGCTGTAACAGAAGAGAATGAAAAGAAACCCTCAATAGTGCTTAAGTGCATGCAGGGTTTGTTTGTTCTCCTGTGCTTTAGTTTCTTTGTTTTACTATGCTCCTTGGTTTCTATTTATTTATTTTTATTTTTTTTATATATATATATATATATATATATATATATTAAAAAAAAAAATAAACAAACAGGCCTGAAGCTTCCCCATTCTTGCCACACAAGGCAGCTCAAACCTCAAATATCTATTTCAACTAATTATTGGGAGAAGTAAATGCCTACTGTTTTTAAAAAGAGACTGAACCGACTCATTGGAATTTGTGAGCTACATATAAACCCATCCTAAATTTTAGTTTGGCTCAGGCCCAATCCAAATGTGATATTACATGACAAGCCCTTCTGTCTCCCCCGCCCCATTAAACATGGGAGGCTAGTGAGACTATCTGTATTAGGGCCACTGGGGGATGCACTTTAACTTGTTCTTGCCATATCTCAGTGTGGGTCTCCCGTCACCCGCATGTGTTAATAGTGCAAAAAAGCTAGTCATGTTGTTAGCATGACATCTAGTTTGGCCCTTAGCATCATATAAGGGGTGTTGAATTAATCCAGAAATTGATCAGAATAAAGAAAAGCTTTTCTTCTGTAGATCAAATCAGATCAGATGCAGAATTTTATCCTTATGTAATCATATTTCTGTCTTTTTCTGTAAGCAGATTAAAAAGCTGAGCTGTTGAAAAGCCTGAACTTTTGAATATTAGTTTTGTATCTCATTAAAACAGCTGAGCTGTTGAAAAAAGTAATGCCACACTGCCACCTTCCTGATCATTTTAACAGTGCATGGCGAAATTACAGGTTTGAAACAACATTCTATTTGTGCCATTTCTTCTTACATAATTCCAAATAGGTGATAACACCACGTCAAAAATAAACAGATGAAGATTTAAGCTTTGTTTTGCATTCAAATGAACCTGCTTCCCACCTGATAAGACATCAGTACAAAATTGGCACAGGCCTGTTCATCTTAACATTGGTTTTTCAAAGACAGGGTTGTGAAGTTGTTAATTTTAATATGTCACATGCACAAGCAAAGACTTTCTGGGGGCTTTTTTTATCATATTTTGTAAAGATATGTATACTGTTTTTCTATAGTGGTTACAAGCATGGCTGAAATCCTAGATGGCAAACATAGAGTCTGAGTTTCCCATGGGCAGCTCTGTGCCTACTCACACTCCAAGGCCATTTCCACACTAGACTGTTATAGCGCTATTATTCCACTTTCAATATCCTATGGAATCCTGGGGTTCGCAGTTTAGGGAGGGGCTGGTCCATAGGATGTTGAAAGTGGAATAATAGCACTATAACAGTCTAGTGTAGAAATGGCCCAAGTCCTGCAAGGCCACTTCTCTGACCATTCAGTGAGTGTCTTTGGAGGATGAGAGAGGAAGGGAAGTAATTGGGTAAGCTGTGCCTGTCTCCTGTCCCCTGCAATTTGGACATGTGTGAGAAAAGTAGAGCAATGATAGCATTGTTGTTCCTCTGCTTGCCCCTCTCTTGAAAACTGCATGGGAACAAGAAGCCATCTGCACCGCCTAGTTTCTCCTTCTCTCTCTCATAGCAACATCCTCACAGAGCTTGGCTACTACAAGGGATGAGGCTGATGTAAGAGACTAGAGTTCCATTCAGAAGAGGACATATATGTGTGTAAAAAGTACATACGTCACTACCAGGATGGCAGTCTTTCTTTAAAACGACGCCACCATCCAACAAATTTCAGAGGATTTAATCTGCTGTGGCAAAAATAAAAAACTTACGAGGCTCAAAAAAAGTTTAATACACAAGGTATATAAGCAATAAAATATAACATAAAATCTAATATGATTCAACACAGCCGTAGAACAAAACCAAAGCATAATATAGGAGAGGACAACATCTCTGTAAAAGTCAAGAACCATGGAAAAGGAGAACAACAGAGTAAGCAAACTGGTTAGATGTAGGCTTGCTGATGGAAGACTGGACTGTAAAAGCACTCACCCATCAAAAGGTTCTTCATCAAATCTGAGAGGTTTTGAGTGGAATGCTGCCCTTAGCCTGGTACTTTTCAAAATTTCTATCAATTATTAAGTGATCAGATCAAATCAAAATTTCAGATGACGCAAAACTGTTAGAGGAATAGTAACATCTCAGAAGACAGGAATAAAGTTTTAAATAACCAGCAATGAAAAATGCAAAATTCTGCATTAACAAATGAAAATCAAATGCATGGGTACAGGACTCCTGCATTCTGAGCCTATTAATATTTCTGAACAGTTCTAAAGGCATTTAGGCTGGTCACATGTGCATGTGTACATTTCCATTAGTGATGTATATTGGGGGCGAGGTGTGCTGCTAAGGTTAGTTTTCCTTTTCTCCCTCTGCAGCACCTAAAGCCTCCCTCCCAACTAACCATGAAATCTCTGAAGGCCATCTGCATGGCCATTCCATGCCCTGTGGGGAGCGGGTAGCATCAGTGAAACGTATGGGTATGTCACTGTAGACAGATGTGAAATGATTACAGCAGCACTGTGACATCTGGAGGTTCGCCAGTAAATGTCGGTGCTGATGCAATCATTTTGCAGCTGACTGGAGGATGTAATTCTTCCTTCTTGAAGGAAATGAGTTATCTTAGCAATTTCCTTCCTACCATGAGAAACTTTTGGAGAAACACACAGATTTTGAAGTCTATTCTATTCACAATTCAGTACTTATGCTATGAAAAATTTGCACATGGATGTTTTGTGCAGAAAACAGCATTTTCTGTGCAGAAAATGGTATTTTTTCTTGATTTTAATATTAATAATAAATATATAGGACCCCCAATTCTCCCTAGGTTAAAAAAAAAGATTTGGGGCCAAAAATTTACCCGCTTCTATTCCTAGAGGAGTAGCAGTTTTATCTTAGAACAAGGGGCTGGACACCGATATCACAAACCAGAAACAGATTGAGGACAGAATCAGAAACAAACAGAGGAAAGGACCAAAATTCAAAATGACCTTAACAGATTGGAGAGCTGGGCCAAAGCTAACAAAATGAATTTCAACAGAGAGAAATGTAAAGTCCTGCACTTAGGCAGAAAAAATGGAATGCACAGCTATAGGATGGGGGAATGCATGGCTGGATAACAGTACATGTGAAAGGGATCTAAGAGTCTTGGTGGACCACAAGCTGAAGATGAGTCAGTAGTGTGATGCGGCAGCCAAGAAAGCCAGTGTGATTCTTGGTTGCATCAATAGGAGTATGGTGTCTAGATCAAGGGAGGTAATGGTACCACTCTATTCTGCATTGGTTAGGCCCCATTTGGAATACTGTGTCCAGTTCTGGGCACTTCATTTCACGAAGGATATTGACAAGCTGGAACGTATCCAGAGGAGGGCGACCAACATGGTGAAGGGACTGGAAGCCATGCCCTATGAGAAGCAGCTTAGGGAGCTGGGTATGTTTAGTCTGCAGAAGAGAAGGTTAAGAGGGGACATGATAGCCATGGTTAAATATTTGAAGAAATGTCATGTCGAGGAGGGAGCAGACTTGTTTTCCGCTGCTCCAGATACTAGGACAAGGAACAATGGATTCAAGCTGCAGAAAAGGAGATTCTACCTGAACCTCAGGAAGAACTTCCTGACAGTCCAAGCTGTCCAGCAGTGGAATATGCTGCCTCGGAGTGTGGTGGAGTCTCCTTCCTTGGAAGTTTTTAAGCAGAGTCTGAATGGCCATCTGTTGGGAGTGCTTTGATGTGTGTTCCTGCATGGGAGGGGGATGGATTGGATGGGCCCTGTGGTCTCTTCCAGCTCTATGTCCTATAATTTTTATGATTCAGACTTCTAGTCTCTTCAGTTTCTCCAAAAGGATTTCTGGGCTTGTGCAGCTTGCAATAGATATTCAGAGCCAAAAATTACCCACAATTTAGAATCTCCCCACAGATTTTAAATCTATTGAAATAAATACTGCCTGTATATTTATTATTAATATTGAAATGCAAGAAAAAAATTAACTGGTTTTGAGTTAATTGATGATACGATAGTGTTTGTGTGTATGCGCTGGAAAGAAGGAAAGTACACTTTGAAAGGGAGAGTCAATTTACCAAGTCGGAATACCTTTACAAAAGGGTCTGACTTCAAAAGGTTTCTGAAGCCATGAATTAGATTCCAGTCTGTATTTTCTATTAGAATAACATACACTCTAATTATCCAGATGTAATGCTCCACAACAGAGAGGAGTAGGTCACTGGAATCAAAGTATAGAACCATATAATCATAGAATAGAATCACAGGGTTGGAAGAGACCACAACAACCATTGAATCCAAGCCCCTGCCATGCAGGAACACACACTCAAAGCACCCCCAGGAACTGGGCATCCAGCCTCTATTTTAAAACCTTCCAAGAAGGTGACTCCACTGCACTTGGAGGAAGCATATTCCACCTTCGATCGGCTCTTACTGTCAGGAAGTTCTTCCTGATGTTTAGGTGAAAGCTCTTTTCCTGTGGTTTGAAACCATTGCTCCATGTCCTAGTCTCTGGAGCAGCAGAAAGCAAGCTTGCTCCATCTTCAACATGACATCTCTTTAAGTATTCAAACATGGCTATCATGTCACCCCTTAACCTTCTTTTCGTCAGGCTAAACATAGCACCTTAAGCTGCTCCTCATAATACTCAGTACTTCAGTAAGAAGTGACCGTGTAATGCTAGAATTCACAGTTCTGGAACAAGGCAAATAACAGTATCATCAAACATGAACCTTGGATTTCAGAAAAACTGATTTTAACAAATTCAAAGAAATCCTGGGTGGACATACTAAAGAAAAAAGACACTCAGTATGGGCAGGAGTTCTTGAAGAAGGAGTTGCAAAAAGAACAATTGCAAACAATCCCATGGAAGAAGAAAAATGGGAAACACCTGAAAAAGCCAAAGTGATTCCACAGTAAACTCAAGGAGGAAGAGAATAGAAAAAGAGTATGTATAAAGAATGGAAAGAAAGATGAATCACCAAGGAAGAATACAGGTGCTACAGTCCAAGCTTGCAAGAATAGTATAAAGAAAGCTAAAGCTCAGAATGACCTGAGACTTGTCTAGGCAAGAGCAAGCACAAAAAGGGTTTTTTCAGATACATTTGAGGCAAGAGAATGACCAAGGAAACAGTGGAGGCCTGTTCAGTAAAATGCTAACAGATCACAATGAAAAGGCAGAACTATACCTATTTTGCTTCATTTTTCTCCCCCTGCCCCACGAAAGAACTATGTACTTCTGTGCAGCAGCAGAAACTTTGGCAAGGCATCTGAATTTCAAATCAAGATTGATAGGGAGCTAGTCAGGAATCACCTAGCTAACCAAAATATGTTCAGATCTGCAGAGCCAGATGAACTGCATGTCAAAGTACTGAAGGTACTTGTTGATGTACACTTTGAACTACTTGCCATCATTTTTGAGAAATCTTGGAGGACATGTGAGGTGCTAGAAGACTGGAGATGGGGGGGGGGCAAAAA
Organism: Cyclura pinguis; assembly: GCA_030412105.1. Classification (NCBI taxonomy): domain Eukaryota; kingdom Metazoa; phylum Chordata; class Lepidosauria; order Squamata; family Iguanidae; genus Cyclura; species Cyclura pinguis. The sequence continues at coordinate 159,616,004 of CM059603.1, read as the reverse complement.
AGGGGGGGGCAAAAAATCTGGGAAACTACAGACCAGTTAACTTGACCAGATTATATAGGGTTCCATCTGCAAGGATCTTGATGACAATCCAGTGAACAGTAAGAGCCACCATGGGTTTGTCAAGAAGAAATCCTGCCAAACTGATCTTATATCCTTTTTCAATCAGGTTACTGGTACTTAGTTTACTAAAAGATGGGAATACAGAGGACATCATTTATCAGGATTTCAGAAGAGTATCCAATAAGATCCTCCATAACATTTTGATTAGCAAACATTAAATGTGGTATAGGTGGAAACTGTGTCAGATTGATCCATAATTGGTTGGAAAGAATCATTAGTGATGGGTGTGCTTCAAACTGGAAAGAGGTCTCAAGTGGAGTGTCTCAGGGTCCCGTCCTACGGCCATTACTCTTCAACATTTTTATCAGTGACCTGGATAATGGGGTGGAATGAATCCTTTATCAGGTTTGCAGATGACACAAAACTGGGAGGGGTGGTGAACACATTGGAAGACAAGAACTAGAAAATGGGGCAGAAATTAATGCAGTGAAATTCAGACAAATGGAGACAAATGCAAAATTCTACATTTAGGCCACTAAATGCACAGGTATAGGATGGGGAATGCATGGCTGAGCAGTACTACATGTGAAAAGGACATTGGTATTACTGTTGATCATAAGTTGACCATGAGCGAACAGTGTGATGGTGCAGCAAAGAAGAGAAATGCTAATTTAACCTGCTTTAACAGAACCGTAGTTTCCAAGTTGCGGAGTAATAATCCAAGTAATAATCTTACTATATTCTACATTGGTATGGCCTCATCTGAAGTACTGTGTTCAGCTCTGGGTGACTTGTTTTAAGAAAGATTTAGACAAGTTGGAACAGGTTCAGAAAAGGATGATAGCTGGTATGGAGAACAAAACATATAAGGAAAGGTTGAAGGAGCTGAGCATGTTCAGTTTAGTGAAGTGAAGAAGGGATGACAGACTACACATTAAATACCTCAATGGCTGTCACAAAGAGGTAGGAGCAGGCCTATTCTCTGCTGCTCCAGAGGGTAGAACCAGGTCTCATGGTTTATAGTTGCAGGACAGTAGATTTCAATTGAACATTAGAAAGAACTTCTTGACAGTAAGAGCAGTTCAGCAATGGAACCAATGGCCTAGAGGGGTTGTGGAGGGTCTCCTTCTCTGGACATCTTCATAAAGAGGGCTGGGAAACTACTTGCTGGGGATGCTTTAGCTGGAGATCCTGCACTAAGCAGGGTGTTGGACTCAGTGGCCCATGAGGCCCCTTCCAACTCCACAATTCTATAATATTTTCTAATTTTAACGAAGTACAGTACTAAAGTGCTGATACTGAAAAGTGCAGATATTAGACACTAGAGGGTAGTGGAGGACTGTGTACAGAAGAAGTTCTTACATTTATTCCCAGTGTCTGTGAAGTTAAAAACAGAATCATTGATGCCTAGAATGACACTGAAGTGCATTTCTTACCAGACCATATGTAGGCCATGTGGCATTCCAAACATTGTTGGACTGCAGCTCCCAGCACTCCTCACTGACTTAGCTGGCTAGGAATACTGGGACTTGTTGTCCATCAAAATCTGAGAAGTGCATGATTCTCATCCCTGACCTAGGCCTCTTCACCTTTATTTAAATTGAAAAAAGTTACTGAGTATAAAATAAATGATGATCAATGTAATATAGAATGACACCAAACAAACAAAACAAAACAAAGAACACCTCCTACAATCTAATATAGGGTCATATATACTAACAACAATCTAACATCTCCAACTATCAGTACCTATGTTGGCCAAAACTGGACTATTTATATATAAAATGGAAGTATCAGCACCTGCCATTTGAAAAAGTACAATATCCTTAGAAGGAAGGCTTTAAGAGGCCCCAGTGTGGTCCAAACCAACCCAATGAGGCTGAGCGTACACAGTGGCCATGGTAGGCTGAATAAATGTGTGGTGTCAAAAAGTAAGGGGAAGAGAAAGGAGTACTGTGAAAGAGGATATGGCTGACTGACTGAACAGCTTACATGAGCATTCCATACAGCAATATTTTGTTAAAGGTCCGACTTGTAACATCTCAATAACTTTAACAGTACTTAACAATAAAATAAAACTAAATAAAATAAAACATTTTCTCAGACTGGGATTTTAATTTTTTACTGATCTGCATCAAAGGCAGGAACCTATTGATTGGTATATAAGTGGTGAAAGCTGGTCAGTGAAAACAACTGACAGTATGTGCTATAAAGTTAACCCAATGTAATATGAAAGAGAGAAGTTTCTCTACTTCTTTGACACTCGCATACTAAGGCAGTCAGCTTATAACAGTGATCTGCAAGAAAGGTATTCTCATAATTGGCTGCTACATAAGCTACTACAATATAAAACTTTTCCAGTTCATATCTTCTCCTGATCTGTGAATTCACTGGGTGGCCTTATATAAACCATTTCTGGATTCTGTTCAGGCATTTAGAATCATAGAAAGAAAAGGCACAAAGAGGAGGAGTGCACTGCACAACTTTCTGAACAAGACAGATTCCTCTGTTCATGGTGGTTCTCTACACATTTTGAAACCTTGGAGTCCTTCCACAGGGGAGCTACTTCCTGTCCTGCATTACACATTTCCTCTATTTAGATTCTAAGTGCCTAAACAGAGCTGCTATCTCTCAACCATCATTTTCTAAAGGCCTGGTTATGACAATGCTAATGTACTCTGCAAGTTGTTGTGTAAGAATGACAGAGGATGAGAATTTTAAGGTGAGCACAAATGTTTGCATCTAACAAATATGTGAATTCATCCCAAAGTAACTGCTGAAAGCATTTCATGGCAAATATTGTGATGAGAGTTTCTTTTCATGCCGCTTTCTAAATACTGGCTAGCCAATAAACTGTAATGTATCATTCAGTAACCTGTGGAAAGATGGACTTTGCCTTAATGTTAGGCAATCCTGTTTCATAAGAAGAAGATAGGGGCCATTCTCTAAGGGCTTAGGGAGAGGGCTTTCCGAAGACTGCTACCCAAGGACTTTGATGTTGACATGTCAGGGATCAAATCTATGACCCTTGGCATGTAAAGCATGTACTCAATGACTTAGCTGCCCAAAATAACCAGAATTCAATGTCTCCAGCAAATTTCCCTAGGAGAATAGAGGCATCTCTCCTTCAAAATATGTTTTAAATTAGTGAAACAGTAGGGGGGTTTCTAGACTAGCATTTCTACACAGGTATTCTTTCCCCTTGACATTTTTGAAGCATCTGTTTAACTCACACCATTTCCATCAAGGCCTCCCTTAACCTCCAGCTAAACTAAAAAGTTTGTCTCACAGCAATTTGCTCCTATAATTTTGTATATAATTACAAGCTTCCAAACTATATCCTATTTACATAGACAATTTTATCACTTGAGAACTTCAGTGTGTTTGTGTGTGTGTGTGTGTGTGTGTGTGTGAGAGAGAGAGAGAGAGAGAGAGAGAGAGAGAGAGAGAGAGAGAGAGAGAGAGAGATGGACAGACAAAGAGGGTGAGAGGAAGAAATGGGGGAGTGTATATAACTGAAGCTTTTTGTAGTTGTATCTTAGAAATGCTTGCAACCAGGGGCAATTCACCTTTGTAGCTGCCTTCAAAAAGAATGAAGATGATAAAGATCATAAGGCTCCTTAGAGCACAAGAAATGCAGTCATCTGTTAGTAGAGGAGAAATGACAGCTCAAAGTCCAGAGCAGCTACTGTTCTGGATGCTAGTGCCATTTGTGCTCATTTGGTGCCACTGAGAGAACTGGGGTTCGAAGAGGGCATTCTCAGAATGTAGTAAATGACTGAACACATAAAGGGCAAAGCACTGCAGTGAAAAATGGAACCCGTTCCAATATTTTTAAACACGTCTGCATTATCTGAATCTTCTGAAACTTCTCATTAGGAAAGATCTAAGGTGATCAGCTACAAAATGTCGTCTGCACCTTAGAATTAAAATGTATTCATCTTGCTAGACACTGTAAATAGCTAAACGTGCACAAGAAAATTGAGAGCATTCTTGTAACGGGACTGAACCTCTGCTGTGGAGATGAGCAGGATTCATTGTCCCCAACATGTGATCATCTCTCAGAGCCATATGGCTGAAAATGCAGAAAGTGAAATTGTTTCCACTTACTTATCACATTTTTGACATCTGAACCAACAGCTATAATTAACTTCCAAGCCTCATACCAGGTTTCGCACATAAAAACAGGAGTACGCCTTCATGTGAGTGGGAGGAGAGGGGTGGCGTCTGACAGCCCAGCAGCATGGAGTGCTAAATGATGAAAATGTTCATAATTCAGACTGAAAAACACCACAGTTATGGATGCTGACAAATTTTGTTTGATCTGCATTTTAAACCAAACCAACCTAATTTACACTTTCCAAATAGTTTAGCATAGATCAGAGTACAGTTATTCTCTAAATTTTACAGTGTAACTTTCTGCTCAAAAATGTGTATGTTTGAGGGAAAAGGGATAAAAATGTGCATTTTAGGACAAATGCATAAAAGAAAAGTATTAATTTTAAATGGAATTTTCAGCGATTCAAGAAATATTCCTCAAAACAGTAGGGAGCAGATTTATGATAGAAAAAATGCAATACTAACATGCACTGAAAACAGAAGATTAACCCATTCTTAGACACACATAGAAAGTAGGATTATAAAAGAGCATATAGGCAGATAGATTTGCTTTCCATGGCGAGAAAACCTCCCATAAAAACAAATACATGAACTGCATCGTACTTCTACCATTTAGAGAATACTGGCCCCATCTTACAGCTGAGAAACACTGGGGCTTGGCATGTAAAAACTAGCCTAGGGTGAAATATCTGAAGGGCAGAAACTTGGGCTTTCAGTTTGTGCAGGGAGGGCAATCCAAGTAAGTTACATATCTACTCTGAGTAAATTACATGTGGAGACCACCTCCCACTTCAAGCCTTTGGTATACAGTCCTGCTTGCCTTTGTGTGCATGCACACACCTTCATGCTTACTGTCAACTTATGGCAACCTCATGAATTTCATAGGGTTTTCTTAAGCAAGGAATACTCAGAGGTGGGTTCGCCAGTTCCTTCCTCTGAAACAAGAGCACCTGTTACTCATTTGTGGTCTCCCATCCCAAGTACTAACCAGGGTTCACCCTGCTTGGTTTCCAAGATCAGACAGGATCTGATCCTTTTAGGGAATTTAGTCCTCTGAGCCAAATTGTTTTAGGTTGTCTTATTTTCTCAGAGAGTCCCTGCACAGTATGTTCACAGCCTTCCCTGGCAAGCCAGCTGGCTGAGTTATCATTTCCTCTTCACTGCACATGCTCAGTGTGCTCCCTGAAGCCAGTAGCAGTCTGGCAACAGGCAATGAGGTACAGTGTACCCTCAGATTGTGCTGCTCATCCCCATAGAGGGGCATAGTTAGCCTCCAGAGCTATTCAGATTTTTACCTCTACCTTTGGAAACGAGCAGCCCTGAGTATGGGGAAATTCTTCAGGATGCATTTTAAGGAGATTACCCCTCCAATTTTTTTTGACCCATTTTCTTAATTTGTTAGACACTCTCCATTAATGGTACACAAAAAAAAAAAAAGCAGTGGAAATTCAATAAGTTAATGCAACAAGTGAGAGCCAGCCTGGTGTAGTGGGTTGAGAGACCAGAGTTTGAATCCTGCTCAGCCATGGAAACCCACTGGGTTACCTTTGTCAAGCCACACTGTCTCCATCTCAAAGGAAGACAAAAATTCCTCTGAACAAATCTTGGCAGGAAAACCCCATGACAGATTTGCCTTAGGGTCGCCCTAAGTTGGAAATGCATTGAAAGGACACAATAATACAACTCAACAAGTAACAGGGACAGGTGGAACTGCGTCATGAGTAACAGCAGTGAGCCATAAAAGGACACATTGGAATCCAACAGCACCTTCAAGAATAACTGGGGAATAAGAAATTTCTGGCACAAGCTTTGTGGACGTAGTCCACTTCATCAAAGTTACTGTCCGCACTGTCCTCAAATGCTTATGCTAGAAATTTCTTTTCCCCAGTTAAGTCTCAAAAAAAATGCTACTGGAAGATTCTAACACAACCTTTGAAACTGATTTTTTTTTTTGGCATGAACTTTTATGGATACCAATTCACTTCTCCAAGAGCCCATTCACGCTATATAACTAGAGTCCTATTATTCCGCTTTTACGGCCATGGTCCCATCCTGTGGAATCCCGGAGTTTGCAGTTTGGTGAGGCACTGGAGTGCTCTGGCTCAGAATGCTGAATATCTTCCCTAAACTGCCAGTCCTAGGATTCCACTCCCAGGATGGACCCACTGCAGTTAAAGTGGAATAATAATGCTATAATTCTGTAGTGAAGAGCCAGCGTAGTATAGTGGTTTGAGTGGCTGGCTATGACCCCGAAGACTAGGATTCAACTACCCGCTCGTCTATGGAAAACCACTGGGTGACCTTGGGCACTTCACACAGCCCCAGGAAACCCCATGATAGGGTCACTTTAGGGTTGCCATAAGTTGGAAACAATTTGAAGGTGTATAACAACAAATTGTGTAGTGTGGATGGGGTCCAGATACACTGACAGTGTGATATTAAAGTCGTAAGCATTTAAGCACAGTTACCCAGTTGTGAGAGTAGAACCGAATGAAATGAGATACAGAACCATGCAAGTTGTGCCCCTGGCCATTAATCTTCTGAGTCGTATAACACGATGTAGGTCTTTCCAGCGGTTGGTATTTCTGTGTGAAAAGAGTAAGCCTGCTTAACAAGAAGTGAATATCCTTCCAGTCCAAGCCTCCTCCAAGGAGATTTCTTTCACTCTATGTGCAGTTGTGAGGACATGTATACTGCACCAAGAAGCCATTATCTCTTTTCATATTTCTACATATGGATTGGAATAGAAAAAATAATAATAATGGTGATGATGGTGGTGATGCAGCTCCCTGCTCATGATGAAGAGAATTTGATTCCTCAGGGCATCACAACTGTTATAGAATTAGTTTAACTTTAAAAGGTTTAACATACACATCTTCCCCTGAGCACCAGGTTGTCTCTGCAATGACACGAGAGCCAATAAAAATAGAAGAATAGCTCTGTGCCTTTGTGCATACTGGTGAAGTATTTGACCTTACATATTACTAAGGAATGACAGTGATTTAAGGTGGGCCATGTCTGAGGCACAGTTTACTGTTGCAAAGACTATACTCAAGCTGGTTGCCTTGGCAACATGCCTCAGCTGCACTGAAAATTAAAGGGAACACAAACCTTGGTACGATGGCAAAGAATTGCAAAGCAATCACTAAGTCAGGTTAAAAGAAAACTAAACCTACAGCAAATCAGTGTCACCCCTCCAAGACAATATTAGCTATCACTTTTATTTATCATGGTCCTTGTTATGAAACTGATGAAAAAGTAGTGTGATTTATAATCGCTCAAAGCAAGAGGCAAAACAACAACGGCATGGTACGGTAACGATTGCTCAAAAGTTTCCTGTTGCTCCCAGAAAACTATGCAGGTCACTTGAGGTTCTGTGAGGAGCCTAAACTACTGGGGGGAAAGGAATAAATTGGAACAGATCTGATTTCTCAGCAGCAGCTCTCCCTGCAGGGAATACTGCTTTCAAGGCTCACTACTGCACGGCATGGTTTTAAATAATGAGAGTAAATAAGAGTGATCAAAGTGAAGCCATGTTTTTAAACAACACGTCAATACTATTCAAAAGCCCTGTTACTTCATAACTCCCAGGAACCAAGGCTTAATTTCCTCTGAAAACACTCAGTTATAAACTAGAGCCACCAATAAATTCTTGCATTTCTTATTCATTTGCGGCATTACTGTTACTAGCTTCAAGGAATCAACTGAACAGTTTCAAACACAGCATAACACTGAATAACTGAATATTGATTTCAGTTATCTTGGAACTATTGCTTTGTGGTTGACAATATGAGGTTGGCGATGGTTGCTGCTGCAGCATACCTTTCAGCAGAAAAACAAAACCCCTATTTACTTCCACAGGACTTGAACTTGTTTTACTATGTAGTGGACAGCTGCTTTTAAATCAAAAATACTTTCCACTAGGGGCCAAAATAGACATATTCTTAACCTAAAACATTAAAATCTTTCTCCTAAAACAGTAAGTGCAATGAACTGTCTATTCTTACCTCTTTCCCAGAATATGCAATGTCTAAGTGTAGTTAATTGTTTCTAATACACCAGCTCTGATCACAGCCATGGCTTGTAGCCTCCAACTAGTCAGTATTATTATGCCAACACAGCCTTGGAGTCCACTGCCTCTTGGCTATTTAAAAGTGATCCTATGTTATGCAGTAAGTGGGAAATAAAGAAAAGGATCGTGTATTAACGGCTGACAATACAGTCCTCCCTTCACATTTGTGGGTTTGACCTTCATGAATTTGATTATTTGAAAGGCACGAGCTTGTCTCCCCCTGCCATTTTCTTCCTCCCATCCCTTGCATTCCTCACCCCAGGCTTGATAGGCTTCTGTTTAAAATGGATGTTTTTTCCTTTTGGGTGAGCAAAACCCCCTCCTACTACTGAAGGTGTGGCCTCTCTGCCATGTGGTTGCACATTCCACTGTGTATTGGCTGCTGACTGGTCAGGTGCTCCTTTCTCAAGATGACTGTCAGAAGTAATCAGAAGCCCAGAACTCCCCTCTTCTCTGTCTGAGGGGAAAGTACTAGTAAGCTTTTTAGCTTGTCTTTTTTCCTCCCCCCTCCCAATGCTGGGCCAGAGGCAAATGAAAGGGAAGGAGGAAAGCTCTAGAGGGGAATGGGAGGGGGAGTGTGGGGGGGAGTTATTCACGGTTTTTCACTTTTGCAAGGGTTCTGTGCCCCGAACCCTCATGCATGTGGATGGGCTACTGTATAATTTACTCACTATGGCATTACTTTGCCATGGTGGTGGAACTATGCTCCTGTGAAGGAAGAGACCATACTGATGGTAGCAGTGCTCCTGGTAGGGTCTCTCATGTCAGATAGGCTTTTGCTGAGGAGTTAGACTAAATGTGCCAAACAGCTACTGGGCAGCAGCTGCAGTGGAAGGTGATACTGGCAGAGGACCTCTCAGAGACTACAGTGTCACCACAGCTAACACTTGTTAGTTTTGTGCGGAAGGAGGCATGACAAACTCCTTTTGGATGTCCTTTGCCATGAAAACCCTATGATGAGACAATCCAAGATGAAACAAGACATGTTGCTAGAATATAACACTCCCAGGTTGGAGGGAACTTAACAAGCTGGTGGTGTACAGCAGAGGACAACTATGAGTAGTGCTTGTGGCTAATGATGCAGCTGGACTCATGCTGGGGAGAAAAAAAACATTCAGCTGTTGATGTGCTCAGAGGTGAAAGGAAAGCCCAAAGTTGCACAACACGTATTATAGGGACATGAGATATGAGACACATGAATCAGACAAAGTAAAACAAGAAATGGAATGTATAAGCATTGCAATACATGAAGTAAGTGAGGGACATTTTGAGTCAGATAATAACATTGTGTTTTACTCAGGAAATGAAAATCTAAGAAAAATGAAGTGGCATTAATAGTGAGGAGAGATGTAACTAAAGCAGTCAAAGTATATAATGCAAAGTCTGACTGAATCATGTCAATAAGACTTCAGGGAAAACCCATCAATATAACCATAATCCAAGTTTATGCTCCAGCTGTAGGGCACAAAAAGAAACTGAAAGTTTCTATGATAGCATCTAGGAGGAAATTGATCACACACCAAAATAGGACTTGTTAACCATAGCAAATTGGAATGCAAAAGTAGAAAACAGCAGAATCAAAGGAAAATTTGGCCTAAGATCAAGAAACAGAGCAGAAGAGCAGTTGATTGAATTTTGCAAAGCCAACAGTTTCTTCACCATAAACATATTCTTCCAGAAATCAAAGATGTAAATGTATATATGGATATCACTGGATACCCAATACATAAATCACATAGACTATGTAATTGGAGGCAGAAGATGGGGAGGTTACATCCTCTCTGCAAAAACAAGACCAGGAGCAGATTGCGACACAGACCATGAATTGGTAATATCAAAAATTAGATTAAAGCTGAAGAACACTAAACCAAACACCATGCCAAACTGCAACCTGAAGAATATCCTTGTAGAATATAAACACAATGTATAAAATAGATTTACACCATTAAACCTAATGGAATAGGAACCAAAAGTACCTGGGACTGAAGCCAAGGACGTTGTCAAGGAGGGATGCAGAAAAGCACTATCTGCAGCCAAAAAGGAAGAGAAACCTCACTGCATGACAGATAAAACTCTTCAAGCAGTTAAGGATAGATGAGATGCATAACGGGACAAATCAGGTCAGAACCCTTAATGCAACTGTTCAATGACTTGTGCACAGGGACAAAGAAAAGTTCTATAACAATCAATGCAGAGAAATAGAAGATGACAATAAAGAAGGACAAATAAGACATCTCTTCCACAAGATCAGAGAAACAAAAGGGAAATTTAAACCAAGAGTGGGGATACTCTACAATCAATGGAAGAACACATTATATGACCAAGCAGCAATAAAAAGATGATGGAAAAAATCCACTGAATAACTATATAAAAGATATGAAAGGATGACATAAATAAGAACAACTTGAAGATGAAGTTATAATTTTAGAAAGTGAAGTGGAAGTGGCTCTCATGATAGTTGGGACAAATAAAACCACCAGGAACAGACTGCATACCAATAGATCTGTTTCAAGCTAAAGATACAGAATCTACTCTAGTTCTAACTGAAATCTGTCAACAAATATGGAAAACAAAATAATGACCTTATAGATTGGAAATCCTCAATATACATTCCAGTCCCCAAGCAAGGGGACACCAGGGACTGCAGTAACCACGGAACCACTGCATTAATCTCCCATGCAAGCAAAGTGATGCTCAATTTTCTACAACAAAGACTTTTACCGTATATGGAATGAGAAATGCCAGGTGTCCAAGTTCAGTTCAGGAAAGGAAGAGACACTATAGATCATACTGCAAACTCATGTTAGATAATGGAGTGCAACAAAGAATTTCAGGAAAAAAATAGCCTGTGCTTTATAGATTATAGTGAAGCCTTTGTGCAAATCATAAAAAGCTTTGGATCACGCTTTAAGAAATGAGTGTGGCATAACATGTGATTGTCCTGATGTCCAAAAAAGAGGCTATTGTCCGGACAGAACATACAGAAATGGAATAGTTTCCAACTGGCAAGTGGGCCAGGCAAGGCTGCATTTTATCACCCTTTCTATTTAACTTATACACTGAATGTATCATACATAAAGTGGGATTAGACATGAAGGAAGGAGATATGAACACTAGAGAAAGGAACATTAACAATATCAGATATGCAGATGATACCGCATTGCTGTTGGAAAATAACAAACACTTGGGAAAATAACTGCAGAAAGTCAAAGCAGAAAGGGCAAAAGGCAGGCTTACAGCCAATCATTAAGAAAATAACAACCACAAATCATTTACATAACTTTAAAAGAGATGATGAAGATATTGAAATAGTTCAAGATTTTCCATACCTTGGCTTAGTCATTAACCAAAACAGAGACTGCAGTCAAGAAATCAGCAGAAGACTAGTAACTGGAAGGACAGCTATGAAGGAACTAGACAAAATCCTGAAGTGTAAAGATACATCATGAATGCTAAAGTCAGAACTGTCCATACCGTCGTATTCCCAATTTTTATGTATGGTTCTTCCAGACAGTGAAGAAAGCTGATGGGAAGTAAATAAACTTATCTGTGATGTGGTGCTGGAGAAGAGCTCTCTGGATACCATGGAATGCTAAAAAGACAAATGAATGGGTCCCAGACCAAATCAACCCTGAATTCTCCCTAAAAGCCAAGATGACTAAAGTGAGACTGTTGCACTTTGGACATACCATGAGAAGACATGACTCACTAGAAAAGAAAATAATGCTTAGTAAGGCAGGAGACAGTAGGCAAATAGGAAGACTGCATTACAGATGGATAGCCTTAATCAAGGAAGACACATCTCCGAATTTGCAAGACCTGAGCAAGGTGACTGATGAAAAGAGTGATGTGGAAATCTCTCAATCATAGAGTCACCATAGTCAAAATCGACTTGATGACAGCTAACAAAAACTGTAACATTAACTGTAAATTATTTTTCACACATTTTTTACAAATGTAAATTATTTTTTACAAAGCACATGAACCAGAAAACAGAACCTTTTTATGTGTGACTTGAGGCTCATTCACACTACACAATGCACTACTGTTCCATTTTAATTGCTATGGTTCTATCCTATGGTATCCTAGAACCTGAACTTTATAGTTTGGTGAGTTTGGCTGAGAATTGTAAATGACCCTTCCCCTGCAAACTGCCTATCCTGGGATCCGATAGGATGGAATCATGGCAGTTAAACTGGAATAAAAGCACTATATACTGTTATGTAAAAGGCCACCAGCTCAGAATGTTACGTTTGATAAATAATTTGTTAATGGTAACTGCAGGGAACTGGGAGATTAATTTGTTGTCACTAAGAAAAAATAACTGAATTCATTTAATTCATTGAGCTGATGGGCCTTTCCACACGACACTTTTATAGTGCTATTATTCCACTTTCAACATCCTGTGGAATTCTGGAGTTTGTAATTTACCGAGGCCAAAGAGCTCTCTGGCTGAGAATTCTAAATGTCGCTCCCTAAACTGCAAACCCCAGGATTCCATAGGATATTGAAAGTGGAATAATAGAACTAAAACAGTGTCATGCAGAAAGGCCCAATGTTAATTAGTGATTTGAACCACTGGTTTTCAGAGCAGACCCTGAGATTTATGAAGAATGGCACTGAGATGGCTACCATTGATTTCTAAGGGCGCATTTTATTATCGGCACCTTCAGAAGTTGTCTTTGCATGTTAAAATTGTATTCTCCTTGCCAGAACTTTTCCTTTATTTGGTTATTCTCACCTTTGCAACGTTATCTTTCTGGTCTTCTGGCACTTGGTTTTTATTTATCACTTTTAACCCTCATTTACATCTATTGTCTTTATTTATTTATTTAGGATGTGGTGTTACCAAGAAGCCAGTGCCAAGATGCCCAACTGCCCTATCTATCAACTTCACTGCAGAACCCATTGTTTGTTCTGATATCCACTTAGTACTTCTGGATACACTTCAAATAAAATAAGAATACTGGAATGTATTTGAAAGAAACTAACACAGAGTGAAATGTCTTTAAATAAACATTACCAAAGAATTAAATATGAAAAGTAGTTTGAAAGCAGTCCTACCAAGAGGCTTTGGGGAAATCTTTCTTTGAAGATATACTGCTGCATTTATGCACATTTTAATTCTTTCATCCATTCCATATGGATCATAGGAACATGTTGATTGTCTGTGTTTTTAAACTCCTTCATGTTTCAAAAACTGGATTAAATATAAATAAAATGCAGCTTTTAACAGTATCAAAATTCAATCCTTTAAAGTATAGAAGTTTTCCCTCAGGGGTGTTGAGATATGCTGAGATGGACGGAGGTCAACAAGAAAACACTAAAACAAGTTGATTGTACAACTTCAGTTCTCTGCACAGCTTGGCAAAGGAATATTCTAAACAGCCAACTAATACATTTTCAAACACAGTAAAGGAAGGCACATGAAAAGATTATTGTAAAGCCTTTAATAAAGATTAAATAAAGATTGGAGAAGAGAATATGGTACAAAAGTTCCATTCTTCAAACCATCTTGCCCATCCACTGCTGTCATTTGCACTGTTGCACAAAGCATGGAAAGCTCCTTTCTGGACCAAACCTTCCAGAATCCCACATATTGGTTGAGCTAAAGTCCAAAAAGTAATTTTTCCAATTTCTGTTGCTTTCTCTTGGCATAAGGTTCCCAGGTAAAATAAGGCACAGGGTTCACACATGCTGAAATTCTCTCTGTTGTGCAACTGTCGAAGGGACAGGAGTCCTGTTCCTTATTTCACCTGGTAATCTTGTCTTGGCCTCTGACACATGAAACACGTTCTTGCTAGGCTGTTGAATTCCTGGTCCCCACAGGCCCCAACAGCTTTCTTATTTCTCGGCGGTATTTGGTATGTCTCGTGCTCTTTTTCTACATTTTTAGACAGATTTAAATGCCATTCTATGACCATGACTGCTGAATCTATATTTTTACTGAGTTTTAACTGACTTATAATCGTTTTGCTGTTTTCACATATACTTTGTGAAGTTACTGAAGAAGGCCTTATGCGGAATAAAAGAAAAATATGCTAATCAATTAATAAAATAAAAAGGGGACCTTTTGTCACATGCAGTTCCTTAAAAGAAAAACCTCGTAAACCATGTATGTGCATACAAGATCCAAAGTGAAAACCCCTGCTAGTGCAACTGTGTTGGATTTCACCATTGTACCAGTGGCAACACAGGACTGTATGTACATGAGGTGTCTTAGGCAATCATACATGCAAAGAAAAACTTGCACTAACTCTAGAAATTCCTTTCCAATACAATGAAGCTATTTCATTCATGCTTCAGTGCTTATCCAATGTGGTACATTTCATTCAATAGATAGTAAGAGGTTGGTTGGCAAAGGCCTATTAAATGCAACAGCGTAATGCTGATTCAAATAACGGCTGAACTGTTTGACACTCTGACCAAGACACAACTCATGTTTAATGGTTATGATGTATGGATTTACCTGATAATGAGCTGGTGTCTTCAGCTTTGTTGAAACTAAATGAGACAGCCATGTGTTTTGCGTCTGAGACATAACCACACAGAATTTACATTTTTTTTCATCCATCAGTCATGCTAAAATAATTTCCTTTTAATGGGAAGCCTGTTTCCTGTGATAACAATGAAGGCAGACTGTGTTTGATAACAATCTGAGCTTAGGTTCAATGTAATTACTGGCTACAAGAGACCAGCACTGGGAATGTTACAAGAATGTTACAATAAAGTCAATTACAATGGAAAGAAACTTCAATCATCTTGTATACGTACTGGCTATCATAGGCTGCAGGTAAAAGGGTATGCAGTATTTCACCTTTCATATTCTGCTGAGAAAAAGGGGCTAGTGACTGTTGTAATCTCTGCTCTGTATTCCAGCAATGGGACTTCAGTGAAGAATTTGTCTTTTCAGAGATTTTAACAGACAGATATTTATAGGCCTCAAGTCTGAAGAATATTTTGAAGTATGTACCACCCATGAGTCTAATCCTGGGGAGGTTTTACTCAGATAAATAGAAACCAAGCAGAATCCAGATGTAAGAGTTTGTTACATCTAAAAAACTTGACCCAGCAAGCCTGATCCAGCTTTCCTAAACACAAAACTATGGCCATTTCCACATTATGTTGCTATCCCATAACGTCAGTGGGTTGTTTCTGGTCCAGGAGTCATGCTACTGCATGACGTCATTGCTATTCAACTGCTATCCCGTCCCCAAGCATTGCAAAACCACCTTATACTATTTCCAGAAAAAAATCTGTTAAGAGCCTCCTTTAGTGCTTCAGTCCCATCAGCTGGCTCAGTGCAGTACAGTGCTTGATAGTGCTTCCTGTCCTCCGAGATCCAGGAGTGGGCAGGGTGCGGGTGTGCCCAGCTTGTCCCTCCTTTAGCGACTCCCATGGCATTGTAACTTTGAAATCTATCACCTCTCTGTGTTTATTTTAAATTTCTCCTTTGAGTTAAAACTTTTTTTAAATACATTTTTTAGCATTATAGCTCAAAAGTGCAATAGTGTACTGGCATGTCATGCCATTGTAACACTGCTGCGCTAGTACAGCTTCCAAAACAAACAAAAAACAAAAACCCCTTGACCCCTGACAAAGGAGACTATAGTGCAGAAGGCGCACCGGTGGCAACACTACTACTCATCTGCCTAAGGTGGAAGAGTAAGGAAGACAGCATTTCTAACCTACTACCATTGTGCGAATGGCAATGCTGGGATTGTAACAGAAGAACACTCTAATGGGGTATTTGGTCTATTTGGTCTCTTAAAATTGCCTGCAGGAATCCTATGTGATTTTTCAGTCAACACAGATTTGCATACACTTAACTACATAGCAGAGGTGCTAAGAAATCCTGTTAGTGAATTGTGAAGATGCATAACAGGACACCAGAAAGAATGTCTGATGCAATGAGTGCTGGTTCCACTGTGCATCACTCCCACTGTTCATCACTCCCTTTGCCAGCTCTGCTATATAGTTGGGTAACAGCAGCCTTCTGCTGGATATGGACCTTGTTGACAGTTCTAATTCCCACATACACAAGTCTGCTTAAGAAAATGCAACCCTCATACAGAATTACAATTGTTTAATTTGGTTACTACTAATTTAGGCCTAATTGATTTCTAAAGGACTTAGAAGCAACAGAACTTTTCTGAATTGTGGCCAGTGTCTTCTAGAGGCTCTGCTTCTCAGCAGAGCAGATCTTGCAGTAGATAAGAGTCTTTCGTGCTACACGTTCCAATTCAACTATCATAGTCAAAGCACTGAGCAGTAATGAAAAGCTGTAAAGTTATTTATTATATTTACATGGCATTTTTCAGCCATGAATGGCTCCCAGAGGAGCTTAATCTTGAACTCCAAAGGCTGCAAAACAATTAGGGATATCTTGCTGTGCACATGGTACCTTCTTCAGTTTGCAAGTAGCTTATGATACAGTCCAGGTTCCAAACTCTTACCACCAAAGAAGAAGGAGAAAAGAACCTGCAGACGCTGGTGTATGTTTGTCCAACACTTCATTATAAAAGGCACATATACAAGTGAGAGAAAGCAAGAGGAGCAAATGTTGCTTAAGGTTCCGGAACTTTTTGCTGTAGTTCACAGGGATATTTTTTAAATATCCAAATTATGTTCTTATTATCCTAGACTATTAGGTGGCAATCCCACACTCCTATTTTTTAAAATTCTGAGATATATTGGATCAAGAAATTTGTGAGGGGTATGTGTGCATCTATCATTTTGTTTTATTCTTTTTTTTCCTTTGCCATTGCTCCAATGATATGCATTGTGACAAAAGCTGCAGCGTTTTGACACTATATGACACTGTATGATTTGAAGATAGAGAGAGAGGGACAGGTAAATTCTGTATTTCTCATACTCTTCCTCCTATTTCTCTCTCTCTCTCTCTCTCTCTCTCTCTCTCTCTTAAAAAGATCAGTCTCAGAATCATCGTGCATCAATGCACTAATGAAATAGCACTTTTTGCACAGAAACCATGCCCCCAGTCTATTTTTTTAAAGCTTATAGTAAAGATCCAATAAATCAGTATGTCCAAAGGGGGGGAAAAAACAGCCTCCAAAAGTAATAGAAAAGACCCCACTGATAGGGAACATGCAGACACAGAGGTGACAGTCAGCAATACCTGGCAAAAACAAAGAAGTTATACTCTTACAGCTCACACTTCCACTCTGGACAAGTCTAGTATCTGGTCAAGAACAGCGACCATTTTAGTGAAGATTGTGGTAAATGAATTGTTTCAGTTAATGAATTACCTAGTTGAACTGATCAGAATAGTCAGAATAGAATAGTAAATAAAATGCCCCAAACAGAAATACTGATCTATTACTTTTAATATTTTGATGACAAAAAGAGATTTTGTAGCTTTCAGACTCTTATTAGCAACTGAAATCAAATCTCTGAATGTTCACATCTTATTATTTAAAAAAACTATTTATTCATATTAGAATATACACCCCACCCCAATTATTTAGATTCTACTTTGGAAATAGTGTATCTTCCAGAAAGGAGAAAAAGAAATACCTAGCTGGTTAAGACTGCAAGGCAAATAGCAAAGTCATTCATTTTCTGGCTTTATAGGCCACAAAATGGGTGATTAGTATTATTGAACAAGTCAGGGAATATTTATTGGCAAATATATTATAAGAAGGAGAGGAAGGCGGGAGAAGCTTGCAACCATTTAGGGGGAAAATCCTCTCCAAGTAAAATCCTTTATTAATTATGCATACATGGTTCAAATACTAATAATTCATCCAACTTCTCCCCTTTCCCTTCTGCAACCCTCATGAACCTTGGAAGTGGAGAGAGGATTATCCACAGGTAGATGGTACCATTCATTTGCATTGCCCTCATGACTGACAACAGCGTTGTATTGATAACTGCAAGCATAGTTGTTTTTTTTTTAAGTATGGTTTTGCAATCCATATTGCCATTTGCAAGCACTTCTTTCTGTTTTTGGTTAGAAAAACTTTCAGCGTGAGCTAAGAATAAAGTTCTACAATCAGTTCTCTCATGGGATGAATGAATGGGGATCTTTTTGGGAAGGAAGATGTAAGGAACCTAGTTGATAAACAGGAAAGCCAGCTCATGTCAGATCCTTCTCGTTGCTGTACAAAAATAAAGCTATAATATTACACTCTATGTAGTTAGGGGACGTCGCTTTGAAAGTTGACACAGGCCAGACTAGGCAACTGTGGGGGTGGGCGGCCATTCCCTCCCAGACTCCTTGCAGGCCATACACCCTCACACAAGATGGCCAAATAGCTTCATTTTCCCATGCAGTCTCTCTCAAAAAGGTGATAAGAAATGATGTGACTCTCTCAAAACAAGAAGTGATGTTGTGCCACATCTTGTCACCATTTTGAAAGGATTTGGGGGTGCTTGGGGGAATGGAGTGTGGGTATTTTTACATATTTCCAAATATTTGGGGGATACTTCATTGTGATTTGGGGCCAAAAATTACTCCAAAATCTCATTTATTTTTTTAAAAAAGGGATGTTGGAGGTTTGACGGACTGTTGGGGGCTTCACAGGCTATAAAGTGCGCTCTACAGGCTACATGTAGATCATGGGCCACAATCTGTTTATTTGGCATAGTCTACTTCAATGTTTTTCAGTTACTCTTTCATCCCAGAGGTGAGGTGCTCTACTTGACTGAAAAAAAGCAACATGGATCAATGAAGGAGGCTTGCCCAAGAAATAAAATAAAACCAGATTTTCCCAGTCTCATTTAAAAGCTGCATCTCACAGTCAACAGGTTGCTGTCATTTCCTGTAAGGATCAGTAGTACTTAGGGTGTGACTTCCTAAGAATGTCTTTCTTGAGCAAAGTTCTACCACTTCTGCTTCTGAAGACATGTTTGTAAATCTATTGACAAAATGCCTAGTGAAATCTCAGAAGGTACAAGAAAAGTTGCTGAGTAAGATTTCCAGTAGTCAAAGTGAGCAGATTCATTCCCCCCACCTCTCTCTCTCTCTATATATATTGTACACACACACACACACATTTATATTCAGCAGTACAGCTAGATAGACAGGTACAGGTAGGTAGGTAGACAGACAGACAGAGAGATAGATGTAGATCCTTCCCCTTTCTATGTATACTAAAAGTAATTACTGTATAAAAAAATAAAAGGGGAAAAATACAAATGTTTGCAAAAATGCTGCTTTTTTGTGCTCAGAATTTGGTTCCTCATGGTGCTAAATTTTGTACAAAGTACAAACAGGTCTGATATCATGCACAGGATCTCTAGAATTTCAAAAGACTGCACACACATATATTATGGACAGGGAAAAACTAGGGTCAGGAGTAGAGTTAGGCTTTTCTGCACTACACTGTTAATAGTGCTATTATTCCACTTTCAACATCCTACGGAATCCTGGGGTTTGCAGTTTAGGCAGAGAGCTCTTTGTAAGAGAGTTTGTAAACTACAAACCAAGAATTCCACAGGATGTTGAAATAACAGCACTATAAAAGTGTGATGTGGAAAGGCCCTATGTTAATTTCCATAACCAAAAGGAAGCAGCATCTAATTTTCTCTGAGCAGGAGGAAGCATCATGAAAGAGAGAAGCTACATTTCAAATAGATCTAATCCTCCTTCTAGCAGATTGTGTACAACATACCCTCCAAAATTTCACAGATGAAAATCAGTACACATGTAGCCAAGCAACATCAGAGTGTGATGAAGATGGCAAAAGTATTAATGAGGTACAATACAGAAGCTAGGAGAGGTGGGAGCAGTTTGCTTTTGCTTCAATCTACTGGGAAGGGCAAGATTTTTCCTCTTCCTCTCTTCCTCCCCTGCTGGGTTAATCAAATGCAAACTATTTTTGCAATTTGAACTCTACCCACAGCAACTGAAGTAAGCTGAGGACAAAGGGAGAAAATGAGAGATTGACACTTACTGGGAATGATCATTCTAGGAAGGCTGGAGGAGCAATCCATGACAGAATGGGTTAACCCCACGAACCAGCTGGTCCAGGCAACAGACTAAAATTCCAAACAGTTAATACTGCTACTTTTCCTAACCTCCCTCAGTTTAATTAAATAGCCTTGCCTGTACTAATATTCCAGAACTTTATTACCTAGCAGCCAGGGAGGGTGTGGATTGCTCCTCCAGCCTTCCTAGAATGATCATTCCCAGTAAATGTCAATCTCTCATTCTCAGGAAGGCTTCTGGAGCAATCCACAATAGAATGGGATATATCCAAACTTCATAAGTTACTAGTGAGATTGGCTGCTACCTCCCTGGTTCACCACTTGCAGCACTGATGTACCAAACTCTGCCTGCCTAGCAGCAAACCAATCCAACTTATAATGCTTGCTAAAGCTATTTGATTCCTTCCAACCACCTGCCTTGCAGTCATCTTCTAATGACACCGTCACTCTATATGCCATTGTAGATGACATTGACCTCGTGGAATGGGTCCACACTTGATGTGGTCTCAGAATATTTGCAAAGTCATAGCAGCAATAAATACATGATTTTATCCACCTCCAGACTGTTGAAGAAGACAGCTTCCTTCCCATCTTTCCTTGGCAAAAAGAAACAAACAATGCTTCTGTAGACCTTAGTCTCTTTGTTCTGTTTATGTAAACTTTCAGAGCTATCCTTACATCTAAAGAATGTAACTTTATTTCCAACAGAATAGATGGTTCTGGACAGAAAGATGGAAGAGAAATCATTGGCAAAACCAGACCAGAAGATACACATTTGGGCGTGAAGGAAGGATCGACAGTTAAGACAACTGCATCCTTTTCAAACCTACATAAATTTGGATTAACTGACAATGCCCCAAGCTCTGATACCCTCATTGCTCAGGTAATCGCTACAAAGAACAACACCTTAAATGTCAGAAGCTTGAGAGACGCCTCTCTCAAAGGCTCAAATGGTGGTAAGGTTAGCCTATCCAGAACCAAACAGCAGTCCCAGGATGGAAACCTATGGATAGTAGGTGGTGCTTGCACAGACACTCCTCTTAGAAAATGCTTCACATGTAAATCTGCTGACAAAGGCTTCCCATCAGTAGACAACATAGCTGATAAAGCTGCCACTTGCCTTTTTAATGTATTTGGTTGCAAACCTTTATCTAGACCCCTTTGTAGAAATAGGAGTATCTCAGATATTTTCACTGTGTTGATGTTTATTGAATTTTCTGAGCACCATTTTTTAAACACTTCCCAGGGGAACTCATGCATTTTTTTATTCGAACTTCTTCTGCAAGCTAACATTGTCTTAATCACTGACTTTTCAAAACCTTTTTCCATCAAACCATGCCGCTCAATCTCCATGCGGTTAGTTTCAGCCATTGAAGATTTGGATTACGTATTGGCCTTTGCGTCAGTAGATCTGGTCTGACTCACCATGGTTGCTCCATCAACATATTCAGTAACTGTCAGAACCGTGGCTTTCATGGCCAATACAGAGCTATCAACACTACTTCTGCTTTCCACTGCTTTACTCTTTGTAACACTTTTTGCATAATTGATAGAGATTGAAAAAGGTACAGAAAACCCTCTGGCCAATCTGACCTTAGAGCATCCTGACTCTTGGCACCTGAACTTCCATCTAAAGAAAAATATCTTGACAACTTGTAGTTTTTTGCTGAAGCGAACAGATCCACTGAAGAGCCACCATATTTTCCTTGTAATTTGTCTAATACTTCCTGATGTAAATTCCATTCCCCTGGAGAAATGTCGTGGCTGCTCAAATAATCTGCTCTCAAATTTAGCGTTCCCTTGAGATGAATTGCCACCAGAGATCTCAAGTTTGATTCTGCCCATGCTAGAACCTTGGTAGCCTCCAATATTAATTGATGGGATCTCATTCCTCCCTGATCGTTTAGAAAAGCCTGTCTGTAATATCAGAACATTTTTGTCCCTTAACAAGTCCACAAACTGTAATAAAGTTAGTCTGACTCTCTTCAGCTCTAGCATGTTTATACTGAGACTCTTCTCTGTCTGAGACCACTTTACCTGTGCTGTCTTCTCCAAACAATGTGCTCCCCATCTGTATAGACTTGCATCTGTTGTGATGGTAATTTTGTCTAGTTGTACAAATGATATATTCCTTTCTTTAAATTCTGTGTCCTTAACCACCATTTCAGTTCTTTCCTCACCGCTTTTGAAACTGTTAGCCTTATGTTCCTTTTTCTGAAGACATGAGCTTGCCAAGGTGGTAGAAACAGTTGAAGAGGTATCATGTGAAACCTGACCCAGGACACAAGATGAATGGTTGCAACCCCAAAACTCTGGCCAAAGTCATTATGTTCACTGTTCTTAGAGAAATTATTCTTGAAACTTCTCTCTGTAGTTTCACTGATCTTTCCTTTGAAAGAAAAACACAACCTATCTTTGTATCTATTTCCACATCTAAGTGTAAGATCATCTGCACTGGCTTCAGCTTACTCTTCTTGAAATTTATTAGGAATCCCAACTCCTGAATAGTTACCCTGAGATCCTGTTCCAAGCTCTCTGCCCTCAGCAGTATGTCATCCAGATATGGAAATAAATGAATTCCCTGCTGACACAGAGAAGCAATCACTGGAGCCAGCACTTTTGTGAATACTCTGGGAGCACAGGCAAGGCCGAATGGAAGTGCCTTGAATTGGTAGTGACCGTTGCCGAAATGGAATCAGAAACTTTCTGCACATCATAGACCTAGGAATATGTAGATAAGCTTCTTGCAAGTCTAGAGATGGCAAATAATCCTTCAGCTCTAGATTCTGCAGAATGGACTGAAGGATTTCCATCTTGAATTCTCTGAACAAACTTGTTCAAATATTTCAGGTCTAGCACAGGATGGTATCCACCACTGTGCTTCTCTGCTATGAAGAAAATTGAATATATTCCCTGATACCCCTCTTTTAAAGGCACTGGTTCTATTGCACCTATCTCTAGAAGATGTTTAATCTTGTTCTGAACAATCTGCCTTTTTTTCTTGTCCCTTGGCACCCATGAAGGTAGATATCTTCCCTTTGGTCGCCTTGCAAATACAATTTGATAACCATTTTGCACCACTTCTAACACCCATTTGTCCATAGTGATGTTGTCCCAGAGATGACCAAAGTGAAGTAACCTTCCCCCCACCAGAATGCCATCGGAGTCAGAACTGTTGTTTGGTACCCTATTTGATTGACTAGAGGTTCACTTTGATTGCTGTCTAAACTGCACTCTGCTTTTGTTCCATTGGTCCCTGAAGCTGCAATAATCTTGCTGCCTTTGAAATGTTTTACCACTCCGAAAGGAATAATTGTCATTTCTGAATCTATGTCTGTCTTGTCTCTTCCTCTGTAGTGAAGGGAGAACCTGTCTTTTATCCTTTCCCTCTGCTAACACTTTTTTCAAAGCCTCCTCTTCAAATAATAATTTGCCTTGAAAAGGAGTATTAGGTAAATTAGCTCTGGATTTTGCATCCACTTCCCAATGCTTTAGCCACAAAGCTCTACGACCCACTGTTGTGAATGCCACTGAATGAGCTGCAAAAGCCACAGCATCATAGGTTGCATCAGCCACATATTTGAGAACTTGCTCTAGTTTAATAAGGACTTTCTGGACTGTACAAGCTGAGATATCATCTGCACCTAAAATCTCTTGCACCCATAAGAGGCCTGCCCTAGCAAACATTGATCCAGTGACTGAGGCCCTGATAGCCACAGCCAAAGCCTCATGAGAGCATCTTAAGGCAGAATCAATTCTCTTATCAACTGGGTCTTTTAGGAAGGTATCTCCCTCTGTCGGGACCACAGCATTTGATACCAAGCCAGAAACTGGGGCATCCACCAATGGGGTTGCTAACAATTCCATTGCTTTGTTGTCCAATGAGTATAATAGCCTACTACAATTTTTAAATTTCTTAGAAGAAGAAGTTTCCTTCCATTCAGCCTGAATAAGATCTAAAAATAATTCTTGCATAGGGATAACACTAGACCCAACCTGCTTACTTCAAACTATGGAAGCTATTGACTTGGTTGCATTACTGTCTTTCAAATTTCCATCCAATCTAGTCCAAGAGTAATCAACACCTTCCTAAGCAATGATTTAAAGGATTCTGACAGAAGTAGTCTGATTTTAATATCTTCCTGTTCATTTTCCTCTTCCTCAAAAAATGATTCCTCTGATTTAGCGTCATTACTTTCTTGACCCTCTGTATCATCAGACTCTGACTGTATTTCCTGAGTCTCATCAATCTTGAAGCCTCAGATAGTTTAGGTTCTACTGAACTCTTTTCCTTATCTGAACACTTTTTTTGGAATCTTATATACCATATTAGGTCAAGTGTGCTTTGCAGAAAAAAGAGAATCCTTTTGCTGATAGTTGCCAATGTTAGGACAAACCCCCACTGGGATATCATTTATTTTTGTGTTTTGGAAATGTTCTCTATCTGCAGACACTGATGCATTCACTGAAGCATCCGTTTTCAGAAATAAATTTAGTAAATTTAGCAAGTTTTGTGAATTGTCTGGGATCACATTGCGTTCCCTGCGCGTGTGAAATCCCAGTTCTTCAGCCACTGCTTGCTTAATTACGTCTCTCATATAACTTGAATCAGAGACATGCCTTGACGTGCTTGGCACAGTCGCATCAGACATAGCCTGCCTTGGCACAATTGTTGACAGATTCTGATTTTGAGCCAGATAAGACACTATTAGAGCCACTAACTCTCTCTGCACTGATGTGGCTCTAAACATTCAAGGGGAAGACACATCATTCTGTGAGGTTCACACCTCACCTCTACACTCTTCTTCCTCCCTTTGCATTTGATTGGTTACACCACGAGAGAGCTGCAATTGGACAGGACTTCTCTCCCTCACAGCCTCTCCTTTCTCTCCGAAATGCCCCTTTTCAATATGGCGACTGAAAGTTAGAGATACAGCTAGAACTCCATCTTTGCCTTTGTCGAGTTGTGGAAATTCTCCACTAAGCTTAGTAACTTTTCTTTCCTTTTTACCTTATCTTTCACTTTTACCTTATCTTTCTTGGCCCTTTGTACTCCACTGCTTTTAGCCTTAATTGGTACCTTCAGCGGATCAGATGGCTGCGCTGGAGATTTTCCTTCTGACTCGCTTTTGCTGAACGCAAGAAATTTTTTTCTTAATGAAGTATTCGTACTCGAGGACTGATAATTTGACTGCCTGTCCAGGCAGACTTAACCAGTAAGTATCTCTAGCTCAGGTTTTCCACGCTCTTTTTCCTGCACTTCTGCAGAAATTGAGCAATATCAGGCTCTAAATTTTCTCTCTTACGCTTCTCATCTTGTGGATAATTTTCCTCTTGTCCTGACAACTCTCTTTCTTTCTTTCTTTCTTTCTTTCTTTCTTTCTTTCTTTTCCATGGTTCCTCCGAAGCTGCCTCCATACTCTCCCTTTCTTTTCTACTGAGTTGCCTAAATTAACTAATTGATTATATCTAAATCTCCACATAATAATATGAGAAAGGTTAGAACTCTGACCAGCCAGCAAGGCAGGAGAAGAAATACTGAGGGAAGTTAGGAAGCGCAACAGTATTAACTGTTTGGAATGTTAGTCTCCTGCCTGGACCAGCTGGCGCATGGGGTTAATCCATTCTATCATGGATTGCTCCAAAAGCCTTCCTGAGAATGGGAGGAGTGAGATATTGGGACATTTTAAAAGCATCTGAAAAAGTGGGATGACAGAGAATTAACTGAGACAGCTAGGGATTATGGTACTGTGCCATGGCACAGCATATGGTTTCTTACAAGACTCCTATGCCTTGGTTCCTTCCCCACTTCTTGTCTCCAGATCTTTCAAACGATGTACAGCTTCATTATTGATCTTATCTGTACCAGTTTTCTCCTGGCTTTGAAGTAACTGGAACAATGGGCTCTTTATTTACTTCTTCAGACTTCTCATGGGTTAGAAGCTTGACTACAGGGAAGAAGATACTTTAATAGCAGAAACAAGCCAAAACCACTGATCATTGTGATTAATTCATTTTCTTAATGGTTATAACTAACATAGATCCACATGACATCCTTCACGGATGTGCAGCTTTGCGGGGGGGGGGGGTGGACTTGTAGGCTGCACTCAAAAGCAAACTCATTCACAAATTAGCCCTGTGCAACTCTTTTGATGTCAGTGACCTAAATCCGACTGCTACTTCTAACTGAAGCAGAGCCACTGAATCATGTACTGAATAGTAAATTAACATTCATGTTACTCCCAATGATTCAGGGCATCTACTTTAATTGAGGCTAGCAATCAGATTTAGGTCAGTGTGAACAGATTCTTGCCTATTTTAAAATGCTTGGGCAATAGACTGATTGAGCTTATATGCTATAGGAGGGCACTGGAGGAAAATGCAGGACAGTTTATATATCTGATATGCTCAAAAGGCTGAGTGGGATTAGTGAACAGTTTAGAAAGATTACTGAGATAAATTGGGGACATGTGAAGTTCATGTCGGTTCAGAATTTCAGCTTGTGTAACTGTCACAGTTATTAATGCATATGTAGTTACAAATGCAGAATATATTAATGGCTGATCAACATATTAATCCCACAAGTTCTGCTTCTGCAACTGAAACCAAAACACTTAGTTTCCGAAACAAGTTTCTGCTAAATTTATGATATGCTCATAAGAGAAAAGCAATTTTATATAAGCCAAACACTGGCATGAACATATAATCAGAGCTCCTTGAACTCTGTAGTAATAGAAATAAAATCTATTGAATGTTTTGAATGTCATATTCTGCAATATGGAAAGCAGAATTGTTGCAACCTGCATGTATTTTTGCAAACTGACCCAATTTTTCCTAGCTTTCATAATTCAATCTGCCTGTTCCAGTTATTTACACAGCACTTTATCTCTAGACTCTGACTTCACTCTGGAAAATTTTATTCAGCAATTTGTCTGGCTTTCAGAGTTTCAACAGCTACTACTCATTTACAACCATAAGAGCTACAAGCTCACTTTCTTCCCTAGCTGTGATGGGTGCTAAAGGAAGACAACATCTTATCATGATTTAAAATTGGACATAACTTTAGTGGGTACAACCTCAGCAGAATTTGGTGCTGCACAGGCCAAGGGTTCAATCATTGTTGTTCCACTGGTTGACCAATGCCCCATCAAGTCCACCTGATGGGATACTAAATAGAGTGATAGGGACAGAGACCCACTGCGGTGTGAATGTCTGCATGCTTCCATTTTCTCACTATGGGAGGTGCAGGCACCTCCATTCCCATGCTGGGTAAGAGCCTGATGAGCTACAACTGCTCCAAGACTCCTCATGAGGAAACACTGCTCTTTTTGGGATCTGGTACACCAACTTGCTCCCTGAGAAATAGATCGTGCCCAATTTCAGCAATACACAAAATGGTGAAAACAGTGAAGAAACAGTTCTTTTCTGTCTCTGTTACCCTTATCTCCCCCTGTACAGTTGATTTGGGTAGATAAAGTTGGGTACCTAAAAGAATATTACATACCAAACCTCATCTACTGAGGAGGAGCCCACAGAAACACATTGGGAAGAACTTTCTAAATATTTTGCATAGATATTGTTCAAAGAAAATTGCTCAGAGACATTCTGACACCATATTAAAGGTAGAGTTTAGGGAAGTAATTGAGGCATGGGCTTGTTTTGATAGATGAATTTCAGTCTGTTCAACATGATGATATGGCCAAGTTGCTCCAAGAAGTCAGTCTGTTAGACCCCTATTCATTCTAGCTGATCAGAACTGCTAGAGGAGGGCTGCTGAATTTAGTGGTAGAGAAGGTAAATGTTTCCTTCAAAGAAGACTATGTTCTAGTCCTCCTAAAAGAAGCAACTATAAGAACCTTATTGAAGAAAGCTTCACTGGATCTCACCACTCTAGATAATTATTGGCTTGCTTCTAACCTCCCTTTCTAAAGTAAGGTCCTAGGCAAAGTGATGGGACCACAACTCTAGGCTTTCCTAATTTTAAGGGATTAACTGGATCCATTCTAACCTTGGTTCAGGTCTGGTTATGGACAGAAATAGCCTTGGTTGTCTCGGTGGGTGATGTATGCCTGTTGGTTCTGCAGGACTTCCTGACAGCATTAATCCTCCTGGGCCCTTCCACTGATATGACACTTGGGGGCATTTTTTTGTGGTGGTTCCAGTCTTTTTTTGGCTGAATATTCCCAGCAGGTTGTGCCTGAGGAATGGTGTTCTCTATATTTTTTAATGTCTACAATTAAGCCACTAGGAGAAAGCACCTGGAGTTTTGGGATTGCTGTCACCAGTATGTTGATGATACCCAGCTCCATCTTTCTTTTGCAAGGAGGCTGGATGCAGTGAATATGGGTGAATAAACTTACACTCAATGTAGGCAAGACAAAAGTGCTGTTGGTCAATAGAAGCCTAACAGCCTGTTCTGGATGGGGTGGCACTCCCTCTGAAAGATCATGCTTGTCTCTTGAAGGTGCTCTGAAACCCAGTAATGCTCTCTGAAGGCCAAGTAGCTGCTGTGGCCAGAACTGCTCTTGCTTACCTTCAGTTGGTGCACCACTTGCACCTTTCCCTTTCCTAGGGAACGTAGATCTGGTCACAGAGCTTCATGCCTTAATTATCTCCTGATTAGACTGTTGAAATGTACTCCTTAGGGCTGCCCTTGAAAAGCATTCTGAAGCAACAGCTAGTGCAAAAACCAGCAGCCAGACTGTTGTCAGGTATGCATATTTATACCCATTCATACCCATGCATATTTATACCCATTCTACATCATCTTGAGGGTCCAGGTATACTGAGAGGCAATAGTAAATGCTTTAAGTAAATAATAAATAGAATCATAGAATCATAGAAATGTAGTGTTGAAAGAGACCACACGGGCCATCCAGTCCAACCCCCTGCCATGCAGGAATACCCTCAAAGCACTCCCGACAGATGGCCATCCAGCCTCTGCTTAAAAACCTCCAAAGAAGGAGACTCCACCACACTCCGAGGCAGCATATTCCACTGCCAGACAGCCCTGACTGTCAGGAAGTTCTTCCTGAGGTTCAGGTGGAATCTCCTTTCCTGCAGCTTGAATCCATTGCTCCTTGTTCTGGTCTCTGGAGCAGCAGAAAAGAAGCCCACTCCCTCCTCTACATGGCATCCCTTCAAATATTTAAACATGGCTATCATGTCCCCTCCTAACCTTCTCTTCTGCAGACTAAACATACCCAGCTCTCTAAGTCTATCCTCATAGGGCATGGCTTCCAGGCCCTTCACCATTTTGGTCGCCCTCCTCTGGACCTGCTCCAGCCTGACCATGTCCTTCTTGAATTGGGGTGCCCAGAACTGGACACAGTATTCAAGATGAGGTCTAACCAAAGCAGAGTAGAGTGGTACCAGTACCTCCCTCAATCTAGACACCATACTCCTATTGATGCAGCCGAGAATTGCATTGGCTTTCTTGGCTGCCGCATCACACTGCTGACTCATGTTCAGCTTGTGGTCTATTAAAACTCCTAGATCCCTTTCACACGTACTGCTATCCAGCCACGTGTGCCCCATCCTATATTTCTGTATTCCATTTTTTCTACCTAAGTGTAGGACCTTACACTTCTCTCTGTTGAATTTCATTTTGTTAGCTTTGGCCCAGCTCTCCAATCTATCCAGGTCATTTTGAATTTTGATCCTGTCCTCTGGCGTATTAGCAACCCCTCCCAATTTGGTGTCATCTGCAAATTTGATGAGCATGCCCTCTATTCCTTCATCTAAGTCGTTGATGAAGATATTGAACAGCACTGGGCCCAGGACAGAACCCTGTGGCACCCCGCTAGTCACTTCTCTCCAGGATGAAAAGCAGCCATTTGTGATCACCCTTTGGGTTTGGTCGGTCAACCAATTACAAATCCAACTAACAGTAGCCCTGTCCAGCCCGCATTTTACTAGCTTCTTTGCAAGAATGTCATGGGGAACTTCGTCAAAGGCCTTACTGAAATCGAGAAATGCTACATCCACAGCATTCCCTTCATCTATCAAGCTAGTAACTCTATCATAAAAAGAGATACGATTAGTCTGGCATGACTTATTTTTGAGAAATCCATGTTGACTTCTCGTGATTATCGCGTTGCTTTCTAAGTGATTAGAAACTGACTGCTTAATGATCTGCTCCAGGATCTTTCCGGGTACTGACGTCAGGCTGACTGGGTGATAATTCTTTGGGTCCTCTTTTTTTCCCTTCTTGAAGATGGGGACAACATTTGCCCTCTTCCAGTCTGCTGGAACTTCTCCTGTCCTCCAAGATTTCTCAAAGATTATAGCAAGCAGTTCCGAAAGGACCTCTGCCAGTTCTTTTAATATCCTAGGATGCAATTCATCTGGCCCTGGAGACTTGAATTCATCCAGTGTGGCCAGGTATTCCTGTACCACCTCTCTACCTATTATGTGCCTCATTTCCCCTGCTTCCTCACCTGCTCCCCAACCGCCAGGTTGAGTGCTTGTATCCTTCTGGGAAAAAACGGAGGCAAAGAAGGTGTTAAGTAGTTCTGCCTTTTCTCTTCCCCCTGTTAGTAATTCGCCATCTTCTCTGCGCAGTGACCCTATCGTCTCCTTCTTTTTCCTTTTGCTACGGACATATTTAAAAAAGCCCTTTTTATTGTTTTTGATGTCTCTGGCCAGCCTAAGTTCGTTCTGTGCTTTAGCCTTTCTGACCTCCTCCCTACATCTCCTGGCTACTTGCTTAAATTCTTAAATTAAATTAAATTATTAAATTAAATAAATGCTCTCATAGTTCAAAGTTGTGATAAGAGGAAGACATGGATTCAACAACAGATGAATAGGAAAGATCAGGGGAAGAGGAAAAACCCTCATGCAAGGGGCCAATGCTGGCAGGCAGAATTCTTCCCGATAGAGAATGTGGCAATACAGTAAATTATCAGCAAGATTTGGAGGGAAGTAAAGAACTCCAGTAAGTGAGACCGGGCAAGGATGTGGCTCAACTCCAGAGAGGGTTTGGGACAACATCTAGAGGGCCAGCTCTAGGTCCCACCTACCTGCAGCCAGACTTTAAGGCCAAGTGGCCAATGCAGGCTCCCAGCACTCCCCAGGAGCAACGTGGCCAACTATCTGAAAGGATGAGTGACCAAAAGATTAAGGATGGCACTACCGCTCAGCTGCTTCCTTCCCAAGTCCTGCAGGGTGCAAACTAGAAGAGTAAACTGGGAACTCAGGATTGTTTTCAATGAAAGTCAATAACCTTAAGAATCCATTTTTGAATTCTTCCATTCTTAGCTAACAGCATATTCTGCTGGGTTTTTTTTCCTTTTTTTGCACTTCCACAGAATCATAGCACACATGATGTTCTACACAGAACATTATAAATCGCTGTTACTAAAGTTTGTTCAAACTTTGCTACATATGTTCCGTTTTTCCTTTCCATAAAATATTAAGCTTTTTTTTTTGTCAGATTAAGCAACATAGATTATCCTGAACCTTGCATCTGTAAATCTTGAATGCAGGGGAGGGAGAATATGTGGAAGTTCAAAAATTGCAAAAGAAATAACTGTTATGGAAACATTCATGAAACAGAAAGTTATGCACATATTCTGAAAGTTAAGATATCTTTTTTTTACTTGTCGCTTTTCTTATTAGCAAACAGTAATGATTAAAATAGAAAATGTTGTTTCATGACTCCTGGAATGATGTCATGATATACATGTGAGCAAAGGCACTTACTACCAGTTTGTACATGGCTACCCAAAATGATGTTTGAGCCCTAATAGTTAAATAAAGAATATACATTACTGCCTCTCACTTTATTGAATAGGAAATTTTAGCGGTCACATTTTGCTGCAGAAATCACATAGAACTCAATCTATAAGGTCAGCATTTTACAATATTGTAACCTCAAGAGTTTGAAACAACATCCCCAGTACACAGCAGCTCTCACACACACATAGGGCTTTATCGCATGAGGCAGGTAAACTGCACTTATAGCAGGATAATAGTGTCTTTGCCTGGGAGTTATCATATGACAACATTCTTCCTCCATTGTTCTCCTGGTGGGAGACATTTGGAAAGTATTTCTTTTACACAGAAGATCATTAACAGATAAACTTGTTAATGTCCTTTGTTGTGAAGGAAATCCTTTCCAAATGATCACCCACTGGGAGAACAACAGAAGAGGAATGGCATCATATGATAAGCCCCAGCCAAAGACTCTTTTACCTTGCTCCAAGTGCTATTTACCTGCCTCGTGTGGCAAAGACCATAAAAACAGCTAGGGCAAAAACTGCTCCAATCAACCTAACATTTTTTACCATTAAGCTACTTTGTGTCCAAATACTGGGACAAGAAAATTCTCATGACACTTTCTGGGAGGGAAATAATACAGAGAAAGTAGCGAGTGTGCTTAGATGACACAGAACCTCTCCCTATGGTCAAAGATGCAGAATAGCAAGTGCATGCTTTTGTGATCCTACCCACGAAGAAACAGCAGACACAGATATGAAAGAACATGGAACAGACATTTAGAGAGAGTTCATAGAACAAATGGCTGCCAGTTACGAATTTCCCCAGACATAGATGAGGTAATCTAATAATAAACTAGAAAACAATTAGCTTGAGTAAGATATGACAGAATTTCAAGTTATTTGATCTCATCTAGAAAGTTATTTGAGTATGTATGTATAAATCTGTAACACTAATAGGAGGAGTATAAACTGGAGGAATACGAATAAGTTGTGCAGAGTAGACAAAATTTAATGGAGAAGGCTAACAAATGAAAAGGAAGTGTATGATACAGGTAGACAAATGGTTTCCAAGGAAGGGTGAGAAGGAAGTAGAAATACAACTTATGTTTTGTTTTAATTTAACCTTACTTAGAAAAATCAATGAATGTGAATGTAACAAATTTAGAATAAAATTGTTATAAGGAATATGGTGTTATCGAAGAATTGCCTTCGCTTTTTCTTTTTAATAAAAATTTAAATTAAAAAGAGAGAGAGAGTTCACGGTAAAGCAGACAGAGGCATTTAGGAACACCCAGGGCCAAATTGTGGGCACTCTGTGACATCACTGAGCTCTATGACACATAAATCAGTCCTGGTGGGGATATAGCTTGGACAAATTGAAATTTTGAAGAAACTGCAAAGACAATCTTAGGGTACTGCCACTTAAGAACAACAATGAGTCTGATGACATTTTTTGCACTCACAGGGTACTCAAACTCAAAAACAAGGAAACAAGACCAATATGTAAAGTCACTGATAAATTCACTTTCTTCCAAGACATGGGGACTATATAGCTTGAGTAGCTCTGAATCACAGAAATCACATAGATGGAAGAGACCACAAGGGCCCCCCAGTTCAACCCTCTGCCATACTGGAATACACCATCAAAGCACTCCCAACAGATGGCGATCTTGCTTCTGTTTAAAAATGTCAAAGCAGGAGATTCCACCACACTTCCTCGCAACATATTCCACTGTCAAACTGCTCTTACCTTCAAGAAGTATCTCTTAATGTTTAGCTAGAATCTCTTTTACAGTATTTTGAAGCCATTGCTCTGTGTCCTAGTCTCTAGGGCAGCAGAAAACAACCTTGTACCATCCTCCATATGACATCCATATGACAGATCTAATGACTAGTGAACAGCTGTTTTGACTTCAGAGGTAAATGCCCATTCTAGCAGTATGTACTACATAAACCAGGAGAATATGACATAAACATACAGTGGGGCTGTGATGCTAAGAATTTATATCCTCTGAAAGGAGACCTTGATCTGTAATGCTAAGAATTTATATCCTCTGAAAGGAGACCTTGATCAGCTTGGTACACCACAGGAAACCCAGCTTGATAACAGTGACAAGACCAGCTGTACCATGATTTAACAATGAACAAAATGTGGTAGGAGACTTTTTTTTGCACCAGCTTAGAACTGACAGAAACTTTACTAATGAAAAGGATACTGGCACCATTTAACAGCAAAAACAAAAAACCACAACCTTTCCATACTTGATTTATTTCTGCAATAGGCCAGTGGATAAGAAAACCAAAAGTGGTGTGTCATTTGTAGGAAATGTGCTTGCAATGACCTCTTGAACATCCACATAATATATTATGGTTGTTTAGAGTGGAGGATACATAGGAACCCCATGACACCTAGGGCCACCATATGCCCTCCTTCCAGAATACGTCTTCTTTTTCACAGTTAAAATTGCTTTCTTCCAATTTCCCAGACATATCTTCTTTTTCAGAGCTAAAATTAGGTAAAAGCAGGGAAGGGGAAACCACCATAACAGCCAGCCTCAGCTCTATATGGTCACCAAGCGACTCACCAGCTTCCAGCTGGGTTGGGGATACCAACCTCCTAAACAGAAGGCCCATCAGGGAGCAAAATGGTGCAGTGATAAAGGTGCCTTACCATTCTTGCTAGGATGGTGCTTGGCTACATGGAAAGCCTGTACTTTCTGTTGAACCGACTCATTTGAGGAGGAATGGCTCCTCTTACAATTGCCTAGAGCTTATATGGTATTTAAAGTGAGAGTCATCACAGCTATCAGTGCCTTGAAGCAGTCAGTTAGTAAATGTGTCCTCTTTTTTACTTTCCAAAATATATTAACCCTATAATACCATTAATGCTAGATCTTGCAGATAAATAAAAACATCTATTTTTAAAAAAATAACAATGCTACTATTTTAGGACACAGGAAGTATATTGGCAACTCACCCCCCACCTTTGTTCATTTTTGGTTTTGTGCTTTTTTTACCCCCACAAGAAGAGGCCTGTCAACTACTCAAAGCACATATTCATATTCTGACTCCTATGAGTATGTTTCCCTGCTATGGGTGTTTGATTATAATATAATACCCTGAATTCTCAATCTAAAAACCTACTGTGGATATGAAACACTATTATCCCCTGAAACACAGTATTGGAATTTTCATGGAATCATAAAATAACCTAGAAGTCACTCAGTAGAGGGTTCTTGTTTTTTCCATCCATGTGAATAAGAGGTGAATCACTCAAGTTCAAAAGATACAAATAAACCAACACAAAGTTGCATATATGAAACAGAACAGTAAACTGAATGGAAAACTTACATACATTTTCAGCTATGGTATCCCACAGCTGGATGGATTTAATTCTTAGCACCATACCTTTCGAAGAGGTTTGAGCTTGGTCTCCATTATAAAGTCATATTTGCAGAGTTCACAACACCGTGTGTCTGAGCTCTTAATCCACTGATGCAGGCAGGCTTGATGAACAAAACGTAGGGTCCCTGTGCAGCGACATGGTGTGATGAGGGGGCTTTCATCATCTCCCTCACAGTGACAGATCCTGACAGGAAGGACAGCAACAGCAAGTGAGCAAAACGAAACCTTCTTCACACTGCCTTTCATGCTAAGAGTCAACACTCAAAACATTCAGATTTGAGATTTGAACCTAGGAATCCTTTTTCTAGTTCTTTGCTTCAGATAGTTATTATGCATTCCATTTTTAGCACTGCTCAGAGATGGAACAGTTTGATGTTTCCTCCAGTGACATATTTCTTTCACCTCAATAGCCCTCCCTAGACACAGAAAATATGGTGAAACTGAAT
Organism: Cyclura pinguis; assembly: GCA_030412105.1. Classification (NCBI taxonomy): domain Eukaryota; kingdom Metazoa; phylum Chordata; class Lepidosauria; order Squamata; family Iguanidae; genus Cyclura; species Cyclura pinguis. The sequence goes on along the minus strand of CM059603.1, from coordinate 159,580,230 downwards.
GTGTGAAGAGTTGGAAAGTACATCTGTTCCTGCTCTCCACTTGTGAGAGCAACATGGGCTCTGTAGCCTCCATTACATGTTGAGGCTCGCCACACATTTTCTTATTACAAGGTAGCCACCACCTAAGCTCAAGGTTTACAGCACAGTTCTCTTCATGCTTACTTAGAAATAAGCTCCATCGTGCTTAATGGGACACACCCTGTGTCAAGCAAAGACTTAACTTTTCTCCTAAGGTGAATCATACTTAACAAGTGTTTCACTAGACTGGCTACTACTCACTATTCTGGATTTAGTTTCATGTCCTTTAAACACAGAAAACTAGATGAGTGACTTATAGATAATAAACTTAGAACACAACTGTAATAGGCTCCATGTATCTGCTGCCTTTCTTGCATAAGCTGTTGGTATTGCAGTTGTTGATGTTACTAGGCTAATATCAGTTTCAAGTGTGCACCAGAAAGATGAATAATGACTATTAATGGTTAATAGGAGACAGTATTTTTCCACATGTACCTTTCTGTTTCTACAATGTCTAAACATCAATATTGCCACATGATTTCTCAAATGATTTTTATACATCTCTGCCAGCTTTAAGTATCAATCTTCCTCTGTTCTCTGTCGGAGATGTTTCTAGAAACAGGAGGAGCCATTACTTTCCTTCCAAACCAGTGATCCAAAACAGAGGCAAGAAACTTGTTGCCTGCCAGATTTTGTTGGACTGCAACTCTCATCAGTCCTAGACAGAACAATCAATGGAGAGGGATGATGGGACTTGCAGCTCCCTTGTGACAGTGCCACAAGCCAAAAATATGTCTGGCTTTAACCCCCACAGAAGTAAATACCCCTCTATAACACTAAGACGACACTGCCTACCTTTGTAATAGAGTCCAGCAGCGTACCATTGAAGAAAGAAAAATAAACGTAAACAATTTGGACTAGCAAGTTGGTGCATGTTTGCTTGGAAGTATGTCTTACTAGTCTCAGTCATATTTACTCTTACATAAATCTGCACATGATTAAAACTTAAGAGAAACCTAATGTACTACACCAAGGCATTCTCTTTGTTTGCACAATACATGGATAGACAATTGTCAACTTCTAATCCTCCTCCTCCAAGGACTGAATTAGACAAAACACTGCCCACATAATTATCAATTTCACAAACAGTTTCTAAAACGTAAACAGCAGGTGGACTTGGGAGATCTAGATCAGACTCTTGGGGAGATTCAGGGGCAGACTTTGTCCTAACACATGCTGATAACAAATGTTTCAGCTGCAAAGCAATGTTAACACTTGACTTTGGGCTCATTCACATTGCACAATTGTACTGCTATGATTCTACTTGAACTGCCATGGCTCTGTCCTACAGAATCCTAGTATCTGTAGTTTTATGAGGAACTAGAGCTCTCTGGCAAAGAATTCCAAGAATTGTTTCCTAAATTGTAAATCCCAGAATTCTACAAGATGGATATATGGCAGTTAGTGGAATCATAGTGCTATAACTGTATAGTGTGGAAGGCCCCTGCAATGAAAGGGATCTGTTTTTGCTTATGAAAGAAAAGCACTAGGAAGCAATACACCTTCCCAGGGGTTCCAATTAAGCATATCCTTTCATGGTCCACGTGCGTGATCTCACTTTACCTCACTATTGCCTCAGTTCTTGACTTAAACTCGAACATCCTGTCTTCCTTCCTTGATACAACCTATTAAAATATTGTAATGTGCTTCAAGTGCCCACCAACAATATATTTGAAAAGAACTGTATTCCACTGTTAGTCAGGACCACTTGTTCCGGTTCCTTTTGAAAGTTGATGGTCAAAAAGAAAATGGCTGAGTCATTTCTAATTACCACATTAAAACTTTTTAGCATTGCAGTCATAAGACAGATGTAACTTCGGAAATGAGGGCATCTTCACTGTCTTTAATTATTGAATTCAGAACCTGAATTAAGAACTGGAACCAGAGTAATAGTGTTAAATACCAGAAGTCTTTTACACTATGAAAAATAATCGTCATTGCATGTCACAGTGGAACCTTATAGGATTTTACACCACAGAATTATAACACCACTTTTACTCCCTACCAACATCCTATAGAATCCTGGAATTTACAGTTTAGAAAGGGAGAATTTTCAGGCAGGGAGTCCTAGCGTCTCACCAAATAACAAACCGCAAGATACCACAGGAAATGGAATAATAGTGCTTTAATTCTGTAGTGTGAAAAGACCCATAGTCTCTCTGTTTATGCTTGCCCTTTTTCTTCCTGAAACAAACAAACAAACAAACAAACAAACAAACAACCCACTGGTACCATGCTCATATTCTGTTTAGAGTGTTCACATGTGTTAGCCAGTATACACATTAAGAAGATCTTTACTCCCTCACTTCACCCTGCACCTATTTACTTTTTTAAAATACATAGTCTAAAACAGACTAACATAACCATCCGTCTGAATTCTGTTGATATTTTTTATGTGTTTTTTATGTGTTTATGATATTTTTTCGGTGTTCTGGTCTTGTCTCCTTTCAATCAGGAAGCTCACTGAGAAGAACAATCAAGAAACAAAGAGGTACTTCTTCCTCTTCCCCATTCCCTTGCTTTTCCCCCAGGGATGCATGCCCTCGTTCCATGCATCCAGACAAAACACAAGCAAATGGGAGGAGGAGAAGGAGTGTGCGTGTGTTTTCCTTCTCTGCACGTAGGCGCTCCCCACTCCTATTCGGTTGCCTTTTGCCCAGGCTTGGAGAAAGAAGGCACAGCACGCTTGCACAAAGGACAAGGGAATGGAAGGGGGAGCATAGGGAAAGCAAGTGGGCTCCTTCTGAATAATCAAATTCATGAAGGTCAAATCTGCAAATGTGGAGGGAGGACTGCAATGGGCAATATTGTTTTTAGGAGTGGGAGAAAGTGATAAGCTGCAGCCTGGAGGAACAAATCAAACTGAGATCCTCCTGTCTATGTGGGTACAAGTGGAGAATTCAGCAGCCACCAAAGTTAAACAGCTTTGAGGAGGTTGCTTGGGAGATAATTACGAAAGGCCAGAAGTAGAATGTCGATAAATGATGTACTGAAACAATTTTTGGTTATGGTAGGAGTTCAGGCTTCCTATGCTACACTGTTGGCAGCTCCTGTACATTATCACTTCTTTGCCTAACATAGGACTGTTGGACCTATTCTGATTTCTCAATGTTATTGCAAGGGCCTGTGTGTGTTTGAAACGATGAGGGGATGTGTGTAATAGCATGAAAATGGCAAGTGGAGCATGGGACTAACAAATCAATTGACCAGATATGAGCACAGGTGATAAACAATCAGACCAGAGATAGCATCCTGTTAGGTGTAATGTTGTGTGTATGTGCATGCACCCATACAGCTGGGGGAAAAAGACTGAACTAAATCTCTCCAACAATAAGGAACATTCAGTCCTAGTGATGACATGGAATAAAATAAACCTTCCGTGCTCAAAGAAGAACAATTTTTTTTTTAAAATACCATATATACTCATGTATAAGTCAACCTTATCTATAAGTCGAGGGCAGGTTTTAGGGTCAAAATTATGGATTTTGATATGACTTGTGGATAAGTTAAGGGTCACTCAAGGAAGAGGGGAAATTGCCAGCACTGCCTGCGGGGACGGGGGCATTTTCGTGCCCAGGGATTCAAAAAGGCCAGAAGCAGTGCTGTGGCAGAGAGATTAGAGGGGACTGGTGGTTCTTTTTGGTTCTCCTAGGAAGGACTAAGCTCTCACTGCTTCTGGCCTTTTTGCCACTCTACTCAGAGGAGAGGATGGTTCCTTTTTTGATAAGAGTTAAGGCACAGTATATAAATATATATATACATTGACCCATGTATAAACTGATCCAGGTTTTGGGGGTCAATTTTTTGACTAAAATTTTTGGACTTATACAGTGGGCCCTCAGTATCCGCTGGGGTTTGGGTTCCAGGATCTCCTGTGGATACCAAAATCCATGGTTGTTCAAATCCTGTTATATACAGTGATGTAGTAAAATGGTGTCTCTTATATAAAATGGTGAACAACTCAAAGGTTTGCCTCCCCCTCCCATTTTCAAGCCAAGGTTGGTTGAATCCATGGATGCTCAACTGTACTCAAGTATATACAGTAACCTAGGATGGGCTCCAGGGTAGAGTGAGCCCCCATTTGGAACTTTGGCTGAGATTCTGCTCATGTGCAAGGAACAAATTCTAATCTATGGGATTTATACACAAGTAACCTATTATTCTCTGTAACAATAGTAAGCTAGATTAGATAGTAAAAAGCAGTAATAAAGGTAAAAATAGATTAAAATACACAATTTCTTAAATGACCCAAGAAAATCAGCCACTACATCCTTTAAAAAAATGTAAGTTTATCTCACAACCTCAACTCTTTTCCCACATATCTGCCCTTTAAAGGAAACATTATTCCTCATGGATTTCCTGTCTGGAAATCGTTTCCTTCTATGCAGGACATGGAATGAAGGCCATGTAAGATCAAATAAATCAATCTATATGTGGGTTTCATTCTTCCCACATAAAGTGCTTTCTGTGCGGAAAAGTTGTGATGTGTGTCCTGAATGAAAGGAAACAAAATTAAACAATAGTCATATGAAAAGCAGTAATGCTACTAACAGGTCAGTAACCCTTGTGGATGTCCTTGTAATTTTTTCAGAACTCTTCCAGTACTTTCTAAGTCATATCTCTTGCCAGTCTAGATAAAACTTTTTATCTCAGTGTAAAATATCACATGAAGAGAGCAACATCATTTCTTTTTAAATTAAAGTCATTTCCCAAAGGGGGAATGCAGGGTTTTGTTCGTGTTAATTCCAGCTATATATAATTTATTTGGAAGACTTCTGTGTTTAAGCCATTTAGAATTTAGACAAATAAATTGGGTACCCAGGAGTCCTTTTCAGTCACTGTCTGAATTGTTTTAAATTATTTTAAAAGCTAAAATATCATTCTAAAACTCCACTGGGATAACATAAAATGACAGAGCCACTCTGAATGGAACACAAATGATTCTTCAGAAGAAACACTTAACCTAAAACACTGACTGAATTATAAATTTAAAACATGTAATGAGAATACTGAATGTTGTGGCAATAGAAATAATGTCCAGAGGAAATGATTATGGAAACAATTTTAAATGTATTAAGTGCTCTTCTCTTCTGTTTATTTTTCCTCTGCTTGTAATTTATTTAACCATAAAAAGATTGGTTGAGAATGATAGTTTGCCTAAGGACATTGAGAATTAATGTGTATATGCATGGATGGGAACAGGAGACGGTACAGCTTGAACTGTGCTGTAACTTGCTCCTTCCTCACAATTTCTGAAGAGTTGAGGAACCCTGAACCACTGAACCTTGTAGTTTTCCTAATCATTCTCTTCTATGCATCAGGAGAGCCAGTGTTGCACAGTGGTTTGAGCTTTGGACTATGATTCTGCAGACCAGGGTTCAAATCCCTGCTCAGCCATGGAAACCCACAGGGTGACCTTGAGTGAGTCACACTCTCTCAGACAAAGGCAAAGACAAACACTCTCCAGCCATAAGCTGGGACCAAATCTTGCCAAGAAAACTCTGTGGCCCTTTTCGCACGGCATTTTCCATGCAAAAGAGCCCCTCGAGCATCGTGCAAATGTGAGGAGCGGTCCACACGACGCACTCACATTTGCACGACGCTCCAGGGCCTGGCAGGCACTGCTCATGTACTTTTTCATTTTCGGCTTTAAGCTGGAAATGGTGTGCAGTTGCACATCTCTCCGGGGCCCCGCATGCACTTACCTTGCGTGCGGAGCCTCGGGAGCCAGGCCAGTCATGCTTCCTATCTCAGTGCAGCCTGGGAAGGTCCCAGGCTGCACTGCGAAAGGAAGAGGCGGGGCTCTCACGCGAGCAGGAACCTCGTGAGGAGCTGAAGAAACCCGGACGTGAGGGCCTCTCACAAGAGGCTGCTCGCGCGAGCACCGCACCCCAGCGCCGAGAAAAGGTGAGTTGCAGAAAGTTGGTGTGATACGTTAGCCTTAGAGTTGCCATAAGCTGGAAATGACTTGCAAGCACATAACTACTAACACGCATCAGGAAGATGTAACATTGTTCTATGCCACATTGACTATAGAAAGATGCAACATTGTTTTATGTTCTATGGAACACTGACTACAACATTGACTACAATGGTGACTAAAAGGAGGGGCAGTCTGTGGTCTGAGCCATTTCAAAATGACAAGGCAAGATAATACTCCCCCAGCTTGTACCATGAACCGTATATGATTATGAGGAAATGTTGGTCCTGTCTCCAATGCTGGTTGTAGCGAATAGCTGGAGATATCCACATAGTTTTTTAAAGAGCAGGATTAAAGAGTAAGGAGCAGGTCATGCCATGTAAAGCACCGTGCCAACTTCCACTTTATCCAGAAAGACTTTGCTTGGGCACACTTCAGTGGAAAGTGAGGCATAAATTGTTTACTATATCTGAATACCCAATGACTGCTCTACCACAGCAGAATACCTCCACAGATCACAGCTCAGGAGGACAGCTGGAAGATTTAAATAAATAAATAAATCAAAAAAATACTAGTAGGCTTCTTGGGCACATAACATTTTACACTGTGCAGGGCAACTGTGTTATATACCAGAATATGGCAGATAACAGACAATTTCAATTCTATTCATATTTATTCATATGGAAACTCTCCTGAGTTCAACAAGGTTTACTTCTAGATAAATAGGTATAGGATTGCAGACTAAACTATCTATTCTGTAGATTGATCCAAATGGAAAGGTGTCCATCATCCATATTCTTAACTTTGTATTTGTTTTTCTGTGCCTTCAAGTTTACTCTGACTTCTGGTGACCCCAATCTTGGTGTTTTCTTGGCAGGATTTATCTGGAGAAGGTTTGCCACTGCCTTCTTTTAAGCTGAGAGTGTGTGTCTTACCCAAGGTAACTCATTAGGTTTCCAGGGCTGAGCAGAACTCAAATTCTGGTCTCCCAGATTCCTAGTTCAAAATTCAAACCACTATACCATGCTAATAACATACTTAACTGCCACCATGGTTATGCGTCACTTCTATTCTGAGTAACAGAACAAGGCAGAAGCTGAAATGTCCTGCTACAACATTTTAAACATTCTGTTAGTTAATCATTCTAATGAATATATACAGTAAGTGATTAAATGCATCCTTCTGGGATTGAGAACAGATTTGTCAAAAATGCTGTTTTCTTTTTGTTTTTTAATATTTCTCTCTCTCCCTCCTTCTTTCTCTCTCTCTTTCTGTAAGTGCCAACCACAGTGCGTAGTCTGAAGCTGGCACAAACTCTATACTCATTGTCAGATGGTAGTACTAAGCCTAGAATCTGAGCTTCCTAAATCCTATCAGGTCTAATGGTTTTTCTTCATGTCTGGGTGAATGCCGTGCTTCTGAGAACATCTCAATAATACACTTTGCCTTGAATAATATAGCTTGGATATGGAATAGGGTTTTTGGACCACAAAACAGGATCCCAGGACGTCTTAAGCCCCAGTACCTGTGGTTTTACAAATTAATCACTGTGGCTACAACATCTAAGCTTAAAATAACCAAACCTCTTGGAGAATAAAGCCCTTCAAATATCTGAGAACAATCAGGAAACACAATGCCATAGTTCCTGAAATGAAGGTTCATCAAATGTATCCTCCAATAAGCAGAATAACATAACTGCATGATAAATTAACCGAAAATGCTTGAGATATGGAGAGAGGTGTTCAATGAAAACAGGATGAGAAGACAAAGCAAGGTTAATTACAGCAAATTACTGCTGATGAAACATCACACTGAAACACTGAAGGGCTGACAGATGAGAATCATTTAACTTCAAAAACTCATCGGGAACAGACCTGAGGATGGGATGGCATGCCTATATGTTTTATGATAAAGCAAAAATTGACAAAGATTTTTCACATCACTATATCAGAAAATCGCTTCTGAAGATATGGGATAAATATAAGAGTAAAAACATAAGGCAGCTACCCATGTGGGTATCCCCTCAAGAAGCTTTCTTTGGAAGATGGAAGGCAACAGAGAAATGGCTGAGATACGAGGATATATTAGAGAAAACAATGACAAATGCATATAAAATCAAATCAAGAGAACAATTGGAACAGGAAGGACTGCCATTAAGTTGGTTTCCATACAGGCAGCTAAATGAGAGATTCCAGATGGACTTGAAAACCTATGGAATAGAATCCAAAGAAAGGACAGGAGTGATTAAATGGATCTTTGACAATCCACCGCATCTGTTAGCCCATATATATCAAGAAATATTAACACAGGAGAGACAGGAGGAGACTGTGAAATCTGCAATGATTTTGTGGGCACAGAATATTGGGCATTCAATTCAATTAGATGAATGGGAACAGAGCTGGAAAAGGACACAAAAATTTACAATGGCTCAGAATCTTAAAGAGAACTATTTTAAAATGTTTCATAGATGGTACATGACACTAGAAAAGTTAAAAAAGATTTACAATACAGGTAGGGGAATGTGTTGGAAATGTCAGAAAGAGGTGGGAACAATATTTCATATGTGGTGGTCATGTCCCAAGGCAAAGAAATATTGGAGTGAAATACATAAAAAGATGTGTGAAATATTGAAGGTTCAATTTGTAAAAAAACCTGAATTTTATTTGTTAAACATGACAAATGTTCTTGAGAATACTAATATTAAGAGGCATTGGAGATTAATATTGCACATGATAACGACAGCGCGAACTGAATATGCCAAATTGTGGAAGTCTCAGCAAATACCCACAATCGAACAATGGTGGGGGGCATTTATTGAGAATAGAAATGCGGATATTGTTTCACAAAGATTAAAGGGGAAATCGGACGATCAGATAAAAGCAGAATGGCAAATTGTAATGGGTAATTGCTGGGAACTGCCAAGTGAAAATGTCTGAATTATGGTTGAAATTAAAGGGGAATAACTGTAACATAACAGGAGTTGATGAGAGAAATGCAAGATCAAACACGTAAGATGAACATGGAATTGTGAGGCATAATTTTTTATATGTGAGTAGATATCTAGAAAATGAAAACTAGATCAGAGTGGAAGAACAAAAACATTACATGTAAAAGTACAATTTGAGATGTTTTTTTTTTATTTGTGAAACTTAATAAAACTATTTAAAAAACTCATCGACAATTTCTCTAGCAAATCAAAGTATCAGTGTGCTTTATCATTTGTATGTGCGAGCTGTTCTGATGTAGTTTTATCATTGGGGCTTTACTTAACAGTAAGCAAGGGTGTAAAAAGGTAGATTAGTTTTTTAATTGGAGAAAATCTATCTCTGAACATGGAATCTAAGTAACAGAAATTTCTAGCCATATGAAGGCAAGGTGGGGGGGGAGAATGGGGGAGAGGGGGAGAGAGAGAGAGAGAGAGAGAGAGGTCAGAGTCGAAGTCAGTATTTTGTTTTGTTTTTTTATATTATGACTCCCAGAATCTTCCAGCATGGTGGGCAGGTGCAGTAGGGAAAAAAAAAACTTTTCCCAGCTCCAAAAAAAGTACATAGTTTCCTGTTACACCTGAACCCAGACTCCTGATTTGCCACTCTCTTAATAAACCAGAGTCTGAAGCTATCTTCTGACATCGGTTTCCCATTTCTGGAGTATTGAATGTGGAAACAGTGAAAGATTTCATAGCACTCCCCAACTACATCAATATCCAATTAGTCTGAGATACTTATCAAATACTATGGAACCTGTATGCTTTCAAAACTATTAGGCTATATTTGAGGTCCAGAGCTACTGGGCATATAATGTTCAGAAATAGAAGGGAAGAAATCTTCAGTTTCTTGTTGGTAGAAAGAAGAGATATTTTTCTTAGATTGGAACTCTGGGTTCTGGAATGAAGGAAAAGACAGAAATAATTGTTGCAGCAAAAGGCCATGGCTAAGTTCCAACACAATGTGTCAGTACAGAAAAGCTATAAAGCTCAATATTTTCAGCAGCTTGATGCCCTTAGCGTACAGCCTTATGCCAGCTGTATTAAATAAAAGTGGTATAATGACCTTGCCGCCCCACACCTGTTTAGCTGCCTTTTTAAAAACTTATGAAGAGAAGCAACCAGAAAGAACAAATAGGTTCAATGTTTCTTCACTGGATTTCATCTTAGGCCCTTTTTGCACCTTACCTTTTCGCGGAGGTGAGGGGTGGCACTCGCGCAAGAAGCCTTCGGAGGAAGGCTTTCACGTCCCTGCTGCTTGGGATCCGCAGCAGCTTCCTGGTCGTGCGAGCGCCCTGCCCGCGCCCCGCCCCTTCCTTCCGCAGTGCAGCCTGGGAGCTGTAGGCTGCGCTGGGGCAGGAAGTGGGACCGGCCGGGCTCCAGAGGCTCCGCAGGGCAGGTAAGTTCACCCCAGGCCCCTGACCGCTGCGCAAGCGCGCACCATTTTCGGCTAAAAGCCGAAAATAAAAAGGTGTGTATGCGCTGCGCGTCACGCTCTTGAGCATTGCATAAATATGAATGCGTCATGGAGACCGCTCCTCACATTTACGCGATGCTCAAGGGGCCCTTTCGCTTCCAAAACGCCGTGCAAAAAGGGCCTTAGTTTTGGTGTGATTTCTCTTTTGTATACAACTGTTTTTCCCATGATGCCTAGTGTGTGCTGAAACATCTTTTTCTGAAAAATAGGAAGGAGGGATATCTGTGTTTAGATTTATTTGTTTGTTTGTTTATTTCTTCTGATATCTTTGCAAGAGGTTAGGTTTTCAAGTGCTGAGCTTTTCATAAATATTTTATATAACTTGACTACTTTTTTTTATTTCTTTGGGAAGATTTCATTTCTCCTAATCCTCATCACAACATTGCTTTGTGATTTTTACATCTGATTACCAAGTTAGCTTTTTCTTCAGCTAGTGGTTTTGATTCTTTCACTCCTTCATTCTTTCCTCCCTCCCTCCTTTACTTGATAATCTGGTGAGGCTCTGATTCCAATATTCTGTATTATGTTTGTTTGTTTCTCTGTGGACTTAATGACTTCTGTTTGAACTTTCCTGAACTTTCTACACTGGATCATGGATCAATTTTCCTCAATCTTCACCTGAGTCTTCAGGAATCCTCCCCTCAAAATAAGCAGGTACAACTAAAGTCTTTCTTCGTGCTTTATCATATGAGGCAGGTACAGTTGGCCTTCCATATCCATGGGTTCTTCATCAACAGATTTATCCAACCATGGCTTGAAAATATATATGTAAACAAATCTGAAAAGCAAACCTTGATTCTGCTTCACACCAAGAACTAGACTGATACCCTATACCCTGTTTTAGTGTCCTGCCATTTCACAGATCCTCAGGCTCTCTCTGCACTCATTTGTGTTGTTCACAGTTTATATAAGGGATGCCATTTTACTATAGCATTATATATAATGGAACTTGGGCATCTAAGTATTTTGGTACCAATGGGAGGTCCTGGAAGCAAACCCTAGTGGATACAGCTGGATAATAGCATCTTTGGTGTGGGCTTTGTTAGTGTTAAGCTGCCAGATCCCAGCCTAAAGGGTTAAGTGTCTTGTTCCTCTGCTGCGCCTGTAGTCATGGTAACTGGTGTGATAAGAAACATCTGGTATGTCTCACAGTTCCTGTGGGAATCTAATGGGTTGTTTGGAAAACAAACCTGCTGCCTGGACTTTCCCACAGTTTGCTTCCTCTCACTTAGATTTACTCCCTGTTTCGCTTGCTTGTTGTCACAGTCTGCATCTCTGTCATGCTGTAAGAAGAGCAGAGACGTGGAAAATGGATTTCACCTAGCTTTTGCCTTCTTTATGTACTCAAGCTGTTTTGCAATAAAGCCTAGTTTAGTTTTTTGCCCTCAACTCTGGCCTTTGTCTGGTTTTTAAGCCTATGCTGGTTTATTTGTCTGTCTGTTTTGAAGCACTGGCATTCTGTGGGTCATGTTGGCATTCAGCATGCTGCCTGGAGTCCCCCAACAGGTTATGGGCCCAGCACGCTTCCGCTGTGCCACCCTGCTGTGCCAGAGTGGTTCTGAGGCCAAGTTTGTCGGATGGTGCCTGTCTGCTGCTGTGTTTCATCTGCCGGTGATCCCCGAGGCTTCTGGTGAGCGCCTGAAGTCGGGGGCTGAGCAACTATGGAGGCTAGGTCAATGAGCAGCTTGCCTTTGATCAAGCTGAAGGACCACAATTATCTCACTTGGGCTGTCAAAATGGAGATGTATCTCTGGGGGGAAGGCGTCTGGGGAGCCATTTCTGTTCCGCCAGCCCTCCCTACTGACGTGGCTGAAGCTGCAAGGATGAGGGAGAAAGCCATGCCGTGTATTTTTCTAGCTGTGGAACCAGCTGGTTTACTTCAGAGATTTGTCTACGCCCCACGCTTGCTGGGAAGCCCTGCGTGCCGTGTATGTCTGTACAACTGCAGGAAGCAAGCTCTCACTCATGAAGAAGCTTTTTGAAATGAAGCTGAGGCCAGGTGTGTTGATTGAGGAGCATTTGCAGACCATGGCCAATATATTTGTTGCTCTGAGTGAGAGGGGGAAAGTTCTGCCAGAAATTGACAAGGCTTAATGCATCCTGTGTTCCCTCGACCCGAGTTGGGATGTCATAGTTGCCACCATGGAGGCTGTTCCAGAGCAGACCCTGACTGTGTCCTATGTCTCCGCTCGCTTGCTGGAGGAGGAGGAACGTTGCAGTACCTTATTCCTCTTCTGTTGTTCTCCGGGTGGGGTACCATTTGGAAAGTGTTTCTTTTACAAAGGAGGTCATTAATGGATTGCGTTAATAAAGGGGACATTTTTGAAATGGTCTCCCCCCTGGGAGAACAACAGAAGAGAAATGACATCATTCGACAAGTCCCAGCCAAAGACACTATTGTCCTGCTGTGATTTACCTGCTTCATGTGATAAAGCCCTTTGTCAGTCTTTTGGTCAAACTGTTATATACCTGGGAACACAACAAACTTTTAACTACAAGGCTAGTACGGGATCAGACACAAATGTAGTTTAAAAACAAACAAAGGAATAACCATGGCTAATTTTGCCTGTAAGTACTTGTGTGTAAGAGTTGTATGTAAGAGAAAACTTCATATGGTGCTTTAATCAAATTGTTTTGCACTGTAGTTTTTCATTTAATCACTGTATTGTATTTACTCTTAAACTCATTTATCTCCTCTGATTTCTTGTTCAATGTACATTCATCTCATAGACTTGATACCATGTTTATCTGGCATGACTGAAATAACTCTATTAAATGTGAACAGCCTTAAGAACTCCTGGTTGACGTTTCATGCCAACTGGGATCAAAAGTACCTCATTTTTAGAAGCAACTTGTTGGAAAAAAAGGGAAAATAGTAAAATCATCTTGTCTCTTTAAATTCCCAATCCAGCTAACTGGAATGTATATATCACACAGGAAAGAAAACATTTTAGTTAGATATTTTCAAATGTATAAAACAAGAAAAAAAGTTCTTCATATTGCACAGCCTTATGGATAAAAAGCAAATTCAAGCAAGATGTAAAAAAGGAGACAGACTATAGTTTTATTTTCTCCCACAATCAGTTTCCTCTGGAAATGACGCAGCACTGAATAAATTCCTCCTCACTGTACACACCTCAACAGATTATTGGAAGTTTATAACATTAAAATCTGGCTCATCTGCAGTAACTTGACATACACTTCTATTTAATTCAACCACTTCATTGTCAGCCCCAACAAATGTGCCTTCATAGGATATATTTCTTTGAGTCTACTACATTGTTACCAGAACATACAAAGGCCCGGATGGAAGGTATCTCTCTCTGATCTGGTGCCTAGATTACGATGTTTGCAACAAATACAGAATCCTCAACCTGTTCCTGGGCTCCAGCCTTCAGGGCCTTCATTACATATTCAGTTGGCTTCTTTATATTGGCTTGATGCTGTAAACAATAAACTTTGCTCTGGCTTGCAAACACCTGGCCAGGTATGTTCACACATATGGCTGCCAGTCTGAAAACTGGAGATGGCTCCTATACCTTTAATGATCTTTGTCATGCAACCAGATAACAAGCAATACCTGCAGAAATTTCTTCTTCCATACAACCACTGAAAGTACAGCAGCCATCTTGGGTTTTCACTCTGGCAACCACAGACACACAGGAGAAATCATCAGAACAGGCAACAGCCTAAATTTCCTCCTGAATCAAGTTCTGATACTGCTAAACTTGAGAGTAATGCCCAAGTGGCTACCGATCTTGAACTACTCGTCTCTCTGGCCTGTAATAGTAACATCTGCCAAAGCACTGCCTGAAGGTAAATAGTTTTTTTCCATCAAACCCTTTCAGCAGAGCTTTTTTGGAACACAGCTCCCTGAATGCTCCAGCCAGCATGGCTACTTTTGCAAGCTCTGCTTATCTGTCACTAATAAAATATAATTGGTGTGAGAATGGATGAAATGGAGTTAATGGATGTGGTGCCATTATAGTAGTTGTGTATCAAGCATTCTTTTCACATCCCCATAGATTATTTAATTGATTGATTGTACTGAAAGGCAGCAACATCAGGAAAAAGTAGACACTATGGCAGTGTTAATCACAAATCTGTTTTACAAATGTTGATGTCTGAACTCTTGATTCTTCACATCCTTTTAAAAAGTTATGTACTGTTTTCATGCTTGGTATGCAAGTTAAATCATATGGTGCTCATATGAGGCGGAATCATATGCATTCCCCTCTCTTTTCTTAAAAATATTTTATTGCATTTTTCTTTCTTCAAAGGAAATCATGACTATCAGAAAACAGATACAAATGTACTTCTTTTTTTAACTCAATGTATGAATGTAGATTTTGCTGGAGTGAAACAGGTAAGCTTGTTTTAGTTGTATCAGCATTATTGAATCATAAATCTTTCTCTTATTTGTTCCTCTGATGGCTTAGCAGGTAAGATAACTTGCTGGTGATAAAAATTAGCATGCAGCCAATTTTACAGCATTTCCTCTACATGTATTTATTGCCTACTGGGGTGATTCATTTAGGAATAAAAAAATGTCCTAGATTCATTTGTACAGCTATACCAGTTCCTTACTGTTCTGATGAGCTGAGGACAGTGAAACGAAAGGGATAATTATCAGAATACAAATACCATAAGCTGTGGAATGAATATGACTGAACAGACTGGCAAAACATTACTCTCCCACTGTTGTATTTGCTTACTGTCACCCACTAGATTTTTTTTTTTTTTTGGTGGGGGGGAGAATAATTAAAGGCATCCATGGTGTAGGCTTTGGCACATAATGGCATGAATGCTTGAAAGCCTAGTATGACCAATTCGCTAGATATTTTTAGGTAAATCTGCTGTTTCTGTGCTAACTTTATTATCATTTTGGCAGAGTATGAGATGGGACAGGGCTACTACACCATTTGATCATGCTGTTATGTTAGAGATACCTTTCAGTTTGTGCAGCCTGTGAATATGAACAACTTGGAGGACTGATGAGTTTCCTGCTGAGTTAATTTCCCACTGTAGCTTGTGAAATCTAACAGGCCTTGATGACTGATGATTTCTTTAGCAATGATAAAGTTCTTACGGATTTGAACAAACCCAAAGTTAGGCCTCTGTTTAAAAAAAACCTATGGTTCAGACAATTAGTGGCCAGTGTCTAATTTACTATCAGGCAAAGCAAGTGAGGATGCTTCTTAAGTCCAGACAGTGTTGGGTGATACTAATTTAGGGACAGCTATTTTGGTTGTAGTTCCATGGTTTTTTCATGGTTTTTATCCTACTTAGTTTCTGGTGTCTCTAATTTCTTCTCTTTCTCATGAAATATTAAACTTGTGGTTAACACGTCATAGAGATTATCCTACATTGCTGAAACATGAAATAGCCTAAAGTTGAGGAATATGATTTTTTTTTTAAAAGCCTCCAAATGCCAGCTCTAAATTCTGGAGAACACTCAGGCAAGATTTCTGGATGGTATCATTTTATCTTTGCTGCTGTCCATCTGGGACCAATACATATGGCTGCACTGTATGGGGCCCAAAACACATGGCTGGGCCCAGAGGTAGAGCCCAGAGACAGGCTGCTGGCAAGCAGTGAACCCCTGCTGGAATATGGGCTTCAGATGCTGCCCAGTGATGCCAACTCTTGATTTCAGCTCTGGACTTATTATTTAAAGTTGATTACAATTAATGCTCTTAATTTCTGTGTTGGCTTACACATGGTTTCCAACATCTCAGAAATGGCTAACTTCATCTTTCTATTTGTATGTAAGGCTTCTGCTCCAGTCCATAGATTCAATATACATGAAGACAAAAAGATATTAGCCAGAAGGGATTATTAAAACTAGCTATAGTAAATATGAGCTTAGCTGAAGTACTGTTAAGTGTACAGGATAATTCATATAGCCTTTTTTATCAGCTCATAAGCACCTTTTATGCAAACCTCATGAGATGTGAGATCCATATAGAATCCAATTTGTGATAGAGACTATTATAATTTATCTTCAAGGCCCATATGCATTCAACAAGCCACCCCATCCTGACCCCGCCCCCGCAAAAAAACCCCACAAACCCAAGCTGCTTAGGAAGCAGACCTATATATTTAAGACATGTTCTACTTGGCAGAATTTTATCACACCAAAAGCCTGGCATTAGGAAGTATATAGCTAAGGCAAGGGGGTTAAAATATCTTATAAACTAGAGCAAAGGAAAAACTGACTCTAAATAATTAATTATGGTGATATAGCAATATAAACATGTCTTAAGCAAATTATTTTTGTTTACCAGGTAAGGTAGTTATAACTGCAAAATATTTTCATATATTGGTAAAAATGAAATCTTAATATTCCAAAAGAAAAAAATGAGCCTTCTTATCCACTTTCAGGGCATATAACACCTATCTACATGTTTTCTCCATTCATGATTATTTCTTCCAAGAGAATAACAACAAGGAGCTTAGAAAGCTATTAAGACAATGTATTAGGCCTGGTTATGCATTGACTGTATGGGACATTCTCCACATTTGACCCAATGAATGAACTTTGAACTCCCTGTCAGTGCTACAGTAGAATAAAAGTATCTTAAGCTAAAACAGGAGTGAAGCCCATAATTAGAGTACAGTAACAGCAGTTACAATTGTTCATGTTCTATTCTTAGCCGCCGTTTCCTACATTCATGATTTGAATGACAGCAATTTTACAAGCCTATGTACTGACATCATTATAGCTTTCAGGGAGACATGTATCCACAGTAGCTACACTTATAGACATGTCACTTACAGTGGCCTTTCCACTTTTACAAGGGTGGGGGTGCAGAATCCTTGCAAAAGTGAAAAAAAATGTGAATAACTCCTCCCAAGCTCCCCTTCCTGTTCTCTTTTGGGGCTCCCCCTTCCCATTCCCTTGCTTTTGCCCTGACTCACATGTCTTCCTTCTCTACACAAAGGCAAAAGGCAATGGAATGGGAAGGGAGAGCCCCAGAAGAGAATGGGAGAGGGAGAGCTGGAGGGAGAAGTTTCCATGGTTTTTCCACTTTCACAGGGGTTCTGAGCCCCAAACCCTTGAGAAAATATAAAATAGTCTCCCATGCCATTCTCTGCCTCTAGACTTGCTCTTCAGAAGCCCAAAGGGACCTTGGTCAGTTTTATCACCCCATCCACCCCTTCACTCTCCACTTGCCCCCTAAACTCACCAGAGCCAAACAAGTCTCTTTTCTGCTGCAGGATCACCAAAGGAGGGGGTGTCCCCTCATTTCTTCCTAATCCACCCCATCCCACAAATAACATGGCTGCTTTTCCTATTAGTACACCCTACCTTGCCACCTTGGCTCATACTAAAGGTTTCCCCTGTGCACCCCCCTTATGGCCCCCATGGAGATGGGACAGTGTTCCCCCAGAAGTGGGGAAAAGGAGACCCTGATGGAGGAGGAGGGGGCAGGAGAAGGTTTTGCAGGCCGAGTGAGCCTCTTGGTTGTGGAGGGGGAAAGCGGGGATCTTCATCTTTGGGGAGACTGCATGACTCAGCCCCCCATCATGATAAGGGGAAGAGCCCATCTGAACTTTTCAACACTTCCTGCCTTCACCCTCTGAAGGCTGGAGGGAGGAATTTTTTTCCTCCTTCTGCAAACCGTGTGCCCTTGCTTGCTTCAGTTGGTTCCAGCTGGCCAGGCCTTCTTCCCTATCCCTCCCTGCCTCCCTCCCCTGCTTTCCACATTGGATGGGAGGGCTGCAGAGGGAAACCCTTGTTGTGGAGGCTGGGGGCAGTGCCTCCCAGAAGGAAGAGCTGCACTGCTTTTATGGGGTTGTGGAGTGCTGGAGGAGGAGGAGGAGGAGGAGGAGACCTATTGCTTTGAGGTTCCTGGAGCAGAAAAGGCAGGGCTCGCTTGGCTGAGGGATGGTAGTGCTGGCAGAGGAAGGAGACTGACCAGGCTCTTCCTTTCCACAAAAAGTGTTTGTGCACATTCCCAGTTTGCACACTCTGTATACTGGCCAAGTGCTGTTCCTCTGGCCAAACTAAGCCAAGGCTGGCAAGACAGGAAGCCAGCCTGCAAGTCGCACTGGGCTCTTATTCTTGCAGGCTGGAAGTGAAGCAGAGCCATACCGCATATGTTTGTGCCTGAAGGTGGAGACATTTAAAAGCAGGGAAGGGAGAATACAGTCATGAGTGTCAAGTCTGCCTTAATTTTGCTTCCACAACCAGTTTTACCTGGGTCCTCTGGATGTTGGGCGGGGGGGGGGTCACAGGCAGGATGAACAAGGCAGTTTCTTCCATTCAGTCCTCCCAGAGTTAAGAGAGCTCTGCTTCCTAGAGAGGTGGGCAGTATAGTGGGTGGAGTAGGCGGGGGGAAGGAGGTAAAGGAGACAGCAAAGGGGGAGAGAGAGACCCCAAAGAGAGGGGGGAGGGGGCAGGAGGGGAAGAGTGCAATCTGGTATTCTCTGCACCTATGCAAAAGGCAAGGGAATGGGAGGAGGAGAATTGGGGAGGGAGTCATGGACGCGACTCACAAATAATTTAATTCATGAATGTCAAGCCTGTGAATGTGAATGGAGGACTGTATTGATTTACTATTTTGATATAAGACTAAAAATTCTCTTCCTTGACATATTATCTATGGAAATGCTTTGTTTCTGGCATGGTTTGTTTTGGGGTTTTTTTGACATCAATATATCCTAATGTCTCTGTCTACTTGCTGTTGTTATTATGTGCCTCCAAGTCAACTCTGACATATGGTGACCCTCTATGGTGACCCTCTATTTGGTCTTCTCAGCAAGATTTATTCAGAGCAGGTTTGTCATTGCCTTCTTCTTTGCCTGAGAGGGTATGACTCGCCCAAAGCCACACAGTAGGCTTCCATGCCTGAGTGGGGACTCCACCCTTGGCCTCTTGAAGTTCTAATCCAATTCTCAGACCACTATACCATCCAGATTCATCTCTCCCTCTAAACAAATAAACTTTGTAAATATTTAATCTCTGTAATATATTTGTACAAAAGCTATCCTTTGAAAGAAACCAGAATTAAACCTTAGGAAATGAATTACTTCATATACTCAAATACCTAATACACTACCAACATTTTCTCTTGGGCTCTCAAATTAGTTCTTTCCAAATATGGGCATTTTCCCTGATATGAGTAATTGATTAATGGAAGTTTATCTATTCTAAACTTGCACAATTTGTGCCCTAGCAAGCAAAACACCGATTGCTACTCAAGTGTGGCAGCTTACCAAGCAACTCAAAAACTCATCTCTTTTTGCTTCTGCTTTTGTTTTCACTTCCAGGCAGTCTGCAAAACCAAGAAGTTTATCAATCCCTAGTGGTTTCCTACAAATGTTAATGAGTGTCAGTTTTTTGCTTGATCCACCAAATTGTGCAGGCTTGATTTATTTCCAAAGAGCACAGATTTTCCATTCTGAAACATTCTTAACAGATGAGACCAAGTTATAGAGCCTATATTTTATCTCGCAGAGTGAACTATACCCATATTACTCAGCAGAAATCAAGGTACACTTTGATAGTTCTTACAGGGCAAAGAACACATTTATAAGATGTACTGAGAGGCTATGAAAATCCAAAACATTCCACAAAATTAAAAAAATGAAAGATTACACTTGAATTGCTAGAACTCTATGTGGCTATTGTTAATGAAAACACAGACTAATGATGTAAGTGAAAGAAAGAAAGCAAGCAAGCAAGAAAGAAAGAAAGCAAGAAACTCCCAAAGGGGAATAAACATCCTATTCGAGCTTTATTATGTTAAAATGGCTCAGTACTATGTCTCAGATACTTGTTCTGATTTCATGATTAAACTCTGTATCAAATGAAAGCTACCTGCTGTTGCTTAGTTGCCAAGCATGATCTATACTCTGAATAGCAGCATGAATCAGGGAGGCAGGGAGGAACCCAAACAACCTCCTCTATGTAATTCATGGCACTTAGCAATTCTTTTTGTACTAGGAGACAAACCTGCACACTTCGAAATCATCAGACAAGTCATCATAACACACAGGAGGTTTCTGAACTGCGACGGTCACAGCAGGCCCTGTCCCAGCAGGTGCTCCATTTTCTGGAAGTGTCAAAATATCACTGCCTGAGCCTTTCTCTGAACCACTTTCCTCCTTGCTTGCTTTGCTTCGCCTAAGGTAAGATGAAGGCTTTACATCCTGGTGGCTGCACTTGCCCTGGTGCTTTCCCCATTGTCTCAAGGAGCTCCTTGCCTCTAGAGAGGACACAGAAGATAATGAGGGATTTGTTTCTTTACACCTTGAAGTCTTTCTCCTACGGTGATTTAAAGTTTGGCCTTTGGACTCTATCTTGTCTTGTGGCTTCTTTTCTGCATTTGTCCCCATTGTGGCAAGTTCAATGGTATTCTTAATAGAATTACCATCAGCCCGAGTGGTTGAAGTGCTTCTTCTTCTCATTCTTCTAGGCATGTTGGCTCTCTCTTTCTTTCTAATCAGGGCCCAGTGATTCTCATCTGAAGATGTGGAATCAAATGATGCCTTGCGCAAATCATTCCATCTTGCATTTGAAACCTTGAGATGCAGCTTGCCATCCTTCTCTTTCCTTTGCTTTTCTGCTTGTTTTTCATGCTCCTCAGCCTCCTTCCTCCGCCTAACCCTTCGCTTCACTTTGTTCTTAATAGGTTCTTTACTAGCAGGATTCAGCACCATGACAGGGGCTGATTTTTCAAACTTATCTTCTGGTATGTCATGCAAGATGGGAGATCTAAACAAAGCAGTAAGCAAAGATGGATGGGAAATGAGGAAAACAGAGAGAGAGAGAAAAAAAATAAAGTGATAAAATAAACAAGAGATGTTAAAATAAAAAGAAATAAATAATGAATTGTGATTAAAATAAGAAAAAAAAGAAAGGACATAAACACAACACCAAAAATGACAAACAAAAACTACATCTGAGCGTAAATCCATGAGGGGGTTAAGCAAAAGTAAGACCTACAGATCATTAAACAAAGAAGAGTATGCATCAACTAGATTAGGAATGCTTATACAGCACATACCTACAGATGTCCTGAGTAGAAGGGCAGACAGATAACCGTGACTGGCTTCTGGGTGCTGTTCCTGTGGTAGGACTGCTTGCCTGTTGAAAGAAGTTAGATAATTTGGAATCTTTATCCATAAAATAAAACATTGATATTTTGTTGCTTTTCCACATGATTAAAACAAAAGTTAGCTTGCGCAGCTGTTCACGATGATTTCAGATATGCACAATTTGTAATACAGGAAGCTGCTGCAAAAACAGAACTACCCGTTTGAGGAACTAGTGTGTTCCAAAGACTATAACTGCATTTCACACACATATTTTCTTTGAGGAACAAACTTGTAGAGGCTAAGATTTCACTCTGCAGTTGAGTTTAGTTGCGTGTGTCAGACAGAGAGAGAGAGAACAGGAAGCAACAGCTGCAAAAAATCAACAATGATAAGGCTTCTTATGAGAACAAACTGAAATGCATTGATATTTTGTTGATTGTTAGATCTAGGGCAGCACTATAATCACGTTTCAGTGTGGGAGTACAGAAGCTCTATGACTAGTAAAGCTTATTGTTAAATGTACCACCAAGAAAATCCAGTTCATTTCCAGAAATTGAGTGAATGTGAAACTGATGAGCCCTAACAGTCCTACGTTTACACAGAAACACTGTAAAATATTACAGCATCAACCACCTGAAGCAAAAGACACCAAAGACTGTGGGAGTGCTATCACAAGGATTCTAGAGCAGTTTTCACACTAATTAGCTGAGCGCAAGATGTGTTTTGACTGAAAAACAAGAGATTTAGTCCACTAGAACCTTTCTGGCAAAATAATCTTGAACATAGCAAGCTAAGCTCTGTAGTTACCTGATCTGTTATGGTCTATGTGCTCATGCATATAATTCATCATCCTCAAAACTCTAGAATTAACTTTAGCCCTTCATGGTATAGACTTTCAGATTAATCAGTGTGCTGATTTGGTATGTAACACTGAACATCATAGACAACATCCAGTGATTTATATCTGCTGCCCCCTGCTGTTTCTGCTGGAATTGTCACCCTTCCTCCTTCCCTCCCTCTTATAGCTCCCTGTACACCCTAAAATCCTAATCCAAAGGACTGAGAAAATCTCTGGTTTTGTGGGGGAGGAGGCAAAGTAGTAGTAGTAGGAGTGAATCATTTTATTTTATTTTATTTTATTTTATTTTATTTTATTTTATTTTATTTTATATGCAACCTTTCTCCAAGGACAGCATGGGTCTTGAGTTTGGAGCCATTTAAATATGACCGTATTCTTCACTGGAACTTATGACTATTGCCCTTACCACTGGAGCCTCCCATCATGGTATGAGGATGAGAGAGGAGTGGGACCATGACAATGCTTCTCCAAGACATTGTCACGGTCCCATTCTTCTCCCGTTGCCAGGCAGTGCGTTCACAGATTAAATCATTGATGGATGACCCATGATCGCGTGACCACATTTACCTGGCCTGCAGAAGCAGAGGAAGTGCAATGGAGATGCTTCCTGCCCCAGTGCAGCCTGGGAAAGTGCCCAGCAGCGCTGCAGAAGGAAGAAGTTTGCCTATTGTGCTTCCTTTAGCAGGGAGCTAACCAGCAGAGGGGAACAGTCCTGTCACGCTCCCTTCCTGGCAGAGCCTCTGCTGGGATCGCCAGCAGGGGATGACAATATAAGGTAGAGTGCGGAAAGGACCACTGTTGGATATCATGTCTGTTGATGGGGATAACTGCATGTGCATCAATTTCAGTGAAAGACATGAGCAGAATCTACAAACAATGCAAGTTATAATCTTTATGGATACACTTCTAGGAATTCTGTCATACAAAAGTGGCCTTTATCAGGAAATAGTTGCATTTTTAAATGATCTCAAGGAAGGCAGTACTAGTCTGCCACTCCTACCCCCACTTCTACAATCATAAATCAGGAGAGATCTATTCCAATGATACCTTAATTTTTGAATAGATAAAAAATGCACGTTTTAAACAAGGCACGTTTTAAACAAACCTTGCTTAAAACAAGGTTTTAAACAAACATTCAGATTCCCCATTATTTCCTTTCAAAAACAAAATAGGCAAAGAAAGGAAACTTAGCTTGAAAAAGGAATAGGAAATATGCAAGCTCTCCGGCTTCCTTCCTGTCAATGTCCAATTTTCCACCTTCTTCATGATAATCAGATTATTTTAGGAGAAGTTACATGTTTTGAACTCATTTTTTTTAAAAAAAAATTCAGTTGAAATATTGGTATCAAATCTGGACACCAGTCATAATGTAAAGGTAAATGTAACATGTAAATACAACCATAGAGATTAAAACAGGGATGGGAAACTTTCAGTCCTGCAGTTGCTGGGCTGCAACTACCAGCATTCAGCCCCACAGCCTATGAGGGCTGCACAATATCCATCTCTGGGCTGGAACTGTTGCTCCAGATGTTGCTAATACAGGTGTACGTGCAATTGTCCCTGTATATACACTGGCTGTATGTATCTTTTGATGTGGATAGAGATGCACATCTACATCTGAAGCTGTTGAAGCATAACTACCGTATGCTAGAACTTTTTAAGGCTACAATCCTATAAATACCTACCTAAGAGTTAAGCCCAAATGAACTCAGTGAAACTTGCTTCTAAGTAGGTAAGGTTACAGTTGCACTGATTTTTCCCCCCAGTTCATCCACAGATCCTCTGAGTTAAAAGAACAGTAGTGTTCAATCAGAAATTGAACAGACTTGGAAAGTTTTGAGACTGTGACCTCTTCAAAAGTACATAGGTGATTCATTTAAGTTTGATCACTGCATTTTTAGTGTACTACATTTCTTTGCCTTTGTGATTCTACAAAGAAACATTCCACTCTGTCTGCCAGATGTGTCACACTGAAGTATGTGAAAAGTAGGAGATAAAAATGAAATGCATATTACTAACGAGAAAGAAAGTATCATTTCATCTTCTTGGGGATTTTCTCCATATATGTTTAATTTCAATTAAAATGTTTCTACAAAAAGAACCTCAGGATCAGAACAACAGGAGAAAAGGGAATGCTGTAGATACTGGGAACAGCTGCTGGGTATATCACGCAGATAGCATTTTTTCTATTCTCAGCATCTGTGATCAGTTGCAGTAACTCATGTGGGAGTTAGACATGTGTATCCGGTGCCTTTTTTTTTTTTGTATGAGTATTAATTTTTATGCTCCTGCAGCTTGTTACTTGTTTTCATCTTGGAAAACAAGGCTACAAAAAGCAGCACATGGATTCTGCTTCTAGTAGCTTTTTGGATTAGTTACTACTTCATTACATGAAAAGACAGGTAAAGGAATCACTTTCTTCTCATCTAAATAACCATGATAGGTACAAGACAAATGCTTGGGGACTGGGAACCATGCAATTACCAGATATAAGTCTTTATAGATGATGAAGTGCCCTGGACACTTACACAATGCCTCTACTAGATGGAATGAATACTTTAAAAATTCAATACTTACAAATTCAGTCAGAGTCCCACCCTTCATTCATCTGGGGCCCAACTTTGCAGCTTATGGGGTGCAGGAGAGGAAATCCATGGCTCTATCCTTGTTATGGCCCATCAGAGCAGCTAACTGGCATGTTAGGTGCTGGGAGAAGCCTTTGTCAGCTGCTGGGGGGAGATGCTTGGCTCCACAGTGCTGGATCCTGGTGACCTGTGGGACACAGCTTTAACTCAGGGCTGTCTCCAGGGCCACTTAAAGCTGGGGAGCACATTTGTTTCCCCATCTGTGTAATGAGCACAAAAGATTGCTGGGAACTAATGGGGTGGGGAGTAGTATTTTCCTAGATAAGCCAACATTGCCCTATGCAAGCATGTACTCTGTCACTAAGTCAAAGTCACTCTAGGCAAGCAAGTAGCCTCCCTCCACCCTGCTAACTGTTAAGGAACAATGGTAAACAGTTTGAATAACCAAGGTTTATCCAGTCAAAGCACTGTAAGTTGTGTTGGCGAAAAGAATGAAAGAAAAGAGATTTTGGAATGCATTCCTCTAATGTAATTATATCATGAAAAATGTATGGAAAATATGTGCAGTGCAAGAATGCAAGTTCATTAGAAAACTGTGTGTTGTCACAATCTTTCCTTGAGTGCCTCATGATTCCACGATTGGCTATATAAAAGATTTCTTCTTCACAGTGTAATGAACTTTAAATGGCATATTCCTTTAGTTGACACTCGAAAATACTTTATTTTATGAAGTGCCATTTAAATGAAAGAAAGTTACACCAGAGGCCAGCTGCAGAAAATTCATCAAAAGAGATGATATCAGTAGCATAATTGAAGGCACTAATACAAAACATGTCTTATGGCAACCTACTTATAAACAAGTCAGTTCATATCTTTATGGGAGCAGGGCTCAGCCTCAGGGACAGTAACCAATTCTACAGCATTCGTTTTGGCATTTTGAAAGTTGTTAGAAATACTATTTTCCTTCTTCCTCAAACACTTAGCAGAATACATACTCAAATCACTGAATTCCTCATTTGTTGCACTGCAGCCAACATGGAATGCCAGCTTCTGACTTTATGGAAACTGGGCAAAGAAATGAATTATCAGTATCCCACTCATGGTTATTTATTAATTATAATCCTGATTCCATTTGTGGGTCCTAACTGGATCAGACCTACTGAATCAATCAGATCTACCTACGTTAATGTATGTACTCTCACTGCAACTAACCAACATGATTCAGGCCATGTAATACCACCAATGTACATGGTACTGAAGTAGGAAGTCACTGAAGTCTGAATGGATACTAGAAAGAATGTGAGAATTCAAGCATTTAGTAAGTACATCTTTCTTCTGATTAAAATTCCAGACAGCAAACAGATGTGCATTAGAGCTCAATGATCACTGAGGAAAGAACAATGCACAGGCAAACTAAGGCCTGATCATAGATGCTAACTCTAGTTCAAAATACCATTTTGTGTCTCATTACAAATAAATCATTCCTAGTATCTCAGTACGTTCTCTACTAAGAAGCCAGAAACAAAAGAACAAGATGAATATCCTAGTAAGATCTCCAGATACCCCAGACTTAACTATCGGGGAAAGTATGCATATTCTATACATCTTTTTCATGAGCTTTAGCCATCTTGAGTATACAGAAATCTGGAACAGTAAAGCATAAATTATGTACATTACTTTACAGAGATATGATCCCAGTGAACAACATGGTAAATAAATAAATGCACACATAATTCATCTCCAGCATTCCCAAACTATGATCTAAAACCAAGACCACAATTTATACCAACTTTTATCTTTGATTTGATTTGATTTATTTTATTTATATTTTGAGTCTTGATTTTAATGTTCTTCTGTACTGGTAGCCAAATTTTGTTTATTTTCCAAGTTTCTTCCTTCCTATTGAAATTGTTCATGTGTTTATGGATTTCAATGGCCTCTCTGTGTAGTCTGACATGAAAGACACTGCAGACTATCCAGCCAGAAAAATGAGCAGTAGCAGAACATGTTATAAACCAACCTGGACACAGAATGCTTTTTGAAAGCACAGAAATTCTGGACCATTCTAACAACTACTATGTCAGACTACACAGAGAGGCCACTGGAATCCATAAACAGATGGATAATTTCAATAGGAAAGAAGAAACTCAGAAAGCAAACAAAAATTGGCTATCAGTACTGAAGAGCACTAAAATCAAGACTCAAAATATGCCAATGAACACCACCCAGACTCTGGAGGTCCCTCTACAAGAAACAATACATTGTTAATGTACTTAACGCACTGTTATGCATATCCCCTGATTCACAATACAACCTGGGGGAATATCCCATTTAACAATAGGCCATCACACAGGCCAACTGTAACATATGCAAATTGCTTCCTCCCACCTGGAGACTACACGAATATATATACTCTGTCTCATTTCCATGCCACCAGATCCTCTGAAGATGCTGGCCACAGATGCAGGTGAAACGTCAGCAGCAAATACTAATAGAACATGGCCTCAAAGCCCAGAAAAACCTCAACAGCCTATGGATTCCGTTGGTGAAAGCCTTCGACTCTACATTTTGTGATTAAGTATCTTGTTGTTGTTAGCTTTTATTTATAACCTGCCATTTCCCCAAGACTGGGATTCAAGGTGGCTTACAAATTAAATTACAACATAAAAAAAAAATACAAAAAAGTCAACATTAAAAAGGGTTAAACTATTAATACAATTAAAACAATTTAAAAGATATGTTTAAAAGGATATAAAATAGTTCAAATACTGCATAATTTAGAACAACTACACCACCCTCTTGAACCCTTCCATTTAAACTTTCCATCCTAAAAGCATCTTGGAATAATAAAGTTCTCACTTGCCAATGGAAGGACAGCACGGAGAAGCCTTCCCATCAAGAATATTCTAGGGGGAGGAAAAAATATTGGAAAATATCAGAAAAATGTTTTTGAGATTGAGGAACCCTGACAAGAAGAATCCTGGACTGACAAGAATCCTTACGGTTTGCGACTTTTTCTACACAAAATTCACATGTAGTTGTTTTGCATAGAAAACAGCCTTTTCTGCACAGGAATTAATATTTTCTCATTGAAATATTATTTTCCACACAGAAAATACTGTTTCCCACACAGAAAATGCTATTTTCTGATCAAAACAACTGTGTGCAAATTTTGTGCAGGATAAGTTCTGGATTGCAAATAGCTGTCAAGAACCATATGATTTTTGAAGACTTTCTCAAAGTAGGAAGAAAATTGCTGAAATTACTCATTGCTCCTTCCAGAAGAAATTCAGTGAAGAATTACATCTGTAGGGTATTCCAGATCACAGAAGCAGCCATTGAGAAGGTCCTATCTTGTGCCCCCACCAACTGTATCTGTGAAGATGGTGCATCTAAAACAAGGATCTCTCATAGTGGGAGATGAATTCTGTCAGACAACTTGGACTGAACCTGTGTAGGGCTTTATAGATTATAACTGGTGCTGGTATATCTTGTTTCAATCCCTTAGGTTTTGAAAAAAGCATCATGGTTGCTTTTTAAAAGGTTCATATATAGATGGGGAGGTACACATGGAATCACTGTTTTATTATTTATAAATTGTTCATATGATATTGGTATATTTTTGTATCATGACTTTAACTTATAAAAGTATCGCATCAGTTTTAGTAATGTATGTATTAGACAGACAGGATAAAATTCTCACATAGATTAGCAGTAAATTATGTTTGCTTATGTTTTTACAAGGGTACACATATACCCAACCTTTAGCTGTTCATATAGACTGTTTCCATGGCCAGTATCCCATGCTTGCATTCTACTCACAGAAGCAGCTTCCTGATGAACAAACAGGAGGCAGAAAATTGTTCCCTCCTACAGTTCCCCACATCAATGGCAGCTTGTTGACTGAGCAAGGGAGCACTTCCTCTGCTAAAGAAATAGCAGGCAGAGGGAGCCTGAGGAAATAAATCCTGACTTGGTTCTGATTTACTCAATAAATGAGAAAATGGGAATACAAAATCTTCCTTATTGCAAGAATGTAAGTTTGTTTTTTAAAAAATTATCTTAGGAGATTTAGCAGATTTTCAAGACTGAGTTTTGTGCATTTTTGTAAAATGTACAATATGGAAAAGGTGAATAACTGTTGCTACATTGCATGTAAAAGTAAAAATAGTAGTAACAGATAGATGATCTGCATCTATGTGATCAGTTAGGCGGTGCTTTTTTGCTCATAATTTGTGGAGGTTAAGCTTCATAAAGAAGACAGACACTAACTTTTTATACAGAGATGAGAGTTCTGTGCAAAGCACATTCGGAAGAAACTGGAAAAATTACTGTGAGACACCCCCATGTGCTGGTGTCTTCAGTCTCATGCTGAAGGCAGGATTTCCAAAGGGGTATCGGAAACCCTTGAGATGCTCTCTCACTACACTGAGATGACAGCACAGAATAAGTAGAGAAGTAGTATAGGAATATCTGGCTAAACTAGATGAATTCAAGTCTCCAGGGCCAGATGAATTACATCCAAGGATATTAAAAGAACTGACAGAAGTCATTTCTGCACCACTTGCAATAATCTTTCAGAACTCTTGGAGAACAGGAGAAGTCCCAGCAGACTGGAGGAGGGCAAATGTTGTCCCCATCCTCAAGAAGGGGAAAAAAGAGAACCCAAATAATTATCACCCGGTCAGCCTGACATCAATACCAGGAAAGATCCTAGAGCAGATCATTAAACAGTCAGTTTGTAATTACTTAGAAAGCAATGCCGTAATCATTAAAAGTCAACATGGATTTCTCAGAAATAAGTCACACCAGACTAATCTTATCTCTTTTTATGATAGAGTTACAAGCTTGATAGATGAAGGGAATGCTGTAGACATGGCATATCTTAACTTCAGTAAGGCATTTGACAAAGTTGCCCATGACATTCTTGCAAAGAAGCTAGTGAAATGCAGGCTGGGCAGGGCTACTGTTAGGTGGATTTGTAATTGGTTGACCAACTGAACCCAAAGAGTGCTCACCAATGGCTGCTTTTCATCCTGGAGACAAGTGACTAGTGGGCTGCCACAGGGTTCTGTCCTGGGCCCAGTGCTATTCAACATCTGCATCAATGACTTGTATGAAGGAAGAGATGGCATGCTGATCAAATTCGCAGATGACACCAAATTGGGAGGGGTTGCTAATACGCCAGAGGACAGGATCAGAATTCAAAATGACCTTAACAGATTGGAGAGCAGGGCCAAAGCTAACAAAATGAATTTCAACAGAGAGAAATGTAAGGTCCTGCACTTAGGCAAAAAAAACAAACAAACCGGAATGCACAAATATAGGCTGGGGGAAACGTGGCTGGATAACAGTATGTGCGAAAGGGGTCTAGGAGTCTTGGTAGATCACCAGCTGAACATGAATTAGCAGTGTGATGTGGCAGCCAAGAAAGCCAACGTGATTCTTGGTTGCATCAATAGGAGTATGGTGTCTAGATCGAGGGAGGTAATGATACCACTCTATTCTGCATTGGTTAGGCCTCATTTGGAATACTGTGTCCAGTTCTGGCACCTCAATTCAAGAAGGATATCAACAAGCTGGAGTGTGTCCAGAGCAGGGCGACCCAAATGGTGAAGGGTCTGGAAGCCATGCCCTATGAGGAACAGCTTAGGGAGCTGGGTATGTTTAGTCTGCAGAAGAGAAGGTTAAGAGGGGACATAATAGCCATGTTTAAATATTTGAAGGGATGTCATGTTGAGGAGGGAGCGGGCTTGTTTTCTGCTACTCCAGAGACTAGGACAAGGAGCAGTGGATTCAAGCTGCAGGAAAGGAGATTCCATCTGAACCTCAGGAAGAACTTCCTGATGGTCAGAGCTGTCTGGCAGTGGAATGTGCTGCCTCGGGGTGTGGTAGAGTCTCCTTCTTTGGGGGTTCTTAAGGCTGGATGGCCATCTGTTGGGAAGGCTTTGATGTGTATTCCTGCATGGCAGGAGATTGGACTGGATGACCCCTGGGGTCTCTTCCAACTCTATGATTCTATGATTCTATGACCAATGTCATCTAGAGTCTCAGCAATGATGAGATTTCTTCATATCCCCAGAAGTGCCATCTTGCTCAGTTCAGGGCCATTTATACCCCATATATGCTTTGAACACTTGCTCTGGAAGGCTGGGAAATTCCTCTGAGGTTTTTGGTGCTGAAGACAGTTAAAACGTGTAGGAGCCAAAAATGCTAATGCTAGCACAAGTATCTTGCTGGATGCAGGTCCATGTATGTATGCTAATTTATGTAAGTCACAAGTGAATTACAGCATGATTCTGTTATACAACTATTACATCTACAGTTATTTTAAAATCTGCAATACTTTTTGTTTAAATAAGATTCGGTTGAACTTGCATAGCAGTTTTTAATGGACACCCTCATATTTATCAGGACATCTCTTTAAACACATCATGTGGGTATGCGTATATGCGTGTGCTCCAATATAGTTTGGTTAATCTGTGAAGCTGTGAACTATTGAAAACACTGTCAACTTTTAGTCCCATTAAAATAAATGAGCATAAGATCACATAACTGGATCAACTTCAGCTTCCAGAGTCTTTGGAGGAAAAGGAGGAATTTCAAGTACGGAGACAAGCAAGAGGGAAATCCATAAAACGGTTTGAAGAACAGTCAACTCTCAGCAAGCTTGTAGTACTAGAGAGATTCTCATCTCTCCTAATAGAATAAGAAGACTAGACTAGACCCTGGAAAGTTACTTTTTTGGGGGAGGGGACTACAGCACCTCTACTGACTATGCTGACTGGAAGATCCTGGGGCCAGAGTCATCATGGTATATCTGATGTGTGTTGATTACTTATGTGAATGACTGCATTTTCTCTGTACTCACAGAAGGAGAGAGTAGCAGCCGTATTTCACAAGTCATGCTTGGCTAACAGGTAGAGATGCTGAAGTTACAATAAATGAACTTGCCCTTTTTTGCTACAAACTAAATTTTAAATATGAGCAGTGAAGAGCACAACAGTTATTTTAAAGAATTCTCTCTTAGTGATTTATTCATTTTTCTGCCATATTTGTCCCATGAGGAGTCCAATGTGGATTATAAACAAAATACCACTAAAAATGAATCAGAACATTACAGAATAATTTCAAAACAAATAACTATCATATGAAAAAGCACAGAGCTGGTAAAGCACAAAAGATCTATCACCCCTAAATGAGGTAACTATTCATTCCTCTGCTCAACTTAAAAATGTAGCAGAAGTAGTAATAGTAGTAGTGATACTGGTAATATAGTTTTATGAATCCTTCTTTATATGTTTTTTACCTTCTCAGTAAAGAGCGAGCATATGTCAGCAGCATTTCATGCAAGAGCATTACAATGTAAAATGGTTGTTACACAACATATCCACAGAGAATTATATTGCAAAAGAGAAATTGGTTCAACTCGGTAGCCGTACCGGAAATGAACAAATCTACCAGATCCTTCTCAAATTATAATTGATCTTAAATTATTCATACATTTTAGACAGTACTAAACATTGAGCAAGAAAACATAGAGCAAGAAGGAAAACATACTACATACTTGAAAATGGCTAAACTTTTGCTATTAATGACTGAAGGAGAATGACCATAAAAATATCAAAAATCTGTAAAAGACAATTTCCATGAAGAATGTCTTTATTTCTGCCAAGAAAAGCCAATTCTTAAAACATGGCATGTTCCTATCAGCCATTTCCTCGAAAAGAAGAGAGAGAAAAGAAAAGAAATTCAAGAAAACTTGGATTGACTTTCTTTTCAAGTCAGGGGCTAACCAGCCCTCCCCGCACACACACACTCATATGTGCATAGATGTGGATGTGAAGGAGAGAGGAGACCATCAGTATGGAATTGTTTCTATGCACATGCAATGGTGGAAGATTTCCATTTGAGAAATAAAATGTCTGAGAAGGAATGAAAAAGTTGTGATCCTCCCCACACCCCTGCCTTTCCTTCAAGAAGAAAAGGTGATCCATATACTTTAGCAATAAATAAATAAATAAATATTCAAATGAATGGCTTTCCAATCTTCTGTCACTTGGACTGCAGACTTGCAAACTGACAGCACAAGCTTAGGTTTTTCCCTGTGTGTGTGTGAATTTGCCAGTGGAACATAACTAAAAAGGAAGTATAAGACTGTTTGTGCCTTCTTTTGAGTTGTGCTTCTTTTGTGTGTGTGTTAGACAGATTTATATCTATTTGCCTGTGTTGACAGGGTTACTCTAGAATGCTGCTACTTTCACTAACACCTAACAATTGTTATGCCTCTAGGTGAAATAAGTTACTGTAATGATACCTTTTGATGTAATGCTCAGAACCTCATATCTTGCTCAGCAGCTTGGTGAAGGATGTGTTCTGACACCAGAACAGAGCTATTTCTTCTTCCTTTTCTTCAATCAAGCTCAGGAAATTAATTTCTTTATTTATTCAGTTTTTTCCCCCTCATGTAATCTGCAGGCGTCCAATGATTATTCTTACAAGTTATATTAATTTCCTTCTCTAATCTTCTGCGTCCTTGGTGCCAGGTATATATAACTGAACAAACAAAACATCTACATATGCAATGTGCTTTTGAAATCCTAACCTATATGGCAGCCATTTATTAAGAGTTTGTAAAAGAACCAAGATGCAACATAAAATCTAACACATGTAATTGGGAGAGGAAGATTTGTGTGGGATTTTATGCACCACTTGAATAATATTCATATAAATAGTAAAATCAATATGACATTATTCTGTTAAATTCAGCAAAATATGACTCGTCGCCAGAGAGACACATAAGTTGTCCTTATTCGGGTGTGTAAAAATAATCCAGAGTGATTTTCAAGTTTGTGCATTCCCTTATCCTACACTGGCCACTACTCATCTGTCTAAACTCAAACTAAAATTAATCTTAACTAGTGTTTGTTGAAACGGGCCAACATCAGTTTCAGTTATTGTTTCAACAGCTTGTTGAATTCAGATGATACAATACATACACTTACAGCTGGCCCTCCATATTTGTTGGCTTCACAGATTTGATTATATGTGAGTCTCTCCAACCTCCGTCCCCCGACTCCAAGTGCCTATTTTCTGGAGGAACCTTCCCTTTCAGTGGCTTCAATCAGGCTGTGGAGGTCTTTAAAGACCCACATCTGATCCTCCTCCTCTTCCTTCGTCAGCTGCTGACTTGCCAGCTAAGGATGGTTCGCATCTCAGTTTCTCAGCACCATGAAGTCTCTCTTGACCCCCCCCCATAACACCCAAGAAAGAGATGGCTGAGAGAAAGTGTACACATATACACATGCTGGCCCACCCCTTCTCCTTTCCTTGACTTGGTTTGGATGTGGGGTGCCTGCTCTCCCCACTATGCCTCATCCCCCTTCCCATGGACACACACACATTTTGAAATCTGCAGTTCTTCCACTTTTGCGGGGGTCCTGAGCCCCTAACTGCAGTGAATGTGGAGAGTGAACTGTATTATACTGCACTTATTTTAAAAAATGAAAATGGAGACTTTCAGTGCCCTCCTCTTGTCCACAGGAGAGTAAGGATGGAAAGAACATTCAAGAATATATATATATATATTTATTAGCATCAAGAAACCCTGATGAGACAAATCCCAGACTGATGAGATTTTTCACAGTTTAGGACTTACCCCAAAATTTGCATGTGATTGTTTTCTTATTGTGATTTTACTATTTTGTTATTATTATTGTTGTTGTTATTTTGCTTTGCACAGAAGACTGTTTCCTGCATAGGAAACAGCATTTTCCGTGCAGGAAATGACATTTCTTCACACAAATATTATTTCCTGTACAGAAAATGCATACTTGAGGACTCATTCTGGGCAAGATTCACATATGGGTGATTTGCATCAAAAATGGCATTATATATGCAGAAAACAGATTTTTATACACAGGAATTAATCCACGCATAATTTCAGAAATAAACCTCCAGAACTACCTGAAAATTAGATAAGCTATTTCTTTGTCTTCATACGAGGGATTTGAAGT
Source organism: Cyclura pinguis (assembly GCA_030412105.1). Taxonomy (NCBI): domain Eukaryota; kingdom Metazoa; phylum Chordata; class Lepidosauria; order Squamata; family Iguanidae; genus Cyclura; species Cyclura pinguis. The sequence goes on along the minus strand of CM059603.1, from coordinate 159,545,266 downwards.
CAAAGTAAGTACAGGAGATAAGACAAAACCATCCCTGGCTTCTGTCCTATTCTAGCTGTGTTTGCCCCTCCCTAAACTGCAAACCCCAGGATTCCATAGGATATTGAAAGTGGAATAATAGCACTATAACAAGCTAGGGTGGAAATGGCCATAGTTAGATTTACGACAGTTAATGGAAAACACAGCAACCTGCAATTAAGCAAACAAGGAAGCAGAAGCATCCAAACTTCTCACAACCACTCCAGATGAGAATAAAGGAGGATTGCTGCAACTAACTCACATCATACTTGAGCTGGTTGGGAATTGTGTGGCCTCTGCAGTCCTCAGAGCTCCACTGACCCTCGAAGCCCTTAGTACTCCTCCCAAATTGATCTCCAAACCATTCAAAATTCTCTAAAACTTTTTTTTAAAAGTGTGGGGTTCTTTGGTGATCTCTCACCCCACAACAACACCCTCCCCACAAGATGAAAAGGCTTCTGGGAATAAAGCAACATCACTTCTGGTTGTCAAAAAAGCAAATACAATGACACATCTACATCCCTTTGGAGCATGCTCACTTCTGGGCTAAAGCATATCTTAGAGTGACAAAGGCAACCTTCTTTAATACTTACCTTTGAAATGTTTGACTTTTATGTCTGCTTCTGTAAGACTTAAGGGGAGCAAAAGAGAGAGAGATGTTGCCCTATTTCACCATCTCAACAATCTCCTGAACATGTGAATACTTAACTCTTTAATTGACTTGATTACCAGTTTTTGTTTGAGCAGTTTATTCGCCGTTCAAGATAACCAAGAAGTTCTTGTTCCATTCTGGTTAACTAAAATTTCTTTAGCATATTTTGGGGGTTCAGGTTTAAATTCACTTCAGTTTCCTGCTTATAAATAAATGTAAATGTAAATTATAATTTTACAAAATACAAAATACCATTTTCTAAACAATGTTGGAAAAAGGAAAGGCAGTTTAGAGGAAAAAAGGTTGTTTCATCTGTTTTGTTTTGTTGTTTTGTCCTATAATCTTGAGAGAATGGACATTGTGATTTCTCCACTTGTCCCACCTTCTTCTAACAATAGTTTGTAAAGTTAAAATCAGTCATGTTTTTCTGTATTCTGTTTTACTTAAACAAAAGTTTCATGCAAATAGTTCCCATAAGACTCAAATGCACTAACCCATACCAAGATATAGTATCCAATGAATACTATACAGCCAAAAGCATTTTGTGTTTTAGAGTATTTTAGTTGCAATTTGTTTTTAATTGTATTTATGTTGTACCCCGCCTCACGCCTTGGGGAGAAGTGGATAACAAATACATCATCATCATCATCATCATCATCATCATCATCATCATCATTAAACATGTCACTAAATGTATCAATAGGATCTTCACAGATTGTGATGGACGAGTTAAAGTAAAACATCCTATCTCCATACACAGCAATCGTGATAAAGATTAGGGTAGGAAACTTTTAATGTTAAACAAAAAATCTGGTACAACTGGCAGTGATGTACTTAGCATAACATCATAATTAGCATAAGTAATTAGCCCCTAATTGCAGATACCCATAGGGTCTGGGCTCTGGTTTTTTGACCAGCAGCCTTCTTATGTCTCAGAGTAAACCATTTTTTAAATTGAATGGACTTTAGTTGTTTGAGATATATATTAGTCTGTTATTCCAAAAAACAACAACAACAATCAAAGGACATATAAACCCAAGATATCCAGGAGGTAAATTGAACTATAGCCAAATAGCAGACAAATCTGACATGACAGATTCCTCCTAGAGTACAGATTTCCACCTCCTTTATTATATTTTCCTACTGCCTGCACTTCATCTTTCTGTCCCCCAGCAACACTTTCTATTCTGTCAAATCCCCATACTTTTTAAAAACTGAAAGCAATATGTTATATTTATTCTTAATTATTGGCCTTTCAAAAATCTGCCTTCAGTTTAATGAAAACAAGTTCTTTTATCTCTGAACATACAGATGAAATGGATGTTTTGGACAATCTTATGCTTTCTCAAATGTAAGTCCTGGTGAATTCAACGTTACTCCCAACTAAGCTTGTATAGGATTGTCACTGAAGACTGCAGTTCTATGAACACTCAGTACTTCCCATCAAACTCTACAAGAATTAGGGATGTAATTCTTTGATCGGTTTCCTTGAAGAAAGCAACGGATAATTTTGATAATTTTCTTCCCTGAGCAGTTTTTAAAGATTATTTGTCATTTGAGACTTATTCTGAAAACTAAAGACTTTTTCTGCACAGAAAACGTTATATAGAAAGAAAATAGTATTTCTGTGCACAAAATGCTGTGGTCTACACAGAAACTCCTGTTTCCTGTGCAAAGCAATCCTGTACAATTTTTGTTCAGAATAAGCTCTCAGCTACAGTATTTTCTGCGCAAGGTCCCCCATGTTATTCTTGAAGGCAAGCTAGTGAACTGTGGTCTAGACAGTGCTACTGTTAGATAGATTCAAAACTGGCTCACCAACTGAATCTAGAGAGTACAGTGGGCCTCCAGTATGCGCAAGCTTGCAAATTTAATGCTACATGAAATGAAAAGTGAAAAAAAGATTAAATTAGCTCACATTCAATACAGAAGCAGTCCCAGGGCAGCAGAAGAGGTAGCAGCGGCAAGGCCTGGGCACTCTACGAAGTCAGTATCTTGTGTTATCTCTGTTGTTCTGCACCATTTTTTCACAGGGTCTTGAAAATACATGGTTTTCAGTATTTGCAAGTGGTTTTGGAACCAATCCCTCACAAATATAGCAGGCGCAATGTGCTCACCAATTGTTGGAAAGAACAATCAAGGAAAGAACTTACCACTGAGGTGCCTCAGGGTTCTGTCCTGTGCCCAATGTTGTTCATAAATGTTTATAAAAGATCATGGAATAGAAGGCATGCTTATCAAATTTGAAGATAACACAAAATGGGAAGAGTAGCAAATACTCGAAAGAACAGGATCAGGATTCAAAATGACCTTGACAAGCTTGAGAGATGGGCCAGAACTAACAAAATGAATTTCAATAAGGATAAATGTGGAGGACTACATCTACACAAGAAAAATGAAATGCACAGATACATGAACGGTGGCACCTTAACTGAAAGCAGTACATGTGAAAAGATCTAGGGATCTTAGTAGATCACAAGCTAAACATGAGTCACCAGTGTGAAGTGGTGGTCTGGAAAGGTCTGGAAGGCAAGCCTTATGAAGAACAGCTTAGGGAGTTGAGTACCTTTAGCTTTCAGAAGAGAAGACTAAGAGATGAGGTGATAACCATTTTTAAATATCTGAAGGGATACCAGGTGCAAGTTAGAGCAAGTTTGTTTTCTGCTATGCTGGAGACTAAAACATGAACTAATGGATTCAAATTACAGGAAAATAGATTCCACTTAAACATTAGGAAGAACTTCTTTACTGTAAGAACAGTAGGATAGACTGCCAGGGAGGGACACTCCCTCTGGGAGGGGGCTTTACTTGTTCTTTAAACAGAGGTTGGATTAACATTGTTCAGGAGTGCTTAGTTAAGTATTCCCATATAGTAGGGGGCTGGAGTAGATGGACCTTGAGGTTCCTTCCAGCGCTAAGATTCTGCAACTCTATTCTTCATAGAAATGTTATTTTCTGCACAGAAAATACTCCTTCCCACACGGAAACTGCTGTTTTCTGAGGGAGTGATGCAATCATGTGCAAATTTTGTGGAGAATAAGTCTCAAACTGTAAAGAATCTCATCAGTACATGATTTTTCTCATTAGGTTTCTCAGGAGTCAAGAAACACACTATTCAACCATTTTTAGAATATTTTGAGACATTCTTTCCATTTCTAGTAGGAATTCTGCATTAGCTAGCATAGCACCAGGCTACATAAGTCTGAGAAAGACTAAAGCCAATATGCAATCTAACAGCTATCTGAATTAAACCAACAAAATAAAGCCATCATTTTTAATTCAAACGAATTGTCTATGATCTAAGGTAGCAAAAATTTTGGTCTTTTTCTCTTATGAGAAGTGCTTTGCTATTCCATCCCATCTTTCATCTTGGTTATCTCACTGGTATTTTACAAGGTTTAATTGAGCCTTACAAAATCTCTGACATAACCATAAAAGTATGTTTATCTTCTCCTATAAACAACTGAAGCTTACCGAGGTAAATTAGAGAAAAGTTTCACGATTTTGTCTTGAATTTTTGGCTCTTCTTTGCTCATACTAATCTTAATGCTAATATGTAAATCATATATCTTACCATAGCAGTAAATCAGTGCCTACGACAAAATGCAATGTGTTCCCATACATTGTTAGTAAAAACACTATATTATTAGTTACAGTAATTTGTTCTAAAATAAAAAGAGTCCTAACACCCTGTAGCATACACGGTGGACTAGAAAATCAAGCATATCAGATACTCAAAGTGGCAGATAGAAAAAAAAAAATGCTAACAAACAAACACAGAGAGGGAGAAAGTGCATTGATAGTCAACAGCCTAGAAGTGCAACAGGTAGCAGCAGGCACATTTTTGTGCAAATACCTGAAATACACAAAGTAAAAACAGACTGACATTTTACAGCAGCAGCCTTAGAAGATAAAACAGTTTTTTGTTGCTATGCCAATTTTACACCCAAGAGGGGTAATTATTTTATGTGGTAAAAAACACACCTCCATTCTGAATCATATGGAAATGTAGAAGACAGCCCATCACTTTTGGCAGGTTATGGTTTATATTCACCAGAACCCCCTACAAAGGTGAGTGCTATATTTTTAGGGGAAAGACCGGTTATAGATGATCTTAACTGAATATAGCATGGTACATTGCCCCCAGCAATGGCATTCTATTGCTCAAGCTGGCAAAGGATATAGATCTCTATGCAGGAGCATAAACAGACACAAAAATGTGACAACGAACTAGCAGCACTCAGAAACCAGGACGTGAACCTTTTTTTGTCTCTCACAGCACTCTGTTGCTGACCTAAAAACTGCTATATATAAAACAAGAAGATTTCATACAGATACTTCAATGCAGTTGTGTCTGTTTATTTGTGTGTTTAAGGAGCTCACCTCATCTATCTATTCCAAGTACACACCAGTTTATGTCATTCAGGCCATTTCTGCACTAGATTGTTACAGTGCTATTATTAGAGTGCCTCAAGGCTCCTCCCTAAACTGTAAACCCCAGGATTCCATAGGATGTTGAAAGTGGAATAATAGCATTATAACAGTCTAGTGCAGCAATGGACTCAGAGAGATAGACAGAAAGAATCAGATGCTGCTCTGACATTTTACATTGTTTTCAGATTATGAGTTTTGGGGTATTTTTATTTCTTGTACTGATTATGGTATACACCAACTGTGTTTTGTTATATTAATTATGGATTCACATGTTTGTGTGCATGGGCATGCTTTAAGTCACCTGCAAGTGTAGGTTAGGTTAAAAGTGATCTCTGAATGTGCAAACAGAACTACAGTCACAAAAATACTTTAAGCATACAATAAATACATAGTAGATAATGATAAGAGTAATAATAAACTTTCTAAACAATGCAACAAAAATTAGATGAACACATTCTACTCTTCCATATTCAGAAAAGTAAAGATAGCATTTAGTATTCATGTTGTATTCTTCTGACAATATTTTATTGTTATAAAAACAGTAGACTCAGCTTTGTAAGAGCAGCTTATATATCCCTTTATTTTTTATATGCCACATTTAGTCCTATATTACTAGAATTAAAACAGCTACTATAAAATTATTGCCTCAATATTTACTAGTAATGTTAATTTAAAGGAAATAATAACCTCTGGACTATACAATGCAGTAACATGAGTGAATGCATTATGAATGCATTATTATTATAGTATCTCCTTGAATTGCTGGATTACTGGAACATAACATACAACAATTTAGAATAAGCTTTTAAATAAGATGAAACTCAGGCACACACACAGTCATATACATGAGGCATATCCAATTACAATGGGATAAACACAATCTTCAGTATATTTTTTTATTTCTCTATTTTATTTTTATATTACCTACATCCCACTTTTCTTCTAACATGGGTCCCAAGGCATGAAAAAAGTAATGATCAATAAGTTATTTAAAAAACACAATTAAATAAACTTTCCTCTTATAATTGAAAACAATGAGTTTATCACACCAAGCTCTTCTCCCACCAAAAAAAATGTTGTTTCTAAAAATGCTGTACATTCAGGATTCCTCTTTTTCCCTTCACAACATGGGACTGCAGTGTTCATTTCACATCTCTTCCAGGACTGCAGCTTTGGTCATTTCCCAGGAGGTTGTTCTCATCTTTCTCACCCACAACTAGAATCTTTTCTCTTTTTAGTATAAATCATGAAAACTCTCTCTCTCTGTCTTCCCTTGGCACCCTCTCTCTCTCCCACACACATACCTTTTTGCACAATTCCAGTTTCAGTCTTACACACACAGATGTCCGCACATGTAGAAATATACATGAAAACAGTAATATGTTTTAAAGGGCACTTATTTAATCTCGAATGCAGAAAAATAAGGCTCACAGCCTTCTGGCTTCCCCACCCCCCTTGGAAAGAGGTAATTCAGCTTCCTGATTCACTATAGATCAGAGTAAAGTAGTTACTGGCTTTCATCTGCCTGTGACTAGATGTATCTGAAGCTGGAAGTAACAAGAAGATGCAGAAGGCAGGGTCAATTGAAATAAATGCCCTTCTAACTGTAAGACTATTTTGCACTTACATTTCCAGGTAGGTATATTGGTGAGTGTCATCTCATAGGGCTTTCTGCACTACACTGTTATAGTGCTATTATTATATTATAATATTATATTATTATATTATAGTGCTATTATTCCACTTTCTACTTTCTGCTATTCCACTTTCAACATCCTATGGAATCCTGGGGTTTGCAGTTTAGGAAGAGGCATTTAGAATTCTCAGCCAGAGAGCTCTTTGGCCTCAGTAAACTACAAACCCCAGAATTCCACAGGATGTTGAAAGTGGAATAATAGCACTGTAACAATATAGTCTGGAAATGGTCAGAGAGAGACCGGAGAACTGCACTACCGTACTCCAAAAAGGAAGTGGAGTGTGGTAGGCAGGGAGGAAGGTTCTGCCTTCTCACCTTTTCTGACAAACCCCAGTGTTTGGGGGGGGGGGTGTCATTTTTCACTGGAATTTTTTTTTAATAGACTGAAAAAATTCAGATATTTTTCAATCTCAAGTTGAAATTTCCACCCTTTCTCCTTCTCACCCAACCACTGGAAGTAGACTCAAGTCCATTGGTACAAGAATGTAAGCAAGGGGCACCTTAGCCACACTCACAGAATACCACCTGACTACCAAAACTCAGGATAAAACAGAATTGAATTTTCACTCTGGTACTGGAACAGAACAGTAAGGATGATGCTGGTCATTAATGGATTTTTGTTGTTTTTGTAAAAGAAATACTTTCCACACTACTAATTACAGTTCTCCCCCCACATTTGCAGGTTTCACTTTCGCGGATTTGATTACTCGCTAAGTGCCTGCTTGCTTCTCCCCCCATTCTCCCCCTCCCATTCTCTGGCCTTTAGGTCAGAGGCAGGAAAGGGGAAAGATCATCCCTTCCCTCCACCCCCTCACCGCTGCCTTCACAGGCAATCTGGAGGAGGCCTGGAGGAACATGCAGGGCAGGTGATCACCTGTTCATTGCATGCCCTTGGGCCTCCTCTCACACAGGTGTGCCAGAGAAGGCCTGGAGGAACGTGCAGAATGAGTGATTGTCCATTCCCTGCATGCCCTTGGGCCGCCACTGGTGCTGGCACTCCAGAGGAAGCCTGCAGGAATATGCAGGGTGGGCAATTGCCTGTTGTTGTTGTTGTTGTTAATTTTATTTTATTAGTAGTAGTTTATTATTTGCTTTTTTTATATATATTCGCAAGGGTTCTCTGTCCCCATCCCTCATGAATGTGGAGGGCCTACTGTATGGAAGAACAGTAGTGGGAAAGCTGGTTACTTTTGGATTTTTTTTAAAAAAAGTCGAGCCTGTGGTGGGACTGAGATCCTCCCTCGAGGATCTCAAAACTTAGGCAGGCCATATTGGGAGGTAACCATTTTTCAGATAGCACGGACCCAAGTTTTACAGAACTTTGTAACCATCACTGTAACAAAGCTGTTTCGGGGGTTAGCTATTTGGAATGCCAGAGCAACTTAATGGCTGGTAGGTAGGCAAACATGAGCAAACGTCAAGGATGAAACCTAGCATAGTGGTGTGCATGGAAGGGGCTTATGGTGAGCAGTTGAGGAAAAGACACAGGGAAGTGGTGCCTGAAGCAGGAATTAAATGACCAAAGTCTGTCAAAAGTTTAAATTGCTAATGTATCCACATCTGACATCTAAAAGAATGAGTGCAGTTGGCATACTAGTGTAAATACGTTTCTGGCCACTGCCAAAAGCTGGGTATCCAGGCTCAAGGTTGAATCTAAGCCACAGATCTTGGTTATCAGAGGTAGCATAATCACACCCCACACAAGGTAAATCCCCATTCCGTTGATCTAGCCTTTGCCAGAACAGGAGCATCTCTATCTAGCCTGCCTGTTCAGTTTGTTTTCTTTTATCCAGTCCATTACATAAGCTTTGGAGTATGGCACTTCAAAAGTAAATGCTGATTAAATATGAATGATAAGTAGACATAACTTGTTGAATTTGCACATTACCTGAGAAAAAACATGCTCAATCAATGTATGAAACAAAAATATTTATACTTTCATCAGTACAGGACAATCACAATAAAGGCCATATAACAAGCAACTTTGCCCTTCAGATGTTTAAGTACATCCCATCATTTTCAGTGGGAATCACTCCAAAGGAAATGTGCCTCAAATTACAGTCAAACTACTCTGTCACAGCAGATCTTCCTGAGAGTCACTTACCTTTGAGATATTACTTGATCGACTTGTAGAGCGGCCTGGAGATTTCTCATTCTGTAAAGAGAATTGCATAGCTTGATTAGATGAAGACATACACACATATACCATACATACATAATTAACAAGTATTATTTTGAATTATCTTCCAGCTAAATATTATTCTTCTTGTATGCCCTCAAGCCATTTCTGACTTACAACAACCCTATCATGGGATTTGCTGGGTCTGAGAGTATGTGATGCGCCCAAGGTCATCCAGTTGGGTTTCCATGGCTGAGCAGGGAATAGAATTCTGGTCTCCAGGGTCATAGTCCAACTCTCAAGATACTACACCACACTGGTTCTCTTCCAGCTATTTAGGTCATATAAAATAGGGATTACTAGCCAGAATCTTTAAAAAGTAATTTAAACATGCTCAGGAACTCTGATGCATCCAAAAAGGTTTTTCATTTTGTACTCAGCTTCTTGACACTGTAACAACTTGGTTTTGAAAATCCTGGCACTTTCAAAAGTGGCTTCAAATGATATGGATAATAGAAAAATTAGTTAGAACCCCCTGGTCATGGAGATTAGATGTGATAGCTGGTGCACAATGACATCATCCTCCAGGACCTCAGGAGGATATCGAACACACAATGATGACACCATCTTCCAGGACCTCCAGAAGACACTCAGCATATAATAACATGCAGATACGCCAGTGCACAATTATGACATCATCCTCTAAGACAAAGAGAGAACACTCCTTGGAGAACAACAGGGGCACATTGGAGAAGGGGGGCAGAAGGCAGCAAAAGAATGCATAATGATGTATGCATCCTCCAGGTTCTCCATCATCATACACCAGCTATCAGAAAATAGCAAGAAATGATTCTCAGATGCTCCCCTCACCCCAACATGAATGTGCTGGGGGAAGACAGGAAAAAGGTGAGTTTAATAGTCCTTTAATCTATTTGAAGACTTCAGCAAGACAAAAAGGGAGCTTCAGGAAGATTTTCCTCATTGGGGTTTCACAACATGTGAGAAATTCCTTTCTCATTCCCACCACAAGTCTTTGAATATTCTTTCCATCCCTAAAGTAGATACAGTAATGCATATTTCTTTTTGTGGATTCCACTTATTATCCAAAATGTATAATCACTCTGTGTGTGTGTGTGTGTGTGTGTGTGTGTGTGTGCACTCAATCAAGACATCATGTTAGATACCTCAAAATTTGACTGAGTGTTTTTGATCCAAGCTGCACTGTCAAGCTAAGGATGTTACATGAAAATGGCGGGGGGAGGGGAGGTCTTAGTCCAAACATAGACAACCAATATGAATAGGATAGGGTCACAATAAGTCAAAGCCAATTTGAAGGTACATGATTACAACAACAAAGCTTTGATACATCAAGAAATTGGGATAGATGCTTCAAAATCTGACAGTAGTTTTGTCATACAACAAATAGGACGTGGTTTCAAGTCAAACAGTCAAAATTTCAAAGGGAGAGTGGGCTTCCTAGGAGCACGGAAGAAGACCTGACATAACCTGCCAGAAAGCAGTCTTCCTCTTCCTTGCTAATGGAAATCTTTTTAACTGGAGATGCCACAGGCTGAAACTTGCAACCTAGGCTGTTACTGAACAATGGAACCCAACCATCCCGCTACATTAGAAGAAGGTCCAAAGTTGTCTATAGTGTTGGTGCAAACAGTCATCTATGCTAGCCGGTTATTACAACACATCTGAGGCTGAAACAAAACGACCTGTTCTTGGGAATAAGTCCTATAGAACTTAATAATGTTTACTTCTGAGTTGACATAGGTAGACTCTTATGGTAAATCATCAGTTTGGTGGTATTGAAAACAATAAAAATATTCCAAGCATTGAATAAGATGCTGGTGACACTAATTATGATTATCTCTTCAGACTGAATATTGTGCATATTTCTCGAACAGCTCCTTTGAAGTCCACCTGTAAAATTATGCTTTAATCTACCAATATTAAATCAGCAGAATCTGATCTAATATATTCTTGTATTTTAACTACTAATTAAATGTAAATGAGGTAGCTGCATCAATAGAATATTGTCCATTATGGTAAAAATAGCAATGCTTTATCTTCAGTAAGTAGGTCCATTGCCTTGTTTTAAAAAAACAGTTGTTATTTCTTCATTAAACTAGCACACAAGGTTATGAACTGCTTCAAAACAGATTACAGCTACTTAAAATTAAAATTAAAATGTGCCTTACAACATCAATCAGTTCCTTTGCATAATACAATCAAACTGGAAAACTCCACTTTCAATACTTGTTTCATAAGAATGCAGCCTCTGCATACATGCACGCACACACATACACACAAAATGGAAACATTACCCATGTCACAATTTTATACAACTCAGTAACGGAAACAGTACGCTAATGAAATGGTCTTTCTCCATCTGGTAGGCTGTTTGGCTAGTTCAGAACACAGAACAGTAAATGGAATCAGATAATGCAAGCTAAAGCAGATATTACTTTAAAGTGTAGGAAGGAGCTACACATCTTTTTTTCTGTTTTATTCTAGGATAAGCGCAGGAACCTCTTGACACAGATTGGGATGCAAGATGGGCGATGGGGAGTTTGGCCTCCTCCACTTGTGGTCCTGATATGAACTGGATGATTCATTTTAAGAATCCCCAAAATTTATTATAGATAAAACAGAAAATGTAACTTCCAGCTCGTCCCCCCCCCCATAGATACCAAAATTTGTGGATGCTCAGGTCCCATTATGTATAATGGTATAGTAAAATAGCGTCCCTCATATAAAAGGGCCAAATCAAAATTTGCTTTTGGGACTTTTAAAAGATTTTTTCAAGCCATGTATGACAGAGTCTGGGGGAGTGACTATTCTGAGTGGCAGAGAGAAGCCCCAGGCAACCACCATAGCCACTCAGGAGAGAAATCCAGCTCATTAGTGTGAAGAAGGGATTGGAGACCTGAGAGGAAAATGTATATACAGAAGGCACACTGAATTGGCTTTGGTCAGACTTCAGCGAGGAAGGGCTAAGAGTCCATCGTTCAGCCAGAGAGCTTCTCAGTCAACCAAGGGGAGGGCGGAGGTGAGTGAGAAGGTGTATTTTCTCAGAGAAAACCTAGAGAGAAGGGCAAAAGAGAAATCAACCCACTGACTGTGACCTCAATTTGGGAACTGAGCCTTTGGCAAAAGGGTAGCCATAGGGCTGTGTGTGAGAGACCTGTGCCTTTATCCTGAGGTAAAGATATATGAAACTGTCTAAATGCATCCTGAGGATCTGTTTAAGCTTGGACACACATATGAAAATCAACACTTTATTCTGGTTGTTATTTTAATAAAGATTATAGCATATTTTTATAAGTTTTGACTCAGCAGAATGATTTCCAGTAGTTATGAATAAACAGAACCATGCTACCGTCGATCAATAAGGGGGTTCTACATAACAAGTGAAAGGTGATGTTTTAAAGGGAAAGGCAGAGCTGAGTGAGGTGACAGGGTGCTTTAGCAGACTGGGATGGCAGAGGGCTGCCATACCAGTCTGTGAGGAGAAAAGCATGCCCAATCACACCATGGTTGGTTGAATCCGTGGATACAGAAACCACAGATACGGAGGGCTGGCTGTACTTGAAGCAGATGCTTGAAGCATGATAATTTGAGAGTATGAAGTGGATGACTAGATTAGTGGTGCTTTTCTCAGGCTGTTGATGAGAGTCAGCAACATCCACTAAAGTCCTAATCAAGAGCTCTTGAATCAGGATCAATAGAGAGACCTAAATCAATTCCAAATTCAAGCCAGCATTCCTGTTAGTATTTACAAGCATGTCTTCCAAATAGTGGACTAAAATGATAACCTGAAGCAGGGATGAAAATAGCTTTGCATGTGCTAAGCCAAAAAAAAAAAAAAAAAAAGTCATCTCTGTTGTTTGTATATCCCAGTGCTAGGAAAATTCTTCCCCTCAAAAACCAAGCTGACAGTGTGAAGATGACATAGCATGTTTTGTTTTCCTTAAAGAATGTTGTATAGGAACAACTGACACCTAGATGTCTAGTTTTGACTTCTATCTTGTTCGTCAGTTTGATGGGATTTTCCAAGTACATGCACTTTGCTGTAGTGACTTGGTAACCTTGGCAAACTATATCAGGATTAAGAGCTTGTGACCCAGGGCTCCTATTCTGTTCAGATTATGGTCTGTCAGGGTGGAAGACAGAAATGCATTTCTTTCTCTGAATAAAGTTGGATCTTTGATTCACCAGGTCTGGTCTTCTAATTTCTAAGTCTACTTTAACCAGCGTTAACCAGTTTTCTTCCACAAGTATAGTCATCTCAGGCTGCTAGGCATAGAAACACAAGAAATACAGCCCTAGCTTCCACTGGGAAGCCATCAGGCTCCCTTTTTAATCTATTTCCACCATAGGTTAACCATTTTTCTTCCTCTTTTTCCTCTTTGGACAGACTTTTAATGCTTTAATTTTTTTTTTTTTTACTTCTATGAGATTTTAACCACATTGTGGACAGCACATATTAAATTTAATTAAGTTCTGCATTTTGGAACAGTTATTGAAAGCACTCAAATCAAGACTGAATTTTTATTTTATCCAAACAAGGATTCAGAAACTAGAATATTTTGAGCACATTACACCATTTTAATTACACCACCATAGTGAGTGGTGGTACAAGGAAAAAGGCAATGGGAGCAACAGCTGTGAAAGAAGTAAGGCCTTGGAGAAATAGACTGCTCAGAGCTTGGAAGTTTTGTCTGCTTTTCTCACCAGTGCTGTACCACCACAGGAAGAAATGCAGCTTCTAGAATGGTACACCATCAGGATTCTGGCTAGAATCAGCATTTAAGAAAGAAATTGAGAGAGAGAGAGAGAGAGGGAGAGAGAGAAAATAAATTGTACCCAGTACCCAGGGTATTTACTAGACAAAAAGATTCTCAGAGCATGTGACAGAAAAGTCCTTTGATGCAGTAAAGCAGATTTCTGTCTTCCATGTGGCAGTGTACCAGGGAAGTAGGAACAACATTTGCATTTAACTCAGTTGTGGATCAGTCCCGCTTTATGAAACATTTCTAAGCCACCAGTATTGCACAACATCTCTGCCATTGACTGGAAATACTCCAGCCAACTGGGCTCATTTAACATTACATTTATATACTCTTTAAATGGAGAGCTGTCAATATGTAACTGTAGTTAAGTCAATAGCATATGGGAAAAGATCAAGAAAGGCATATTATGAAGTCACAATGTGACACTGTATGGCTGCATTTCTAAGTGTTCAAAATATTTCACATGTAAAGGGCTAGTTTAGATATATAGTCCTGAGATGAATCACTCCTCCTTCCCTTTCTGAATGCCGCTGAAGAGGAGTTCAGAATACTTTTTTTCAGACTAACAATAGCTTGTTATGATATCCAACCCTCTCAACTTAACCGTAGCTATGATTACTAGAAACAAGCCAGCTTCAGATCACAGTTTTAAAGCTAACCAGTTTCGGCCAAAGATAATCAAGATTTACAACAATTTAGTTGTTGGATGATATGCTAAATTGTGGTTATTCTGAATGAAAGGAGAAACTTCCAATCAATTTATGATCATGGCAGAGGACCATATGTATGGGAACCTGTTGGAAGACCATACCATTACATCTGAACACAGACCTTGGGAAAGTTACTTTTTGTTCTACAGCTCCCAGAATCCCCAACCAGCAAGTTCACAGGAAACCCTGGGTGTTTCAAAAAAGTTGTTTTCCAAAGTTCTGATATTATGTTTGACATACTTAGAAAAAGTCTTGTGAGGTGAGCTAGTGTTGAACTCATAAAAACTGTTGTTATTTGAAAGAAGAAAAGGAAGGACAAAATAGACCCCCCCACAAAGTGTATTATGTGTGCAAACATCTTTAGGAAAAGGAATGATCTGATCACACGGCCATAAGGCAAATTATCACAATACATTTAAATCATGCTTGGTATCTGCGGAAAGAAAAGATTATATTTGTACTTATCTTACATAGTGCATACATAAATATACTTATCTTTAAATATCTACATATATACATATGTTGACTAATAATTATCTTGACTGTCAAGTGCATTTTTTCTATTACTTAGAAAGATACTACTTTTATTAGTAATATTTCTATTTGTATCAGTAATAGACATTTCTATTACTCTGTTATTTAATTTGTCTATGGCATCCTGTACCATTAATGATTGCATCAAAGTCACAAGAGGTTTCAATTTATTTGGATTGTATCTGTGTGTGTCACAGTCACCCTCTGCTGCTCCCCTGCTAATGTCTAAATTACCAAGCAATTATAAATGACCTGCAAGAGTACACCAATACTCAATTTACATTTATTTATGCCAGCCTAGCTAAGGGAGCTTGAACATTTGGATGCTGTTCATTCAGATATCTTGTCTAAAATTTCAGTGTATGTTTCTGATGTTTCCCGCTCCAGCTTGGGGCAAGAAGCATAAAAATTGTTAATTTGCTTTACAGCATACTGCAAATAACAGTATACTATCAGCTTAAATCTATTCTTCTAATAAAAATCTTTTCATTGTGCTGCTCTGAGTAATACAAAAGCCCATAGTCTGGAGCCATCAAACTTTCTGGTAGGAGATAAAATGTAAAAAGGTAGGATGCATTTAAAAGAGAGAGAGAGAAGAGAAAAGAAGAGAATACTTTGTTCATAAGTGGATTTTGCTGGATTCTTAAACCTTGTTTCTGACTGGACAAATATATTGCACATTTAATTTTAAGGACAATGCTTTCAAACCTGTACTCATCTTCTGGTTAACAGCAGTATTAAACAACAAACTCTTATGTACATGATTCTATTTCAAAATCCTTTTATATGCTTAAAAGATAATATAATAATTTGTTTCTTCAACACCAAAGAAATGATCAGTTGTTGTTTAGGGAAAAAATACAGCATCTGTATTATGAATAACACCAGCCAAAATACCAATGTATATGCAAAGCCCCATTTGAAAAAGAAATTTCATAAATTAAAAAGAAAAAAAGAAAATATACATAATGTGTGAGATACAAGAATCAGCACTTTGCCCAACCAAAGGAACAAAAGGCAATTGTTTATACCAGGATGAGCTATAGTGGCATGGGGAACTTTTGGCCTTTCAGAAATTTAGATTGACAACTTCCACCAGTTGTACAATCATTATGAACAACAGTAAGAGACTGTAGAAGTTGTAGTTCAGAATATTTGGGGAACAAAAAATTCCCTCTTCCTTGATTATATGGAATTTAAGGGAATATTTCTCCTCAATCTTCAGTTTTTTCAATCAATGTTATCCCTCCACACCAAAAAAAACACCAAAACCAAAAACCCAAAGACATGCTGATTAAAATACATTTGTCTGAAGACTGCACAAATATGATATGTAAAGAAGAATCAAAGTCATTTGCCCCCTGATGCTCTTTATTTCTCATTCAGAATTACACCCAGATCTCTTCTCACTGGGACAGCCACTTATCCACTCTCTACTAAATATCAGTGTTTAGATTCTTTAATCTGGAAGACAAATTAAATTATTTTGGGAGACAGGGTAACTTACAATGCAATCCATCAGGTCATTCTAATTGGCAGACAGCAGTCAATTAACATCCAAGATGAAAGACTGGCCAAGTATCTGACTAACAGCCAAAAGGATTTCAAAAGAAAATAATGGGTAATTAAAGACAAGGAATGGAGCTCCCTCATTTAGTACAGAACTGGAACACAAATCTGCTTGATTATTTTATTTTCAGTACTTCAAATGACAATCTCTCTCACATACTAACCATACCATACAACACGTTTGTTTTGGAGAAGCAGTGAGGTCATGGTACATTTGACAGATTCACAATACTCAGAAAGTGCAAACCAGAGAGCATACAACTTTTAAAAGCATCTATTATAAATCAGAGACATGAAAATGAACAGTTGCTACTCCTCTGTCGTTTGTGTTTTGACAGAGCTAATATTTAAAATAAGCCTAAGAGTAAGATTTCTAGGTAAGCTGCTTTATTACTTGGTTTTTCTTGACACTTTCCTTCAATGAGTAAAGTACCATAACAAAAAAATAATGTTTATTTTACTATTCATTTTTTTCTTCCATGTCTTCTTCTGAAGTAAGGGAAGATTTCTAAGTCCAAACAGGAATATTCCAGGGATACTGACTGCAGAGTCACTATGTTAATGAAGAAACACAAACACACATACATTAACCTTGATTAGACATTCATCTGAATGTGTGCCAGAGTAAAAACTGAGGACAGGGCATGTAAGCTATGCTCTAAATGCCTGATCAGGGAGTCCAATCATGGGAGCAACAAAGCCATACTCAGCTGCATGAAGTTAGAAAGCACTCTTCACTGCTTCATGCTCAACAAAGAAACACCTGTGATACCACTGGGTGCATGGGTTTAATCTGGAGTAGGCTTTACGCCTGGATTCATGTTCCCACCACCCATTTAATTCTCAAGCCATTCAAGAAAGTGGCTGAACGTGACTTATTATTCTTGTGACTGTAGCCTTATCCGCTTTGTTTCCAGCTTCCTTCATACATGTTCTGATCTGCATAGTATAAATATAACAAATTAAAGAGATGGGTTCATTTGTTTGGGATTATTTTTGTTTTGCTCTTTAGATATTAGATATTAAGTTGTCTATATTCTTTGATCTAGTAATTGAAGGTGTGTGGCCCTAAGAAAGAACACTACAAGCTCTGTTCAAGTATGCATTCAGGGACATAAACAGAGGCTGGAATCTTCTTGGTAACCTACATTTGCATAACTGGAGTAATGCTAGAATAAGTACCTTTTATGAAGTTATGCAAGGGGTATCCAGTACCTCTTTATGTAACACTTATGCAACAGTTTCTACCAGGCTGTACAACAGCAGCTGGACAGCAGCCAGATACAGTTTCACATTCCCACTTGGCAACAGAAAAGTTCTTGCTATAGCCATCACCCACAGGGCAGACATCACTCTTTGGGATCTGTACATAGGTATGCTGGTGTGACTTTATACTACTCCAGTGTCAAAGAGAATCGTGAACAGAGACCTTAGTGTCCTCAGGCAAGGATAGCAAAATCTCCCTTAATGAAGTAAGATAAAATGTTAAAACTTTCATGAATTGAGTGAACTAACACTACGAGTATATTGGACAGGAGAGGAATTTTTTTCAAGACTGATCTCCACTTAATGTCTCAAAGGATGAATAAACTCAGCACAACAGCTCCCCAGGCTGCAAACCACAGCTCAGCTCCACATATCCTGTGCTGAAAAATACAATTCACTCTATGAAAGTTTCCTCACCTTTAGAATTTCTTATTTCTTATCACTGCTTGAAGATAACAGCCAAGGGAGCTTATATGCGAGATGGAAAACCTACCACAGGCTGCATCTGGCTCATGGATCTAGAGCAATATACTGACAAACCTACACAACTTTGGGGGTCTCTTTCATCTGCTTAAAATAATGGCCCTAGCCATGGGTCCAAAGAAATTAAAGAGATATTTTCACCTCATGGTTGAGTGAAGTCATGAACCCTGGTCTCCAGAGTCCAACGCACAGACTTCTACATCATGCTGGCTCTCTGTATAAGCATAGGTATTTTCTGTAGATGCAAAATGGTAAGTATTTATCCATTTATACCAAACATGGCTAAACAGGGGGCCACATTTTCAGTTAGCAAGATGCTTGCGTGTCAGACTTCTTTTCTTTTCTTTCTTTCTTCCCTCCATCCCCATTTTCTTTCTGGATTTTTGTGGGATTTTTAAAAAAGATTTTTTGTGGGATTTCTTTTTTAAAAAAAACACACACAGATAAATAATACTAAAAAATGTAAAATACTAAATAGTGAATGAAAGATGTTGAAGTTGTTACGTTGATTACTGGCTCCCATATCTCACTGTGTCCCTCCTGCCACCCCATAAGCCCTTCCCTTTTTTGGAACTGGATCAGTTAATCTGATTTAAATACTGTTATAGAAACGGAGGTCTGAAGCTGATGCCTCATTAAAACCACTTACTTCACTCACATCACATACTTTTGTCACTTAAACTGGGACACCCATTTGAACTGCAGACTTCTCTCTCACTCGTCTTGGCAGGACCTTCCTCTAAATCTACAGCTGCCTCTAGGTAGATGAGCAGATTTGGAGTGAAGGGGAAGGCTTCCTCAGATACCACTGCCGTCTCCAGGTAGATGGGCAGGGAAGCAGAGAAAGCCAACAGGTTTATTGTATTCTTGTTCCTTCCCTGTATGTAGAACACTGGATGAGACCTCTGGGCATCCCAGAACACATTGTACTTATTCTCCAGTAAGTCTCAAAGGAAACTCAGTGGGGAGAAGGTGATTATAGCAGCACTCGGAGAGGTTATCTGACCAAAACTTGTCTTGGCATGGCTGCTTAAGCCTCTGCTGGAAGCTGTGCTTAAAAGCACTTTGCAGTTTACCCTGATTACACTGATTTTCATCAGTAGATTATGTCATCAAATGTTCACGGTGGATTTTAAAATACATTATCTTTACAGAGTGGAGAGAACAAAAAGAGGTGGATGTCCAGAGGTAGCCTTAATTCCCAGATTACTAGGTAGTAGGAGGGTAGAGAAAGTATTGCAAAAGAAGAGCAGGTTGACAAATCCAGTCAAATTACACAGAAATATTTTGCATAAATCTAATTCTACAGGGTGAATTTTTCAACATTATTTTACGAAAGGCTTTCCACTGGTGATGTAATAATGTTGTAAAAGTGATTATCTTTCCACTAACAACTTCTCTAGCAGACAAACAAGCCATTTATGTTTTTGTTTTGTATTGTATTTTTTACCAGAAACATGCTACTACAATAACCCAAACAGAATCACATTCAAAACTGTGGTTCAAATGAAGAGGCATCTGCTAATTGGCAAACAGGGCATCTCTTAGCACATATAATTCAGAGTCAGGAACAGAATGCCTACACAGTTTTTCAACTCCTAGCTTTCTCCCAAAGTACTCTTTTTCAGAAACTTAATTTAGGTGGTGAGAACCTTTGAGTCATAACTGCAATAACCACCAGAAGTCAGAAGCTCTTGTCAGCCTACCGCAATTCACCTAGAGATCAACTAGGAGCTCTTAATCTGCCCATTCCAGGTCTACAGCAGTTCTGCCCACTCCTGGTTTGTAGCAATGGCTGACCAATCCATCATGGGTGGATGACAAATCCATCATGGAATGGGCTAAGTAGAGTAATTAGACATTTTCCTAACAACTCTTTTAAAAGTCAAAATGTCAGGAAAGCCACAAATAATCATGACATTTTAAAATGTAATTTGAGATCTTTATCATGTCTCCTTTACACACACACATACACTCACACTTCTAAAGTTACCGCTTGAAGGGTAAATGCAAATAAAGGATCCTCTCTTTCTGTGTCCCATGAAAGCTATTTATTATGATCAAAAGATTGACCCGACTTTCCATTAAGATGCTGCTTTGACAGAGCTATGGAAGCAAACAAATCACATAACTGAGCAGCATGTTGATTGCTATGGCAACAGGGTTACAGACTCTACCAATAAAAACTAAGTCCACGGTTATTCCTCTGATTCCATCTTTCTGTGCAATTTGGCATAGTGAAAAGAAAGATTTAAACCTGCAGGGATTACTTTATTGTGTGATCTGTCCTACTGACAAATGGCTACAATCCCCAAACCAATGAAATAAAACATAAAGATACTTTCTATTAGTTTTGATGTATATTCATTAGAGTTGCATTCATTATGATGGTCTTTCTCTTGTTGGTCATATAAATCCATGTTCACAAGAATCGGTTCACACTTTATTATTCAGTAGATGGATCTGAAGTCCTTTTATAATTGTAAACTCTATGAGAAATCTAGATAATACCGTAGAACAAAACGATTTACATAAACACATTAAAATCAGTGTAAGTTCATTTTAAAACAATAGAACAATAGCAGAATCATTCACAATTAATTCCTGCATTAATTATTAGGGCTTAAAAATTCCCTTAAACTCAAAATGATAACCTGAGGTAACAAACTGAGTGGCAGCCAACACAGCACACAATTGGACCATGAAAGCAGTACTCTGGCTGGAGCAAGAAGTCTCCTCTGATGTGTAGATTGTGTAGGTTGAAGAAAAACTTCTACGGAGATCCAAAATGCCTGAAAGTGTGACAAAACAGGCAATATCAGCTCCCCACTCCTCCAAAATGGGGCAGTAAGCAATCAATCAGCCCTCCTTGATGTAGGAACCTGAGACATGATCTATCAGTGTGGATCTATCCTGTGTTCATGAAGAAATAGTATGTTAGAGAGATCATACACTGAAGATACAATGTCAGATTACGTATCATGTAGGCATGTGCTAAGTAATATTAACTGATTTGTCCCATTTTTATTCAAAAACAAGAGAGTTAATTTGGGAAGAGGAAATGAGGGATCTCCTCCTCTATTTCTGCCTAATTAAAGCAAGGAGAAACCCAGCTAGCATATCTTCAACTTCACGGAAAATGAAGAATCCTACAGCACGACAAAAAGGACATGAATTAGGTAAAGGCATACCGTACACATGTGACTATTAAGTCAAAACAATTTAGTCAAAAAATCAAGCTTACAAACCTTGGTTGACTTATCAATGCGTCAATGGACCTATGGGGAGCCTGTACTGCTGGGGTGTGTGTGTTGAGGGACAGAAACTCCAGGAGGAATTTGCAATGATGTGCTTCCTTGCTCTCCCCTCAATCAGCATGGGCTCCCCAGAGGTCCCTGCCAGGCAGCCCATGCTACCGGGTGCGGGATCAAGGGAGCAGATCACCAGGAAGAGTTTGCAGTTATCTGTTTCCTTGACCCCTAAGGAGCACACCCGCAGCAGGGACCTCGAGGGGTCAAAGAAATGGATATCATAAACTCCTCCCAGCTTGAAGAGTGCAGAGTTCAGCTGCTTAGTTCAGGGGACAAGTGAAAAGGCCCCTAGAACTCATCAAGCTGGGAGGAGTTTGTGAAAACCCACTCTGTGAACCCCCACAGGCAGCACGGCCTCCCAGGCAGAGACCTCCAGGGAGCCTATGCTGATTGAGGTGAGGTTGACATAACCATGGTTCACAGCAAATTCCCTAACTTTGGGCCCAAAACCTGCCCTTGACCTATCCATGAGATTGACCTATAGTCGAGTATGTACAATACAGAATATTGTTGAGTATATACAAGTATATTTTTTAGTCCTGTGACCAATCAAAATTCTATATATCATTGCATAACATGAGAAATATTTATTTGCTTACTTATGACCTAAACAACCTGTGACAAAAGGACTTAAACTTTACAGAAGTTACAAAGAAATATTCCCACTTTGGGGAAATTCAATTCACCTTAAACTAAAGGAACATGTAAGTGTGCATATATCCTTTGCTGAGTTAACAGCACAGTGTTATACAAAATCTGGCTTCAGAACTTGTATCAAGTTGAAGAAATTTGTGTTTGGGGAAAAAGAATATGCACACTAGAGCATTCTGTTTAACAAGCTATTCTGAACGAAGCTAAATTGTAGAAAATTGTTGTTAACAAGGGCATACCAACTAAATTATGAAAATGTCATTTAACAATTATAGAAAATTTTCTAACTGAAATAAAATCTAATAATTCTATCATTATGCCAGGAAAAAAGGCACAAAAAATTGTGTGTTACAGAAATGGAATCACATATTGCCTTTGCTGACTATTGAATTTTGGGGGGGGAGGGGGGTGACTCGATACAGAGTCTTTGTGGTGTAGTGGTGAGTGCTGGGATAGGACTCCGAGAGACCAAACCCCCTGCTAAGCCATGGGAACCCACTAGGTGACTAAGCCTAAGCCATGGGAACCCACTGGGTCTCTCAGCCTAAGAAGAAGGTAAAGTCAAACCTCTTTTGAACAAATCTTTCCAAGAAAACCCTTAACTTCACCTCTGGGTCACCATATGTCAGAAATGACTTGAAGGCACTTAACAACAGGAATCTAAACAATGTACGCAAGAGTAATAAATTGTAAAGTACCATATTTAAAATCTCAGCGGTGTTTTACTGCCATTCAAAAACATTTCCCCATTTTTTCTAGGTTTACACATAAAAGCTTTTAGAAAGCTATTATCTGATTTTCTTTTCCATTAATCATGTAGCACATGGATCTGTACACATGATATTTATCTTTTGCCACATGAATAATTTTCAAACTACTTGATTACAAAATTAGCTGCAGTTACTAAACTGACAGGAAATCATAAACCACACATAATCTGTAATTTGTATAAATGGAATGTTACTTATATTGCTGTAATATATAGATCAACTTATATTACTCTCCCATTACGAGTAATGGCATCTTCTAAATTACAATGCTAGGAAACAGCAAGGAGTGGACAGAATTCACACTTGCAGCATTTTGGTTTTTTGTTTTGGTTTTAGTGAGGGTTACAAGAATGCTGAGGGCCTGCCAACCATAGGAAGACACAAAACTGTGGCTCCCAATGGAAAGTCACTTTTCTACTGTACCTCATCAATTAAACCCTGGAGTATATACAAATCTAAATGCCAGTTAGCAGAGATCAGGTATTCTAACACTATTTCTGCACGATTGGGCTTAGCGAAGTCATTTCGTTGCAGCTCTGCGGGGAGGGAAAGCACACCAGGAATGCTCCCCTCCACACCTCACCCAGTTGCTGCAGAGGGGAGCGCTCTGGCCTCACCTCTTTCTTTCTACAGCACTGCCGGGCATTTGCCATTGCTAGTTTGGGGAGGGAGGCGTCGCCAGCGCGCTTCTGCCCTTCCACATGGCCAGGAAAGGCGGCAGCATCGCATGATGGTAAGTGTAAAATGGATTTTTTTTTTATTTTATAAATGCCGCACTCGTGTGACATGCAGGGACAAGATGGTGGCGGGACCGCAATGACACCATGCAGAAGGATGACCTGTGGAGTGCTGTCATCATGTCTCAACAGTGGGGCAGCCACGCCAGGCAGAAAGGGCCTAAGAAATACTCTGAAACTATCTAGAAGACCTGATCAGTAACAACCTATTAATACTCCTGTTTTAAAGATGAATACCAATAGGGTTATGGAACACACAATTAGCACAAGGCCAGACATGACAAATATTTCTCTGCAGATTTTTCTGTTGTTAAAATGCTGGATATCAGAAACATTTGAAAATTTGCTTACTTATTTCTATTGAGATCTATTGCATATTGGCCAGCAGATCCCAGCTGATCTTTTCCCCCACTCCTGTCTTACAAGTCATTTACTTACCAAGTTCTCTCTTGGTAAGTATATGTGTACTGACATGAAAAGGGGTGATAGAATTTTAAAGACACTGCTTTCCCAAGATTCAGGAGTACAACTGAAAAAGATGAAGTATAATAAAACTGTGCAAGTGTAAAGTGAGAAATCATACAATTCTCACTAAAAGGGATCAAGTGACATAAGATCAAGGTAAATAATGTTAAATATAAAGGTCAGACTTCTTATCAAGCCTTTTATGGGCCCCCAGTGCACCCTGCCACACCCCACCTTATTTCATATAAATAACCAAATCATCTTTAAAATAAGACAGCTGAGACAGAGTAAATCAATTGAATCAATTGCTGCACAGTAGTTCAACCGTTATATACAGTTGGACTCTACTTTTGTGTGTTTTCTTTTGCATATTTGATTATTTGTGAGTCTGGAGTGCTTCCCACACCTACTGTCCCTCTCTCAGGGTAAGAGAAGGCCAAAGAGGTGCTGTTGGAAGACGAGAAAAGGGAAAAGATGGGAAGGGGCTTAGTGGTAGATTACAGGTTGGAAAAGAAAAGGCAGAGGAGGTACTGTTGGGGGAGAAAAGGGAAAGATTGGAAGTAGGGCTTAGAGGTGGATTTTGCAGTGAGAAGTAAGAGAAGGCAGAAGAGGTGCTGTTGGAGAAGGAGGAGGGGAAAAGATGAGAAGTGGGGTTTAACAACGGATCACAAGTTGGAAACTAAGAGAAAGCAGAGGAGGTGTTATTGGTGAATGGGAAAAAGGGGAAAAGATTGGAAGGGGCTTAGAAGTGGATCATGGGGTAGCAAGTAAGAGAAGGCAAAAGAGGTGTTCTTGGATGACGAGAAAAGGGAAAAGATGGGAAGTGGGGCTTAGAGGTGGATTGTGGGTTGGAAAGTAAGAGAAAGCAGAGGAGGTGCTCTTGAGGAGCAGGAGATGGGGGAAGGAGGGTGATTATATAGTCATAGAATCATAGAATACTAGAGTTGGAAGAGACCACACAGCCCATTCAGTCCAACCCCCTGCCATGCAGGAACATAAATCAAAGCACTGCTGACAGATGGCCACCCAGCCTCTGCTTAAAAATCTCCAAACAGGGAGACTCCATCACACTCTGGGGCAGCATATTCCACTGCCGGACAGCTCTGACCATCGGGAAGTTCTTCCTGAGGTTCAGGTGGAATCTCTTTTCCTGTAGTTTGAATCAGTTGTTCCTTGTCCTACGCCCTTTCCGCACCTTACCTTTTTCCGGCACAGAGGTGCAGGGATTATGCGAGCGGCCTCCGGCAAGAGGCTCTCGCTTCCCTGCTGCTTCCGCTCCGCACAAGCTGCCTGCTCGCGTGAGAGCCCCGCCTCTTCCTTCCACAGTGCAGCCTGGGAGTTTCCCAGGCTGCGCTGGGGCAGGAAGCGTGACTGGCGCGGCTCTGGAGACTCCACATGCCAGGTAAGTGTGTGCGGGGCCCGGGAGCAATGCGCGATCATGCACCATTTTCGGCTTCCAGCCGAAAATGTAAAGGTGCGCGATCAGTGCCTGCTGGCCCCTGGAGCGTCGCACGATTGTGAGTGTGTCGTGCAGATCGCGCCTCGCAATCGCACGACGCTCCAGGCGCCCTTTCGCCTGGCAAATGCCATGCAGAAAGGGCCCTAGTTTCTGGAGCAGTGGAAAACAAGCCTGTTCCCTCCTTGACGTGACATCCTTTCAAATATTTAAACATGACTATCATGTCCCCTCTTAACCTTCTCTTCTGTAGACTAAACATGCCCAGCTCCCTAAGATAGTCCTCATAGGGCATGGCTTCCAGACCCTTCACCATTTTGGTCATCATCCTCTGGATATGTTCCAGCTTGTCAATATCCTTCTTGAAATGAGGTGCCCAAAACTGGACACAGTATTTCTGATGAGGTCTGACCAGATCAGGAATTGGATCAGCCATCACCACTGCCAGGGGCTGGTTAGTCTTGGAGTCAAATGGGCTTTTAGAACCTTATTCATGATTGTTCTAGTTTCACAAAGGTCCTGCACCCCTAACTCTTGCTAATGTGGAGGGGGGAACTGTACATTCCATTGATTCAGTGGGTCTGTTTTAAATAGAGCTAGCAAAAGAATGGTCTTACACACTAGTTCCAAATGAAAGACTTTATTTATATCTTATTATTTAGGACTATTTATATTCTGTGATCTCAGAGTGGCACAGAAATAAAATCATTTCAAACAGTTTAAAATGGTACAGAATTTAAAGCAATAATTTAGACAAATTAAAAATATATTAAACAAATCAGCAAGCTAAAAAGTTAGAACAGTTTAGAGCCATGTACATTTTGAGAAGATCAATTAGTTCCTAAAGGGTTAAACAAAGCCATGCTTTTGCTTAGAAGCAGAATGAAATCAACACTGGTACCACCTGAGCCTTGAAGAGGAGGGCTTTCCACAGCAAAGGCTCTCTCTCATGTCCTCCCACAGTATATTGCTCCCAAGACAGGGAGACTGGGGAAGGTAGAAGTAACATCTCCGAATTTCTTTTATAAGGGAAAACCTGTCTGAATATAACTACAATCAGCTGTCCGCATCTGCACACTGCACTTTTGTGGATTTGATTATGTACAAATTTCTCCAAGCTCTGCCCCCCACCACTACAGGTGCTTCTATTTTGAGAGAACCTTCTCTCTCATTGGCTCTGATCAGGTTGTACAGTCCTGTAAAAATCCGCCTCTGGTCCTCCTCTGCCACCAGCTGCTGCCTGGCCAGCTAAGGACAGCTTGCAGGCTAATTTCTCAGCACCACAAATCCTCCCTCAATGCCTCCCACGTACTCAAGGAAGGCGATGGGCAAGAGAGGAAGTATAGGGCTACCAAGCTGACCCACCCCCTTTCCGTCTCCTTTCCCCGGCCTGGTTCAGGGTCCGAGTGCTCACAATCCTCACCGTGCCTCAGCCCCTTTCCCACAGGCACATACACACATTTTGATATGTACAATTTTTCCACTTTCTTAGGGGTCCTGCACCCTAACTCTAGTGAATGTGGAGGGCCCACTGTACCTTTCCAAGATAACATAGCTATTTTGAGTTATAGAGTTATACATCAAATATCTGGGTTGTGTCCATTGCAGAACATAATTTCCATTTTTCTGCTAACTGCTTACATATCACTCAAATAATTCCCACAATGAAATTTGGAGGTTTGAAGGGAAGAAGAAAAGAAAATCTCACTGTATGAGCAAACGTCTGTTTATGCAAACACTGAATGTTATCCCATGTCAGAATGCTTAAGAAACAAAGTTATTACTGAGGTATTTTGAACTGAATGTGTTTGACTTCGGTTATCTCTGTCAGAGATTTTTTAAAAAATCAGTGTTAATGGTTACTAAATTTTAAAATTAAATTTGGTTTTCAGATTCTAGGATGCCTATTTTAATATCCAGGGACCATAAAATATATTTATACAGATGACTGATTACCCAATGTAGTTTAGTTGTCTTTAAAAGAAGTAGCAGTTAGGAGTGCAGTCTGACTCTCATATAATCTCTACCTATGCTCACCTAAGTATGGTGACTCTGCCTTTCAGCATAGAAAGAACTGGCAGTTACTCAAAAAGGCTGAGCTGGAAACCAAGGGCATAGACTCTTAGCTACTCTGTTGCTTCTGTCTCCTTCTAGTTAGCAAAATGACCTTGGAAAGATTATGGCCCTTTTCGCACAGCATTTGCCATGCGAAAGGGCGCCTGGAGCATCGTGTAATTGTGAGAAGCGATCTTCACAACGCACTCACAATCGTGTGATGCTCCAGGGGCCAGCAGGCGCCGATCGTGCACCTTTTCATTTTTGGCTGGAAGCCAAAAATGGTGTGCAATTGCGCATTGTTCCCAGGCCCCACGTGCACTTACCTGGCATGCAGAGCCTCCAGAGCCACGCCGGTCATGCTTCCTGCCCCAGCGCAGCCTGGGAAACTCCCAGGCTGCACTGTGGAAGGAAGAGGTGGGGCTCTCGCGCGAGCAGGCAGCTTGTGCAGAGCTGAAGCAGCAGGGACGCAAGAGCCTCTTGCCAGAGGCTGCTCACACGATCCCCGCACCCCAGCACCAGAAAAAGGTAAGGTGCGGAAAGGGCCCATGAATTCCTAGCAATCATGCATATAAACCATCACTCTTCTTGCTTCACTCTTTACCAGACCTCTGCAAAGTCTTACTTGCCTCCTTATCAAGACTTTCAAAAGTGTTTATTCAAGATTTCAACTTAAAAGAGACTTTTCTCAAACATCAGAGAGCAGGAAAAGTCTAGAAAAGAATAGGAGTACCTAAATATTCTTTGGGGAATGAGACCAGATGCTGAATAGTACTATAGGAATATAATTTTGCAGACTGCCATCACTGGAGCAAATTAAAGATGTGATTTATGCAGTATCAGTGCAGACTCAGTGCACTATGACTCCTGAGGATAATTATTCTCTATGCTCTAAAGAGCAAACTACTGTTCTAAAAAGGTCATTGAGCACTATAGAAACTTCTGTGCTAGGATCTTGAGAGAACAAGAAATAGAATACACAAATACCTGCAAAATGATGGGTTAGAATAATTTGTGCTATATGGTATGAGGAAGATCTCCAGACATTAGTATGTCTCAGTCTGTGTGGTGCCATCAGGTCAGGTTTGATTTATGGTGACCCTATCAATGAGAGATCTCCAGGGACCCCAGTCATCAGCAATATCGCTCAGGTCTTGCAAACTTGGGGGTCTGGCTTCTTTACTGAATCAATCCATCTCTCATGTGGTCTTGGACTGAGGTCAAACCACCAACTGAGGTAACAGCCAGGTCAGATTACAATTCAAAGATACCTTCCAGAGCACAACAACAGGCAGCAGGCTATGAACACGCTTCTCAGCACAAAAGCCTTCACTTTCAGTGCTTGATACCAATCAAGAAGTTCTTAGAGTGAAACTAGACAAGAAAGACTAGAAACTAAACTCTTTCTTTCTGTCAAATGAAAGAAGAACTTAAAACACATCAAGGTTTGGCTTTATTTACTAAGTAAATCCAGACTGGGACTGGGTGAGAGCAAGGAGAGAGTGGATTAGTCTTTTGCAATAATAACATCCCTGAGTGTGAGGGGGCACAACTTCTACTTTCCATTTAAAAAAGAAAACTTGTCTATTTCAGCCCTTAATTTGCCACTCACTACTTGTCTGTATGTTTGTGTGTGCATGTAACTGTCCAGAGATTGGAAACAATGGATTACATTTTAATGTGTTATGCTAAATTGTTATAATGCATCCACTAACAATGGACAGATCAGAAACAAGAATAAAGATTGCTTAATTTATTCATCTTTACATTTAGCCCACTAACATTAAGCTGTTAGACCTGTGATTCAGACCCTTTCCGCAACTTACCTTTTCGCGGCACTGGGGCACGGGGATTGCGCGAGCAGCCTCTTCCGAAAGGCTCTCACATCCCCGCTGCTTCACCTCTGCAGCCGCTGCCTGCTGGCTAGCAGCAGCATGAGGGCTCCTCCTCTTCCTTCCGCAGCGCAGCCTGGGATTTTCCCAGGCTGCACTGGGGCAGGAAGTGTGAGCACCACAGCTCCGGAGGCTCCGCACGCATGGTAAGCGTGCGCAGGGCCCTGGAGCAATGCACGATTGCGCACCATTTTCAGTTCCAAGCCGAAAATGAAATAGTGCACGATCAGCGCCTGCCGGCCCCCGCAGCACTGCGCAATTGCAAGGACGTCATGTGGACCACTCCTTGCAATTGCGCAACACTTCAGGGGCCCTTATGTATGGCAAATGCCATGCGAAAAGGGCCTTAATAACAGGAAGGAACTAGGCCTCACCTAGTAACTCTCATTTTTTACCGTTTTATGAGGCACGGGCGAAGAGAATTAAAAATCAGTTGCAGTGCTCTAACACTTAACTCAAGTTTTCCCATGCATGCATGCCATGTAAATTCTTTGGTTTTAGCTCTTTTTAACACAGATTGTGATATTAGAATCTGCAGTCCATCTCTCTTTTAGCATGACTCACTTCAAAGGGTTGCAATTCTGAGGGGAGATGGAAAGGGGAAGAGATATATATACTTCTTGATTTCACAGAAAGAAAAGTGGGATATATATATTACTAATAAACAAAGCTTTGTCTAGGTATGACTGAACAGAATGTCTGAGTATATTTGCAATGCTTTGGACTGTTTTTAGGCCACTGCAGTCCTATGAACCCATTTCCTGGAAGTAAGGCCTACTGAAATTTGATGAGGCTACCTCATTGCACGTATAGAGTGCAGAACTGAAATTCACAAGTGCAAATACAGCAGCTTCCCCTTATTTAGTCATCCTAAAGAGCATAAATCTAATGACTTTTTCAACCAAAAGGTAGTAAGTGTGATGGATTGGGTTGAGGTGATTCTTTTGAGTTCCATTCCAAAAAGCATGCAGAAGCTCCCTATCTGTTTCAGAAACCCAATTTTTTAGTCTCTTATCTCTGTAACCTGTGCTAGATCCATGTGGAAGTCAGTAAGTTAAAAAACAGAGTACGTAAAATAAGATAATAATGGAGAGAAGGAGAGAAAGCAAAGGTTTCATTTGGCATCGATGGCAAATAGAGCAGGGGGGGTTCAATGCAGTTTTTCCCTCCCTCTCAAGCTCAGAAGAAGGAGATGGGAACAGGTAGGTAAGAATAAAATCATATTGGGTTCCCCTCCCCTACTTCTTAAGGCTTGTAGAACAATCATCTAATGTAAATTCAAACAGAAATTTAACACCAAATTAAATCTGTCCCATGCCATGTAAAAATCCATTGCAAATAGATTTTGTGTAGGATTTTGAGTTCACTAACAATTAAGAAAATATGCTAAGCCCTTCCTACTAACTTTTGAATCATGACAACTATTTGCCTTTCTGATAGCACTGTGATTTGTCCCTAAATAAACATACATCAATGCTAAAAAAAACAGAACAGTTTTTGTTGGAACAAATGCTACTCTAAATGCTATTTGCATGATCTTTTCAAAATCCTATATAAGTATGATATATGCATGCACGCACACAAATTCATGAATATTTGTTTTCATAATCAACTTCCAAATTCAAAGGAAATGAAATTCAAAACCAATAAGCAACTGAAATATTTCAGTTGTTTTATCTCAAAGAAAGGTGCAGTCTTTTGTTTACCATGTTTTCTACATGCTGAATTTATTTCCAAAACATATTGAGTAATTCATTTAATAACTGTTCTCAAAGCACCTTCCTCTTGTTAACAGCAAAAAAAATCTCTCATACTGTCTCTTACAAAACTAGAAACAGCCAAACAAAATACTAGAGATCTTTCATTACCTGATTACCACCAGATTTCTGATAACTCAGAACTTGAGCTACTAGACTCTTATTCTAGATCAGTAACCATTAACTGTATTATATTTTAAGTCTTTCCTGCCCTTAATTAATAAACTGTATCAGATCAAACTGACGGTTAACAGTTGTTGTTTTTTTACAATGGCTAAATGAATTTTGTGGCACTAATAGTCTGAGGACAGAATGCAGATCTGTAAGACTTTGAAAACAATGTAGTGAGAAAGGAAATATACTTTGTGGCAGGTTTTCAGTGGCTGAATTGGCTCTGTATGGATACATCCAAGTGTTTATTAAGACGCCTAATAATCATATAATATCTGAAACTGGACTTCAAAACTTTTTCTATAAAGTTGTCCTACATTAACATCAATGTCACTGTTAGTAGGAATGTCATGAAATTCATCATAGAATATTAAGTTACCATTTATGATATTTATGTGAACTAAGAACAGCTAAAATGATAATGGAAGTAAAATATTTCATTTTGGTACATAATGGTCTCCTGCATATGGTTAAAAGCCACAGCAAACTGATGACTCACTCGTGATTATTCAGAAATATGAGATATTGATCGTGGGGCAAGTGGCTGCATTGACATTTTTATTATTCCTGGGTACAGAAAAAAAGCATGGTAATTTGCACTGTTATAACATCAGCATAGGTACAGTGGAAAAAGCTGTCTATTTTTCAATGTATTTTATTGCCCTCAGCGACAAAACTACAATACTCAGCTTTGAAAATGGAGATCATTCTTCACTTCTAGAAGTGTGTATAACTGTTCTCTGGACTACTTAAAGAAAACAACATGAATAAGTAATTTGGTGGCAGAAACATGAACTATTCCATCTCCAGTCAAGACACTTCCCAGGTGTATGAAGCTGCAAAAAATAGTCAATAAACTGTACAATACTGAACACACCACCTAAACTACAAGCAAGACAGCAAGCACAGGTAACCTGTGTGTTAGTTTTGATCTGATTTAGGATTATCTAATTTGGGAAATATTTTCGGGAAAAAGTGAGAGAAAGAAAATGGAGCAATTTAGGAGGATTCTGGAGAAATCTATAGTACTCCTGAGAGATTATTAGAAAAGAATGCCTCTTGCCAAGCAAAGGTTTTGTTAATTTAGCAAGCAGATTTTGCTAGAAACCTAGGTAACTACAATGCGGGCTTTGAAAGAAAAAGATAGAGATGAAGTTCCACTATTTCTCTGAAAAAAGAAAGGCATCTGCTTGGCTAGTTCATAAACAGATGTAGCTGTTACAATTATGTTTATTTATTATTGTTGTCGTATGCCTTCAGGTCATTTCTGGCTCATGGTGACCCTAAGGCAAACTTATAACAGGGCTTTCTTGGCAATATTTGTTCAGAGGGGGTTCACCCTTGCCTTCTTCTAAAGCTGTGGGAGCATGACTTGCCCAAGATTACCCAGTAGGTTTCCATGGCTCAATGAGGATTCAAACCTTGGTTTCCAGGATCTTAGTTCAACACCCAAGCCACTACACTACACTACACTAGCTCTCCCCCAAAATTCAGAGTGAAAATGGCTTACAATGTAAAACAAGTACAAGTGTACCTAAAAACATATAAAAGTCAACATTAAAATAGAATTAACTATTCAAGCATTAAAACAATTCATAACATATGCCTAAGAAGAATTAAAAACAATTCAGTAAAAACTGTACAGCACTCTCTAAATAGTTCAATAAAAACAATGCAGCATCTATAAAGCCTTATACAGCGCAGGTCTAGGTTATATGAAGACCCTTTAGCTCTTTATATGAGAGAGCCAGCGTGGAGTAGTAGTTTGAACATTGGATTACTACCCTGGTAACCAGCACTCAGTTCCTTGCTCAGCCATGGAAACCCACTGGTTGACTTTGAGCACATGACACACTCTCAGCCCCAGAAAACCCTGTGACTGGTTCACCTTGGGGTCACCATAAGTCAGAAATTACTTGAAGGCACACAACAAGAACATCTCCCTATATGAGCCTATTTGTGCTTTGAGATCTTCTGGGGAGGGCTTTCTCTATCTTCTACAAACTTCATAGGTACATCTCGTGGGAATATGGGAGAAGGCCTTCTCATTTGCTGCCTCCAGGCTCTGGAACTCCCTTGCCAAGCTAGCATCCTCCTTACTGTTCTGTGGTAAGCAGATAAAGATCTTTCTGTTCCAACAGGCCCGTGAGGGCTGACTTAGCAGAGGAAGTGTTTTCCATGTGTGTGTGTTCTTTTAATTTGTTCTTTTTTAATGCCTTGTTTTCAACTTATTTTAACTTCTATTGATATTTCAATTACATTGTATGATGCAAAGTTTTTGGTGGTATCTATTTTCACCCTTGTAAGTTTCCTTGAATCCCAGACTAGGTGGATATAAATAAATATAACAACAACAACACAATTATAACCTTTCTTTAAAAATGTTCAGGTCTAAAAGCCTGTCAGAACAAAAAAAAAATCTTTGCCTACCAAAGAGATAGCAAGATGAGGACCATTCTGGCCTCCCTAGGAAAGAAGTTCTAGATCCTGAGCAGCAAAAGAAAAGGCCCAATCTCACATTCCCACCATTCATGCTTGCGAAGGTGGTGGGACTAACAGAATGATCTCTCCTGAGGATCTTAGGGCTGGGGTAGGCTCATATTGGGTCTATCAGATACTCTGAATGTAAGCCATATAGGAATTTATGGGTTATAACCAACATTTTGAATTTCACCTGGCAGCCACTGGAGCTGCTGGAACAGGACAGTTAACAGTTTGGCTGCAGCTCTTTGAACCAACTGAACTTTCTGAAAGCTGGTCAAAGGCAAACCCATGTTACAAGAATCCAAATGGGATGTAACTAACAGTAAGCTACCTTGATTGAATCAGGCTTCTCTAGGAAGGAAGGGCCATAATGGTTTAACATGCTTTAAGTGTGCTGAAAAATTCCTGGCCAACTTGGAAACTTAGGCCTCAGGGTTAAAAGCTAACCCCAGGAATAGACTCAAACTGTGAACCTGAGTCTTCTGGGGTAGTATAACCCCTTCCAACAGGCTGTATCCCTACTCTCTGATAGGCCTTTTGACTGAACAGAAGCACCTCTGTCTTGTTTGGATTAAGCTTCAATTTGTTCATCCTCATCCTATTACTGAAGCCAGACAGACTTTTAAAAACAAAACATTTTTCTCAGAATTAGGTAAAAAGGAGAAACAGAATTGGGTGCCATCAATATATTGGTGGCACCAAATCCAAAAGCTCCAGACAACATCTCCATCTTCAACATCTGGTTCACGTAGATGTTAAATAACATGGGGATTCCACAGCCAAGGAATTCCCTAGTACCCATGTCTGGGCTCATTTCTCCAGGAAGGAATGGAGTCACAATAAAACAGTCCCTCCAAGTCCCATCCCTGCAAGGCAGACCAGCTGGATATCATTGTCTATGGTGGAAAATTGCTGAAAGGTCCAGCAGAAACAACAGTGAAATTTTTCCCCTGTCCAGTTCCCAGTGTAGGTCATCCATCAAGGTGACCAAAGCTTTTTCTGTCCTATAACCAGGCCTGAAAAAAGACTGAAATGAATCAACATGATCCATTTCATCCAGGAACCCTTGGATCCGAGAGGGCAACACATACTCTAACCCAAAACAGAATGTTGGACACTGGCCAATAATTATCCATTACAGAGGGATTCAGGGAAGGCTTTTTCAACAGAGGCCTTACAACTTCTTTCTTTTAGCAAGTTGGAACTCTCTTGTAAGGAGGACTATCCCTTTCACCCACTCAGACAGTCCCTGTCAGTCCTGTTTAATATGCCAGGAAGCACAAGGATCTAGCACACATGTGGCATTTCTCACTTCTTCGACGATCTTGTTTACATCCTCAGGATAAACAAATGGAAAAGAATCATTATTTCTGGACAAGCAGGGGCCAAAATTACACCCACTGGGATTGTAGTAACTATAACATCCAAGTTGGAGTTGATCTGAGTGATTTTATCTGCAGTGCTGTGCAAATTCTTCATAGCATGCCACTGAATGGTTACATTTCCTACTAAGGGCCAGATGTAATAAACCTTTGACCCTTCCAAACAGCTCTGCTGGATATCGCCTTGCAAATGCAGTCGTGGCAGAAAAGAATAATGTCTTTGTTGCCTGCACTACCACAGAGTAGGCCTTCAAACAGGTTCTAGCCTATATTCAGTCACTAGCTAAGAATATGATCAAGAAACCCAATATTCTATAACCACTTCCAAAACAACTTTCTGTACTTATATGCAATGGACCCACTTAAGTGATTCTGATTACTTAGGAACTATAGAGCTTTTGTTTTCCTGACTTACTGCCTCTAGATAGAATAATCAGAACACATAAGATTAGTTCTCAATGAGCTGGCAAACTTATATCTGGACAATACCATTCAAACCTGTACCCTGATGCAAAGATTAAAGAGGATATAAGGCTTCATATTAAAAAAAAAACCTAGTAAGAGTGTACTTCAGAATTGGCAGACCTAATCAAGCTCATTCAGAGATATTTAGTAAATACCCAAATCAACTAAGTACTCTTCTGTGGCAGATTCAGTCTAAAACTGTCCCTCCTGAAGTTTTGTTAGTGGTTCAGATTTGGAGGAATACAGGATACAGAAAGAATACAGAAATCCTGACATTATGTATGCATAAACTCCCCCAGTTCTCCAATGGAGGAGGGGAAGTGCTACTCTGAGAATGACAGTCCTAACATCTAATCATAAGAAAAAAAAATTATCAAGAATCACAATATTTGGAGGAAGGATGTTGAAACAATATTTTGCAAAACTATATTAGTGCTTTCTCCTGTTTCCTAGAAAGAGATACATTAAGGAGTTTTGAAGAGTCCCAGGAAACTGGGAGGCTCTAATATTAGGAGTTGGTTTGACAAATGTGGGATATCTACTTTATTTGCCCTTGTCACTGTATACTTCACATCAAGCATTCACTCCTGCTACAATGAACTTTCTGTGACTGATGCTACTTGAGAACAAAACAAACAGAAAGCTATTAACTGGTTTTTCTTTTATAATAACACCCTTGTCTCTACACCAATTTTCCTGAAATTCTGCAAGTTTCTTGTGCATGGCACATGCCATTTGCATATAACCACTAAAAATGAACCTATTGGGGAGTGTTGCTTAAGGCAAGGGACCTCTAAAATTTGACAAACTTGGTTCCCTCAAAAAGGACAATATTCTGGCAAATATTTGTCACCAAATTCCAACAAGCAGAGAAAATTAATAGCCATTCATTGATTTCCAGTGATAGACAATGGTAGATGAGATGTTTTGGATTACTAAATTGGGGTTTCAATTTCAACCTGCATCAAATGCATCAGCTTCCAAATGAGTCCAACCTCAATTGAGATGTCTTCAGAATGAACAAATCAGGGCCCATGCCAAATCTTGTGGTCAAGGACGCAGCTGGGTTAGAATCTGCTGGATTACTATGCAGAGGATGCTATGTGTATGTCTGTGTATGCAGCAGCATTCAATCATGTCAGTCTGCCACCAGCTGTCTAAAATGGTGTAACCCAGACACAAGTTTATCACCTCAATAGGAATTGTGCTGAAACTCTACAGAGAACTTTGTTACTCCATAAAACATATTGATGGGACAGCTATCTCATGACAAAAACAAATGTATTAGCTATTGCGTTGTTAAATGCTTTTATGTTCACTTACATATTTTAGAATTTATTTCCTCATTCAAGGTTGCTCTGCTAGGACAATATGTCACTCAAATGACTGTCAAACCATTTATGCTGGATGTTTACTAAAAGGAAAGCATTTTATTCCCGGCAGTGCTCCAAATATGATACTTAACAAAGTTTAGTCCAACACCAGTATAGCAGTAAGTATTATGTCCCAGCCACCATAATTCCTAAGGGTTCCCCCTAAGTAATGAAAGATAAACTGTTTTTATCTGTATTGATTAGCTGAAGCTCAAGCAGCTATTGATGCAATTCTCATTGAAAGTTACTGTCCTATAAGCTAATTATGAATTCATTTTCTGAATGTGGATCCTCCTATAACCAAAACAGCAATATCCATCCACCATAAGAAGGTATTAGTAGATTGTGCCCATGGTTCCAGATGTTTATTTAGATTTTTTTTAATGCAATGTCTCCTCTCCAGAATAATACCGTTTTCAAAATGAAAAAAGCATGGGGAAACAGCACATGTTTCTTCATTAATATTTACCAAATAGCCCAGGAAGCAGCACTTCCAAAAGTACTGTGTTCTAAGGGTTTTGTACCTGCATTTCCCCATACAGACTTCACAACCTATGCTGATTCTGCATCTCTTGCAGTTTGCCGTGCCGGCTACTACATCAGCATACTCTGAGCATGGGTAGTGTACAGTTTGACTGAATAAGCAGAACTAAACCTTTCAGAGTTTTGAAATAAGCCTTCTGCAGACATGTGCTGAAAGCATTCCCCTGTTTCCCTTTTCTGTGATGTATGGCAATGAGAAAGATGACAATAAAAGCCTTTACAACTGCAGAGTAGGATCCTCAGAAAGTAATGAATAACCTTGTGTTGCAGAAAGATATAAGAATATAAGAATATTCATTTTTGTTGCTGTTTTTAAATAAATTATTCTATAGCCAGGCCACAATTAAATGTGTAATTGTGTACACAGGATACAACTTAGCCCTTAGAAGAAAATATATAAACTACTTCTACATTGCCAACACTTCACAGATTTTCTAAATGGCAATCAAGGTTGACAAAGTTATCTACATACAAGGTATGCAGATAACATACAAGGTAACAGCCATATTACTTCAAACAACAAAAAGAAAAGGGGAGGAGAATGAAGCTAGTAGCACAAAGACCACTAAAATGCTTCATCAATGAACTACAACCAATTCTCACAGGCTCTCAGTAGCAGGCCTTTAATTGTCTACAGACAAACTCCCAACTTTAAACAACCGTTCACTTATAACAGAACACATAACATGGATGAGATAACAAGGACAAAATCCTGCATTAAATCCAATTTGGTCACACATTGTCTTTAGCAGCAATATTACAAGTAGTAAAATCATGACAAACTATATTAGAGGTGTTTTTACTTGCTTATTCTCCAATGTAATATATGCCATCATCTGTCAACAATATTCCACAAATTGCATTGGACAAACAGGACAGACTCTGTGTGGGAAGATAAATGGGCACAAATCTGACATTAGAAATGGCAACATCCCAAAACTCATTGCAAAATGTTTCAACTTTCCTGGACATGCAATCTTTGACCTTCAACTAGCTGTTCTGGAACAGCAGCAACAACAACAACAACAACAAGGTTCCAAAAGAAGATTGAAAGAGAAATAGCTGAATTGGAGTATATTCACAAATTCAATCTATTAGCAGAAATATGTATTGAAACAGTAGTTTCTTGGCATACTACATATATTACTATATAAGTTTTCATCACAATTGCACACGTAAGAAAAGAACACTTCATAAAATTTCCTACTTCACAATTTGTCACAATTTGTAAAATTCTGAATCTCATTATACTCTGATTCTACCCCTCAGCTATGTATCTGCTTAAATATCTGTGTGGTTAATATTACGCTTCATCTAAAAAAGTGGATTGAAATCCATGAAAAACTATTCTAAAATAAATTACTTAAGTTTCAAAGGTACTGCCTGATTCCTTCTCTCCTCCCTTTTCTTTTTATTCATATATAATTATATTGCAGAATAATATCATTATATTCATATTTGTTGCTGCTGTTCCTAGTTCATTCTATAGCCAAGTTACAATTAAATGCACAAAACTGTGTATGAGATACAACTTTTTGTTCAGAAGAAAATATACAAACTAGTTCTGTGTATCTATTCAACTGTCCCTACACAGATTTTATAAATGGCAACCAGGGCTGAAAACATTATCTACATATGAATAGACATGCCAGACTAGTA
Source organism: Cyclura pinguis (assembly GCA_030412105.1). Classification (NCBI taxonomy): domain Eukaryota; kingdom Metazoa; phylum Chordata; class Lepidosauria; order Squamata; family Iguanidae; genus Cyclura; species Cyclura pinguis. The sequence goes on along the minus strand of CM059603.1, from coordinate 159,505,812 downwards.
TGATACTGGTGAGATTCCCTCTATTTTGCTGCTAAATTCATTTTTCCTCTCCACTGCTCCAAAACTAAATTGCACAGTACAAACACCTACTTGTGACATGATGCTGTAAGCAGGATAAAAACCTATGGAGGAAAAATATTTTTCAAGCCTGAACACATGACAAGGAGCTGGCAGGTCTGAATGCCAGTACTTCTTCCTACTAAGCAACTGAAAGACAAACCTCACAGATTTGCCAGGTACACACCCTCATTAATCACAGCAGACTGTGGATAAACCAATGTCATGCCTCTTCCTGCTTCTTAAGAAGTCAATTACATTTCAGTGAGGAAAAGACAAAAATAACAGCAAATTGTATTGAATTTTCTCATGTATAAAAGCATAAATTGCTTTCAATTGGCTTTGTTTTTTATCTACAAAAATCTCATTACTCTATTGAACAGTTCAAATTGGAAACAATTCTATGAAATGACTGAACTAATTGTAAACCATCCACATGAACAGCTAACGAGTAACAGATTTCTAGGAAAAGCCACAGGAGAACCAAAAGGGCAGGCTACCTCAGGTGATGTCAGCCAGTGCATCATTTAAGGAATGGCTGTGCCTGCAAATCCAGTATTTAACAAAATAATACCCTATAAATGCTTTTGTTACCAAATGGGCCAAATCAATGCCCAACTAGCAGTGTCAGGAGGAATTAATCTGAAGAATCTGAAGAAAAAAACCTAAACTCATTCCTATCATGACTAGGTATTGTGACTGTAAGAGATGACAGTAAAATGAGAAACCGCTAGATTCATATTATGTGAAGAGACATCAAGGTTCCAACATAGATAACCCCTCTCCTCCAAAAAACCGAATAGGTGTTTGATTCTGGCAAGTAATCTGAACCCCTATAAACACAAGCTGTGCTGCCTCAGTTTCCCAGATGAAAAATTTATATTTTCACAGTCCATTTACCCTTCTTCAGATTTGAACAGGTCACAAGTATAAAACTATCATGAATTCTGTAATATGAGTAGCGAAGAACTTGGGAAATTTATTCTTTGACAACCTAGAATTCCAATCTACATGCCCACTGGCTGCCTAGAAATCAGATGGGAAGCATAATCAAATGCAAATGTTGTGAATGCTTGTCTTATTCTATTTTACTTCCATTCCACTTGTTTCCCAATATAGGACGCATACTCCTCAGCATATATAGAGAGGACTGTGTGTGTGTGGGGGGGGTGCAAACAAATCTTATGTTACAGAAATGACATAAACCTCTAGTGATCTGCTTGAAAATGGGTAAACAATCTGAAGGATTCTTCTCATCCTTGAAGATGGGATCCATGTGCACTATCAATATTTGTACCTCCACAATAATTTGAAATCAAGTTTAGGATCCGCTGAGATAACTGTTCTGCTTCTCAGAGCCAATTAATCCACATCATTGTTTGAAGCAAAGTTTGAGTGCTCTGTCTGCATATTTACATTTTATTTCCCAGTATGCCTCCTCCTAAATTACTCATTATTCTTATAATTTTCTGGCCACCCTGTCAACAAAAAGGAAGAGCTTGATAGGGTTGTTTGCATGAATATTTATCTTCTCTGAGATTGTAAGACATATCATTAACTAATGATCACAGTGGAGCTATTCACATGCTGTATGCTCGGGGGGGGGGACCACATGTGCTATATCACATTTTTAATAAAGCTATTAAGGCTGCATCAAAATAGTATTATGTCTTTCATGGAAAATACATTCATACACAGAGCAAAAAAAAAAATCATTTTGAAACTAGGAAGCAGCAGGTAGCAACAAGTTTGTAAAACTGTAGAGTTGGAGCCCCTGTGTTGTTACAGGAAATCCACAGCTATAGTATTGCCAACAGATGACTTTCCAGTTCCCACCAAAACACTGATTGTTTCAACACTGTCTCCTCACATCTGGCCCTGCATTGTCCCCCAAACCTCTCCTCAATACAGAGCTATTATGACAGCCATTAACTCTTTGTCACCTAACACTAAGACCATTAACTCTGTCCAGACCCCCATTGTCCATACGGCAACATCTATTGTTTGCCTGGCCAGAGAGCCATCTTATACCCTTAGCGTAGATTTTGGGTATAAGAACCTGCACTGCGCTTCAATGCAGTACTTTGCTTGTTGAACACCATGCTGTTGCTCCGATTCCTGAATGAGTACTGTCCTTAGGAGCTTGTTTAAGCCACATTGCTGCTTTCTTTGCTGCTCTCTGGATCAGTAATTATCACCCATTCCTTAAAACTCCTCTATCAACAACTTTCGTCCCTTTATCTTTCGGTTAGCTCTTGTGCGAATGTGTGTTTGGATCCTTTGTGTGTTTGAGTAAACTTTCAATAAAACACAGTGTACCTTACATTTTGGAATCTCTGACTGGTTCTTTCCTGCAATACCCCATAAACATTGGGGAAAAGATCTTGTTAGGTTACCCCCCTCTCACTGGCCTCCTAATTTGAGCTAATTAATTCCCCACTGATATATAGAGAAACTGGCATCAGGGGTGGAGTCCCCAGTTATCCACATTTTAGGGTAACACAAATGAACTGAGGAGTGTCTTTATTGGTACTCTCAAATCTACCACCCAGAACAAAAGGACAAAATAAAGGGGTAGGCCTAACCGAGTGCTGCTAATACTTTCTTCCTTAAATGAATATATTTGTTATCTATTCATCAATCAAGATTCTCAGAGAGCCATCATGACATCTACCATGCTGTCACCCTAGAGAAATATATTGCTGATGAAAGGAATCAGGTGCATATGTAAAGTAACAGTTGAAAAGGGAAGCAATTCTTCTACAATATGCATCTTGAAAGAGCTATGCAGGCAGTATCATCTTCAATAGGCTTCTCCTTTATCCTCAAAAGTTTTAATCTAAGTTCTCCCCAAATCCCCAAATAATTATAAAGTTGTGACAATATCCTCACAATGCTCATTTTGCCTTCAGGCTGTTGGCAGGTACCCTTTGTTCCTATGTAGAAAATTGTGTTCAGGTTTGTCTCATCTCTGCTAAGTGAGCAATAAAAGTCAAGTTCTAAACACAATGTCTGTAACTTGAGTGATAAACATGTAAAAACCAAGAAGGAGACATGTAAAAATCTGTGAGACCAGATGCTACTAATTACATCTAAGCTATTAGAAAAGTCATGGAACAAAAGGAAGAAAAAGAAGATCCTACTTTATAATAGATAAACAAACCTGAGGAGAACCAATAGGTTGTAAATCAGTCCCCCGTATGCATTTATATTATACTGCTCTGTATAAAATGATTCAAGGCAGTTTACAAAAACTGAACAAAATAAAATAACAAAGGTTGGCTGAGATTCCGCAAGGGCAAATATACCTACAGTGACAGAGTTCCATCACTGTAGCTACGGCCATTTCTGCACTAAACTGTTACAGTGTTATTATTTCACTTTCAACATCTTACAGAATCCTGGAGTTTGCAGTTTAGGGAAGGGCATCAAAGGCCCCTCCCTAAACTGCAAGCCCCAGGATTCCATAGGTTGTTGAAAGTGGAATAACAGAACTGTAACAGTCTAGTGCGGAAATGGCCTATGTCTAACAATGCCACCCCCCACCCACCCAAAAAACACAATTTTTAGCCAGGCAGCACCCTGACTGATGGATTCCCAAGGAACTACAGATTGAGGTGCTGGGAAATGAGGCCAGGAATGCTCTCCTGGTCACAGGGCGCATTCAGAACAGGTAGCTGGACAGCCTTCTCAGGGTCCTGCTGCAACTGCTTCTCCCAACATGCTCAGCTTGCTGCAGTTTGCTGCACAAGTGCCTACTGCAGAAGTCATTTCCCACCACCTCAGGCTGTAGCACTTCAGAAATCCTTCAGCTGGAGCACTGTTTAGGCTGCAAACTGAACATGTTGGGATCATGTTCAGTTGTTAATAACCAAAAACATGAATCCCAGAAGTTAGTAGATCATACGTTTGGTTTACAATCCTGTAACTATTAAACAAGATGCTACCTGGTATTTTTTTAAAAAAAAAATAACAAGCAAAAGTGCAATAGATAGCCAGATGTTAAAATCTATTAAGATATCAAGAGCATTTTTAGATGTGTGGATGAAAAGATACATAGACAGGTAAACAGATAGACCTATATGTTTGGAGCATACAAGATGACAAAGTTGGTGCCTGGTATTCTCCCTTGAAGAGAATATTCCATAGCTGGGAGTAAGTACAGTCAAAATATTCCATTCCTGAGAAACAATAAAATAATCATCCAGTTACTTTTAACATATAGACAGGTTCCTAGGATACGAGATGCTCCTCAAAGTACTTGGGTTCCAATCTATTTATGACTTTGAACTACCTGTACTTTGAACTGGGTTTGGAATAAGTAGTCAACCAATCAAATTATTTTAAAATTAGTAAATATGGACCAAGTATTCAGTGCCAGTCATTTTTTTTTCAATTACATCCTACTCTGATAAACTTCTGAAAAAACATTTTCAGAAGTAGTGCTATGTGCAACATGCATACACTGTGACCCATACCAAGTTTGTGGAATGAGGACTTAGTTTATTCCACAGCAGTACAACTGCCTGGTCACTGAACATCATGAAACAGTCTAAATTATTCTGGCAGACAGACAAACTGGAATTTGTCCTGAAGAAGGAAAAAATACGGTTAAAGGACCTGGAAATTAAGACGTATAATCAATTGTTGAGTGGTGGGTAAGTTTACCTGCAAACTGAGAAGAGAGATGTGCTATGAAAGCCATGTTAAATATCTAAAGGGCTATCATGTAGGAAATACAGTGAGCTTGCTTTCTGCTCCTCAAGGGGACAAGAACAAACCAGTGGAGTCAAATTACAAGAAAGGAGATTAAGAACTAAAAATATTAGGAAGAACGTCCCGAGGGTGTGATTCTTCCACTGCTGTGGTTCTATCCCATGGAATTCTAGAATGTACAGTTTAGGGTAGGATATTTAGAATTGTCATTCACAGAGTTTTAGTGCCTCACCAAATATAAACCCCAGGATTCTACAGGATGCAGCCATGGCAGTTAAAGTAGTATGTTATTTCTATGATTGCACAGCATGAAAGGGCTTCTGTTTAACAACAGAGGAGAATGGTTTGGAGCATGGTAGACTCACTTCATTGTAGATTTCAAACAGAAGTTGGATTACCATGCCCCAATGATGTTTAGCTGTAGATTCCTGCACTGGCAGTGGATTAGACTAGATGACCTTTGGGTCATCTTCAAATTCTGTGATTATACGATAAGCAGGCAGACGTGTGTCACAGCAGATTTACATGACAATTGTTTCAGTATAAAATCAAAACTGTACTTTGCTGTGGGAACAGATTACAGTGTAGTTGCTAAAATTAATTGGATGTACAATGAGAAAGAAGGCTCCAGTAAGCCATGATGAGAATCACCCTTTTCACCTTTTCCAACAGGCAGGTTAATTGCTTGGCCCTGCCTGACTTACTAATTTCTTAGAACAGATTTTCACAGATAAAAGAAGATTGTGATCTCTTACCCTTCTGTGATGCTATAGAGAAACCTTCAGATATGAGTGGTTCACTCTCTCCATGCCCACCCTTCAATTATTTTACTAACACATTAAATGAAACTGTTATGAAGAAGTAATGCACATCAACCTGCAAACTCCCACAGAGATCTGCCAATGTCTTGGTGGACATAGACCACTTTTATGTACAGACATCTGCTGCAATGATTCTTCCAGAAGCAACTATCTATCAGTCACAGTCCACACCTCCTACTTACTCTGGGATCTGAGTATAAAAGAAAGACACTACCTGAGTTGGGTGGCAGAAGCACCACACTGACAGATTTTCTTCTGTGTCAGACACATTTATATCTCAGATAAATTTCTAGTTATTTTACATGTAAGACTGTCTGACCTCCCTGTTAACATTGGGTAAAGCACATTTTTCCCTCTGCAACAATGCAATTTATGTGTTTAGTTTTGAAGATATTTATCTATTATTATTTTATTTATATTCATAATAGCAGGATCAAGATACTTCTCCCCTTTTTCTACCCAAAGGTCACAATAAAAAGCCATGCACACAGAGCCACCATTAGTCCCAGAAGGGAAGTTTCATTGGCACCAATAGTTTTCGGTGTACATGGTAAGACCAGTATGCAAAGAGATCTTGTAGTACCTTTGAAACTGAGAGAAAGAAGTTGGTAGTGTAAACTTTCACAGACTTAAGACTACTTCATCAGATGCAACCAATGGTAAGACCAATCATACTTAAGGAGTCCCTGAAGGAAACAGTTCATGACTTATGCCTCTCACAAACATGTAAGATGCCCTAGAGTTTAAGCAGTCTTGGTCACAAAACACTGAAAACAAATAAAAAACATGTTGACCAGGGACAGAAAGGAATGTACCATGAATGTCCACCACTAAAGGTTAGGTAGTTGCAATATGCTCCTGATGGATTGTCACTCTTTCAAATCTGAGAATGATTAAAATCTGCTGAAAATAAATCAAGGCTGCAATTCTATACTATACATCTTCCTTTGAGTAAGCCCTATGGCATTCAGTGAAGTAGGATTTTCAGCCTGGATACAGGGCAAGGTTCCTGTAATTTTAGTCCTGAAGAGACTGTGGAACTGTCAATCAGCACAAAGGTGCTTGTTCTCTCACGTTCCAAACTCCAACTTTTGGCCGCAGTGGCCCACTTCCAAAATGGCCCTTGTCTTCCTCGCTGAGAGCAGGAGAGCTGAGCATGGAGGAGCACCTAGATCTTCTCCCTTCCTGCTCTCTACTAAGAGACAACTGTGACTGAAACTCAAGTCCAGAAGGTAACAGACAATAGATAACTTTGTCCTGCTTGACAGAGTTTTATGGTACTGCACCCTCTCTCCACACACAGGATTAAAATTGCAGGAACATCCTGTATCCATTCTGCAAACCCTATTCTGAAGAGCCATGTTAGGATTGCACAGTAAATGTTATCTTACTCCATACAAATATGTAAAATAATATACATGTAGAACAATATGAAAGAACAATCTTTGCAGAAGGAGATAGGGAGAACAGATCCCTTTCATCTTCAAGAAAGATTTATACTTGCAGCAATTTATATATTTGCTATACCAGCAAGAGGACAGGACAAAAGGCATAAATGTGTCTTGACAGATTCAGCTAATCACAGTGTTTTAAAAATGTTATGCCAACAAGTTCCTGTCTTAAAATGATGTGGTTCCCAAGGCAACAGAATGCATTTTTGTACTGCTCACTATACAGATGTATGCAGCTTAAAAAAGGACAAATTGTGTACTATTTTATTGTGACTATGAAATAGCAGGGTTTAGATAGATTTGCCAAATAATATCCATTCAGCCACATAAAATACACACAGTCCTATTTTCTTACCTAACATAACTGAGGAAACATGATTCAGAAAGAATGGCAAGCAGGGTGGGAAGTGCATCAGTTTGTATGCTAAGGGTATAAAAAACATTTAACTTGTTTTCCTTAAGAGAATTACTGGATTGCTAAATGTAGTTGCATAAATATATAGCTAAATACCAGCACTGTGATGGCATGAAACTTAAACCAGGTGTCAAAAGATTAGGTCAGCACTGAATTCGGCAGGTCTTCAATGATGAAGGAGCTTAGTGGGTTGTGTCTGCAGAAGACTGGCACAGAGCTTAGTCACTGGGCTTCTCATTCACTATATACTATTTTTATAACATATAATCACATTTGTGTGTATTAGATTGCATTAAAGCCTACAAAGAATGATACTGTAAAAGCTACTGTAATTTATGTGACTTTTATATAGTCCTTACAGAGGCCAAAGTGTTGTTTGGTGCAAGGCAAAGAGAAAATATAACTGCAAAGAGATGAGCAGCTAGCATAAGGCAGTGGCAGCCTCAGTGCTGATAGAGACACTACTCTTTCCAGAACAGGAATCTTTTCCCTCTCTCAGACCTAAGGGGAAGGAGGAGGGAAAATATACCCTTTACTAACCTGCAAGTGTCACAATGGCTTCTGGAATATAGTCCTCTTAGAGTATATAACCCCCACTTCTGGGGGAAGTTCTTTGCCCCCATTATAGATAAGGGGATGCTGGCATCTCATCTGAGAACATGAAAGGCCAATTGGAGCTAATTGGAATACCCTTACAATACATACCCAGGATCCACCTGCATTTGATGCTATATCAATATTTGGCTGAAGGGACACAAGAACACTTCTTTACTTTTATTTCTGTTACTGCGTCCTATTTGTAATCAATAAATCTGTAAGTCGTACTCTTGGAGAATTGGTTATATTACAGTGGTACACAAGGACAATACAGACAAGACTTTGGGCCTTTCCGCCTTACACGGTAATAGTGCTATTATTCTATTTGAACATCCTGTGGAATTCTGGGGTTTGAGATTTACTTAGGCAAAGCGCTCTCTCACTGTGTAGTGCAGAAATGGTCTTACAAACCTATTTCATTACTAAAAAAAATTATTATAAAATATTTCCTACTATTTTGGCAAGCAAACTGACAAAATATATTTCTCAGAATATCCATGAGGACTAGAATTTTGCTCCCCTCCCCCCAAAAAAACAAATAAGGAATAATGTAAGACCTGTTCTTAATAACACTGGATTTTTGGAACATTATAATAACAAAAAGGCTGTCTTGATTTTTCTAGATGCAGAGAAGGCATTTGACAATATTTCTTGGAACCACTTTTTTCAAGAATTGGAGAGGATGGACTTTGGTAAAAATAATATTCAGGCAGTAAAGACAATTTACTCAGCTCAAAAGGCCAAGATCTTAGTAACTGCTGATGTAACAAGACCAAATGAAATACAAAACTGGACTAGACAAGGCTGACCCTCTCACCCGTACTCTTTCATTTTGGTGTGGGAGATCCTACTGATAGATATTAGATAAGATGAGAGCATTTATGGGGTGAGGGTAAAAAAAAATACCCCAGTGCAAGCTGAGAGCTTATGTTGATCATGTGATAATGACACGAAATCCATTTAATTCAGTGAAGGTTTTTCTGGAAAAATAATGGTGTTTGGGACTTGCTTTTAGTTTAAAGTGAATTGTGATAAAACAAAATTGCTGACAAAAAGTGTAATTCCAGAAGAAGATAATGAATCAACTGCTCTTTCAAGCGTGGAAATAGGGGGATTAAATATTTAGGTGTTACAAATATGAAGAAACAACTGTTTGTCATTTCAGAATAACTATGAAAACCTTAGGAAAGAAATTAAAAGAGATTTAGAAAAATTGCAGTAGTTAAATTTATCCGTTTTGAGTAGAATTGCAATAATAAAAGCAAAAGTTTTAATAGGGTTTTATTTTTCTTTCAAATGATCCCTACCATAAGAAAAGGAATACCTTTTGTTCAATGGCAGAAAATGATTTCTAGATTTGTTTGGCAGACAAAGAAACCTAGAAAAAAACTTAAAATAATGGATGGATGATGCCAATGTTACATTGTATTACTGTATTATGAGCCCTACTGTTTATATGGCTGCAGGAATGGATATTATTTGGAAATGAGAGATTTTGGAACCTGGAAATCATGACTTAAGATTTGGATGGCTTGGTAATGTTTGGGATGATAAAAGTTAAGGCACAAGCTGAATTTAAAAACCACTGCTTTAGTTTGGTATAAGTATAAGCTGAGACTTTCTTCTAAGATAGAATTAGCCACCTCACTGCAGGAAGCCTTTTTAAAGTAAATAATGAGTTAAAAATTGGAGATGGTTACTCTACAATGATCTTTTGTATCTTGTACCTTGAACTAGGTAGGCACTTGGGAGTTCAAAGCAAGAGAGATGCTTTCTACAGAAAGCAAAGATCTTAACTGATTTGCTTACATGCAACTTAAGGACAGATTTAATCTTTTAATCTTTAAGAGAAATGCAGTAATAGTCATTGGAAAAATGAGTTCTGCTCAGAGTTCTGTAAAGACAATAATCATATAATTTTTAAAAAAATTATAAATGATTTTTTGAAATTAGAGACAAAAGATGACCTATAAAAGTGTATATGATAAGGTAAGCTCAAAATTTTAGTCAGACGTTCATATGGATATATGGGGAAATGTGGTCTAAAAATATAAAATTCACTTTGTGTTGCAATTTAAAGGAAAACATGTAGAACGTGATGTACCAATGATATTTAACCCCAAAGCTGTTGAACATGTGCCAGACTGTTTCAAATCAATGTTGAGGGGTGTCTTTTTTCATATGTGGTAGACTTGTGAGAAGGCAAAAAATTGCTGGTCTAAGATTCCTATATTCATCCAAAGAACAACAACAACAACAACAGATAGATTTTGTGATGTCACCAGAAGTGTTTCTGTAGGATATTATGGATAAGGAATTGGATAATAAATATGGATAACTTTTTCAATACATGGAAATAGCAGCAAAAATATTATTTGCTCATATTTGGCAATGGACTGAAGCGTTGACAATAGAAGAACAGATTGCTAAGGCAAGTGAGTTAGTCCAATTTGCCAAATTAATGTAGATGTTAAAGGGTAAGCCAACGGAATAGTTTCAGAAAGATTGGAAACCATTTATAGCTTTTTTGAGCAATAAAAAATCTACCAGTGTAATAAACTATGGTTATAGTTATTAGTAATTAGTATGATTATTTAGTTGGATCTATAATGACAGATTAATAATTTTTTTTCTTTCATTATAGTTAGGCTTGAGGGATGAGAACCCTACTGTAGTTTTAGTTAGTGTGTTTTAGTTTTAGTTGTATCTTTTCTTCTTTCTCTTGGTTCTTTTTTTATTCTGCTTTTTATTTCTTTGAATGCATATTACTGTGATTGTGAAGCATTATTGTTTTTTGAAAAAAATAAGACAATAAATTGCACCATCAATGGCTTGCTTTTACTTCAGTGTACTTCTTGAAGCAGGATCCAAGTGGTTTAGGCACTGCAGATCATTATTCAAAGACGTTTTCTCCTACATTTAATGTAACTATTCTTGACATTCAGTTAAACAAGAAAATAACTAGTGTCAACACCAAAATGACTGACTACATGAGCTTGAACTAGGGATGTAAATCTTTGCTTATTTAGTTCCTGCACACAAGAATGAATAAATTCAGCAATTTTCTCTCCAAACTACAAGAACAGAAAGTTATCTGCAGGATTTTTGAGCACTATTTGTACTTTAGGGCTTCAATGAGAAAATTCATTTGAGCAAAAATACATTTTTGTATTCTGCCCGAGTTTTCTTGTACAGAAGATATGTTTTAGGGTAGAATTCCTATATTTTGTTCAAAGTAGACTGATTCCTCCACAAAAATATTTGTACAGAAAACTAATTCAAGAGAAATATACATGATTTTTCTGCTCCGAAATTTGTGTATTTGTCTAAACTATGTAAAACTTACACAACTGGTGGACATACAGGGATTCATGCACAGAATAAACACTTGTAGTTATCTGGTATCTGCTTTTGGCACAGGAATCAGTGTTTTTGCACAAAGTACACATTTTCTGTTCCAAAAAAATAAAAAAATCTTTCCAGGAAATCCCATGAAAACAATTTTTCTCCAACAAAATTTCAAAATGCAAAGAATCTTGTAGTCAGTTTCCTTCTCCTCAGCTGGACATCTTATCTGTGGAAACTTCCTGTTCCTCTTTTTTATTGAGGATAAAACTAGTAGGTCCCCCATTTGCTTATTCCAGTATTTAATATTGTTGCTTTATTCTGACTTCCACAAGTCCCTAACTTGAACCACAAGCTTGCTTTTCCTGCTGGAGTCTGTTTCAGCAGCATGGCATAATCTGAGGAAAGCAGGTATAGGGTGTGAAACGGAGCTAAAGATTAATTGCTTTCTGTCAGCCAAATGAGCTACATCTTTGGTCTCAAGATGGTATAAATTCTTCTCCCTTTCTAGCTTGATCCATCTTACAAGCAATTTTATATACCATGGAGTCTCTATACATTCTAAATAGTCTGCAGGATGATGGTGGGGAAAGACATGTGGCCAAGCAACACAAGTTTAATTCCCTTCCCATCTGTCCTTTCTTTTTAGTCTCACTAACTTTCAGGCAATTTGAAGTCAGCAAAAAGAAAGGAAAGAGCATATTTCACTCACTCCAAAAAGAACTTTTCTTAGGGCAGAAGCTGGGAAAAGAGCATGCCTGAGAGGGAGCTAAGGAGGAAAAATGATTATGTGGTCCTACTCATTTTTCTTCTTGCCCTCCTCACACGATTTCCTTCTCCCTTTTCCAGCCCAATGCATGCTGTCTTAACAGCTTCCAAGAAGTCTGGAGGCCAGTTATACACATATTCCAGAAGATACTAGGCTAGAGTGGAGAGAGAGGATGAGAAATTCCTAACATTTTTTTTTCCAAAAGGAGGACATGCCCAGCCATCCTTTTCAAAATGCTCGACGGCAGAATTATTTGTTGAACAGGGATTGTAGTAAACCTCCTGACAGAATCTGGAATACATTAAAGAGTTTGTCTCTCTTCTCTTCAATATTTTGCCCAGAGTGCTACATTAGTATCTCCCTCAATAAAGCAACCTTATTTTAAACAATTATTCACTTCTCTTCTGTTTTGATGTCAGGTCCATGCTTCAGCAACTGAAGGGCCGTTCCTTTCTCTGCCATTCCTTCTTCCAATGTTTCTTCTTGACAGCTCTTTAGTAATGCTTGACTTGAAATGCCTGCCTCATGTAAAACACTGAAAATGTTAAAACATTCCTGAAGGTAAAGAAAAGCAAAGTGTGAAAACTGTGTACCATTTGTTTTGACTGAAGGAACAATTCTCTGCCACTTTAATGTAAGAATTTGGGTGGGAATTTCACTTAGAAAAAATGGCTGTCTTCACAAAACAGCTTAGAAAAAAATACTGAGAAAATAGCTAAATAAATATGGATACTCAAATATCAAGTACCCCAAGCACATGTTATACAGTAAAAGAATACAGAACAGCCTACCTGTTAAATCTTTTAAAAAGTCCATTATAAAATATTATTCTGATACAGCACCTTAATCAACAATATTAAAGTAGTGTATTATAATACACTTATTTTGCATGAGTCTTCAGAATTTAAAGCTATTTGCTATGCTGATGGCATTTTACTGTTTATCTCTACGCTTTTGTCTTCTGTTCTAGTATTAATGCAGGCAATCAGTGCTTTTGAGGATCTGTCCAGATATCTGACTAGCTGGTCAAAATCTGAACTGATATTGATAAGAAAAAGTAAGTCACAGAATGAATTTGCCTCCAGGCAATTTTGGTGGTGCCCTGAGGATATTATCTCTTTAGGAATATTAATTCCCAGGAATATTTCTTCTATGACTTTGTTAAATTTGAATAAATTGATTGCTGAGATATCTTTGCATTTGGACATAGGCATCTTTAAATTTGACTGTTTGGAGTAGCTATTATACTCACAGAAAATATTATACTTGGGATAATACATATTTTTAAGTGAACTCCCCTGTACATACCAGTATTCTTTAAAAACATTTAATAGTTTTTCTTCAAAATTCATGTGAGGTTCCTCACCACCATAGATTTCCATGAGAAGGAGAAAGCTTTCATCTAATGAAGGTGGATTTGGTATTCTAGATCTATAACACCAGGTCTATTTGCTAACCTGCAGTAACCACTGAGATGTTTATGCTGAATTTTTCAACTTTGGTGGTCTTGAATTTTTCTTGTCTGATTACTTTTTCTAAGAGGATGAGCTATGGGTTCCTCCTATTTTAGAAATGGCTTTGTTCCCCAAGGTTTTTGCAGGTAGGGAAAGCTGGTGTTTGATAACACAAAATCTGTATTTTGATCCTTTTCAACACCTAAAGGTAAAATTATAGAATAATCCAGTCCTGGAAACTGGGAAGACATCATTCATATGGAAGGTTTGGGCTCACAGGTTAATTCTCACACTGAATCAACAGACTGGTTTGATGAAGAGCCTCTTCCATTCCCTAGACCCAATGTTAGATGCCTTTCTGTTTGTGCTGAACAGCAGCATCTTCAGTTACAGCATTTGTTGGTATCTAGAAATGACCCTGAAGGAGATTTGAGTGCTTCAATCTCTTCTTCACTGCCAGAAACACAAACTGAATCTAAGCAACCCCAACCCCCAAAACCCATCCCTTTATAAATATTTATTGTCAGGAAATAAGTATGCTTTGCATAGTTTTGGGAAAGAATAGAATAATGAAATAGATCACTCAGTTTTGCCTAACCAATGGGTAATGGCTTTGGCCTTCATACTGCTATATCTATGAACTGTAAACTGTGACCTCTCCGGGGGAAAAAAACTTGTTTCATATATACTGGACTCATACAACACTAATTTGGTAAAGGTTTGAGTATAGTAAACTGCTGACACTTTCATTCTCCGTCAGTGTCTTTCACACACATGGCCAGTGGCATCTTCCTTTCAGGGATGGAGAGTTATTACTCAAATCAATTTTTTCTTGCAGCATTCTTTGCATTTGGCAGATCTGCATGTGGTTTTAAATTATGTGCCTGGATCCTGTAAGCTAACTTCTAGCCAGTGAAAATTGCTGTGCTCTTTCAGTAGCTAAAAAATTTATACTGCAACACTGGAAAGATAAATGTCACCCCAACACGCTTTTAATGGACCAAGGACCTCACGACTGTGCCGATATTTTTATGTCTGGCATACAGACACCAACAATTTAGATATTTGATCATTTCTTTTTCTTAAAACATATGCATAGTTCTTATCCTGCTGCTGTATTTTCAGTTTATTATCCATCTTTTTTTTCCATTTTAATTCCTTTTAAGGAAATATGAGCAAGCCAGCTGTGTGTTATTTAAAAAGGACATATAAATTGCCCAAGAACTGTGAATTGCCTCTATATGGTCCTATATAGTGCTTTCTAATTATCTTGGCCCTAAAATGAAAGGGCACGTAGATATTGCTTACATAGTGCCTTCCACCTAAACAAGAGCTTCTGGGTCAAGACATATCATGCTTTCTCCAAAAGCATCTTCAACCAATTATAGGGTGAATGAAAAACAGAGGACCTGGAGCAGGACTGGATTTCCAGCTTCCACTCCTCTCTGTCCACTAAACTTTCTCTGTCACTGGAAAAGAAAGCAAAATAAACAATGAACTGCTGCAACTGGATAGATGAATATATGACACAACTCTTTACTAACACTACTGTCTTTTGAGAAGCAGACAATAGGTAGTTGGCAAATCACCTTAAGGAATTTCACCTGCAATTGTATACACATATACCTGAGACTAAGCCCCACTGAATTCAATGGAATTTTCTTCCCATCTAGCGTTGAAGCTACACTAGTTAGTATTGGGATAGGGGACCACCAAGAAATATCTGATAATGTAGGCTATATTTCAGAGGAAAACAATGGCAAATCACTTCTGAATATTCCCTGCCTAATAAAACCTTATGAAATTCATGAGGTCACTGTAAGTTGAGAGATGACTTGAAGGCACATACAGAAATGCGCACATACAGAGGGACATGTATATGATTGTGCCATGAAATATCCAAGAACTTTGAAGAGATACAGACCTGTGAATAAGAGTGTGACAGTCAAAATAATCTTTTGGCTTTCCTACTATAAAAAATATTGAAGTTTTACAAACTTCAATGGAATTGAGGATTCCAAGCTGTGGTGCGGGAGAAAGATCTCACAGGGGTTTTTTTTCCACAAAAAATCAGGCCTACCTCCAATTCTTAATCCCAACTAGAGCAGAGTCATTGAATCAATGATAGCTTAGTAAGGCTACACTTCTATAAACTCCATTAATTCAACAGTCATTTATAAAGGCTGCAGGAACTCTATGCTAGTAATACTAAGATATTTGTAGAATACTATCAATAAGAAATAACTAAATCTGGTAGTAAGTGCTCTGACATCATCTCACAGACAATAAGTATTTAAGTGAAAACTCAAGGACTACTCCCATTTTCTACAAAATATTAATGGCTTTTGACAGTCTGGAAACAACAGCTTCTGTCAGATAGTAAAATAAAAGTCAGTCTTAATTCTGTTTCATACATAAATGTATCAGTACATTCTCTCAACAGAGAAACACTGCTTTGAAAGACATGTTTTACTTTGTTTTTGTTTTGCAATAATATATTTGAGTTTTAAAAAAACAACTAGAATGAAACACAACTTACCCCATGTGTGATTAGGCTTGCAAACCCAGCTATCATCCACCGTATGGAAGATATGAAAAGAATGCATATTTCCAGAATATATTTTTCTTTTTTGTTCAAATCATAAACACATATAGAGATCAAGAAAAATAGGACTACTGAATAGGGTCCTGCTGTTCATGTCATGCATGAAGGAGTAGTAAAAATGATCAGAACATTCTATATGCTTTCAGAAAGAAACATTTACACCTTAACAATATTCTTGAAGCTTTTGAAGAGGAACTTTTCTGTGCAGCCTGAATTTTTCCTTCATAAAACAGCAAAATATTTCCAACAGGCATCTCATGCAATATGTGGGGAAAGCGAGTGCAACAAAAGGCAAGAAAATTGGAAAACATGAACACAGTACAGTTTTGGTGCATACAAAATGAAACACAAAGAAACACATAAAGCCGAAGACTTGAGATAAAGTAATAGGTGCAAGCACTGCTGGGGGTGGGGTGGGGGTTGACTTTAGCAACTTTCAAAGTGTGTTGGTTTTGGTTTGTTTTTACATGCCGTCATCGTGAAATGGAACTTCCAACTCACCAAGGCAGAGATCTGTGTAGCATCACCTGTGACTTCAGGGGTTCTTGTGCTGTTTGGGAGTCTGTGAGGATTACGAGCTATCGCTTGGCACCAGCCCAACATTTTCTCCTTCCACTTATCCCTTTTCAATTTCTGAAATTCTGAAAATAATTTACATTCCCTGAAACAATGGTATTTGTAATTTCTTGAATGTATGTCTCTGGGCATGCGAACAGTGAAATTGTATTCATGTGGTAAAGAAGAGAATCCAAGCACATCAGTCTTAAAACACATTTCTATCTAGAAACAAACACGAGATTTTTCAGCATATCTTTGAAGTTTAAAAACTTGGTACTTTATTCTAACTAACTAAACTAAACTAAAAATAAAACCAATCTGGGCTGATATCTTAGTTGAAATACACAGAAAGATCACAAAATGCATGCAGTGAGAGAGTCTGGCTTAAATAACACATACCAGTGGTTGCTGACAGCTCCAAGGTGAGCGGGGCAGTGAATCTGCTACAGGTTTTAGATCAAATATGAAAGAAGGTCAAAGATGCCAAAACAATGTTGAAGATACAGTTCAGCACCCTGAATAGCTCCTTTCACTACTCCATTCTCCTTGGAGCCATGAGCCACCACTGAAACATACATTAATATACAAATGCAAGCTTTTCTTCAAATTCAAAATGCTATATTCAAGTGTGCCACCAGTGGATGAAAGTTTACTTGATTTAAAATGCAAACAGTTTAAAAATAATTCATGTTTGCCACAATTATTAAGCCTATGACATTTCACATTCTGACAGTACTATCTATGTACTGAGTTAGACAGTACTCTCTATCTATCTGAGTTCAAGGGAGACTTACTCCCAAGAAAGTTAGTCTAAGACAGAAGGCTAATTTAAAAGCCTTTAGGTTGGAAAAATCTCAGATGAAATGTCTTTAGATCCCAGAGGAATAACACATGATCTACATAGTTTAATCTTTGTTTGTTTTTCTGGAATAAGTCTGGTGCTGATGACCCAACTTCAAGAGTGAAAGATTATCCTATTTTTTAAAACATCATGAGCAACAAATGAAGGACTCTGATCCTAAGTGTGTGTAACTGAAAGCAAGCTCAATCTTACTTCAGATTAGAATAGGCACAAATATATTCTGAAGAATTCAAGATACTGGTTTCTTTACTTGTATTCTTCTCTCTTACTATATGCATTGAGAAAAAAAGGTTTATTTTACTCTGATCTCAGATGGTGTGTTCAGTATTATCTAATATTTTAAACTCTGGAAATTAATTGCCTTTTCTCTTAGAACTGTTCATAACATGTTGAAAGTGTTACAGCAGTAGTTCTTAACCTTTTTTGTATCAGAGACTCCTCCCCCTGAGAATCATTTGACCAACTTCCCAGAAAAATATACATAAAATATATGCACACAATTTTGAATACATTTTCTTGCATAGAGGCTAGTATGGACCACAAGCTATAACACCAAAATAAGCTTTAAAAATTCCGTTAAATTCAGTGTGGCATGAAAAATTCAGAACAACAGGAGGAAAATAGAAGAAAAAAAATATTTTCACATTTTGCTCATGGACTCAAGCCCAGTGGTCCCTGGAATCCTACATTCAGGTGAAAACAGCTGTAGAGAACTAATACCAGTTCCCTGCACTATAAGATCACCAAGGCCCTTTCATGCCCACAATTATAGTGCTATGATTCTACTTTAACTGCCATGTGTCCTATCTTTTAGAATCCGGGCAGGGGTATTTAGAATTCTCAGTCAGAGAACTCCAGTGCCCCACCAAACTGCAAATCCCAGGATTCCGCAGGATGTCATCATAGCAAATAAAGTGGAATCATAGCAACATGACTGTATAGTGCGAAAAAAAAACCAAGAAAAGGTTATACTGACAATCTGATACATCAGTACTCTGCCCTACTACTTTTTCTTTTGACCTGAAATAACATAACTCATACTGACACTTAATCAGCCACCCAAGTACATCCCACTGTTAAACCATAAAAATACTGAGATTTATTACAAAAAAGCCTTTGATCTATTCAGCTCCAGTATGGAGACAGCAGTAATGAGGCTCCGAAGAGCATTAATGAAATCAGTGCAGACCCAGAGACTATTCCAGATTTATATGTTTACAATGGACCTTCTAATATATATGTACCTTCGAGAGGACAGGAAGCCACTGTACACCAGAACCCTATGAACTGGTGAATTGTATATAGAATGTACCAAATGTAAAACAAATATAACAACTAGTTCTCTTTTGGTGTATCTACATGACTTTTATAATTCTACAGCCCTCCCTCCACATTCACAGGCTTGATCTTCGCAAATGTATTTGTGGAGTGTGCACATGGAGCACATGCAAAAGGAAAAGGAACGGGGCAAGGGATGTACACACCTTCCTCCTCCCCTCCAGAGCTTCCGCCTCCCAGTCCCTTGCCTCCGGCCCTGGTGCTGGGAACACGTGCTGAGGCAAAAGGCAAGCGAATGTGGGAAAGGCACACACACGCCTTCCTTTTCCCCTCCAGAGTCCCCCCCCCCCACAACTCCCATGCCTTTGGCTCCAGCACAGAGATGGAAGGCTCACATGCCATGGCAAAAGGGAGTGGGAGTGGAAGTCCCATAAGGAGGATCACGGGGGATAGTCATTATTGTTTTTTTCCCACTTTCATGAGGGTTCTGCACCCCGAACCCTTGCGACAATAATGGAACCACTGTACACAGCTGCTAAGAATTTTTAAACAATTAAGCAACATACCCCTGTGAGTAACCTCCTGAGAACTGAACATGAACTTTCTTTAAGTAAGAGTTAATATGCATATACTCATGTTATCTGAAACTACTATTGACAACTGAGTGCCAGTACACCAGTCCAGCAAATCGAAACAATGCATTTTTTAGCATCAGACAAAATCCTTTGTTCCTATGGATTCCATAAGTTTGTGGGTGGTGGTTCATGCCTCAGTTGTGGTGATGCAAAGAAAGAGCAGAGTGTATTTCTGGGTGGGCAAACAATATCCTACATATTAGCTTTCTGAAAGACAAATAGCAGCATATATCATATTAACACTTCAATTCTAAATACTTTTTTGGTGAAATAAGATATATTGATTTTGAGGCATTCAGATGATACAGTTTATTTTCACCTAGAAAACATTGCTCAATCAAATTCAAATTACAATAAACATTTTTTTAAAAAAAGAAAGTTTTCAAACAAGTCTTCTAGAGAGCAGAAATAAGACAGTTTAGTAGAACCAGTCAAGTGGGCTCTCAGTGATAAGAAACTAAGAACAAATTGGGATCAGACTGGCCCTGGGCCTAATGACACACAGAAAGGAAAATGGATTTGGAGGGATAGGTTTTTTGCTTCCCCCCTTCCAATGTGAAGTGTACAGAGCGAGAAGAAAAGCCTGGAAAATGTGCAGATTAATCTTCCTCTCACGAGTTTAATGCTCTGGAGAGGAAAAGGGAAAGGTCTTCTGGGTGCAAATTTCTCCCTCTCCTATGTGAAGTTTGCAGACCGTAGGTAGGGAAGAAGGTGGGGAGGAGGCCCTATCACCTGGACCTACTGTGGTGCAGGAAGCAATATTGTTTGACTGAACCCTTCCCCTTCTCCAGCCTTCAGTAACCCCACCTCCTCTGTTGTTACCCTCTCCCAGAATATTGTTTGTTCTTTCCTGAGTCTGCTCTTTCTGCTCTCCACACTGTTTACATCTTTTCAGCAATCTTCAGTGGACAGCAATTCCCTTCTTTGCACACTATTCACACCAGTTATACATCTGCTTTATTTTCCATCTCCTCCTCCAGGCTTTTCCAGCAGTCCCTTCCATTTCCTCTCCTGGTATGCTGCTCATGAGTCTTCAGCAGCTACTTTCTTCTACTCACTAGATACTTTCTCTTTCTCTAGTACTAGAGACTACTCACTCTCTCAGTGTGGACATATTCAGTGGCTCAAGAACTCAAATTTAAATGCCCAAGCACCACTCCTTGTTTGAGCACCCTAATGTATAATGTATTTAGAAATACATGCTGGATAGAGTTACAAGTGAGCTTGCCAACCTGAAGCTGCACGATGCTCTTAAGAATTTTGGGGCGGGTGGGGGAAGAGTGCAAGATTACAGTGGTTTGCTAAAGGTTTCCCAGGACATATATATTAAGCCTTCATGTTGTGGAGTAATGTCCTTGACCAAAAGCCTCTGGACACTTAAAAAGAATAAGCAAAACCAAACTCAGTGGGATATATTTTGAATAAACTCAGAGATTTACAGTATTTGGCAAATAAAAATAAGATGATGGAGGTGAGTCACTTGTCACTGAGAGCTGTAGTAGAATTGTAAGAGGAAAAACAGAAGGCCTGCACTTCTACCAACTAAACATGAAATCCTATTCACATCTATTTGGGAGTGAGCAATAAACCTCATTAAACTATGGATGAAAGCTGATTGTTTCTGGTTTGTCTGCTGCCTTCCAGCTCCAAAGTTCTCTTCCCCACCCAAGTCTGTCTTGGATAAAAGAAAGAGGACCCCAAATACTTGGAGTGTCTTTCCTAATCTTGGAGTGTCTTTCCTAATCCCAGAGGGCAGGTGGAAAGGGTGGACAACCTATTTGTTTGATGGAGGGATGTTTATCTCTTCCTCAGCAGTTCTGCTACAGCCACACTCCCATGGCAGCAGCTCTCATGGAACAGGACTGGCTGTAATGCAAATGTTTTGTTCCCTGAGCAGCACTCTTGGAATGTAGCAAACTGTGTTTTGTCTCTAGAAAGTGAAATTGATTTCAAACTAGGATTTTAAATAATTCAAAAGGGGATGAGGTGTGCTTTGTTTTTGTTTTTGTTTTAAAAGAGCATAAATTATAGTCTGGAAAACAAAATTAGTCATTTCTTCATCTAGACAAGAGAACCTTCTTCCAAGAGTACAGAGAGAATAAAAGATGTGAACAAAACCCTGATTAAAATAATTCAAGTCAAAGGTTGCAGCAGTCTCGTTCCTTAATGAGATAATTGAACAGCATAAGACAAACGGAAGTAAATGTGCAGATAAGGTGCACAAAAATCAAATGATGTACAGTGCAACCCTATAGATATCTACTCCAAAATAAGTCCAACTGAATACAATGGCACTTACTCCTGGAGAAATTGGATTCCTCCCGGGCAAGACAACTATCAGCATGAAGTGAAGAAATTTTCTGGCTCACATACACACTGTGAGCTATAAAAGAAATTGGTTGTTAGAAAAAAGTCAAAGATGCCAGGTGTTGGAACAGTGCCAGAGTGGAGTTGGTAGATCTGAGCACCTATACAGCAATAGCAATAGAATATATATTTCTATACCGCTTATCAGCTAAATGCTCTCTAAGCAGTTTACAATGTGTTAGCTAATTGCCTCCAACAAGCTAGGTACTCATTTTACTGACCTGCAGAAGGATGGAAACAATGCTAACAATTATACACTTTTTTTGCCAGTAACCTGCTAGAATTGACTTTTTATTGTGCCTTTAATATCTCACTTTTAAGAAACTCCCACCCACATTGATCTCACTTCTCTTAGAATATTACTATCCATTGGATTATATCCAGTTACTGAAATCAGCTTTTCTGCAGTTTAAAGTGTGTATCTGCCACAGGTGGTTTTCTCCAAGATGGCACAATTTCTTCCTCATGGGTTCCATTACTTTCACCTCATCAGCTAGCTCTTCCCTGTTGGTGAGAATCAGATCTAGAATATCTGATCTCTTGGTCTCATCTTCCATCTTCTGAAAAATAAAACTGTCAGCAAGGCAAAGCAGGAATTGATTAGACCTTTCAGTCTTTGAAGAGTATAACTTCCAGCAAAGGTTAATTGAAGTCTCTCATTTCAACTATGTCTTTCCTCTGTGAACATTTGGTAATCTGATTTAGGAAAGCATAATTCAAGTATTCTGCCTAGCTCAGTAGTCTCTAGCAGACCCACACAAAGGTATTGCTATTATTTCTTTTCAATTTTAGTATTAACTCCCAAAGCTCTCAGCCAACCTTCCATATTCACATGTATTTTTCTATACACAAATATAGATTCTTCGTGTATAATTATATTCTTCTTCTTCCGTTCTGTTTGGTCTGTTCCTTTTGAATGAATTATATTCTTCAATCCATACCAAATCATACCTACCTCCATGTATTACAATTAGCTGTATCATGTTTTAACTTTATTATAAGCCAGTCTGGACCCCATGTCCATAGAAAGGCAGGATATAAATTAAACAAATAACTTTGTGTTCTTCTCTCACCCCCATACTAAACGGATACAGAAACCACAAGTTCTCTTGCACATTAGTGAGAGCACACACTATTATCCAACTTTCATTCATCTTGATTCCATGACATGGCAGCACAATATCATCTAAGATTTCATCTTCCTCCTCCAAAGGATTTATTTTAAAGCCCTCCTAATCAGGACTCTGACAAATGCATCTTTACAGAAGAGGTGCACCCCATCTTTAACCAGAGGTCTATATTAAGGAAGCAAAGACTATTGTCTTGGAATCTAAAAATTTCCAGTTAAGACCTTCTGCATACCCAGCAATTTCATTGCTAATAGTGTTCTTTTTCCTCCCACATCTTGACCTTCAAAAGGAAGAAATTCTGGAATAACTCATGCCCCACAGTCCCTCACCTTCCTGTCCAGAGCCTCATAGTAACTTAGAATACATTCAAAAGTAACATCTCGCAAAAATATTTGTTCCTAGATGGATAAAGAATGGAGAATATACAGTAGACTTGGCTTTCCATCACATCCTGGGTAACTGTATAAGGGTGACCAAACATCTCACAGAACAACTTGTGATGGTGGCACACTGCTTCTTTCTGTCTGTCTCAACAAGGTGTCACCAACTATTACAACATTTTCCTCCTCCTAATCTTCATCCTCATCCTTCTTGAGGCAGCTTCAGGATATCTTCCATTTATTTTGAGTTTTCTGGGGTGTTGTGGGGGGTCTGAGAGCTGCCCTTTTTCACAATGTGCATTATCATTGCTCATGAAATTGGGGGATTGCTCCAACTGTTTGCATAGATTCCTAAAAAAATTTACTATGCTTTTCAAAATGCAATTACTCCCCAAAACAATATTTGATTTTTAGATCTTTCTGTCATTAATTCCCACTATATTTACATCAAGAGAAAATTACCGTTTTGATCCCTATTCAGCTAAAGCCCCACAGCATATCTTTATTCAATGATCCTAAGTTCAGAGAATTACTAACAAATGAAAGATCTAGCATCAAATACTAGTACCACCTTTATTTCAGACTGCTTGACATAAGTCCTAATTCTCTGACTTTTAAGAGTCCAAAGTAATTGGATTTCATTAGTAAAATGCTAAATATTTGTTACTGAAACTTGTCATTAATGAATTTAAGCCAGAACTCAGAAAGAACACTAATTTTAGGGAAACTTTTTCAAAGAAATGGGAAAAGGCTATGGGGAACTAAATGAATACCTCTCATTTGCTTACTGCTAAACATAATTATAATGGAAAAGCCAAATTTAAACTAAAAACTATGATTAGCACACTATTAGAATCATAGAATCATAGAAATGTAGAGTTGGAAGAGACCACACGGGCCATCCAGTCCAACCTCCTACCATGCAGGAATACCCTCAAAGCACTCCCAACAGATGGCCATCCAGCCTCTGCTTAAAACTTTAACTTTAGCTAAAACTAGATGCTTTGGGGAAAACTTGTAATGAACATGCCAAAATCTCAATGGAAAAATATCTCTAATGATGCAACTATGCTATCTATCAATATCATGATACGTTTTGAAAAAATAGTTTATCAGTTACATCAAATGCTGTGTGAATCACAAATGCTGTACCAAATCAATGCTGGTTCTGCCATGCAGCAAACTCAGATTTTTGTATGTTTAGTGTAAACTTATTCAACACTGCTAGGGAGATGCAGTGAAAACAATCCAGGTGATACGTGAAGATGCAATGAGAGAAGCCCCAAACCTGGTTCCTACATATTTGGTTTGTGTTTTGCTGAGGGGGGTTGTTTTGGGGGGGGCTGTATGTATGTGTTTGTTTTTTTGTTTTTGTTTTTGGTCTTTGGTTGCAGTTGAAAGTAAAGAAGTGTAAAAACTGTAGGTTAATCATCTCTTAGCAGCTAGGATGTCAGTTTCTCTAAAATACGAAAACTCTTTAAGCTACCATTCAGTGACAACTGGTACAGATTGACATTAATTTATCACAACTGACCTAGTTCTTAGGTTATACTGACTTTTGTTTAAAAAAAAAAGATAAATTAGGAAAAACGAATAGCTTTATGGAATATTAAATATCAGAAGAGGAAACTCTATCAGAGCTTTACAATTAACATTTCAAAAGGTGTTTTGTTACATTTATGCGTTATATATGGTTCATTAATGATTTAAAGATAGTCTTATTTATCTATGACAGTCTGCCAGATTTATTTTCTACATATGTTTTTGTCTGGTTTTTTTTTTTCTAGGTATACAAATAAATTATACTTTTTAAAACTCCGGTTAAAGCCAGCACTAAGCATCTACCTATAATTTGCTATTGATACAGTCTGTTGCATGTTTTTTCCTATGACCCATTGGCTTGAATCCCACCCATATTCCCAACTAAAGTAGACCCTATTGAAATAACTGTTGAATGCTGAGTCAAAAATTAGGCAAATTCCATAGTTAGGACCAGTAACAGGATTTATGACACTGAGTTCAATGGGACTTACTTACTTCATACAGGATTGCAGCTTATGTTTTCTTTTTAAGTTTCAGCATCTCATATATGTCAGTAGCAAAGAAAGTGGGCATGGTAAAATTTCCCTCATGAGAAGTATATTTGTTGACATTATACATGTACCTGAAATTGGCATATGTGTTCAAGCTACTCTTAAAAGATGTGGAAAAGGGAGGGTCCAAATATACAATGACGACCAGAGACCTTTTTATAAAGTTGCAAATGACTTCATTTGAACAACCCTAGGTTTGCCTGATTCTTATCCAACAACCAGTAGTGGACTACTGTACCAATAAGAGTTACTTATAAAGGTTAGCCTAAATTGTTTTCCATAGCATGGTGCTATACAGAAAAAAGGTATGTTAAATTTCCCCTGTACTTTTCAAGGTATATGGTTAGTTGTATAAAACTTGTGAGTAAAAGGCTACTAGAAAATAGTATTGTTTCTGAATGCTTGAGCAACAGCTTGTACAATAAAACAAGAAATGATTCCACACTAAAATAAGTGCAAGATACTATGGAAGTATATACAGCAGAGTTTTAAAACTAGCAGTAACAGAAACATAGAACTTCAAAAAATAGAAGATTATAGGAAAATAATAAATTTGTCTGGAATTGAAAAAGATGTTAAAGTAGGTATCAGATAAATTTTCCCTGTAAACAGGAGACTACCATACAGCCTGATTCAGTTCTGATAGCACCTGCTCCCACAAGGAAAAGCTCACAGGATGAGCACATTGGAAAGCTATGTGGGAGGAAGTTTGTCCTCAGGTATCCTAGTCTAATACTAAACAGTGACAACCACTGGTATTTTGAAACATGCCTGGACAAAACCTGATTTTGCCTCCCACCATACTTCTAGAAAACTTATATTATTGGTAACCTGGTTTTAAAAGTTTTTTTTTAGCAGTGTTACCTTTTTCCAGTCTCCCTATGTATGTGTGTGTGTGTGTGTGTGTGTGTTTGAACTGCTACTTTAAAAAATATCCAACACTTATTTTTTTAAAAAAATACACAAGTAGCTATAAACTCTTTCAAACTGTCCTAGCATTTCCCATTCTGTATCCTACGCAGTCATCAATTCATCCATGACTCTGTAAGAAAGAAGTAGACACAACTGTTATCACCACATTAGCTGCAAGACTATGGCCACTTCGTCACTACACTGTTGTAGTACCATTATTCCACTTTCAACATCCCGTGGAATTCTAAGGTTTGTAGTTTCCTGAGGCCAAAGAGCTCTCTGGCTGAGAATTCTAAATGCCTCCCCCCAAACTACAAACCCCAGGATTCTACAGAATGTTGAAAGTGGAATAATAGCACTATAACAGTGTAGTGCAGAAAAGCCGCATGAGATGCTTGGAAAAAGAGTGGGTGGTTTTCATGTATGGTTGGCTTGTTCATTCATGGCCAATTTCTCCTATGCTTTTTCTCAATGTGCTCTAAATAGCAGCCAAAGTCACAACACTTTAATTATATTCAAATTGTCCATACTATTTCCCCTCTCTAATTAAAGATCATTTTAAAATAGCAGCTTGAAAACCTCTGCTATTATAATCTCATTAAGCTCCTTCCCCTTTTTATGGGGGGTGGTGGCTATTTTCTCCTCTAATAATCCTGTTTCCTTGCAGATTTTGTTATAATTTATTTTCAACTTCTGTATGTTGATGACAGATATCATATTTTTTAAAAGAATACTGAGAACAGTCTCACATAAAAAACGTATAGTTTACTTACATAATGGTTCCTAGCTTTTAGGCTGTCACTCGTAATTAGTGCCCTACAAGCCTACTACAATAATCACTCATAAGAGCTTAAAGAACTAAAATCCATTTACTCTGAAAAATTCATAATCTGCCATCTGTCATGATATTATGTGAGTGGTGATGGGATTTTGAGTAGTCAGCTTTCCTCTTCATGTGGCATGGTATATAATGTTGTTGTTGTGTGCCTCTATCTTGTTTCCTAACTTGAATCTATCACAGGGTTTTCTGGAGCAGAAAGTGTATAACATGCCTAAGATTACCTAGTGGGTTTCCATGGCCAAGCCAGGAATCAAATCCCAGTCTCCAAGGTCATAGTCCAACATTCAGACCATCACACCACTCCAGCTTTCATATATATCTATATCTATAGATAAACAGATAGATTGATAGATATACATAAATAGACATGGAAAATTCAAAATAAACAGCCAAAAAGGGGGGGGAAATTAGGGCTCCTTTATTTCAGTGGCTTTACTTTCAGGAAGATAAAAACTAGATCCAATTTACTGCTTACAGCACTCTATTGTATAGTCTTCACCTTAAGACTAGGAGACTATATATCACTATACAAAACTTATCTCTGAAAAAGTAATGGTATAATAAAAAAGAACTTGTAGAATGGTATTTTCACACTACTCACAAATGGGGCAACCCAAAGAAGCCTACTAGGTTGATAAATAGGTGTTTAACAAATTTAGTGTTGAGTTCAAAATTAAATAGCCTTTCACAGAATGGCACTTGAGAAAACCGAGACTAATTTTAAAATAGGCTAGATTTATGTTTATCCTTACTGTATTTATTATAGATACTACACACAGATTTCAAGGATAGCTCACAAATGAAGATCAGAATACAGTAAAACAACTAAAACAATACAGCATTCTAAAAACAGCATGCCAAGCTGTGAAATCTATCAAAGAGCAGCATAAAATCATCAGGAGAACTAAAACAAAACAAATACATGAAGAAAAAAAAATAACAAGCTACTGTATTGTTGGCAAATATAAACGTTGTAGCAAAGACCTCAAGCAATAATGAGGGTGCCCCAATATAATGCAGAACCTTAACTCTACCCATAATAAAGAGCAAGAGATGAACATTAACTCATTCTGGTTGTGTGGGACTCAAGTCACTGAACTGGAGTCCTCTCCATGCTAGAAGGACTGAATTTCACTATCTGCAGGTCCTTGTATCCCAACAGTCCTGAAGCAGATCTAGAAGTATTGCAAGAAGGGTTCTTTTTTCTTGTCTGTTATTGTTGCTACTTCTAAGATTTCACCCATACACAGGGCAGTTCATTATACAGAAGATACATGCAATCAGTGTCTTAGAAGCCAGTATTTCACAGCATAGCCCTAACCAGGCTTTTTCCCCTCATGTAATTAACACTACATGAGAGAAACAACAGGGTGGTGGACACCCACACCCACAGTTTCTCTAGCACCCTCTCATCCATATGCTGGAAGGAAGATCAAAGAAGGTAAGCCTTGTAAATGCATGCAGACTTTCCCTTGTGTTCTGAAACCTTGACAGTACAGGGTTCTGGACATGTATATTCAACAGGCTTCCTTTATTCAGATCTTTGACTCCAGTATGTGCATTTTAGGGTGCAGGACCAACAGGCATAACCAGGGGAATATCTATGGGGAGGGGAGCAAAATGAGGACATTGTCTCATCAATAAGAATTCTGCCCCTTCCTTCAGTCCCCACATTTCTAGAGTTGCAGAGAGTGAGACACTGAAAATCATTCACACCTAGAACTCCTACATTTTCTATGTTTACATTTTCTTGCAAAGTTTGCCTACCCCTTTTCTTTGGATGTCTAAACTGTAGTTCCAAATGTTCAACTGAAATTTTAAGTTACTGCAATGCTAGAAAGTTGCTGCTGAAGGGAAAGACCCCCAAAGGGAGAGGTCATCCCTTTGGAGGAGTACAAGCACAAAGACCTGTCTTGCTGTTCAAAAAAGGTAGAAGATTTCATACCTTCTACACTTATTTGTGGCCTGCTCGGAGCTAAGAATATGTTTTGAAAATATGATGGGTCAAAATATGCTGGGTCTCAGGGATCAGCTATCACAATTGTACAGGACAGAGAGCCATACAAAAAGAAGAGACACTTATTCTTTCAAATGACAGGAAATAATAACAGCAGGCTAGTTGCCTGTAAACTGCCCCTTAGTTCATATAATCTGCAAAGTCTTAGCAACAGTGTCCCTGAGTTTAAAACGTTATGACAGTGAAAGGTAAAACCATTGCCATTCAGTACTTGATCCTGGATGACCTCTGAAATAGAAAAATGGCCAGGGCAGTGGACACAGTCATTCATGAGTATCCCCCTGAGTGGAACTCAACTGATCCTGTGGTTTTCGAGGAAACTGGTGGTGATAAAATAAACATATAAGGGTGTTTTAAATTCTGGCTCATGATAGTAGAATCCAGACTACTTAGCAGTCCGTTGTGAACAACTAGCCCAGCACTTTGCAGATAAAATTGCTTGGATCCATTCTGATGTGGATGCTATAATTAATACAGCTCCAGGGAGTGCAATCTTGGCCTCTGCTTCTCCAATAATAATGGATACTTTTCAATCCGTACAGTCTATGGACAAAATTCTTGGAGAACTGCAGGCTACACATGCATATTAGATACTTGTCATTCATGGCTTATTAAGAGTCTAGACAGGGACTGGTTGAGCAGATAGAAAGAGTGGTCAATGTTTTGCAAAAACTAGGCAGACTTAGATCATGCCTAAATGAGGCAATTTTAAGACCACTTAATGTTAAAAAGCTCTCCTTGGATCCACTCATATTGGATAATTTCTAGCCAGGTCCCAATATTCTATTTTTGGCACAGTACTGAAACATGTGGTGGCTGCCTAACTCTAGACACTTCTGGATGAGACAGATTAAATAGATCCATTTCAATCTGGTTTCAGGCCTGGGTATGGAACAAAGACAGCTTGGATAACCTTGGTGGATGACCTATGACAGGACCTGGATAGGGGGAATATGTGATTGTTGGTTCTCCTGAACCTCTTGGTAGCTTTCAAAACCATGAACCATAGTATCCTTCTAGTTCTTCTGCCAGGAATGGGACTTGAAGGCACTATTGTACAGTGGCACTATCTCTTCCTGGAGGAGTGGACTCAGAAGGTGCTGCTGGGTGATTCCTTGTCCTATGGAGTCATTTCAGGGCTTTGTTCTGTCACCCATGCTATTTAACATATGCGAGAAACTGGTGGAAGAGGTTATCCGGAGGCTGCAAGGTCTGGTACCATCAATATGAACAGACATCCAGTTCTACTGCTCCCTTCCACCTTGAAAATACACATTTGCAATTTGAATCTACTCCTGGTCTCAATCCTGAACCTTGAACCCCAAGTTTCAGTGGTGCCCAGCTGTGAATTTGTACAGTTAAGTCTGGATGTTAGCTGTGCCTATTCCTTGGGGATCTGTAACTGGCCATGGTGACACATGCCTTAGTTGTATGCTGTCTGGCTTACTGTAATGCATTCTATATGGGCCGCCTATGAACAATGCTTGAAAATTTCAGCTGGTCCAAAGAGCTGCAACCAAACTGTTAACTGGGGATGGCTACAAGGAGTACAGAGCTCCCAATTTTTTAACTGTAACTGTTTTAACTGTTCTTAGCTGCCTTGAGTCTCAGATTGGAAAAAAGGTGGAGTATAAACACATTATCATCAACTACATTGTGATGATGATGTTTTGGTTTTTAACTGGAACAGAGTGCATCAGAAGTATTTCATTGTTAGTCAAGTCCTAGAGTTTAGTATATAAACTGTATACAAAACATATGAGTATTTAAATATTTCAGCCAAAACATGAAGTGCTGTTGTGCTGCTTACTGTCTGTTCGTCCATCACTGAATGAGAACATGTTTGAAGCATAATTTCCATCATAAAACAATTTGCATTCATTTGCCAAAAGAGTCCTTGAAACATAAGCACCTGCCACACTAGACAGAGTAATCCCAGGTGACCAATATTCAGTGCTATTCTCTTGACTTTAAAAATGCTTCTCATGCCCCCTTGCACATCCTATGGGCTGCTTATCAAGTCATTTTGCTTGTAAGAATTAATTACCTGCTTCCTTCAATCATGAGTGAAATGTAAGCCAATACTACAAGCTAACCTCCTGGCAATGGGGTATTCATCCTACATTTCAACTTCCAATCATTAAGATGCCTAAAAAGAACCTTGATATCTGCAAAAGAACCAGCTGTATGTTTTCAAACAGCTTTTAAAATAAAATCTAAACAGAATAAACAGTCTTCAATGCCACCAAGGATACTTCAAAAACCTACCACCTGTAGCCTGACCCTTTAAAGGAGAAATATTAATATGGCCTAAACTCTAGACATAGCCTCCATCAATTTTGCTGTCCACCAAAGGTCCACTGATGCACACTGGGAGGAAAAAAATGAAAAAAGTTACATTTACCTTTAAAAGTACTACTTTTTCCTTTCAAAGCAAGGCTGCCCACCCACATTGTTTATAAGCAGATTCACAATACCAAAAGTGATGATCTAATTGACAGTTTAAATAAAGAACTGTTACACATTTTAATAGATAATATATTTATTTTATTTTATTTATTTTATTTTATTTATTTTTATTTTTATTTTAATAGATAATTTATTTTAATAGATAATATGGCTTATTCCCTTTAAACAATTGCTTAAGAAAGGGATCACTTCGAGGGTTATCACAAGGGGAAAGGGTTAAAAACTGTGGCCTTTCTTTAGCTCCTCACAATCACAACTTTAGTTGAAGGTTCCTACTCTTGTTTCTTCACTAATCTGGACATTTGACTTTGAGTGGTCAGATTCTGTCTGTCCCTGGATTGAGAGAAGAAGTTAAAATTCAATATCTTTTAATTTGTGCCACATGTCCTGCTACCATCTCTGTTTGGTAATATATTTGCACGCTCTCCAACTGCTCTAATTTGTCAGGGACAGTCCCGATTAATTCTCTGTCATCCCACTTTTCAGCTGGTTTTGAGTGTTTTTTCCAACATTTTTCCCAGTTTTCTGAACTTATTTCATGCCCTATGTTTCTTGCCCATTTTATCATTGTCTCTTTCACCACTTCTGTTTCCAACTCTTGATTTAGAAAAAAATTGTAAAATTGGTCGGATGAGTGTTGAGGTTTCTTAAAGACAATCTTCTTGAATTCATTAAATTGTTTATTTGCATCAATCCCTTCAAGCTTCATATCCATCTCAAATCTTTCTTTTAATTGTAAATAGAGAAACCATTGAAAATTCACTCCCTCTTGCTCTAATTCCTCTCTTGTCTTTAGTCTCTGATGAGTTTCTTTTTCTTCAATTATTAAGTCTTTATATTTAAGCCACCTTTCGTTCAGGTCCTTCCATCTACCATATAGGGCTTCGTGTGGTGACAACCATTGGGGCAATCTTCTGTAAGTTTTTTGTTTGAAAAGTTTGCAGATCTGGCTAAAAATCAAATGAAAACTTACAGCTGGTTTTAAAATGTATCAGTTTCTCTGTCCTCCTCTGACTTTCCCCCTTTGTTCTCAGGTTGCTTCAGCTGTGGCAAATTGAGTTCAAAGTGCAGAATTAATTTGTACTCAATAAACTCAGCAACAGGAAGAGAACTGGAGGGGGCAGAATCTTGCCCTTCCCAGTAGGTTCATGAAAAAGTAAAATGTTGCAGTTTCTCATAACTTATCTGTTCTTGTTAATAAGTTTTGCTGCCTTGACCACACTTGTTGCTTGACCATGTGTCCCAGTTTTCATCTGTGAAATGTTGCAGGATGTGTGTTTGGTAAGTACACTTTACTGTTTTCCCCTGTCTTTTTTTTTTCCTGTTCCTTGTTCACTGCGTTTCTCATTTCTGATTCCTGTCTAATTTGGTCCTTCTCCTTGAAGACCTCTCTTATTTCTTCTTCTTTCTTTTCCACTTTGACCTCAACCTGAGCTAATCTCTTTTCTTTCTTTGGACATTTCACTTGATATTCCAAATTCAAAAGGAAATATAACACAGTAGAAGGCTCACAACACAAGCCGTACACACCTATACTCAGAATTAAGTCCTACTATGGAAGGACGTCAAAGACAGTTAGACAAGGTGTAGTTAAGACTTCAGATATTAAGGGAGTTATTCTGTATTAGGCTTTCAAAAGCAACTAAGGCTGATCAGCACTCCCCAATCCCCCTTTCAAAGTGTGGACCAGGAAGAGACATTGCTTTTGATCTTGTACTACAAGTCTTAGAAAAGTTCTATATTTTACAGTGGAATTATATTTGCAATGCATATACTGGTGTTTCAAGTTGCATATTTGGTCAGCTTTCTAACAAAGCCCAGGAAGAAAAGAGGAATGAAAGGATATCCTATCAAACAATTAAGAGATGTTGCTCTGGTAGATAAGAACAAAATACTAGCACACATCCTGTTTTACAGATGGGTTTTACAGATCCCTCCAATAAAGCCATAAAATGGAGCTGATGATGATAGCCCTCCTTATAGAAACTCACATTTAGTGTTAAAAACTTTCAACTACCTCTTCTGTAGAAACTAAAATATAGTGCACCCTCTTCTGGCATGCCCTCCGCATGCACGAATGCAAGGTTGTATGAAGTGTCACGTCCTAGTATAGTTAACAGATATGACAGACATGCACCTGCACTGCCTGCCACAAGAACATGCACATTGGGTTCATTGAATATAGTGGGACACAATGCTAGCATATTTTGTTTTACATGGTGGTTCCCGGAATGGAACACACGACTATACAATGGGCACAATGTAACATCCTCAAAATTCCTAGCATTTGTCCAGCCTCTCTGAAAGATTACAGCTGGTATTCTATTGGGCAGTTATGAATGAAAAAACTAGAATTAGGCACTCATGACCGCTTCATATTCATGATCTCTATGTAGCCCCTAGTTTAGGGGATACATAGGGACTATGAAGGTTCCACAATCCCCATTTACTGTGTACGAGCCACTGTGGTCAACAGGGATCTGTCCCCCTGTCAATCAGGAAGGAAGTACCTGATGATGGTCCCACCCACCCCCCTAAAGAGAACAATCTCTGGCATGGGGGGGGGGGGATTGCTTCTGTTGTTGCAATGGACATCACTCACAGGAGAGGGTAGGAACATCAATGAGCTGTTTCCTCAGTGACAAGGAAGCAGATTTTCATCAATTGCAGCGGCTACTGACTGGTAAGTGGGAATTGGGGATCAGGACAGGAATCACTGCACAGCACTTTAACACCCCTAACTCCTCCATAGGATTCCAGCCACCCACTTTCCCTGAAAATTTTCTTCCAACTTTTTGAAGGAAATTAATTGACCTAATAAAATCAGGGGAAATACATTTCTCTCCTATGTTTTCCATTGTTTTTGCATTTGACTGTCTTGATTTTAGGTTGTACAACACATCAAAATTTAATAGGATGAAAGTTTAATAAGGCATACAAATACCTTAATAATTAAATAAATAAATAAATAATTTTTATAATTTTTATGGGTCTGTATTATATCCCCAGGCCTAAATCACCTGAAGGTAACAAATCCTATCTAATCTTGGCAATGAAGTATTGTCAGCCCTGGTTAAATACTTGGATGGGAGACTGCCAACGAATACCAGGCTGCAGGCTATATTTGTGAGGAAGAAACTGTTAATCTCCTCTGAGAATTTCTTGCCTAAGAAAATCCTATAAAATCCAAAGGGCCACCATAAGTTGACAGACAACTTGAAGGCAGACACACATTATACTCCTACTTTACCAACTTTTTTTCTTAGTGATATAACAGAGGAAGTCTTGTTTCTATTCTGCACCACTTTGAAAACTAGGGAGAAATACTGTCTATACCTGACAGAACAGCCGTCCATTTGATGTCCCAACCCCAGAATACAGTCTAGACACATGAGTTTGGGGTTAACTAAGGGCCACCTTTATTGAATTTATTTATTTATTCATTCCTTCATTCATTCTGGGCCTGGAGGAAGCAGCAAGAGGTTGAAAGCCGGTCCGGCCGAGTCAGGTGGCACCACCCCCTCAACCTGCCCTCAGGCAAACCGCCTAAGCTCGTACAGCAACCCAGAAGATCCAAAGAGGTCACGTGTGAGGTGGGCTGGGGTTAAATAGGCCTTAGCCCCACCTCCATCACATGGTGCAGCCTCACTCTGCCTGTGCCATCTGCCA
The DNA here is from genome assembly GCA_030412105.1 of Cyclura pinguis. NCBI lineage: Eukaryota > Metazoa > Chordata > Lepidosauria > Squamata > Iguanidae > Cyclura > Cyclura pinguis. Next base: position 159,470,371 of record CM059603.1, on the reverse strand, counting down.
TTGGTGGCCTCCGCGGAGGGCATCAAACCCCTCCCTTCCAGGCAGCAAAGGCTGTGCATGGTCAGGGAGGCCTTTTCAGAAAAAAGAATTCTCTGAATGGAGAAATCAAGTATATAAAGGAAACCAAGGTAGAAATCATACTGGTTTTTCATATACATGAGGATTCATGAATTCCATTTCAGTCACTAAAGTTCACCTGGAGACTGGAGCATTACCAACCTAATTTCTTTCTTTCATTTTTTTTCTTTTTTCTTCTTTCCTTCCTTCCTTTTATTTTTGTAAAGAAATGAACCCATGTCTCAAACAGGCACTAAAAGCTGCCGATCCCTCCAATATACTGTTTTAGCCAGGAAAGGCACTGGCCAGATTTCCAAAACTTTTTATATAGAATTTATGAGTTGATATTTGATCAGTGTGGACATGTTGGTTGCACCCTTCAATTAACTCTAACTTTTAATTAGCTAGGAATCTCTTTGGAGTTCTTAGGCCTGCCTTAACTGTATAAATTTTCAGTTAAGCAAGCAGCAATGCAGTTTTAGCTCTAGCAAAATTATAATGGGGACTGCTTTTCTGTATGAATTAGTGTCATGGATTTTAGATAGAATAAAAATACACTTGGCTCTCTGTGCTTCAGTTATGATTTCTAAAAGCTTGAAAGGAGTAAAACAAAATGCTTTTCATATTTCAGTATCATATCCATTCTAATTAGGCAAATATACTTTACTCAACCTGAGAATTCACTCTGTAATAACACCTGGATATGTGTATGTGATTTCAAGTTGCCTGTTGACTACGGCCCTTTTTGCACCTTACCTTTTTCCAGCATTGGTGCTAGGGGATGAGGCAAGAAGCCTCTTGTGAGAGGCACTTGAGTCCCCTCTGCTTCTCCTCTGCACCAGCTCCGTGCTGGCCGGAAGGAAGTGTGAGCACTCTGCCCCTTCCTTCCACAGCGCAGCTGTGTACTTTCCCAGGCAGTGCTGGGGGGGGAAGTGCAATTGCCATGTGTCCGGAGGCTCCACACGCAAGGTAAGTGTGTGTGCGACCTGGGAGGGACACGCGATTGTGCATCATTTTTGGCAAGGAGCCAAAAATGATATAATGCGTGATCGCCACCTACTGGCTTTGGGAGCGTTGCGCTATTGCGAGGACGTCATGTGAAATGGCCATTTCACAACAGGACTGGTGTGCAAAAAGGGCCTTTGAGCGACCCCATGAATTTCATAGAATTTTCTTAGGTGACAAATATTCAGGGGCGGTTTTGCCAGTTCCCTCATCTGAAATGTGTTGTTGTGTCCTTTCAAGTTGTTTCTGACTTATGGAAACCCTAAGGCGAACCTGTCACAAGATTTTTGGGGGCTGACAGTATGTGACACACTGAAGGCCACCCAGTGTGTTTCCATGGCTGACCAGAGAATCAAACCCTGGTCTCCAGGGTGGTAGTCCACTGGTCAAACCACTACACCATGCTGGCTCTTGAAAAAAAGCCTACAGCAACTGATAACTGAGCTGGGTATGTTTAGCCTGAGAAGGTTAAGAAGTGATGATAGGAATGTTTAAATATTTAAAAGGATGCCATATTGCAGATGGAGCACACTTGTTTTCTGTTGTTCCAGAAACTAGGACATAGAGCAATAGATTCAAACAACAGGAAAATAAATTCTACTAATCTTTAGGAACAACTTTCTTATGGTAAGAGCTGTTCAACAGTGGAATATGCTGCCTCAAAGTGCAGTGAGGTCTCCTCCTTTGGGGTTTTTGAAACAGGTACTGGATGGCCATCTCTGCTGGGAGTGCTTTGATTGTATATTCCTGCATGGCAGTGAGTTGGACTAGATAGCCCCTGTGGTCTCTTCTAACTCTATGATTCTATGATCTGATGGACCTGGTCATTAACATCTGCCATGTAAAAGCCTTGCATGCAAGAATAAGTCATTTGACTGGCACTTCTATGAGAATACTACTCATGATTTTAGGACTTATAAACTGAACATATAAACTGAAATGTTTGCCATCTCAAACACATGTTACAAATTATCCCAAAATCTTCCACAATTAGAAACATCTGCTTCTAGGATTAAAAAGTGGTTCAACAGAGTTTAAAAAGAACCTTCTGAGTTTAAGCAGGAAGAAGATTCGGTCAATAAACTTTCATCCCCTCTCTTCCTTCTTTAACATTTGAGAATTTTCTTCTTTAGAATTTAAATCTCAAGACTTACGGTCTTTTTGCAGGTTGGCTGAGGAAAAGGCTATTTAAAACAACCATCTGCTTTGTACATCTGTCCATTACAGTACTATGTTTATCATTGAAAACCTTGCCTCATGTCCTCTTGCATTCATATGCTTGGAATAAATGACAAGGTCTTCCCAGTAGTGCCACCTGAGCACTACGGACTCTGACTCTCTCTCTGTCCCTCTCACTCTTCTCTTTGCATTTCAGGCCAGCAATCAAGGCATTCCTGTTTTGTGAGGGTTTGGGTTATTTCGGTTATTTTCCTGACATTGCAATGTGTATTGTTAATGATCCTGTTTTGCCTTTCTTTACTCTCTGTTTCTTTTAGCCCTATTTGACGTACATTTTATTAATGTGATTTTATTGTAAATTGCCTTTTAAAACTGTTGTAAGCCCAGCTTAAGCCTATATCGTTGAAAAATGGAACAGAATGATTACAAAGAGAAAAAGAAAAAGAGAAAAAAAATGGGGTGGAAGGGGGTAAATGCTATGAACATGACTAATTCTGTGAATGCCAGCATGTTCAGCCTTGACTACCAGGCAGACATTGGTGAATAATGATTACATCATCTAAAAGACTTTCAAATTTCACTTAGTTTTGAAACAATTTTTAAAAAATATTTGGTAGTGCCAACATTCATATGTAAATATCAATATTAAATACAGTGCATAGACACTCATGCATACCCATAAACACAAACCAACATATAAACACAGTAACAGGACAAGAGAAGCTCATTAAATATTACTCAGGGAAAGAAACAGAAAAGAAGAGATGATTTTAACCCACAGATACAAGTGTAGATCTGGCCACAACCATGAAGCAAAGCAAATATTTAATTTACCTATTTAGATAATGCTGATGATGATGATGATGATGATGATGATGATGATGATTCCAAGATCATAGCTTACCAAAATTTTATTTGAACGAAATGAAATATTACAAAATAAGTGAGGGTTGTTTTTTGGTTGTTTTGTTTTTAGTTCTCCAGAACCCATTTTCAGGTTTGATCTTATGCTGTGGGGCGGATGAGGATCTTACAGATCAGATGGATATCAGTATGGGTGAAAGTGCTGCCTTTAGATGCAAGTGGTCACCAAGATTATTTGCCTGTTCAGGGGTGAGATCTGCTATATACAAAAGCATGGCAACACAATGAGTTATGAAAGGAAAAAGACCACAGCTTTCATTAGTTACAGCTGCTGATGTGGTCGGCATCTGCATGGGTCTTGACCCAGGCAGTGACCAACCTACCTGTTGATTAATGAGCCTGCCAATCAAGTAACTGCCAGAACTGGTGGAATAACAGGGAAGGACCTGCACGAGCAGCCACTCACTCAGAATCCCCCTACCACCAGGGAAGTGCTGGCAAACAGCTGCCCCTGATGCGTCTGGCCATGCTGCCCCACACCCCTTGAGTCCCCTAAAAGGACCCCCAATATACTAACACCTACTATACCAAGAGCTGATATCTTGGATCCAGGACCCATGCAATCATCCCCAAAAGTTGTGACAAGTATAATGCAGTACATAATAATGTCCCAGTACAAAGATTAGTTAACACCTGCCAATGAAGAGGGAGGGTGGGTGAGATGACATTTGCAACATGAATGGCTGTACTAACTACCCCATTGGTGGATCTGAGTGAAGTCTAGCCCAGCTCACTCAGGCTCCTGCTTCCAGCCACTGAGTTCAAACGGCAAGTTTAAACTCATTGGCTGGCATCCCTGCTCCCTTCCCAGGGCTGGAAGCCACACAGCCACCTGGGAGCTGGCCAGCTGCCATGGCGGGCTGCTGCTGAGATCCTTGCTTCTGCCCTGAAGCCGCAACAACACCACATGGTGAGTACCTTCAGCATACTTCTGAGTCCTTCCCATATTGCAATTTTAAAAACATTTTTCTCATAAAAGTGCATAAGGGCAAACTGGGGAGGCAGGCTGTTTCAGGTACCAGGAGAGTCCTTTACCTAACCGGGTACATAAACCAGAAATCAACTTCCATTCTAGTGAACATTTAAAAGGGGGTGGGGGAATGGGGGGCATGGCAGGGAATGTGGCCCCCAAAGGCTAGGAATTGACCAACCTGGTCTTACATCCACATTGCTGTGGAGTTTGGAACCCTTAGTTTATATCTCTTTTGATTGCAACTTATGTAAATTTAGTATCTAAAACAAGAGATTACTTAAACAGTTGACTATGACACTAAATGCTACACAGAAACTATTGGTCAAATATTCTGTGGCTGTGAAAATAATACATTCACTGATATAAATTTCTTTTTACTCTTCATGCAGCAAGAAGAGTGGAAATAACTTCATAAGAGGCAGATCCTTATCACAATATATGGAAAATAGTCCTCCTTTATTCTGTCGCTGTAGCAAGGAGATTTCAGAAGACTGCTCTGAAATGTATTTATGTAAGCAGTTTAATCTTGTCCTGCTATGGTACAAGCTCCTTTGAAATGATTTAATCTAAATGTGCATAAACATAACTTTACATTTTTAAAGCAGGTTTTCATTCCTCAAGCAACATTCATATGAGCCAATGATCTAATGAATTATATAACAGAGCAGGTTAACCTGACCATTCTTTAATACAGAAACTAACGCCAACATTTTCTCAAATCACTGAAAAATGAGATGTGACCCAATGGAGTATTATTAGTAAGCCACGTTCCTGTTTTATAATTTTTTTAAAAAATTAAACATGGCATAAAACATTTATTTTTCATTCAGAATAGCAGGAAAAGTCACCTGACAGCTGTTAAGGGGCTGCACTGGCCACCCAGGGGACCGTGAGGGCTTCCCTGCTCATTACAGCCCAAACCAAACATTTTACCCCCAAGTGGCCCCCCAAACCAACATTTTAACCCCAAACGCCAACATTTTAATCCCAAATGCCCCCATACTTTCTAGGGCTGTGGTAGGGCAATTTCTCAACATTTTTGCTCATCTCTGGGCCATTTTAGCACCAAGAGAGGCTTTTTTCCCCACAGACAAGTGGCCAAAATCTCAACTTCTTGGTCATTTTTTTTGTTGGGGAAAAAAACCAAGCCAATGGGCCAAAAACATGGAGAAATTGCCCCCCACATCTCCTAGGGGGCATTGGGGCAAAAATGGCCAATGAGAGGGGCAGAAAACAGCCCTGGGGGCTGAATGCTGCCCATGGGCTACACTTTCATCTCTGTAGTACAGAATTATGTCTTTGGAGATTTTTCTTCTAAAAACATATGACAGTATGAAGAAACAAGAATCATTTGTAAGTGTCGTTAATAACATAAGACTCAATCTGCACATAATTTATTATCATCAAAGGGGCTTCAAAATAAATAAAATGTATTTATTAAAAAAAAATGAAAAAATATGGGCATTGTTCCTTGAGCATTTATCAAGAGGACAGCATTCCTTTCCAATCCATTTAAAATTTGTGTTTTTAACTTAAAAGTGTATGTAAATAAGACATGTTTTCAACATCATTTTAGTGAAGAATAATCAGGCAAGTCTTTCAAGGGTCCAAGGACAACACTGTATAATCTTCTGAAGCTTGAATTCCATCCCTTAAATGGTTATTCTAGTCCCAATAGAGCAGATCTACTGAATCAATGAGACTTTGATAAGTCAACACTTAAATTAGTTCCAGTGATTCAATGGACCTACTCTAGTTGAGCTACGAACTGGATTTAACCCCCTCTTTGTTTTTATAAAATATAGCTCCTAAAGTTTTAATGGGCAACATACTTATTTGAAAACAAGTTCCATCTAGATGCATTTTACATTGACGTTGGTAAAATTTCTTTCCATTCCTTCATCCATCCATCCAAAAGATTCAACTTTCATATTTATGTTTTTCATTATTGATGACTGTTTTATTTCATAAAAAACATGAACCATATATCTATATAAAAATGGCTGGGGTCTATACAGAAGGAAGCTGTTTTTGGAAGCTTTCAGGAATTTGTTAAAAAAAGAAATCTAAGAAGAAATGTTCTCTCACTTCCAACTATAACTGCCTTTTATCACCAATCAACCAAGGAAACTTCAATATGTACATATGCATAATTCAAAAAAGAAACAGCAAAATATACAAAATATACTATGATGTTTAAAAGTACCTAGTGGGGGGAAAAGAGTGAAAGCCATTGGAAATTATTATAAAAATATAGGTTTATGATTTAAAAATAGTTTGTGACAACTGCTAGATGCATCTAAAGAAAAAAAAATACAATAGCTTGATGCCTTAAGTAAGATTGTGACTGGCCATGTTCCAAAGAACTGGGAGCCTAAGGAAGCATTAGATACACTTTTCTCAAATAGCACCTCTCCTTTTTACAACTTGCTTTTAAAACTGCAGGAATTTTTTTTTAAAGAAGCATTCTGTTCAAACAAAATTAATAAACAATTTTCCTGAGCTATTACAAGCTAGGGTCAGGCATTTGATCAGAAAGAGACCTAACCAGTCAAATATTGATGACATATATTAAAGAGGACAGAGGAGGAGGAGGAGGAAGAAAGAAGACACTCATCAACAGGTTTGATATTTGGCCTTAGGACATGCTCTGAGGGCATAGCTACAAACACTACGCTGAAACTAAAGGTATGAAAGAGCCTAGATGGCAGACTTCCTGGAAATCCCACATAAGCTGCTTTGAGCACCACTACAGTAGAAAGAGGGGACATCAAAGTATGAAATATATACAGTATTGTGTACATTATTGAGTTTCATAGCCAAGTGAAGGTTCGAACCTGCTTCTCTGTGATCTTGGTCCAACAATTCTGTTTAAAAAGCAGGGGGCTTTTCCCACTGTTGAATGATTGTGTTTCTAATCAGTAATACCTGCAGTTCCCACAGAAAGCCAGCTGGAAAAGTTTGATCTAGTGTGATATTATTCTTATAACAGTTTATAATATTACAACTGGTTACTAATTCAATGTGAATTTCTCCAGCTCTGTTGCTGTATCACTAAATGTCATTGGTACAATGGACCCTTGCTCTCAGAAAGGCAGAATTATATTTCCTGGAGGATTCCAGAAGCACCGTGAGACTTTAAAACAAGATGCATGCTTGCTGTGTGCCTTGTTTTCAAAGGAAATTGTGTTTTTTACTACTATCAGACCGGGTGGCATGGCAGCACATTTGATGATGGCTGGGGCAGCAGGGTCCATAAAAATGAGCAAGGGCAAGATGAGAATTTTGTTACTATCGCTACTCTAAATAGTCACTTGACCAGTATGCCCATCCTACCATAAACTCTTTCCATGAACCTGTATCATTCCTTGGATCACAGTCATTATATTTTTAAACCATGTTATCTTTTACCTTCAGTAAAAACTAGTCATCCAGAATATATTCTGTTTTTAAAATGGTGAGCAAATGAAAATTCACATATGAATAAGTGTTAGGTAAGTGTACTGAATAAGTTCAGTACAATTTGTGATGGGGGAATTCAGTTCAGAAATGGGCCACTAAATGAATGAATTTACAATGAACAATATTGTAACTGGAAGCAAGTCTTTCATCTCATAATATGACTGAAGAAATCATGAAAACATAGTCTCGGAGGACAGCTAGCAGAATCTCTAATACAACACCTGGTAATTTGAGTTAGGAAGCTTGATGAAGCTTGCTTAGACAACGATGTATACTATGGAATGTTACTGAGTGTTTTCACTGGTCTTGTGAAATCTTCCTGGGGCTATTTACTTAGTAAAGTTTGAACAGCAATTGGTATAAAAGGACTTGGAATAAAAATATACATAAGAACATTATCTGCAGTTATACAAATCTCATTTTCCATCCCAAGCTGTATAAGAATTTAAAGGAAAATAATGTTCATTGTTCATATTGCTCCAGAGCTTTACAAATGACACGAATTTGTATTCCAAACCAGGTAATTACAAGTTTTGATGACACCACTACAATGAATGCTTATTTATAAAAATGGGATAATTAAACTGGCCTCATCTATAAGCCTATCTCATGAAATGAGAGCCTTTTCAGCAGAGAGCCGTAAGACGTTATTGAGGTAGCACTGTATGTCATAAAAAAATCATGAATTTTAATGCAAGCTATTATCAGTAACAGAGTAGGGGTTCCAAATTTGGGATTATGACAAATATATGGAGCTAGGAGCACTGGAACATTATGTTCACCCCATGGCAAAACAGCTGCAAAACATACTCTGGTATTTCAAATATATTATACAATACTCATTCTTTCACAGAAACAATTTTGTATTATTTCGCAATGGTTTCATGAGGGGCCATTTGCAGTCAAAAATGTAACATAAGTTTACAAATCTAGAACACACTGGAATAGATATTACTACAGAAACAGAGAGGAGATTGCAAGTGAATGAAAACTTTCTACCTAATAAATACCCATATAAGAATTAAGAAAACTGAATGCTGGAAATGGTGTGAAAAAGCATTCCAGAGTTCTATACATTACAGAAGAAAAAGGGCATAGAAGTGCATATATTGAAAATTATGCCATGTTAACACCAAAGATCTAAACCAGTGCTACTTACAGTAGCAATCTATGACCACAGCTATTTCCTGAGCCATTGGATGCCAATCCACAGTAAGTTTCCAGGAAGGAAAGAAACAGATGGAATTAGTGGGCACAAATATGGTGTCAATCTCTGGCACACTTGGCCAGGGGAATCTTTCTGGTCCCTCACATAGTTAAAGAAGCACTGTTCTAAAGTAGGTCTATGTTTTGCTTTAACTCAAATTGTCAGTCACCTTGACTCTCATATTCAGAGAAAATGTAGGCTATAAAAGAAATTAAATAAATGTAATTTTTATACACTACCTTTCCATACCGAATGCTCACCTCAATTTACATAAACACTTAAAAAATATAACATCAGTACCAAAAAACCCAAACTCACAGTATCTAAATGTACAGACTAATACATAATAGGGCAATAATACTACACTAAAATACATTAAACAATTATTTTTTTAAAACCCTACAAAAACAAGTGTGAAGTTAATTATAGTCAGCCCTCCACATTTGTGGGTTTCACTTTTTCAGATTGGATTATTCACTGAATATTTGCTGTTGTCAGGAATTTTTCCCTGCCGGGCTGCAGCCAGCAAGGGAGGAGAGAGGTCAGGAACACTTGGGGAGTCTGAATATACCAAAGACCAGGAAAGCACAAGCTGAGTCAGGTCAAGGTCCAGCCCAAAGGTTCGGGAGGCAGAGATCCATCCAGAGGGTTTCAGGGAGCAGGAGACACAAAGGTTGTGAGGGCTTGCTAATAATTTGCCGCAAGCAAGGAGCAGCCACGCCGGCAGACTTAAATAGCCCCTATGAGCAGGTGCTGCTCGTTAATGTTTCCTCAGCCCAGTCCAAGCAGCCTCCCTCTCCACAACCCGTTTCAGCCTTCTGCGTGACTGAGGGCTGATGGACACAGCTGGCTGCAACTCCTCTGTATCACTGCTGGTTCCCTCTCCATCATGAGCTGGCTGGGGCAACTCAGTTCTGTTTGATCTTCCAGTGCAGGGGATGTTTGCAGGTTGACTTGCTCAGTCACTGGCTCGGCCCCCTGCACAATCAGTTGCTCCTCAATCACAGCATCATCATCTATCACACTATCCCCTCCTCCAGGACCCTCCTCATCCCCCATGGGAGGGGCTGGCTTCTGGGGATAGTGTTGATGAAAACTGCGAACCAACTGTGGAGCATGGACATGACAGGCATCCTCCCAGGATCGTTCCTCTGGACCATACCCCTTCCAATCCACCAGATATTGCAGACGCCAGCAATGCCACCGGGAGTCCAGGATCTGTGCAACCTCAAACTCAGGCTCCCCATCCACCATGAGAGGTGAGGGAGGCAGGGCTGCAGGTCGGTATGGGCTGCCAGGGGCATCATGAGACAACAAGGAGACATGGAAGACCAGGTGGACCTTGAAAGAGGCAGGCAACTTAACCCTGTAGGCAACTGGATTCATCACCGCCTCCACCAGGAAGGCACCAACAAAGTGATGATCTAGCTTCTTCACCGGGCGCTGGGTTGGGAAATGCTGGGTAGAAATCCAGACAAGGTCCCCCACAGACAAGGTAGGACCAGGTCTCCAATGTTGATCAGCAAAGTGCTTATACCGGTCCTTAGCCTCCTACAGCTGATTGTGGAGGACTTGATGGATCGCCTGCAGCTCCTGCAGGAACTAATCTGCTGCCGGTACAGAAGAACAAGGGGGAACAATGGAAGAGAAACACGGATGGTAACCATAGTTGGCAAAAAAAGGAGACATCTGGGTAGACACATGGTGGGCATTGTTATAGACAAACTCAGCAGGGCAGGAGAGCCGTCCAATCATCCTGATGGAAGTTAACATAACAGCAGAGGTACTGCTCAAGAAAAGCATTCACCCTCTCAGTCTGCCTGTCAGACTGGGGCTGATGGGCAGAGGACAGATGAAGGTGCACCCCCAAGCCTTTAAACAGGGCGTGCCAAAACTGGGCAGTGAACTGTGGGCCCCGATCTGAAACCAAATGCTCACGCAGGCCATGGAGACAGAAGACTGTGTCCCGAAAGAGCTGTGCTGTCTCCTTGGTGGATGGCAGACCTGAACAGGGGACAAAGTGAGCCATCTTAGTGAACATGTCCACCACGACCAAAATGGCAGTGGACCCTCGTGATAGCGGCAGATTCATAATAAAGTCCAAAGAAACACACTGCCAAGGATGAGACGGTGTGGGAAGTGGCAGCAGCAGACCCGCCAGCTTTGCAGGAAAATCTTTTGATCTACAGCAAACAGGACAGGAATCCCCATAGTGCTGAACCTCGGACTGTAGCCGTGGCCACTAAAAGGTCCGGGACACCAAGTGCAGAGTCTTAAAGTGACCGAAATGGCCCACCGGAGGACTGTCATGGCACAGCGTGAGGATCTGACCCCAGAGAGGACCAGCAGGGACATAATAACGGCCCCAGAAACACACGAGCCCACATTCCACTGACCAAAAGGGAGGAGAATCCCCAGCATGTGACTCAAGATCCCAACGACAGGCCTGGGCGTAGGGATCCCGAAGCTGCTGCTCCTGTAGCTCCAGCAGGAAGTCTGGAGAAACACTGGCAGCAGCAAAACAATCCAAGGGGATGACCCAGGCCAGACACTCGTCTCTCCCCGAACGGACATACTCCGGCTTCCAAGAAAGAGCATCAGCCCTCCCGTTCTGACTGCTGGGGATGTACGTCAACTTGAAGTCGAAACGGGCGAAGAACTGCGGCCAGTGGATCAGCTGCTGATTGAGCTTCCGGGCAGTCTGCAGATGCTCCAAATTCTGGTGATCTGTCCGGACCTCCATGGGAAACCAAGCCCCTGCGAGCAGATGGCGCCAGGTCTTGAACGTCACCTTGATAGCAAGCAGCTCTTTTTCCCAGATGGTGCAATTCTGCTCAGAGGTGTCCAGCTGCCAGGAGTAGTAAGCACAAGGAAAAAGAGCAGTTGAGTCCCCAGTCCCCTGAAGCAACACCGCTCCAAGAGTCGCATCTGAAGCATCTGTCTCCACGATGAAGGGCAGCATGGGATCCGGGTGGCCTAAGATCAGCTCAGAAGCAAAGGTCTCAAAGGCCACCTGTGCCTTGTTCCAACGAAAACGGACCTCCTTTGCCAAGGTCAGAGACCCGGGCAGCAAGCCAGCCCAGAGAAGGGAGTGGGAGAGCTAGCAGAGTCCTGCCGGGAGGAGTCAAGCAAGCAACTACTCAAAGGAAGTCCATTTACCTAAGCCAGAGCAACAAGTGGAAGCCGTACTCAGCGTTCCAAAAGCCAGGGTTTGGAGCCAAGAGATCAATCCAAGGTATCAGGAGCCAAGTGCTGGAAGCAAGGAACAGGCAAGGAGAGGGCTTGTAAGAAGTTTGTCACAAGCAAAGGAAAGCTTCCAGGCAGGTAGTTATATAGCCCAAGGCACAGGTGTGGCCAGTCACTGCTTCTTGAACTTAATCAAGGAAGCCTCCCTTTGCTCAGCTCTCTTGAGTCTCCACCTTGTTTGTGGGCTGATTGACACAGGCTCCAAAGCATCTTCAGAAGTGGATCCCTGTTGCCATAAAGGAGCAAGCAGAGGAACGTCCGAGCCTGCTTGGTCCATGGCAGCAGGGGGAGCTCTTGAGCTGCAGGACTCATCTCCAGCCAGAGCAACAGGGACCAACAGCTGCTGCTCGTCATCAGCAGCTCTGACAGGAACTTCAGTTATCACACCCTTCCAGAGAAGAGTGGTCAAGGGCACCGTGAGCTCCACGAAATGGGGAATGAAAGCCCGGTAGTAATTCGCAAAGCCAAGGAGACACTACACATCCTTAATCATGTGAGGAGGCTGCCAGGCCCCCAGACGAGATGTGATGGCCCAGAAAACTGATCTCCGACTTCTCGAATTCACACTTGGACAGCTTGGCATACAGGAGATTGTCCTGGAGTCTCTGCAAGACCATCTGAACATGATGCTCATGCTCCTGACGAGATGAAGAGAAAATCAGGATGCCATCCAGATAAATGATGATGTAGCAATCCAGAAGATCCCAGAAGACATCATTCATGAAATGTTGGAAAACAGTTGGAGTGTTGGTGAGACCAAAGGGCATGACTGTATACTCAAAATGTCCACACCGGGTACAAAATGCCATCTTCCACTCATCCCCCTGGCGGATCCACACCAGATTGTAGGCACCCTGGAGATCCACCTTAGTAAAGATCTGCGCTCCCCGTAACCACTCCAGGAGCTCAGAAATGAGGGGAAGCAGGTAGCAGCTCTTGACGGTAATGGCATTTAACTGTCAATAATCATGGCAAAGCCTTAGATCCCCTGTCTTCTTCTTAATGAAGAAGGTGGGAGCACTCGCAGGAGAGGAAGATGGCTGAATAAACCCCTTCTGAAGATTGACTGCAATAAAGTCCCGCAACACCGCAAGTTCAGGTTCAGAGAGGAGATAGATGCGGCCCACCAGAACCTTGGCCCCTGGAACCAAATCAATGGGGCAGTCATAAGGCTGATGAGGGGGCAACTGGTCAGCATCCTTTTTGTCAAAGACATCTGCAAAGTTCCGGTATGTGGACGGAAGATCCAGAGGCGGCGCTGAGAAGGCGCCAGCAGCGAGGGAGTCAGGTGCCGGCTGGAAGTGGGAAGCACAACAAGGAGAACCAAAGGAAATGATCCCCGAAGATCATCCAATATGAGGGTCATGTGCCTGCAACCATTCCAGCCCTAAGACCACAGGAAACTGGGGAGCCGAGGCCACATAAAACTCAATATCCTCACAATGGGAGCCCAGCTGCATTTGTACCTGTGCGGTGGACCAAGCCACAGGGCCAGAGCGCAAGGGACAACCATCAGTAGTCTCCACAAGCAAAGGGGGCCAAACAGGAAGCTTAGGAATGTCTCAGGCATCTACAAAAGCCTGGTCCATAAAGTTCAGACCAGACCAACCGGGAATTCAGAGCTGCACCTCAACCACCAAGTGGTTACACAAGGGGGAGCGGGAAGGGCAGGCCAGGAACTGAGTCAAATCCCCCAGGTTTAGAGGTCCCCCCTAAACCAGGCACAGTCAGTTTCCCGCCAGGGTGGACCTGCCCTGCTTGGCAGGACATGTGGCAGCAAGGTGTCCTGGCCAGCCACAATACAGGCACCACCCTGTTGGCGCCTCCTGGACTTCTCAGTTGTGGAAAGGCGAGGGCGGGTGCTGCCAAGCTGCATTGGCTCATTGGCAGCCACAGCATCCTGTCCGGGTGCAGGAGAAGGCAGCGACACAACTTGCTCCTTCAGTGGTGCTGGGGTGGGCGGCAGGAGTGGGCTCATTGGAAGCAATTCTGGACATCTGGTCCTTCTCTGAAGCACACACCCCTCAATATGCAAGCATAGCTGTATCAGTTCCTGCAGAGTGTTGGAGGTATCAAACTGCACAAGCTGGTCCAAGATAGGGTCTGCCAGGCCTTCTAGGAACTGATCAATTTGAGCAGCCTCGTTCCATGCCAGATCCTGGGTCAATAACTTGAATTCACTGGCATGGTCAGCCACAGAAAGCTGCTCCTGTTTCAGTCCCCTGATGCAGCGGCTGGCTGGCTGTGCCTTGGCAGGATCAGAAAACACAGACTGGATCAGTTGGCTGAAGGCAACAAAATTGTCCAACAGGAGGCTCTGTTGCTGTAGCAAAGGTAGAGCCCACCAAGCTGCTCCCCCAGTGAGTAAACTCACTACAAAGCCAGCCTTATGGGCATCACAGCTCACAGACACATATATAATTGGCATTGAGCCCAGAAAGGAGGAAAATCTGTCATCTGCCCATCAAACCTGGGGGGAGTAGTGACAGGGCACTTAGGCTTCACCCAGGCAACAGCCCCAGAGGCACTAGGCTGAGCCTGCAAATGCCGAAGCTGAGCAGATAACTCTGTCACCTGCTGAGTCAGCAACTGATTTGCAGCCACTACCCCCTTCATGCTCATTTCTTCTTCTTCCTCTTACACCCTCCCTGCAGAGAAAACAAACACTCCCTACCAGCAATTAAGTATCTGTTGGCTTGCAGCAGCAATGTCAGGAATTTCTCTGTGCCAGGCCTCAGCCAGCAAGGGAGGAGAGAGGTCAGGAACACTTGGGGAGTCTGAATATACCAAAGACCAGGAAAGCACAAGCTGAGTCAGGTCAAGGTCCAGCCCAAAGGTTCGGGAGGCAGAGATCCATCCAGAGGGTTTCAGGGAGCAGGAGACACAAAGGTTGTGAGGGCTTGCTAATAATTTGCCGCAAGCAAGGAGCAGCCACGCCGGCAGACTTAAATAGCCCCTATGAGCAGGTGCTGCTCGTTAATGTTTCCTCAGCCCAGTCCAAGCAGCCTCCCTCTCCACAACCCGTTTCAGCCTTCTGTGTGACTGAGGGCTGATGCGCACAGCTGGCTGCAACTCCTCTGTATCACTGCTGGTTCCCTCTCCATCATGAGCTGGCTGGGGCAACTCAGTCTCTGTTTGACCTTCCAGTGCAGGGAGTGTTTGCAGGTTGACTTGCTCAGTCACTGGCTCGGCCCCCTGCACAATCAGTTTCTCCTCAATCACAGCATCTTCATCTCCCACAGCTGTCACCTCTGCTGCCTACCTATGCTATTTTTAATAGGGACTGCAAGCCCCCTCTTTTTTTTGCTTCCCTATGATTTGATTTTATTAGTATACAATAGATCCATATGTACATGTACAATACAAGATCACAGTATAATATCAATCAACAATAAGAATCCAAAAGTACAATATTGTTCAGTATTCAACAATATCAAAAATAATAATAATATAATAGAAAATAAATAAATAACTTTGTTGTTGCCTATGACAATAAACAGTAATTATCTTATCCTTACAATTAATTTACCCCAGCAAAATCCTCTTCTTATATACACATGATATCTTATCCTAAAGTATCAATATAGAAATCTAATATAAAAATTAAATTAAACTGAAATTCAAAGAAGAGAAAAAGGATACTAACATAAGTTATAGGAAGGGAAAAGAGGAGAGAGAAAAACAGGGAAAAAGAGAAAGGAAAGAGGAGAAAAGAGAGAAAAAAGGAAAGATAATATGAGTGAAGTAATGTTATGAAGAGAGAGAAAGAATATAATAAATTAGATAAATTTACAACTTTATTTTATGATTTACAATTCTAGAAGAGACATTTCCCCCATCTCCTTTTCCACACACTTTTTAAAACTTTCCATTCTTGATTCAACTTGTCTATACTTCGATTTTGCATAAGCATGGTTAGTATATCCATCTGATACATACTGAGGAGTTTGAATAACCGTTCTTCAGTTGTTGGGATTTCTTTAACTTTCCATTTATTGGCACACAGCATTGGCATTTATTGGCATACATATTGGCCGCTATTGTCATATATAAAAGCAGCCTTCCATATCAGTTTTGGTCATTACCAATAACTCCTTTCAATATATTTCATAAGAATAACTCTGGAGGCATAGGAAATTGTAGGCCCGTTATTGTTCTAATTTGATTATGAATTTCCCTCCAAAATGTTCTGGCCGCTTTACATATCCACCAGACGTGAAAGAAAGTACCTATTTCCTCACCACACTTCCAACATTTATTGGAGATATTTTTGTAAATATTGGCTAAATTTGTGGGGGTTAAGTACCACCTGTAAAACATTTTATAATAATTTTCTTTTCTTTTTTTTATTTTTATAAAAAACAAAAATGAGAAAACAAAACAGTCACACCTAACATCACATTCGTATCATTACATAATTATTACACAATAAACAAATACTAATACACAAAATAAACAATACATACATATAACAACCAACACATCTTACTAACATATTCTCACAAACATAGGGCACTTCCCCCTTTCCTGAGATACAGCCTTATATCTATTATTTAAAAAAAACACCTCTGTATGTCTTAAAGAATAGAATCTATTATCCATTTTCCCATTCATTATTTTCAACTCTATTTACAATTTTTGTCCATCTTACACTATTATCTATTTCAACATTTCTTTTCTTTCAAAAACTAGTAACCTATTGCATCTACATCTCTTCTCATACTTCTCATACTTCTACCTCTCACCACATTTATGTCTAGAACTTGTCTCATTATTAGAACAATAATCACTTTTCTCCTTATCTTCATGATTTGAAACCCTTAGTTAGAATAGCCTTATTTTCCAAAAATTCTGTTAAGGGTTCCCACACGTTATAAAACTTACTATCCATTTTATTATCTAATCTGTAAGTCAGTGTATCCATTTGTGCTATTTCAATGGTTTTCTCCATCCAAACTTCCATAGTTGGGGTTTAAGTTGATTTCCAATGTTTAGCGTAAACGAGTCTGGCCGCCACAATTAAATGCCATGCTAATCTTTTAGTACAAAAATCTATTGAGCTTTCTGCACTAAAGATTCCCAGTAAAAAAAAATCTGGGACTAAATCAATTTTCCTTTTCAAAATTTTTTGCATATTAGCTCATATGGTGCACCAGAATCTCTTTGCTCTGTCACATCCCCACCACATATGGTAGAAGGATTCCACTTGTTCTTTACATTTCCAGCACTGATCGTTCATATTCTTGTTCACTTTCGCTAATTTGCTGGGTGTTAGATACCAACGGTATACCATTTTCAGCACATTTTCTTGTAAAGTATAGGATCTGGTATATAACATATTAGTTTTCCAAACATTTTCCCATTCTTCTAAAAGAATATTGTGATTAAGATCTCTTGCCCATTTAGTCATACAATCTTTAACTGTCTCTTCCTCTAGTTTGAAGGGATAACAATTTTTTATACAATCTTGAAAGTAACTTTTTATCACCTTTTAATATCAATTATTCTAAATCATTTTGTCTTAAGTCCAACCTTTCTCCTTGTATATCCTTTTTAAATCTTTCTTTTAACTGCATAAAGGGAAACAATTGTACATCAAATCCTTCTTCTTTTAGTTGTCTTTGATCCTTCATTTGAGTTTCTTTTCCACATTGTTGCAGTATATCTTTGTAAGTCAGCCAACTACCCTGTCTTCTCAGACCTTTAATCAAAAGCGCTTCCATCGGTGAGATCCATGATGGTATTTCTGGGCAGAAAAAAACGCTTATTCTTCTCCCATACCTTTAAAAGGGCATTTCGTATCACGTGGTTTTGAAAAAACTTTTGGACTTTAGCTTTCCAATACCACAGGTAAGCATGCCAACTGAGATGAAGATCATAGCCTTCCAGAGCCAGCATTTTCCTGTGGTCCAGAAGAATCCAAGGTTTCATCCAGGCTAGACATGCTGCCTCGTGATATAGCTCCAAATCTGGTACTGCGAAGCCCCCTCGGTGTCTCGTATCAGTTAGCCACTTGTACTTCATTCTTGGTTTTTTTCCATTCCATACAAATCTGGGTATCTCTTTTTTAAAGTCTTGAAACCATTTCTTAGTTATCCTGACTGGTATCATCATAAACAAGAAGAGTATCTTCAGGAGAATACTCATCTTAATCAGTCATATTCTACCCATTAATGAAAGATCCAGCTTATTCCATATATGTAATTTCTTTTGAATTTGAATTTTCTTTTGAATTTTGAATTTTCTTTTGAATTTGATTCTTATAATAATAATTCTTAAACAATTGATTATTATTGTTGGTGATTTCAATTCCTAAATACTTCACTCTTGGAACACACTGAATGCCCACTTTTCTTTCAATCTGTTCTTTCTCCGGCGACCTTATGTTTTTCAAAAGAATCTTGGTTTTAACTTTGTTAAAACCAATTTTAAAGCCCGCCATAGTACCAAATTTATTCAGCAGTTCGTTCACTTTGACAATTCTATTTAGGGGGTCTTCTAGAAACATTACCACATCATCTGCAAAGGCCTTATATTTAAATTGGTCTTGTCCTATCTTGACTCCTTGAATTGAGTCTTCCTTCCTTATTTGTCTTAGTAGTACCTCTAATACCAACACAAATAATAAAGGAGACAATGGGCAACCTTGTCTTGTTCCTTTTGAAATTAAAATGTTTTCTGAAAGGTCTCCATTGATAAATATACGAGCCTTTTGTTCATCATATATTGCCTTTATCCAATTTGTGAATATGTTTCCAAATTCCACGTCTTCCAAGACCTTTGTTAAGAAGGACCAGCTGACATTGTCAAAGGATTTTTCAGCGTCAAGGAATATAAGAGCACCTTTTTTTCCATTATGGGATTCGTAGTATTCAGTTACATCTATAACAGTCCAAATGTTGAATCTCATCTGTCTCCCTGGAATAAAACCACTCTGATCCTCATGTATGAATTCTGGCAGAGCTTTTTTCAATCGATTTGCAAGGATAGAGGTGAAAATTTTATAGTCTACGTTTAAGAGCGAAATAGGTCGAAAATCTTTACATGTGGGAGCTTCAAGCTCTTCTTTAGGAATTAATGTTATATTTGCCTCTGTCCAACTTCTTGGTATTGTATTTGCCCTGAAAATTCCATTCATTATGGTTTGCAACGGTCCCCACAATTGTTCTTTGAAGTATTTATAGAAATTAGCTGTTATCCCGTCCGGGCCTGGAGCTTTATTAGGTTTCATTCCCTCTATTGCTTCATTAATCTCATTTATCGAGACTGGTTTATTCAACCTCTCTTGAAGATTTGGATATATTTTGGGGAGCTTTTGTGATTGGAGATATTCTTCCATTTCTTTTATGTTTTCACCATCCTTAGCCTGGTACAAGTTCTTAAAGTAGTTGGCAAGTATTTTTTTTATTTCTTGAGTTCCTGTAACTATACGCTCACCTTCTTTTATTTTGGATATTAATCTTTTTTTCCTTTCTTTCCAAATTTTATACGCCAGCCATCTTCCAGGTTTATTTGCATGTTCAAAATGTTTTTGTTTTAGAAAATGAATCTTTTTTTCTATTTCTTCCATTGTGAGTATTGACAACTGTTTTTGTAGTACTTTCATATTCAGTAATAACTCTTTATCTCGGAGGTTACTTTTTAACTTCACGTCCAATTCTTTGATATTTCCCATTATATCCTCCATTTTCTTCTTTTTTTCCCTTTTTTCTTCAGTATTTTTTTTGAATAAAAAAACCTCTGATGAAAGCTTTGAATACATCCCATACTGTTCTGGTCTCAACTTCATTATTCAAGTTCCTTTTAAAAAATTCCTGAGTTTCTATTTTACATGCTGTTACAATTTCCTCTTGCAGTAGAAGCACTTCATTCAATTTCCAATTCCATCTTCTACTTTGACCTTCCAACCTTAAAAATATTGGGTTATGGTCACTAAATGTCTTGGTCAGGATCTCTGTTCTTTTTATACAGCCTTGCCAACTTCTTGGCAGCCATACGTAGTCAATTCTCGACCATGACTGATGTCGATTAGAGAAAAATGTAAAGTCCTTCTCATTGGGATGTTTAAATCTCCACACATCTAGGAGTTGATACTCTTCTGCTATATGCAATAAGTCTTCTGTTAACTTCCCTTTATTTCTTTTTTTGTTTGGTGTAAGGCTTTTGTCCATTTTTAAAGCAACTACTCCATTAAAGTCCCCCATAATGCAAATTTCTTCGTAAAGTTGACTCTGTATCACACTTTTTAGATCATTATAGAAGGACTTATTTTCATTACACGGCACATATACTCCAATTAATAACAATATTTTGCCTTCTAAGGTACATTCAACACCCACAAATCTTCCTTTCCCATCGGTAGATCGTAATTTTGGAGACAATGTTGATTTTATATATAGCGCCACTCCTCTTCTTTTCACTGTTGCCGCTGATATGAATACTTCACCTAATTTTGGAGCCTCCAACACTCTACTATCTTTCCTTTTTATATGTGTCTCTTGCAAGCAGCAAACATCTGGATTTTGTTTAGAGAGGTAGTGGAACACCTTTTTCCTTTTTATGGGAGAGTTCGGACCATTTGTATTCCAAGATATAATTGTGCAATTCATTTTGGCTGCGTTTTAATTGGATCCATCTCTTCCAAATCCAAATCAATCAAACTCATCTGTTGTGGAGTACATTTTTCCATAATTTCCTTTGTAGTCTGTACCAAGGCTTCCATTTGTGTCAAATCTTTTATCTTCTTTGTCTCTTCCTCTAGGTTCTCCATCGCGGCTTCTTCTTCTATTGGCGTACTTGCAGTGGCTCTTACTTTGGCTTTGGGTGGATATTGCTGCGCTCCTACTTTTTCGAACTCTGCTCTGTGTCTATGAAGAAATTCCTGTGCTTTTTCTACAGAGTTTAATCTGTGCCATTCTCCATTAAATGTGAAAATCACCCCTTCGAGACGATCCCATCTAAATCTTATCTGATTTTGTTTCAATTTTGAAATGAGGAATTCATAATCCCTCCGTTTCTTCAAAATTCTTACCGGTATTTCTCGAAGTATTATCAGAGGTTTATCTTGATCTATTAATGGAGATCTGTTATGTTCTTCAATAATTTTATCCCTCATTGATTTTCTGGTAAGCTGTACCACCACACCTCTAGGTGCATTTTTTTTCTTGGCCGGCACAGAGCTTACTCTGTAAACCGCTTCTATCTCTGTATCCATATCTTCTTCTTCAACTTCCAAAGACTCTGCCAGTAGTGTTATTACTCTCTTTTTAATATCTTCATTAAGCTTCTCCTCTAGGCCACGTATACGTATCCACGAGTCCATTTGTTTTTGTTCGATTAATGCCATTCGATCTAACTGTTTTTCCATTTCAGTAGTTGACGAGGACATTTTCTGTTTCAAGGTTAAAATCTCTTTTTTATTCACCTCTATGTCTCTTCTATTAGCATTAACTTCTGTTTTCACTTGTTCTAAAGTGTCTTGCATTTCTGTGACTTGGTTTTTCAATTCATACGAATCTTGTTTTATTCCCACCATATATGATCTCATTTCCTCCATAAATTTTTTCTGATAATCTGGTGGTTCATCAAATGAATCACGTCTTCCTTGTATATCTTGAGTAGAGACAGTTGTGCGCACTTTACCTGATCTTGTTTTTTGCATTCTTTAAGGGCAGTACATTTTGAAAATTTTAAATTTAGTGCCCACGCTTTCTCCCAGTCCTCTAATGCTACTGTATGTCCCGAATTTTGGGCCCACTTAATCATATTGTCCTTAATAGTTTCTTTCTCTAATTCTAATTTCAGTAAACTTTTATATATTAATGACATCATATAATCCTTACCATCTAATAATTTAATATAAAAACCCCTTCTTTTCTCCTCAATACCATCTATATTCATATTAATTCTATATCTTTCTTTTAATTGTTGATATAAAAATCAATTACATTTAATTCCTTCTTTTTCCAATACCTCAAGGGATTTAAAAGTGTCATCACCTGTTTTACTGTCCAATAGATCCCCATAAGTTAGCCACTTTCTGGTAACGCGTATTCTTGTTTATGAAACGCTTCCTGAGTAGATATCCAACATGGGATTTTAACATACAGTTTCCTTTTATATAAATTCCAAATTCTTAACGGTGAATTTCTTATGATACGTTTATTAAATTCTTTGTCTATGCTAACTTTATTATATCCCAAGTAACCATGCCAACCATACTTTCTTTTGAATCTTTCTAATTGTAGAATTCTTCTATTTTTAAAATTTATCCAATCAAAAACTCAGGACAAAGCACAGGTGTGGTGGTATATCTTGAAATTTGGGAGCAGAAGGTCTCCTCGTTCTCTACTGTCTGGTAGGGAGCACCATTTAATTCTGGGTCTTTTTCCCTGGCCATACAAATTTCCTTACTTCATTATACCACCTTATGAGACTGAGAAACCATGAACGAGGCTTTTAAGTCCCTATTAAAAATGGTGTGGGGCAGCACTGAAGGTAGCAGTAAGCCCCACCAGCCACCCACTTCTGCCTTGTGAAGAAACCCTGATGCCTCAAAGGAATCGATGGTGGGTTGAATCTGGTGATCCTACTTTTTTGTGTGTTAAATATGGTTTGGGAGGGCCTAGAGTTATTCACGTTCCTTCCACTTTCACGGGGGTCCTGTGCCCCTAGCCCTAGTGAATGTGGAAGAATGACTGTACATTACAAACAAATGCATATCTGTTTCATCCAAAACTCATTAATCAGCAACAGCCTTTCCATGTCGAGCAAGACTCTACAATGTTGGGCTGATGGAGAAGGATGAAAGAAAGGGACTCTATCCCAGTGTCAAGGTTTGACTGATTTATAGCATATAGATTTAAATTTTGATTTAAGACACTTGTCTGAAATTTTAAAGATTTAAATCACAGTTTAAACCACTAGTGAGGAGGATTGTGTATTGTCATCATTGTAATACAAGTATATTACTGCATAACATAATTTTCATACATATTATTGAGAGACACTAAGCAATTACTCAGAATTCTATTCAGATTAATTTTCAGTTCACTGAAGTAGCATTCCTTGTATTTACATCCAGTCTTCTCCTCTCTGTTCCTATTCCTTCCATCTTCCCATCTTCTATAATCTGGGTGACCCTGGGCAATTCACACTCTTTCAGCCTAAGAGGAAAGCAATGGCAAATCCGATGTGACCAAATCTTGCCAAGAAAACTCTGTGATAGGTTCACCTGAGAGTTACCTTAAGTTGGAAATGACTTGAACGCACATAGCAACAACACCTTTGCACATAATGAGGTAACACACAAAGATGTGGGAGGTGATGAAAGAGAAAGCAAGAGCACTTCTTATACACTCCCCACAACCTGAAAGGATCGATCAGATTATCCCTTTTCCCATAAATTACTAACATACTCACAGAATATAATGAGAAGTTGTATAATTTGTATTCATAAGAATTTCTTGGGCTCTTTTAAAATTAATACTTCAAGAAAATTTGAAATCAAAGGAAATCTAAATCAAAGAAATCTTACTTACATCTTAATTTTTTTAAAAAAAACTCTGTGATTTTTATCAACACTGCCCACTGCACAACAAAGCTGTCAGCATCAGAGGCAGAAAAGTATCCAATCGAGAAGAGCATTTGGCTTATACTTTGGTATTGCATTTACCAGGAGTTTTTTTTTTTTAAAAAAGACTTTTTTCTATGAGAAAAAGCCTGAGAACTTTAGCCCGTGCCCTTCAATCATGCTGCACTTTCTTTCAAAGCGTCCAGACAGTTGTCCCTTTTCTATTCAATTTGCCTTTAGTTAATTAATACTAGGAAGGGCCAACTCCCCTAATGTCTGGTTCCAAATTTGCAAATACTATGAAATCTTGGCCTACACACTCCAGCGGCAAAAGCCTGAAACCTAAATTTGTCAGATAAATCTTCTTTGAAAAAGAAATATGTTTTGTGTGTCAGTCAGAAGTTGTCTGTCCTGTACAAAATACTTTCATATCATGATGCAAGTATTTCTGTTTCCTAAGCATTTTCCAAGTCTAAGGTATAGTTTAGCAAAGTTACAGTGCAAAATGAGAGTTTTAAAAAGCTACTTTTTCTCATTTTTTTCTAATCTGCTGTTTTAAACAACATGCTCAAAACACTCCACCCATGTAACCAGATGCTAATGTAAGCATTTCATCTGCAGTCAGTAAAGATCTCACAGATTGGTAATGTGGCTTAAAGATCTTCAAGATCTCTAGTTGAAGAAAGTCATATGTTTCTGGTTATTGCTGGAAACCCCAGAGAAAGAGATTTTAATTACTATTTGCAAAACTGTTTGTATACCAGGATGGCCAAATCCATACAGCTGGGCAGTTCAGAAATATTGGTGCATGATGTATTATTTCACCTGTTCTGAAAAACAGAAACATATTCAGTGTCCACAGTTCTTACTTTCCTCCAGTCCTCAGAGCAAGAAGAAGAATCACAGGACACAAATGTTGTCTTCATTTAGGAAAAATAAAGAATGTGTGCTGTCTCCCACTGTTCCAGACTGCTTTGGAGTGATTACTGTGGACCCCCACCACAAAAAGCTGTTAAGTTACCCATGACTTTAACTTTGAACTATCCTATGCCAGACTCTGTGGAGCTTGGTAAATAAAGCCAGTAACTGTTGTAGTCTTTTTGTAATCCACTTCAGCCTGTGCATGAATTATTGCTGCACTGTTCTCCACCCTGTGTTGTTGATACAGGTGACATGCACTCCATTCCTCTTAGCACAGTATGCCACGTCCCTCAAGGGCATTTTAGACAACAAAATGCAAACGCACTACCAGGTGCCTCGGTGTCTCAAAGGATGAAAAAAAAATCCCACTGTGAGATGATATTAAAATGTGTATTATATAAGTATACTAATGGGGATAAAGAGTTGCTTCACCTCCCAGGATAATTATATGTAATCTAATTTCCTGGAAATAGGTTACTGAAAACCAATTATAATATCTTCTCCTTTTTAACAATAATCTGTTCCCTAAACACCCTGCAAAATACATTTACACATTAGTTTGCTTACCGGGGGAGGGGGAGAATTGAGTAATGTTCTTTTCCATGTCTCTTGCTGTGATGAACATGCCAGTATTAAAAATAGCCTTCTGAAATTAGCATCAGATTTATGTGTTATTGCAGTTCTCCATTTCTAATTAATTCCAAAGAATTGTTCTTCATTTCAACATTTTGCTTCCTTATAATCAAAGCAAGGCTAAAATCTAATCTGCATTTTATCTTGGAAACTCTATTGCTACACAAGCAATGACAGCACTGCCGGGCTGAGAAGCTCATAAAGTAACAACGAAAGCCTCTAGGTGAAACACCATCATAAATTCATACATTTCCTCTGGAGATCAAACAGACTAGAATTTAAATCTCAAGCTGTGGACCCGGGTGCGTGTGATAGACTCTGTTCAACATTATCCGTAGTAGAGATTTTCAGAATTTCTCCTATCAGAAGACCCTTGCCACAGATATACATCTGGAAAAGAATTTCATTAAGTACTCCAGGGCAGCGCCTCATCAGTAACTAAAAGGCTTTCCTATTACTCTATATGAACAGTTAGAATACACCAGAACACATTAAACATTTCCCTTCTTCTGACATCATGATACACTAGCAACAGATAACAAGCTTTCTTTCATGGAATCAGCCGTTACTGATCATCCCATGACCATTACTGTCCAGAGGTCCTCAATTAGCTTACAAGAAACTCTAGTTTCTCCAGAATAGTCTGAAAACCAAAAAACACAAGGAGGAAAACAAATGCCAAAACCAAGTTGAATCCTTCAAGTTTACAATAAAGGAAATTCTGCCTTGAAGGTGAATAGAAAAGCTCCCACAAACTGCACTACACAAGGTTTTTCACAAATGAAGCTGATGGCAGAAGGAGTGATTATTTCATTTTATCAGAGGTACAGAAACTACAACTCACACCCAAGTATTTCTTGCCTATCTTCTTGTGCCATTTCTTGCACTCAACTTACAATAATATTATCTGGATAAGCTTTCCCTTCAGCATTCTCTGTACATTCTTTGTACACCCCTGCTGCTGTACTCTTGGTCCTGATTAAATCAACAGCGAAGGTGTTATATCAATGACAAGAAAATTAAAAAATATATGTATTTATTTAGGGTGAAGACCGAAGAATGTCTTTTTAAAGCACAAATGTAAAAGTATCACTTCAAATGTTTGGTTATTTCCATGTTCTCTCTTTTCAAGACATTCTGATAGTAAACCATAATGGGTTAAAATGAAGGATGTCCAATTTGAATCACTTTTCTCTCTCCATATACAGCTGGCTTTCCATATTTGCTGGTTTGACTTTCTTTTTATATATATAATTTTATTGAACCAACAACAACAAAAATTAACAAACTTACAAAATGCAAGAATAAGGAAAAGTAAATACAAAAAGATAACCTTACAGAAAAGGAAGAGAGGGAAAAACAAAAAAGAAAAGAAAAAAGAAGAATGGGAAATACTAATACACATTCACAAACAGACACCAAAAACTTGCTCCTTGTACCTAATTGGAGTTATTGATCCTCTAATATTACTCTACATCCTCTTAGTCCTAAACTATTATTAATTTAATTTAAATTAGTTTACTCTGATACTAACTTAAATTCTTCATGTTAACAAAAAAAATATGTATAATTGTATCATAGAAGCTATAAATTAGTTATAAATTGCTCAATTATTAAACATATTAAGTCTATTGATATAACAATAATCATACACTGAAACTTTATTCTAAAATAATATCCCACTATTTCAATTTGAGCAAGTTTTTAACGGTTTGCCATTCCTCTAATACCTTATCAGACTTCCCCTTAATATGTTGTGAGAGTATATCTATTTCCATGATATCAAAAATTTTAAATAACCAAATTTCGAAATTTGGAGTTTCTGGACATTTCTAAAATCTAGCAACAACCAATCTGGTAGTGGTAATAAAATATAATATTATTCTCCAACACTTCTTTATCAAAGTTGTATCCAAATTTTTGGTAATATTTAAAAGAAACAATTCAGGTTTTAATGAAATTGTAATTGAGAACCTTTCTGACATTGTATCATTTACTTTTTTTCTCAAAATTCTTTAACAGCTGAACACGACCTAATCATTACCCCTTTAATTACTCTGGTTTCTCTTCAGATTGTATAAATCTTTTGCCTTTTGCCTTCACAGACTGGATTATTTATGAATTTCTCCAAACCCTGCCTCCCTCAAGTTCATGTGCTTCTTTTATGGGGCAACCTTCCCTCTCAGCAGCTCCAATCAGCTCATGCAGCCCTTTAAAGACACACCTCTGAACTTCCTCCTCTTCTACCAGTAGCTACCTAGCCAGCTAAAGCCAGTTTGCATCCTGATTTCTCAGCACACAAACCCTCTTCCCATGGTCTCCACACACTCTAAGAAGGAAAGGGGTGAGAGAGAGGAAGTACAGGGCTACCATGCTGAGCCACTCCCCTTTCCTCTCCTTTCCCTGACCTGCTTTGGATGCTGGGTGCCCATTCTCCTCACTATGTCTCGGACCCCTTCCCACAGATACACATATATATTTTGATATTTGTGATTTTTCTCCTTTTGTGGCTGTCCTGCGCCCCTTACTCTAGAGAATGTGAAGGGCTGACTCAAAAAGTATTCTGAAGGCATACACCAGTTGTTTTTTCACTATTGAGGCTCTCCTCTTTACTTCTTCCTCTATGTGCCTACAGACACATCGTTTGAAAGCACCATACACATTTGCTTTGGCTTCCTATCAGGTCTTTGTAAAATACAAGATCCACTAGAATTGAAACGCCCATGCACTCCCGAATTTATGGGATTTTTACACTGAGTCTTCCCCAAATCACAATTAAATTAAATTAAATTAAATTAAATTAAAATTTACAGTGGTATTTACAGATTGCACGGTAAAGATCACAGATCCAAAACTGCCATAGCACCTGAATACATAGCAAAAACACTGATTCTTATAGAGCTTGATATTTTACATAGGATCTCAATAAAAGCCACCATCAAATCAAAGAATATATCCATAATCAGAGCTGACTTGTTATTTGGTCATGGTTTGGTGTGATCACAGAACCTCTATAATAAGCACACATAGGCCCTTTCCACACCAGGCAATTAGAACGGGGCAGTGCGTCCTCTCACAGAGGTTGTCTGCACCTTGGAGCGGACTAGGAGCAGACTACTTACCGGAGATCCGCACCTCAGTCCGCTCCAAAACAACCCCAAGTGGTCCTCCAGCGTGTTTTCTAAAGACCGCAAAAAACAGGTCTTTATTTTCCTGGAACACGCCATTGCGTTCCTGTTTCCTTGTGCAGATTCGCAGGCTCGCACCAATGCGGGTAGGCTTTTGGTGTGGCGAGCTTCAGCGGTTGGTTGGGACCCACGACCAACCGGAAGCCGCCATTTTGGAAGCCCGAATCGCCATTTTGGAAGCTGGAAGCCACCATTTTGGATTTTGGAAGCTGGAAGCTGACATTTTGGAAGCCAGAGCAGTGTGGATCTACAGACCTCACACTGCTCCGATTCACCCTGGACCAAGGAGGAGCCCTGTGGAAGGGCTTCGGGGACAGTCCGTGTTGCTTCGGACCCCAGAAGAAGCGGTAGGTAATGGCACGGAGCAATTCCCTCGCCTCATGCGGAAAGGGCCCTAGGAAATGCAGTATCTCCTGGCTACTCAATATTAAGTCCCACTGAGTTCAATGGAACTTACTCCCATGTAAGTTGATGTAAGAGTACAGCCTTAAGCAAATAAAATAAAATAAAATGGGCTGTCTTTTCCAGGATTATCAGGATGCTGCTGCAACAACTATTGCTATTTAGAACTGAAATAGGCAGAAAATAAGAAATCCTCTTATTAACTTGCTGTTACCAAAGCAACATATGTGAACAGTATGAGATCCAGAGAGACACATAATTTCTCCTACATTGTAATGAGCTAATTATTTTGTGCCCTTTGCTTTCCATTATTTATTGCTGAAATGTCTCCTTGCATTTCTCTCAAACATCTTGCCCTAAATGTATTTCAGCCTTATGACTAACTTATTTAATAAACATACTTCTGAAAAATCACACATTTGTTAGTGTTGTCTGTATTCCACTAGCTGAGAAAGCTGGAAGATTACAGTTTCCAATTTATTCAAGCAAAACTAACGGAAATGATTCAACAAGCTACAACTCAGTGGACATTTTTTCCCCCCACTTGCATGGAGATGCAATGATCAGAAACACAATTCATCTGTTTCATTTCTACCTCTCATATACTTCAACTTACACAAGTCCTACTGTGAAAAGAGCTAGAAAAGTTAAAGCTGCAGATACCCAGTAATTTATAAAGGAATAGAAAAGGTCTTATTGTACAAATAGAGATAAAAATTATGGGTCTGTTCTTTAAGGGGTATATAAATATAAAAAAACATGAGCATTATCTTCATTTCCCTATTGAAAAAGCAAATCATTCCCACTTTTAAAAAATCTGTTTCAATAGATAGGGGAGACTCTAGGGGAGACCCAGATTACACAGGGTCCAGATTCAACACATCAAGGGCCAAAAATCCCTCCCTTGAAAGTCAGGAAAGGAGACATCCTATGTCTGGATGTGGATAACCACAGGTATTCATTTCCTACTGTTGGAGCTCAGTCACTCCTAGGAACTCTAAATCATGCATGGGAACTTTGAAAACTCATACTAAATCCTCACATCACAAGCTGAGAGGATTTGACTCTTTCTCCCCTTTTTCTTCATGGGAGAGGGAGCACAGGAGCAAAGCCTCAGGCCCATCCATGTTACAGAATTATAGTGCTATTATCTCACTTTGTTATGGTCTGTCCTATGGAATACTGGGATTAACAGTTCAGGGAGAGGCATTTGGAATTCTCAGCCAGAGAGATTCATTGCCTCATCAAACTACAAGACCCAAGATTCCACAGGATGGAACTACAGTTGTCAAAACAGAATAACAGTGATATAATTGTTTAATGTGAATGGGTTCCTGACTGCCAGCTGAACACCTGGAGGGGACAGCTCCATCCACTCCTTCACCCAGGAACCTAATGTTGCTTGTCCCACTCTTCTGATATCATCTGGCCCACAGAGGCCTGGGGAAGAATATGTACCCCTACCAATAAGCTGCACCCCTAGTTCACGATTTATTCTATGAAAATCCTTGCCTTCCAATAGCACTCTAATCATCCTCTGTTGTTCTTCACACACACAAAAAGTAATGGATGGAAAACACAGCTTTGTAGAGATATTGCATCAGATCTTTATTCTAGATATATGAGTGGGTAGAGGAATGCTAAACTGCTAAATGTGTTTTCCAATTTTCTGCAAGAGTCGCTAGATATTTTGTTTAGCTTATTCATTCACTCTTTTCTCTCCTCTAAGGCTAAAATATTCAAAGTGAATTTTAAATTTGGTGAATCACTCAAACTTTCAAACTGTGTGCTTGGACTTTTCTCAGTTCTATTTTTAAAAATCCTTTTCAAAGATTGCATGCAGAAATGCTCATTTCTTTGATCGCTGGAATTTCAGTATTCTGTTATACTTGCATTATGTGTTCAGAGAGTCCTAACAGTTTTGTAACTGGGTAATCCTGTAGCAGGAGTAGCAGACTGGCAATCCTGTTTTATATGATAGATGGATGACTACATGACATGACAACCCAACAGACAAGCAGAAACTAATAAACTAAGACTACACATTTCATACATTTATCAAGGTTACCTACAAAGAATGAGATATTGACTTCTCTAAGTGACTAATTCAAAATAAAGTTGGTTAGTAAATATGCAAGCCAGGTAGTTTTATATTCTTTATATGCTAACCTGTAGCTTCTAAAATATCAGCCATCTTCATTATTTATTTACTTTTTTAAAAGTAATATCTATCTCCCCTAATGCCTACGCACCATTCAGGAAAGTTAACAATTCTTATAGCCAACAATAAAACATATTAATATTACAAAAGAGAAGTGAAATGATAGAATACAAGCAGACAGATTTAGCAAATAAAAGAGATATTGGATAAAGTGTCTGTATCTGCTATGTCCTGCTATCTGTCTTCTCTGGATTTTAGTTCTGCCATTAAATAGTATAGATCAGTTGTTTTTAACCCCTTCTTTACCAGGGACCCTCTCTAAATATCATTTGTTGCCAGGAACCCCCAAGAAATTTAAATATTTAAATTTGGATTTAAATATTCAAATATTTTATTTATTTATTTATTTATTTATTTATTTAAGGCTTCTGGAGACTAGGATTTAAATCCCTGCTCAGACAGTGGTTGACCCTGAGGAAATCATATTCCTTCAGCCTCAGAAGAAGGCAAAGGCAAACCTCTTCTGAACAAATCTTGCCTCTAACATGTGTAGGTATATGTATGTAAACACACACACACACACACGTGCGCACATACATATACACACCTCCTGTATTAGGTTCACCTTGGACTTCCCATAAATCATAAGTAATTTGAAGGCACATAACAACATAGTGCTAAGGACAGGGGGAGATTCTTTCTAGCCATCATGTGGCAGCGGGGGCACCAAAACTCCTCCCTCATTTGCCTGCTGCCATGTCTCTGTTGCTGCCACTGCTGGTAGTGTCCAGCAGCAGGGCTTTGTGGAACCTCTGTGAGGGCTCTGCAAACCCACAGGGATCTGCAGACCCCAGGTTAAGAACCACTGGTATAGGTATTTTCTTTCCAGTAAATAGTACAGATAGCACAGTCAGCCCTCCACATTTGGGGGTTTCACTTTTGCAGATTTGATCATTCACATTATCTGCTGTCACCTCTACTGCCTCCCTATGCCATTTTAATAGGGACTCCAAGCCTCATGAAACTGAGAAACTGCGAACAAAGCTTGTAAGTTCCTATTTAAAAAGGTGTGGGGCAGCAGTGGATGTGGCAGTAAGCCCCACCAGCCATCCCCTTCTGCCTTGTGAAGGAACCCTGTTGCCTCGAGGGAATCCACGGTGGGTTGAATATGGTGATCATACTTTTTTGTGTGTTAAACACGGTTTGGGAGGGCCTAGAGTTATTCACGTTTTTTTCACTTTCACAGGGGTCCTGTGCCCCTAACCCTAGTGAATGTGGAGGGATGACTGTATAGCTAAAATGAGCCAAGCATGGGTTCACCTCTTCAAGCAGGCTGTGATATCCAGAAGACAAGACAGGCACACAACACAAAGTATGCACAAACTGAAAACTTCTGAGATCCTGCCACTGAACTAGAAATTTAGTGCAAACCTGCCACATTTATAAGCAATTTTGATCCATTACTTCCAGTTACTTGGCAAATTTCTTGTTAAAAATACAACAGGGTTCATTCTGCAGCTCATTAATGTAAGAAAGCACTGGTAGGATTTGATAATATTAACTTTTTCTGCCCAGTTAGTCAGTATTGGTTTCCACAATCAGAGAGGCTGCATTTTTACATGTCTTTTAGATGACAGTATAACTAGATTCATGATTCAACTTTGCAGCTTGAAAGCATTTCAATTTTAAGTAGACCACAGAGAATATAAATCCCTATGAATTAATGGCAGGAGCTGTTATGCTCACTGGAACCAAGGCGGCACTAGTTTTAGATTAGTGTTTTGGCTTCCTACAAACAAACTAGTAGGTGGCATATTAAAGGATCACTGGAAACCCTATGGTCCCAGCACACCGAGCAGTCACTACACCACAACCAGCACTGCCATAACACAGTTATGATCACATACTCTGCCACCAGCAGAGTCAGCAGGACTCTGTAGTAGCAAAACCTAAGTTGGAAATATTGACAGACATTCCCACAATACCCATCAAATGCATTACTCATGCACAAAATGAATAGCATTGTTTTAAATAGTCTGAGTGTTGTCACTGGTAGGAAGCCGACAGAGATACCATAGAGATTACAACAGCAAGCAGACCAAATGTACCACTGTGAGCTGTTCAGGGAGGAAAGATAACGCTAGGGAAAAACAACTGAGACAGCAGTTCTGCTTCAAGGAGAGGCTGAAGTCACATTCATAAAACAGAACCTACCTTTTCAAGATCTTCCTTTTCCAAAAGGGGGAAAAAAAGGTGGGGGTAAACAAGCTCAGAACCCAGACTTTTGTGTTTCATTCAGGAAAAAATATACAGAAGATGGGACATCTCAGGCTTCCCAGTGGCCAAGTTATGATATGCCCCCACTCACATCAGGCAATCGACCATACTTTCCAGTACTAAAATATGCCACATTTTAGCTAAGTATGGCAGTATAAATTATTCATACAAGAATCCCTGGGTCCAATCTTTTCTTCATGACAGAGAGAAAAAAAATGTCTGCAAGTTATTGATCTGGCACTGCCTTCCCACGGTTGTAGGTCTGCATGTTCCTGTGAGGCAAGAAGCTATGCGGATGCCAGCAGTGCTGTTGGTAAGATCTCCCAGGTCAGACAGGTTTAGCTGAGGGGCCAGACTAAATGTGCCAAACAGTTAATGGGCAGCAGTAGAAGTGCGAGGTGACACTGGTAGATGATCTCTCAGAGTCAACAGAAATTACACCATAGCTAACATTTATTAATACTGTGCAGAAACAAGCATGGTAAACCGCTTTGGAATGTTTTTTTAAAAAACCACTATGATGAAACAAGAAATAATGACAGAAGTCACTCAATGAGCTACTGGGATAAAGAAGAAAACAACTATGAGAAGCACTGTGGCAAATGATACAACTGTACTCAAGCTGAAAGAACACTCTGCTGTTGACATGCTCAGAGATGAAAGGAAAGTCCAAAACTGCACAGTATACATTATAGGAACATGGAATAGGAGAAGCATAAATCAGAGGAGGCTAGACAAAGCAAAACAAGAATGAAACATATCAACTTTGAAATACTTGGAGTGAGCAAGCTAAAGAGGACAGGATGAGACATTTTCAGTCAGATAATTGCACAGTGTTTTTACTCAGTAAACAAAAATCTAAAAAGAATTGGGGTAACATTGATAGTGAAGAGAGATGTAGCAAAGCAGTCAAAAGATATAACGCAAAGTCTGACTTCAAGGAAAACCTATCAATATAACTATAATCTAAATATATGCTCTAGCTATAGACACGGCAGGAGATTGAAACTGAAAGATGCTATGCTGGAATCCATGAGGAAACTGATCACACACCAAAACAGGACTTGTTAATCATAGATGACTGGAATGCAAAAATAGGAGACAGAGCAGGATCAAAGACTATAGAAAAAAATAGGAATGGGATCAAGAAGTTGAGATTCCTGGGGAAGACTGGAGGGGTATTAGTGTATGGAGTCCAGAGGAAAGGTCCTTGTAAGGAATCTAACAAATGTCATTCATCTATTATATATAATCTAGCTTTCTGAATGGTTAAGAGCATCTTGTTTGTGGAAAATGGTCTATTAATGCAAAGTAAGCCATTATAAAAACACTTTGCTGCTTGTTCACTAGGCACAGGAAGACAGATACGTAGTCACATTTCTTGATATAGCTGAACATGTTTCCTGGTTCAATCCAGGTTCAATTCCTGGTTCAATCCAATACTGTGTTTCCATCATTGGCTGGAGAGCCTGTTTTCAAATAGAGTGCTGTGCTCCTGCAGACGAAGGCATTTTTTCCTTTTATTTAATGAATGAATCAGCAGATATAATTTGAGAACGGGAACACTTTTCTACTTTCTGGACAAGCAGAATTACTCTCTCCTTATACTTTCCCTTTTGTCAGCTTGGCTCATTTTTTCTCAAAGGCTTCAACATTCTTGCCTAACTACTACTTGGCAGCTAGTCGTGAATTACTGCCTTGGTAACAAAATGACATGGCATACTTTTCTGCTATATTTGAATTATTTCTGCCTGCTGCTCTCATCTTGCAGAATAACATAGAAAGAGATTCAGTTCTGTGCTTTTGGAATTCTGCATCAAATTAGAAACTGAAGTTGTAGCACTAGTCTCATATTTTATACATTGTGGGGGGTTTTTTCCTTCTTTTAGTATTGGTTAGCATCTTTTATTATACAGTTTTGATGTACATACTAATTTATGGCCCTTAATTAATTTACCTTCCTAGAACCCCTGTGAAATTAGATGCTATTATTCCATTTTAGAGATAACAAAGGAAGACTTAAGAGTAAGTGACTACTGATCATACCTGGTATAGCAAAAAGGAAGGCTGGCATGACCAGGTTTTGTCCAGGCTTGCCCACCTATTCCCAGTGCAGCAGAAGTGGCACTGCTGCCAGCAAACCCATTTTTGGAGATCCAACCTCCCTTTCCTTCCCTGGGTCCTGGAAAATGCAAGGGCTCAACACCCTCCTTTCCCCTCTCTTGTGTTTTCCGGGAGAAAGAAAAAAGTATTTTAAAAGTTCCTGATAAACCTTGTCATGGAGACACATGACCAGAGCTTCCCATTCTCCATTAAGGAACAAGGCAGGCTTTTTATAAGTGCAACACTTTAATAAAACAATAGAAAACTAGTATACTAAATAGTTAACAGGAGATAGATCAAGCAACTCAGCTAGCATAAAACATTGGCTGTCTGCATACCTTCCCTCTGATTGCAAGAGAAAGGACCAAACCCATAGGCATAAAGATAAAAAAGATTATTCTCCAAGCTTATGCCACACAGCCTCTCTTTTTCTTCTACCCAGAAACCTTTCACTCTTCCCAACTCTCATTGGCTAAAGGGTGTCTGGGCCAATCCAGTCTCTCCCCTGTGATCCTTTGCTCAGATACCGAGTTAAGTTTTTCTATAATGTGGCCATTACACAGGTTACCTGCTGAAAATGAGAGACAACATTGCCCCCCTCTTCCTGTAAAATTTTAGTATGCTTTTTTTTTCCAGGAGTGACAGAAAGGGAAGATATGATGCACACCACAGGACAGGCACATAAAGACATATTTCAGATAGGCTATGCTATGGTGGTGTCATTGCATCCTTCCAAATATGGCACTTAACCAAAAAGGTGCAGTTTTTCCATGATCATTTTGGGGGAAGTATTTTGTGTCTTCCTCTATACCATTATGTTTTAAATACTGCATACTGCAGAACATTTGAACTTACACCCTCAGGCTGTCAATCCTAACACTGCTAGCTAAAGATAACAAACCAGGAACCAAGCTAACCATGAAACAATCTCTACATCTCTAACTTTTTGCAAAACAGCTAGGATGGTACTGCAGGGAGCGCTTCTTACCTCATGCCATTTTTTAAAATTAAAATTGCCTCCACTGTGTAGAAAACTGTCTAACAGGAAAACTACATCCTAGGACACATTACTACTCAGGCAAGCCATCTGTAGAAAGTACTGTGGTACAGAGTTTAGGGTGGGGGGCCATCTGAAGGAACTGTTCATAGCATTACACAAGGCAATACTAATATTGTCATATATAATGCTGACTCATTACAACAAAAATCTAAACGCCTTCTTCTAATTCAAAGCATTATGATTAAAATTTATGATAGCTTCTAAATGGTTAATCACAAATTATACAACTGTGACAGAATTCTTAATTTATAAATACACACTGTGACTCTTGCACTTTATGAGGAAGCTATAATTTGGAAGGTCTCAGCTTGCATGCTCTGCATAATTTTACATCACTGTGGCTGATTAACATTTGATTGTAATCATCTGTCTTGTTTTTAACTTTAAGCTACATGAAACATAAACTGCAAGAGATGTACTTTTTGCTGAGTATGTATACTCAGCTGTGGACATAAATATACACTAACTAAATATATTAGAGCAATAGAAGCATAGAGCAGCAAGGGACCCCAAAGATCACCTAGTCCAAAGTCTGCTATATAGAATATTGTATAGTATTCTTCACCCCTGGGAGATCACCATCTTGCCTTCATTTAAAGACATCCAATGAAGGGGAGTCCACCACACTGGAAGACAGTCAATTTCAATGTCAAAAATCAGTGTCAAAAATATTCTTAAAATCAGGAAGTCCTTCCCAATGTTTAGACAGAATCTCCTTTCTTGTAATTTGAATCTATCCTAGTCTCTGAAGCAGCAGAAAACAAACTTGTTCCATTTTCTACATGACATCCTTTCAATTATTTAAAAATTGCTATTATGTCACTTCTCAATCTTCCCTTCTCCAAGCTAAGCATGCCTAATTTCCTAAGTTATTCTTCACAGGGCTTGGTTTCCAGACATTTGATATCTCAGTTAACCTCCTCTGGACACATTCCAACTTGTCAATATCCTTCCTGAACTTTGGCGCCCAGAACTGGACATAGTATTCCAGGTGAGGCTGGACCAAAGCAAAACAGAGTAGTGCTAAAACATCCTTTTATCTGGACACTATATTCCTGTTGATGCAGCCTAGAATTGTATTGGTTTTTGGACCATCACATCACACTGTTGAGTCATGTCTAGCTTGTTTTCTACTATGGTCTCCTAAATCCTTTTCACATATGCTGTTATAAAGCCAGATGTTGCCCATTCTATATTTGTACTTTCATTTCTCCTGCCTACACATATTCCTGTTGAAATTCATTTGTTAGTTTCAATCTCCAGTTCTCCCACCTATTGCAGTCATTTTG
The DNA here is from genome assembly GCA_030412105.1 of Cyclura pinguis. NCBI lineage: Eukaryota > Metazoa > Chordata > Lepidosauria > Squamata > Iguanidae > Cyclura > Cyclura pinguis. The sequence goes on along the minus strand of CM059603.1, from coordinate 159,432,712 downwards.
AACCCTGATTCTGTTCTCTGGGGTATTAGCTACCCCTCAGAATTCACTATTATATGAAAATTTAATAAGGATGCCCTCTATTCCATTATCCAAGCCAATGATAAAGTTGTTGAACAACATTTGGCCCAAGGTATAACCCTGAGCCACCCCACTAGTCACTATATAAAGAGAATTGTTGGTGAGCACTATTTGGGTTTCCTATGCACACCAGCTTGATGAGAAAGGCAAATAATTGTCCAGAGAGCTGAAAACTCTTCTACAGAATGCACCTGCAGTACAAGCATTGCAAAGAAGAAATAAAGACTTGCCCAGGGAATAAATACCTCTATCTCTGTAAGCCAAAAAGACTCTACAGAAATGCGCAAGCATTCTTGAAGAGAGAAGTTACAAACACACCAAGTGCACATAGTTGGACTTAGTCCAGAAGATGCTAAAGAAATACAAACTCAGGACTGAAAGCAATGTACAAAACAAAACTGGAGATCAGAATACAGGAAACAAAAAGACAAGGTAAGCCAAGGATGGATCGTCTAAAAAAGGAAGAAGTACGAAGTATATGGTAATCAAAGGACATCCCACTGAACATTTTATTCACAATTAGGGATACAACCAAAATTCATTCAGTAGACATTTTAACATGAACTGATGCAATCTACACTTTCTGAATTCTTTGAAAATTAGAACATAATTATCCTTCTGTATTCAGTTGCATTTTGTGATATTATTTTACTCTGAATTTTCTGATGTTATTTCACCAAAAATAAGTACATTATGGAGAAATTATAAGGTGTTTGCTGCGCTATTTATCCATTAGAACTTGAAATAACCCACAAAATACAGGCTCCTTTTATTAGGATCAGCCAAAAATTACAAAATGGGCATTACCACTAAAATGTAGGCGTGCTATCTGGTAGAAAAGTTTAAATGTGTCCTATGGTATAATTCAGAATTTCAGGAACAAGGAGGGAAAAGAAATTAAAATAGAAATAGATAAAACTGATGGATCAGGTCTACAATCAACTGAAATGTCATGGCCTCAACACCAAACTATCTTAGACGACAGATGGGTATCCAGGAAAATTTATGCCAGTCCACAGTATCTGCTTTAGAAAGAGAAGACAGAGACCAGTCTGTAATTACTCTCTCTAATGAATACATTAAAATGGATGATATTAGAAATTTTGTCCCAAGTGGGACATATTTTCTAACCTTTTTACAAATAAGAATCAAGCAAGCATGTAGTGTGTTACTGATCTGCAAGTATTTTGTAACTTGGATATCATTTAGGTGATAGAGCAAAACTGGACAAGCAGAAGATTCAGCTTGGACACTCTTTAGGATACTACCATCTCCTAGAAGTATAATTAGACTGGTTTTTTTTCCTGCTTTGAGGCCATCATTCTTATTCCACTCCCTCAACATGCCGAATTTGGCAACTAAATCCACCAGCTGCAATATTTGGTATCCAATTATGATATTTTGATTTCCAATGTTCTTGTCTTGCTATGCATGTTAATAATTTTTTCTGACCTACTGTAACTTGCCCCAAGTTCACAGAACAGTCTACATCAGGCCTGCATAACATACGGCCTGCAGGCCACATGCAGCCCACCAAGGATTTCATGTGGGCTGAAGGTGGGAAGGGCAGCCTGCCTCAGGCAGCACATTTTGGGGGCTCCAACAGCCCTCCACAACATGGCTGAGATGAAGACCTCCCTCTTCCCCTGCGCCCTCCAGAGCCCTGCCAGCTTCAAGGAGACTGGTGCCCTCGGGAGCTTCAAGGTCCAGCTTCTGCTCAGCACCCCGCACGGCATCAGGAACATCCTTGGCTGACCTGTGGCCGCTGCTTCCGCCACTGGTAACCTCTTCACCAGCCTGCCCTGGCTGAACCAACTAGCTGCCACTGTCACTGCCACGGCAGAGTGTATTTTAACCCAGCAGCCATCTCAAGGTACCTCAAGCTCCTGGCTGAGCTACCTAGGTGGCTGTTCATCTTCTGGCCCGGAGAAACGCAGGGCTTGCCATGGAGGGACCCGCAGCTCGGCTGTCCCAGTAAAGCAGAAGCGAAATGGGGCTTGCTGATTGGAGGGAGGGATGGCTGGCCCCTGAAGCCAGGAAAGGGGAGTGGGGTGCACATTGGGGGAGAAGGGGCTTTTCATGGTGGAAACTTCCCAATGCAGGGGGGAGAGATGGCCCTACAACACCCTATACACATATGTGCATACTAATGTGCATGCACACACACCACTCATAATAATAAGCATTTTTGCCAGTATATTAGAATGACTCTCTTCAGTTGAAGAGAAGATTGTTTATTCCATACAGAAATCAAAGGAACACACTAGTGCAACATACAATCAACATGAATTACATGATTTTTTTTCCTCTTGGGCTATAGAGGATCCATAAATCAAAACAAATGGGAGGATTTAGAATCACAGATTCACCCTCTAAGAAATAAAATGGGCAGAAGGGGAAGAAGGTTTTCCCAAGCATTACTGAGAGTGCAGTACTGTGTACTGGGAGTGGAGAATGCATACTCCTCCAGATGTTGTCATGGGGGGTGCTTCTGAGGCTGAGAGAGTGTGAGTCTTCCAAGGTCACCCAGTGGGTGAGCGGGGAATCCATTCCTGGTCTCCAGTGTCAAAGTCCAGTGCTTAAATCACTACACCACACTGGTTCTCTCATTAGTATTACTATACAAGTGAACTGTAAATTATTCTTAATCAATTCTATAAAGTAAATAAATAAATGTACACACACACACACACACACACACACACACAGAGCATGTGTGTTTTCATTCAACTCAAGAAATGCTACTGTGGTCCCCTGCTATCACTCACCTATCTTTCTTTCCTCTTGTGGCTACATTTTGCTGGCTTATGTTAATTCACTAGACTCCGCTTGTTTGCATTTTGAAATATCTTTTAGATAGCATATTCTGAGTTTTTCCATTATTGTCCCCCTACCATACTGAACTGTTAATGATGCCAAGAAGAATATATGAATGTGCATCATCCTGAACACAATGGCCATTTCTGCACTAGACTGTTATATTTCTATTATTCCACTTTCAATATCCTATCGAATCCTGGGGCTTTTAAGTTTAGGGAGCGGCCTTTAGAATTCTCAGCCAGAGAGCTCTTTGGTCTCAGTAAGAGAAGTGATGGGGTTGATGGAATACCCCCCCCCCAATACTTAACTTTGTAGTTATTGATTAGGGTGGTAAGAGAGAAGAGCATTCTGTACATGCTCCAGGATCCTCTTCCCTTAAAACCTATCTGCAGCCCAAAAAAGTTTAGCCTGTATGATTTCGGCCCTTAACTACTAAGAAGTTTTACAAGTCTGGTCTACATAAAAGAAGAGATAGCATTGTGCAATGGAGAAAATGTGCCTTTAAATAGCAGTTGACATGTATGCATATGTGTATATGATCAAATCTTGGTTTTTTTAAACTGTAAAAGAACTAGAGAAAATGAGGTCTCCATTTTACATGCATCTCGGATTTTTTTGCAGGATCGTTCTCACCTTATACTAACAAAGACATGTCAACTGGTAACAGTTTACACTTCTGTTTGAGAACTCCAAAGTGCTTTAAAAAAATACCTGTGACTTCTTCTTTAAAATGGACCCTCAGGGAGAGAGAGAGTTTGCAATTCCTCCCAAGTTCAGAATGTTCAGATAAAAAAGTACTAAAGCTACATGCTCCAGTCATTGTCTACATGAAACCTTAAAAGTCAGACCTAAACCACTCTGCAGTGATTTCTGTCTTTATGTTTCCCTCTCCTTGCTATTTCTAAGTTCAGCATCTCTTATAAAGAATTCTTAATACCAAGACCAATGACCTGACGGGAATGGAATATTTGTTACAAAGAATATTACAAGCAATGCCAGATATTTCATTAAGATCCCCTTTAAAATATATTTAAATAAACTGATTTCCCCCAATAATGCTGTACCATAAACTTCCCACATTAAGCAGAATTTTATGTTCTTCTGCTCAGTAGTACAGACTCATTGCCAAACTACTGAACGTACATAATCAGAATAAGCAAAATATACAGTAATGGCATGACATTTATAATTTTTATAACTAATTTTCACATTTATCTACTGCATGTCAAATGAAACTAAGGAGTGTTTTACACTGTTGATAGTGAGAAGATTCACTTATTATCAGATAAATTCTATTTAGGTTGTGGCACATTTTTTACAGTTTTGCGAAATCAGCAACTCTGGAAGGCTATTTCAGAAATAATGCTAATGCTCTTTGACCAAAAAAAAAAAAAAAGAACTCTTTTCAATATATATTCTCTTGAAAATCCATCTCTTATTTAATGATGCTTCTTTTCCCCAAACGCTAATCTGGTAGAAATTTCAAAAATAATATGAAGTGCAGGTATTCGTTGTGATCACCTCAAAAGCCCTGCCAGAGTTTAGGACCAACTACTTATTATGAATAATAGTCTAGTTCAGAAAACAAAGGGGAGAAATGGCATGTCAAAATACTCTAGAACACAGAAAGCCAGCATGATGGAAAAAAACAAAAAACAAAAAAAACCAATCTCAGCTCACATGTAATAAAGCGGCTATCAGAAATAAGCTTTAGGTGTTGTACTCAAGTCCTCTTCATTCCCCTTCATAAGGTTCAACCCTCTCCTTTTTTCTAGTGCGCCATCAATTTCCTCTATGTTTGAACCAGATAAACTGTGGTTTGTTTCCTAAGCAGAGCAAGAAACAAAAGTTTCAAACAGGTTTCTGGCTCTAATTTGAAGGATAATGCCTATTTGCCATATGCAGACACAATGGTGAACTATATTTATGAAGTAAGAGAATAATCGAATATGCAAAAGAAGAAGGAAGTCCAACAGCATATATTGTATAGGCCGTTATGTGTGAACTAACCTCCAAAAGACAAGACTAATTTCTGCCTGCATTATGCTACAATTTTTGTGTGAATGGGAGTTTTAAAAATGGACTTCAGTCAGTTGTGATTCCCCCCTATGCATTTTGAAGAAGCACAGTCCCAAGACCAGCCTCCCCGTATTTTGTCTTTTTATCTTACATAATCGCTCACTTCCATGTTGTATCTGTTTTCAACCTTTAATATTAGTTTAAGGTGCTTCTGAGAGCCCAGGACAGAACCCCAGGACACCTCACTAGTCATTTCTCTCCTGGACGAAAAGTTTAGGGAAGGCCATGTAGAATTCTCAGCCAGAGAGCTCTTTGGCCTCAGTAAACTACAAACTCTAGAATTCCACAGGATGTTGAAAGTGGAATAATAGCACTATAACAGTGTAGGGTGGAAAATCCCTGAATAATGAATCAATGTACATTTGCATTAGCAAATAGATTTACACCAATGTTTTCTTAATCCCACCAAAATGTTCAAGTCTACTTTAATAAATCCATCAAAGCTTTTCTTTAAGATGCATTGATATGTATATTATTCAGCAAACTCTGATTCATAAGCCAATTTCACTTTAGACAGCTCTTTTACTTTTTAGAACTCTAGCACAAGTTGGAAACAGAATTTTTTAAAGAGAGGAGTCTAGAACTCAGGATCAAAAGTAACTAGGCAGCATTGATAAACTAGCACTCATCATTCATCTCTTCCCAAGTTTAAAACATGGAAATCTTAAGCCCTTTCTGCAGGACAGTGTCCTCCTAGCATGGGGACATAAGAGGAGCATGACCGCAATGATGCTTCCACATGACATCATCGCAGTCCTGCCCTTCTCATGTTGCCAGCTGGCATAATCACAGCGTATACCGTTGACAGAAAAACTCCGTCAATGGCCCCTGACCATGCGAGCCTTCCATCACATCTGGCCATGCAGAAGGGCCCAAAGCACGAACACATGCTTTACCTTCCCACTGCAGCATGGGAAGAAGGCTGGCTGCAGTGTGGAAGGAAGGAGCATGTTCCTCATGCCCCCTTCCACAGGCAGCTGGTTGGGTGTGGAGGGAAGCATTGAGGACATGCTCCTGTCCTGGCAGAGGCACTGATGGGATTGCAAGAGGACAAAGCAGGAGAGCAACATCATGCAAAAAAGGCCTCACTGTCCATCAACTGCATTCCCAGTACTGGGAGATACTAAGAAATAAAGCACAATAAAGGAACTTCTCCAAACTCCAGATATAACCACCAAGATACCAAACTATTATAACTCACTTTCACTTCCAGTTATGAAAAAGCATCCACTGTGAAGCTATTTGTCATTGCTTCTCTTGTCAAAATATATACCAAAGTCTTGCTTGTACATCAAGCTTCTACCAAGGGCATTCTCACTTTGTATTGTTATTATTTCTGCCCTAGTATTTCCCTTCCCTTTTTATAGGGAGCATAGAACATGTCCTCCATGCTGCTAAGGAAAATATAATCCCATAATTTTTCTACCTGCAATCAACATATACTATTTGGGCTATGAACCAAGAATTTACTCCTTGCCACCAGCATACTGGAATACAGTGTGCTAAATCTCTTAATACCAAAACAAAATAAACACAAAATAACAGCAACAACAAAAACCAAGAAAAAGAATTATAAAATTGAAAGAAAATCCATAGAAAGAATAACATTTCCCAGATTTTTCTCAGTTGATAACTAGAGGTGTAATGCCAAGATCTTCTCACATAACAAAACAAAACACGGCTGCAGTTTCATCTTTAACACTGCAGGCTCTATATTCCATACTTTCTCTATCTGTTTGAAAGATATGCAGATAAATGTCTCACTTTAATTATTTTCTTCTTCCTCTCCACTGGAAACTCAAAATAAATGGCCTCTCTTTTGCAAACCACAGAAAATCAACAGACCAAGCAGACATTTTGAGCAATTTCTTACCCACACATGAAATATAAAGAGCAGTACAGTAGGTCTCCCATGTCTGCAAGAGATACATTCCCAAACTTAACGTGGATGGAAAAAGAAACATGGATAATACCAAATGCTATATATTGACCCTCAGGCTGGATGAGGCCACAATGGAGGGAGGCAGCACCACTACCCAGCTCCTTTTTCCTTCCTGCCTCCACTCCCAGCAGGACTTGGTGATCAGCTCCCTTCCTGGGAGCCAAATCCAGTGGGACGTCTGGCTGCTCACTCGGCCAAGGAACGGATGCTGTCTCCTTCCTCAGCCACATAGCTGGGCTTCCCATGTTTCTATGAAGTGAAGAAGCAGTGTCCGTCTCCTTCCTCAGCTGAGAATAGTACAACAGAAGCCCATCTATGCCTTGTTGTGTACCTCTCTTGGCCCGGCTCTGCAGAGTAAGGGTCTCAGCCAGTGGCAGCAGCCATGGCCCCATGACAGATTGCAGAGGTAAGTGAAACCATGCATACCAGTCACATAGTTATGGAGAACCTACTATACATTGCTTATTCCTAACAAGACAGATTTCCCAAGTGCTGAGTTTTACAGTAAAACTACTAAAATCCTTTTTCACTCACTGAATTTATTTCTGAATAAAAATGTATACTCTAAAAGCAGCTGCTTTATGCAGAAGAGCTTCTGTAACTATTGCTTAAATATTGCAGCACAAAGTAACAAAATATCAACTGTGACATCTTGAAAGAGTCCAAAGAAAAACAATTTACATCAGAAACTGTGATTGTGAAACCTATCTATACAAGAAGGAAACTAGTTGCTCTGTAAGTGGTTTCTGGAGAGCAGCTTCAGGGTCTAAATTCTAATCAGCAGTGAGTACCACTGGAGGGTTTTCAGCAATTCTCAGATATATCAGCTATACTAATATTATTCAACAGAATTCTATATAGCTGCATTGACCAAGTTCACTAAAATTTCAGTTCTTTCTACACATTTTTTTAACATTTGGTTCCCAGTGGCCAGTCCAAACAAGATCTGAACAGTCCAGTCCAACTCTCCATGTAGAGTCAGTATAGAAATTGTCCTGCCAAATGCAAGCTGCACATGTAAAATCACACATATGAGATCATATGCATAGACCGAAATCACCTAGTCACTGCCCAGCTATCTTTGTCTGGACACACAGCTTTCCCATCACCACCATGAATATGGCTTATCTGTTGGACTATTCAGCAGCTTTTGATACCATTCACCAAGGTATTTTTCTGAGCTGTATCTCTGGGATAGGACTTAAGCAGTGGTTCCATCCTTCTTGGAGAGGCAAATTCAGAAGGCAGTGCTAGTCAGTGCTAGGAGCTAGGGGATTCCTGTTCAGCCCCATGGCCACTGGGGTGCAGAATCCCTCAGGGCTCAGTATTGTTCCTCATGCTATTTAACACCTACATGAAACCACTGGGAGAGGTTATCTGGAGTCTTGGGTTGGATGTCACTTTTATGATGATGATACTCAACAATATCTTTCCTTTCTGTCCAATTTCAAGGAAGCCCCTTCTTTACTAAACCAGAGTCTGCTGTTGGAATGGACAAACAAATTGAAACTTAATCCAGATAAAACAGTGGTCAGTCAAAGCAGATCAGAGAACAGGGATTCAGCCTGTGTTGGATGAGATTACATTCCTCCTGAAATCTCATGTTCATAGCTTAGTCAGCTCCTGGACTCAGATCTGAGGGTCCAAAACAATGTACCTAGGTTGCTGACTGGAGCAGGTTACAAGGATCATATAACTCCATTTCTGAAACAGCTCCACTGGCTGCTGATCCATTTCTGGGCAGAATTCAAATTGTTGGTTATGATCTTTAAAACACTACATGGCTTGGGTCCAGACCATCTGGAAAATCTATATGAGCCTGCCCAAATGCTAAGATCTACAGGAAGGCCTTCTTTCAGTCCCACCACCATCATAAGCATGCCTGGCGAGGACAAGGAAGAAAATATTCTCAACAGCTGCTCCCATGTTATGGAATTCCCTTCCTCAGAAGATCCAGTTGGCCCCTTCCCTGTAGTCTTTCTTCAGGCAAGTAAAAGGACCTTTTTTATTTTAGGAGACCTTTGATTTTTAACACGTCAAAGTAGATGGAACTTGTAATGGGGAGGTGTTGTGTTACTGTTATATTATGAATATGTTTTCAAAACTGCTTTTAACTTGCATTTTTAACTTGTGCTTTTAAAATAGAAGTTTGGTTTAATTGAGTTTTAACTTCTGTACTAAGAGCTTTTTCATTGTATTGTGTTTCTAAAATGTTGTACATGTTTGGATCCCATGCTGAAGAAAGGCAGGATATAAATGAAACCAATAATCTACATGTAGGACCACTCCACATATAGAGCCACATCATTTCTTTCATACATCCACTTGAACGTACTTCAACTTAATTGAGTTTAGAATGGTAATGTGAAGCAAAAACTCTGAATGCATTTAGGTCAAGGTTCCACATTGCCACATGATTTTCTCTACCATCACTACGAAGGAAAACTACTACTGGCAAGCTGTGCCCTGGAATTATTATTCATTCAGTTTTTCTGATGCTCTGCCTCTCATTATTATCTTATTACAACCTGCTCTGCTGACATTCTTTCAAACTACTCTGCAGTGCTGCAGAATTATAGGCAGCTACAATATACCTGTCCCTATGTATCAGAATACTGCTTTGTAATACAATGACATATAACAACACACAATCTTTGTAGCTGGTCTACAGATCACACTTCCTGCTACAACTTGGTTAATCTAGCTTTGTAGCTGAAAAAAAAAACTTGTTCAATTTCTTTTCTCATGAGATTTTATTTTTTAGGCTCCAGTCAACTTGGATGCTCACTTTCTAATCCATCCAGGGTGTGGCTGGGGGAGATACAGCTAGGACAACAGACCAAGAACATGATTTCTGCTCCTATAAAGGCTTTGTTCCCCAATGCAACAAACTGTTATAATAGTTTAGGTTTTAATCTACCACACACAACTATAAACAAAGTACACATGAAAACTGGCACTGCTACAAGTAGTGGCAAAGAACCATAGGACCTCAGAACAGTTAGTTTATCTAACAACAGCTAATTATTTACATGTTATTTCACCTCTCAAGTTCCTGTGAACCCTTGCATAATAGCAAGTGTATTGGAAGTTTAGTATCAACTTAATAAATGAAGTTAAAGGCACAAAGACATGACAATAAGCACAAACAAGAATGGGCTGAATAGAGTCAAAGGCGGAAAAGTATTCAGGGGTAAAGGAAGTGGCACATATCTAGCAGAACAACTAAAGGTCAAGTCCACAAATCACCTTCTAACATTTTAGGAAATCTTCTCAACCTCTCTAAGGGCAAGGATGGGAATTTGCCTTCTAGGATGCTGTCTGCCATTGCTGAGAGCTTAATGCAGCTTTAGGGGAGCCTACCACCTTCAATACAATTATAAGAATACTCTGAATAGTGTCCGACACATTTGGTGGGGACCTTGGTCAATGGCTCCTCCTTTCTTCAACTGCCTGCCTTAATTCTCCAAATTCTACTTTGTGAAAAAGCCACTTCCATGAACCACTCTATGTAAATTATTTCAATTACCATTGTAAAGTGGCACTCACTTCTCTCCTCCCACCAATCTTTTTCTCCATAATGAGAAGAAAAATACAAATGCTTAAGCCTGTTGAAGTCTGAAATATTAAGTATTAATTGCCAAAATGTATCAGTACAGTATCACAATGAACTCTGATTGCTGTCCAATGTGCTGAAATGATTCATGTTGTAGAAAAAGCTTTAGAATCAATATGCTCTCAAAGAACTGTTCAAATAGTCTTTTAATGCTTCTTGATATATTTGAAAAACCAGTATAATTTCTTAAGTATAGTCCTCCCTAAACATTTGTGTGTTTGACCTTTGTGAATTTGATTATTCGCAAGGCATGTGCATGCCTCTTCCCCACTTTTCCTCCTCCCATTCCCTTGTATTCCTCACCCCAGGCTTGCAAGGCTTGTAATTAAATGGACATCTTTTCCTTTTGGGTGAGCAAAGCTCCTCCCCCCACTGCTGGAGGCATGTCCTCTCTGCAGTGTGGCTGCACATTCTGCTGTGTAATGGTTGCTGATTGTTCAGGCGCTGTCTTTGCTCCCAGCCCCCCTTTCTCAAGATGGCTACTGGAAGTATGTGGAATGCTAGAACTCCAGTATATCTTAAAGTATTAAATATTAAAATACATATTAAAATTATTTATATAGTAAAACAGTATATATTCAAGACAGATACAGTAAAGGAATCCCATGCACGCAAATAATATACTTTTTAATGTTAAATGCAAGTCTGGTATACCAACTGGACTTCCTATAGATGGTATAATCTTAAAACAAATTACTAGAATTGACTTTAGAAATGGAAGTAATTTGATAGACTCCATCTAGGAGATCCAAAATCAGAATATCATACCTCCTTCCTCAAATACAGCAAACAACTTCTTCAAGCATTGAAACATATGCCTTTCTTCAAATCTTGAAAAACAATCTTCATTTCAATACTCATACCCTACAATCAATAAGATTAACATTTGAACTAATACTTTTATGCAATCTATCATTAATACACTATGGCTGTATGCAACACAAACTTCTGCAAAAATGGTACTTCTGCTCTATTGGGATTCCATATCACATGTGTACCAATCAAGTCAACTCCAACTTATGATAGGTATCATGTCATTATCTTCATTATTATGTTGCATGGATTCTCCCAACTACTGTTTTGATCCCATGCAGAGATGGAAGTTGGATTAAACTCCCAGCTTTTCTTAATACTGGCTGTGCTGGCTAGGGCTATCTGATCTTTAAACCCAAGTGGTAGCTTTAACCAGAAGAGACCAAATGAATTATAGGTTTTGAGTCACCATTCAGCAATAGGTGTAAAGGGTCTGCTCTATTTGGGACTTCCAGTAGGATTCAGGCCTTAGAGAGATACTAGATTCCTGCCCTTGGGTTATTGCTAGAATAGGAAAAACTATGCCAGTTGAATTTTGGCTTAATATACATTATTCTTGTGCAATTTTCTGAAGTATACAGAAACTATACAGGCAAAATCAGTTTTGTGTTGTAATTTGAATGTTGAATTGGGATGTAGAATATTTGGGTTCTAGACTTTACTGAGAAACAAAGCTCACTGGGTGATCTTCGTTCTTGCTTTCATTTTTTCATTCTCTTTTTCTCTTAGGCTGACCTAGCTCACTGAGTGGTTGTGAGGATAAAAGTGGGAAGGGTAATATGCCACCTCAAGTTCATTCGTGGAAAAGCTAGAATATAAATGAAACTAATAAAATAAAGAAAATAATACTGGAAGGGATGGGGATAATTGTGAATTGAGGACATGCATGCTCAGTCCATGAATGAACTCTCTGGTGTGCTGGTGACTGCAGAAACAACTACTATGAACAGTATCAACTCTGATGATTTATCCAGTGACTTCACAGAAGAAAAAGGAAGGAAGACTCATTTTTAAAATAATAAACTAGACACAATTTTTCTTTAAGTAGCAACAAAAACATATCCATCTTTTTTCACATGCAGCCAAACAGAATATTTGTCTGAGTATACAGAAAAAGAGCAAGGCTTTCAGAAGCCGCATTTTATTCAATTATCCAGTCATGTATATATTTCCTATACCACTATCTTTCTAACAGCTTATACACATCCATTTTTTAAACTGTTCTGCAAGTATTTGGATTAATTCCCATAATCACTAATCACTGTTCATGCATTCTGAAGTTGTTGAGAGTTGTGGTCCAAAATATCTGAACTATACCAAGTTGTGCCCAAAACCATTTTGATTATTCTATGATTCCAAGAGGAAAGGCCTATCTTATTTGATGTTGGAAATATTCCTTAAAAGAAGAGCTCTTCCAGATAAGCCTCAGTATGCACCATTTCTTATCCCTGAATTTATCAGTTATTTCTGAGATCATTTGACATTTTTTCTTGTCTTAATGCTGCTGTGTGCCTTCAAGTCATTTCCAAATTATGGTAACCCCAAGGAAAACCTATCACAGGGTTTTCTTGGCAACCCCATGGCAGAGTTCCTCTAACTGGAGTAAACTTGAAGACATATAACATCAACAAGAAACTAAAAATTTTCCCCACGTTATTGTCCTCATTCTTGGCAGAAAGCATCTATACTCATGGACACAGCTAGGAATCGCAACTTTACAGATCGCCACTCCCAGCAAATTTATTAGTCACGCAAGACTAGATGGGATGGCTGCAACTACCCACAAAAAAACAAAACAAACAAAAAACTTTCCTTCTTTCCACTTTGGGTAAAACATCTGTATTCCGGAAAATGGAATGGAACAGTAACTTTCCAGATAGTCATGTCCACCAAATCACCATTCACACAAGACTAAATAGGAGTGATTCAACAAGCCTAAGCAGATCTAAAAAAATAAACAAACAAACAAACCATCCATAGAAACCAACCTTCCTATCCATGCAGTAGGAGGGAATCTGCAGTCCTGACAACTGGAACATCAACATACCAGACAGCTGTTCTGACCAAGTTTTCTAGTCACATATCACATTAGACTATCTAGTTGTGAGTTTGGTACAGGGCTTCCCTGGCTATTAGGAAAACTGAAGGAACTCTCTTTGGAGGCTGACTGACAGGAGCTGTGCATCTACTTCCCTGATATTTGAGTGAGTGCAAAAAAAGATGCCACTATATTTTCTGGTTCATCCAAATGGTGTGCTGCAGCAGTGGCAGCAGGAGTAGAAGATTTTTACTTCTAAATTCTTTCCAAGAAATACAGGGAAGATGGGAAAAGACCTGCAAGATCACGTTGGTCCAATCTACGATCGTGTAATTGGTGAATTTGTTGTTTGCGCCTATCTGGAAAGTTGGTGTTTAAGGATTGTTATGTAAGGTGTTTTTTCCAGAATGGGTAGCAGAAAGTGGTTTGCAGATATTTTGCCTTGAAGATACAGATACATTAGAAATTGGTTTCTGTGGAATTATCATGGCTAATTGCATCACACCCATTTAGTCTTCTGTGAATGACGAATTTGGTTGGCATTCTGGGCCATCCTTCTGAATACAGTGCTTTTGCCCAGAACAAGTTTTGGAAATTGGTCTGTGACTAACTGCATTACTCTCACATAGTCTTGTCTGACTTTTTATTCTGTTGCAAGCCATTATATTATGTTCTGAATGATTTCTGGTCACTAAGAGGTTAATAAAGAATAACATTTAAAATGTTTCAGCTCTAAAATATTGTTCTCCAGTATTCCAACAAATTCCAACTGTTTTGGCATCATCCTGTCTTGGGGAAAAAAACCCTAGTCCTTTCTGATGCTTACTCATTCCCATAAACACACAAATAAACAGAGAGAGAGAGCGCAAAAGAGAGACCAGTGCCCCCAAAACAACAAAAACAAAGTCAAGGAGCAGTAGCCTTGTAAGTTAAGCCAAACTTTACTCCTTTACTGGCAAGGAAGCTGAGGTACCAACACAGCAACTGACACGATGGGGTGGGGTGTAAAGACAGCATCGAAAATACTCATTTGATCTGTGCGTGGTCCTGGAAATAGCTCTGACTGCTCAGAAGTAGCCAGAATAACAGAAGGCGCTTTCCCACTCATTCAATGTGGGAAATTCAATTGTATTTATGATTTATGTGTGTCCCTTACTAGGAAAATGGTGGGATGTAAATGTAAGTAAAATAGAAGGCATGGGTAGAGGTAGAACTCCCTGTTCTTCCTTCGTTCAAATAAAACTTCACCCTACCAGAAGAGGTAACAGAATTGCTGCCTGAGGATCTCACTGTGGATCTTCATGGAATGGAGCTACCGGCGAATGTGATTCTGGGCCAAGCATTGCAGAGCGCAGTGAATGAGGATCCAGGTAAAGTGGGCATAGGTCACCCATGGCTTCTCTGTCAACTTTTGCAATAAGCAGTTGTCCACTTTTTTTTGTGGATGGCCAAAAACAGAAATTAATAAAACATGAACCCCACTGGGAGGGTAATGGGTAAAAGCACTGTCTACTTTGGACTGGTCACACAGTGGGCTCAATTCCCAACAGCGATGACTTAAGAAGCAGTACGTCAGAGTACAGGGAACTTCCTCTTACATTCTGACCTAATTTATTTTATTTTCATGTATCCATTATTAGTATCCCACCTATATGCAATATATAAAATATTTGAGTCTCTTACAACAGTAGTTTCATGGATGTAATGTTTACAACAAAATAATGCTTTATATATTTCCAAAATTAAATCCAAAAACTAAATCATAGTGGCATACTGGACAAGACTCTTTCTCACAACCTGTCCTTCTCAAGGATAGTTAAACCACTGATGATTTTGTTTTTAATGACAAATTCTCTTAACATAGATGAAGCAAGACATGCCAAATATTCAAATTAGATTAAGAAAAGGAAGAGGCACTAGAGATGATACTGCAAACATATACTGGCTAATGAAACATACCATAAAGTTTCCAAAGAAAATCACCCTCTGCTTTATATGTGACAGCAATGCCTTTGGTTCCACAGATCATGAAAAATTATAGATGACTATAAAAGAAGTAGGGGTTCAACAACAGCTTATTGTGTTGACATATAACCTACGAGAAGGCATTGTCAAAACAAAATATGGAGAAACAGAATGGTTTCCAATTGGCAAGTGTAAATTTTTATCACCCCATCTGTTTAACTTATATGCAGAACAAATAATATGGACAGTGGGAGTACAGTTGGAGGAAGGAGGTGAGAAAACTGTAGAACATCAATAGATATGGAGATGATAAAATATTACTAGAAGAAAACAGCAATGACAAGGAATGACTACTGATGAAAGTTAAGGAAGAAAATGCAAAAGCAGGGTTACAGCTGAACAATAAGAAAACAAAAATAATGATCACAGACGATTTATATAATTTTAAAGTAAATAACAAAAACATTGTTAACTGTTAAAGACTTTCTATACTTTGGCTCAGTCTTCTTTAATCAAAACAGAGACTTTAGTCAGCAAATCAGAAGAAGACTAGAATTTCGAACATCAGCTAGGAAGGCAGTCAATAAGATCCCCAAGTTTAGTGACAGACATAACACTGAATACCAAGTCAGGTCATCCATTCCATAGCATTTCTGATTTCTGTCTATGGATGTGAAAGCATGACAGAGAAGAAAGTTGATAAGGAGAAAAAAAAGTCAACTTGTCTGAAATGTGGAGGCAAATTCTCCAATTATCATGGGCCACCAAAATGACAAATAAATGATTTGAGAGTACATCAAGCTTGAACTCTCACTAAAACCTAAAATTACTAAATTCAGGCTATCATGAATCAACCTGATCCAGTGGAAAAAAACAATAATGCTTGGTAAAGTGAAAAACCACATTACAGAGAGATTGACTCAATAAAGAAAGTCACGGTCCTAAGTTTTCAAGGCCCGAGTTGGGTTGTTAATAACAGAGTCTCTTGGAAAGAAGGTTTGTAACATGTAAACCAAGGAGAAGCCAATGCTGAGGGTGGGAAGTCAGACAGTACTGGCCAAACACAGCCAGTACTCCCACAGCTAGCAGATGGCAACTTTCCATCTTTCCCCAATGATTGAATGACAAAGGAGGAGAATCAGAATAAGATTTCATAAGCTAACTGTACATTGGATAGGCAAAATCAGCCAGTATCGATGGTGACACCTGCATATCACACTAGAATAAAGAGTAGAACATTAAGATTAATATATAGGTCATACAGTGAGCAGTCAAATAATATAGCATACCTTGGCACAATTTCCCAAAATAAGACTATACCCAGGTATCGTCCATGTGTTCCATGGCCAGGCAACCTCTACCACAGTTTCTCCCACTGTGGATCTCCCCATGTCAAAAAGGTTGCCCACTTTGCTCTAGGACTGTACACCAGCAAGCCACTTCCTAATGATGGCCACACTTTCTTCTGGCAGGAATGGTAAAAGCAAAATGGTTCTATTCTTCTCCATAGGTGGATAAAACATTTCTACTATTTCAAAAAGAATGTTGCTGATCATTTCAAAGTCTACTGGTCACCTCGTGTCATCCCAAAAGGAAAGAATAACCACATCCCACTATCTTTTTTCACAAGTCTCATTCCAACTTCTCTTGCTTGCTGTCACACATTCCCTTAGAGCAAGCATGGTGCCAGAGGACTGACTGAAGCACAGAACTTTCCTGCCTATGTGTAATCAACCTCATAGCTTCACTCTTTGTAAGGTTCATGCAGGAAAAAGTCCACAGGAGCTTACATATCCTGTAACCCTCTACTCTTCACATATACTAAGACATTGGGCTATAAAGATCAGGTCTAGTACAACAATCCATTCTCTTTTCTCCATTTGGTTGTTGCCAAAGATAAAAGGTGCACTTCATCAGCAGCTCAGTTTCCCACCACACACAGCAAGAAGCAGACAAAAAAAACTTGACCATATGCCTGCCATAGTAAATATACCTATAGTTTCCGGAACAAGAATGCACAAGAGACCAAGTGACTTCCTGCTCATTATATTGTTTAAGAACTTTAGCACTATCGCTATAGCTAAGATTTTTCTTTTAAAAAATTGATCTGATGAAAATTGACTTCTGGAAAAATTGTATGAGTCTCGATGTGAAATGTGGCCATGGAGAGTGATGGATGCAAAGGATGAATTAGTAAGATGTATGGAGGTATACAAATATCATGAAAAACAGAAGGCCAAATGGGGTAAAAACACACCAAAAACAAAACCAGCCACACCCTTAAGAAGAATGGGAGAAAGCAACACCCAGGTGGATCTTGGTTACTGAGAAAATTAGCCACAATAAGCAACAGGAAAATCAGGACATTTGAGAAATAACTGGATGCAGTGATGGCAACTTCCATGAATATGCAGGAACTCTGGAACAAAAAATGAGTTAGAACTTCCTGACACTTTTGGACAGTCCAGTTTTGTCAAATAAAGTTTAAAAAATACTGTAAGTCAGAAACCAAACATTCAAATTTTACTGCTGTGAACATGGACACAGCAATTCCTTTCCCTTATTAAATTAAAGAAATTATTAAATTCTTTCCCAAAGACAAAAGTGTGAAGAAGAGAACAAGTAATCATGAGATCTTTTCTACTGCTGAAAGATTTGTTCTTTTCACTGATAAAGTCGGAGTCCTTCACTGCAGACCATCTGAATAGAACAGAGGCCTTGAAATCTGGAGAATCCAGGGTGTACTCTGTAAAGAATTTAGAGGGAGAACTGGGACAAACCAGTATTTCTCAGGTTACAAAAACAAAACTGACATAGATGGGGCTCCCAAAACAGCAATTAATAGTATTTTTATCTCACAAAACAGACTTAAAACTGTTCTAGCAGAAGAAACACCTTTAGGACATCAGACTATGCTGCTGATTAGATCTGTCTAAATTGACCCTGAATCTGGAAAGCATGAAGGACAGACATTCCAGTTTAACAAGTTTGACTACAGAGAGCCACATCTTCCTTGAAAACTGTTACAGAACCACCAGTGTAAACATGAAGAGATGGAGAAGAAACAAAGTTTGTCAACTGTCAAAACAAACGATTCAAAATTTTCAGAAGTCTTAAACAAATCAGGTACTATGCAAACTTGTATCTCCTCCTCAAAATTCCATTCCAGAAGGAACTCACTGAAGTACATTGGTAGCCTATGCTGTAAATTCATAGAAAGAACCTCAGCTATAGACTGTAAAGATTTCCACAGACTGTAGAAATCCTCCATGGGGCTGCCAGATCATATTTGTTCTTATGTACTAACGTCATATTGAGAGTTTTATTTTCTTTGAAGAGAAGTGAAATGAGTGAACAACTGAACCAGGGAAAAATTCTACAAAGCAGAAGACAGATATGCAACTATCTCCAAAATCAGTATATTTCTTTTCTCTCCCTCTCCCCCTCTCTCTCTCCCAATCTCTTAAAGAAAGGACTCATTAACCTTATGTTTACAACATTTGCTGAATCTTCTTGAATACTCTTGGTCCACCATGACATCCTGAACTATAACGCAATCAAGCACCTCAGGCTTCCTAAATTAATTCATTATTCCATCTGAAAAAAAAATCTACTATTGAATAAAAGCTTTCACTGAGGGTATGTTTACATAATGACTTCAAGACAAGAACTAGTTTCCTCATCCTAATACAGTGCTTTGTGGATATCACACTAATGTTTTGCTTATATAAGTGAGAATTAAGCAGTTAACTCATCATTCTGTCACAACCATTATAATGCTCCAGTATCTTTCTCTGGACTACTTTCACTTCAGGTTGATCTCCAACAAGCAAAACTCTAACTTGATACTTCACAGTCTTCCACAATATGCTTGAAATTACCAATAAACCAAGACCATTTAGGGGAAAACATCATTTTATTGCTTGAAAAGGATAACGTTATTGGACATTGTTGGTGAAATAAGGAAGTAATAATCACTATATTATAACTAAACTGTCATTCTGAAGGATCTCAATCAACTGTCAAATCTACTGGTATTTTACATTACTATATAATTCGCAAATACATGACTGTTGATATACAAAATCAACAGATTAAATAAACTATGAATAAATCATGGAAAAACACCACTGGGAAATGCAGTAAAAAAAAATCCCCAATCAAATATTTAAACATTCTCATTTGTTTTCTTCTCAGCCCTAATAATTTACAACTGAAAATCAGTGTCCTAAAGCTTAATTAGACACGCTTATCAGGCAGCATTACTCAAAGGAGCCAAGAGGCTCCAGCAGTCACACCTTCATTTCCCATTGCCCAAAGTACCTATGCAAAAAAGTCATCTGCCAAAATGTGCTTCTGCTAGGTAGCTTGAGATTTCTGTCACAAAACAGTCTGGAAGGCTTAAGAACAATTATGTACTTTTAAAATTATGATGTGTGCTAACTAACTAGAGTGCACACCTAGGATCCCAACATTTCCTGTTCAGCAGTTTCTTACTAATAAACCTCCCCCTACCACCAAAATGACAGAGAACAATGGAATTAAAATAAAAACGATGGGTTCTACACGGTAATGGAGAATAATAATGTGTGTGTGTCTGTGTGTGTGTGTGTGTCAGAAAAACAGTACGCCCATATTTGATGGGATCCTGGTTATTGCTATTTTATTGCATTTATGTATAAGGCAGTGTATTTCTACACGATTCCCTTTTGCCACACTGTCTCCCTCCCCAGGAAGAAGATGCTGTCCTGCCTTTTAGCATACCGTCGAAAGTACCGGAGGAACAATGCCCATTGTCTGCAGAGGACTTGGACAACAGACCTTCTTCCTCCACACACCCTCTCCATCATACAAGCGTCCCCTTTGAAGAGCCACCAGCTGAAAATGAATATTTACATCCTCCTCTCGCACCATCCCCTGTCTGCACCAAGCGCCTATGTCTCGGATCACCCAAACGCATCTGGCAAGGTTGCGTTTCTCAGGCATTCCCGAAGGTTGCATTTCCAGCATGCTGCAACCATGTGTGTGACCTCATGCCTCCTATTGAGAAAACGGAGATTGTCTTTCTTCTTCTTCTTCTTCTTCTTCTTCTTCTTCTTCTTCTTCTTCTTCTTCTTCTTCTTCTTTCCCCACCAGCGCCCACCACCCCCTTTGGGGGGCGATTTCCCCTAGGATCTGCCCCGTTTTCCGATGCATCCCCAACCTTCCCCTCCTCTTACCTCGACTTCCTTGTTCTTCTCTTTGTTTCTGCCCATCGAACTTCTCCCATTGCTGGCCGTCTCCCGCGCTGGGACTACAGAGATCCGTTGGAGAGGCATTTTGACAGGGCTGCGGGTTGCCAGTGCCTGATTGGACGCCTCCGAGCCTCGCTCCCTCTCGGCAGCCCACCCGTACGACCGGTCATAGCCTCGCCTGGCCAGACATGGTGCGTGCGCCTTCTGAAAGCAGGAGGCGCGGGGAGACAGGGTCTCCCTTCAAAATTCCAGCAGCCCGGCCCACCCCTCGACGAGAAGCGGAGCGCGGAAGAGGAGCCCAGAGAAAAGAGACCCAGGCACAATAAATCCGGGGAGTTTGAAATTCTCGCTGAGGCGAGTTGGAGCCAGTCAGAACTCCGCCGCTTTGTCAGGGGAAGAGCCTCCTTCCCCTCCCTCCCCAGCCCGGTTGCCTTCTCCAGAGCATTGTGGGAGACAATTCAATTTCTGTCACCTAATAACTGTCATGGAAACCAAGGAAAAGCTGGGCCCTGGTTTCAAAAAGCGCTTTTTTTCCCTTTCATGGCTCCTCGGGCGCTTCCATGTTGGCGACGGCGGCGCGGTTAGGTCTTTCTGTGGCTCTCTTTATTTATTTGTTTGTTTGTTTGTTTGTTTGGCTCCCAGGCCGGTTCCCGTCCTCCTTCCTGAGGGAGCGCCCACAGCCCGGGAGCCTGGCCCCGGCGACGCTGCCTGATGCGCTCGCTCGCTCGCTCGCTCGCTCCCTCCCTCCGTCCCTCACTCGCGCGCGCGGTTCCTGGGGAATAAAAACTCCCCCCCCAAAAGGTGCGAGGCGGCCGCGAGGCAGCTTAGCGTCCTATTTTGGAGCCACCAAAGCTCCTCCTCGCCGATCGCGGGCGAGCTCGCGGTGTCCTTCATGCGCTTCCAAGTATAATCTGCTTAGGTTCAAAGGAGCTGCCTCGGAGGGAAAGGCAGCGGTTTAAGGAGAAGATAAAAAAAATAAATAAAACAAAAGTGGCCCCGACTAAGAAGCCTCCCTTACAAACCCGGCCACCCGCCTCGGCCAATTAAAAAAAAAAAAAAGCTTTTCCCTTGCATCTTCTCTTGCAACCTCTGCAAAAGATTAAAAAAAAAAAAAAGATCTCGCACCACGCAAAGGCGGTTTGCACGCAGGCAAAATAGCCTTGGCACGCTGGGAAGTTCTCCAGTCCAGCTTGCCCTTCACCCGGGCTTACCAAGGCTTAGATTCAGAGGCTGATTTAAATGTGAGAGCTCAGACCCGTTGGTGACATTTACCCCGAAAATGTCCAGCGTTACTTTCCACGAGTCTGATGGGTAGCGAGACTGGAAGCTTCGGACCCTGGGTCTAGCATGACACAGCCCAGAATCGGAACATGTGACCTGCTGGGGAAGCGAAAGTCCTGGGGCATGTGCAGAGTGCATTTCTACCAACGCTGAGTAATTACAGATGATTCTGCACATGCTTGAGATGAGCAAACAGAGAGACTCGAACGCTGGTGCTGCTGGTTTTAGAGGCTGAAACCAGCAAAGGGGTATGTGACTTCTGGGTAGGGTCACCTCTCGGGAACATGAAAATAACTTGGCTGCCAAGTCTTCCAACACCAGGAAGCAGGCTCTTTCCACTATTGAATTCCTCTTTCCCTGTTCCAGATAAATTAAAAGAGCACATTTCATCTCATTCCTTTGGACAGAAAGAGGCAAAAAAGGACTGCTAGTTTTGATTACTCATTCCAGAAATCTTAACAAAGCTTCTGACTGCTTAAGGAGAAAGAAGTATGTTTACCAGAAGGCTGTTTCTACAAAATCGAGCTATTCTGCTGGCAGAGGACAGCAAGACAGATTACATTTTTTTAAAAAAAAATCTATGTTATTTTACTTGAAACTTCATTTATTCATTGGAAATATGCATTGCTTGAGACTTCACAACCGATCTTCCCAGCCACAGCATCTGCACAACAAAATATACTCGCCTGCTTATGGACTGAATCCTCTAAATACCAGTGATACTTGCTGTTAACCTTTGTCCCTCTAATGTGAGATGTTAGCAAGTCTGCCGAAGTTCTTTCTCTAACTGGCTTGAACTTGGTTTTAGTAAGCTACTATGTATCTCATCATACCTTCATCTAATTGGAAAGTACATACATTGCCTTCATGTGGGGAATCATACCAGTAGTTATAAATAGCCCTCAATATCAATCAGAGATCTCAACAAGGTTAAGCGCTAATCAACTTAATCCACCTATGTCTCCCTTAGTGAAGAAGAGGGAGAAGGAGCTTAAAAGGTGAGACAACACAAAGCCGGGCTTGCTTCCTTCCGCTGGACTAGGTCAGCTGTTTATTTAGGTTAGAGGAATTGAGTATGCTATACCATTATCTCCCTAGGGCAATAGTCCTGTGCATGCTTCTTTGTAAGTCCCATTAGCTAGAGTGAACTGTACTTCTGAGTGAAGATGCATAGGACAATGCTATAAATAAAGGGCACCATTTCTAAAGAAGCAAAGGTCTCGTACTCTTTTAACAAAAGGAAAATAAAGCTGTGCCCTTCCCCCCACCATAAGCAATAACAGATGCTGGAAAGATAGCTGATTTACCAGTTTGATTGTGAAAATATATTTGGAATTGGAACCAAACTTTTTGCTCTTGACGTCTGAAAGAATCTCAGAGCAGTTAACAAGCATCTTCTCAAAATCAGTGATGAAGAAACTGTTTTTGCCTATCCTCCTGTTTATTCCTCTCTCCATATGGCCATGTCTTCTTAGGTTGTAAGCCTGCGGCAAGGGTTTGTTCTCTTTTAATTTAATCATTTTACAGGGCCTGGTTCTTTGTGAGGTGCATTATAAATGATAAAGATTATTAAGTAATATAATATTCTCCCTTGTACGCTATGTGTTCTGTGCCTTCTAATCACCTGTTGATTTATGGTGACCTCATGCATTTCATAAGGTTTTTTTTGGGGGGCAAGGAATTCTCAGAGATAGTTTTGCCAGTTCCTTCCCCAGAAAAATACACTACAGCACCTGGTATTGGTTGGTAGTTTTCCATCTAAGTACTAACTAGGTCTGCCCCTGCTTAGCTTCAAAGAACAGACAGTTTATTGGTTTAGAATGTTTTGTTATGCAATCTGGCAAAAGGTAAGCATATGAATGTTACAAATAAATAATAAATAATAGCTTATTGTGTGAGCATGGCCATAGTAGTTTAACTTCTATGTTATTTTTCTTCCTTGCAGTCTATCAGTAAATAAAACAATATAGAAGTTAAGCTAATATTACCATGTTTGCACAGTAAGCCAATATTTATCATTTCTTTATTTGAAGCATTCATATGTTTACATCTTGCCAGGATGCTTATCCAATAAAATAACAAAAATACCCAATAAATTAATAACAATAGCATCAAAACCAATAAAGTTCAAAATAACAAAACCAGAGTTGTTGTATGCATTCGAGTCATTTCTGACTTATGTTGACCCTAAGTTGATTATATCATGAGGCAGGATTTGTTCAGAGAGGGTTTGCCATTGCTGCCTTCTTAGTCTGAGAGAGTGTGATTTGCCCAGGGTCACCCAGCTGGTTTCTGCGGCTCAGGAGGGATTTGAACCCTGGCGTCCTGGGCTATTTCTGCACTACACTGTTATTTCACTTTCAACCTCCTATGGAATTCTGGGATTTGTAGTTTACTGAGGCCAAAGAGCTCTCTGGTTGAGAATTCTAAAGACCCTTCCCTAAACTGCAAATCCCAGGATTCCATAGGATGTTCAAAGTGAAATAGTAGCACTACAACAATGTAGTGCAAAAATGACCCTGGAATACTAGTCCAACATTTCAACCACTATACCATGCTGGACTGATGTAGTAATAAGGTTCAGGATAATAAAAGATGCATTTATCTCATGCCTGAAAGACTGTCACTTTGAGATGACATGGACAGTGTGATTCATGTTGGTAACCTTTGTCAGGGATTCCAGGCAGGGAACCCTGGGAAAATGATCAGCCCACTGCAAAGATGTTGCATCATGCCCCAGCTGTGGGTAATTTCAAGGTTGCATAAGAAACTGGGGTCGTGTGCAGATGGTAGAGGGAGGTGTGCAAACCTCTACCTGATTGGTTGTAGATACGTATATAACAAATCAACGCCAGTATGTGTTTGTCTGTTGACCAAACCTGGTGCCTGGCGCAAGCTTTTGTCCGTCTGTCCTATGTTTTGTATATAACAGAACTTTGCTGCAAGATAAAGTGCCTCCTGTTTTGGAAGAAACTCCTCTGTGTGTGAGTATCCTTACTGGGGAATAAGGCTGCTGCTGTTGGCTCGCTGAACTCTGGCTTTTCCGCTGCGTTTCCGTGGGGCTGAAACTCCTATCATCCCCAACAACCTTACCATTGGATGACTGTAATGTGTTCTCTGTGGGGTTTTCCATGAAGTTCATCCAAAAGCTGCATCTGATACAGAATGAAATGATGCGGGTCGTAAGTGGGACCACAGGGCACACTCATATAACACCTGTTTTTAAAGGACTGTAATGGCTGACTTCTTTCTGCCTGTCCATATTCAAGGTCTTGCTGTTAACATGCAATATTTTTAATATTGTAGGGCCTGGTTACATTAAACTTCAGCCATTTCCATAATGCTATTATTCCACTTTCAACATCCTATAGAATTCTGGGGTTTGCAGTTTAGGTTGGGGCATTTATAGTTCTCAGCCAGAGAGCCCTTTGGCGTCAGTAAACCACAAGCCCAGAATTCAACAGGATGTTGAAAGTGGAATAATAGCACTATAATAGTGTAGTGCTGAAATGGGTTTCATTAGCTGCAACTCTGTAAGATCACTGTGATGATCATCAGGTGAGATTCTGTTGATGGCATCATGGTGGCCCAGAATCTATCTTTTTCTGCCATCTACTTTGCCTTCTGGTATGGTCTTCCCTTGGCCCTTGGTGAAGTATCTTCTGCAGTATGTTTTCAATCAAGGCAACCCCATAACATTTTTGTTTATGAGCAAGTGGTCCAGCCTCCTTCATTTCATGGTAAGTGATATCCAGAGCTATCCAAGTTACATATTTTGACAAAAGGAGAAGAAACTCCTGCAAGTTAATCTCCCTGGCAGAAAGATAACAACATTCAAATAAGTATGAAATTGCTGCCTTTTTGTTACAGCCCTGATTCTTCTGCCCTGAGACAGTCCCTCAGATCTCAGCCTATGTAATGGCAGGATCTTTCAACCTTTTGTGAAGACACATCTCTTTGATCAGGCTTTTCCCAGTGCTTGCAGTTAAACTCTATACATATAGTTTGCTGATGTGTTTTACTGAGTTTTATTTTCTTTCTTGTTATTTTGTGTTTGTTCTGTTCATTGCTTAGATGTCTCAATAACACTCACTAGATCATTTAGAAATATTTCCAAAGAAAGAAAAGAAAAGAATTACAATACTTCTACATCAATAAATAATAGAAATGAAATGTCTCTCAAGAGAAGAGACCTGAATCCCCTGAAGCCATCAGATTCCATCTAATCTAAGAAGATCAGTAGTATCAGGCCTGATTAGTACTTGGATGGGAGACCAGTAAGGAATGCTAGGTGCAGGAGGCTATATTTCACAGAAGGGCAATGCAAACCATCTCTGAATACTACTCCAGGAAATTTATGAGGGTCACTATAAGTTGATAGATGATTTGAAGGCAAAACACACACACACACACACTCAAGAGGTGATACCAGTAACAGTTTCCCTGTAGTGCAGTTGTACTTCTGGTTACTACCCTCTCTGCCAAAGTCAGGGATATAATATTTCAAAGCATGAATAAATTCATAGTTCAATATCATGGAGTTTATTAATAAGCTTTGCTCTTTGTCACCACACATTCTGCATTTCCTTCTTAATGTTGTATCCTGAGTTATTACTGACAGCTGTATATTTTCCAACGTTTTCTTTAAATGGAAAATCTTTTAAGACTGTAATGTTCAAAACTTATTTTTTGCTGGTTATGCTAACTGTCTTAAAATTAGAATGGTTGGGATTGTATTATAGCTTTACTGAATGCGCTATGTATGAGTGTGTGTGTTTGATATGAATTTCTGGAGCTGAAGGTTACTATAGCCCCATTGAACAAAATGGAACTAGTTAATGAAATCCCACAAGATAAGGCTAGCTGGATAACTATTTCACCCATCTTCAGACTTTTCTGCCAGGACTGAGAAAACCAGGGGGAGGGAATGTAGAAAGAAACGGTTTTCTATATGTTGCTTTCCAAAGAATTTAATCAAAGCTGTCTGTCTAGAACAAGGGTGAGGGAAGTGTGTCATGCAGGCTCCACACAGCCCTCAGGACTATTTCTGTGGCCCTGGGACTCCTGGGGGCATTTTTTTTTTTTAAGAAAAACAAATGTTTTGACCTCAAATGCTCCCTAAAGAGTGGAGGGAAACTTCTTTATATCCTCCCTAAGATTATTTTACACCTGGGAATTGCTCTTTTGAAAAAATGGATTTCCTTGGCCCTAAAATGGCCCAGAAAGGGCCAAAAATATAGAGATACTGCCACCTATGCCCTCTAGGGGTCATTGGAGACCATTTGAGAGTCATTTTTTTTTTCAGATGGGAGGTGGCAGAGGGATACAGCCCTCCAAGATCTCCCAGCAAAGTAGTGTGCCCCCCCAGTCACCCACCCCTTACAGCTACCCATCCTTGACCTAGACCACAGGAAGTATGGAGAGCTTCTCTGAACAGAATATATTCTTCTTTGTAGAAAGTTCATGTGTTGAGGGTGACAGAACAGATGATAAGAAGCAGAGTTGACATGTTGCCCGTCCTCATAGGTTTACAATACAGACATTCTAAATGTCTGGAGGGGGCTATTCTGGATGTAAAAAACAGTTCTGCTATGCATGTATGGTGTCATCTTCATCCCAAGCTTCCTGTGCAATACAACACTGTAATGTACTGTAATGAAACTGGTCATGTATTGCCACAGAGAATTAGAATACTGAGACCACTTGATAGTTGAAAGAAAGTGTGGGCACTTAGGTAAAATCAAACACATTTGCCAGATCATGGTCCCTAATATTTGCATGAATAGTGAACAAACCACTAAAACTACTAGTGTGGGCAACTGCACAAGGACTGGGAGCCATTGTTCCTCCATGCTTCCTCATAGGCCACAGTACACTGGAAGTGACATCATATCACATTCAGTCATTACTGTCTTTGGGCAAGAAAGGTACACTTTGTGGGGGTCAGAGAGTTCTGAGGGAGACATAAACCATTGCAGCTATGTGCAACTCAGAGGCATTTTTACTATTTTCAGGCAGAAGATTACCTCCAAATGTGTCCAGACTTTAAACAACAAAAAACAAACAAACAAACAAACAAACTGAGGAGGGAAACACCAGGAGATTTGGAAGGAAACAAAAAGTACAATTCAGGGGCCACATGCAGCCTACACTTTCTCTACCCTTGCACCCAAAGAAATCAAATTTTATGCCTTATCCCAGATTATCTAAATTGCATTTGTATATGTATATGTATATATGTATGTATGTATGTGTATGTAGTGTGTGTGTGTACGTGTGTGTGTGTGTGTACATGTATCTAGATAGATAGATAGATAGATAGATAGATAGATAGATAGGTAGATAGATTGGTGTATCCAAGCAATAGCTTCACAGGTGGGTGGGTGATTAAGGTTTTCAATAATGTTTTAAATAGTGCTGGAACAGGCATGTATCATAAGGCTCCTGAGAAAGAATGCTGCTATTCCAACAAAACTAATTGTATTTTTAAATTAATACTTCATCAGTCTTTATACGAAAGCAATGTTTGCAGTACATTTGTACCAAGGGGACAACATATAGCCTTGCCATTATTCTATATAGAAACTAAAAATCACACCATCCTTTCTTCAGTTGAACTGGTATTTGATTGGAGTAGATATGCAAATGACAAAACAGAGTTAGAACTGCATAGTACATAAGCAGTAGGTGTTTAAATTGGCTTCCTGCCTGCCTGCCAGGTTTTAAAAGCAGTAAGATCAAAACATTTAGCAAAAGATGTTAACACCTTTCAAATTCAGTGATGAACATTTTACTTTTCCAAATGATGATCGACACATGAACATCAGAAAAAGCATTAAATACAGTTTCTACACTGAACTTCCTCCTTACCTGTTGTAGAGTTCTCTGTGGTAAATACCAGCTAATACTAGGGACTTATTTATATTCTCACCATACTATTAGCATCAAATTAGTGATGTTTTAGCTGACAGCAGTACATATCGTGACAAGAAGCAGCACCAGAACTCTGAACCTTGATTCAAAGTCTGTCATTTCTTTCTATGATTTGCCATGTTTGCATCAAAAGTGCTTTTAGATAGATTAAAAAAATCCTGAATTTCATTGAACTTTCTGGATCTTTGAAAGTATTACAGCTCTAGAAGCTAAGATGACTGCTTTCTTTTAATTTCTGCCATATTAAATTCTCTTAAATTTTGCTCTTTTAAATTTTGTTCTTTTTTCTTTTTTCTTTTCCAGACATGGGGAAGTTAATAGAAAAGGTTTAACAGTTAGTGAGTTGTTGATAGATAGTTGATAGACATTGAGCTCACTAACAGTTCATTTAATGAATTTCTTTTCTTCAGTGGCACAACTTGGCATGAGCAGGGTAGAGGCAGGGGCAGGTGCGGGTGGAGGGGCATGGGCAGGGCGATGACACACGGGGGAAGGGCAATGGCACACAGGGGGTAGGAAAGGAGTGGCAGCAATCCCAAAAAAGTGCCACCCAGGGCTGGCCTCCTCGCCCCCCCATCCCTATGCCACTGCTTTTCTTCTACTAATCCTCCCAGCTCTGCTCTTTTCTACAAATCAAAGTTCATAGATCTTTATGTTCTGAGCAACTTTAGCTAGAAATGGATTTTAGAAGTGAATGTGGTATTTGTGTTTCAGTAAATGAATTACATAATATATGTGAATATTTTCATAAAAGTGCAAGTATGTGCTAGATAATGGCTCTGAAGTCGGTGAGCAGCTGATTATACCAGAATCAGAGCCAGTGATTGACCAAACCAGCTTGCAAACATCCCCATCAGTTGAAAGACAAGTGGAGGCAGAGTTGCCTCAGCCAGCTCCAGAAAGAGAAGGAACCAGCAGTGATTTGGAGGAATTACATTCACCTGTGCCCCCTAGCCTTCAGTCACGGAGGAGACTGAAACAAACAGCTCAGAGAGAAGCCGCTTTGGCTAGATTAAGGAAACAGAACAGTGATGAGTAATACCTGTTTTCAGTGGCTATTTAAGTCTGTCAGTGTGGCTTGCTGTTTGCTTGTAGCAAATTACTATGCAAGCCCTCACGACCCTTGCATTCGGGCTTCCTCAACCCCTCTGGATGGACCTTCAGCTTTCTGGACCTTTTGGATTTGACCTTGACTTGGCTCAGCTCAGCGTTTCCACTTGTTGTTTGTATTGGACACTCTCCACTGCTTCCTCCTCCTCTAAGGCAAGTACCTTTGCCTCCCCTCCCTTGCTGGCAGAGAAGCACAGGCAGGGAATTGGACTCTGACATAAGCAAGATATTTTTCCGTTACGAAATCAACTCTACCCACAGATTCCCAATCCTCCTTAGAAGATGGTGGTGATAGTCTCAGTGATGATGGTACTATATCAGAGACATGATGTACAGGAATGAGCATTTCAGGAAATCCATTTATTGCTGATAGAAAAACCACAAAACTGATGTTAAATGAAAAGAAACTTAGGAATAATGAGGCCCAGATGCCATGCAGAAGTGTGATCTAAAACAGAATTAAAATGAGGGCTTAGAAGACTAAAATCCTAAACTCATTTACTAATTATTATTTATTTAAAACACCTAGGACTAGCAACAAGAATCAACCAAAACAGATAAATGAATGATAAATGAAATAAATAAGCAATAAACTGGAGAGGTTAAAACAACAATCAAAAAGTATCCAAGAAAAATTTCAGTAAGATTAAACGTTCAAGAGCTTTCTAGAAAATGAGAGATATTACCATACCACAACAGGGCATTAGTGAGGTTTTAAAAGTGGTCTTCATAGTTAAGGGAATTCCAGTGCTCAGACCTAGCTACTGAAAAAGTTCTCGCCCTTTCCCAACCAGATATAGCATACCATCCAACATTTCACAGATGAAAATTCAGATGTATGTGGCCAAGCCACATCACAGTGTGTAAAAGTTATTAATAAAGAAGGAGCAGGAGAGTTTGTAGCAGTTTGCCCACTGAGAAGGGCAAAATTCTGCCCCTCCTCTCCTATCCCTCCTGCAGAGTTAATTAAGTTACTTTTGCTTTTTAAACTCAGGCCCTTTCTACACCATACCTCAGTGTTCCATTGCAATCCCAATATGGCCATTTCCATGATGGTGTTGGATTAACACCCTTTTGCCTTAAGCAGATGAGTAGCGTTATTGCCACTGGTATTCTCTCCACACTACAGTGTCATTGGCCATTCTCTTTCCCTGCCTTTTCCCTACCCCACAGCTCCTGACTGGTCAGGGTTTTTTTGTTAGCCATACGAGTGCAACCACATTGTAACATCACAACATGCCAGTACACTCTTGCATTTTTGCACTATAACACTGCAAAATATATTAAAAACAATTCAAAAATTAACCCAGAGGAGAAATTTAAAATAAATACACAGAGGTAGTAGATTCCAAACTTGCCACACCATGGGATTAGCTGAGAAGGGACAAGCTGGACACACCCACACCCCGCCCACTCCTGGATCCACGACAACAGGAAGTGCTATCAAGTGCATTATGGAACTGCACTGACTCAGCCGATGGGATTGTAGTGCTGAAGGAGGCTCTTAAAAGATTTTTTTCTGGAAATGAAATAGGACTGATTTGAAACGCTTGGGAACAGGATAGCAGCTGGGTAGCAAGGATGTCATGCAGTAGCACAGCTCCTGGACCAGGAACAACGCGTTGCAGTAGCAGGATGACAATGTTGTGCAGAGAGGGCCTTAGTAACGAAGTAAACTTAGGACTAATGGCAAAATGTGGGAGAGAAACTGGAACATTTTGAAAGCAGCTGAAAAAGTAGGAGGACAGAAGGTTAATCAGGACTGTGTTTGCCAATTTGAGACAGTTGAAAGGTATGTATGTATTAGATAAGTTGCTGAGATAATACAAAAAAGGCCTCTGTTGACTACCATAAGATAAGGAGTACATCGGGTTGTATGGGAAAAAGTGCAGGGAACAAATCCCATTGTGAACAATAAAAGTTTAAATCATGCTTAGAATGAGAGCATGGGAAAGTATGTGTTTGGAGTACACCTCTTAGAATCCCTTAGCCAAAATGGCCGTTGGCCATGGTCTCTGGGGAGAAGGAGCTATTTTGGAACTGTAATTTAAAAAAAATGAATTTTCTAAGCTCTGTTTAGGATTGCACTATAGTAGATGTTTTCTGGCTCTCGATGGTCAGATTAGACAGTCAGAAAACTTAATATTTTCAAATGTCAAACACACATTGCCTGTCTTTAGTTTTGCTTCAGTGACTAATCAAATCAACAAAGAAAGGGAAGGTAAGTAAATGCAAAGTGAATATGAAGAAAAACAGCTAAATAGGTGTTAAAGCCTGGGTGAGGAAAAAAAAACTCCTACTGATATGTTAAAATTCATATTGCTAAGGTGATGGATGTGGCTATAATGCTCTAAATGCAAGAAGAAAATCCATTCACTGACTCACCTATCGTGGGCAGTATTTATTTAAAGTCTGATTATTCATTAGAGCCTAATTTTTGTCCAGAGACATAAATAGACAAAGAAAGAAATCCCCCCTCTAAACTGGTCAAGGACAGGTTGTTAAACATAACAGGCATGTTTTAGTGTTATCTGAGATGAAAGACAAATTAAATAGCCATTTTACTTGAGCAGATAAGAATAGTCCTAGCTATGTTGTATTTTCAAACTGCTCCTGGCAAGTAACATCAGAGTTAGAATTTTTGAAGCAATGAGATCTACTGAGACTCCTCTGAAA
Source organism: Cyclura pinguis (assembly GCA_030412105.1). Lineage (NCBI taxonomy): Eukaryota > Metazoa > Chordata > Lepidosauria > Squamata > Iguanidae > Cyclura > Cyclura pinguis. The sequence goes on along the minus strand of CM059603.1, from coordinate 159,400,127 downwards.
AAACAAAAACAAATCCTTTCACCTGTTGCGTAAGATGACACCATGTAAATGTTTTAAAGTTTGCATTCATTTTCTTAAAAACTATTTTTGAAATATGCAAAGCAGTTGTTGATCTATAGTGTGTGCGTATATGTGCCTTCCAGTTGCTTGTTGACTTATGATGACCCCATGAATTCCGTAAAGTTTTCTTAGGCAGTGAATATTCAGATATGGTTTTGCCAGTTCCTTCTTCTGAAATACAGACTACAGCACCTGGCATTTGTTGGCTGTCTCCCATCCAAGTACTAGCTAGGGCTCACCCTCCTTAGCTTCCATGATCAGATGGCACTTGATGCATTTAAGGTATTTATGCACTTCTTTGAGATACAATCGGCCTTCCATACCTGCAGATTCTGTAACCATGGATTTAACCAAGCACGGCTGGAAAATACCCCCCCCCCCAAAAAATCGAAAAAGAAAAGTTTGATTTTGCCATTTTATATAAAGGATGCCATTTTGCTACACCATAGTATATGATGAGACTTGAGCATCCACAAATTTTGGTATCTATGAGGAGTCCTGGAACAAAACTCTAGCAGATAGCAAGGGCCTATTGTATAGTACAAAGTTCAAATCTCGAAAGACAAAAAGGCTACAGTTCCAAAACTGCAAACTAAATATTTGTCAGGTTCTATAGTGTCTAGAGCAGAACTTTCCAAGCTTTTCATTTTGGTGACACACTTTTTAGGCATGCATCATTTCACAACACAGTAATTCAGTTTCACTGGCAAACCAGAGGTTAAACTAACCCTTTAAAAGAGATACAGACACATACATAAATTGTAATAACAAAGTGTATGGGGACACAACATAGCTTGTGAAAACCTTTCATATATTTTTTAGAAATATATGATTTATAAATAATAATATACATTTCCAAGATTGTAGGCAACACACCTCAGGTGACACACTAATGTGTTGCGGTACACCATTTGGAAAGCCCTGGTCTAGAGAGCAGTACAGGATGGTTCTGGGCAGTATGGCTACATATCACTGTTCCTGTCAAACCAGCAGGTCTCAGTTGCTTGAGAATGCAAGAGAAAAAAAAATCTACCATTGAGTTCAGTCTTGCTGATGGTATTCCTACAAGCAACTGGTTAGTCACAATATGAACAGAATAGTGAACCAGATTGGCCTTTGGTCTGATCAAGCGTGGCTCTTCTTACATTAGATTTTAATATAAAACTTAACTGCTACACAGGGAGTGAGACCATTGGTCAGTCTTACTCAGACAGTACTATCTACAGTCATAGGTGGCAGCTCTCCAGAATTTAGGCATGAATCATTCCCAAACCATGGGATGTTTGAGATTGACTGTGGCATCTTTTTCACATGGCTGCTATTGAATCATATGGTTTTTCCCAAAGAAATAATTTTAAAAAGACTTAAAACCCATTTGCACATTCTCCTAGGCATGCATAGAGCTAAAACTGGGGATAGAAATGTGGATATAAATTGTCCATGGGAGTGAGGGTGTAATGTGAATCTTTGCAGGTTACAGGAGGCTCTGCAACCATGATCAGGTGAGTAGGAACTCTGCTAACATTGGACTTAGCTAGAATTGCAAAAAGGTTGCAAAATTCCCTTTTCAGGCCTTCATATTCCACACAGAAAGGTCTCCTGAATGCTTGGGACATGGAAGGTTGAGCTTAAATATCTGTTGACATCCTTGACTCTAGTTTTATCTCTATACTTTCAGCTAGTGGTATCCCTCCACTGGCACAAAGCAGGTATCACTTACAGAAATCCCACTGCTACCATTGGAGAAGAGTCAAGTCCAGTGCTTTGATACCATTTGCACAAATGCTTGAAGAAGCCACTACACAAGTGCTTCTACAGCTCCCGGAAGTTTCATTATTTAGTTATTGCTTGAGCTAATTGTTCTACAAGTACTTACATCACTGCTAAGGAAGTGTTCAAGTAATTATTTGGATTTACAGAATATTTCCTCAGACTTAACTCTTTCACAAGTGGATCTACAACATAAGGAATCTCCGTCAACTTCCTTGTGAACAGAAGAAATTAAGATAGTTATTGAATCTATATGAAATGGAATCCCCTAGGGCCAGATGGGAACTCTTAGAGCCTACTGAGAGCTATAAAACACATTTAGACCTATTGGTTCCCAGACTTTTCTGTTTGTAATAAATGATGATGATGATGATGATGATTAATGATGATTTGGATCAGGATCATTTCCAACCTCTTTTTGCAAAGCTTTCATCTCTGTTCTTCCTAAACAGGTAAGGATCATAGGATCATACTAGGTGTGCAAACATCTCTTTATTACAAGCTGATGTTAAAATACTAGTAACAGTTTTGGCAAACAGATTACAAAATGTAAGAACTCATTAATCCATCTATCCCATCATAGAGAGGGAGTTGTTAAGATTAGATAGTTAAGACCCAGTTGCCATTATTTCACTTGTTGCTGAAAAAGTGTTTGACAAAATTAACTTAAATCTTAAAGGTATTGGGTGGCCAACAGAATTTTTGAAATGGATTTAGATTTGTTTTACCCTTTACCTAGGCCAAAAGTGATTACTAATAAGATACTTTCCAACCTTTTCACCTACAGAGGGGGACATGACAGGGATGTCCCTTTTCTTTCTTGATATTTCTTTTATATATAGATCCTTTCCTATGTGCAATTACAGAAAATCTGGCAGTCTCTGGATTCATACATGGAATGCATAAGTCTGTGTTATATGCTGATGATCTTTATTGTTTATTTTTAGACTAGATCTTCTTTATCAGAAGAAGCCCTTCCCTAAACTGCAAACCCCAGAATTCCATAGAATGTTGAAAGTGGAATAATAGCACTATAACAGTCTAGCGTGGAAATGGCCATAGATTGTTGCATAGAAATCAAGTAATGGAAAACTATTCTCACTTCAATATCTAAAGAAGTCTTTAGAGTTAAAACATCATTAAGCAAAATACCTGATATTTGGGGCCTACAGGACATCATTATGACCATTATGAAGATAGTCCAAAAGCTTCTGTTAGGGCAGAACATGGTGGCCAGGGGAGTGAGTAGAACTGAAAGCATTATGAACATTTCACACCAGTATGGTATCATCACACCCCAAATCCCTATTCATTTCTGGCATTCTCTTGATTCAGAGGATTGATAAATTGTAACTTTAAATGCCATTCATGACTTGCACTACCAAAATCTGCAGAAGAACAGATTCTCATATAGGAAGGACCCACATTTTGATGCCCTGTTATCTGACAACTTGCTACTTTGACACTTCCAAGTTAAGGACAAGTTCCATTAATTTCCATAAATTTGACAGAGATTCCAGTCTTTCATCAGTTCTTCTTGCCTGCAGAAGCTTTCTTGGAACTGCTCACATAATCACACAGCTTGCAAAGTATGCCTGGGGGTGGGAAAAAGGTGCTAAGCTGGCTGAGGGACTTTTCAAGCAGTGGTTGGCTGGCCCCAAATGAACCTCTGTAAGTCCTACATGCTCTCTACAGTATGGTGCATGGGTTCCGCTTTTCAACCAATTCCATTTTCTGACAGTGCTGCAGTCCCTAACATGTGAGATAAGTGGGGGAAGCCTCTACATAGTCTTGCCTAAGCTCAGATATCACATTCAGAGGGCCTTACTCTGAGATCCTTCACATGCTGAAGAAAGTTGATTGGCTAATTGTGAGCAGGTTGTTTGAGTAAGAGGTGCCCGTTTATGGAATACTTTCTGGCATCCCCTTTTTTATCCTTTTCTACCAACCAAAGGACTTTTATTCTCACTGGTCTTTGTGATAGATGATGGCTCTGAGGTCGATGAGCAACTGATTGTGCCAGAAACAGAGCCAGTGATTGACCAAACCAACTTGCAAACATTCCCATCAGTTGAAAGACAAGCGGACACGGAGTTGCCCCAGCCAGCTCCAGAGGGAGTCACAGCCACCAGTCACAGAGGAGGCTGAAAGGGACAGCTCAGAGGGAAGCGGCTTTGGCTAGATTAAGGAAACAGAACAATGATGAGTAACACCTGTTTTCAGTGGCTATTTAAGTCTGTCGGTGTGGCTTGCTGTTTGCTTGTAGCCAATTACTATGCAAGCCTCTTGACTCTTGTGCTCTGGCTCCCTCAACCCCTCTGGACAGACTTTTGGCTTCCTGGACCTTTTGGATTAGACCTTGGCTCGGCTCAGCTCAGCATTTCCATGAGTTGTTTGTGGTGGACACTCCCCTCTGCCTCCTCTTCCTTCTAAGGTAAGTACCTCCGCCTCCCCTTCTTTGCTGGCAGAGAGGCACAGGCAGGGAGTTGGACTCTGACAGTCTTTCCATTCTCTGTACTTTTCTACTACTGTGTTATGTTTCATGTTTGTTATATTTCGACATTTTCTTCTTGCTGTGATATCTGCAAAGTTAGCCTCTTCAACTTCTAATTGATTGCTGTTTTTATTTGTTTTACTTGCAACTTCTAATTGGATGCAAATGGATTTTATTTGTTTTTATTGTATGTTGCCCTGAGAGCTATTTGCTATTGGCAAATTTAAAGCAATTAAACATAAATAAATATTATAAACCCCACTAGTGGAACAACACCGTAATTTGTACTTTCTCTACCCGCAGTATATTAAATACCAACTTGCATGAGGCCATGTTTGCCAGTGATAATTGAAATCCTTTCATTTGCAAATCCTTCACACAAAGAAGCTAAATCAAATCCCCACTAACCAACCAATTCACTTGGTCACATCTTGGTCACAGAGCAGTAAAAGAAGACCATTGTATATGTGAGGCCCTCTGGTGGCTCATTTGCACCAAAATAAAATAAAAATATTGACCTGCTTCTTCTTTAATTAAACATAAAGGCCGCAGAAAACATAATGCATTTTAAAAAGGCTGTTCTTCACTGAAAATGTAACACCATATTAAAAACTTAAATGGCTTTTGGTGCAACGTAGGGGGAAAATGCTGGGCAGCTTCTAGGTTCCATTGTACTCTCACAAGCATCATCTGGAATAAAATATCAACCAAGTACCAGGGGAGGAGATAAACTTCCAAACATATAGTCAGAAAAAGTGCTAATATAACAATAAAATAATATTGTGAGAAACATAAGGGACACAGAGTAACAGAAGGCTACACACACAACAATGAAGATAAATATCAATTCTATAGTTAGCAGTTAGCAGTTACTAATTACTTCCTAAGTGGTTTACAATGTGTTTAGCTAATTGCCCCCAACAAGCTGGGTACTCATTTTACTGACCTGTGAAAGGATGGAAGTCTGAGTCAACCCGGAGCCTTGCAGGACTGAACTCACAATGTTTTGGCTGCAGTACCAGCATTTAACCACTAAGCCACAAAATTGTTCTCCCTCCCTCCCTCTCTCTCTCTCTATATATATACACATATATGAAAAAATGAAACAAAGGCAGCATCGGTGTCTCTAAAAAGTTCAAAACTAAATGTGGAATTCCATAATAAACTAAAATAATTGCATTCCTTACGCTTCTTTAGTAAACCAGTTTTTCAGTTGAATCAATTCAATTAATCCCCATATAAAATTCACCTGTCACTTTAACATGAATGAAGTTGCTTCCCTTGCTATCCTGGTCTGTATTCATAAATCCTGGGTTTTTGTTTGTAACTACCATTAACCTACTGACAGAAATTCCATTCCACATTATTTTAGTTGTCACCCTTATAATTTAGAAAAAAAATTGACCTACTCTCAATATTTGTATCTTAAAAGAAGGTTACAAAGTTAATGCTGATCATTTCTCAAAAGAACTAGAAGATAGAGGCTTTCCTAAACATATTATTTATACGTCCAGAAATAGAACTGCTAAAGTAAATAGATCAGCCTTACTACAACCTGTACAGAAACAGTCCCATGACATAATCATTAGGTCTCTTTCCTCTAATTGTGTTTCTCATAAGATAAAAGATACTATTTTAAAACATTGGTATTTGATTCAAAACATTCCTAGTTGTGACAGAGCTCCCCCGCATTACTAGTCTACATAAGATTTCAGACTCTTAGGATATATTAGTACAAACTCATTTTCTTCATTTCATCCATACACCTTCAGTTACAATGCGCCATTACTAGTGTGGACATTGTTCATGTTGTCAGCAATGTCTACATACTAAGGAGTTTACTCACCCTATTATTAAATACAGGTATCAGTTGAAGTCCTTTACTAACTGTAACTTAGACTCCATGGTAATATATCCTCCTGTGCCCATGCTTAAAAATTTATGTTGGAGAAACAGATTTGATTACTTAGATCAAGAATTAGTGAACATAAACACAAAATCAGAAATCATAATTTAGATATCATAGTCACTGAACATTCCACAACATGTAAACGTTCTTCTGAGTCCTTGAGGTTCTCTGGCATTGAGTGAGTTCAGCTTCACCCCTTTGAAAGTATTTCCTTACAGAATAGTATCCTTCAAAGAACAACCTTTCATGTATGTGTGTGTGTGTGTGTGTGTATAAACTCACACACACACACACACACACACACGAAAGGTCTTTCTTTAAATCCACTGCACCTAATGGCTTAAATGACTATTTAGATTCATCAGTTTATTTATAGACTTTTTTTTTTGCTTGTTCTTACCTCATGCGCCATGTGCACATAACTCCACTATTTTACTTTGTAGAAAGTCATTCTTAGTAGAGATGGAAAGAATTTTTGAAAATATTCCAGAAATGGTCATAAAGCATATTTTTGAGTGTTCAGAAACCTACATGAGAAGAATCCTAGACTGACAAGAATCTTCACAGTTCAGGATTTATTCTGCATAAAATATGCAAGTGGTTCTTTTGCACAGGAAACAAAATTTTCTGTGCAGGAAACAGCATTTCCTGGACAGGAAATAATATTTCAATGCTGAAATATTATTCATGCAGAAAAGGCTATTTACTGTGCAAAACAAACATGAGTGGCCTTTGCACAGAATAAGTCCTGAATTTTGAGTAGCTTTTGAAAGCGCATTGTTTACAAAGACTTTTTTCTGACAGGAAGAAAATTGCTGAAATTATAATTTTAAGACTATGCAGATGACACTATATTTCTAGCAGAAAACAGAAGAGACTTGGAACAATTACTGAAGAAAGTCAAGGCAGAAAGTAGAAAGGCAGGTTTATAATTGAACATTAAGAAAGCAAAGATATCATGGTAGGAGGTCCCTCTTGCTACCTCTTGATGTGCACTGCAGTGTGTGGGATGTGTGCTAAATAAATGGGAATGTTGATGCATACACGTCACAAAGGGGACAGGGTTAGTACCCAAAATTGCTTAGCTTAGCTTTAGGGGTTTCTGGTTGGCTGTGCCCAGGCACAGAATATAACATACATGTGAATTCACAAATGACCATGAAAAGAACCCCAATTATAGGTGAGCTTTCTTTTCTTCCTATAGCTTAAAATAGAGTTGCTTCCTGAAAAATAGTTAAAACTGCTCTCTATCCATCATCTTATCTAATTCATTTTTTCCACATTGCAAACAATAAATTCCAAGACTAGTAGGATATTTCCTCAATTCCAACACAAAATCCACACAGTCAAAGCCAGATACTGAATGCACAGTTTAAAAAAAAGAAAAGGAAAGGAAATTGTGGCTATGCTATTTCCTCAGTTCTCAGTATAAGCTAACAATATGATTGAATCAGGTTATCATAATAAACACTTAAGTCTCTTATTAAACAATGATGGGGGGTGCTAATTGGGTAGGCTGTATCATCAACTCTCAGAATTAGAAACGGGTGGTGTCATTACTATTATAAAATGTGCTTTTTATTTGCAATACCATTCAACTGGTTAATGGCTGTCCATCTAAGTAAAGCGGTATAAAAATGATACACTGGTCGTATACTAGGGAGAAGACACATCAGTTCCCTATTTCACTTTGCCTCCTGGTGTATAACCTGGACATACAATTTATTAAAGTAAAATTAAATATTTTTTTTAAAAAAAGAAAACAAAGATAATGACCTCAGATGATTTACATAACCTTAAAGGAGATGATGAAGACATTAAACCAGTTCAAGATTTTCCATACCTTGGCTCAGTCAGTAATCAGAATGGAGACTGCAGTCAAAGAATGAGGAAAAAACTAGGACTTGGAAGGGCAGCTATGAAGGAACTACAAAGATATATCATTGAAAGATATATTATTGAATCATTGAATCCTAAAGTTAGGATTGTCTATGCCATCATATTTCCAGTTTCTATATCTGATTTTGAAAGCTAGATAGCAAAGAAAGCTGATAGGAAGAAAATCAACTCATTCAAAATGTGGTGCTGGAGAAGAATTCTATGGATGCTGTGGACTGCTAAAAAGACAAGTGAACGGGTCCTAGAGCAAATCAAGCCTGAACTCTCCCTAGAAGCCAAGATGACTAAACTGAGGCTGTTGTATATTGACCATATCATGAAAAGTGACAGGATACTTGAAAAGACAATAATGCTTGGTAAAGTAGAAGGCAGTAGGAAAAGAGGAAGACTGCATTACAGATGGATAGACTCAGCCAAAGAAGACACATGCCTGAATCTACAAAACCTGAGCAGGGCAGTTGACAATTGGGTGACCCGGAGGTTTCTCAACAATAGGGTTGCCATAAGTTGAAATCCACTTGATGGCAGCTAACAGCAATAACTTTGAGGAGAAACTTAGTAAAGAATTACATCCCTAGTTTTCACACTGTTCATTGTGGATTTTGTTTCCAACTTTTTTATCTGAAGCTCATTAACTCTGTCCTTTATATAAGTGGTCACTGTCTATACTTGTATATTCAATCCTGCAAGTATTGATATTTGTGGCTTCATTTGTGAAGTGGTTAAGTTTGTATAATTTTTGTTTTGTATTTAATATTTGTCTTCTTAATATTATGCTAATATGACTAATTTCTATATTAGTTAGTACCCTTGGAGTCTGGCATATTCTATCTTGTCACTATTGGGACTATGTGGAAGACTGCATTCTCATCAAATTACTGATGAAACATTGAAACAGTTTGAAATTTCCAGGAATAGTCTATTGCAGCTCTTCATTCCAATTCTTCATTGCTACACAGTTTTTGGACTATATTTTTTGTCCTACACCCAGGTTTGAATGGACTTGGATATTTGTATGACTCCGTCTTTCATTATAGAATTCCATGTTTGGTTTTGAACTGTTTGTCAACATTGATGCTATTCTTGTTTCATATTTTCATATATGGATATACTGTCTGAGTTTAAAATAATACTAAATACCAGTCTCTCCTGACAGGACTATCCAGATAATTTTTAAATTATGAGTTTTAAAGTGTGTGTGAATCATAGAATCATAGAAATGTAGCGTTGGAAGAGACCATACGGGCCATCCAGTCCAACCCCCTACCATGCAGGAATACCCTCAAAGCACTCCCGACAGATGGCCATCCAGCCTCTGCTTAAAAACCTCCAAAGAAGGAGACTCCACTACACTCCCAGGCAGCATATTCCACTGCCGGACAGCCCTGACTGTCAGGAAGTTCTTCCTGAGGTTCAGGTGGAATCTCCTTTCCTGCAGCTTGAATCCATTGCTCCTTATCCGTTTCTCTGGAGCGGCAGAAAACAAGCCCTCTCCCTCCTCTACATGGCATCCCTTCAAATATTTAAACATGGCTATCATGTCACCTCTTAACCTTCTCTTCTGCAGACTGAACATACCCAGCTCTCTAAGTCTATCCTCATAGGGCTTGGCTTCCAGGCCCTTCACCATTTTGGTCGCCCTCCTCTGGACCTGCTCCAGCTTGACCATGTCCTTCTTGAATTGGGGTGCCCAGAACTGGACACAGGATTCAAGATGAGGTCTAACCAAAGCAGAGTCGAGTGGTACCAGTACCTCTCTCGATCTAGACACCATACTCCTATTGATGCAGCCGAGAATTGCATTGGCTTTCTTGGCTGCCGCATCACACTGCTGACTCATGTTCCGCTTGTGGTCTATTAAGACTCCTAGATCCCTTTCACACGTACTGCCATCCAGCCACGTGTCCCCCATCCTATATTTCTGCATTCCATTTTTTCTACCTAAGTGTAGGACCTTACACTTCTCTCTGTTGAATTTCATTTTGTTAGCTTTGGCCCAGTTCTCCAATCTGTCCAGGTCATTTTGAATTTTGATCCTGTCCTCTGGCGTATTAGCAACCCCTCCCAATTTGGTGTCATCTGCAAATTTGATCAGCATGCCCTCTATTCCTTCATCCAAGTCATTGATGAAAATATTGAACAGCACTGGGCCCAGGACAGAACCCTGTGGCACCCCGCTAGTCACTTTTCTCCAGGATGAAAAGCAGCCATTGGTGAGCACCCTTTGGGAACGGTCAGTCAACCAGTTACAGATCCACCTGACAGTAGCTCTATCCAGACCACATTTTACTAGCTTCTTTGCAAGAATGTCATGGGGAACTTTGTCAAAGGCCTTACTGAAATCGAGATATGCTACATCCACAGCATTCCCTTCATCTATCAAGCTAGTAACTCTATCATAAAAAGAGATGAGATTAGTCTGGCATGACTTATTTTTGAGAAATCCATGTTGACTTCTCGTGATTACGGCATTGCTTTCTAAGTGATTAGAAACTGACTGCTTAATGATCTGCTCCAGGATCTTTCCGGGTACTGATGTCAGGCTGACTGGGCGATAATTCTTTGGGTCCTCTTTTTTTCCCTTCTTGAAGATGGGGACAACATTTGCCCTCTTCCAGTCTGCTGGAACTTCTCCTGTCCTCCAAGATTTCTCAAAGATTATAGCAAGCGGTTCCCAAATGACCTCTGCCAGTTCTTTTAATATCCTAGGATGCAATTCATCTGGCCCTGGAGACTTGAATTCATCCACTGTGGCCAGGTATTCTTGTACCACCTCTCTACCTATTATCTGCCGCATTTCCCCTGCTTCCTCATCTGCTCCCCAACCGCCAGGTTGAGTACTTGTATCCTTCTGGGAAAAAATTGAGGCAAAGAAGGTGTTAAGTAGTTCTGCCTCTTCCCTTCCCCCTATTAGTAATTCGCCATCTTCTCTGCGCAGCGACCCTATCGCCTCTTTCTTTTTCCTTTTGCTGTGGACATATTTAAAAAAGCCCTTTTTATTGTTTTTAATGTCTCTGGCCAGCCTAAGTTCATTCTGTGCTTTAGCCTTTCTGACCTTCTCCCTACATCTCCTGGCTACTTGCTTAAATTCTTCTTTGGTGGTTTCCCCCCTCTTCCATTTCCTGTACACGTTTCTCTTAACGCTTAGCTCAGCTGAGAGTTCTTTAGTCAACCATTCTGGTTTCTTCAGATGCCTTCCATTTTTCCTCCTTATTGGCACAGTTTTAGACTGTGCCTTCAGTATCTCCCTTTTAAGGAACTCCCATGCCTCCTGAACTCCTTTCTCTTTCACCATTCTTGACCACGGAATTTCAGCCAGCAGCTCCTTAAGTTTACAGAAGTCTGCTTTTTTAAAATCTAAGACGAGTGTCTGGCTACACTTATCTTCTCCTTCCCACTGAATGCCAAATTCCAATAGGGCATGGTCACTTCCCCCTAAAGATCCAACCACTTTTACCTCATTAACAAGGTCATCCCTGTTGGTCAGGATCAGATCTAGAATATTTGATCCCCTTGTGGCCTCTTCCACCTTCTGGACCATGAAATTGTCTGCAAGACAAGCAAGAAACTTGCTGGACCTTGCTGTCTTGGCAGAGTTTGACTGCCAACATATATCTGGGTAATTGAAATCTCCTATTATTACTGTATCTCTCCTTTTTGAATGTGCGGTCATTTGGTTGAGGAAGGCGTCATCAAGGTCCTCAGTCTGGGTTGGAGGTCTGTAGTAAACCCCCACCAGAATATCCCTATTGTTTCTCGCTCCCTTAATTCTTACCCAGATGCTCTCGACCTGGCTTTCTGGGTTTAAGTCATGGATCTCTTCACAGGTGAAAACATCCTTGACGTACAAGGCTACTCCTCCTCCTTTCTTGTTTGGTCTATTTCTATAAAATAGGCTATACCCCTCTATTCCTACATTCCAATCCTGAGACTCATCCCACCAGGTCTCAGTGATGCCTATCAAATCATATTTATTTTGTTGTACTAGGAGTTCAAGTTCATCTTGCTTGTTTCCCACACTCTGCGCGTTAGTGTAGAGACACTTAAATCCCCAGGCCCTTCCTGCAAGTCCTGTACTATAGTTTCTACTCCTCCCACCATTGGACGCTTGTACTACTTGGTCAGTATCATTTGGGCCTTTTCCCCCTGCACTCGCCAAGTCATTGCCCTGAATAATATTGTCTCCCTCCCCAGCAGAACTTAGTTTAAAGACCTCTTAATCCTCCGTGCAAGACTGTTTGCAAAAACATTCCTGCCAAGTTTCGTGAGGTGCAGCCCATCCCTTGCCAGAAGCGCACGTTCATGGAAATTCAGGCCGTGTTCCAAAAACCCAAACTGTTGCTGGCGGCACCAGTTGTTGACCTCTGCTATTGCCCTTTCCCTTTGTGCGCCATATCCTTGAACAGTGAGGAGAGATGAAATGACCACCTGCGCACCAAGGTCCTTAAGCTTTGTCCCCATAAGCTCGTAGTCCTTTGCGATGTGGTAAAAGCTGCGCCTCGCAGTGTCATTGGTTGCGACATGAACCACAATAAGGGGCTTATGGTCAGTGGGCTTGACCAGCCTGGTTAGCCTCTCCGTTATGTGGTTGATCTTGGCCCCAGGAAAAGAGCAGACTTCTCGACTGAACTTGTCAGGTTTGCAAATTGCCGGTTCAGTTCCTCTGAGCAAGGAGTCCCCAACAACCAGAACTCGCCTCTTCTGAGGCTTGTCCGGGGCTCCTCGATGAGCAGGTTCTTCTAGGACTGCCTGGGCACTTTGTTGAGGCTGGGAGTGTTGATCTAGTTCCTGTTGCTGAAGTTGGATTCCTTCTTGTTGACATTCTGTTCCCTCCTCCTGGTGCTCCTCATCGTTCATAAGGCCAAGAACTTTGAAGCGATTGTGTAGGTTGAGAGTCTCTGTTTCCTTCCTGGTCCTCCTACTCCTCTGTGTGACATTCCTCCAAGCATCCGTTTCTTGGCCCAGTGTGCTGACTTCCTGATCTGGCAGCTCCCCCGCGCATTCGGTCTTCAGGAAGGTCTTCTCTGCCCTATCCAAAAACTCCTCACCTTCCCTAATAAGATGAAGATTAGAAACTCATGCCTCCAGCTAGTGAAACTTCTCCTCCAAGAAGGTCACCAGCTTGCACTTGCTGCAGGTGTACCCGACAACATCTTGTGGCAAGAAAAGGAACATCCCACAAGTGCTACAGGTGACCATGGCAGCTCCCTCACCTTCCATCCAACAGAGAGTAGTACAGGGAGTAGGTCTAGAAAGAATAACAGGGCTTTCTTTCTAAAATTCAACTGAATCAAGTATGTCTCCTCTGCTGATCGCCAAGGGATGAATTGGAAGGGTTGAAGAAGAGGGCTTCAACTGTGTGCGCCTTTGGCGCGTGCCGTTGGGAGCTCCTAATAAGACTCCTCCCCCCTAGCTGGCTCCTCCCCCTCATTAGTCAGACCGTGTGCTCAGGGAGAGCACACGGCCAGCACAAGGAGACCTAACAAAAACAAGCAAACAAACAGACAAACAAGCAAGCACAGCCCCACAAGCCTGTAAACAACACCTGGTCAAGGATGTCTTCACAGATCCAGCTCACCCTCTGCTCTCTCCTCTGTATGATTGTTGTTGTTGTTTTTAATATGGATTGGTTTTCTACGCCCTTGTTTTCTATGCTCCTTTAACTGATGTTATCTGTCCAATCTGTGTTACATATTGTCATACTGAGTTTACTTCCAGCCCCCCCCCCCCAAGCCTCACTTCTACCCTTGAAAAGGAGCAGGAAATTCCCCAGCGTTCACTAATTTCGCATGCTGCCACCACCCACTGAATTCTGAATATACTTGTAACTGAACAGGACAGTGGGACCCTGTCAGTGAATTGCCAGTCTCTGTGCTTAAGGACCTTTCCTTTCCCTCCTCCTTCTGAGTGAGAGAAGTTCTATCTAAGCGTGTGCCGAAGAATGGCGTGGGAATGGAGAGGAAACAGAGGTTTTACAGAAAAGCATTTATTGTAAGGCATGCAAGTAAACAAGACAATAATACACATGAGAGGCTCCCCCCTCTCAGGTATGCTTAAGTTACAAGTAGTTATAACAACAGATACATTCTTAAGATCAGCCAACCTCCAAAATAATAAAAAGCCCTAACGCGACTAACTACCTTATTCTAGCTACTCACATTTGGGTTCACAGGCTTAGATGGTCTAGGAGAGGAATGAGACCAGGAGGCGAGGCCTAGGCCTGCAGCCTACGACTGGCACAGATCCCATCTCCAGGAGGTTCCTTTGTTGTCTCTTTGCCACATGGCCTCTCAAGGATTTTTATAACTTCTCCTTCGAAGCATCTCGAAGCATCTCGAAGATGCTCACCTCTCTTCCCTTGATTGGGCCATTCTCCCCCTGTGACCTGTGAGGCTGACCCACAGTAAAAATGTAACCTAATCCCAACACCTCATTAACCCTTGGTTTACCTGAAGAGGGAAGCATCCCCCTTCAGCCAAGTCTAGATAATGGGAAGCCCCATTATCACACATATTAATATGTTGTTCCCTGCCTAGATCCATAGGGAGAAGCAGGAAATAAATAAATAAACAAACAAACAAACAAATAAATCACATTTATATTGTTCTGTTTTGTATTGTATTGATGCTTATCCATATTGTATTACCTCCAAGGTAGGAATAGTAACACTTTTTTGACTATCATTTCCAAAGATATTTTTTCTCCCTCTGGCTCTTTGTTGGTGTTTTGTTTGCTTAGAGACCCCTCCCTTGATTCTCAGGAATGAGACAGAACCTGACGAAGAACACTTAAGTATACTCTTGACAAACATAGGTCAAAGCTCTCTCACCCTGACCTACCTCATAGGGCTGTTATGAGGATAAAAGAAGGAGGAGAGAGAACTACCTTGAGAAAAAAGGCATGATGAAAGTACATTATAAAATACGTACCATGGGCCCTCAGTATCCACTGCACTTTGGTAATAGCACCCCCTGTGGATATCAAATTCATGGATGCTCAAGTCCCAATCTGTCTCCTTTATACATGTACAAAATAAGCATTGGATAAGCAGCAGGAATCTACTAACAGAGGCCTGAGCATGAAGCTGCACTACTTTTAAAATATTTATTCTGTTACACCGTACAGCAAGATAGAAGTTAGCACCATATTTAGAGACAAATTGATACCACATTCTGACTTCTTTGAAACTTTCAATTGGTCTTTGGGAATAATAAAGCCTGTGAGAAGAGTGTACTCATTCTCTTGATTTGTTGTCTTGTGCACAGAATCAAGCTGTCACATACATTATGTAATACAATAAGTGTTTATGGACAAAGAAGGTCAATGAAAACCATTCGCTTCCTATGAAAATTAAGAAAATGAGGTTTAATTCATTTCCACCTCCAGGAAATTTTCCTTGGGGGGAGAAAAAGCAAGTTCTGATTAAAAAAAATGAATTAAAATTTAGATGTATGTAAGGCAAGTTAAATAACTGAGGTAAAGTGCAATCCTATACATGTATTATCAAACACCCCCATTAATTTCCAGGTAGGTATAGATACAGTCTGTAGCTCTTTCCCATGAAACAGGTCTGATGCTATCTTATATATGGTACAGTTCAACACCCGTTTTACTGTGCAAATAATGTTGAACAAAAAAGAGCTTAATATGTTTAATAATTAATTTTCCAATGATGAGGAACACCAAATACCAAGACAACAAGGACTAGTCCTACAGAAATACCCAATTTCACAAGTTAAGGCCAAGACAGAATTGCTGAGACGTCTATGTTACTGATTGTAAGAAGCAGTTTCTTGTATGCTGTCCAGTGACATTAACTTGGCTCCTTGTCCCAATGGAAGTGGCTAGCAAACCAGGCAAACTCTGTAAGTAGTTTCTTTAGTGGTATGTCCAACCTAGGACTTGCCTTGCAAATAAACCAGAGATTAGAAGCTTCAGACTGAAATTTCTATTTCTAGAAGAAATTCCAAATTTCTAGAGGAATAAATGGTAACATGTAGAGAGAGCCAGAAAGAACTGTCATGCTACTTGTTACCAATAAACTTTGTTACCAGCATGGCATTAAATAACAGTAACCCAGAATTCATAGTTATTCTGGCTTATGGTAGTATGTGAAATGGACAACAAATAAAATGATGAAAGTGAACTGAGAAATTAAAGAAAATCAAAAATCTGGTAAAGAGATCAGTCAGAGACTATGTGATTTTGACAGATTTTAAAGATTTATAAATCTTACTCCGTCTTCAAGGGTCCTAGGGCACCCATCATTTTAAAAAGACAAACACAGTCTTAAAAATGCACATCTAATTATAAATTTAGAGCTTATTGAACTCCTTTAAATGTATTAGAGACTGGTCCTGTAGCTTTTGAACTCCAGTACCAGGAAAAAGTCCTTTGAGGTATAGTAATAATAAATGAGGATGCGCAATTAGTACAAAAACTCCAATTGTCTACAAACGGATTAAGGCTTAAGAATTTCCACAGCTGTCCCCAAGCAGGATCCTATGTACAGTTAAAAAAAAACCATATAAAAATTAACGTTGCCCCTATAATTCTGG
Source organism: Cyclura pinguis (assembly GCA_030412105.1). Lineage (NCBI taxonomy): Eukaryota > Metazoa > Chordata > Lepidosauria > Squamata > Iguanidae > Cyclura > Cyclura pinguis. The sequence continues at coordinate 159,383,437 of CM059603.1, read as the reverse complement.
CACTACGATTCAGGGTAAATTTAAATATGCAATTACCTTAAGTGGAACTTCAGTCCCTCCACCCATGTCTCTCCTTCCTCTATTTCCTCTATCTCACTAGAATTTTAGATAAGAGGCTCTGTTAGGAATCATGCAACTCTTCAAATTCTGTTTGACTGCCACTCTCAGCATCTTAGCCAACAGTGCCAATGGCAAGGAATGCTGGAGACCTATACAATCCCCACTCCTGCTATAAGGACTCACATAGCAGGGGGCTCAGAGACAAATAGGACAAATAAAGTGGCTTTAGCCAGAAAGAAAAAGCAAAAGTATTAGTAGTTTCTCTAACAACGTTGGTGCGATGTCTTCATCAGCTGTCCTGCAGACATAAGGACCTACCTCTTTCATTTCCCCAGGCAAGGCAGAAAAAGGGTAGAAATTCAGAAGCTGCCCTGCAACAGTAAAGTAACAAAACCATTTGAAACCCTGAGCCAATGTAATTGTATAATTAATCATAAATAAACAACCAGGCTTCTTTTATTCTTTTCAGACTTTAAACACATGGCTTATCTGGACCAGGATGTCCAGGGTTCTAATTTTTTCTAAATTTAGGTAATTCTTTGAAACAAGACCTTAACTCTGTAACAACTGGCGAAGACAAAAATTTTACTGAGCATATGCTCAGTCTCCCTTCTTCCTATAAATTGAAATAGATACGTATAAGGAATACAAATCAATATGTATACCAGCAAGTTTTTTTTTCAGTTCAGACGTGCCTGATCACTTTATTTTCATGGCCTTCCTGCAGTGTATCATGTATCTGTAGGACTTTACCATTCATTCAGAGCACGGAACTGAACTCCACTGATAATTTTCCTATGGAATTAATTTTGGAAATGATAATCTGTTCATCATTCCTCAAAAGACCTGTTATTTCAACCACATATCCACAAAGCTAATTGTGTTCTTATTTCCATATGGTTTGTTTACCTTCTCCTTGAATCTCTCATAACTCTCTGTTTGCAGTGCTAAATTTTACTTTTACTCATAAGCTTTAGTGCAGGAGTCAGCAGGCAGTCTGGTGCCCTCCAGCTGTTTTGGAATTCCCATAATCCCCAGTCAGTAAGATCAATGGCCAGTGATTGTGGGATTTGTAGTGCAAAACATCTGGAGGGCACTAGGTTGCTTAGACCAGCTGAAGTGTCTTTTCCAGACGGTCCTATTAATAATGTCATTGGGAAGGGAAAACAGCATTTCTTCTGTCTCCTCCTAGTCTTATAGATTTAAAAATTGTGTGGTCTGCTATTTTTAAAAGAAAAAATCTGTGTATAAAATATAAAAGCCCGACAGGAGAAAATAATATTACTAGTAACAAAAATCCATTATCAATTAGTTTTATTTGATCTAGAGCTCAGACCAAATACTTACCTGGACTCACGCGACGAAAGTCACTGCAGGGGAAGGTAAGCTTTTGATAGTCTCCATGGAGTGAGACCAGTGTTATGTTTGATTGGCGCTAAGTGCCAAATCAAGACATGTGATAGGGGCAAAGGAGACAGTGAAGCAGCCTCCTGCCCTCAATGCAGTGTGAGTAAATCTGGTCACTTTGTGGCCAGATAGGAATTTCTTCTCCGTTTTCTCAGGGTTGTTTTTTTTTTTTTTTTTTGCCTATTCCACACTGTATTTGATGGAATTGGGAAAATTGGCTCTGGGTGGTGTTGTTAAGTAGGTTGTCCTTTGGCAGATAATGGGGGATAATAAAACTTCAATGATCACCTATTGTCACCCATTTCATGTAGGATAGGGCTCTGGAACCACCTCTTTAAGGCCCTGCATCCCAGGGGGTTCAATAAAGGAGGTTACCCTTGAGGTTAACCTGGGAATAAAGCTCTCATTTTTAGAGCTGTGCAGCTTGGGCGGAGTCCCTGGGTTACCTTCCAATATGCTGGAATGAGGAGCAACCAAAGCAATTTGGATTGCCCCTGGGGCTGAGGTGTTACCGCCCATGGGTATGCTGAGCAGGTTGTCACGTTGTGACCCTGGCATCAGCTGAACCCATATCATGTTGCTCCCTCCCCTTGTATCTTTCAGGTTAACACAATTTAAATAAAACAGATCAAAATAAAGTGGCCCTTAGTTAACCCAACTTTGTGTCTGGTCTCTTTATTCCATGGTTGAGCATCAGTCACAATGTATCATCAAGCTAAAAACTTGTGTAGTGAAATCTTAAGCGATATTTTTTTTTACAGATTTGAAACAGACCTTCAGATCTGAATTTTAATTATGGAGTTGTAGTGTATGTGTAACTGTGGTGTGTTGTTTCTTTTGATCTGTTTTTTAATTCTGTATTTTTTAAAATCTTTTTTTAAAATGATGCTTTAAGTATGTCTTAAGTGTTTTAACTGTTTGAAGCGTGTTGTCATACTTGGAATATTTGATCTCTTTTAAACAATTGTAAATTGAGTGTTTTAGCTATGTCTTTTTTTGTTATTGTAAAACACCATGGATCCGAAGTGGGAGAATAGTAGGATACAAAACATACTAGATAAATAAATAGTCCAAGTATCACACAATAAAATGCCACAGAGAAGTAAAACAATGCGACTTTGCTTTGTGCTATAACTCATCTTTGGCCATGTAAAAGAGCAGTCATTTTTGAGACATTTACTACCTGGTGGTCATCAAAATCACTGTGAAAAAGGTCATGCTGACAAACGCAACACGAGTTGAGACTCTAGACCATGGAGTTTCATTATGATTGTGATGAGGAAGCAGGATTTTTGCTGCCTCCTTCCTCTCAATCCAATTAGTAGCTAAGATCTGAGTTTGCTATAAAAGTGTCTTGCAGCTGCCATATAGGTCCCTTGTTCCAATAAGGCATTTGCTGGTGCTGTTTGCTTTAAAGGGGAATTTTTACCCCCCCCCCCATCTGACATTGGACTCCTTCCCTGGGACAAAACTCCTGAGTTAAATTAGTACTGCTGAGAGTTGCTGTCCTTTAGACTAAAACCATTAAATGCCCAATTCAATCTACACTACAGCTATCCTGTTAGGCAAGTTAGCTTAGCTTCTGTTTCAGGTAAATTGGTGGAAAGTGTTATCAAGGATAAAATTTCAGCTCTGCTGAAATAGAATCAACTTGTCTTCTGTGAAGGTAAATCCTTTCTCACTAACATTTGGCTTTTGTTAGTCTCTTACCACAAAGACTTTCCATAAAGATAATTCCATTGAGAGAATTCTCCAGAAACATTCACCTTCATGTGCACCTTTGATAGCTTGACATCAATATGCTCCAGAAACTTCTCCTTCAAATACTCTTTTGCAAATGTTTATGCTAAATATTTCCAGCTGTTCTCTGAACAGTCAGACATTGTTTGACTATTTCATGTGTTTCACACACAATTAGGTTTTATTTCAGTGTTTCACGTCTGACTGCTGATATGAGGTAGTTTTTGATATTTGTCAGTATTGAGAGCCAATATACCTGAAAACTTCAGTAGCATTTCCAACCCACAGAACCACTGCACATTACAGTGGATTCTGGGGCATATTCAAAGGTGAAAGCAGGAAGAGGAGGAGGAGGAGGAGGAGGAAGAGGAGGAAAGACTCCAATCCAGAGAGAAAGGAGAGGAAAACTCAAGGTGCACAAAACAGTAAACGAGTAAGTCCAATGTTAGTCCTACTCGGAGAAGGCCGACTGAAACGAATGGGACATTTTAGTTAGCTGCATTCATTCATTGCTGCAGTTTGCAGGGATCTGCTCAATTTATTGAATTAGTCTGCTGGCCATTTCAAACAATTACGAATGATAAAACGTAACAATTATAAATACTAAAAACATATTATACTAAAATACTAAAAACTAAAAACAGAATAAAAACATTGCCATGTCTCCTATTAATATTGCATAGAGCCAAACTAAAGATATGCCAACCAGTAAGGTGGACACTTCCCCCAGTTTCCACTTTTTTTTTTTCTTAACGTGGCAGCCTTGGTTGCAAAGATGGCACCTTCTGGGACACAGAGTGATTAGAAAGAAAGTTTCTTTGTCACAGACATGTTTCTCATGTAAATCAAAAAAGGGACCCAGATATTGCTCCTTACTGCTTAAATATAAATGGCACTTGACTAGATAATGTATCAAGTCCTCTACATACAAGTCCACATATATATACCCTACCTGCCTGTAGAAAGCCCTGCAATCTTTCCTGGAAGACCATTGTGTCCATCATCTCAAACCGGAGACAAGTGAAAGCAATACGTCATCTCATGAAACAGATATTTCTTACCCTTGAATTGTGACATTGCTCTAGCTAGCCATTTTAAAGCCCTGGAGAAGGACAAAGCAGTGATATCAGACTGGGCTCTGATGTCACTAATTCTAAACTTAGCTAATTTTTTATGCTATTGTTGGACCCTCTTAAGACTTCCGGACTGAAGCAATGCTTAGGCAACATCCTTGTAAATTTATACAACCAGGATGATTCCATCATGTTAACCCACTGTTGTTCTTGTAGACATTTCTTTGGAAGGCTAATTTCATTTATCGATACAAGCTTGAACCAATAGTTATAAAGTTTTAGCTAAATTTGGTCTGAGACTGCCATAATTCCCACTTCAGCTCTGAGTGCATATGCTGGGCTAGATGGAAGCACTCCCAGAATATTATGCAAAAAAGTGGTTTTGAACCCTTTCTAATTTCTTCTAAACAGAAAAAGCACTCCGTATAGGACTAACATGGGATTTAACGCAAGGTGTTTCAAGGAAAATCTGCAAGGCAATGTGATACACACATGCACATACATACAATATCTAAACATCTACATCTACATCTATAGATATTGTAACTGTGCAAATATGCAGATATTCTTAAGGGTTGCAATATATGTGTAAGTATTTCGCAAAGACCCATGTAGTATTTCTTTGTAGCTGCATTATACAGAAAGACCAAAGTAAGCTGTACTTACCAGCTATTATGGATCTTTGTAAGGGAGCCCTGATAAGCATCCAAAGAACCCAGGTTTCCCCCATTTGAAGGCCACTGGTATATCATATTTGAGAACTACCATACCATAATGCTTGTGGTTTAACAGGATCAGCTGGGGTGCATCCATCCAGTTTGTTGAGGTAGCTAGAATTCTTGCAAGAAAGCTCCCTCCACCCGCAACTACAGCACTAGAGTGCTCCAGCAGAGAATTCTAAGTACATCACAAAACTACAAATGCTAGGATTCCACAGGAGGGACCCATGACAATTAATATGGTATCAAAATGTTACAGCTGTATGATGTGAATATACCCCTGGTTGTCACATAATGATGTTTTCATCTCAGAACTTATGATAGATACGTGGAATTGTGATTAGTAGTTAAGTATATATAAGATTTCTTATCTGAACCTGACAACACTGAAACCATTTGAAGCTGACAAGACTGAAACTGAGGTCATTTCCACACTACACTGTTATAGTGCTATTATTCCACTTTCAACATCCTGTGGAATTCTGGGATTTGCAGTTTAGGGGCATTTAGAATTCTAAGCCAGAGAGGTCTTTGGCCTCAGTAAACTACAAATCCCAGAATTCCACAGGATGTTGAAAGTGGAATAAGACCCTGAAAGATATTGTTGGATTCCAATTCCCATCAGACCCTAACTAGCCACTGTACATAGCAGTAGTAAGGAAACAGAGGAGTAGTTCATCAGCATCTGCAGGACCACAGGCTTCCCATCCCTGATTAACATGATTACTGAATGAAACATCCTAATTTAGAGGCATGTATATCCATGATTCTGAATTTAAAGTTTCTCGTTCAAAATTTGCATGGTGAGTATAGCCATACATCTTGTAATTCTATATATCTGTTTCAGTTCTGTTCTTCTGTGATTATTTTAAAAAACTTTTTTGCTGACATTTCCATCATTCTATGACCTTCCTTCAAAGACCTGAGCTGAATTCCTCGCTGTAGTTTGCTTCAGTAGGTTTGAGACTTAAAAAGGTCCAGATTTGTAAGGGTTGAAAAATGTATGATCCATTAAATTGTCAAAGGAAACCTGTTTTCATGTTCTTCAGACATCTGTCTTTTCTAATAAATGTACTGATTTAGAACCATTGTACTTCACTAACGTCACTGTATCATTTTAGGGAATCTTGTGTCATCTATACAAGACCATTAGATTTAGAATAAGAAGTACATCCACACCTTATGTCGAGACCACACTTTTATAAACATGGCCATTTACAAACAAGCCAGGACTGGAATGAGGAGGATGGAAGGAGAGGGTGAGAGTGGTTGCGAGCCAAGGATGAGATTTTAAGCCAGGACTGGAGTGAGTGGGGTGGAAGGAGTCTATGGGAGCATTTGTTCATTATTTGTTTGCCACAGCAGGTTGAGGCTTGTCTGTGTCAAAATGAAGCAAATATTATTGACTATTCAAAGAATTGTGTGTCTCTCCACTTTGAAGGGGGGCTCCAAAGGCTTGTGGGCTGCACTTTTGGGTCTTGGAGCCCATGGGCCACACTTCTGTCCTGTCCTGTACAAACTTTCAAATTAATAGCATATAATATGAGCCAGATTTATCAGACAGCAATTCTTCCTGATTGGTCTTATTCCTAATTGTTATTGCTGAACAACAGCCCAATTGTTAACTCTATACATGGATACATGGATCGGAAGAAGAAAACAGAAGGAAATATTCAATGTAAGTTATGGATGTAAATCCTAAACTATTTTTTCTTTGCATCTGAAGATGAATGATTATGGTAGTTTTCTCCCCACTGCCTGAGAAAATGAATATTCTTCTGCAGTATTCTCTCTATATAAAACCATCCCATGCTGTTACAGAAGAATTAATCTATACAGTCTATGTGGGGGGTTTTTTGGTCTTTTCTTTTCTTTTCTTTTCTTTTCTTTTCTTTTCTTTTCTTTTCTTTTCTTTTCTTTTCTTTTCTTTTCTTTCCTTTTCTTTCTTTCTTTCTTTCTTTCTTTCTTTCTTTCTTTCTTTCTTTCTTTCTTTCTTTCTTTCTTTTTTGATGAAATGAAACAGTTTTCCATGCAGGAAACAATATTTTATGCAAAGGAAACTCATTTTCTGAGCAAAATAAGGAGGGTTTTTGCACAAAAACCATGTGTTCTTCTCCATAAAATAATTCCTTTGCAACATTTTGGGATATTTGCATACTAGGAGAAAACTACACAATTCTCTCAGGTTTATTATTTTTTCCTGACTGTAGGGAGCCCAGTTTCCAACTGTAGAGAAATCCAGTTTTTCAACCTGTTACTACATAATTACAAATGTTCTTTTCATCCCTAATATATGTTACATTTGGCCTTTGGGATGAGTGGGCTTAAACTCAAAGTATATGTGCATAAATTCTGTTCCTATTTGCTGAACCAGGTAGGACATTTTGCCTACAACAAATGTGTGCAATATGCCTGTGTATTAGACAACACATTGGATTGAAGCCTGCAGCAGGAGAAATACACGTGACACATAGCTACATCTCTGTGGCTACATCTGCTGATGCTACCCATTCAGAATCTACCTTTCAAGTGATGCACCCTCCACAACACCGCCATTTCGTTGTTACTGGAGAACTGGAAGATCAGTAGAAAAGCATCCAGCTATTTTCCAAGAAGGTGGCAGCACTGCAACAGGCATCTACAGGAGACTCCAAGGGTCATCAGGAGGTCCCTGGGGATGACATCCTTGCAGCATGAGCAACTGCAAGAAAATACTGGACGCTATTCCCCTGATCCCTCCACTAACCAAAAACATGGAAATGACTCTGCTGTGAAGGCTGCACGTTCTGAAAGGTGGGTTTGAGAGAGGGTAGGTTTTTATGGTTGCTGAGTCAGTAAAGAATTACAACCTCCGCAATGACCAAAAGGGTGAGCTGTGATGGCATAAGTCCAATTCACCCAGTTGTGTTTATTTTATTTTATTTATTTATTTTATTTATTTATATCCCACCTTTCTCCCAGCATAGGATCCACGGCAGTGTCCAATTTACTAACAGGATTCCAGCCATTCTAGCAGAGGTCTTCCTCATCAGTTTAAATGCTCTGTGATTATAGTTTCCAAGACAATTTGGAAATCTCTACGCTTTGATGGAAATATATATTTGTACTACCAAGCTATGGCCAGGAATCTAGGTATTTGTCTTCTATAGGACATGTTGCCTCAGGATAATACTTTTTTTAAAAACTATTAGTCAAAATGCAATATACCATGCTACAGTGAAGCCCTGAAATTAACTATTATTCTCACAGTGGCTTGTGGAGGGTGGATGGAGGTGGATAGACTTTCCTGAACATAAAATATTGTTGTGAGCTATGTTTATTGTAATGCAAAATATTTTGGAATATTTTGGTCTTGTATAGGCAGCAAGGAACTATTTGCATTTCCAAACACCTGCATTTGGTGAAAATAAAAACTACTAGACCTGGTTTGTTGACTTTGAGAACAAATGTTTCTCCTTGGTCCCTGGACAAGAAGGCCATCATGAATGCTTCAATGCTTCAAAATGCTTCAAAATCTACTACTACAACACCAAAGCAAAATATTATTTCTGAAAGAGTACACGTCCCCCTCCCCTGTTAGTTCTTCTTGTGATTGTTTATGCTCTTTGTACTATGGATCTGAGAAACTGCTTTAGAAGCTAGGTGTTCTCACAGTCTATCACAGGAATAATGGTGTGATTATTAAGCCATCTAGTACAGATAATTGCAGACAATATTCAGGCTATTTCGTCCTTCCACCATGAAGAGCTTCATCATTTTGTGATAGCCTGGCCTGTTCTTTCATTTTTCCTTTATTTTGAACAAGTCAGTTTTGTGTGGCTGTGGATGCCTTCTTCTCTGCATTGTTGGTATTCTCATCTCCCTGAAAAGGAACAGAAATACAAAGGCTTTCAGCTTTACGCAGTGCACCGTGTACAAGACAACAAGTGCTCCAGCACAGAGCAGTGGCAGCTGATGGCTTTCTTGTCAGTAGGGTAGTAGATCCTCTTTGGGTTTTAGTTTGTGCTTTCAAGATGATACCTAAGGCATTTGGTATACTTTGGTGTAGGCTCAACACTTTGAATAGCTCCATTAAAATTTACACTAAAATCTGGAGTAGAGTCCACTGGAATGGAAGCAGGCACTTCTTCCAGTTGCTCCATTCCATTCACTCCACCTTCTTCCTTGTTTTCTAATCTCCAACAACAATCAGTCAGCACTCCAAACCTGCAGTCCTCAGTGGGCTGTTTTGCTTCTTCCCTACTCTAAAGATATTCACACTGCTACAAACCTTGTGTTTACCATACGCCTACCAATACCCTCCCTCTTGTGCAGCCCAAGCAGCCCACAGCACACATCAGGGGGATGGAGACCTATCCTACAGTGGCCTGGCCTGAGTCCCAGTGGTGTGAGTGAGTGGTGCCATTCTAGCAACACAAAGATTGAGTCTTTGCCCCTAGATCTCAAATAATTAATTATCATGCTTGAAGCTGTTACCCTGTTTACTGGGGGTCCCATGAGGGACACCAAAATGTGCTCAACAATAGATGGGGAAGATTAGCTCTAAGCACTGCTTTAGCGTTACGAGAGGCAGGGTAACTTAGCAGGATCTTGCAACCCAGTGTCTACGGGGTCAGGCCAAGTCAAGAAGCAAACCAGTTGGAAAATAATGAATGAGCTTTATTAAATACAGGCACACGATGTAAGCAACACAAACACAGAGATAACCAAGGAAAATAAAGGTGTGAGTAAGATAGCGGGATTTTTAGGGGGATAGTTGGTTCGGGTGATACAAAACGTGTCCTGAAGTCCGGGAGAAAATGGAGAACGAAGCTGGGGTTCGACGTATCTCAGCACGTGGAGCTGAGGGGAAGCTCGCCAAGCGATACGGTAGCAAGGCGGTCTGGAACTCGGGAGCGATCCAAGGAAGGTCTTGGAATCAAGGGTTTTTATAAGGAGAGTTGTGACCACAGGCTAGGCCGGACTTTGGGAAAACAATAGATTTGGAGTTGGAGACAAAGCCTCTGAAAGGTCGGAATTTGAATGATTGAATCAGAGCCGAATTTATCAATAGAGTAGCTGGTATGCAAACACGGAATACTTGAGCGTTGTATAGCTCGATCATCAAGTTGCCAGGGCGGGGCAGAGAATCCTTTGTAGGTTGCGTGCATACCTAAAGGAGGTACTTGCCTTGAGGTCTCCTAAAGCGGTGAGTCGGCTGTTTCTGGCCTGCCTGTATTGTCTAGGAATATTACGGCGACTATCGGCCAAGCCTGTGTGCGTGCTTGTCCGGGGGCCTCACAAGCACGTGGAAGGGATATGTGAAGCCGAATTAGTGATATCAAATGATATCTTTTATATCCCCAAAGCTCGGGCTAGCCAGGGCAGTAACAAAGCTATAACATTACTCAGCCTCACGGATCATAAATGATAAATAAACTGAACCCATTGGGTCTACACGTTACCAAAGCACAACCCCTTATTTATTCATTTCAAAGAGGTGCTTGTTTAACTTTCATGATGTATACAGAGGACAGAAAATAATCACAACTGTATCTGAAATACAGTTCTTGCACATGTACCTGCACATCTTAACTTTGTATGAAAAAGCAGGGCTACTTACATTGTTGCAACCTGGCCTCTGCTCCTTAAAAGAAATCTGAAATGCCTCTCCTTTTGAGGATGATAGAAGCTGTAATCTGCCTCATCTGGAAGACACCCAATTAAAAAAGGCTGTATTAATAATATGGAACTTCAAAGTAGGGCTATATTGTATTTGAATACAGTTAGCCCTTCATGTTTGCTAGTTTAATATTCATGGATTTGATTATTTGCCAGTTTCTCCAACCCCTGCCACCCCAACATAAACTGATTCTTTTCTGAGGAAATATTACTTCTCAGTGGCTCCAATCAGGCCATGCAGCCCTTTAAAAACCTGCCTCTGGTCCTCCTCCTCTACCACCACCAGCTACTGTCTGGCCACTAAGGATGGCTTGCACCCCAATGTTTAAACACTACAAACCCTTGCCTGATTTGTCCCAAATACCCATGGAAGGAAATAAATGAGAGACAGAAAATATAGGGCCACAATGCTGACCCATACATTTTTCTTCTCCTTTCCCTGACCTAGTTTGGACCCTGTGTGTCCACTCTTTCCAGCATGCCTTGGCCCCCTCCCCTCCCACATTTTGATATTTGTGGTTTTTCCACTTGAGCCCCTAACCCCAGTGAATGTGGAGGGCTGACTATATAAAGCAAATATACCTAAATTCAAAACAATATTGTTCCAATGTGAGAAAGGTTTCTACCTTCTCATTGTTCAAACACGTTTCCAGTTAAGATCAAATCCTTTCAAAATACACAGAAATGTAGTTTTCTCCATTTGATCCTGCCCACTTATTTCACCTTCAGGATGTCATCGTTTTCTCTCATTTTAACAAAGCATGAAATCATGTCTGAATGAAGTAAATTATTCTTAAGAACACTGGGGACAGCTGTTGTGTTTCTTAGTGTCATTGGTTTAGATATATCAATTTATATTTTCTGTTATATCTCATATAAAAATCTACATAATACATAATGAAGCAATAGATGGGAGACCTTTACGATAATTCATTTTTCCTTGATTTGCTAGACAGCTTTATAGTAGCTTACAATAAAAAAGATGCTTGCTGAATGCAGAATAGGGCAAAATTAAAATTTGATTCTCCTTGAATAAAGTTCCTCTTATTCTGAATAACGAAGAGCTGAACAAACAATTGCTTAAATCTATATTGAAGGTCATGGTTGTGTGTGAGTTGTGAGGAGTCTACAGGTTCGAGAACAGACAGAAGTCTCAGGTTGACTCAAACACTACATACCCAGAAATTGAAGGTAAGAGTGATGCCTAAACACAAATTTATTCATGAGAAACTTCTTGTTGCGTCACAAATTGTATTTACTTACATCTCGCTCTTCAGGCACCCGTGCTTTGCCTGGGTCTTTCAGACCAAATCCTAATGGGGAGGATGAAGCACCCAGACCCAACAATGAAACCGTGTGTTTGTTGTTCTAGTTCTGTATTGCCTTATGAAACATCTGAGCTTTGCTGTGTTTCTGTAAGAATCCTCCCATCAGTTGATCTGCTTCTGTTTGTTTATATCAGTAGCTGGCAGGGCGGGTTTAACAGTGAAAGAAGATGGAGGCTTCCTCTGATGCAGAAGTGATGAGTGGCACTGCTGTGAAATCAGGATTCTAAAATCTTGGGGAGAGTTTCTGTGGAAATAGGAGCTCTCCTTTACCAACACTTGTCCCTCCTGTGTAGGCAGCAATGAACATGCTCATCTTCCTGCTGCCTTATGTACAGAGCATACATATCACTGAATAGGGCGAGATTTTTGGTATGGTCCAAACAAGTATGAAATACTTTCAACACAATAGGTGAAAAGCCCTCCACGAGTATTGGTTCTGTTACTATCAGGTAACAAGGGCCACTGTTACTACAGAGAGGGCACCAGAAGGCACTTTGCCAAGGGCACTCTTAAACCCAGAGCTACCCTCCTAGGGTGTGTGCAGTGATAATGACCCACATTCTCCTCACATGTCGTTAACAATATCGTACCTTCCCACGTACTTCTGAAAGTCTCAGTGTGGATTTGGGAGTTACTGTATCCCACCCCAAAATGTAGTTAGGTCAACTTAAAATAGCTACCTGACAACCCTGAGGTGTGAAGGAAGATAATCTGATAACCATAAAAACATTCTTTGCTTTTCTTTGCCTAATGTAAAAGGCTGCTTCTATGTATCAAATGTCAGAAAGTATGTTTTTGTTTAACACTAACAGGGAAGAAAGGGCAGAACAATTGCTCTGCAATTCCATCCAATTTAAGCTGCTGAGGAAAGACAAAATTGAACTGTTTTCTCTCTCAGATTCATTCTTCTTTTACAAATCATGGAAGTGTTACCAGTGTCTCCTACATGAAAGGATAACAGATACAAAGGCATACATAATAAACCAATTATCACCTTGATCTAAAAGTGTAACAATTCTATTTAAATGCTTTGCTGGGTAAGAGTGATGTAGCTATGTAGCAAACATGACCATTTCTGTGTTACTGAGAAATGGAGTGAGGCTGAGTTGTCCAGCAGACATGTTGTTGTAACATGTCTCCCAAGTTGTTTCCAATGTATGGCGACCACTTATCATGGGGTTTTCTTGGCAAGATTATTTTTTTCAGAGAATGTTTGCCATTGCCTTTCTCTGAGGCTGAGAGAGTGTGACTTGCCAAGGTCACCCAGTGGGTTTCCATGGCCAAATGGAGATTCAAACCCTGGTCTCCAGAGTTGTAGTCCGATTCTCAAACCACTACACCGCACTGGCTCATTTCAGCAGACATTGATCCAGCTATTTTTCTTTGACTGGAGACAGTGCAACAGGCATCTGCAGAGAACCACCCCCCAGCAGGGTCCTTGCAGTGTGTTCAGCTACGGGGAAATAGCTCTCCAATGACATGGAAATGTGGGAGATGCTTCACTTAAAAAGTAAGTAGAGGGGATTTTTGTTGTTGCACAGTGGTGAAAATACTCTGACAATAACCAAAAAAGTGGGTTAGCAATAGTGTAAGCTGGATTTACATTATTGTAACTCACTAACAGGATGCCAGTCAGTATTTCATTTAAGACAATTCTGTACTGAGTGAGCAAAAGGATTTTTGTTGTGTGCTTTCAAGTCATTTCTGATTTAGGGCAACCCTAAGGAGAAACTATCATGGGGTTTTCTCAGGCTGAGTATGTGTGATGCACTCAAGGTCATCCAGTGGGTTTCCATGGCTGAGCAGAAAATTGAACCCTGCTCTCCAAGATTGTAGATCAATGCTCAGACCACTACACCACGATAAACATTACAAAATACCTTCAAAAATAGAGTATCTTGCTATTGTTACATTAAACCTTTGGATGTTTACAAGGTGATACAGTGATTTAAGTCAGATTCATTATTATTATTACTGGAAAAGGCCTGGAGTATCTTTTCTGTGTGCTTAAAAGAACAAACTAACATTTTACTAAGGCAAACAATGGACATGATTTTGCCATCCTTGTACCTTCTGCTGCCAAAACAAAACAGTTAAGGGGGGGAAAAAAGCCCCCATGTCCTTGGAATGATTCCTTACTCACATAAAACTACATCCCCTATTTCCCAGAAGGTTATGAAAATCCTGTTAGAATAATGAAGACCAGCCAAATGAAACCCTGTAGTGAAATCCAACATAATGCTAGTGGAGTGAAAATTTGTGCTATCTCAGCTGTGTAGGATTACAGTGTTGAAAAAGCAGTTGTGAAAGGTAGTTGCCCAAGAGATTGTGCAGCTATTTGTAGGAGTTGTAGTATAACTGATTGCACAGCTTGTTTAGAAAGATATTGTGTAACTACTTGCAGAATTGCAGAATCCTTGGTAGACACCATTTTTGTGCTAATTCTGAAAATGTGCAAGGGTCTTATGCTAGTGCAAAGATATTGCTGGGTATAGACCCATGTGTTGCCATGTGATAGTGACGTGGACAAGAATAATCTAATTTTGAAGATACTTATATATGCAGAGAGTTAAACTGTGTAGGATTTAGAGTACAGACCTAAGTGGCAAAGTGGCAGTCCAAAGTGGCAAAGATGATTCTTAGTCACTCCTAACTGGCAAAGATGCCAGCAGATCTTAGTCAGCAGATTGCTTTCCTGGCAGAACTCTGAAATAACCAGCAGAAGAGGATTCTTCTTTTATTTGGTTTTTCCCCTGGGAGAAGGTATTTCCACCTAATTCTAACCCCATCGTCAGCATATTTCTGAGTTCAGATTGTAGCATTAGACCACTGGAAAACAGTTCTCAGATGTTACCAGCAGCAGCTCAGTTCTCAGATCCAGTTTTTATTATAAGATCTGGTGGAAGAAAAAGTCATAGGGATAGAAAGAGTTAATAATTTGCATCAATTTGCAGCCAGAAGCACAATCCCATGCCTTTCTCCTGAAATAATGCCAAGCTGCAGCTGGGAAAAAATCCCAGTAAACTGATGCTTTATTGAAGACTAGAAAACAACGTTTGTAAGAAAAGTGTGTGTGTGTAACACAGAAAACAGTCAGATATTTGTCCTCCTAACTCAATATTCCTTTTGAATCTGCCCCATGTAAAACCAACCATCCATTTACGGGTCAAAACAAAACAAAACAAACAATGAAACAACAACAACAAAAACAAATACAAAGGTGTCCATTGACAGTGCAAAGAATTGCTGTAGATAAATAACATGGACACTTCAAAAACAAGTTCAAAAGTTCAGTGTAATTTTCTCAGAACAAGAACAAACAAAATAAACCTTCACATCTTTCTTTTACAACGAAAATGAAGATCAGATCATGGCATTCTTATTGTTGGTTCATAGTAGATTTTCAAAAGGAAAGGTAGAAAACCTGCTTTGAGAAAAGGGGGAAGCTATGATGAAAGTTGATTACCACTTTGGCTTCTGATGGTCTTTGTGTTTCACAGAAGTTCCCAATAGTTTTTCTTGAACCACAGAATGTCTCTCTGTCTCTTGAACAGGAATTGCTGTCAAGGTTCTTACTGAGATCTTCACTAAAAGTCAAATACATATACACAGAGGAAAGTTGTTTTCATACGGGAGAAAGAACTGGTGAAGAGAAGCTAACAGTATCGTTATTGATAGGAACAAGTCCCTTTTAATTTGTGATTTTGACATGTTGCATTTTAAATAAAAGCCAGGTGAACTAAAAACATACCAAAATAAAAGGACATGAAATGGAGTTGCGCAAAAGTAACCCTGGCTCTGATTCAGTGGAGCCCATATCCTAATCTTAGGACCTTTCCACACTACACTGTTATAGCACTGTTATTCCACTTTCAACATCCTGTGAAATTCTGGGGTTTGTAGTTTACTGGGGTCAAAGAGCTCTCTGGCTGAGAATTCTAAAGGCCCCTCCCTAAATTGCAAACCCCAGGATTCCACAGGTTGTTGAAAGTGGAATAATAGCACTGTAACAATGTAGAGCGAAAAGGACCTTCGTCCAAAATTCAGATCACTATACTATACTGGCTCCTGTTTTGTAAGCCTCCTTTCACTTATATTTAGCGGAAGTTTATATATCCTTTGTTTTTCAACAATGGTCCAGCCATTCCATACAGACAGAGCTTGGAGAAGTTACTGTTTAGCACTACAGTTTCCATAATTCCCCAGATGCCATTGCCAGTGCTCTGGTTGCTGTTGCAAGCTCTGATCACAACATATGCTTTAGGAGTATGCCACTTGCCAATCATGATATTTTAGGTATGTGAGAAGATTACAGATTAGTGGTTTTTTTTAATGTGCCTTGTTGTAGAATATCTTCCCCTGGAGACCTAATTGGTTCCAGTGTTGGCTTCAGTTCAGCAGCAAGTTAAAAAACAGCTTTTTATTAAAGTGAAGGGGACTTTCCTTTCCTCATATCTATAGGAAAAATTAGGAGATCAGGCCTGGTGAATTAAGGTCCAATTTTATTTAGGGAAAGAAATCCATTTCTGTCTCTCGTGATGATAGATCAAAATCTAAAGAGAATGGGAGCCCTGAGCAACTCTAATATTGTTTGTTTCCAAGTTACTACTGTAAAGAATAAATGCAGGGAAAATTCCATGTACCATGTAACCTTCACAGTATTAGTTTATTTTTCTGGAGGAAGGTAAAGGCAATACAAAAGCATTTTGCTGGGTTAGTCCATGCAAAGCCGTGTTAGTTTTCCCTTCAAAAGCCTTTGGGATCTGATAGTTTTACGTAGTTTTATGTTATCCAATTGTGTGCAAAAAGTCTACATAGTTTTAAACAGTTGTAACTTGTTTTATTAGGTTCTTTAACCTGCTCTTGATGCCTTGAATTTGAAATTGTTTTAAACTGGTTAAATTGATTTTGTTCTACGTTGCCCTAAAATAATTTGATACAGGTAAGGATAGAAATATTTTAATTAATAACTAATAGTTTGAAATGACTCTTGCCCAGAAAGTTACTTAAATGGTCTGACAAGATGCTGATAGGTTGAAGATACAATGCTATTGATTTCACACAGCACTCTTCTCCAAAATTCTTATTTTTAAGCATTCCCACCAAATATAAAAACAGCTTTGTAATGACTACATCTCTATCTCCTGAGTATTTTTATAACTTTTATTTAATTTATGTAGAGTTAAGGGTTCATACAGCAATATATTTTATAGCAATATTACAAGATCATTGTGTTACAGTAACGCATGGGGCTACTACTGTTCCATTTGTAGAAAGTTTAATCCATGTCAGTTCTGAAATGGGAAATCTCCATGAACATTTCAAATTATTACCAGAGACATCCTTTAAATCTGAGGTGACACATTTTGAGGCAAGAAACCATATATTCTTCTACTATTGGTTATCAGCAATTTAAAAATTAGAGAATCAGCAATGTAGCACTTATGCTGTTGATCTAGGGCTTGCGACCTGAGACTTTGGCACTCCAGGGTCAAGTCTTACCTCAACCATGAAACTCGCTGGGAAACTTTGGACGGTTATTCTCTCTCAGCCTGAACTACTTCACAGTGTTGTTGTTGTTGTTGGAAGGAAAAGAGCCACATACACTGCCTTGAGTTCACTGGAGGTAAGGCAAAACGTAACTATACTATTACTACTTCTCTACTGCAGGAATAATAGAATCTTAGAAGTGGAAGAGATCACAAGGACTATCTAGTCAACTTCCTGCCATGTAGAAATGCACAACTAAGGCGCCCCTGAAAGATGCCCACCCAACATCTGTTTAAAGACTGACAAAGATGGAGAGCCCACCACCCCTGGAGGCACTATTCCACTGTTGAACTGCAAACACAGTAAAAAAAAAAACAACCAAAACACTTTCTAATGTTTATGTAGAATCTTTTTTCTTACAATTTTAATCAGTTGGGTTCTCGTTTCTACAGCAGCAGAAAATGAAATGACTCTGTCTTCTACATGATTTCTCTCCAGATATTCAAAGTTTGCTATCATGTCACCTCCTAGTCTTCTTTTTTTCCAAACTAAACATATCCAGCTCTCTAAGTTATTCCTCAGAAGGCCTGGTTTCCAAATCTTTGATCATTATTACTATTAATAATAATCTGATCAAGTTGATTTTGGGGTACTGTTTTATAAATCTGCTGAAATATAATATATTTATAATAACCAAACTACTATGGGTCCTCACATCTGTTTTTTCTTTAACTTGAATGTACGTTAGGCAATGGGGGATGTGAAGTCCATTCTTATAGCTCATGTATAACATTCTTTTCAAGCATCTATACATCTGATACAGGTGCCTATGTATCTGATGTAGGAAACCTTGTGTAGGAAAACTTGGCACTTTTGGCACCCAAATTATTGTTGATAAAACAGCTATGTCTAAATGTGTTTTTATATACAGGTTGATAGAGAATCTTAGTGGTTCATGTGTCTCTCTTGCCTATGAATAATGAGTACCGTATTTGCCGGCCCATAAGACACACACTATTTTCAGACTATATTCTTTAGTAAAAAAATATTTTGATACCCTCTTCTTGGTTCTTGTCCTTTCTGCTTGGGTGGGGGGACCTCCTTGCCCGGGCAGAAAGAAGAGGCTGTGTGTGTGTGTGTGTGTGTGTGTGTGTGTGTGTGTGTAAGAAGCCCCTCCCCCCCATTCTTTTCTGCCTTGTGAGGAAACTGAGGGAGAAAGAAGGGTGTGTGTGTGTGCGCGCGCGCACATAAGAAGCCCCTTCCTCTCCATTCCTCTCCTTTCCGTCTCCCAAGGAAACTTTCCTGCTGAGGCTAAAAGAAGAGGGAGGGAGGGAGGGGTTGTGTGAGTGTGTGTGTATGTGTGTGTGTGTGTGTGTGTGTGTGAAGCCCCTTCCACCCCATCCTTCTCCTTTCCACCTCCCAAGGAAACTTGCTGGAGCACTCCTTTCATCCCCCTCGCTTTCCTATCCCCCTCCAGAAGTTACCGTATTTGCTGGTGTATAAGACACACCTCATTTTCAGAAGGCATTTTTGGGGAAAAAAGTGTGTCTTATACACTGACAAATACAATATTTAGTACGCGATAAAATGTAAACAAAGGGACCAAACAATGGATAGTTCTTAACATTTTATTGCTGACTGGCTGCATTTTAATGTGTCAACATCTTGACACTATATTAATTGATTGATTGATTAATGTAAAAGCTATGGTTTATTCCTTCTTTGTTTGGGAAAGGGTTGAGATTATATCTGTAACCCCCCCGCATTCATTGGGCATTTGTCAGATAGCTGATGTATAAACATTCTAAATAATAAATACGGAAGTCACTTGTCCCATTTGAAGGCACAAAAAGGCACAGATGGGGAATATTCCAGATCCCCAATGTTGCATCCTTTCTTTCTGTTGGTAGGACTGGGATTCATATCCTTGCAGTTCTGGTAGGAGAACAACACCCATTCCACTAAGTAGAAATGAACACCTTCCATCAAGAAATGGACACCAAGTGTCCAAAGTAAGGGAACAACTAATAGCATTTGTAGTTACAGAAGATTAATAGACATTGCTCCCTTGCCCAAAAATGCCTTGTTATGGTCTAAGATCTTTTTTTGCATCAGACACCAGTGTACTTCAGTTCATCCTGGAAAACATAGAATCTGTTCCATCAGAAAACTGTGACGCTCAGCAACAGACTTTTTCTTTCTCTGTCATTCTTTTCCCACTTTCACTTGCTTAACATTCAGCCTAACAAAGAGTTCAAGCAAACTCCAGAGTCTTCTTGCCACTTCAATTGGTGATGCTTCATCTGGACATAATAAAGGTGACTCTTTTTTCCCCTCCTGCTGAATACAAAAGCACATATTCTGAATACTCTGTAAAAACAGAGTAGTAAGTGTTATGTGGCTCAACACTAGGCTGTTTAAAGGATTGCGTTGTCCCATATGAGCCTGTCTGGGCCCTGAGATCTTTGGGAAAGGCCCTCTTCTCAGCCTCACCATCTTCACAGACACTAAACCATAGTATAAATATGAGAGAGTCTTCCTGGTGGGTGTTCTTTGTATGCCACCTTCTTGCCATCATTCTATCAGCAGGCAATTTTTTTTTTTAATCTGACAAATTTGTAGGAAATGAATGTTTTCAAAGAAAGGGCTTTAAGGTACTTTTTAAAAAATTTCAACGCCTGCTTTAAATTGGGATTAATGTTAGTTATTGGCATTATAGTTATTGACAGTAAAACAGATACAGTATAGATCAGTGGTTCTTAACCTGGGCTCCAGGGACCCCTGGGGGTCTGCAAAGCCCTGCTGCTGGACACCAACAGCAGCAGCAGCAGCAGCGATGCAGCAGCAGAGGTGTGTGTGGATCTTGAAACTGCTCCCTTTTTTGAAAGGCATTGGAGGGGCAGTGCAGACTCCAGTGTGACTGATGGGGGGTGCCCCACTGAGCACTTACTGCAGTTGGGAGAGTGAAAGTTGAAGGCTACTTTTAATGGCCAGGCTGAACTCTTACCTTACTTTTTAACACAAGTGACTGGATTTATGGAAGAATAGGAACCCATGTTCCCAACAGAAGAACCCTAAGGTGAACATATCACATTTGTTTTTTGCCAACATTTGTACAGAGAGGGTTTGCCTTGGCCTTCCTCTGTGGCTGAGAGAATGTGACTTGCCCAAGGTCACCCGGTGTCTGAGCAGGGATTTGAATCATACTTTCCAGAAGCCATAAATAAATAAATAATTTGCATATTTAAGTAAATATTTGATTATTTAAATCTAAATTTAAATATTTAAATCTTGAGTTAAGTGTCAGGAATTCCTGTCAGCAATTTATATTTGCACGGATTCCACAGTAAAGAAAAAGTTAAGAACCACTGGTATAGATAAAAGAAATATACAAACAATTATCAAAATATTTGTATAATTTGTATGTTTTTAAATCTATATTATATCTGTCTTAGATTATGTAAGCTATCTAAGTTCTGTCAGAAAAGGCAAAACAGCCACAAGGACATTGTCTTAGAAGGCACATACCAAGCAAATATGAGTTATAGAATCTAGTTCTTACTTGAATCCAAATGGTTAGTCCCAGCTGGAGTAGACTTATTAAATCATTTGTTGAGCTGTGAGTCAACACATGGATAAATGCGTTGATTGAATGGGTTTACTTTAGTTGAGACTAACAATAGCATTCAGGTCACTGTGCCTATAGAGATTCTTAGAAAATGAATGCGTCTATTAACATGGTTATTTAAATCTTTTCATAATTAGGAACATCTTAATTGAAGGAGTGTGGCAGACACACACAATTACACCTTACATTACTGAAAATCTAAATTAAACTTATATCCTGGAAACATGTGAATGATAACACACCTCCAGAAGTCAAGCGCTTTTATCTTTGAGGTTTACCAAATTGCTAGTTCACATGCTGCAGGGAAGTTTTAAACAATTTAACAAAATGATGGTAATTATGATCAGAGAAGCAAATGTCACCCTAGCAATTTGCTGGAACCTTTGACTGCATTCTGTGAAATGAGTAAAAAATTCATGGCAAGGATTATCATAATATGAAAATTCCACAAAGTAGCTGGCACTATTGAATGGGTCTCAATGCATTTTAGAGTTTGCCCTTAAACCATGTGCATCTTAACACATGAATCTTCACAAGTGATTACGACTGATGCCATAGCCATTTGAAAGCAGCAGGTATTTTAATAACCCTAAAAATAATCAAGCGAGTGCAACTGATTTACATTTGTTTGTCAATGTGAAGATGTTACATTAATCACAGTCATTTTCAAAGCTAGTTCAAGGTTTGTCTCTGCCATAAGCTCAATAGCTGGCCATAGAGAAGGTTGTCACCCTCAGCTGCCAGTTAGCTATAGATGCGGGTTCAAGATACTCTTTTGGATTTATAAGGCTCCAAACAGCTCAGGATCAGGTTATCTGAAAAACCACATTCTTGGATATAGATCAGCCTGGTCTCTATGCTTGTCGGGCTGGTTATAGTATCACAACCTGGTGAAGTCTTTTTGGTTGTGATGTGGAGGAAGCCCTTCTTTGTTGTGGCTGCTACCATGGTGAACAGTCTTCCCATTGAGATCAAGCTATTAGTTAGGGTTCCCTGGTCCCAGGGCCTAGACCCATAGTTAGGGTTCCCTGGTCCCAGGACCTGGACCCAGTTCTTAGGACAAGGGTGAGGAATCTCAGTGACAGAGTGCTGCCTTGAAAATCATGTGTGCATATATTTTCCTCATTTATTAAATTTGGTGTTTTTTATTTGAATGGCCAATTCTGTACAACTGTTGATGCCAAATGTATCATGCTTAGACTGCACTGGGGCTGTCCCTTGTAATATCATCCTTGTAACATCACCAGGATCCACCTAATGACATCACAAAGGCTCATGGTAGCTCTCAGGCTTTGACTCCAAAATCTCAGGGCCTGGAATAATCCTGACCTATCAACCCTACTTCTATGTGCAGAGCATTTCCACCACAAGCTGAATACTTATTTCTTTGCCCCAGCATTTTCCTGATCACCAATCCAGTGATTTCACTGAAATATCATACTGTCTTCACTTTATGTTATTGCATTTTGTGGATTTTAGACCAAAGTGTTGTAAAGCACTTTGGACTTTACTGAAGATGTTAGCTGAAATCCAAGACTGAGGCCCTTTCTGTTGGATGGTGGCATACCCCAGCATGGGGACGTGAGAGGAGTGGGACTGCAATGACGCTTCTGCAAGACATCATTGCAGTCCCTCCCTTCTCGTGTCCCCAGCCAGTGTGATCACAGGGTATATTATTGATGGGAAAACTCTGTCAATGATCTGCGATTGCATGAGGCTTCCATTGCAGCTGGTCATGCAGAAGGACTGGAAGCACGATTACACATTTCCTTCCCCACTGCAGCATGAGAAGAAAGCTGGCTGCAGTGTGAAAGGAAGGGGTGTGTCCCTCATGCTCCTCCCCTCAGGTAGCTGGTCAGGTGTGGAGAGGAGTGCTGGGAACATGCTCCCATCCTGCAGAGGCACTGCTTGGATTGCGATGAGATGACAAGCATGTACTTCTGTCTGTAACTTTGTCTCCTGGTGCTACCTCCCAAACCCACCTTTTAAGCAACACAGCCCCCTGCAACATGGCCATAACCATGATGTTGGAAAACAAAGAGGTCATTGGAGACATGTTCAGTTATTATCCTATACTTGGACACAGTGCACAAATATCTGGAGGGATCTCTGATAGTCTGCAAGAGGTTGCTGAAGATGATATCTTTCCATCATGTCCAGCTATAGGAAAGGAGCTGGAGACATCTCCTCTGATCCCTCTGCTGTCCAACAAAATAGAAATAGCCATATTGGCAGAGGGTTGCTTTGCTTAAAAGGTGGGTTTGAGGAGACGTTTGGGTTATGCACTCAGTAAGGAACTCCAACTTCCACAACGAAGCCTCAGAGAACTACTTCTTGCATTGACTTTTTCTAGTGTTGTTGTCGTTGTTGTTGTTGTGTGCGCCTTCAAGTCATTTGTGATTTAGGGTGACCCCAAGATAAATTTTCCTTGGGCAATATTTGTTCAGAGAGAGTTTGCAATTGCTTTCCTCTGAGGCTGAGAGAATATGACTTGCCTCAGATCACCCGGTGGATTTCCATGGCTGATCAGGGATTTGAACCCTGCTCTTCCAAAGTACTTGTCCAACACTCAAACTACTATACCAAACTGGCTCCCAACTGTATAATAACCCAGCCAGGACAATTCTGCTTGTTTATGTCGTTTCATACATGAAGCAATATTTGTAGGCTGTATGGACACGCATTTGTTGGCTGTGTAAACAACTGCCACTGCCGCCTCCTCCTCTTCCTTCCATTAATTAGAATCCTAGCTATGCCCTGTTTTTGTCCTGTATACATTCATACTACTACATCCTGTTGTTTCTAAGCCTCCTACTCGTGTATCTGCAGACTCTCTCCGCAGCTATAACTGTGAAATTAATTCTGTGAATCAGAGACCTGGGTTTCTTTTCCTTTGTGAAACTTTCCATGATGATCACAGGGAGGCATTTTCTTTTAAAAAAAATTAATAAAAGAAAACTTTTTTTTTCAAGGAGAGGTCTCTCTTGACATTCAGCCCAATGAAGCATAATACTATGCAATTTCAACTATTGCCCCCTCCAACATGGCTCGGTACTGAAGAAGAAATAGAAACTCCAATGACTGGTATCATTATAGCTCACAAGTATTTCTTGTTTGATGAGGTATCATAAAAGACTCATGCAGGAGTGGAGACTGAATGAGTTTCACATTTTTACGCAGCTATTTTTGCAACATCACCAGTTTTTATGGGATAAATCACATCTTCCTTTGCAGGTTGCAAGGATTCTGGCTGTGTTCAGGCAGATAGTCAAAGTTTGGAAACTGATTTCTGAAAAGTGATTAGTTATACTTCCAAGTTGACCCATTCAAGTAGTTATTCCCCTGAAGTAATTAAATGTGTTACTTTTCTGTTACTTTTTTAAAAATCTGAGTGCTACAAGCCACCGGCTTGGTATAAAATAGTTTCTTCCCATTCCCCTTCTCTGTGCCTCAGTATTCTGCAAAGCAGCAGCCTAAGTCAGCACAGTTCTCCTCCATCATTTAGTCAGGCTACATCTCATACTTACACAAAAACCTAAAAAGTTACATTTATACCACAAAAGGAATGAAATTATCACTTCTTAACTTATAGTTGTTATGTGATGTGGTTATACTTTAGTTACTGTGAGAAAGAACTAATTATAAATAACTTGTTTGTAAAACAAAATCAACATCTAGTGAGGTAATACTTATTAAGACCACCTGAAATCCACTTCCCCACTCCAAGTATATCCACAGCTCTTTATCAAGCTAGATCAGGAATGAGCAAAGTGCAAGTCCCTTCAGATGCTGTTGAATTGCAGCTTGGAGTAGTCTTAACCAGAATAGCCAATGTTAAGGAATGTTGGGAGTTGCAGTCCATCGATATTTGGAAAGCTGCATTTTGCATATCTCTGGGCTGGATGGTATAGAAAATTAGCCCAAAGATACCTAAAAATTTGGACAGGTATTTTTGTGGCTCATCCATTGTAACAAATCTACTGTTAAATTGACTTCCTAGATGGAAAAAAGAAAAACAGACTGAATGAATCACTGGCATGTGTGTTGGGCTACACCCAACAATGTACACTAGGGTACCTAAGACTGAAAACAGAAGTTCAGTTGCAATTCAGAGATTTGCCTCTTAGATGACATACATAGCTTCTAGAAGTACCATAGAAATACTTCTACTCTTTCACACAACAGTTATAGCACTATGATTCTTCTTTTAACTGTCACGGTTTCATCCTACAGAATTGTGAGGTTTTCAGTTTAGGGAAGTGTATTTAGAATTCTCTATCAGAGAGGTCTAGTGCGTACCAAAGGACCAATACCAGGATTCCATAGGATACAGCTGTGGCAGTTAAAAGAGGAATCATAGTGGTGTAGATGTGTAGTGTAAAAGAGCCCCCAAATGCTTTAGCCTTCCCTTACAGGAAAGCAACCCCATCTTCTACATAATAATTGTCTGCCTATAATATGCGATAAGAGTTCATTTGGGAACTACTTTCCTCCTGTATTTATTCTCCTACCTTACATTGCACATCTATACATGTTTATCCAGAAATAAATGCTGTTATTTCCCATGAATATTACACCCCCAAATGTCTGCATAGGTTCTCAGCCCTAGAGCCCAATGCCAGATATGATTAATGTATTTAAGTAATAATAGTAATCACAAAGCAGACACCACAACAGAGAGTACCTGCATACATCAACAAATGGCGTAATAGGAAACCAAAATCTTAGGAACTTGATTTTACATCTTCCCCTGGTGTTTTATGTGCATTCGGGTGTGGTATAAATAATCAAATAGCATTAAATGGGGTTAATTTGTCAGTTAATACACTACACTGGCACAATATGATATACAGAATTGTAAAATATCTCTTAATCATAAGCTTAGTGTCAAAAAGCCCATCTCTGATTATGCCAGGTTAGCCAACAAACCTGATATATTGCCTCTTCATTATTGCAAGTACTTCCTGATGTTCAGCTGAATAGTGCCTCAATTAAAGCGACATACATAATAAGCAAAAATTTAATGTGTTAAATAAACAAAATGGAAATACATCTCAACATTATGCCCTATAATGTAAAAAAGATATCTGTGACCCAATTAAAAGTACCTTTTTGGATATACAACTTCCTGAACACCCCAGCTAGGCTATCACTGGCCCATGGGAATTCTGGGAGTGTTGTCCAGAAAATTCTTCCAGGCTCTAGGAACTTTTCCTTCATGTTTCTTATCACAATAAATGAGATGTGTACAAGAGCATTCTACAGTCTATTTAGCGCTTTCTCCATATTCTTTGTCCGTGCACAAAAGAGGCCCTGTTGAAATCTGGAAAAAGAACATTAAAAAAAAAGGGTGGGGGGAGAGAGCCCTCTTTATTTTAATTGTATGTGCTAAAGTCCAGTGAAATAAACCATGTGCAGATTGTTTGTTGTCCAGATCAAGGTAATTACCAGTTTCAGATTTTATACCTGCCACGGAATGAACCATGTGCTCAAACAGGTTCTATTCTTGTAAGCATGGCTTATTTCCTGACTTGTAAATGGTTCTTGGCTTTATTCAGTTACTAGAGCTGTTCACGGAATTCAGAAAGTGAGAAGATTGTTGAATTCATGCAGTGTCTGGGCAACTGGACTAAATCACAAATTTCTGCAAGATCTGGCACTATAGCAGATAAATGATTCCATTAAAAAGAGGCATGTAGTTGGCTTAAAGCAAAACTGGGTAATCTAGATGGCAGAATTAGGCTTTCAAACTGCAACGCATTTTTCTAGGTTTTTATGCTATGTTTTATTATGTTCTAGTATTTTATGGTTTTAAACTGTTTTCTGAACCACCCAAAGAGCTTCAGCTGTTGGCAGTATATAAAAGGAAGGAAGGAAGGAAGGAAGGAAGGGGGGGGGGAGAGAGAGAGAGAGAGAGAGAGAGACAGCTGTTGCATCACTGCAGTGCCAAAATTCTTGTTTATACAGGGACTGTGCAAAACAGATTGAAATGCTGTTTTTCCATCAAAGTAATACCTTAATATCAAAGTACTCAGTAAAACACTGATGTATACACACATTCCTTCTCTTTAAAACCTTTATGAATGGCCACAGTGGTGGAAGGTGGTATTTGCAGTGTGGAAAAGTGATTACAGACTAGACCTGAATTGCTAGGCCAAGCAATAGGCTCAGGCAGAGTTTTATAGGATAAGGCTTGAATCTGTCACAATTCAGTTTCTCTCTTATCTTATCCTTTTTCTGCCCTATTCCTTGGCTCTGCTGCCAGTAGCTTTTAGCCAGCAGAACACTTTTGCCAACAGATTGCTCTTTCAGCAGAGCTCTGAGATCAGCTGGCATAAGAGGAAAGTGATGAAGATTTCTTCTGGTAGAAGATGCTTGTTCCTAATGATAACTCCTTACAGTTAGTGCATGTTAGAGCTGGGATTGCACTGCTCATTAAATTGTCTCTCGGTTCCATAATCCATTCTTATGATCAGAGCAGTGAAGTATGGAATTACTTTATTCTGAAATTTGACAAACTTTGAAGAACAGGCATCAGTGATTATAAGCATGCTTGACTACAGCAAGGCATAACTCCCACAGTGTTGGCTTCATGATACATGTCTTGCTCACAATTGTGCTGTAAGCTCCCATGACCTTTGCTCCAGGTTATCACGAGTCTCTCTTTTCTGAAGAGAGTTAGGCAATTTTTACATGGGACCTGTAGCTGTTTATTTAGCTCTGGTCCATCTGTTCCACAAATGTTCTTGTCAAGCTGTCTTCCGAGTCCCATGGCAACACTGAATAGCGTCATGATCCCTGCTTAAAAATATGCTGTAGTGCTTTTGCTTTTGTTGTTCTAAGCATTCCCCTTTGCAGAGGATAGTGGGATGGAAATGTTACATTAAATGTATTTATTAAAAATATTTGTGTCAAATCCTTCATTTGAAAAATATCCTAGTTGGTTCACAGTAATACAACATTAAAAAAACAACAACAACGCCAGCCTGAAAAAAATATATCAACACATAAACTTACAGATATTTCATACTCAGAATGGGCTTCTGTGAATAAAACAGTTTTCACCTGATGTGTAGAAGACAATAATGTTTTCTCCAAGGAGGTTTCCTTGGCATGTGCATTCTATAAGTGAGGCCCTTTTCGCACGGCATTTCTTAAGCGAAAGGGCCCCTTGAGCATCGTGTAAATGGAAGGAGTGGTCTGCATGACGCACTCCCATTTATGCGACGCTCAAGAGCCTCATGCGCAGTGCATACGCACCTTTTTATTTTCGGCTTTTAGCCGAAAATGGTGCACGCTTGCGCACCGGTCATGGGCCTCGGGCGAACTTACCTGCCCTGCGGAGCCTCTGGAGCCGGGCCGGTCACGCTTCCTGTCCTCAGTGCAGCCTACAGCTCCCAGGCTGCACTGCGGAAGGAAGAGGCGGGGCGTGGGTGGGGTGCTCACGCGACCAGGAAGCTGCTGTGGAGCCCAAGCAGCAGGGACGTGAAAACCTTCCTCTGAAGGTTTCTCGCGCGAACACCGCCCCCCACCTCCGCAAAAAGGTAACGTGCGGAAAGGGCCTGAGTGTCAATATCAAAATATATTGCTGTTGCTGCTGTTGTTGTCATCCCATCTTTCTCCAGAAAAAGTTAAAACAGATGGAGCTAAAAACATACATCATACAAAAGTTTTTTAAAAAATTAAACTGTAAATAAAGTTAAAATCAGTTAACACCATAACCTTTAAAAAAGAGGTAGTGCTAGTAGTAGTAGTAGTATAAAAAACAAAGGGAATGAAATGTCCTTTCACTCTGAGGAGCCAGCCCTCATAGGCCCACCAAAACAGAACAAAAATCTTCATCTGCCTATGAAAGGATAGCAAAAATGATGCCAATCTAACCTCTGGGAAGGTTGTTCCAGATCTTGGCAGAAGCGACAAAGAAGATCCTCTCCCATGTTCCCCTAAATGTGAAGGTGTTTTGACTGAGAGAAAGGCCTCCTGTGATCTCAAGACATGGGCGGGCTCATATAGGGAAATACAGTCCTTTAGACAACCTGGAGGTGGGCCATATAGGGCGTTGTAGGTCATAAGCAGTACTTTGAATTGTACCTGGAAATGGATTGGCCACCAGTTGATCTGTTCCAACTAGATACGGAAAGGAAGGGACAGGGAGGAATGTCTTTTCTCTCTAGCTAGTGTCCATCTCATCTCTGAAGGAGGAATCATTTGGAGATGGCTGTAAGCAAAATGGAGTATTGCGAAGTGTGGACAGGTTGGTATAGAATTAGCATGCACTCCCTAATTGAAATGCTGAGACCAGGAACTTAGCACACCGTTCACTAGTGGTTTCTGCTATGTGGCTGCCATTGAAATATGGCTTTATATAACTGTAGCTCAAGTCATTTGAAGAATGAAATGAAACCTTCCTAGTGAGTTTTGTCTTAGCAAGGATGATGAACAATAAAATAACACACCAGGGCTAGAAGCCTGTTGGTTGTTCCTAACTAGAGTAGACCTTTCTTGAATGGTGAATGAACACATAGATAAATCAAATTGATTCAGTAGCTCTACTCTAGTCAAAAGTAACAATAAGATTTAGGCCTATGTTTGTTGGTGCAATCCTATCCATGCCTACATATCAGTAAGAACCATTTAGTTCAATGTGGTTCACTCCTAGTTGATTAGACAAACGATTAAAACCTTAAAATAACATGTTTGTCCACAGTAAGTAAAAATAATAACTTTGGTGGCAGAAAGAGAAGTGAGATCTCTCTTTCTCTCTCTGGAAAGTTAGTTAAATAATTTTATTTTACAAATGGATCATGTAAAAATACTGTAAAGCAGGATTAGCAGGCTGTATCATAAATCTACTTTGTTGACAGATTTTATTCTGTTAAATCCTGCAAAATATTAATTTTATGTGAGTGCAACACAATTAGAGAAAGAAAATACTATGCAGAACAAACAGGGCACAGTTTTAAAAATTACAGGGCATTGGGTTATGGACTTTAAATAATGACTCCATCATTTAGCACTATTAAGCAGATTTAAACAGATTGCTAATTATATACTTCATTCTGGTTTGCTGCCCCCGTATTTGCAAAGCGTTGCCATATCTCAGTATTTAGAAAGCTTGTCAGGAGGTATTTTTCGTATGAAAAAGACATGACTGGTTTGAAATTGTTGAGATAGGCTTCTCTCTCTCAATTTTTCTGCCTCTCTTTCTTTTCACGCAGTACTTACTAACATTTCCCCAGTATTTCAGAAAGAAAGAAAAAAAATCTATGCCAGTTCAAATCCTGTGATTCAGAAGTACACTAAACTGTCAGTTAGGCTTAAAATAACCTCTCCTTCCACAGAAATACAGACTGTATTACCAGAATTCATAGCTAGGCACCACATTTTTCAGCTCCATGTAGCAATTTCCTTATTTCAGCTCCATCTAGTAATAGCTATCTAGTAGTATTAGTCTCTTCTTAACTGCCTACAAACATAGGAGACAGTGTGATCACTACAGCAAAGTCTGCTCTCACTTTATATGCAGTCATTTGCATGATTTCACTTTGCATACAAGATATATTAAATAAAGGATATATTAAATATAATTATATAAACTTGTACACTGGAGCAGGGACATTACAAGAGCCACGTTCTCCAAAGACACACACTTCTCCTCCTCACTGTATGCGTGTAGAGACATTGCAGACATATGAATGAAGATATGTTTCTGTGATTACACTCCCTTCTATGCATGTTGGTTGAATGGATGTAGGCTCAAGAGACCTGTTTTGTGCCATGTAAATTAACTTTGTAAAAAATAATGGTCTGAAACTGCAAAAATAAATAGTTAGAAGGTTTAAAAATTTGGGCAATGATTCTGTTGGAAGTTGTAATTACTGGTCATCACTACGTATAGTAAGCTATTGTTGCTTACTCATTCATATTCCAACTTTTTCTCAGTAGTGGGATTCAATGGGATTGGTGGGAATTACATTGCTTTCCAAATCCCACTGCAAAGTTTCATAGAATGCAAAGGCACAAAGTCTAACAGGAGAGTTGTATCCTTCAAAATAACATTTCCAAGCTTTCGTGAGAAGTTATAGTCTGTGCACATGAAGTCTGTAAAATTATATTTGTCTGACTATCTTCTCTCAGGAACTATTTTGCTTTAGTTTCTTAGGCCATTTCCATACCAGAGGCCATTAGTGCATTATACTGTCACAATGGTGGTATCACCACTTGCGTGATGCCATTGGGTTAGGGACACTCTTTTCCGCAGCCTTCCCCTTAAGTGGATGGGTAGCAATATTGCCACCAGTGTTCCTTTTGCATCACAGTGTCCCTGGCCACTCTTTTGCCTCGCCTTCACCCTGTCCCACTGCCCCGATTAAGCGATGATTTTTGGGGGGAGAGGGGAGCTGTACATATGCAGCAATGTTGTAACAGCATGACATGCTGGTATACAGTTGCACTTTTGCCCCATACTGTTTAAAAATGTACTTAAAAAATAAAAAGTTTTGACTCAAAGGAACATGTAAAATAAACAGGGATAGGTGATAGAAAGTTAAAATGCCAAGGGAGTCACTGAAGGAGGGACAAGCTAGGCATGCCCACAATCTGCCCACTGCTGGATCTGCCACCACAGGAAATGCTATAACAGTACCGCACTATGGCGGCTGACTGGATTATAGCGCCATAGGAGGCTCTGTCCTCAAAAGAGCAGGGAAAGAGCCAATTAAACATCATTTTATACAAAGAGATCCAGGTGTCAGAGGATCCAGAAAATTAGAAGCTTGTTAGCTTTGTCATCTGTTCTAAATCAATTGGTGGAAAAGTGTTTTTGAAGATTAAATTAGCATATAGAAGACCAGCATCACATACACACTGATGGTACCTGTGCTGGCAGAAATGGATTAAGAGAAAGATCTCTGGATTGTGATAAATAGCTTGATGAAAATGTCAACCAAGTGTGCAGCTGCTGTAAGAAAGGCAAACTCCCTGGTGGGAATAATTAGAAAAGGAATTGAAAATGAAACTGCCAATATCATACTGACCTTATACAAATCCATGGTACAACCACATTTTGAATACTGTATACAGTTCTGGTCATCACACCTAAAAAAATGTATTGTAGAACTGGATAAGATGGAGAAAAAAACAACCAATGATCAATGAACTAACTCCTCTATAAGAAAAACTTACAATGTTTGTGTGAAATTTAATAAAATTATATAAAAAAAATGTAAAATTACGATCAAAATTCCTTGTTTTTAATTTGTGAAATTTAATAAAATTATATATATATATAAAAAGAAAAACTTACAATGTTTGGGGGTGTTCAATATAGGAAAAAAGATGAATAAGGATGACAGAGTTATTTAAACTTATGCATGGTGTGGAAGAAGTAAACAGGGAGAATTTTTTCTCCGGCTCTCATAAGACTAGCTCCTGGAGCCATCTCTTGAAGTTGATAAAGTGATGTTGACCATAAACAGATTCCAAAATTCATATTGTGGTAATATCTTTATTAATCCAGCCAAGAATCACACCGTCTACATGGGTGGCATACAGAAGGAGTCCATGTAGACTATAAAAAGCAGGCCGCATGTTGAATGACAAGAAGATGATTGGTGACAAAGGTACTAAAAGGAAGATAATAAAGTATGGTTCTTTATTTGAAAATACAAAGACACACCCATCCTTAAATGCAGAACTCTCTCCAGTAAAATGCTGAAAACTTCTTTGTAGGAAGAGTGTAGTGAGTTCCTCATTAAGTTTCCATACTGTCAGGTCTGAAAATAGATTTAGATGCTGGAACAGGAAAAATATGCAAAAAGGAGGCAAGCTGGGTAGCTTCATTAAGCTGGAGGAAGCAAAGCCTCAAAAAATCAAGTCTCAGGTTAAAATGACAGTCTCAGATTTTACATTGGGCTTGTGTAGTATAAATCACTCCCCATGGAATTACAAAGATAGTTGCATCTCTGGCAGGGTGCACATGCTCTTGGTCCCAGTGGACAAAGGGCAATGCACAGTGGCAATTGTAGTCAAATATTCAAATATACAGTTGACCACCCTCTTTGCATAGCTAGTTGCAAGAACAATGAGAGCCAACCTGCTGCTTTCACTGCATTTGTTCTTCCTTTATATCAGTTCTGCAACCCTTTCTCTCTGATTTCTACTACTGGGTGCCACTGTTATATTTAGATATGAAATCACCATTTACACATATTCACAATGCTTGATCAGAGTTCAGAGGATATTCCAATGGTGAATAGAGCTCCTTTCCACAGTGACATTCACACACAGCTTAGAATTGTGTAAATGCTTTCATAGTGGTTATACTTTCACAAGTCTGGTTCCAGAGGCATGAACTGAACACAACCATTGTGCAATGGACAAAAAGGTATAACTGTGTGTGTAAGAGAATTAATGCATGTGTGAGAGCCAGTGTGGTGTAGTGATTTGATTGTTGGACTATGATTTGGAGAGCAGGGTTTGATCCCCTGTTTGGCCATGGAAACCCACTGGGTGACCTTGGGTGTGTCACACATTCAGCCCAAGAAAACCCCATGATAAGCTTGCCTTAGGGTCACCGTAAGTTAGAAACAACTTGAAGGCACACAATAGCAACAAGACAACAACATGATTCCAGCCAAAAAGTCTTCTTCCCTTAGTGGAGGTCTCCCTGTTGAGCATCTGAATGGTGGGAGATTGACAGCAGATAAAAGGAAATATTCTTTCAGACAGCAGAAAATAATATTATGAGATTTTACTGCCACAAGATGTGCTGCTAATTTGGACTGCTTTAAAAAGGGGACTAGATAAATGTTGGGCTCATCACCAGGTATTAGGATGACTGTATGTCATCTGTTATATCAGAAGTAGTTTGTTTCTGTATATCAATTGCTGAGACATGTGAAACAGATAGTGAACTTGCACTTATGTTGTACTAGCAAACTTCCTATAGAGAACTGATTGGTCACTATGTGAACAGAATACTGGGCTAGACAGGCCTCTGACACTACTCTTCTTAGGACTTTGTTTCTCCTCTTTCCTGCCATCTCCCCATCTACTTTGGCCAATTGAAGTATCCTTCAGAACAGATTTGGGGCAGCCATAAGGCATGCTGAGAGAAACAAGGGGAAGTCTCATTGCAGAAGTGAAGTCCACTCCTGCAATGCCAGCTTGAACCTTGTGATTCCTAAGCAAATTTTGAGCCTCCAGAAATATTACTTAAATCTTCGAAACACAAAATTATATGTGTGGACTCAGCTTCAAATTGAAATATACAAGTAGGTCCTAAATAGCCAATTTTTGCTGTTTTAAATAAATTTATATCAGATGTTCGATTAGAAAAGTTTATGTTCCTAAAAATCCTGAAGGCTCCCCACCTTCCAAACTCATGTAATATAAAGAATCCAAACATCCTCAGTGTAGCAACACTAAAAGTCTGTATGCTATGCCTGTGGTATAAGGATTGCCTTGTCTGTAGTCAAGACAGAACAAGAACCTTCCAGAACTGTCTCCTCTCTCTGAATCCCTCAAGAGATATGCGGGCTTCCCTTCATACCTTTGGAGAGCTAAATGTTAATGCTTGTTTTCTTGCTCCTAGATGCTCTCCCCACCATAGATTAAAAGCAATCCCTATACTCTCACCTATACTGAGGAAACAGAAGAAATAGATGAGAAATATTAAGAGCCACCTCCATGTAGAGAGAAGACTGATACTCCAAGCTGTGATCCCAAAATTGTTACCACACTATCAGTAGTGATGGCTGTCTATTAAACTCAGAATGTTCTGCTAAGATTCTTGGCTGAGGCATTGGGCCCAATGTTCTAGTTTGTTTTCCGCAGGAGCAAGGAACACAGTGAAGCAGAGTTGGTTAGAAAAGGGGAAATGACACCCTTGCTCCATTTCTCTTCTTCCTCTGCCTATTATGTAACTATGTGCTTGGCAATGCATATGGTTTCATTGCTCAACCACGAGTATGCTTAGAAAATACCATATAAGTAATGGCTTGTATGCATGCTGTTCTATTTTTTAAAATGTGCTATTTCCAGGAATGTTAACTATCTTGTCCTAGACAAAGCTAGGTTATTGTGTTAGGAGAGATCCATGTTATTACCATTCTAGCATTCACGATGATTCCCAGCAAATGGCTTTAAAATAGGGCTTGTATTGCAAGTCTAAAAATATTAATCAGGTGCTTCTGTGAAAGAGACATAGTTGTAGTGTTTACAAAAAGTGACAAAAATCTGGTAATATTGTAATCACTAGCAATCAGCAATCAGACTATGGAAGTGTGTTTTCTTCTCCATTGTGATTTAATTACATTTCCTAGGTGACTTCATATTATGCCAAAATACAATTATATCAAAATAATGCCTAAGCTAAGAGGCTCTTGCAAAAACAACAGCAACACATATTTCAAGTATTTTTTTTTCTTGTAAGATGTGACTTGAAATGAAACTGAAGATCATATATACATATTCATTCATAAAGAACTTATATTTTTCTTCTTTTCTGTAGCAAAATCTGTAATTCTGGCAGTTATTAGAAACCACTCAGAGAATGGCTAAGCAACCAGTACTGTATTCATTTATCCTTTTGTCCTTTTAAGCTCTCAAGCTGCAGTGTATCCATAGTAACTCGGTCTTTTCACTCTGAAATCCATTAGCTGGATTCAGTACTACCATAAAATCAAAGCCAGGAGATTTTTAAAAAGTAGTTTAAAAATTTATAACAAAGATTACTGGAGAAAACACTCC
Organism: Cyclura pinguis; assembly: GCA_030412105.1. Lineage (NCBI taxonomy): Eukaryota > Metazoa > Chordata > Lepidosauria > Squamata > Iguanidae > Cyclura > Cyclura pinguis. The sequence continues at coordinate 159,347,580 of CM059603.1, read as the reverse complement.
TTTAAAGGCAGATTTAAAAAAAAATATTTTAATACTACTTTTTGTAATTGCAACTCTAAGCGGGATGCTAATGGGCATTAAAGGGCACTATTCAGGTCATAATGTCAAACACGGATGAGTCAGGTATAAAATTATTTCTGAAAATAGAACCTTGCCCTAGAATCTCTGCTCAATGTGAATGCCTTTAATTATATGATCAACTCATCCTAATTTCTCCAAACAGTACCTACAGTATTCAAGGCCAAAGATTACTTACAAGAAGATAATATTCAGGTTAAATCATACATTTTGTAACATCAAAACACATCTGTCTGCAAGTTAAACATCTTCCATATACTCAAGATATTCATTACAAACATAAAACCACTACGCTGATATAAATGTAGCAAAGGTACTCATATTTGAAAGTGTATGTTTTTTATTTATATGTCTTGATGCATTTCTGTATAGTATATAAGGGGCTGTATCCAGACCAAGACTAAATTTTTAAACACACTTCTTTGGGATTCAGCTCCACTGAACATTTGAAGAAAGGGGGGAAGATTTTGTTATAAATTAGCTGAATTTAATTCCCACTGCAGTCAATGGGACTTAAGTCATTACTGACATGCCCCATTGAGTGCAATGGGTACAATTTGTTGTTTGAATGGTACCATCCAGGAGGACACTGGGATGTTCCCCAATTTATTATAGTCTGAGCTTTTATAGACTATAGGGCCTTTCATTATATGCATTGGATGAGGTGGGCTACTGTTCATGAAAACCTGTGTGATAATAACATAATAACAGTCTCAAAGTGCCACAGAGCTCTTTTGTTGTTTTAGCAGGAATTGATTAGCATATTGAATTCCTTGGGGCAGCAACAATGACGTGTTACCTATGGAACTGCACACATCACTACTACAAAAGGAAATGCTTTGTACCAGATCAGGTTATTTGTCTATCTTCTGTCCCACAAATGGGGAACTATGAGGTACTGGGACTAAATCTGCCCCTTTTGGAGGCCCAATGCAGTCTTCCCGGGTTCCTTAGATGGCCACATTCCCTTCTCCATTGCACCATTGTTTCATAATTTCCAATCTTTTGTGTGTGTTCGTGAGGTTGGCATTCTGAAATGTCGAATCTCTCTCTTAAAGCTTAAATACTAGAAAGTAAAGATTTAAATCAAATTTGGTTGGCATTTTGGTTATTTTTTGCTTGTGGTCCTGCACGCCACTAGAATGTGGCTCCCGAAAACAGAGGTTAGACAGGCATCTTTCAGGAGTGCTTCATTTGTGTATTCCTGCACGGCAAAATTTTGGACTAGGTGGCCTTTGTGGTCCTTTCCACCTCTAAGGCCCTTTCTGCTCCACCCTCTGAATCCACCATAGGGATGGAAGGACAGAACCGCAATGACGCTTATGCACAATGTTATCGTGGTCCCATCTTTTTCCTGTTCCCAGGCAGCATGACTGCACTGCAAATCATTGATGGGTTTTCCCTATAGATGACTGGCGATCGCGCCACCATCATGGACTTACCTTGTTTGCGGAGGTCCTGGAAGTGCCACGGCTGTGCTTTCTGCCCCAGTGAAGCCTGAGAAACTACCCAGCTGCACTGCAGCAGGAACAAGTGTGGCCATCACACTTCCTGGAACACGGAGGCAGCTGGTGCAGAGGGCAGCATTCCTGTTACTCTTCCCTCCTGGCACAGCTGACCCTGGGACCCACACTGGATGTCTCTGTGACCAGGTAAGGTATGGAAAGGGCCTAAGATTTTATGAATCTGTAATTCTCTGGATTTTTTTTTTATAATCTTTATTGAATATATGCATACTTGTACTGCATTGTCAAAGCCTGTAGAACAAGTATCTCCCAATCAGCAAAGTCATATACACAATGAGAAATAAAAAAGTTACATGAGTAATGTTACATAAGTAAGCAAATAAACAAAGTAACTTAAGGATTACGTAAAGAGATATCATTGTCATCATAAAAAGTTATCATTATCATTATATCAAAATCCTTATGTTAGAATCTAATAGAACCAGTTACCACCATGATTCCCTTCTCTGCTATTGTGTATTGAAGCTTTAACCTAGAATTTACTATGCAATACCCTGTTTTTCTTATTTCTTTCCCATTTCTTATTTCTTGAATGGGTTTCCACAATACAGTTGAATGTTAATCAAATTATAGTTCAGCTGAAAGACTCGGGAGTTACTAGGCTTAGAGCTACAGAGTTGATATAGAAGCTTCTTAATATAAATATGGTCAATATGTCAGTCTAGTTGACCCATAAAAGATGAGGCGGAAGATCGATAAGATACCGTTTACTCTGCTGTTGTTGTTGTTGTTCTGTTGACAATCAAATTTAAATTTAAAGTTATTTTTAGTTTAGTCTATTTGATAATAGCAAAAATTCTCAGCCTAAGAATTCTCTGGAGTTGAATAGTGCCCGTGGGATGAAAAAAGTTCCCAACTTTTGATCCTGTGCACCATCAGCTACCATGTTTGCCAGTCAGGTTATTAAAATACCAGGCCAGTGGTAAAAGGGTTCAAGATCAGGTGGACTTTTAAACTACAAATTGAGAAAATTTCCAGACTGTGAAAAGTACTGAAGAATTTTGGAGTATTTTGGTACATTGAACCAGACCAATATTAACCCAATATGTTCACATATCAGCTCTTTGAGGCAAAAATATTTAAGGCATGTAAATATGTATACATGGTCTTTGATTGCTTGTAAGTTATTCTTAGGAATACACATTGGAACAACACAGTTCCATTTCTATGAACCAATATCCCCACCATTAAATAATATCCCCAATATAAAAGTGCAACATTGCTTTATTTAAAATAGGAGTTCAACAAAAAGGTATTGATTTCCAGAATATCACTGCAGATTACTGCAATATTTAATACTGTGCCAGAACTTTAACTCAGATCCTAAACATATTACATGGATGCCCTAACAATTTCAGTAGAATTTCTTTCCAAGCAACAGATGAAGGAGATAAGTTTTACTTCCCCTTCTCTTTTTCAATAGCTAGCAGTATGAAGGAAACATTGAAAAGAAGTATTTGATCAAAAGCAAGCCTTTAAAAAAAAAAAGTTTAGAGGAAATTGAGATGAAGTACAAACCTTTCTACTTCTCATAAATGCAACACATATTTCTAAAGCAGACAAACACTGAAGCTTCTCTGCATTAGTAGCTGTTATGAAAGGAGCCACTTACTTATGATTTCTGTGTTCTGAATTACCCTTCTTTTGCCATTTATTCAGTTTGACTTTGAGCAAATGCCTTTCTTGTGCCTGTACAATGTGACTCCATAATAAAATATGGAGAGCAATATTTATTGCACTTGGAACACTCCCTGTGCCTGAAATATTCAAATAGAAATGCTTCCTATAATAAGAATAAAATATTCTTCACCTTTCTTCTATGCTCCCTTCCTCTCTGAGCTCACTTAGACATGTCCTCTGTGTACACCATATTTGGTACCTGAACAAGGTCATTTTCTTAAAAAGGACAAAGCAACAATTTTTATTATGAAGGAAAACCTTTTCAATATGGCACTATGGTGAAACCACTCAAAAGATAACAGCATGATGTAGTGGCTTGGATGTAAGTCTAGTGCCATTTCCACACGACACTGTTATAGTGCTATTATTCTACTTTCAACATTTTTCTTTGGAATTCTGGGGTTTGTAGTTTACTGAGGCCAACAAACTCTCTGGCTGAGACTTCTAAATGCCCCTCCCTAAACTGCAAACCGCAGGATCCCATAGGATGTTTATAGTGGAATAATAGCACTATAACAATGTAGTGCAGAATGGCCTAGGTTTTCAGGAGATCAGAGTTTGAATCTCCACTCAGCCATGGGTGACCTTGCACAAATCATTCTCTCAAAGCCTAAGAGAAAAGCAAGGGCAAACCTTCTTAGAAGAAATTTTGCCAAGAAAACCCTATGAGAATAAGTCAGCTTGAAGGCACATATTATCATCATCAAGAGCAGCAGCAACAACAACAATGGGCGCTATGAAATTGTATTTCATACCTCCACCCTTCCAGTGTAATAATGCATGCCTTGGGATTTCTGAGATTTGGCTTCACCACCTGGCACTTGAGAGAGACATTACAGCACAGTACAGCAAGTAATGGGACTGGGCCTTATGCCATCCTTTTATTGGTGATCATTTTTAAAAATTGAGTCAGAAAATGGCTTATTTGTTCCAAGCAGGAAAGAACTGCAGTAGAATTGAGGACTAAGAATATAAGTCTGTGCTTCAAGACTAGGAAATGTGTGGCCTTCCAGAGGTTCTTACAATGCACCTTCATTATCAGTCTCCATTCACTATGTGAGATTAGGGCTCATGGAAATAGTCGTCAAAGAACCTCTGGAAGGTCCCATGTCTGCCCCCCCAATCCACGGCTATCCTTGCTAACTTAGGCCATTTCCACACGGGGTTTTTAAAATGGTGCAGAGCGTCCTCCAGGGAGGCCGTCTGCACCTGGGAGTGGACTGGGTCAGACCTACTTAATGTAGATCCGCACCCCAGCCCGCTCCGGAACGACCCCAAGTGGTTGTCCAGTGTGCTTTTGAAAGACCGCTTAAAACAGGTCTTTCAAAAGCATGGAGCGCACCAGTGCGAGCCTGCTCCCTTGTGAAGATTTGCAGGCTCGCACCAATGCGAGTCTGCGATTTGCTGGGGGAGGGCTTTAGGCTGGCGAGCTTCAGCGGTTGGTCGAGACCCTTGACCAACAGGAAGTCACCATTTTTGATGCCGGAGCAGTGCAGAGTGACGAGCACGCACTGCTCCAGAGCGGTGTGGACCAGACCGGGGAGCCGAAAAGTCCGGTAAGTAGCATCACGGGGCGATTCCCTCGCCCTGTGTGGAAATGGCCTTAGATGTAAAGCCTACTTTGTTCAGTGGGGATTATTTCTCATTAAGTGCATTTAGAATTGCAGTCACCTGCCTCATTAGTGGGATTTGTAGTCCAGTAAATCCATAGGAAACCAGGTTGGGAAATAAGCAAAAAGACTGAAATAACTGTACGTTCTTTTTACCCTGCTATTTCCTTTTCTGCCTTTAGACTACAAGCCATTTCTGTGGGCAAGCTTTCCTGGACAAGTGCAATAAATGAACTGAACAATCAAGGATGTTGTCAGGAAGCATTCTTGCAATAAAGATAATGGCCGCAATTGCATCTGCAAGGAACTGGTGAATTGGGCCCTGGGTCACAATATAATTGCATCACATTTGCTACACAGATTCTCAAGGTGATACCTTCTCTTGATGTTTATGGTCATTGAAGATGATACCTGGCCCTGAGCCTACTGGTTCAAGCTCTAGATTTATTCTCAATTCGTAGTTCTGAGTAGTGAGTGATAATTAACACACTGGCTATCAGATGATATTGTGGCTGAAAGGGAATTAGTGCTTTTAAAACATCAACTCATTTGAAATGTGGCACTGGAGAAGAGTTCTACATATATCATGGACTGCTAAAAAAGACAAATGAATGGATCTTAGAGCAAATCAAGTCTGGTACTAGAAGCCAAGATGACTAAACTGAGGCTGTCATACTTTGGACATATCATGAGATGGAATGACTCATTTGAGAAGATGTTAATGTATGGTGAAGTGGAAGGCAGGCCTACCCAGTCTATTTTTACGTATACTTTTAATTGTACTTATAATTGTAGTTTTAATTGCCTTTGTACTTTTAATTGTGCTTTTTAATTATTTTATATTTTAACTAGGATATATCTGTATTTTAAATGGTTTTCTGTTTTTAGGGTATTTTAGTCACAATTTATTTTTAATTGTATCTACGTTGTACCCTACCTCAAGCTTGGGTAGAGGCAGGTGACAAACAAAAATTTTAACAACAACAACAACAAGAACAACAAGAACAACAACAATTTACCACATTACAGGTGGATTGATTCAATCAGGGAAGTTTGGAAGACCTAAGCAAGGTAGCTGATGACAGGAGCTCTTTCACGGTCTCTCATTCATAGGCTCACTGTAAGTCAAAGTCAAACACCACGACTAACAACAACAACAAGGAATTTTAAAGCTTTACTGACAATAAGGTAGGCTGATGGTTGCTGCATCATGTGGAGCTCCTTGGGAACAACTTCCTCAAACAGAGCCTGGAGATGGATTGAAATATTTATGGGTGTCTAGTCAGTCTACTCTTCTCCTTGTGTGAAAAGTGTGTTTCCTTTACAGATCTAGGTCCTGGCTCTGAAGGAGAGTGCTTCTCCTTTCTGCACAGTCACGTAGGGACAGGGGGGTGATGGAGGTAGTCTGTCTCCGGCAGCAACGCTTTTGGGGGATCCCAGCTCGTAGCCATGCCCCTGTGTGCTGTGGCCACAGCCCCATGCACCGTGGCCACACCCCCATGCACCATGGCCTCCTCCCCACACCATAGCCCCACCTCCCTCCGCTGCTGTTTCTACAGTCTCCTGCCTGACCCACAGGAAGAACTCAAACCTTCAGTTGAACTGGGCTGGGGTAAAACATTTACAAGAGTAATCATGATTCAAGATCTTAGAGTAAGAGGCCAAGTCCAATTCCTCTGCTGTTATTCCTCAATAACTGCTACTCAGATGAACTATTCCCCCTTATCCTAAAGAAGGTAGGCAAAGTGTGGTCCTGTCCCATCATGATTGACAATTGCAAATCTTATCAGCCCCAGCCAGCACAGGCAATAGTGAAGAATGCTGGGAGCTGCAGTCCAAAAACATCTGGAGGGTTCCATGATTCCCCCCTTTGTCCTAGAGGGAGGATATAGTTTGCCACAGTTAATAGCCATCAATGTATCCATGGCCTTCCTTTCCTCTGTTCTTCTCTACCTCCAACTACTGCTCAGAAACCCCTGTTTATTTTCATAGCCTCATTTGTAGAACAGAAATAAATCTCCCTTGACAGCCTAATACACAAGAAGTTAGGTTATTTGAGAGGTAAGATTGTACTTTTTTCTTCTCAGAAAATAATATCCCTGATGATGAAGTTAAAAAGAATTGCTTGGCGTTAGGAATCCCATAAGCCCTCTGCTTGCTTCTTCATTGCCTTTTTTTTTTTGGTCATGAAGGGTCCTTGTGATACAGCTGATATACTCCATATAAAAGCAACAAAAGAGCATAAAATAGTTTTTTTTTGCTGTCTTCTTCCAAGGTAGCAGCAAGCAGTCTGTATCATTGGGAGCTCCAGCCAGCCCACCTTTCACTGACAGTACTAAACTCACAATTTTTTTAAAATGACTATAATCAATCATGCTGTGGCCTGAAGGATTAATTTACGGTGACCCCGAGTGTTCATTTCAGCAGTATCTATTTCCACAGTCATTTGGGGTCAGCTTTATCTAACTGTGACCAATGTGCTACAGCTGTCAAGACATACAGAGAAACACCCTTGCAGTGAAAAAAATAATATATGCTGGGGTTGGGGGAGAGGAAACCACGAGTAAAATCATTATCAATATTATTTCCTCACCATCTATGCTTTAAAAAGTCTTATCGCCTATTATCATATCTATAGTTTTTAGAACACAATCTCTGTTATTTGTCAGGACTGGGAAGAAGGTAGGCTTGCATATAATGAAATAACTGGGTGGCTTTTAGTAGATCTGCAAGGATTTCTGATGCTGAATTGTTTAAGAGTAGCTGCAACAAAATAATTCCCTCCTCCTAAATTATACTACTGAAGTTAAGGAAGCTTGTCATCACCAGGAGTGGAATTTTGGATTGAAGGATTGTTAAGTCCAGTGCTGGTATTCAAAAGAAGTGCTTAGATCCAGACATATTTCATTCTAAGTGCATGTTCTTTTATATTAATCTCTTGTTTTTGGCTCCTAGGTTTCTGGTTTTTAAAAAGCAAGTTAGTCAAGCCGGAAATTTGCCCAGTGCTGTCTTACAGAGGGCTGAATTAACTGTACACAAATGCTTACTAACCTACTTTACCAAAAATGTGTTGAAAGAAAAAGTTTTTAAGGCCCTCAAGATGCCCCTGTTCGTTCTCCTTGCAGTTTCACTTGGTCACCAACAAAGAAGATTGATTCTTCTTTCTATCTTAACTCAGACTTTGGTCCTTTCTGCACAATGTCCGTCTCGTTTTTGCCACAGGATGGCAGCGGTCGGCAGGTCATGCTTCCACATAATGTTGCCACCATCCTGTTGCCATCCTGTTGCAAAGCATTGCGCTTGCGCAGTTTTCACAAAATGGAAAAAATCCGTTTTGCGTCTGTGATCACGTGGTGCTCCCATCGCTTCTGGCCATGTGGAAGCTGCGGAAGTGCATTGGCGACGCTTCCTTATATAGCGCAGTAATGGAAAAAGTCCAGCTGTGATGCAGAAGGAAGACGTGGCACCATTGCGTTCTCTTCTGCATGGACCGAGCAGGTGCAGAGGGGAGCGTTGCTGAAGTGCTCCCTTCTGGACGCAGGACTACAGCAAGATGACGCAGAAGAGCGTTGTTGTCCGGAAATGACCTTTGTTGAAATCTCCTTACACATCATCATCTTGTTATTGTCACCCCTGTAATCTGGGCAAACTATTCATGGCCTCACTCCAAATAGGGCTCTATCTAGAAGGTGCTAAGGACATGGGTGGAACTTGAGAAAGTTCCTTTTTCTGGACTACAGCTCCATAGCCAAGATGACCAGTAGTCATACTGGTTGGAGATTTTGGAAATTGTAATCCACAAATAACTTATGTTTCCAAGCTCTGAGAATAGGGTGTTACCCTGTTTACTGGGGGTCCAGTGAGGGACACCAAAATGTGCTCAACAATAGGTGGGGAAGATTAGCTCTGACCACTGCTTTAGCATTACAAGAGGCAGGGTAACTTAGCAGGATCTTGTAACCCAGTGTTTATGGGGTCAGGCCAAGTCAAGAAGCAGACCGGTTTGAAAAAAATGAATGACCTTTATTAAAAACAGACACACAGTGTAAGCAACACATGCACACAGATAACTAAGGAAAATAAAGGTGTGAGTAAGATAGCGGGATTTTCAGAGGGATAGTTGATTTGGGTGATACGAAACCTGTCCTGAAGTCCGGAAGAAGATGGAGAGCGAGGCTGGGGTTCGATGTATCTCAGCACGTGGAGCTGAGGGGAAGCTCGCCAAGCGATACGGTAGCAAGGCAGTCTGGAACTCGAGAGCGATCCAAGGGAGCGCTCAAAGTCAGGGGTTTTTATAAGGAGAGTTGTGACCGCAGGCTAGGTCGGACTTTGGGAAAACAATAGATTTGGAGCTGGAGACAAAGCCTCCGAAAGGTCAGAATTTGAATGATTGAGTTACAGCCAAATTATCAATAGGATAGCCGGTATGCAAATGCGCAGTACTTGAGCGTAGTATAGTCCGATCATCAAGCTGCCAGCGCTAGGCAGAGGATCTTTTGAAAGTTGCTTGCATACCTAATGGAGGTACTTGCCTTGAGGTCTCCTAAAGCGGCGAGTCAGCTGTTTCTGGCCTGCCTGTATTGTCTCGGAATATTACGGTGATTATAGGCCGAGCCTGTATGTGTGCTTGTCCGGGGGCCTTGCAAGCACGTGGAAGGGATATGTGAAGCTGAATTATTGATATCAAAGATATCTTTTTATATCCCCAAAGCTCGGGCTAGCCAGGGCAGTAACAAGAGCATACTAAGAATATTTCACTATTAGCACAATTTCTGATCTTTTAGGAATGGGGAAAGTCCCAGTGGAAAGCATTGAGGAAAAATCTTCCCTAATAAAGAGCTATGTTGTGCAAGAAATAGGATATGATCAGGAAAGATGTAATCACACAGGGTATGGTGTTCCCTTTCTGCTATATTCTCTGTATAAATAACATTCCTGTTTCTTTGAAGTGGTTTGCTTTACTTCTTATGGTCTTAAACTAAATAGGACAAAATTTCATGTTGTGCTAGCACTGTAGCACCAGGGTAATTAAATTTTCTTCATTTTGCTTCCTTCTTGCAGCCTTCATCATCACCCCTCAAAGGAATATGGAACAGGTTCTTGAATTGTGTAGTGAGCTGCAATGAAGAAGGGAAACTACTTTCCTCCTGAGTTGAAGGATTAACATAGTTCTGTCAGTGGATTCCGGCCATTGGTTTGGAGCCATAATGTTTTATTCAAAAAGGGTGCAGGGCAGGGGTGGCAAATATCCAGTCTGTGGGTTGGTTGCACTACACACAACTTCCCTATTCATTCCACAAAGGCCAGGAAAATTCTCCTTTCAGGTCCATAATCAGGACCCATCTCCTCAAAACATAACCAGTGCCTTTAAGTTCAAGTTCCTCAAGGAGCATCCCTCTATTCCAATGAGTAGCAGTAGTAGTAGAACGAAGGTTCCTCTACTCTTTGGGTAGAGTAATCTAACAAGCTTCAGAAACATACAGCACAACCTGCAATTTCTCTTTGAGAAGTTTCAACTCTTCAGTTTATTGAGCAAGAAATAAAAATGTGAGCAAAAGATTATATTAATGGACCCAGCTATTATAACTGTAGCTAGTTCTGTTGGCATTCTCTCAGCAAAGAACTTTTACTAATCTGCCAGGCAAATTCCTCTGGTTATGTTTTTCCCTCCACAATTATTCAGATACCTGATATGAACAATAATTCCCTTACAATATATTGACCTCTGTAGTTTTAACTCCAAAGAAATCAGCAAAATATTCCACCTGGCTTCCTAATTGTGTCTCTAGCAGAAGGTAGTTTAACCAAGAATATCAACTTTCTGGCTAGAGGCTGAAGATGAATCCTGTTCTATGCTCAGTGCGTATGGCTGCAAGAATAGTACCATGAAGGTGCAATTTACAAGCACAGCTTCTATGAAACCACTATTTATTATTAAAACATCATTAAACTTTTAGCAACACATAAAGAGTTCTTACCTCTGAAGTTGAGAAACCTTCTGAAATAGGTCATACTCTCATGTAACATTATTTCTTTTCAACGAGGGGATGTCAGGGAACTCCTTGATTCTGGACTGAACTTGCAGCAACAGCAGAAGGTACAGTCACACCCTGTATCCAATAAGCCACCCGCCCATCTCTTCACTGGGATTTTCACTGAGATTTGAAAAGTTCTTAGTGCTCATTTCTGTAGGAAATATGCAGATCTCTCCACTTCATTTTTAGGTGCAAAAACACATTCCATTTATAAGTAAGTCCACTCCTTCACCACATGTTGCTGTCTTTCTTTTTCTTCTAATCTCACCTTTCATGTGAAGCCTTTTGCTTAACACTTTAGTCTCCATACATAACTTAAATTAGGCATATGTCCCGTTCATTCTTTGTGTGGTCGTCTTTCCTTTCACTATGATTTTGCTTCCCTTTCTTCCTCTTTCAATTTTTTTTCTTCCCTCATAGTCAAAATGTACTCTGAAAACTCTTCAAGGCAGTTAAATGTCGTATGTTTGCGTGTGTGTGTGTGTGTGTGTGTGTGTGTGTGTGAAAGCTACTCTGTGAAGCAGTAGTAATAGTAGTAGTTTCAGTGGTAACATTTATTTTCAAAGTCACACTTCCCTCCTTAAAATTACAGTGTGGCATGTCCTCATAATGACTGAAAACTTGCTAACAGATGCTATGTAGATGTGATAGTCCTTACAGAACTATTGTGTAGGAATGCTTAGAGTAGAAAGTGGTACACCTCAGATATGATGTTCTTTATTGGAGGAGAAACTGAAAAATCCCTACTCAGCCTTAACATTGGTTCTAGCAGCTGCTCTAACTAGCCACAACAGTACACAGAGTTATTTAAACAACCAAAGCAGAGGAAACATGGGGAAACAATCAAAATATATTTGGGATTCTGATGCCTGCTTTCCAAATTTTCTGGTTCCTCTACCATACATAACATTTTGCTTGAATCAAGCAAAAGAAGCAATGTGATGAAGTAATGCATTCAGATGAGTCTGAAACAGAGATATCTTGCCTTAGAAAAATGAAAAATGAATAATTTTTAAGGAAGAACAGAAAAACATTTTAAAAGCACACTGAATTATGAAAGAGAATTGACTAAGATGAACAATGCTTTTTAAAGGTTTTTACTTTGGATGCCAGTGGATGTCAAAGCACTTAATAAATACCCTTAACAAATGAAATATTAATAGCATTGCCACACATTCCTTCTTTAAGCATGAGAATTTTACTGGTTCAGCACCTTGGACAAGACCACAGTTGTGTCTATCCCTTAAGCTTAGTTCAATAGTCTGCACCTAGTCTGATCCAAGGTGCGGACGACCTCCGTGCCAGGACGCCTTGGCCCATTTTAACTGCCTCATGCGGAAAGGGCCTTAGAAAGCAGTTTAGTGTAGAGATGAACCCATAACAATCCATTTCAGGACACATTATTTTCATGTTGTAATGTCTCCAATTGTGTAAGAACTGATAAATTACCCACCTAACTTTTTGATCTATTGTAACACATTTTTCTTTGCAAACCATATCTAACTTATTTGAAATCTCTGTTACAGGAGCCTGAAGAAATGAGATCAGATGTGAGGCTCAGTTTCATATGGATAAATCTTCTAATGACAAGTGGGACTGGAGAATCACATGGTTTCCCACACTACCACATTACCTGGTGTGGTAGGTTCCCCCCCTCCCGAAGATTCTTTGTACTTCTGCAAATCTCACAGTGACACTCATGTGAGAGCCACCATAGTGTAGTGGTTTCATCATTAGACTATGACTCTGGAGACCAAAGTTGGAATCCCTGCTCAGCAATGCAAACTGACACAGGGACTTTGGGCACATTCTCAAAGCTCCAGAGGAAGGCAAAGGCTCCCCGCACCAAACAAATCTTGCAGAGAAAACTCTAGGCTAACGATAGGGTCATGGTAAGTGTGAAATAACTCGAAGGCGTACAACAACAACTCATACCTGAACATGGGCAGCAGAGGGAATAACAATGCATTATTGGAATACAGGATTGCTTACCTTTTCTTTGAGAGAAATGGTTGCTTGATTACAGACAGTCATTGCATGAATGTGAACAAAAGTTTTCAGTTGAACCCCCTCATTTGCAGGTTAAGCTTTAATGGATTCTCCAACCCCTGCCAGTCGCACCTCAACTGGGTCTTTTCCGGCGAAACCGTCTTCTCAGTGGCTCTGATCAGGCTACACAGCCCTTTGAAATCCTTCCTCATCCTCCTCCACCACCAGCCACTGCCTGACCAGCTTATAACAGCTTGCACCCCAATCTGTCAGCACCACAAATGCTCTCCCACTGCCCCCCCCCCATTCAAAGAAGGAGATGAGTGTGAGAGAGGAAGTATAGAGCTACCATGTTGGCCCATCCCATTTCCTCTTGTTTCTTTGACCTAGTTTAGGCCCTGGATGCCCACTTTCTCCACCATGCCTCAGCCTCCTTTCCATACACATACACACACAGAAACAGACACACACACATACACACACACGTTATATTTGCAGTTTTTCCACTTTTGTGGGGATCCTGTGCCCCTAACCTTAGCAAAGGTGGAGGGTTGACTGTGTGTACTGATGGGATACATCCAAGTGGTCAGTATGTACATCCAAGTGGTCAGGAACCCTGGTGGCACAGTGGTTAAATGCTCGTACTGCAGCCACAAGGTTGTGAGTTCGATCCTGCCGGGCCTCAGATTGACTCAGCCTTCCATCCTTCCGCAAGTCGGTAAAATGAATGTCCAGCTTGTTGGGGTCAATTAGCTAACATTTTGTAAACCGCTTAGAGAGCACTTAGCTGATAAGATGTATAGAAATACACATGCTATTGCTATGTATTAGGTCAGAGGCAACTCGTGGATTTAGTAACGAGAGGGATTTGCTGTGCTACAGAGGAACATCCACTGACTGTTCCATCTTTTGCTGAACTCCCCAAATACAGGAGCTATGTTAATAGCATAATAACAAGCACATTTCTTTCATAACAATCCCCGAATTCCACAAAATTTGGAGGTGTTTCTCAGCTGGCTGAGATCTGATCTTTAAAAATAAACGAGAAGATTATTAATGTTCATCAGTGTTGTTTGTTTTTGTTTTGGAAAGGGGGAAGAAGAGAAAAAACAACAGCCATTGTCTATGAGTAGTTTAGAGCTGGTATTTCTGCAGAGAAGGATTCTTACAGGAAAAAAAAATGTTATTTATAGGTTTTTGTTGTGCTTAGAGAAGTTTCACAGAAATAATAATGTTACTTCTGCATTACATTAACTTTTTAAAAGCCCAGTGCCAAGTGAATTCTTCAGATGCATTGACCCAACGGTGAAATGGGTAAACAGGCTTCCTTGCCAGATCAGAAACTGCAGGAATAAACATGCATCTAAATATGCATCCTAATATTTATCAGTGTATGACTCCAAGTGGCAATGCCATCTGCATTGCATTACCTTCAGTGAGAGGTATGATGAAGAGCTGAAATGAAACTCAAGTGCTCCTTTTCTTTGTGAAAGGAGTGTGTGATCTTCTGCCCAAAGATGATAGAAGCATGCAGTAGAAACCATGATGTTCCAGATTCTACAACATACCTCTATCATTTTGGGGCAGAAAAATCCTGCAATTCAGATGCACCTTACTAGCCTATGAGAGCTGTGACCTCATGTACATTTAAGTGCTGCCTGAGAAATGGACTAAAATGAAACAGCAGATGGTAATTTGATTTTCAAGAAAAGGTTTGGCCTCTGTGCAAGGCCGGTTTACTTGCCTGCATGATAAAAGCTACAGGGCTAAGATCCAGGCTTGCAGGATCTCCAAAGACATTTCCTGCATATTCTTGAGAAGTCTTAAGGACCAACATTTTGTTAAAATGAAAACTGAAAAGCATCCTGTGGTGCTCCCTCAGTGTGTATAGTGAAATTCTTGGAATTATGTACTATTCTTAGAACGTTACTGATGGGCCCTGTTGCCAAAATTGTCTTATGTAGTGTGTGACCCAGTGAAGAGAGATGAAGAAGGTTGGGTGTGCAGTGGTAGAAACAGTCCTAAATATGATACAGACTACCCTGGGAGAATCAGTGGACAACATACTTGTTTGTTAGCATATATTTATTTATGAACCATGCTGCAACTGGATTTGTGAAAGAGACTTATGGAATAAGAATTTTGTTTTGTTCACTCATGAGTTAAAGTAACTTTGTGGATTAAATTCTAAAATCAAATACCATGATCCTTAGTGACACTCAAAAGTCAAGTTTTGTTTTAATTGTGGCACAAACTATACTACGCATGCAATAACTATAAGGAGCATGTAACCAGCGGAGGACTGGCAGGAATTAACAAGGGCTAGAAAGGTGGGTGTATAGAAGCTCATCATTTAGGAGATCCTGTCAAAACTCTGCTGTTTTGAGTTTTTCCAGTAAAAGGCCTCCAAACTGGGCACAGAAATGTTCCTTCCATAATTAGAAATGTTTCTGCTTCCATCTTTTAAGTGAATAATGGCATCCTTCAGGGATTCAGAACAGACTTTTCTGAAGCTTTACAAATCATAGACAGACAGATAGACAGACAGACATGCCTAAAGATGGAAAAGATCTGAGATCTATCAGCTCTGAGATTCCCACATTAGCAAGTGTTATACTATTCCCCTGTACAGAATGACTTTGCCATTCTGCAAAAGTTTGGACAAAAAATTCCCTCAAGTCACATTATTAAACACCACCTCTCTCCATGGTGCTATTTGTCAAGGCTACAAATCGGATTCATTTTCATTCTCATTTTGACTTATGAATGATACTCTATTCTGTTTAAAAGAGTGGAGGAATTCAATCCAGTTCATAATTGACAAGTCTCTGCATCTCTCATAAAGTCTAATTGGCTCTTTGCTGGGAAACCTATCAGCAATTTTAAATACAGAAGGTAAGAGTTTAACACTCATGGAGAAGGAACTGGCTGTCCAAAAAATAGCTTGATCTATCTCAATTGTCAGTCAAATCTATCAATAAGGTAACAGAGGATACCAGTTTTACAGTCCATTGGCAAAAGCCACGAACATATAAAAACCAAGAATATTTGATTCCCTGGCAATCTCTTGACCACAATTCATATTTAATAAGCTGGAAAATAACAAAAACAAACTACTTCTCTAGGTCTCTTAGCAAGGGATATCAGCAATTCCATCAGTTGGAATTGCAACTAAATGGTGAAAATTCCAATGTACTCCAAGATATAAAAATGCCCCATCTCTACAGAAGTTTGTGGCTACAAAATCAAGGGTATTCTCTAATACCTAAACACGCAAGGGCTTAAATGTTCACATAGAGTAGAATTATTGCTTTGTTTTAAGGAGGGAAAAAGCAACCAAGGGCTATTTACACAAATATAGCCCTGTGATTCCCTTTTAACTTTAACAATGATTCCACTTTAGGTAACATGCTATGGTATTGTAGGGTTCGTATCTGGCTGAGGATTCTAAATAAGGCTCCTGAAACTAAAAATCTCAGGATTCCATGGGATGTTACCATGGCAGTTAAAGAGGGATCATAGTGCTATAACTGTATAGTATTAAAGGGACTACATAAATGCAATAGATTTGTTGGGGCAAATTTTGTCCCAGATGTTTTGACATGAAAAAAATTGTACATGGCAGGTAGATGAATTGCTGAGATGTTTAAAGTTTTTCAGCTGACAATCTTGTAAATTAGATATTTTGTAGACCTTGCAGATCTAGTTCTGTATAGATTCTCCAACAAAATGTGACTCTGAGGTACTAGAATGTTCTACCTGTCTGGATGAAGGTTTAAAAAATGTAATGTTAGTTATATCCTTTCTTTGTGTTTTCCTTACATGTGGTTTTAGATAACTTAAAAATGCATTTAATAAAAAAATTCCAGCCCCCCCCCCCAAACTTGTCACCTCATAGTCACACCCACAAGTTTTGCATATCTACTGTTATTCACACATATAGCCTGTTCATAAGGTTTGTTCTCAGGTAACACACTCCATGCATTTGATAAAGTACACTTAAGTCTATGAAAATTTATGCTACCAATTTCTTTCTCTCAGGCCATTTCCGCACGGGTTAAATAAAACGGTGCAGTGCGTCCTCCACAGAGGACGTCTGCACCTTGGAGCGGACTGTGTCTGGACTACTTAGCATAAATCCGCACCTCAGTCCGCTCTGGAGCGACTCCAAGTGGTCCTCCAGCATGTTTTTGAAAAACCTGATTTTTCAGGTTTTTCAAAAAGCCGGCGTGCGCCATTGCATGCCTGCTCTCCCATGCAGATTTGCAGGCTCACACCAATGCAAGCCTGCGATCTGCGGAGGGCGGACTTTAGGCTGGTGAGCTTCAGCGGTTGGTTGAGACCCACAACCAACTGGAAGCTGCCATTTTGGACGCTGGAGCAGTGTGGATCTACGATCACACACTTCCCCTCCTCACCCTGGACTGGACCGGACCCAAAGAAGATCCGGTGAGTAGCAGCAGGGAGCAATTCCCTTGCCGTGTGTGGAAATGGCCTCAGTTAGGCTATCTCTGCCCTATACTGTTATAACGCTATTATTCCACTTTCAATATCTTGTGAAATTTTGGGGTTCATAATTTACTGAGGCCAAAGCGCTATCTGCCGGAGAATTTTAAAGGCCTCTCCCTAAACTGCAAACCCCAGGATTCCATAGGATGTTGAAAGTGGAACAATAGCACTATAAGAGTGTAGTGCAGAAACTGCCTTAATCTCAAAGGTGCTACAAGATCTCTTTGCATACTAATCCAGACCGACAAAGCTATGTCTCTGAATTTTGCAGTCAATGCAGTTTTCAAAAGTTATGCATGGTAGCAATCTTCCCCTCCCCCCACCCTCCCCAAAAGAGAATCTCTGCTGAATTCCTCTCAGATTTTGAGTTCCATAGTACCAGCAATATTGACTGGTGAAGAACTCATATAGAATTGCCTGGAGTTGTATTTCTAGAATATGTGTACAAAAAAATAGTAAAAGCAAACATTACAATAAATTTGGGGCAAAGTGTTTATTTATAAAGAGTTTTATTTCACTGGTATCTGTGTGATTTTTATTTACCTTACAGCAGTTTTTATATGACCTTGCTGAGCACAATCATTAAAAAATTCTTTACAGTTTTTTTTTAAAACCTAAGCAGTTATTTTTGGAGGGAGCTGTTTTATTTACTGGTGATTCTATATTGCATAGATTCAGTTGTTTGTGGCTCCTGAATAATTAAAAAAAGTTGTTAAACAAAAATATTGTTTATTTGAGGGAAAATGCATTGATTTTATCCTGTTGCACTCCTTTGGGATTGAACTATTGTTCTTTTGAGGAAGCTAATATTTCTCTCAGTATTTTCCAGATGTTAGTTTTGAAAAAGTTTTGGAAAAAGCTTCCTAGCTGCAGATTCTGGAGTTGTAGTCCAAAAGTAACTTTTCCAAGTTCTGAAATATTATTATTATTATTGACGAGGATGGTGTTAAATCTTATGGAGAAAAATTTTTTCCCTATACAAAATCCATTATCCATATTCAGAAATAATTCCATTGGGTTGGAAGACAATTAAGAGTAGAACCCAAGACATAACAGAACTGCAGAATTACCATGGTTGAAAATTGAGGGAATCAATTATTCCCCATATCTAGCAGCACTTTGATAAGGCTGTATAATTAAAGACTTAATTCCTATGAATTCTTAAACTGAGCTGGGAAGAGAAATTTCCACAAGTCAGAGGCCTATAATGCAGCCCTTCTTGCTCCACATGTTTCTGTATGCAACAAATCTGTGCTGTGCAAGACAGTTTTCTAGAAACGGGGATATGAATGTTAACAGAATGTGCCTTTAAATGGTAGGAAGAGGAGAATGTAATTCTACATCACTGTTTCTTGGTGTGAATCCAATTGTTAGATGCAACTGGAGTACTTCCACTGTATCACTAGGATTACTGTTCAGCAATTGATTTGGTGCAATGGTTTGAACACTGGGCTGTGACCCTGGAGATCAAGGTTTGATTCCCCACCCAGCCATGGAAACCCACTTGGATGTATCACACACACTCAGCCCCAGAAAGCCCTGTGATAGGTTCACTTTAGGGTCACCATAAATTGGAAATGACTTGAAGTCAAACAACAACAACAACAACAACATTCTAGTTGGGACTAGTAGCTGGATTTAGGTTGTACTTTGTGTCTTGGGGTTTAATATAGGTAAATGGGGGAGATGTTCTCTGCTGTTCTCTGCCTGGCCCCTCCCTAAACTGCAAACCCCAGGATTCCATAGGATGTTGAAAGTGGAATAACAGCACTGTAACAGTCTAGTGCGGAAATGGCCATACATACATTATTGATAGCTATTGTTTTAAGAACATCAACCATGAGAACAGTTCTTTTATTCTCACTGAGAAATATTATGAAGAAGCAGACAGTTTAACAGTTACACCGCTTGGTTTCTGCTGCTTTTCTGGGGGTGTTGTTCTAGTCCTCTTCTTTGTCCCTTTTTTCCTCCAATTATCTTGATTTTATTTTTATTTATAAGGTGGAACCTCTGAAAGAGAAAAGAGAAAGAATGAAATCCCAAGACAGAACCAGAAAAATGGCATTTCATCTTCATTAGCAGGGGGGATGAGGAGGAGAGATATCTACATAGCAAAGAAAAATGCTATTCCCCAGATTATACTTTTGAAAATACTTTCAAAATTATACTGAATTTCATTCAGGAAAAAAGTATTTTACGTTCTATGACAAGTCTTTTTTTTTTTTAAGAGAGAAAACAATGATTAATGTACTTAATATCAATGTGTTGCTTCCAGTCTCTGGGTAAGAAAACATAGGGTGTGGACATATAACTTTGTTCTTACACCAGATTTTGCATTTCAGAAATTGGACTGGAACAGGCAAAAACACTGGCTATAATGTGTCCATATGCAAAGTCACCTGTAATCAAACAACCTTTCTTAATAAAGAATGTTGTTCAAGTTGGACTTTGAGTTGGTTGAAATTGCCCAGAGTTGCCCAGAGTCCAAAAGCATTTGTTCTGTTCGGTTGTACTACTTTCTTCTATTGCTTTTTTATTTTTTCCTTTTGTTCCCTCCTACTTTTTTCTTGAACTATAGTTTGCTGAATTCATAGTGTTATCACTATCACATCGTTCTCTGGTGATCTTATTTTGAGATAGAATAATATAGTGTAGAATAGCATAAATATACCATGAGTTTCTTTTCATATTATCTGTATGATTACATTAACACACTTAGAATGTGAAAATCTCTCAAATCTCTCAAGGTTTGTCTAATTAAAAAGTCAAATTTCTATATTGCTTACTAGAAGTCCTCATGGACCATAAAATCAATAATTACTCCTAATATGAAAGCTTATTGAGGCTGCAGTTCTGTGCACGCTTGCCTGGAAGACAATGGCTTTGAATTGAACAAGACTTACCTGTGAATAGGACTGTAATTTAAAACAGTTCCCTTTCTGAGTGTAGTGAAGAACCTGAAAATAAATTCTTGATTGGACTAAACAGCCTGGCATAGTTACAGGCAGCATGTAGTTGCAAATCAGTCAAATTCAGAAAGCGGAATTCAGATTGCTATGCAATAGCTACTTAAAGGTTTACCATGTCTGTCATCAGATGGGAAACAATCACCTTTCCTGACTTCCTTCCTATTTAAGCTCATCATTACCATACACAGTGTAGCTATTTGAAAATGTGTGGAAGCAAAGGGGTGATAATGCTAGGATTAAGTTTGTAGTAAGAAGCTAAAGCTAATAATCTCTCAACAAGTTCCACATACATACAATATCTTTTAAGTGGCTACCAACTGTCTGAAGCTCCCTTTGCAAATACCTTGATCAACACAATTGCCACTGCCTTTGCTATTGTTTTCATGTTGTTCTCAAAAATATATGAATCTATCCACCCAGTGGCTGGGAATGCTTATATGCTTGCAAAACACAAAACATCAAAGACATAATGTCATTTAGCACATATTTAGAAATAGTGCTCCATTAACTGTTGCTCTAGAACATGTTTTCTCTCACCTCTGTATCCTGAATTCCAGTGTGCTTTGTTTTATGTTTGGTCTTTGGAAGGTAAATACCGGTTTAATTTTCAAGACTGATTGCTGAGGCACACTTCTGTAAGGAAATCCTATTGTCATAGTGAAAAAAAAAATCACTGGGAATATATAATCCTCTAGTTCAGCTTGACTCCTTAGACACCAATTCTCTGAGATACTTAATTGTGTGAGAGTTCTTTATGACTTAATTGGGTCTTATGTGAAAGGTGGGATATAAAACAAATTTATTTGTGCTCGGTAGTTCGTTGGATCACTACACCAGTGGTTTTTAACCTTTTCTTATCAGGGATCCCCTTTAAATATCTTTGTTGCCACAGATCCCCAACACTTAAGATTTAAAGCTCTTAAGTTCACCACATATTTAATTAAAATTGCTTATAAAAGGCTTTCAAATTGGGAGAGAAGGGAGAAATAAGTAAATGTACATTTCCCTGAGAGGCACTGGAAGGGGAGGGAAGACTTTCTCCTGCTTCTTCCAGTTTAAGGCTGGAGTGGATTGAACAGCAATGCACAGGCCCAGCCAGCCCGTCAGCATTTGCTCTTCTCTCTCTCTCCCTCTCCCTGTCCCCCTCCCTCCCTCTCCTCCTCTTTTTCAGCCATCCAGTCTATTAGAAAAAGGCAAAAAGCAGAGAGAGATTGAAGGGAAAAAAAGAGGGGGTCAAAACACACCTTTATAAAAGACCCTGAGTGTGCCTCATTTGCATCCATAAGTGTGCACACTTTTGTCTTAATCGAGTGGCCACTCATTTTGCCAGCGATGATCCTTCACTCCAACTTCCAATGTCTTGTCAGGGGGTGGCACCTGGTGCAGCGGTGCCCCCCCTTCTCATTCTGAGTGGAATCCTTGACACAGTGTGGTGGCCAACTCTGAAAAAGAACAGCAAGAAGGAGTGGGGCCAAACGAGAAGGTGGGGCACTTGCCAGGTGCCACCTCCTGGCAAGACACTGGAAGTTGGGGCAAGGGATCACCATTCACATTCAATTCAGACAATGCATACGCACTTTTGAATGGAACTGGGAGGCTCACATGGGGTCTTTTATAGAGGGATTGCTTCCACCCCCTTTTTTTTGCCTACAATCCCCCCCCTTTTTTTTGCCTTTCCCCCCTCTTTCTCTCCAGCATGGTGTAGTGGTTTGAGCATTGGATTATCACTGTGGAGACCAGGGTTCAATTCCCCAGTTAGCCACAGAAACCCATGGGTAACCTTGGCTGCATCACACACTCTCAGCCCCTGAAAATAGCAATAACATTAGCATGTGTATTTCTATACTGCTTATCAGCTAAGTGTTCTCTTTGCAGTTTACAATGTGTTAGCTAATTGCCCCCAACAAGCTGGGTACTCGTTTTACTGACTGTGGAAGGATGGAAGGCTGACTCAACCTGAAGCCCAGAAGGATCAAACTCACAACCTTGTGGCTGCACTACCGGCATTTAACCAGTGTGCCACAGAAACCCTGTGGCAGGGTCAACTTAAGGTCGCCATAAGTAAGAAGCTCCTTGAAGACACATGACCAAAAAAAAAAAATTTAAATAGGAACACAGTTCACTATAGTGGGGAAGACTGTAATCAGATGACCCACATCCCTGTTCAGTTATTGCCTTCAAGGACTAACTATATTGGACAACAATAGCTTTATTAATCTTTAAACTGGACTTAGATTGGATACCCTTTCTATCTAGCTTGCTTAAAAGAGGCAGAGAAGGCAAAAATGCTAAGCCCCTGGAGGTACACAGTCAATCATGCATAGTAGTATTATTAAAACTCAGATGACATGCTTTCTTCACCTCAAATATGCAAAAGAAATTATTAAAACTCAAATTTATGTGAAGGAGAAGTGAGGGGCAATTGGATGGTAAGTAAATGGATCTTCAAGTAAAGGTCAAGGTAGGATCATCACTGAAGTGGTTTAAGATGACACACAATGGGGATTTTTATAGAGAATATATGGCTACATTGCAAGGAGGTGCTCCAATTATTTATGACACTGTGAAACGATGGTGAATAATAATTCTGTATCATTCCTCCACATCTATAATTCCAAAATGGAGGCAGCACGCAGTACGAACTGTCCCTTCTTTCCCAAGAAATACTCACCGCATGTCAAAGACTAGATATTTCTTCACATCTGCCCCTTGCTTCAACTCTAGAACTTTGCTGAAACAATCCAAATAGCAAGTAGCATGAACGATACAGAAAATATTGCTTAGTTTTGGACTGATGATAAAGGGAGCTGCCATCATAAGGAGGGGAAAACACCCTTTTCATTTTGAATTTTAACAACCGAACAGAGGCTGTCATGTTTCAGTTACTGACCTGTGCTGAGTAGCAGAAACAGTAAATTGCTTCTCCATTTCCTGTATTGCTACAAAAGTTCAGGGATGGCCCCCACTCCCAGGACCTGGGCAGTCTGTTGATTAACCTTGCACCCTCCGACTATTATGGCCAATGAGATGGATTCCAGCAAGCACTCTAGCAAGCATATGTATCCAAAAGCAGCAGTATTTGACCTTAAGCACAGATCAAAATTAGCAGCTTTAGAGCAGCAGATGGCACCTTGTTGGCTCCTTATAGGGCTTGCACTGTATTAAGTTGGCATATTACCATATCATGTCATTTAATTTACTAATAATATATTTGGCCCATCTCTTGACCACATTCTTCAAAAAGCCTGAGAACAATGGTGTAAGATAACACAGAATAAACTCAACGGTCAAAATACTACAATCACACAAAGCCATTTTTAAATTGTAGCAAAGATTAAATTATCAGTTATTTTAGGAACCTGCTAAAAGCTATGACAAATCAAGGAATTTTTACCTGGTGCCTACAAACCATAAAAGGAAGCATCAGGTAGCTGGATGCAGGGCATGAGGTTGACCAGTGAGGATATACTATGAAGAAGACCCTTTGAAGACTGTGAAGGGGGAGGCACCTTGGACAATGTTCTAACTGACTGAGTAGATTCCCATAGAGCCAAACAGGTTTTTAGACATCCTAGCAAAAGACTGTTCAGGGTTAGGTAAAAATAACAAAAAGAGCAACAATTTTGAAATAAATCACCAACCATTTGGATCACTGATTATTGGCAAAACATGGTTGATCTAGTTAGCAACTGTACTGTATCCAGAAAGGGATATTGGCCAGATGGCATGCTAAATGAAGTTACTTAAAGCCATTTAATTCCACCCACAACATTTGAACATTTATCTGTACGGCTAGATCTAATAACACACTGACCCTACAGCAGGACTACAAGCCCATTTTAAAAGAGAATGAATTCTTATTCTTAATCTTACTGGTTTATTATGAATGAGAAGTACTCCAGTGTACCAACCACAACTTTGGGTGTGCAGGCCTGCAACCTCCTTCTGAAGCAAGCTGTTGTGGTGGCACTGAAAGTAGGATGGCTTCTCCTTCTGTAAGAACTTCTGGTTCAAAGGCTCTGGTGCCCTTGAGTCTTCACAACTTTTCCATGAAGCACTATGACTTTTTTCCATGTTAATTAAACCTCTACATTTAGCCTAGTAATAATTTTCTGAGCTTGTGATTGTCTGGTCACTCCATGTTTGGAGAAAACGCCCACCAGGGCCTTAAAAAGTGATCCACACCTTTGAAAATGCCGCTAATGCAGCAAAATGGCCCATAGCAGCACCCAGAAGCTTTGAGGACGCTGCGATAATTGGGGGTGTTTTTGTACTCCTCCAAATTTTGATGGGGTGGCAGCACAGTGATAATTGGGGGCTGGTAAAATGGGCTTGGAGGTCATACGTGCCACGTGGGCTAAACATTACCTACCTATGGTCTAAATAATATCAGTGAACCCTATTTAACAATTCTAAGAAAAGTGGTTAAAATTCATTTAAGGCCCTTTCCGCACAAGGCGAGAAAATTGCTCCGTGCTGTTACTCACTGCTTCTTCTGGGGTCTGAAGCAACGTGGACTGTCCCTGAAGACCTTCTGCAGGACTCCTGCTTGGTCCAGGGTGAATCGGAGCAGTGCAAGGTCTGTAGATCCACACTGCTCCGGCTTCCAAAATGGCGCCTCCGGCTTCCGAAATGGTGGCTTCCGGCTTCCAAAATGGTGGCTTCCAGTTTCTAAAATGGCGGCTTCCGGTTGGTCGTGGGTCCTGACCAACCGCTGAAGCTCATCATGCCTAAACCCCGTCCTCCACAGATGGCAGGCTCTCATTGGTGCGAGCCTGCAAATCTGCACAAGAGAGCAGGAATGCAATGGCACGTTCCAGGCAAATAAAGACCCGTTTTTTCTGGTCTTTCAAAAACATGCTGGAAGACCACTTGGGGTCATTTTGGAGCAGACTGAGGTAAGTAGTCCGCTCCTAGTCCACTCCAAGGTGCAGACGACCTCTGTGCGAGGACACACTGCTCTGTTATAATTGCCTGGTGAGGAAAGGGCCTAACAATTCTAAGAAAAGTGGAATTAATACACTGATCTAAGTCTAGTTGCTAGTCCAAATTGCAGTATACTCACTGAATCAATGGGATTCACACTTACTATTCAGCAGCTGATTTAATGGATCTACTCTACTTTGTCCCATTGGCCTCATCCCTGTATCATATCCTTGCTGACTTTGTCCCTGGATCATATTTCTGATTACCTACTCCAACTTCAGAGTCTTTTCTGTGGTGTATCCATGATAATGGAACACTTCACTATGGCACATGTACATGATTTCTTCCCTGACAGTTTTAAAAGAGATCTTGAAGACCTAATTGTTCTAAGCTGCTTTTAATCAAAGGTATGGCCCATCTTTTTAATTTTTACTATGGTTACTTTAAATATTTCATGTTGTTTATTTGAATGTCTTTTATAGTTTACTGGTTTTCCCTTGGTGAACCTTGTTTGCAGGCAGCTTAGTCCTGAAAGGTGGAGTAGAAATATTTTGATAATATCAATATGTGGAAGCTTGCTGTGCAAATGCAGACTCTGAAATCTCTGATTGCATCAGGTTCCTGATCACACGGATAGCCAGCGTCAGAGCTTGGAGAAATTACTTATGGACTATAATTTCCACAGTTCCCCAGCCAACATGGCCAATCAAAGTCCAACGAGTTATATTACAAAAAAGTGGTTTCTCCAATAACTTGCTGGCATGCATATATCAGGTTCCCCTTTCCAGATCTTTCCCCATTTTATGAAGGAAAGAATGGAGGTGGGGGTAGATGGAAGGGCTGATATAGAACAGAAGTATGGGCAGGAGAGGAGCAACCTTATGGTGCACCCCAGAGCAGTGTTGCTCAAACTGGTGGTCTCTGGACCAGTACTGGTCCTCAAGCCATTGGCTGCCAGTTCTTAGTGAGCGTCCAGGCAAGGAAGTAAAAAAAATTGTAGCCAATAAGCTGAAGTATAATGTCAGTCCATGGCCTACTGGGGGAAAAAAAAGCCAGTTCCCCCACATCAAATTGCTGGAGAAGCACTATCCTAGAGCAGTTCAATCCAAAACTTCAACTCTTTTCAATAGTGTAAATTTAACCATACCAAGACTAGGCATTTTTTTCTCAGTTACTTGGGAGTAGGCAAGGAGAATATCCAGCACCATGTCAACAACTGCTCCAGAATATATTCAGTGAACTTCAAAGCAGTATAAGACAACAACAAAACACAATGTTCACTTTTCAACCCATCATTCCACCTGCAGCGAACATGGGCAGGCATCAAGGGTAACTCTGCACCTCTTTGTTAGAAAACACTAATAGGAATTTCAAGCAGTTTTTCAAGACAGTATGTAATCTTGCAAATTCTATGGTAAACTCAGTGAATCAATAGCTCCTCTTTATATGGCCTTCCAAAAGAAAAAAAAAGTCACAAGAAAGTGAATAATAAAGCTTAGCACTGAAATGTCAGTCAGTTATTACTGGCTTTATTTTAATACCCTGAATGGAGAAAACTTTGAATGAGAACACTAAGAAATGATTAAATATGGAAGCAAGTGAACCATTTGAAAGAAGATACAATGAATGACAGTGACTTTGACAGGAAGTGTAGCCAGATTACAGCCTGCATTTCATTAAGGTACATGTGACCTTCTAGCCCTTCGGCTCAAAATGCAAATATGTGATAATTAGGAAAATGAAATTTCCTTTAAATACCATAGCTGTGACAGGAGAACTGTCAGTAACACGCTGCACTCAAAATATGCTTTAGAGACTATGAACTGTGAAGTATTCAGATTCTAGAGGAAGGGAATGCTTCAGATAATCATCTTGATTTCTTGCGAAAGAAAGGCATGCCTTTCCAGTGCTTATTGGGTCAATGTCTTAGCATCTGAGATTAGTCATGTGTAAAGCTGGAGAAAAACCCTTTCCACAAACATGTGCAAATAAATGCCTTCTATAAACACCTTTAGGTGAATCTAGACCAGGGATGGGAACCATTCAGCCTGCCAGATGTTGTTGGACACCTGCCTCAGCTTTCCTAGCTAGTATAATAAATCTCTAGCCAGTATAGTAAATGTTGATGAATGCTGAGAATTGCAGTCCAACAGCATCTAGAGGGCCACACAACTTCCATTCCTGAAACTAGACAGTTGCACCTAGTTCCTAACTGAAATAGACATTAGACATGATTTAACACAACTGCTATATTGTTCAGTGGGGACAGGTACAACCAGTTTGGTTTGTGAGACAGATGATGCTGAGTTAATACAAGATAAGAGAGTACTCCTGATCAGAGTAATAGAAGAAGCATGAATGTGACGTGTTTTTTATATCCTTAACATAAACATTTGTATTTCTCTACCAAAACCAGAAAACAGATTATATTAAAGATTGTAAATCAAGCTCTCAGGTGAGGAAAAAGTGATGTTTCCAGCTTTAAGATTAGGCTGGAGGTTCATGTGCTCAGGATCACAGTAGGAAAAGTTTTTCCACATGTACCAGGAATCCCAATATTGCCCTCATGGTAGAAAGGGTGGTTAGAAAAGGGCCTGGAGTTGCTTGACAGAGCTTTTAGTCTGCTTGAGTTTCTCTGCAGCTTTCTTAATTTGCTGAAGAAGAAACAACAGCCTTGAATCCATTAGAACATAAGGTTTGGAGGGTGGATGAGAGAGAGGAATAACTAAGGGACTAAAGAGAACGACAAAGCAGAACTTGAAGACACATTACAGTCTGAGCTCCAGAGAGAAATTTGGAGTGATATATGACTGGCTGCTTCACTTTTTTCTTAATTTCTTCTGATTGCTCCAAATTTAATAGCAACACTTTTAACAGATCCATCAGCATCTGAAGGTAGGCTTATGTTAAACCACTCTTGGGAATTTTCCACAAGGATCCAGAGAAAGAGAAGACACATCTTAGAATTACTGGATTCTCAACTGGTAATTCTCCCCGGATTTGTCAGGCAGATTGACTGACTATACCATATGCATTGAACTGTCTCTCCCTCACCATCCAATTATTATGGAAAGGATGGAATTCCCAGAATTGGTCTTGCTCTCTTGACCATTTTAATGTTTTGAATAGTTAGAAAGTCTGCACATCCTCATAGTCCACAGCTGAAAAATAGAATAGTTAGCTCAATTTGTCATAGCAGTTCTGTCCCTAAAGATTTCAGATAATCTCCAGAGACTCTGTGGATCTGATATGGGAGCAAAAAGTAGTTCATCTATTGTCTTCTCATATAAAAAACTGTGTGCCAAACCAAGCAAACAGTATGCTGATTGGCCAGTTCAGATACAGAGCAGTGAAATGGTCACATCATTTTCTACAGCTGTTTCCTTTTCACAATATCTTGCAGAGGTGCATTAGCTTTCTGATTTCTTGATTTTATTTCTAATTTGAAAATAGTAAGCCTTTTAGTATACATTATTTCAGGCCTTTGAAATTTCAGTATCAATGAGTGATGATGATAAATATTTTTAAATATGGGATTTTGTCAACTGGAACAAAATAATGGGTGATCTACAGAGATTGTTTATTATGATTTATTCATACTGTAATCTTTTTAGATAAGCTAGATGGATTTTCATCAACTCAAACACTTATATTTGAAATGTCTTAGTGACTTATCTTCCTCTACAAACTGTCCAGTGGATGGCTTCTAATGAGAAAAGTGGCATCAATATAATTGCCTTTTCAGCTCTGGTAGAAGTGTGTTATATTATGGTGTCGATGAAATCTACATTAAGTAAGGAAGACAATGGTAAAAATGCAATTATGTTTTAGCAATGTGATTTATTAGAACTGTTAGAAATGGAAACCAGTAGGCAACAAAGTTTTAGTCCTAACTGTAGCTGAGCATCACCTAGGGATATTAATCTTCATTTATTTCATTCTCACACATACAGATGGAAGATTTTAAAAATTTCCTTTTCATTGGGTGAGATAACAAGAGTTTCTTGCACATTTTGGGTTTTTTTCAGACCCTGGGGAAAATTCCACATTTTCTGATTTTCTTTTTCATATCTTGGGACTTTGAGGGAAAAAAATCATAAAGTGTTTTTACAAGAAACCATATTTTTTGTGAAAAAATGTTTTGCACAAAAATTGTGTTGTGCAAGACACACGTGTTTTGCACAAAACACAAATTAAAAATGTTTTGCACAAAATCTTTAATGAGCCTGAAGGAAAGGCTTCTGATGCAAAAGGCTTTGTGATTTTTTTATTTTTATTTTATTTTATTTTTGCAAAAATAAAAATCCTCTCTTAAACTTCATATCTTAAGGGGTGCTTCCACATGTCAAGATACCATTTCTTACTGAGGATCAAAACACTTGAAAAATATGTTTGCATCTCTGATATTACCTTATCTCCAATGGTTGGGCTAAGTGGGCTGTTATTACTTAAGGAAGGTAGGAATCTGAAATGCCCAACCATTGGCTAAGACTGGAACTTCCCTGTATCCACAAGTAAATGTGGAGCAGCTGAGAGCAGCAAAACACAGCCCAGAGAAAGAGGAAGAGCCACGCTCCTTTCCTTAGGAGAAAGCGGCTTATAGTTTTGTGCTCTTTGCAAGGCAGGTTTAGAGTGCACAGAATACAGACAGTGGCCACTTCTGCACTAGACTGTTATAGTGCTTTTATTCCACTTTCAACATCCTATGGAATCCTGGGATTTGCAGTTCAGGGAGGGGGCTCAGGATTCCATAGGATGTTGAAAGTGGAATAATAGCACTATAACAGTCTAGTGTGAAAATGGCCAGTCTCACCACAATATTGTTCCTCCACAGTAGGTACACAGCTTGGAAGTAGTTACTCATAGTCATTTGTAATTAATGCATTTCTCTAATAGCCAGGGTATGCCTACACTGTACATTGGCAAAGGGTCTCATCCTTCTGTGGTTTAACATTTATTGATTTTTATGGGGATGGCCTCACTAAATTGTAGAAAAGGAATATTAAATAAATTGTGGAAAAGAAACATTACATTGTACAAATGCTGACTCACTCTTATGCTTTGTGCTCTGTTCTGAATGTTGGGTAGAGACTGTGGCCACTTCCGCACTACACTGTTATAGTTCTATTATTCCATTTTCAACATTCTGTGGAATTCTGGGGTTTGCAGTTTATAAAGGCCAAAGAGCTCTCTGGCTGAGGATTCTAATTGTCCCTCCATAAACTGCAAACCCCAGAATTCCATAGGCTATTGAAAATGGAATATTAGCACTATAACAAGATAGTGCAGAAATGGCCAGCGTTTTATACCACAGGCTACAGGCTTGCATCATCCAAATGTTTTATAAAGTAACTAAAGCTAACTACTTTTGGTAAACAAGAAGGTAAAATTACTTTTAATAACTGGAGCAATAATAATAACTAACTGTTTTTGGGAGCTGTAGTACTGCAACCACCTATTTTTAAAAAGTAGCTTTCCAAGCACTGGATTCTTAGCAGGATTGGGGCATGGGGGAAGAGAGGAAGTTCATTTTCCTTCATGAATGTATTCCTGATTGTTTCTGTCCCTCAACCCTAACAGTTATCTTAAAAGCAGAAAAACATCACACAACAGCAAAATGTTCATTTAATGGAACATGTAGTTGGCATTACTCTTAGACGTAGTTGAATTACTCTTAGAAGACTTTAATACAATACATCCACAAGTGCAGTGAGCCCAGGTCAAGCATTTCATTCTAGGGTCATCTTCTTGGGGTTAGGGCCCACTAACTATCATTAGGCATTGCTGGTATGTAGTACTTTCTTATTACCTACCTTCCAACATTTTCCTTTCTAGTACAGGAATGGCGACACATTCTCAGAGTTCAGGCAGAACAAATTTTAGCCAATAAAATAAAGAACTATTCACTGAAAGAAACATCTATTCAGAAAATATGTTACATCAGGCACATCAAACATAAAATAGCATTTTAATTACTTCAATTCCTTCCAGGCTGAAGACACAAATTCAGGTTCCTGCTTTGAAATATAGAGGATGACAGTTTGCCCCTGAATTTTAGAAAGTGAAAAATATTTCTTCCCAGAAGGGCAGAAAATACCAAATGACATGCATTCAGATTAATGTAATCAGGCAAGATAATAGCCATTTCCGCACAGGGTATTTGAAAAGGTGCAGTCCGTCCTCCAGGGAGGACGTCTGCACCTGGGAGCAGACTGGGTCCGGACTATTTAACGTAGATCTGCACCTCAGCCCACTCCGGAATGACCCCAAGTGGTCATCCAGCGTGCTTTTGAAAAACCTGTTTCTTTCGGTCTTTCAAAAGCATGGAGCGCGCCAGTGCGAGCCTGCTCCTTTGTGCAGATTTGCAGGCTCGCACCAATGTGAGCCTGAGATCTGCCAGGGGTGGGCTTTAGGCTGCCGAGCTTCAGCAGTTGGTCGAGACCCTCAACCAACTGGAAGCCACCATTTTCGATGCCGGAGCAGTGCGGAGCGACGAGCACGCACTGCTCCGGAGCAGCCTGGACTGGACCGGGGAGCCATAAGACCCGGTAAGTAGCAGAACGGGGCGATTCCCTCGCCCCGTCCGGAAATGGCCAATGATAGTTACTATCTATGGTTCTGTTCCCAAGGCAGGTGAGACAATACAGCTAGCCCTCCACATTTGTGGGTTTAACGTTCAAGGATTTGATTATTTGCAAGTTTCTTCAACCCTTGCCCTCCCACATGCTTCTTTTCTCGGGGGACCTTTCCTCTTGGCAGCTCCAATCATGCTGCACATCCCTTTAAAAACCCACCCTGCTCCTCCTCCTTCAGCTTGCAGCCCAGTTTCTCAGCACTACAAGCCCTCTCCTGATGCCTCTCTGGACCCAAAGAAAGAGATGGGCAAGAGAGAGGAAATGTAGGCCCACCATATTGGTCTTCCCCTCTCCTTTCCCTAGACCAGGGCCTTTCAAAGGGTGTGCCGCGACACAGTAGTGTGTTGCTTGAAGTGTGTAGGTGTGTCGCCTACAATCTTGGGAATGTATGTTATTATTTACAAATCATATATTTTTAAAAATATGTGAAACCTTTTCATGAGATATGTTGTGTCCCCAAACATTTTATTATTACATATTTATTATTACAATTTATGTACGGGTCTGTATCTCTTATAAGGGCTTAGTTTAACCTCTGGTTTGCTAGTAAAATTGAATTATTGTGCTGCAAAATGATGCATGTCTAAAAAGTGTGTCACCAACATGAAAAGTTTGGAAAGCTCTGCCCTAGACCCTGGGTGCCTGTTCTCTCTACCCTTCCTCTGTACCCTGTCCACACACGCACACACACACACACACAGACATTTTGATATTTGTGTTTTTCCCACTTTTGTGGGAGTCCTGCTCTCCTAATCCTAGCAAGTGTGGAGGGCTGACTGTAGTTTAATACTGTCTGGTGGCCAGTGGAAAAATATGGTTTGGCTGTAATTTTGTTTTCCAGTTTGTTAGAAAAGAGAAACATTTGTTCTTCCACTCTTAACAAGGGAACAAAACACACCCTTGGTGAATAGATAATGCCTTCTCCACACCAAAAAAGACTAAGCTCTGCTCCAATATCCTCCAAATCTAATGGGCTCTGCTTCTGTGCTTTACTGCCAGACCTGATCTGGGCTCCATTATCCACTACAGAAGCTTATACAGAGAGCTTGGAAAAGTAATTGAAGTCATTCTAATCCAAAAACCTAACTTTTACAAGGGTTTTCACATCTATTTCACAGCTATCTTTTTGCTGAAGAATTGGCAAACTTTTCTCACATAGAGGAGGTTAGAATCAGCCTTGGATTTTTTCCTAGAAAATAAGCCTAAAAATATTTTAAATAAACAACAATGTATGCATTTGTATCAGGATTGGAAGATTTCCTGATACTGGGGGCCATATTCCCCACCTGAAACCACAGAACTTCCCCACTTGCTGCCTTTATTTATTGATTTATTGACGTTAAGTCTATTTTATATCTATCCAGTGCAATTCAGTCTTCAACCAGTGCTTTATAGATTAAGCAACATCTTTTACTGTACAGATCTTCAAAACCTATAGATCCTACAAAAGAAATAGGACTGTACAACATTCGATTGTCCTGATATGTAACCTACAGTCTGAACAAAAGGTCATTATCAAATTAGCATATGGAGGAACAGAACGATTTTGACTTAGCAAGGGAAACAGACAAGGCTACATTTTTTCACCCTATTTGTCTAATTTATCCATGGAACATATCTAATATATAAAAGTCAAAGTTTGTCTGTGTCAGGCGAAGAACTCATATAATTGGCTGCCTAAGAAGAGTCTATGGAATCCTGGGGTTTGCAGTTTAGGGAGGGTCCTTTAGAATTCTCAGCCAGAGAGCTCTTGGGCCTCAGTCAACTGTGACTGTCTTGAGTAGTCTGGTTGCTACGGAGACATGGCCTAGCAGCAAGGAGGAAGGCAATGTATTCCCTCAGGAATCCAACCTCTGTATGTTAATAACTCTGAATACAGATTAGATTGGGGAATACAAGGAAAAGTTACAGGTACTGGACAAGACAGTTTGGGGAATTAGAGACACAGGATCTTAAATCTTTCTAACAAGTATTACCTATGAGAAAATAAAATCCCAGGCAAAGCTGGGTATATACACTAGTATAGATATAAACCAGGATTAGACTCAGATGAAAGAAGTGTGAAAACTGGCTGAAGAAAAACCAATAATTCAAGATATGCAGAAGATTCCACACTAACAGCAGAAAACACCAGCGTACTTATGAGGAAAGGAAGAAATGAAAAGGCAGGGTTAAAAATATATATTAAGGAAACAGAAATAATGAATACAGAAGAGTTGCATAACTTTAAAGTGGTTGATGAAGATATCAGTAATGTTACACAATATTCTTTGAAACAAGCTAGTAAAATGTGTGCTAGACAACACTACTTTTAGGTGGATTTGTAACTGGTTGACCAACTGAACCCAAAGGGTACTCACTAATGGCTCTTCTTCATCCTGGAGAGAAGTGACTAGTGGGGTGCCACAGGGTTCTGTCCTGACCCCACTGCCATTCAACATCATTATCAATGATTTGGATGAGAGAATAAAGGGCATTCTTATCAAATGTGTAGATGACACCAAATTAGGTGGGGGTAACTAACACTGCAGAGAACAGGGTCAGAATTCAAAATGATCTTAACAGATTAGAGAATTGGGCCAAGACTAACAAATATTCAACAGGGAGATGTGTAAGGTCCTACACTCGGGCAGGAAAAAAATAATGAAATGAACAGATATAAGATGGGTGACACCTGGGTTGACCACAGTACATGTGAAAAGGATCTAGGAGTCTTAGTAGACCACAATCTGAATATGAGTCAGCAGTGTGATGTGGCAGCTAGAAAACCAAATGCAATTCTGGGCTCCAGACCTACTGTTTAGGTCAGGGAAAGTGATAGTACCACTCTATTTTGCCTTGGTCAGACTCCACCTGGAATACTGCTGGGCACCACAGTTCAAGAAGAATATTGACAAGCTGGAACATGTCCAGAGGAGAGTGACCAAAATGAGAAAAGGCTTAGAAACCATGCCCTATAAGGAATGGCTTAGGCAGCTGGATATATTTAACCTGGAGATGAGAAGATTAAGAGGTGATATGATAGCTATGTTGAAATATTTGAAGGGATATCATATGGAGGATAGAGCAAGCCTGTTTTATGCTGCTCCAATGATCAGGACATGGAGCAATGGCTTCAAATTTCAGGAAATTTCATCTAAACATCAGGAAGAACTTTCTAACAGTAAGAGCACTTCAACAGTGGAATATGCTGCCTCTGAGTGTAGTAGATTCTCCTTCTTTGTGTAAACAGAGGTTGGATGGCCATTTGTCAGGAATGCTTTGATGGTGTATTCCTGCATGACAGGTGGTAGGACTCCATGGCCCTTGTGGTCTCTTCCAACTCTACAATTCTAGTCTATGATTCTATTGATATTCTATACTTTGGCTCAGTCATCAATCACAATGAAGACTGTAGTCAAGAAATCAGAAAAAGATTGAGGGTACTTTCATGCTGAACAGGTATAGCGCTATAATTCCACTTTTAAGTGCTATGGCAACATCCTATGGAATCTTGGGATATGCAGTTTAGAGTGGGGTTTTTACAGTCACAGCCTCAGAACTCTAGTGCTTCACCAAACTATAAATCCAATAAATGGAATGCCGCCACAGCAGTTAAAGCTGAATCAGCACTATAACTGTGTAGTCTGAAGCGCTCCTAAGACTTCGAAGGGCAGCTATGAACAAACTAGTTAAGAGCCTCAAGTGTAAAAATATATAATTAGATACCAAAGTCAACATCATTCATGACATAGTATTTCTGATTTCTGTGTACGGATATGAAAGCTGGACAGTGAAGAAAGCTGACAGGAAAAAAAAATCCGCTAATCTGAAATGTGGTGCTGGAGCAGAGTTCTGGGGATACCATGGACCATCAAAAAGACAAATAACTGGGTCCAAATCAAACCTCAATTCTCCCTACAAGCCAAATTGATTAAGCTGAGGAGATTGTACTTTGGACATACGGTGATACAACCTGACTCACTGAAAAATATCATATGGCTGGTCAAGTGCAAGGCTGAAAGAAAAGAGAAAGAACACATTACAGGTGGATAGACTCAATAAAGGAAGGCACTACTGCAAATTTGAACAGGGCTGTTAATAACAGGGTCTCTTAGAGATCTCTTACTAAAAGCCATCTTGATGACACATAATAATGACAGCAAAGAAAAATTACATGTTAAAATCTTGTTGGCCGAATCAAAAGTGTGTTATGCGAACAGAACTTAAAATACTGCTTACTATTCTTATTATCTGAGCAAACCTTGCACTCCGTACATTTTATTATCTTTCTTTTGCTCAGGAAACTTTGTACTCTGTCCATTCATTCCGTCGTGGATCCATGTTTAAAAGGAAAGCTTCCGTATAAACTGCGTACAACAGACATAGAACACAGACTAGCATCAGTACAGACCAAATATTCCCCAGGCTTCCAGATACTGGGGAGATGAATAACATGGCATTAATTTGAGAAATAATGAAGGAAGTAATGAAGGAAAGCTTCTTTCTTTCAGCAACGATGGAATAAAAGGCATGTCCAAAATACAAAGGTCCAGAGAAGAGGGGTTACCATAGCAACTAGGCTGCTTGCTGCTATGGAACAGGCATGTCAGGACAGTGTTCTCTTTGCTCTTCTTTAAAGGCCCTAAGCAACAAAGAATGATAGAACGTGACCTGGGCTCTTACATCCTTGCTGAGCTTTAGGTTCACTAGGAGCTCTGGGCAAGTAGATATCTCTTTATTTCAGGTGACCAGTGTAAAATTGTGTTTATAGTGGTTCTACTGGATTACTGTGAGGAAAAAGAAAAGGAAAAAAAAAATAGAAGTACTTTTGAATATGAATGGTATCTCTCATCCTGACAAAAGGTTGCAATTAAATCTGTATGGTTGCAAGTTCAACTTCTCTCTCTCTATATGCCTGCCTGAGGCCTGCTGGGGTGGGGGGCTACTATGTGTCCCACTAGTGGAGGCTGTGAGGATATGGCAGAGGATTTTCTCAGCTGTGGTGTCCTAGTTGTGTTATCCCCTTGGAGGCCCGACTGAAACAAATGCTGGCTTCATTCCAGTGCCAGACAAAAACATTTCCGTTTATTAAAGCCTTCAGGGCCTGATTGACTTACTCCAAAATGCCCATGAACATGGTTTTCAACTTTAACATGTTCAGTTGCTTAATACGTTTTAGTCTCTTTAAATTATTTTTTAATTGTTTTAAGCTGCTAGAATTGATTTTAGGGATGGGACGAATCCAGAATTTTCCAGATCTGAATCCCTGGAAGGTTCTGGGAATCCACGAATCTCACGAATCTCGAATCTTTCAAATCCTTTTTTTAAAAAGGTTTAAAAAGCAAGGGAAAGAAGGATAATCTTGGGCAAGACACAGTCTCTCAGCCTTAGCAAAAGCCTGGGCAAAGGCAAACCTCCCTCTGAAGAAATCTGGCCAGGACAATCGTCATAGTTTTGCCTCAGGATCTCCCCAGACTGAAAATGACATGAACGCCCTTTCTACGCGGGCAGGAAAATGTGGATCTCCCCTTATGCATCCCAGTCTCCCAGGTTTTCAGGCATCCCACTCTCCAACAAACTATTTGGTTGGTGGATTCAAAAGATTTGGTTTGCTTGTTTTGATGCAGGAATTTGGATTCGCATATCTCGAATCTTTGCCGAGGATTCGAGGATTCGGTTGGCCCATCCCTAATTGATTTTATTCAATTTAATTTTGTTTGTGGCATAGGATAAGATATATATAGCTAAAAAATTAATCATAGAATCACAGAGTTGGAAATCTTGCCAAGAAAACCCCATGGTAGGTTCACTTTGGGGTTGTCCTAAGTTGGGAATGACTTGAAAGTACACAGAACAATTTCTTGAATCTGCGCTATAGCTTTTTCAAAGGTGTTTTTTAAAAAATAAAAATGGAGGGAAATGGTTTGCTGAGGTGATACTATGATTTGAAGGGTAATTTTTTTCTTCTGGATTTGTTTAAAATGTCTCAGAGTTGTAGTGTCATTCTGCAAATGTGAGAGCCAGCGTGCTCTCACATTTGCAGAATGACACTACAACTTGGACTGTGACCATGGAGACCAGGGTTTGATTCCCTGCTTGGCCATGGAAACCCACTGGGTGACAGTGCTATAGTGCACCAGCGGAATTGCCCTTTTGCAGTGGTTGTTTTTGCTGTGTGCTTTCAAATCGCTTCCGACTTACAGAAGCCCTAAGGCGAACCCCAGAAAACCCTATGGTAGGTTCGCCTTAGGGTTTCTGTAAGTCAGAAGCGATTTGAAAGCACACAACAAAAACAACTGCAAAAGGGCAATTCCGCTGGTGCACTATAGCACTGTATCTGTTAAGAAGAAAGAAAAAGAAAAAAGGCATATGTTTTGTTCTGATATGTCTTGGCATTAAGAAACCTAATTACGGGTGGGAATAAAATGTTGCAGTTGGTGCTGGGAACCACCAGAAAATACTCTGGGATGACAGAAACATGGTCTGGATATTTTCAACACTCCAGGGAACTACACCACCAAATGCCACACTCTCTCAACACATTTGTCTCATCCCCTTGGTCACACAGCAAAAGCACAAAAAAGAGTCATTAGCTCAAGTATTTCTGCTTTCACTGCCCAGTGCCTGTCAACAAGGTCTGTGATGGTAAACAATGCAGGTGTTTACACAAAGAGATCTCAATTCCCCCTCCTTCATCTACATTTAAAAGTAGAAAAATAAAAGTGATTAATAGAAGTGTTCATGCAAATACCCATATGGTAATGTTTGGAAGATTTCTGGATGACAGTTGTTGTTTTTAAGAGTAAAATCTCAAATATGCAGATAGTACTTGCTTTGCTGAGATCTAAAATACATTTTGTGAAGAAAAAGATGTTAACAAGGAGCTGGGTTTTAACATTTAATGAACAATGCAGCTGTTTCTAAATATCAAAAGTCATCTGTGACAATATTCCATTTATAAATGATTTCTAATTACATTATGGGATATTTTAATTAATGGCAGTCTAGCAAGATGGTGGTCTAAATCTAATTCCAAGTCCAGCTAGAGCAGACTCACTGAGGGAATAAAACTGACATTTTCAAAACAACAAGAAACTGGGACCCTTTCACACTACAGTGCTAGGATTCTATTTTAACTTCCATGTTTCCATCCTATGGATCCTGGGCTTCGAAGTTTAGGGAGAGGTATTTAGAATTCTGTCCCAGAGAACTGTAGTCCTTCGCCTGACTACAGCTAACGGGATTACATAGAATTCAGTCATGGCAGTTAGTGGAATCAGCACTATAATTTTGTAGTGTGAATGGGCCCTTGGTGTTTAGCTGGGCTAAGCAACTACATTTGGACTAGTAAATTCCTATGTGCTGCTACGATTGCTTTGATTGTTGTAGAGAGTAATGTGGACATTAGTTCTGAATAGTCCATGACCACAGAATGGCATTAATGTGTTTTGTATCTTTTTCATTTTTTAGGACTGAATGTACCATGAGTCCCACTTAGCATAAATCTTTTGATGAAGTTATTAGAGCAGACTTAAGACCCATTGATTTCAGTGGGTCTACTCCAGGAAACAGTAACACAACATTTAGCTGTCAAAAGTTAAGTTATAAATGCTGGATGCCTGGTGTGAGAGATGGGGCATTTCATCCAGCCACTCATAGCATCACATTTACAGGCTTACTTTTTCCTGAATACATCATTGAGATTTTTTTGTCTTTAAAAATGGAATTGAATACTTACAAAAACCTGTTTTTGTTTACATTCTTAGAGAAATTATTTTGAACAAATACAATAAATATTGCTTGACTTGTATAAGATAATGTTGACTGAAGTAGGACAAATCTTTCATTTTCTGCATTTGCCCCAGAAAGATACAACCTCATGGTGCGCAGCCTATCATCTGAATTATAATCTGCCTATGTATGATTATATATTTGTGGAAGCATGCAGTGATTGGGTATTGATTTACATTGTTCTGAGCAGAGCCTCAAAAGATTTTTTTTTTCAACTGCCCATGCTGGATGGAGGATTCTGAGATTATGGTTCCATACGTATATATATATATATTTCTGGTTGATTTTAATCTCAAATTGAGGATGAGTATGGCACGAGATTGGGAAAAAATTTTTCTGAATGCATTTAGGGCCCCTGACCTACTGATATTTTATGTTTCAGAATAAACATGTCACTGGAATGGAGGAGATTTAGATGAAGAGATTTGATTGGAATTTCCATTCACATCCCATTTTTGGATACTTTCTAGGTGTGCTTTTGGCTCCTCCTGAAATCACTGCAGCTCCTGATATACAATAGGCTAAAGCCAATTGCTAGTTCCAGCTACAGTACATTTCACAGAATCAATTGCTGAATGGTAAACCAACACATAAGGAAATACCACTGATTTATGGGTCTTGGAATTGGATTGAGCCCAATATGTTTCAAAGTGTTGACAATTTGTATTACAACGGAAGTCACGATGTCATATCTTGTTGAAAAAAAAAATACAAGATATTAAATTCTTTGATTAACTAAATTAATAATGAGATCAGCCAGATCAAGCAATGACTTCAAGAGAAACAAGGCAGCCACACAATGCTGGTCCAAATCAAAATCTCATGCTGGTTGAAGATGAAGGAAATAGAAGTGTTTCATTATTGTACTTTACATTTCTGGTTTCTTATGTGGTCAGAGATCTGCTTGTAAGTGTTGCGGGACCTAGTAAAGAAAAGGGAACAGCAAAAGAGAGGGGGAAAAATCACCATTTAAATATAACAACAGTATTTTCACCCAAGGAGTGAAATCAATATCCAAGCAGGCCAATTTTTGTACCCACAAGCCATCTTTTCCTTTGTTCCTCCTGATCATTGCAACTGCTTCATGAAGATTTCACGGCATAGCTGGTAGAAGCAGAAATATGTGATGACTTTGATGTCGTACCCTAAGCATAATTCAGGAGTAGGGAGAGTCCATGTAATCTGAAAACAAACGCTGCTTATATTTCTTGGGGGAGATGTTAAATAAAGCATATGTAACACAAACATATATTTGTGTTTATTTTTACTTTGTGTCTGTCAAAAATATGTTTCTATTAACGAACAGCATATTCCCCTGGCCTGCATATTTTAGTTAATCTCTCATCATTTTTTCAGAAACAGAAAACTACTGGAGGTCTACCAAATCCCCAACCTATCATACCATTCTTGTGCTTTACAGAGTGTTTTTAACAGATCAAAAAGGAAGTGGTCTATTAATGAGCTCAAGAAGAGATCAAAGAAAACTATGATTTCAGAAGCTCAGCGCTTACTGATTTGGATCTTATATCCTCAGAGACTGTGATCTCTCCATTATATCATGACCGATTTCACAATGTGTCACTGGCCTTATTGTATGATTAGGTTTTACTATTCTCTCCCACCATGAGTCCATTTTCTGAAAAAATGGGGTAAAAATGTAGTAAGTCAATGAGTGACCATTAAGATTGACTTTTCCATCGCCCGTGCCACCTATAACTCAAATCTGAACAGCAAAGACACAAAGGAAGCTGTTTTCTGAGTCTGTTCCAAAAACTGTAGAACTTCCTTTCCTTGTAATCCATTCAGGTCTGAGCATGAAAACTCTTAGAAAACCCATAATACTATTCTTTCTGGTTTGTTCTTCAACACTAGCACTGGGAGATGTTTGGATTTAAAGGAAATTTGATATTTTGTACTTACTTTGTTTTAGTTCAACTGTTATTACTCATCCTGAAGTGGCAGTAAGAGGTAAATAGAAAATTAAATAACTAAAGAGGTAAAGACGGTAAGAATTCTCACATGCCCACAGATTACAGTCAGTGAAGAGGCCGTGGAGCATTTCTTGAGATTCTTTGCTAAGAAGCAATGTCTCCAACATATTTTTCACTTACATATCTTATGTAACCAGTAGGGTTTTTTTCTTGATAGGCAGTTGTATCTGGCTTGTAACAGCACAATCCCAGACCATGGAAAAATTATTTTGTAGAGTAAAGCTCTTGGCCATGCTGGTTGGAGAGTTCTGGAAATGGTGGTCCAAAAAAGCAACTTTTTTTCAAACACTGCATCCATCTACTTAGATATATGTCCGTTTGAGGTCAATGGGGCCGAATCACGGGAAATTGATTCTATTTAATTTAATTGCAGATTAAATAGTAGAACTTTGTTTATTGGATGTAGCAATTGATTTCCTCTAGTTCTTTTCAATATAGATAATACTGAAGAGCTAGGGTTGCCAAGTGAAGTAGGTATCAGGGTTTCTCTCCCTTCAATGGCTGTGCAGAAGTGGGGATATCAACAAGTGTTGTTTGTCATACAAGCAAAGCAAACGTTGATGTCAGAAGATGTTTTCAAATGGTATTACATACTATTAACTTGATTAATGGGCACTAAAAGTATGATCCTACCAGGGCTTTGAAATGTTATTTTTGGATTCTCTGAATCCCCTTTCCATCATGACTACTGAAGTTGTACTGAAAGAAGATTTAAAGCTTACTTACTATGAACTTCATGCTAAGTGAGTATGTCTACTTCAAGAGTAGAAAGTCTGGCCAGTAAGCTGCATGCAGACCCCAAGCCAATTTAGTGCCCCCCAAACTTCCCAGCAACCATTTCCAAAATTTATCACTTAAATGGACAATAATGCCCATCAAGTCTCTGGGGAATACCATATGTTATTTTCCCATATTTGGAAATGGACCATACAGGTCTTTTTTTTTTTTTTTAGAAGTAACCAGACCAAGAGGTCCAATCACTTCCTGGTTTGAAAAAGAA
The DNA here is from genome assembly GCA_030412105.1 of Cyclura pinguis. Classification (NCBI taxonomy): domain Eukaryota; kingdom Metazoa; phylum Chordata; class Lepidosauria; order Squamata; family Iguanidae; genus Cyclura; species Cyclura pinguis. The sequence continues at coordinate 159,304,859 of CM059603.1, read as the reverse complement.
GCCTATGGCCTAAAGGCCTAAAAAAGAAGATGGGTGAGACTTCTGAAAAATGTGGCAAAATGGCAATAGCCTGAGGCTTGGGAACACTATTGGCAATTCTGGGCCAAAATTTACATATTTTCCTCCAAAATTTTGGGAGGAGAAAAGGGGAAATGGGATAGGCCTACTAGGATCCTGCAGAAGGCCCTCACAGTTGCACAGCCCTGGTCTAGGCTGTATTCATTGTGAATTCAGCAGAGATGACTGCAACATTCCTGGGATCTCCTGGACAGTGCTTGCCCTGCTCCCTACTCTGACATGTGAATGAGTCACCAACTGTGCAAGATTAGTTTGATCTGTACTACTGAGGTAAAATCTGCTCTCTTCTTTTGCACATACATATTTGCTGTCCTATCACCACCTATAGAATTAACAGGCAACAGGATTCTTATGTGGGAAAAAATTAGGTACAGCACCAAAATTCCACCTGCACAGAGTTCCAGTCTATCCACCTCCCATACCATGCGGTTTTGCTATAGCTTGCTTGAGATTACCATTTAAATTAGGCTTTGAGTGCCTCAACAGAAGTAGAATAGCTTATATAAAAGTCTGGCTTAAGTGCTTTGGTTGGCACACTGACCTTCTCACAAGGAGAAAACAGCAGTTATATCAGAGATGAGGGAAGATGTAGCCCTTCACATGCTGTTGGACTGCAGGTCTCATAATGCCTCAACATTGGCTATGAAGACTCAATGTAATGGAAGCTGGAGTTGAAATGGAGGGTCACATGCTCCTTGAGCTGGTCAGTACTTCTCAGTATCTTGATTTAGAGTCTTCAGGTATTAAACAGTTAGATTTGTGGGTAGCCAAGACTCCAGACAGTTCCTACACACTGTCTTCTATTAAAACTCTGTATTTGGGATGGGAGCCAAACTAAACGTTTGTGTAGTTTGCAACTGTGTGAACAATATATTTATTTGATACAGAAAACAGTCAAGATGAAAGGGAATCTGGCTTGAGATGTGAGAGATACAGTAGGGAAATTTTAACATTTTGTCTTCTGGTGCATTTTTGATCTGGATGGTTTCCTTGCACTTGTTATTTTACTGCAGAAGAATGCCATTATTAACAAAGCAAACAAAGAAGGCACTACAGCGTCCAGTACACCTGGAGCACATATTTTTGCTTCAGCGTGAAGACTACAGTTATAACAGGTTAGAGGCTATAGGCTAGTGATTAGACAAAACTAAGCATTCTAAAATAAAAACATTAACATAACTCTTAACTGTGAATGGTTTCATTTCTTATTTGACCCTTGTGTGGCTGGCCTAAGGTCAATGCCCCATGGAGATTTGATGTTCTAATCTGCTTAACTAAAAATCCTACACTGCATTACACCACACATATTCTTATATCATACCCTCTGACGTTGTACAGACAAAAATCAGGACACATGTGGCCAATCAACCTCAGGTCCTTTTCGCATGGCATTTCTTAAGCAAAAGGGCCCCTTGAGTGTCGCGTAAATGTGAGGAGTGGTCTGCATGACGCACTCACATTTACGCAATGCTCGAAAGTGTGACGCGAACCACTAACTGATTTTCTTATTTTCTGCTTCCAAGCTGAAAATGCCGTGCGGTCGCGCAACGCTCAAGGGCATGGAGCGCACTTACCTGTCATGTGCAGCCTCCTGAGCCGCGCCAGTCATGCTTCCTGCCTCAGCGCTAGCCTTCAACTCCCAGGCTGTGCTGCGGTAGGAAGGGGTGGGGTGCGGGCAGGGCACTCGCACGACCAGCAAGCAGCCGCGGTGCCAAAGCAGCAGGGACGCGACAGCCTCTTGCAAGAGGCTGCTCGCATGATCCCTGTGCTCCAGCACCGAGAACAGGTAAGTTGTCGAAAGGGTGTCAGAGTGGCCAAGATGACTAAAGTTATTAACGAAGAAGAACACACAATTTAGGAGAAGCTGCAGCGGCCTGCTTTTGCCTGAGACTACAGGGAAGGGGAAGATTCTACCCCCTCTTTTTCCTCTCTCCCTTGCTGAGTTGAGTGTAAACTACTGTTGAACTTTGAATTCCATTTTCACCAATGGAAGTAAGATGGGGACAAAGGAGAGAAGTATGAGGAGCAGAAAGAAACTGGGACATTTTAAGAGGCCTGAAATAGTGGGATGACACAAGATAACTTCAGATTGTCCCTGTCAAATTGAGACAGTTGGAGGAAATGCCTTATATCATATGGAATGGAGGCGCTAATACAGAGAATATGTATTATATTCTCTGACACTAATAGTTTATATAGTGTTGTGCTACTCAAAGTGGTGGATGGTGGACCAGTGCTGCTCTGTGAACCACTGACTGCCAGTCTGTGGCAAGTTTTCGGAAAAGAAAGAAGCAGTTGTAGCCAATTGGCACAATTATATTATGGATCCCTGGTACATCAGAAACAAATGTTGATGCCCCACATCAGATAGACTAAGGAGCATTCGAGGGCTCTATATTTCTCAGCAAACCACAAACCCTAAGATTCCATAGGATGTTGTCATGGCAGTTGAGTGGAGTCACAGTGCTATAATACTCTACTGTGAAAGGGCAGTAGGTTGAGCAAAGAGTGGACTGTACCTGCTTGAAAAAAGGAGGGACCGCTTTTCCATTTCCTCCAAAGTCCATTTCCCCCAAAGCACTCAGAATACTTTTAAAAGATGAAACTAAATTGGCCAAAAATGACTACTGTTTTCAACTCCTTTAGAGACTGGGAACATCTAGATGCCTAGTGAAAACATCACAAGATCACAAAAGTGGAAAACTGGCTTTCTGACCATCCAAAGTTGGCCACTCTGGTGAGGCATAGCACCATATACGCAAATAATTATCTTTGTACAAGAAATACTATCAGGACGTGTCTATAACAGGTCACATGCAAATGAAGTTGTGAATGTGAGAGGTACCTATCTGGTAGATAAGATTTCCTCGAAACTTTTTTTAAAAAATGCATTAAAACAATAATTTTGTTGGTATCTCTCTCCCACCTGCACTTCCCTACATTATTCTTCCCCAGTTCAGTCATTACTGTCTTTTCCATAATGAATCCTCCATTTTTACACAAATGCATTTTTACCTAATCATCACATGTATTCACATATATTTTTAACCAGTCCATTACCTCTTTCCATTCTCTTTTGAAGTTCTGATCAGGCTTGTTTTTTAAAGAATAGGCTAATTTTTCAGTCTCAACAATATCCAAGACTTTTAGTTTCCACTCTTCTAAATTAATTTCTATTTTTTCTTTCCAATGCTGAGCATATGTGAACCGTGCCACTGTAATCAAATACAATATTATCTTTTGATGTCTTCTAATCTCTCGATTCTAACGTAATATATTCAACAAATAAAATTCTGGTACCAATTCAAGATTCACTTTACAAGCTTTTTTGAATTACATCATGAATTCCGTTCCAAATTTTTTTTACATTTTGACAAGTCCACCACGTATGAAAAAAGATTCCCACCTTCTCTCCACATTTCCAACACTTCGCATTTCCATTTTTTGTTATTTTTTGCAACTTCTCTGGAATCATATACCATCTGTGCATCATCTTATAGAAGTTTTCTCTTAAATTTAAATTCAGAGTAAATTTTATATCTATTTTCCAAACTTTTCCCCAAGCATCTAATTCAGTTGGGTGACCTACATTCTGAGCCCATTTAATCACTGTCCCTTTTATTATATCTGGTTCCATTTCCCTCTTTAATAGTAGTTTGTATAATTCAGAGATTCTCTTCTTTTGATGTTCTTTCAACAGTAAATCCAGTTCATTTTCTTTTCTCTCAAATCCGTTTAATTTTTGGTCCATTTTAAACCTTTCTTTTAATTGTAGCCAAGGGAACCAATTTAACTCATGTCCATCAACTTCCAGCAATTCTGTCATCTTCATTCTTGGATTGTCTCCCTCCCATTTCAGTATATCATAATATGTTAATAATTTTCCTGGTTTTGTTGGGGTTTTGTTGGGGTAATACGTCTCTTTTTTTATGTGTTGTGAAAAACTAATAATTTTTTTTAATATAAAAAAACCCAATAATTTTGTTATTGAAAAAGTTTCATTTGTGTATCTACTGCTTTCTGTTGTACATTCAGGATCTTTACAGGAAATAGCCCCTTTCATAAGAACAAAAATGTCATACTATAAATGCCTTATTATGAGCTCTAATCCTGATGGATGGAACAATTTGCTAGGAAATGATTATCTTTTTCGGTGGAGAAAACAGCAGCAGTACTTAGACTGAGTTAAGCCTTCAAAAACATGAATGACAGCTCTGCTAGAACACAAGTTTTTTATTTTAGTTCTGCTGGCTGTTTTGTCTGCTATCAAATCAGTTTTAAGAAACATCAAGAAAGTAGCAAAGGAATCACATGGCACAGCTGTAGAAGACATAAAAGGTTGACTTGTCTATTTTGCAAAAGGAACTGTCTTTAGATAAGCAAAGAAAAAATGACACAGGGAATTGTTACCTAGCTTTTATGCCCCCTTTTCCCCAAAAAAACTTCTTGAAAAAAAAAGTAATTGGACTACTATTGCTACAATTCTGATTTTGAAATGTCCATGCCTGAAGACAAAAGTTAGCACAAGGAATAACAAAGCCACAGAAAGACAAATGTTTCTCTTATGAAAATAGCAGAGAATGTGAACGCATTGTGTATATACTTTAACTGAACTATTAAATAGATGAAAGATGGAGAAAAAGAAAAAAAAATCTGTTCTCTTTTACTAAAGGAGTATAGACTCTTGGATTAGGTTAATTGCTGATCAAGAAAGTGGCTCTGACTTTGATTTGGTGATTCTATGTAAGCATTCAGTCTGCATTTGTCTTCCATTATTAGAAAAATTGAATATTATTATCTAGTCAAAGATCTAAGCCTTGATGTCTTTTTACACCAGAGCAGCAAGATGTAAGCAAAACTTACTTGGGATAGCAATTGAATGTGAAACACTATAGATGATGATAACATTTTCCAATCAGGAATTTATTGTTATAAGATACAATGAGATAAGGTATAATGAAGGTCTTGTTTGACAGAAAAATCATTAATCCTTATCAAATCACACCTAGACTAAGCACTGAAAATGTAGATTTAAGGGGAAAAAAGAGATCAACTCCAAGTTTAATCTTCAGCATAAAGAAGATTTTTTTAAAAAAAAAAAGAAAAAAAAATTACATTTAGTAAAAGCCTTCTTTTCAGTGCTGGCTACAACACAAGATGTCAACATGAAAAAAGGTCTTGAAAGACACTTGCTTGTGCTGTTGTCCCAGTTGGCAATGTCACTGTTTTGGTACAATTCCCTCAGGTTTGTAACCTGCTGTCTGGTCTCTCCAACTTCAGTCAGACAAGGTAACAGCCAAGCAGGGGTCAGGCTTCCAGAGAAGGCAGAGATGGGAAGAATTCAAGTCTTATTTTCAGGCATCTAGTTTAAATTTGGACAGAAAGAAACTGAAATTATTCGCCCAGTTAGAGAAGAGGATACTTGTTATTCCTTTGCAGCTGCTTATGTTTGCTGTTCCTCAAGAAAAAAAAAATTGGCTGATAAAATTTTTGAATTGAGGAACACCTTCTATCCTTAAAATATGTGCCATAATTGTGAATGGCTGCAAAACTGTCCATCAGAATAATGGATGACAAGTGAACTTGACACGTAGTACGTGGGATACAGTTGAGTCCTAGAGAGCCACAAGGCCCAAAAGAAATCCTGTCCAGATTTTAATGCATTTATCTTCAAGATCCTTACAATACTAGAGCAAACAAACTATGTTTTAGAATTAGACTTAAAAGTCTCTTGGATTCAGGACTCATTTAGTCTTATTTAAGAGTTATAGTGAATCTAATGAAATAGTTTTTCAACAGAGTCCCATGCATATTGATTCAGAACTAAGTCCGGCTCTATTTGACAGGCCTTAATCCTAGATAACTGTGCATGAGATTGAAGACTAATACAATTTTCTGTAAGAGGCAAGCGCCAAATGGCAGCGGTTTCATTCCATGTACAAAAACTAACTTTCCTCAGCAGAGCAGTATCCTGTACTGCACCTGCAGGCAGCAGGCTAGTTTAAGGAGATTCAGGACAGGACCCATGGCTAGAGTTGCCAAGTCTCAGGGCTTGCTCCTGAGTCTCCAGTTTTCATAGATCATATTCAGGTGGGAGACAAGGGTGCCAATTCACCAGTTTTGTTGTGTTCAGCTCTAGACCAGAGGAAAGGGCTGTGTACAGATCTCGAGCTCAGCTAACAGAACAGCAGCTTGCTATTATCTTGCAAGTCATAATTAATTTGTTGCTGAAATTTGCATAGATTCTCCAGGGAGTTCTATGCATTTGCTTAGCCAGCTTCCTCCTTCCCTCCCAGTCATTTTGTTTACGAGGGCTCACTCTCCACTCATTTCTGCACTCACGTTCTGGCTAGAAGCAAACCTATTCCTCATCTTGTTCCTTCTTTAGTTTCTTTCATCTTGTCTCCCTAAGTAAGTGAGATAGAATCATCTCGTTTCACCTTGATCTGGGAACAGCCCCTTTAGCTATTTCTGTCTTACTCTCCAAACAGAAAAATACATTCTGTGTGTGTGGGGGGTGGGGGTGGGGGTGTTGAACAAGAAGCTGCAAGCAGCTGTTATTAATATTTAAGGCATAGTGCTTACTGACATCACTAGGAGCAATCCCTACGTTTTGGGATTTAGCCTGGAAACCTCAGAGCCTGGGATGATCCTGAACTGGTAAACTTACATGTGGTACATACCTCTCTTCTCCAATACCTTAATTTCTCCTTCCAGGACCTGTCACCTAAGATGAATACCTTAATCTGCCCTGCCTAATAACAGAGCCAGGCTTGCTGCATATGGCCCCTGTCTTTCTCATTATTCCCATGTGACATGGCAGGCCAATATCAATTGTCTGTTGAACTGCAGTCTTCATTTGTGAAACCAGTTAACAAATATTGCTTTACCAGAATGGAGAAAGCAACTGTTTCATTGATTCTGCAGCTACTACATCACAGTTTCTTGATACTACATTCCTCCCCCTGTGTGACCTTCCCCATCTTGGATGATGTTTGTAAACTCCTTGCACTACCATGGTTTAATGTAGATATTAGACATACCTGACAGTCTCTGCGCTTGTGACTTCTGTGCTGCTCCACTCCTGAATTTAAACTAAGCTCTACAGAAGCACTGCAAGGCAGAAGGAAAAAAAAGATTGCTGTGCAGATATAAGTTCTCCAGGTGGTAAAGCCAAGGTCAGGTCATTCTTAAAGCGGCACCTCCATCATTTAAAGACTTCATGAGGAGTTTAGTGTTTATATATTTCCTTTTACTCTGTTAACCTTCAACCCTTTAGTGTGAACTGCAGTGAAGACTTCTATTTATTCCCAGGTTTACCATGAGGCAGTAAACATTCTTCTAAATGATGGGATATGGAAAACAATTCTGCTCATTATTTCCAGGGAACTAGGAGTTTAGCATGTGCCAGTAATCAATCTACTTGTTCAGAGCTTGTTTCCACTGATTTCAGAATACCTGTATGGCAGCTTATGCTTCACAGCCTTTTGACGTATGATGGAAGGAGTATGCACAATTTTAACAAGCTAATGGGATGGACAATTTATTAATAATAAATTTTACATGACAACAGAAATGCAGCTGGCTAAAACTAAAAGACTGTTTATTGACTTCCATTACTGATAGATGAATCCTTGAAAACAGCCAGATGGATATTAATGACCTTCCAGAAATAGTCTTTTTCCCTCCACCCACTGCTTCACCCCACTAACAGTCTAGCAACTTATTCTAGTGGACAAAGTTTGGGTGGTACTAATAATGAGAGGTTTCACAAATCATTTTTTTTGGCATGATGTTTACAGGTTACAAATTAATGAAAATACGAATACAAGGCTTATTAATTCAAGCTGCTGCAGTGTTTCTTTATGTTTTAATTGGGCATGACTTTCATCATAACCAAATGCAAAAGACTGAGGATATTTTGAAAAAACTAACAAGGCTGCACAAATTGTCACCAGAAGATTCTTGGCTCTCAGATTTCCGCAAATAATTTATAAAATTGTTCCAGAATGCTGCATCCTCTCTATAACTAAAGTTAACTGCCTGAATTCTGTGTGTTTTTAATTATTTTGGCCTATCTGTTTGTTGATCTTGCTTTTGACATATAAACATGGAATTTATTCTTTTATTGCAATGCTTACAGTAAGAAAAGCTACAGTTTTATTCTAGATTTAACCTACAGAAGTCCTCAGCCATGAACCAATCTTGAAATAATCCCTCAATATGGTCATGGTCAACATAAAATTAAGAGGAATACATATTCCCTAAGATTAAATAGTTTTCCCACTTACAACAGGATTGCCTCAGAGATATGTATCTAAGCAATCAGACTTACAAATTAAATTCATGTTTAAATTCTGAAAACCAATCACAGAGCAAGGCATGCTAAATGAAAGATATATATATGATGGTAATCATTTGCTATGATAGACACTTTTCATCATTTGACAGAGTACCTCAGCAAAAAATGTGCTAAACTTATCATCTAGTTAAGACCTGTAGTCAGAATCAATCAATCATACAGAATCAACTCCTGTATGTAGCTATGGATCAGACAAAAGACATAGGTTAGTGTTATGCTATAAGTAAACATTTACTAGGAATAAGGCATATTTACAGTGCAGAGCAAACAACTGAGAGTTTGGTTGCTTTTCATTGATGTGGTGACAGAAAAGAGAGGGAAAAAGAAGGAAGTATAGTCCTTCCTCACATTCATGGGTTTGACCTTCATGAAGTTGATTATTCATGATTGTATGTGCCTTCCCTGCCATTCTCCTCCTTCCATTGTCTTGTGTTTTGCCAGGCACAGAGAAGAGAGGCAAGTGCGCCCAGGAAAACGGCAAGGAAATGGGGGTGGGGAGACACATATGCACCTTCCTTTTCCCTTCTGGAGCTCCTCCTCTCATTCCCATGCATTTTGCCCTGGCGTAGAGAACTCAAGCTGTGCTCTGAACCCTCACAAAAGTAGAGAGCCACTGTACAGCAGAGAGGCATGATCAGAAAGACAAGGAGTGGCAGTAGCAGTTTCCCAGTAAACCTCCCTCAAGGCAGAGATTAACCCTCAGGCTGTTAGCCTGAGTCCTCCACATGATCTCAGTCTTACTTGGTTACACCAGTGGCCCAAGTTTATTTGTTGCCTGAAATAGGAGGACATGCAATGCCGTTCTCATCACTGTTCCATGGCCAAGCAGGGATTTGGACCCTCATTTCCAGAATCACAGTCTAGTGCTCAAACCGTTATATCACATTCATCAGTTGCACAATATAAACCAGGCACCACAGATTATTGACCAGAGATAGAACTCTTTCCTTTTCTTTCTCTTTTTTCTTCCAGTATCTATGAAACATCAATATTTCGATGTCATGCACTTTTTATGGAAAATGATGTTTTAAACCACTCAGCCACTCAAACCACTACATTACTTCCTCCCAAATCATAACTAGTATGGGACAAATCCAAAACTTATATGTTAAGGAAGCATTAGTAGTATTAGCTCTCCAGCAATTTGCTGATATAGAAAGCCCTCTCTTGAATAGATGTTGTGGCAGTGCACATACCTAAAAGAGCAATTTCTGCTATATAAGAGGTAATTGGAGATCTATAACCTTACACATTATAGACATTTAAACAATAGCCAATTGATTAATCAAGAACTGGATATTGCAGTTTTCTATTCCATTCTTGCTATAAACCTCCTATGTCATATTTATTTATAGATAATAGTTGGTTTGGATACTTGGTTAGCCTTAATTAATGTCTCTAATATTAAGAGAACCTCAGATGCACTTAAAGTGGCTGCATGGCTAAATCTGAATTGTAACAAATGTTTCAGTTGTAAATATTGCCATTTATCTGATGGGGTAGTTTACATTGCTCCTGCAAAACTAAAAAAAGGCAAAAACTCATAATCAACATCAAACATCTGATTTAAGGTAACAATCACATTATCAGTCCACACATTTGATAAAAATGGTTCCTTATCAGTTTTCATATCTGGATCCTTCCCACCTCAGTTTCAATTTGGCATGGGCATAGGGTTAAATAGCAATCAATAAAACAATATTTTCCCCACTGTTCTAACTGCTGAAATTGTTGGCAAAACATTGCCCTTTTTAATAAAATGAGAACCAAGTGCTGGCCATTTGAACGCAGGTTACCAAATGAACAATCCATACCTAGCTATGATGTATTACTTACTTTAAGTGGATATGTCCAAAAATTAATATAAGATAGTAGATATGCCCAATGGTATGTAAGAAAATCTGAAAGGCTGAACCTACCATCTTTGATTGGAATTTGCTTCTTTTTCACTAAAATTCTATGAGGAGATAAGGCTACTCCCCCCTCCCAAAAAAACCCCATAAATCTCTTAACAATGCATTGTTTTTGAAAATAAGTAGAGGAATTCCAAGAATAACATACACAATTCTAATTATAACACTCCTTTTAATGATGTTTACCTTACTCCCACAAACTCATATTTAAGCCTACACATCTCTTTAAATCCAGTGCAATATCTTTTAGCAGCTTACATTTATTAAGATTAATCATCTGAGATATGTCCCAGGAGTTAATTATACCCAAATAAATAATAGAATTTCGGCAATATTGAAAGTGCCATGCTTTAAATATGTTAGAATCCATCTTATCTCCTATTGGCAATGTTTCTTACCTGGACCTTTTAACTGAATACCCAGATATTTTACCAAAATAATTGATCAACTGCATCAAAACAGGGATCGACTGCTGGGCCCAACAACAAAAACAAACAAAACATCATCTGCAAAAAGTATATTTTTAGTTTCTAAATCAACGTGTACAAATCCATTGATCCTGGAATTTTGTCTAAAGCACATGCTAAGGTTTCCAAGCATAAACTGAATATTAAAAGACACAATAGACATCCCTGCTTGTACCTCGTTTCAGTGTAGAAAAACATGAGGGGAAAAAAACCCACTATGCTCTTGGCACATAATATATATATATGTATTTTATCCAATTCAAAAAAATTGTGGGAAACCCAATATTGTGAAAATAAATTGCCAGTTAATTTTATCAAAAGCCTTTTCAGCATATAAAGAAATAATGCTTGGCTGATCAATTCTATCTGAATTTAAATCAATCAAGTTCACAACTAATCAAATAGAATCAGCCCCTTGCCTGGCCAGGATTTACCAAAGATGAAATCCTTTTTGTAATCTATTATCAAAAACAGCTGTCAGTATTTTGATATCAACATTAAGTAAGGGTATAGGGCGGTAATTAGTACAACAACTACCAGGTTTAAGTGTAAGGGTATACAGGCATCATTTAATTATGAAGAGAGGGAATCAGCTTGTAAGAGATGTATGTAAAGTTGGAGGAGTTTTGATAGAAACAGACTGGAAAAAGCATTGTACTATTCAACTGGGAACCCATCAAGGTTGGGTGACTTGCCATTTCTCATGTTTGCTATAACATTGATAATTTCCTCTAAGTGTAAATGTTCCAAAAGAAATTGTTGCCAAGATATGCTAAGAGGAGGAAGGTCAATAGTAGAAAAGAGTCTCCACATCTTGTTGGTGAATTTAATTACTGAAGCTATAAAGATCTTCATAAACCTTCAGAAATGGTAGATTTATATCTGTGGGTGATATATATAAATTATTGTTTTCATATTTCATAGTTGAAATAACATGGCGTTGCTGTTGATGCTGAAGGCGATGCTCCAGAATCTTGTTGGGACATTCCCCATTTTCCGAATATGCTTGTCATAGACATGTCAAAGCCAGTTCCATTTGTTGCCTGAGAATATTATTCAATTCATATTTAACTTTTCACAATTGTTGATAAAGTTGTTCAGATGGAGAAGCAGCAAATTGCGATACCAGAGCTTACAGCTGCTTGTTCCATAATTCTAATAATTTTTAAGTCTTTTTTAATAAGAACAAGCAATGCCTCCAACCCAAATGTAGGCTTTGCATGCTTCTCCCTCAATAGTGTATTAACTCATAGAACCTTCATTCATCTTCAAAATATTCCATCAGATCTGCTGACACTGGAGCCCCAGTTCTTACTGTATAAAAGCTGCCAAAAGGGACTAGCTGGCTGCACAATGGGAGCGATTAGGATGGTACTATTGCAAGGGAAGCTCAGTCACTGCTCAACAAAATCTGCTCCCACCCAGTGTGGGGACTGGTACAAGATGTATTTAGACCTTGCAAGGGAATAGACTGGGTTACAAAGTATAAGGAGTTGGCCTTCCCTCTGGGGGATCTTGTAAGTACAAGCGGGTACCAGCTACCATCAGCAGTGATCAATGCCTGTTTTAACAGATTGTGGCTTAAAGAAGAGATGCATTGTTGTTGTTGTTGTTGTTGTTGTTGTTGTTGTTTTTTAAGGTCTCCATGTTCCATTGTTTGACCATATCAACCTCCTAGGTTTTTCTGTATTATGTAGGTATAGATGACTTTGATTCAATTCTGACCACTGGCAGATCCAATATGTGCCAGAGACACATATTAGTAGATGGCATATACTTAGACCTGAGGTGGAATCATATGACCCTCTCGATGTTGTAGCAATTACTCAGCAATGGCTGCACTAGCTAGGGCTGCTAGGGGTTGCAGTCAAACAACAACCAGAAGGCTGCATGATTTCTACCCCTGAAATAGACAGACGGAGTGTATTCCTGTTGGCTGTGTTGGACTTTGCTTCAACTTTTCATGCCACTGGACATGGTATGCTTCTGAGGTGGTAGACACAGATGGGACTGGAGCTTAATGTTTTGCAAGGGCTCCAGTCTTTCTGAAGGGAAGATCCTGGAAGGTGATGCTGGGTGAGTTCAGTACCTTGGCTATTGAAAATATTTGGTATGTAACACAACTTTTTAAAATTAAAATTGTCCTTCTTCCCTTACTGGCTCTCTGTGCACATACTACAATGTGCTACCCATTGCAAAAAATAGGAAGCATCTACAAACTTCCTGTACCATCACCAACTCTATCACCACCTCTTTCCTTTGCAGAGCATCATGTCTAAAACTGTTCAAGAATGGAACCTGAGCAGCTCTTCTTCTTTTTACTTTTCTGTTTTGTTTTTTCTGGTTCAAGAAGAGAGGCAAATTGCTTCCCAATCCATGTATATCCATCATGGTGTTAGGCTTACACTTTATGTTCAAACAAAGTTTCGAAAAGTTATATTTTTGCCCTATAATTCCCAGACTTCATTGTCTAGCCTGGCCACTGGCTGAGGGTTTCTGTTAGTCTGGAGGGGAAAAAAAAAACCCTCTTCCAAGCTGTGCTTTCAGTCCTCCAAGTTAAGAACTGGCAGATGGAGTTAGCCTTAAGAATCTGCTCAACTTGAATCTGCTCAACTTGACCTTGTTCTCATTACATAAAAAAGCCAGAGGCAGACATGTCCAAGTTCTTCTTCTTACAAAGGCTGAAAAAGAATTGATTACTATGATCTAGGTGGCGAGGAGAGACAATGGTGTTATCCTTTGAATCTACATCACAGACTTAACCAATTAGTGGGTCAACCACACTGATAAAGTTCATTCATATTTAGTAAATGTAGTCTTGGTAAATTCCAGAGACACTCAAAGGGAGAAAATATGTTACATAAAGTTTAGGAGATGATGGTGATGATGATGATGATGATGATGATGATACATAAGTTTACTCAGCAAGGGCAGACAGCAAAAAGGGTTTTCGGGGGGAGTAGTCATATAAATCTATAGCCACATAAACAGAGGCTTATGGAATCTTAAAACACTAGCAAAGTTTATTTGGTGTATGGACTCCAGCCCACTTCATCAGGTGCGTGGAGTGTTACCCCAAAATGTGTGTGACTCAGGGGTCCACCCAAGGTGCCAATATCTCCATGAAATGGTGGAAAATATTAGCTCAAAGAGGAGTCTGGAGTGGGGAGGTAAACTTACAGGATCTTTTATACCTGTGCGTACCAGAACTAGTGCAGCCACCAGCCAGAGATGCAAAAGTAGGCTTGTTTGCTTTATTGGGGGAATTAACAATTTCAAACGCACGAGATCCAAGCATTCTCATAATCAAACATGTTGGGGATGATAGGAGTTTCAGCCCCACGGAAATGCAGCGGAAAAACCAGAGTTCAGCGAGCCAACAGCAGCAGCCTTGTTCCCCAGTAAGGATACTCACACACAGAGGAGTTTCTTCCAAAACAGGAGGCACTTCATCTTGCAGCAAAGTTCCGTTATATACAAAACATAGGACAGACGGACAAAAGCTTGCGCCAGGCACCAGGTTTGGTCAACAGACAAATACATACTGGCGTTGCTTTGTTATATACGTATCTACAACCAATCAGGTAGAGGTTTGCACACCTCCCTCTACCATCTGCACACTACCCCAGTTTCTTATGCAACCTTGCAATTACCCACAGCTGGGTCATGATGCAACATCTTTGCAGTGGGCTGATCATTTCCCCAGGGTTCCCTGCCTGGAATCCCTGAGAAAACAAGGCTAACTGAAGGAAAATGGAGAAAAAATTGGATAGTGAGGGTTTAGGGCAAAGTGGGTGATATTTACCAGTCCAGCAGATAGTAAGTGAAGTGATGTGGCTTAGATTAGAAATCCAAGGGTAGTACAAATAGGGAATCAGAGCAGCAGAGTGATGGTCAGTATGCCAAAAGTACTATGAGTTATCTGCCTCAGACCCAGGGTTTAAATACTCTTTTTCTACTCTGAGGGAGAAAATGTTAATAGCTCTCTGGGTGAGTTCAATAGACAATAGAGTCTGGAGAGAGACCATAGAGTCTGGAGAGTTGACAATGGGGTCTGGAATGAGCTAATGGCCTTAGCATTAGGTGACAAAGGGACTGATAGGAATCATGATAGCTCCTTAACAGTGGGACAGGTGAGGGGACAAAAGGGAAAGTTTCGATGGACTAAGGGGGAAGGTAGAAGACAATCAGCCTTTCCATAAAAGCAGTTTCAGGTGCTATTGCTTCTAAAGGTCAAGTCGTTGAGGGGTATCTGTAAGCCCATTATCTCAGGAGTTTCCTTGTCCTGAGATCTTGTTCTTACATAGTTTGTCAATGCATGTATGCAGCCAGTTCCTCTTTGCCAGGAAGCTCTCAGTCATACCAGGATATAATTTATATCATGCCAATTAAATACTTTGCCAATTAAACCATATCATGGATTAAGGGTGTACAGCCTGGTAGTATGAGTGTAATCATAGTTGGTATTTATAAATATTGGTGGTAGTGGACAGATGAGGAAGAATATAAGTGCAAAAGGTGTGAGTGATTTTCTCAACTGTGGCCATTTAACAGTCATTCAGGAGTAAAATCATCATCCAGCATCGATGAGAAGTCTTTGTCAAATGCAAGTAGAGTTAACCTCAGGGTGATATGGTGTAGGAAAAGGAGAGCCAGAGAGGATGGAAATGCAGATTCGTTGTTTCTGCAATAAGCAGGGAATCTTGATTTTAGAAAACATATTGTCATACCATAGTTTTTGCATTTATTTCCTGTGTTTCCTTTTATAATTCTGAAGATATTGTGAGGAAGTATGGGTTTCTGTGTTGTAATACACACATACGTTGCCTCATATCTCCTACATAATATATATACCAACGTTTCATTAAATAATTAATTTCTCCTTAGCTGTTTGCACAATTACATCTATGGGCCTTTCCAAACTACATTGTTATAGTGCTATTATTCCACTTTCAACATCCTGTGGAATTCTGAGGCTTGGAGTTTACTGAGGCCAAAGAGCTCTCTGGTTGAGAATTCTAAATCCCTGTCCCTAAACCGTAAACCCCAGGATTCTATAGGATGTTGAAAGTGGAATAATAGCACTAGAACAGTGTAGTGTGGAAAGGCCCTATGATGTACTAGCCAGTCTCTTTCTTTCTTTGGTGATCTTGACATATGCCTCTATTTTAACATTATTTCATATAAAATTAGGTTCCATAGGATAATTGACCTTTTTACCCCTGGATTCCATGGTCCCCTTCATGGTGTGGAGAATGACTCTGTAAAACATTTGAGATGAGAAAGCAAATAGAGGAAACACTGGGCATTTGCAGTAGCACAGTACAATAGCTTGGCACTAAGCTTGTGGGTCTGTTGAAGGAAATAAATACTCTGACAGATAATAATTAGAAAACTTACATTTAATTTTTCTGGAAAGGTATCAGAAAAAAAATTCCTAACTTAATTTACAAAACCCCCCACAGTGACTTTTATGAGTGTGGGTGTGTGCTTGCAGTCGTTATGAAGATTTGTGGTGTTATCTTTCTAGGAATAAGAAAGAACAGCTAACTTCAGTTAGCGAAGAAGCAGGAAGGAAGTAGACTTTATGATTAGCAATCTACGTATCAGTGAGTTAAGCACACTAGAGAAGAAAATACCAATACATAGGTCTATCAAGCTGTCTTTCCACTTATTGGGAGATGATTCAAGTTTTTTCTTACATATGCATATGTTCAACTTCCAAGCAACAAAAGAGAAGCCTTTCAGAAATGTTAAGTCTATAGTAGAAAGGAAACCACTGGTATGATCTAAACGAACCTAGTGCTCTCCTCTTTCTGTTTAGATTTATGAATCTAATCTAGTCTCTACTTACCTCTGCATCTAGGACTAATTCTAGGTGCCCTGTGGAAGAAGCTATTGTAAGGCCACCCAACTGCTGATCCAGTGAAATACTGACCACTCATATGTTACAGCCTCGTTCTCCACCCATTTTCAAAACAGAATGTGGCATGGAAAAAGAATATTCCAACTGTGCATTAAGACATTTTCTCCCCTCCATCCTTTACAGGATTAAGACTTCAACTCAATTGCTTTTCCCAGCTAGAGAAGATCCATTGAATCAGTTTCTGAATAAACTTCTGCATGAATTCCATTCGTTCAGTGGCTTTACGTTAATGGGAATAGTAATAGAATGTGGGTTTGGGAATCATGCAGCACCTGAAAGAGAAACGTATATCTATTTACTACAGTCCAACAGAAGCATGAATTCATGACCATACTTACCGAAAAATGTTATAGCGTAGGGTGGGGAAATTCTAATGAGACCCTTCATACTCAGGACCCCATTGACTTGACCTTGATTTTGGCTCTGCTGGTTCTTAAGAAGAAGTGGAGGCCACAGCTCAGAGGCAGAAGATCTGAGATTCAGGGCATTTCTGCACTACACTGTTATGGTGCTATTATTCCACTTTCAACATCCTGTGGAATTCTGGGGTTTGTAGTTTGCTGGAGCCAAAGAGTTCTCTGGCTGAGAATTCTAAATGTCCTTCTCTAAACTGCAAACCCCAGGATTCTATAGAATGTTGAAAGTGGAATAGAAGCACTATAACAGTATAATGCAGAAGTGCCCTCACTCCCTATCCTATCTAATGAAAAGAAGCAGGTGATGTGAAAGAACCTCTGCCGCAAGCCTGGGGAGCTGTTTGCTGTCAGTCAGAATAAACTATTCTGGCCAGTGGACTAATATAGTCTGGCCTGGAACGCAGAACTTGAAAAGGTTATATTTGGGTGTGGTGTTAACAACTCCCAGAATTTCTCAGCTAATATGGCCAAGTGACAAACAGAATATGGAATGCAAGTAGCTATGCTTGTTGGAGGATTCTGGGAATTTTAGTGTCAAGAAAAGGAGCTTTTCCCAAGCTCAGGGCATGAGAAAGATTCCTATGTTCCTAAATCTTCTAAAATTCACAGAGAAAAGTATAAAAGTGCCAAAGCCAAGCTGCTTGTGTAGTGAGGGGGGATGGGGGGATAGTCCACCCAGGCAGCACTTTCTTGGGGATGCCATCCAGTCCTCCTGGTGTCTGTCCTGTTCACCTGCCACCCCCTCTCTCTGCAGAGCCTCCCCATGGACCTGCTAGCTTTTCTGGATGAACTGGAGCTGCTGCCCGTGCAGGACTGACCTTCGCCCACCTGCTGTGCAACAGCTAGCCAGGCATCTGGATCAAGTGGGGCAACGGGAGAAAGAACAAGTGAGCCATCACTCCACAGCCCCCTCCTTGTGGTGGGGAGGGGAGAAGAAAGATTCCCACCCACCTTCTGGCTCTCAGCAGCCCGGACGGGTGCAGGGAGGGGCAGGAGCAACCAGCAGTATCTCTCTCTGCTCTTCCCCCCACCAGCCTCTGATGAGGGTCTCCTGGGAGGAGGCAGGCGGAGAAGCCCCAGCCTTGTCCGGAACAGAGCTGGAGCATCTGTGGAGGCAGGAGGAAGGAGGAGGAGAAAAAGGCCACCTCTGCTCTCTGGGGCGGCTTCCCTCCCTGACGATGCCCTTGGAGGTGTTCAGAAGCCTCCACAGGCACAGAATGCTGCAGGCTGGCTGCTGACGGTGACACCCGCTGCCTGTTCATTCTCACTATCCTGAGCGCAATCGTTGGCTTGGCTGTGGGTGGGTGGGGGAGAGGAAACGGTGGTCTTGAGTGCCCCACTTCCATGGTGCATGAACACACACCCCCATGTGCACCCCCCTTCCAGGGCCTTGCCCTGTGCGGACCTGGGGGGGTGCAAGGCTGGCCCTGGGGGTTCCCACCTGCCTTTCTCGTCCTCCTTTGGAAGAGGAAGGAGGGGGAAACAGATCAGGTGGTGGGGAGAGATTTTAAGGGCGATGTCATTTTCACAGGTGTTTCCTCCCCCACCTTTAAAAATCTTGTTTATTGAGGGGGCGGCAAACGTATGGACCGCTGGGGGCAACAAAAGCTCTAGCTACGCCACTGAGCCAAGCTATTCAAAACTGTGTTCAAAGCCTGGCATTTCACCTTCCTGTTCTAAACTTAAGAAGAAAGTGAAAAAAAGGAGAGAGGAAGAATAGAAAAAGTAATTAAAATGCTCACACTGACCATTTTATACCCTTCCCAAAAGCATGAATCACTAAAGCTTTTTTTTTTTCACTGACTGCTCTGAGCAGTTCTGAAGTCCGCTGCTTACGAAGACAAATAACAGATATTAGACACATTTTCCTAAACCTAGCTGCAAATTTATTTTGTAAGGCAGCTCAATTATCTCTGCACTGAATGCCTTAGCTGGCTAAATTTAAGTTTCTCTCAGATGGCAAGATATTCAGGATGCATGAATGTTGGTTAAAAAAAAAAATAAAAAAAGAAAAGAATGCCACCCACAAATAATTTTCATTTTTTAAACATAATAACAAACAGGCTCTGAATGACTATCAAGCAACATTAATCATGCTTTTAAAGATATTGTGAGGCAAACAGAAGAATATGGGATGAGACATGACTGTCTGCTTTCTCTGAATACAATGCAAGATAATTACCTGCTAAAGAAAATATTAGAAGTCATTTCCATTCAACAAATGCCATAGAAATCCCATACAAGAACCTCTAAATAGGCAGCATACTATGCCATGTTTTGTCATTTTTTTTAATATCCCCCCTGTACTGTTATCAGAATTCAAAATGTTGTATGAGAGCTATATATCTGCACTAGATACCTGCTGCTAACATTCTGGTACAGCCTAAAGACTTCCTGTTAAGAGGAATGAAATAATAACATGCTGAAGCCATTCATGACTGCACCATGGCAGTGTGATGTCGCAAGGTCTAGAGCATCATCCCATCACTGGTCAGTTGAGGTGGATCATTTCAGCATGTCATTATATTCATTCTTCTTCAAAGTAGTTCTGGCTGGTAAATTGCAAGGTACACAGCCTTCTTCTCCTGCTGCTTAATCAAAGGTTGTACTGATCTGTCAGTTCTATGTATCTGATGAAATACTCTGGTTCAGAAATGCTTATGCCTTAATAAATTTTTAGTCTTTAATGTTTTGACTGCCACAAACTGACACGCCTACCACTGTGAAAATTATTTCTTTCTTGTGTTTCCTCTGCCCTACATCCTTGATTAGGGATGCTCGGTAATTTTATGTAGTCTGTATTTTTCAGTGAACCAACTGGAAAAATACATTGATAGGAATGCACTTATCCTTTTGTTTTGACATTCTTCTGCATTTTGCAAGGCTTGCCACTTTTTCAAAAAAATTTTTACCTGTCTACATGTAAAAATTGGGCATTTGAGGTTTGAATGCAAATACAGTGTGCATTCTGAGATAAAATTTGAAAAGGTGGCATTATTTTGTCAGAAAATACATTCTTAAAGGTATTGCAGATTTTTGTATTATAAGATAAATTGATTCAGAAATGACATGGAACAGAAATAAGATGAGGAGCACATGCAGAAGTGTCATGGTCTGGAAATGGGCCATCCAAGTCAAAGTGCTAGTTATGCTCTATAAAGCAATACATGATGGGTCCAGAAGTGACTTTTGGATGCACCTTTGTGCAGGAGGCAAATCCAGTCTGTATTTCACCACTGTTTCTCTGGCTGCTGTACTGGGTTAATTGGGAGCTCTGCTGGTCTCAAGTAAGGATCCAGGATAGGCAGAGCTCTCATTCAAATTGGAGTAGCTGCAGGAGGACCATCAGTAATATCCATGTGTGATGGAGTTCTGAGGATGTGGCTATTTGAAGTGCCAGAGAGGCCTGGAAGCAGGTTGCCAGGCAACCAGAATAGCCCCTCAGGAGAGAAACTCAGCACAGTCATGCGTGAGAGGGCTGGTGACTGAGAGAGAAAAAATATATATAAAGTTAAATACCTGTTGATATTCAGTCCTTCAGTGAGATTCTAGCTAAAAAAAGGCTAGAGAGTGCAGTCCCTTAGCCAGTCAGAGATGTGACTTTGTGGGAAGGGTGAATTCTCAGTGGAAGCCTAGTGAATAGCAGAAGAGGAATTGAACCCTGGTAGAATCTAGTCAGAGAGTTTAGATTGTGGGGTTGAGCCTTTGGTGGGAATGTAGCCAAAGGGCTGCTTATGCTATTTATGAGAGTCTAAAGATATAAGTGAACTGGCTAAAAAGTGCACTGAGGAAATATATCAACCTTGAACTGCACTTGAAATCTGAAACGCTACTTTATTCTGATTGTTATCTTAATAAATATAGTATTACCGTTTATTTTTATGAATATTGATTCAGCTGAGTTATAAGCAGTAACATAAGCCACATAAAAACACACACTACCATAAAAGTATTAAGTGGTTTTAATCAAACAGTGAAAACCTCTACCTTTTCACACAAAGGTGGTGTTACAAGGGGGGAGGCAGAACTGTGTTTAGACAGGATAACTTATCAGATTGGAAACTGACACACCAATCTGAAAGAAGTAAGGGCCTCTCACACCATGGCAGATCCACTGGCCACTCGTGGGAAGATCATATGGTTCCCTTCCAGCTTGCTTTGGCTTTGGTTCACCCATTCCTCAATCATTCTCTCTGTCTTTCTAGTGCTATGCCCTGCTGCTTCCTCACTCTTTCTGTCCTATCACAGGTTCTCTCCTTCCATTTTTCCCAAAGTGATAATGTGTGCTTGTGCTGTTCATGATGTGGTTTCTCTGACACAAGTATGAGGCAACACGTCAGTTCCTCAGTGTGCATCTTCCCCATTGCATTCCTGAAAACTGGGCACAAGCAAGGAAACACAATTTCAAATCAGTGCCAGGAATTGGTTTACAAGTGAAATGGGACTGCTAATTTTGTTTTAAAGGAAGCAACATGCAACATTAGCAATTTACTTCCCAGTGTGGGGAAGTCTTTGAAAACTGTCTAGTTTTTAAAGACTATTCACAATTTGGGACATATTCTGTGCAAAATTTGCACCTGGTGTTTTGGCACAGAATACTGAACAATGTTTTCTGTGCAAAAAAACCCTACATGTGAATTTTACGCAGAGTAGACTGAAGATTTGCATCAGTCAAGGATTCTTCTTGTCAGGGTCTCCTACCACTCAAAAAACCCACCTTTTTCATCCTTTTTCTAAATTGTTGTTGATATTGTTAGCTGTTGTCAAGTTGACTTTGATTTATGCTGACCAAGTCACCCTATCATCAACAGCCCTGCTCTGATTTTGCACACTCATGGCTGTGGTTTCCTTGATTAAGTCTATCCATCTGTAATGTGGTCTTCCTCTTTTCCTACTGCCTTCTACCTTACCAAGCATTATTGTCTTATCTAGTCAATCATGTCTTCTCATAATATGTCCAAAGAACCACAGTCTCAGTTTAGTCATCTTGACTTCTAGGGAGAATTCAGGATCAATTTGTTGCAGGATTCATAGATTTATCTTTTTAGCTGTCCATGATATCTGTAGAACTCTTCTCCAGCACATTTCAAGTGAGCTGATTTTCATCCTATCAACTTTATTCAGTGTAAAGCTTTCACAACATACATGGAAATAGGAATTATGAATTGCATAGACCATCCTAACTTTAATGTTCAGTGATGTATCTTTACACTTCAGGATCTTATCTAATTCCTTCATAGCTGTCCTTCCAAGTCCTAGTCTTCTGATTTTTTGACTGCACTCCCCATTTTCTGATTAGGTATGGAAAATCTTGAACTATTTCAATTGTCTTCATTGTCTACTTTAAAGGTATGTAAATCACCTATGGTCATTATTTTGTTTTCCTCATATTCAACTGTAGACCCACCTTTGCCCTTTCTTCTTTTACTTTCTTCAGTAATCATTCCAAGTCTTTGCAAATTTCTGCTAGTAATATGGTGTCATCTGCATATCTTAAATTTTTGATGTTCTTTCCTCCAATTTTCACACTTTCTTCTTCCAAGTCTAAACCTGCTTTATGTATGATACATCCAGCGTACAAGTTAAACAGGTAGGATGATAAAACATAGCCTTGCCTGATCCCCTTGCCAATTGGAAACCATTCTGTTTCCCTGTATTCTGTCCTGACTGTAGCCTCTTGTCCTGAATACAGCACACATTAGGGCAATCAAATGTTGTGGCACACTCATTTCTTTAGGAAAACAGTTCATCTTATGTAGAGCCCCATGTCTACACTGAAGCCCCAAAGTAGTAGCATAGCCATACTCCAGATAAATCAATTTGCTATTTCAAATAGAAACCTCACCCTCTATCAAAGTGCTTAGAATTCAAATCCATGCACTTTTGTGGCACATGAGGCAAGAAATTGTACAACTTCCTTTCTTCAACTCACATCTGATACTAAAAATATAAAAAGTTGAATATCTAATCATTTGTTTCCTTTCCATGATGCCCAATGTGATGTGTTGCCTGAGGCAGTTGCTTCACTTTGCCTAATGTATGACTGACCCTGCATCAAGGAATTTATATTCGTAAAGGATATACTCTGTAGTGCATTTACTCACCTACATGTAGCAATCTGACACTAAAATGTAAGAGTGGCATTTCAGTCCTGGGGTCCCTAAACACATTACTGTATAGATGCAGCTAATTCAGTATTTATCTGCATTGTGGGAAAGCATATCTTACCATTCCTCACTGTCAGCAGTTCAGGCTAAACTTTAAACCAGATTGCTTTATTGACACCATTCATATCATTTGTTACATGATGATGGCACAGAGATATATATAAACTAAACCCAGATTTGTTTCCAGTTGTTACAGAAGCTTCCCTTTGTTATGTTCTAGAACACATCTGTGTACCACTTTATGGGCAGCCGTATGTGGTAAAATGGTTTATTTATTTGGAGCACTAACAGCCTGCTCTTCAAAGTTCCCAGAGCAGCTTAATTAAAGAGAATATATACACAAGTTATAAAAAATACAACATGGTAGAAAAGCAATAATAGTATATATATAAAAGACATATCAAAGCAGATGGCAAAGAAAGGATATCAATGGAGTGATATCACCCAGTTGTTTGGGTGCTCAGCTCTCCCCTTGGATGCCAAAATTAGACTACAATACTGTGTTTACTGTTCTGCAAACTATTATGTATAGGTAGCATTGCATCAGGTCAAGGTATGCATTTTGATGTCTCTGTACAGTAGAAAACTACCATGTGCACTTTGACCGTCCCCATTTTTCTTCCTCTGAATCAAAATAGGAAATTTCAATGGGCTTCCATGGAAAACACATATACACAGAGGATGCTTCCTTAAATTCCTAGATACCTCCTTTGTGGGGCAAGTCAGCAGCTCTTTAAGTAGGCCATTGTCAGTACTAAAATAGATGGACCTTTCAACTGAAACAGTGAATTTATTTATGATTCAAGCACTTTGGCCTCCTTCCAGTATACCAGCCTCTTTAACAACTTGTCATGACTCAATATTGACTTTACACTACTGAAATCTTTTTGACAACTACATAAAACAGTTGGCATTTTAAGACATACCATCACTATAATTATGGTCGTGGGGGGAGGAATAATCTTTTTAAATTTAAGGGAAATGCCTTGAATGTCAGAACCTAAGACAGGTAGTCTTATTTTGCACTGTTTTATCTGTTCAAATTATGATAATGCTTTAGCAAAATATATGTCTTAGTCTAAGCATGTCTTTTCTAACTAATTGTTCTTCCTTCAAACATAATCACCTTTATAAACTACTAAAAAAAATCCATTTATTTCCAATGCTACATATTTTATTTCCTAAGGATAGTGAGAGAAAATAAGCACTTACATGAGAATTAACCTGCTTGTACTGAGACAAATGTCATATGGCCTGCTATTTTTCTCTGGGTCTTGACAGCCCTAGCATTAGGATATGTAGATCAGTTTCTTAAGTTGGAGACATTAAATTCTCAAGTCATTATTTTCTCAAATATATAACTTACAATGTGAATGTCATGTGGAGGTAAAGCACAACACTAGACATACAAGTTGTGATTCTAAGATTTAAAGGACTGGAACTTATGTGGGCTTCAGTTATATTAGCTTAAATTTATCTCCCGTAAATCTCTTCCTTTATTAAACATTTTATAGCAATAAGGAGAATACAATCAGCTCTGGTAATACATTCCAGAATATTACTTGCAGCCAGAAAGTTGAGGTGGCAGTATGTAGGAATATGATCTTCAGGGTTTTATTTTTCATATATTGATGAGCTGACCTATAATAAGCATGGGTGTCTAAAAAATGTTAGACATTCTTTTCCAAGTGAAATTCCAGATACTTTAGAAGCACATCATCATAGAGTTGGAAGTGACTACAAGGACCATCTAATCCAATTCTCTGCTATACAAGAACACACAGCAAAAGTGTTCCTGAGAGATGGCTGTTCAATCAGTGTTTAAAGAAAGAGAGTCCACCATTCACTTTTCGAGGCAGTGTAATCCCCTGTTGAACAGCTCCTACCATCAAAAAGTTCTTCCTAATGTTTACATGAAATCTCTTTTCTTGCAATTTGAATCCTCTTCAAAAGTCTTCTTCAAAGACTGAAAGATAGCTATTATGTCACCTCTCAATCTTCTCTTCTTTGAGCACTCAGACCCAATAAACAAGAGGCAGTTGTTTGATTTATATAGAAACAACTTATATAAATTCAAACAAAGGGAGGCATGCATGTCAAAACAATTACTTCTGCTGTATAGTACAAACCCCTGTCCAACTAAAGAAGGCAATAATGATCTATCCTACCCAACCTGTCAACTGAGCTGCCCTAGCTCAGAGGAATAACTAATCATGCCCCTATCGCAGGAACAGTTGGTGGATTCACAGCCACAAAGATGTTAAATCTACTCTTGATGTACTGCTGCCTCTCCTACAGCTATTGAACAGGAAGTCTTATAGTGCTGGCCTCTAGATGGAAACCAGCAGGGATCCTGTTCAGCTATGGGAAGACCAGCAGTGAAATCCAGAGTAGATTTGAACCTCCACAGTCCATCCATTTAAGTGCTAAGGAGGGTTTACTTGCATCATGTGGGCCCTATGGCTTTCTATGTATGACTCACATGCACCTCAAGTGACAATCATGTTCCCACAACCACACAGCCCTAGAGGGGCACGGCAGTATTAAAGTACATAAATTTATTCACATTTCTCTAGCCCCCTTTCATTATGGATGGAAAGAATATTCAAAAATATTAGAAATATGGTTGGCAAATGAGACTCTTGAGTGTCAGAATACATTGATCAAGAAAGTCCTAGACTGGTGAGAATCTTCACAGTTTGGGGCTTATTCTGTGTAAAAGATGTCAAAGACTTTTGGGAAGTGTATGTGTGCGCGCAGAGAACAGTATTTTCTGCACCAAAATCAGCATTTTCTTCTGCTCAGAAATGTTATTTTTTGCACATAAAATGCTACTGTCTGTAAAGGAAACTTGTTTTCTGCACAGAAAACAAAACACTCCATCAATTTTTTTTCTTTTTGCACAGAATAAGCCCTGAACTGCAAATAATTATAGAAAACTTGGTAATTATTGATGGCTTTCTTGCTTTCTTGCCTGCAAGAAAAAACTTTGTGGAGAATTACATTCTTACTATCCACTTTCTTCAGATCATCTATTTTCCTCACTCTCCACTGCAATATTTCTGGTCTGGTCCCAGGCAGGCAACTTCCAGTACTGGAACCATGTATAACAAAGCAAGTAAGGGTTATCCTGTTGGGGGATTCCAGGGGACACCTGAATGCCAACATGACCCGCAGAATGCCTGTGCTTCAAAACAGGCAGACGCAAAAACCAGCACAGGTTTAAAAACAGACAGAGGCCAGAGTTGAGGCCAAAACTAAACTAGTCTTTATTGCAAAACAGCTTAAGTAACATAAAGAAGTCAAAAGCTAGGTGAAATTCATCGTGCGTCTCTCTCCTCGTACAGCTTGACAGAGAGAGACGTGCCAACAAGTGAAACAGCAAGCAAAGAGTGAAGCAAAAAGAGAGAGAGAGAGAGAGGAAGAGCTGTGAGAAAGTCCTAACAGCAGATCTGGGAGCCTAACACTTAACATATCCAACAGTAACATCCAGGGAACAAACCAACATAAGAAACAGAGTCCGATGAGAGAATAACGTAATCCAAGTGAGAAGGACCAATGTCGAAATCATTTAACAGTCCAGAATCCCTCAAATTCACAAGAGCAATAAGGCAGATATGTTCAAAAGAATAAGGGAAGAGTCAGGTATCAGTAGATCAAATCACAACAGAAGTCTCAAGATACAACAAATTCAGGAACAGCAGGCAGAATCTTAAACTCATGGACAATATTGTTCTCAGGACTATGTTTGGCCAGCATTAGGGTTTACATGCAACTGGTGGAAAGATACTGACAAATTTAAATTAAGTAAAACTAATGAATCACTAAAGAAATTGACCCTGAAGTGCACACCCTTAAGGTCCTGTAGGACACACAATTTTCGGAGATCTAAGTTTCACAGTCATCATTCTGTGGGAGAAATAGAGATATACATGGACACCTAACACTTCTCTTACTAGTATAGTGTAGTTGGTGTTGTTTTATACTTTCTGTGAAGGGTAAGATCAACCCTACTGTTTCATTCCAACATTTTTTCTGGATCTACCAGAAAAAATCCTGGTATGTTTGTACTGATCAGCAGCCCTTCTTCCCTTGTTAATGCATATCGTCCTCTGTCCTATGTGTCCATATAGGAAAGAAACACTCTCCTTGAGGTGCTTTAAGATAAGAATCTGAGAGAGCCTTTTAAAAAAAATCACTGTTGCCACTGAAAATTCCTATCAGCTTCAGCTGGGTTTCTGAATCAAGTTACCACAGCATCATTTTGGTTTCTAGTGAAATACTGATAAGTGTTTTTCTTTAAGATGTGCCAGTCTCTAACATTCTGCAGACACTAACCTTATTCAACAAGGTCGTCTATCCCCAGACCTGGAGAAGCATTGCAGCAAGCAAGGCAGTAGCTCTGTTGACAAGAGACAGAAAGGCGCAATGGGGCAAGGACCAGAATCACACTGAATTTGGTGTGAAGACAGCTGAGGAGAGGAGGGGGCAGGAAGGGACCATCCTAGTCACCTGATCCCACAGGTGAATCTCTGCTCTGTAATACAATGGGTAAGGGGTCAGCAAAACTGGGACAACATAGTGAAACAGTACAGAGTATCAAGAACAACTGGTCTCATTAGAAAGGAAAGAAAGGTAGAGGAATCTGAAACCTGATTTCCATCACTGTAAGACCTCTGCTGTAGGCAGGTATTTTTTTCCCCTCCAAGCTCAGAGAATCAAATGGAGGGGGTTACTTTGCTTCATTTATTTTTCCCACCTCACTTCCTCCCTTCACTGCAGCTTCCTGGTGGGCAAAGATTCTGCTCTCTTGCAATGTTTACCTACTTGGGCTCAGTCAACACTGATGCCGTCTTTGTGTGAAGAAGAGCAAAGGCTGTTGAAAGGAACTACACAACTTTAACATCCTTCAATGAATCCTGCTCTGTTATGCCTGCCTGCCTGTCTCGCCTTGTTCTATACAACAGCTGATCTGGCTGCACTGGAGTGTGCCAGGATATATTCCAAGCTTTGATTCCATTGAATCTTCTGTATCATCTCTCCTGGCTGACGGGATTGTGCTTGGGGTATCACTGTTGGAAAGGATCTTATTTTCAGAATCATTGCACTCTGCTGCAAAATTTATGTGATTATGGCAGAAGCAGATATTAATCACTCCAAAATATCTTCTAGCTTTGTACGGTAACTTCATTGTAGACTATAACATAAGAAGGTTTCTCATCTTGATTTCTCACTGCAAGGACAGAACCCAGTAAACTACATTTGAATGCAGATTCCAGACGTAAGATACCCACTGCTACTATGATCTACAGATGGTTTCCCTGTGAATAATGCATGGATGTCCTCACTACAAGGCTCATTATGCTAAACTCGTATTACTTTTATTTGCTCAAAGTAAGCACATGTGGCCCAATCCACAACAGGATTTAACCATCCTCTCCCAACACATATCCCAATCTAATTTTTATCTAAAAATGTACAACTCTCCCATAGGAGGTTAAAAAGGGTTAAAAGACTCTAGGTGATAAATCACTGAAAGCAATGTGTTTAACAAATGGATCAACACTTGGGGGTCTCTGTGTTTATAGAACTAAATCTGTTGGGATTGCCAAAAAGACAAGAGAAGAAAAAGAAGCTCAGACATCCTGTTTTGGCCTGTTAGGTGTTGGTTTTAGAGTTTTTCTTTAGGTTTTTTTTTCTTTTTTCGCTTACTGCCTTGTTTATTTAGTAAACACCTAATTCAGCATTGATCATGAATGCCTCTTTCACTTAAGGCAATGGCCTAAATCCTATTATTAGCCCTGACTACCGTAAAGTCATTGAAACAATTAGATTTACCAATGTGTTTCAACAATGGATTCTGTGGGTCTACTCTAATTGGGATTAACTAACTGGATCCCTGCCAATATTTCATTTACAAGGCCATGTAATTTTATTAATGCCATCTTAGCTTTTTCCATGCATTTGTTTCAGAGTTTAGATATACTGGGGGGGGGGGCATCATTCCTTCCTGAATTACACTGCAGTAATTATTGTGGTGTTTAAGAAGCAGAACACGAGCAAACTGACTACTTAAAACTTTAATTGCATTAATGACATCATCTGAGAGGCATTATACTGTGTCCAAGATCTGAAGTGATAGGGCAGCTCAAGTTTCTGCCTCAGTGAGTGTGTAATCTTGGCGAGCAGCTACCAATATATCAAAAGTTCAATGCCTGTTTGTATTTCATGGCATGGAAAATAAGAAAAGAGAAATAAAAATGAAGAGTTTCTCACCTTTAACGAAGCTTAATTAACCAACAACCAACACTACATCCATCGTATTCATAAATTATTTGGCAACTTTAATTAAATTTCCCTGGAAACTAATTGATTGAAGTCACATGGCACTTATTAAGCCGTGGTTGGCTTAGAAATAGCCTCCCTTTCCCAGCAAAGTGTCTTACACATCATAATGTATGATCATATCCCCTTTCACTTGCTTCTTTGTGAAGTGTTTTACTTCCCAATATGACATTTATATTGACCAGTCTTCTCCAAACTGGGTGTTGTACTCTAGCATATGTGGGATGCACCAGGTTGGAGGAGACCGGCACATGCTGGTACTGCCCATATGTCCCAGTCTCCACTCACCTAAATTAGTAGGGAGATAAACAGTTGCTGCCCAAGCACTTCTGCCACCTGAGCCAAAAGGAGAATTACTGTTCTTGCTCCCACCAGTGTAGCTGGGGGTGCCGGTGCACCACAACCCCTCCTTCCCCATCTTGCTCACTTTGTCCCACCACATCATTCCCCTCCTCTGTAAAATGGAGTCAGCCTGGCTCTGTCAGTGTTGTGTAAAGGCTTTGAGCATCTTGGATTTCTTTTCACAGAGAGCAGATGGCAAATGCTGGTAAGAAAAAGTAACCTCATCAGTAGCAAGTGAGTGCATGATAGGGTAAGGCTCAAGTGCAGTGGCAATGGAAAGGGAGAAAAGGAGTCAAGGCAGCAATGGTGGTGACCCCCTCAGTGGGAAGAATGGCACAGTTCACTATTCCTGGCATCCTGCTGCCTGAGGCAGCTACCTCTGTTACCCCAAAATGTGGCTGACTCGGGGTCCACCTAGGAAGCCTCAATGAAAAGGTGTGGAATTATTAGTTCAAATTAGGAGGCCTGCAAGATCTTTCCATCTATGTTCACCAGTACTTCTGCAGGGAAGAACCAGCCAGAGAAGCTAAAGTAAGCTAAACTGTATTTTATTAGGGGAATTGATCATACAGAAAAATTCCAAACAGTCACGCAATCACACAAGGCTAACTGAAGAAATGGGAGGAAAGTTTTAGATAGCTCAGCACAGATCTTAGTGTTAGGTGGCAAAAGGGTAATGGTTATTGTGATAGCTCTGTGCTTGTTGGACAGGTGTGAAGATTGCAGGTCAAAAGGAGAGGAGTTAAGACAATTAGCAGTTTGGTGGGAATCTCCCAGTCACTATTGTCCAAGAAGCAAGAGTCTTGGCAAGAGTCCAAGAGTCATTAAGACTATCTGCAAACTATCTCTGGAGTTACCTGGTGATTTCCTATGACCTCCCTATGCTTAGTGGGGGTATCTGACCTAATTCAAAGCACACCTGTTTGGCCAGTCTTTTCCTCTTGTCCAGCTCGGCCATGCAGCCATAACAGGGCATGTTTTATATCAAAGCCAATTAATATATTTTGCCAATTAGGTCATATTTCACCAATTAAACCATAGCAAAGTGTGGGGTGTATGGTCTGGTAAACTTCACTTTGCCTAATGTCAGAACCAGCCCTGGTGCTAAAAATAAAATACCTTAGGCTACCATTGGCTGAAACAGTATGGTGAAGATTTAAAAAACCCTTCTTCTTGCCATCAGTGTAGCTTCTTAAGTAAACTGAGCCTTTCCACTGAACATCACTTGACTTTTGAGAGAGAAGAATGGCATAAAGTGGGCTTCTCAATGACTGACACAGTGAGTCCAGGTCCTTGGATGGGCTTTCTGGGTCGTGACAAGATGGCATGGAGCTCTTTCAATGCACCCAGCAGACCCTAGGCTCTAGACTCAGCAACAGGACACAAGGAGCATGTCTGCTTAGGCTGGAGACAAATCTGGGTGACTGCAGGATTTATATTTTCAAAAATAGAGTACCTGCCATTGTGCTTTTTTTCTTTTTTTGTATTGACAATCTGAGATATAGTTTGGAACCCACCGTAGAGTCTAAAGAAAGTTTGCTACTTCCTCCTACACTCTGTCTTAAGAATGTGACCAAATGCAGTCTTTGACCCTTTTTGCACCTTACCTTTTCACGCTGCTGGGTTGGGGTTTCAGTGCGAGAAGGCTTGGGAGGAACGCTGTCGCATCCCTCCTGCTTCGGCTCCGCAGCTCCTTCCTCGTCGCGCGAACGCCCCGCCCCTTCCTTCCGCAGTGCGACCTGGGAGTTAGAGGCCGCGCTGGGGCAGGAAGCGTGACTGGCGCGGCTCAGGAGGCTTCGCATGGCAGGTAAGTGCGCTAGGCCCCGGAGCGATGCGCGACTGCGCAGCATTTTCAGCTTTGAGCCAAAAATGAAAAGGTGCGTGCGTGGTCCGCATCAGGCTCTGGAGCGTCGTGTAAATGTAAGTGCGTCATGCAGACCGCTCCTCACATTTACGCGACGCTCAAGGGGCCCTTTTGCTTCAAAAATGCCGTGCGAAAAGGGCCTTTGTTGTAAGGAGCAGTTTGCTTAGCACAGGACAGAGACATTTGGATATCAAGGGAAGTTACTTTTCTATTTCTAATGGAGCTGAAATTTTATTACGTGTCTTTTACTGTCTTTTGTCCCTAGTCCTCATATGGACAAGAAGGCGAGCAGTGTTTGCCTACATTGAAATCCCTCAGTACTGTCTCAACTGACAATAGAAGTAACATCTGAGACAAAATGTATGCTGTGACTTTAACATCGTCAACTGCTTTTCCTCCTATATGATTTTTAACATCTTCGCCTAATGAGGAAGTCAGTGAAGCTTCAAAAGACTGCATAATGTTTTTATGCTTTGGAGCTGGCTAAATAATGCTATTGCTGCTTTGTGAATTTTTGGTTTCATTGTATTTTGACTAAACACAGACTTTGTGGCTTCAGCTTCATGCCAGATTCTCCCACCCTGCACTTTGCTGGACATCTAACCTGATGAAGTACCGTATGCCTTGTTCACTAAATTCATGTTGGGAAATTTTGCTTGGTTCTTTTGCTTGATTGCATTTTTTGTCAGGTTTTGGAGATTTTTCTCATGGAACCTCCTTCTTCAAAATAAAGTTATTTCATGTAAAGACATTTGTTGTTAGTAATTTATTTATTATCATTATTTATTATTCATATACTAAGTAATTTATTTTATGTTACAGCTCCTTTAGTGTTTTACACTGCTGGCTCCCAACCCCAAGGCTCTAGATTTTGTTGATCTATAGCTGGCATCATCCCCAGCTGCTATGATTAGTGATCAGGATGATGGGAGCTGCAGTCTTGTAATACCCAGGGGCCATATATAATCTTAAAAATACATGCTCTATCTTATAATTCTTGGGTTCTGCTTGTTAATTTGTGCATTAAACACAGATAAGAAAGAAAGCAGAGTAAATTCACCGGGATTTGAAGCCTCTTTTCTGTTAACAGCCTATCCACTGTTAATTAGAGGCTGGAATATTTATTTTAAAAAGTGATTCATTCTGTCACTCATTGGGAAAGCCAGAAATGTAATTCATTGTTACATACATTTTAGGACTCTACCACCCCAGCAGCAGCATGGTGTGTTACTTGCTATGTTAGTCATTGTTTGGTGGGAAGTGTGTTTGTGCTGTCACTATACCAGATTACTTGAGGTCCCCTCCCCAACATTTTAATTTATAACAATGGTCTAACAATGAACCCTCTTTCAATTTTCATCGTCATACTCTCCCCTCCAAAAATTTGGGGGTCCAATAATTTCAACCAAAAACTGCATTAGTATCCTCAAGCCTCTGTGGGATTCTGTTTGCTATTTCACTGCAATTTTATACTCATCACATGTCTCAAGTCCATATGAGCCCCCCCCCCCCCCAAATTAAGCCCTTGCCTAAAAATGCGTCAAAATGCCAGATTGGAGCAGCATTATATGCCATTGGGGGGGGGGCGTAGACCCTAATATTTTGACAAGTGGGGATATGTGGATCCTGGGGTTGCAGAAATGGCTTTTAGAGTTGCATGTGAACCATTAGCAGTACTTTCCTCACTCCTCATCTAGTGTTATCTATAACAATGCAGGATACTGCATGCAGCTGGTCATGTAATGCAGTGCTTCAGCAAATGACTAGACTCTTACACAACAAACTAAATGTTGGATAGAAATGCTGTGACATTTGCCCCAGTTGAAAATACATTTGATGAGCATGTGGGAAACACCTGGGGAATGACTTGTAAGTCATGATGTAATCCCTAGAGGACATGTAGTAAGGTTGAGTCATGATAATGTGAAATCACGGCAAGGGGTTGCATCAGCCATTGTCTCTAGCTGATGCAACTATTAGCATGTGTATAAAAGAAGAGAGCTCAGATACTCTAACTCTCTGACTCTGAACCTCTGTCTGAGCAAACCTCTGCTTGATGTGTCTATGATGCTGAATCTATGACTGTGGATCTGCGTATCCTGTGTACAGATGTGTATATGTTGGAACAGTGAAGATTAAAAGCCTCCAGGTATTCTTGGATGACAAACTCTGTGTGTATGAGTTACTAACCAGTGGGTAGAGGGGTCAGAGCTGATGCTGTATGTTACACTCTGCTGCACACACTTGTTGCTGTTTTGAAACTCTGCTGTGTTTAATGCTTGCCTCTGGGACACATTTTGTCCATGGAGCAGTGGTTCCAGGGAGGATTTTGTGCTGAGGCTGTAAATCAATCTCACGACACTAAACACTCCAGAAAGTGTGGCTAGTAGTCACCAGACACTATTTCTGGTGGTGGGCAAAATATGGTATTCCAGATGTCATAAGATCCTTGTAAGATGTTGCACTTTTGTAAGACTCTTGTTGTGAGATGCTGTCATGCATAGCATTCCTCACTGTCCACTATTCTAGCTAGAGTTGTCGGGAAATGGCATTAAATAACATCAATATCTGCCCACCCTTTGTTAAAGCAATAAGCAACTCCAGTGGCTGGCAGCATCTATTTACCAGACAAACCCTAGCTGCATGCTTGCTCATTCTCATGG
This sequence comes from Cyclura pinguis, assembly GCA_030412105.1. Classification (NCBI taxonomy): domain Eukaryota; kingdom Metazoa; phylum Chordata; class Lepidosauria; order Squamata; family Iguanidae; genus Cyclura; species Cyclura pinguis. Next base: position 159,270,316 of record CM059603.1, on the reverse strand, counting down.
TATTCTGAAAGGTTATTAAAGCAGGAGGTAGAGCCATGCTGATTAATCTTCAGCATGACTTGTTCTTCTGTGTATTAGGTAACTGGAGCTTTAATAATGCATTGTTCTAATTTTCCAGGAAAAGCCTTCGCTGACAGATCTGCAGTTTCCTGGATTGCCCTGATTCTGTTTTCTAAAAATGCTGCATTGTTGATTACTCTCCAAGCTTCTCATCTTTGCCTGATCTCGCATCTTTTCAGACAAGTTCAGAAATCACTCATTAGAGTTATTTAAGCACTTTTGCATTTGAGCCACAGAAGTTTGTGAATTTGTAATTTTTGCTCCCAAAGATTATTGCTTTAACATATAGGAAAAAAACTAAACTAAAATTGTACATGATGCAGGGTAGCAAACTTTTCGATGCAAAATATGGCCCTTTCCACATGTGGGGGAGGGGGAATGGGTGAAAACACCCTAAAACGGAGCTTACCAGCAGCTGGGTAAGTCCATTGCCACGGGGAGCTGCGTAAGCTCGCTGCTCCGCAGTCCTCCGGCGTCCCAAATGGTGGCTTCCAGTTGGTGGAGGCTCTCCACCAACAGGAGAAGCTCACCAGCCAGAAGCCCGCCCCCGGCACATCTGCAGGCACGCACTTGCACGCGCCTGCAAATCCGCATCGGAGCTGGGCGATGGAGCGGCATGGGGCTGCGCGCTCCATGGTTTTTAAAAACCTCAAAAAAGAGGTTTTTAAAAAGCACACAGCGTGGCTAGTTCCGGCCGCTCCTGAGTGGATTCTGGTGAGGAACTACAAAAAGTAGTCCACGCCAGTCCATTCTACGGTGCAGAAGACCTCCGTGAGGGGTCGCTCTGCACCATCACAGAAGCCCGGTGCGGAAATGGCCTATAGATCAGTGAAAATAATAATTAACAGCACACAGAAAATAAGCTTTGCTTTGCTTTTGTTACTATATGCAATACATTTACAAAACATACTTGCAATCCATGTGTGCAAGCAATGCACTGAAGGGCTTAAGAGCCATGGAGAACCTCTCTAAGTAGAATTTAATGAGATACATGGAAAATGCTTTGAAAGTAGGCAAAAAGGCAGCATTATCAAGGCAAAGAAATAAAGCCAATAATAATAGGTATGGATGCATTCTGAAATAAGCAGTGAACTCCTTGTCTATTAAAAGAAAGATCAGTTAATTCAGAGCTGTTGAGATGCTGAAATATGCTACTGCCAGTTGTTAGATGATGTTTTACCTTTGCTTACATTGGGGCATCTCCAGATATGGAATATATGCCTTATTGTGATTCTCTGAACAAATACTCTCTAGCTAGTGAAGAGATTCAGCTCTGACTCAAGCAAAAATCAATTTGCCTTGGTAAATCTTCCTCAGAATCACCTACTACAGATTTTAAGGTCAAATATTCATCAAATATTTGGTCTCCAGGATTGAATGTTTGTATTTTGCCTCCAACAACATTTTATATTTAATATCCAATATTTGACTGTAGTCAATATTTGATGTTGGGAAGTATCCGATATTTGAAAATTAGTGGTAGTGGTGAATATCGTATTTTCAAATTAGATAATTAGACAGAAAAGAAATAGGTCTTGGTTTCCCTCTCTGTTTAATCAACAAATAATGAGGATGTATAAGCATGTGTATATGCGTGTACCTTAAAGTTGTCTGTCAACTTATAGCAACCCTATGAATTCCATAGGGTTTTCTTAGGCAATAAATACTCACAGGTGGTTTTTCTGTTCTCTCCTCTGAAATATAGCTTAGAGTAGTTTTGACTTAAATTTAATTGCTCATAGGGAATATATTTCCTCCTCTGATTAAAGATATCTTCTACAAATGAGTGATGACTTTGTTTGAGAAATGTTTTGTTTCAGAAATTATTTGTTTCTCTGACTTAGTTAGCAATGTTCAGCATAATATCAACTGAGTTGGGAAAACTTACTGTTTGGAACTACATTTCCTAGAATTCTTGCCAGCATGGATTATTATAACCCATCACAGCTCATTAAAGTAAAGTTTAGTCTTAAAATAAAATAGAACCCTTAGTCTTAAGGATGTCACAATATGTTTTTTTCCTCTTTTTAAGATGGAACAGATTATGATGGCTCCCATTTGGAAAATTTTTAAGTTCTGATACTTAACTAGATAACTAGATGCAGTACTAGCTTGTGCTGCACATTCAGTTTCTCTGCAGTATGTTTCAGTCTAGTAATGGGGAAGAATATTCATAATTATTCATTCTTGGGTTAAAAAAAATGGGCTTCCCAATAGTTGAGAATCTTTGTGGAGAAGAATAATAGAGAATTTTGTGTGATTTTTCTCCTCCTATCTGACAATTTGTAGTGTTGCACAGGAATTATAATACAAAGAAATTTTTTTGGCACACAAAAAAGTTTTTCTTTTAATGGAGAAAATGAGTTTTCTGCAAAGAAAACACTATTTCCTACACAGGTTCTTTTTTTTTTCCATAAAAAATATTAGCATGTTTTTCTCTGCAGAATAATTTTATCCAACTCTTCAAGTTGGTTAATACGAAGAGAATACTGTGGAGGACTATTGGTGTTCTCCCACAGAAGGAAGATAAATGTTTTATTTATCTTCACAAAGGAGGATGAAATAATGAAGGATTTACGTCCTGCTGTAGTAACTGGAAGTGTCCACACTCTGCCTTGACAAATCAACTACAACAGGTCCTTTGTCTGAGAATGGAAATAGGGCGAGGTGTCTGAATTTTGTCCCCTTCTTTGCCTTCACTCCTGCCCAATGACTGACTAGTATAATTGCAGTTAATTTGACAGTGCTTACAAGTACACAAGAATGGTAAGGCTGAAAGAAGTGGGTGACATCCTTTTAAGTTACAGTGATTGACTCCAGCTGTGCAAATGCTTTGTGCAGTCATGGCAATAGTGCCATGATCCCAAATGACCCCAAAATCCACCTTAAAAGCCAGTCACATCTCCACACCCTGCCAGTAAGCAATGCATCATGGAGAAAAAGCAAGAACCACTAGGGGGACCTGTCACAACTCTTCATTGGAGAGTTGCTCATTGGTGGGAAGGGGCTGGTCATATCCTGCGGAGATGTGCTTAGGAGCAGAAGAGATCTCCATTGTTCCAGCTGACTGACTGAGTTTTAAGTTGGGTTTCAGGGATCAGATGGGGAGCCAAAGTGTAGCTGTGACATTGCGGCTAGGTGTTTGGTACAGGATATTGTCCATCCTGTTTGCTATATATTTTATACATAATTCTGGCAGGGTGCAGGCATATGAAGAATAAGCAAGATCTGTATTCTTCTTTCACATGTTGAAGGTTTAGCAGAAGCCTGTTGCAGTTTTAGAATTTTTAGCATGGTTCTCAAAGTTCCTACGATCCAAGTAAAGTCAGTTTCATGTAATACTAGAAGAAGAATAAATTTGAAGCTCAGGTGTCAATAATCCTGCACAAATTATATGGGGGAAAAAAAGATTTCTATTGTACTAAAAGTATGCCTGAAACACAACAAAATATGTTTTACCATTACTGTATCAAAACATATCAAAATTAAGCACTGTTACTGTTTATATCCCAGGGATTTCTATGGGGATAGCTTAAGCACATGCTGAATGATTTATCTGAAATGATCCAGGAGTAGTTCCACACGACAAGATAGAGCCTCATCCAGCCATAGTTAAGTGCTTTCTCACCTTGTTGATTTTAATGGGAGTGTTAAATAGATGTTTGAATTTCTCCTTGCTGCTTTTGCCACTTGATAGAGAGAGAAGTGTTTATTTCAGTCAGCAGAACTATAGCACTGTGATGCTACTGTAGGTGCCATGGCCTAGAATTTGGAGTCTGGGAAGGCACTAAACTTCTCGGGCAGAGACATTTAAACACCTCACAAAACTATAAATTCTACAATTCTATAGGGTAGAGTCACTGCAGCTAAAGTGGTATTAAAGCTATAATTATATAGTGTGAAAGAGGCCTCCCCAGTCATTCTATGTTGAAGTTATGAACTAACTCTGAGACCAGAAAATGGTAAATTAGTGAAAATGAGCTATTATATTACATTTACCCTAAACAGCAGCCCCCAAAACCTTACATTATTTATGCTTACAATCAAAAGGGAATATGTATTACACTTGAATAAACCCCGTATTGGCATTTAAATTTAACTTATGTTACTACATTAAAAATCTTACAAGAGTGAAAGGAATGATTTAACACACCTCCTCCACACTGCCTCCTTATCCACGCATTGAACTTGGGAGAAAAGGAAACAGGCCCATGGATTTTTGAAAACCCTATTTCTCCCCTCCCCGCCCCAGCCAAGGAAAAGGAATGAGGTGAAGTTTTGAAAAATGCACATACAAAAGGAAGATTAAGGAAACAAGCAGCTATAAATATGCAGAATTGAAAGATAAATGCAAACATACTTTAATGAATACATAATTAGCTAAAATGTGAAAATAAATGCATATGTTGTTGTTGCGTGCTTTCAAGTTGTTTCTGACTTATGGGAACCCTAGGGCAAACTATCACCGGGTTTTCTGGGGCTGGGAATGTGTGATGTGCCCAAGGTTACCCAGTGGGTTTTCATGGCTGAGTGGGGAATCTTATCCTGGTCTCCAGGGTCATAGTCCAGTAAACAAACCACTATACCATGCTAGCTCCCTAAATGCATAAGTTAGGAAATGTGTATTAAGGTACACTCAAATTTTCATGCTGTACAATCTCACAAAGTCTAACAAACTGATATGAAACAAAAACACAAAGAAAATGGAGGCCAATTTGGAGAAAAACAATGAAATCAAGACTAAGAGATTTTCACACCCTTAGTTCTGATCCAGCCATTCAAACAAGTGTTCGGGACAAGCTGTATAACTCTTCTTCAAAATATATGGTCTTCAACAGTGCAAGGACACACTACACACATTCAAGCAGTTATATACCTAAAAGTGATGCAGAAGAGCCAAAACAACATTTGTAGAGGGATAGTTTGCGTAACTGCAGTTACCACTTCGTGCACTGATTGCAGTCTGATTTAATTTCAAAAGAGTTTACTCTCAGATGAACAGCATTTTTAGCCAATCAAATGGAAAAGCTTTTCCTTGAGATCCTTTGATGCTATCCCTTTTGTAGGACATGCAGCTTCTGAAACAAGCTTCTGCCTCTATCAAACCAGACTATCCTTTATGCTTCCTTTTACTCTAAAGATTTTCTTACCTTTTTGCTAAAGGTAACTACATCATCTTTACCATTCTTGTTTTCTCCCAAGTGTCTATTATAGTCCTCAGAAGAACCTTCGGATATTTGATTACAAGAATAACAATTCAGGAATAAAAGCACCAAGATCAGTAATTTTTTGCACATGACACCAGTAAAAGAAAAGGTCTGTTCACTCCTTTGATGAATTTTGGAAATTTGGATGTTTTCATTCACACACGCACACTGACCAAAGCACACTGTGTTCCTAAGCAAGCTTTTCTTCTGCTTGCATTTCATGCCAGTTCTTTCCCAAAGATTAAATTTTATTTTTATAAGCATCACTCGTTAAGAATAGCAACATTTTGAGCTGGAATTTTGGTATCGTGTAAAAGTTACATCAATGTTTTCAAAGCTGGATAGTTCTTACACTTGTTACTATCAGTGAATCAACTGTCTTTAGAAGCTTTCTGCTCATTTGCCCCTTTGCTGATGGAAAGCAGTTGCCAGGGTAGATGGAAACACATCCACCCACACTGCTGGTACACTTCCTTTCCTCTAGTGGAGGCCAATATGGGGAGACACCTCCTCCTCTTCCTTGAGTGAACATCTTTCAGGGGTTAGGAACAGAACTGCAAATAGTTGCCTTTTGGATCACAACTCCCAGAATTCTCCAACCAGTGGTCACTGGAACTCATGAAACTTATACCATAGACACAAATGGAACTAACATCCCACACATACATAATAGCTATTGGTCTTCCTGTAGTTTTGAAAGATTCTGCAACAAACTCTTTGGACCTTTCCGCACAAGGCTGATACAGCGCAATAGCGTTGTATTGTCGCTTTTACATCTGCACGTTAAACTGGTTTGATGTCGTTCTGTCCTCCGTGGTTCTACATGAATTGAGGTCTTAGCGCAGCTAACACTGACATTAAATTGATGTATCGGAAAAACGGAAAAACTCCGATGTAAGCAACCCAAACCATTTCTGCTGCATTTTTTCCTACATGCAGAAGTGTTACATCAATTTCACACACTTGCGCTAAAACATAGCAACAGTTTCTACAACTTTTTTTTTAATTGATCAATCAGCAGCAGCGAGGTGAAGCAAGAGAGGAGAATAGGAGTTCCACGAGAATTGACGATACAGAAGCTACAAACGATTTTCTCTGTTTTACTTCAATAGAAACCAGAGGACGCGCAGATAGGAATCAGGGTAAGTTGCAGTAAGAAACACCGTTCATGACACTTGGTGAAACGCTCCTCCACTCTAGTGTGGGAATGGCCTATGCTAGCTTTTAAATTATCCACTAGTGAAAGTTCCACATGAGTCAAAGCTGCCCTTAGTTTAAAAGAATGAAATCTTTCAATCAAGTTATGTAGCCAGCAGTGGTAAATATATTGTGCCTGCTCTGTTTGCATGAAGCAATGGCCAATGGAACTCTTAAGCACTCCAATTTCCGTTGTACATCCTACACCCCACTAAGGAATCTGTCCACTTCATGACCATTAGAGGTGACTGCTTGATGGTGGTGGTGGTGGAAAAGGAGGATGCAGTCCTAAATCTCTGGAAGTCTCAGATTATTCCCCTCTGGCTTTAAAATGTTTTCAACTGGTGATTGGAGATGATAATGCAGGTATTGAACACATGGCCATAAATTTATGCATTTTTTTAAAAAAATAATAATTCCCAGATACACACCTCTTTGAACACATACTAAGTTTTAGGTGTCTTGGTATCAAAGTCTTGAGACCTATGATGAAGAAAATGAGGTTCATGGATGGCTTTAGATTCTCCCTTACCATTTAAAATCATTTGTAATTTGGCTTGCTAAAAACAACTGATTAAATAGTAAACACAACAGTGAACTGCAAAAGTTTGAGTGACTCCAACACAATTCCTTTTTAAAAAAATAGTTAAAACTCAAGGAAAATAAGATCTTTACTTGAGACTATCATCTAACTGTCTGACAGGCATCTTTAATGAACACATTCCTCAATGAAGGTGATACACTTAAGTAAGCTTGATCTTCAGTTGCCACATGTCTTGCCTCAGACAGCAATGGCAGGTGGGACAGAGAATTTGGGGACAGTCTGGGATAAGTACTTGATCCTTCAGGGATGTTAGTTTAAGTTAATATTCTGCAGCAAGGAAGCTCAAAGTGTATTCTGTACATTGAAAATGGCACTCAATTACTTTTTTTTTTTTTTGTCCACAGACCCCCTCTGGAGCTCCTTTAAGACCCTCCCAAAATATTCTGATGAAAAATCAGTTGTTTCCACTATGGTTATCAAATCAGGACTATAACCAGGCCTGAGGCTTCAAGGTCAAAACCTGAGACCTAGGGACAATATCTTGTATTGTCACACAGAGAAAGTCCTGGTGATGTTAGAAGGGTAATGTTAGAAGGGGGCAGGCTTTGGCGAAGCCATTAAGCAGGATACATTAAGCATCAACTATAGCTGTACAAAGGATGCTATTTAAATTAAAAAACGCCCAGTAAAACAAAGTCATCCAAAATGATTCAGAGTCAGCTGGTTGATTTGCAGGTGTATTAACAATCTCTATAAGGGTATTAAGTGGGTAGAGAAAAGGAAAATAGCATTTAACAGAGCAAAGATGAAATTGGTGAGCCATCTGTTGCAGAATACATAGTGAGAGCCTGCAGGTTTCAGCCTAAGAAAGTAGAAAGTTTCAGGCAGAGTAAGAATAATTATTCTTGAACTCAATGGGGAAAGAAAAGACTGGCAGAAGGTTTAACTTACAGCAGCAAAGAAGTTTGCACATGGGTCTCCACAGAAGGAAAATATTCAAGTAAGACTGCAACTGAAACCTGCTTAGATTGCTAATTTAGGAGGTAACCTTCTCAAAACTAGATCACAGAAGGGATTAATTGAGAAGAGTAAAAAGAAATAGATTTGGGTCCAGTCGGATTTGCAAGAGACACAGAAAAGCAAAATAAAGAGCTTACCAGTCTAGGGAATAAGCCTGGGACCGTGTCATTGTAGAGGTTGCAGAAAAGGGAATAAAGAAGGAGGAAAAAAGAATCTTGGGCTGCCTCACATTTCAGCAAAAAGATGATAGGTGTATGTGTATAAATAAAAAATGGGGAATGAATGGGTGAAAGCTAGGGAAAAAATTGTTAGCAAATGAAAACCCAGGCAGCAAAAGAAAGCCAAAATAGAGGGAAGAAGCAATACAAAATTCTTCCTGATAAAAACATCTATTCAAATGGTGGAAGTCGGAGGTAGGAGAATGGTGTAAGGAAACCAAGGAATACAGTTTATTAAAATGCATTTAATACAGTTTGTTAAAATGCTTTTTTAAAAAATGCATCTAGAAAACAGGTAAAAAAAGAAAAAATGTTAGGGTTGTTTCTATTTTTTTTCTTGAAATAGAATGCCTTTGTTGAAAATTGTTTCCAAACTAGATGAGCAAAGTCAAACATGAATGGTCTGCAAATATATTAAAATTCTGATGACATTGTTTCGGGGGTAGGGGGGAAGGAAACATTTAAAAAGTTTGTCCATACCATCTAGCATAATGAGGATGAGAACCTAGCCCAGTCCAGGCACTGCATGTGCTAATCTCCACTGGACCTGGGAAGATGACTCCTGACTCCATGCTCTGACTTTTTTTTACATTTAAAAAGAAACAAATTCCTGAACCCATCCACCCTCTAAAAGCAATGGGATACAATTTTCTGATTTTAGGGGTGGCTCATTAGCCTAATTTAGACCTAGAAGTTATTTTTGACCCCCAACCAGAAAATGACCAGAGGCGATGTCCAGTTTGGGGAAACAGAAAAAGCTGTGTGTGGAGGGGGTGGTAGTGATGAAATTGCCTCTAAACTATTGTAGAGGGAATGGGTTACTGTTTCCAGTTATTTTTTAAAATAATATTTTTTTTCTTATAAAACAATTGCAATCTAGTTTAGGGATCCTTACCATAATTAAATTGTTGTTATTGTTTGGCAGCTTCAAGTTCTTTCCAGCTTGTGGTGACCCCAAGGCGATCCAATCATGGGGTCTTCTGGGGCTGAGAGTGTGTGACTCACCCAAGATCACCCAGTGGGTTTCCATGACTGAGAAGGAAATTGAGCACTGATCTCCAGGGCCATAGTCCAATGCTCAAACCACCACACCATGCTGGCTTTCTATATAATTATATATAAAGTCAAAATCATCCATGCCATAATATTTCTGATGTCTGTGTATAGCTGTAAAAGCTGGTAGGATGAAAATCAACTCATTTGAGATGTGGCGCTGAAGGAGAATTCTACAAATACCATGGATTGCTAAATAGACAAATGAATGGGTATTAGAGCAAAACAATCCTGAACTCTCACTGGAAGCCGAGGTGACTAAATTGATGCTGTCATACTTTTGATATATCATGAAATGGTGTGACTCATTGGAAAAGATGATGGAAGGCAATACAGAAAAATAGAGGAAAAGAGGAAAATCACACCACAGCTGGATTGATTCAAGCAAGGAAGCCCTATTGTGAGTTTGTAAGAGTTGATCAGGACAGTCGGGCGTGGTGGGTTTCATTCCCATCTGGCCAATCAATTCCAGAAGGTGATGTTAAGGGACTCCTGGCCTATGCAGTTGTGTAATGGGATGCCACAAGACTCTATTTTGCCTTCCATTCTGCTCAGCTGGCAGATGAGAGAGAAAATCACGCACTGGACTGAAGTTTATTCAATATGCATGTAATAATAAACATTGTCTCGGTTTTCCATCAGAACTGAACCAGATCTGTATACATGCAATAAACACTGGCTTGTCCATTTGACTTTAGACCTAGATTTTTTTAAAAAAATGCATTGAGTGATTTATGGGTTTGTTTGTTTGTTTTTTACTTCCCTGGAATTCCAATGAACTGAGGGCCAGCAACAGGGTTAGCATTGTCCTTAACACTAAAGTTTAATGTACATTTGTTCTTTTTTCCTGAACACACTGAGAATTCCCCTGCCCTCCACCCACCCAGGGCAAGCCAACTGACAACCATAGTACAAAACCTCTGATGTTTGGCATGATGGTTTATTGAAAAACAGCAAACAACTTTTTTTGAGGGGGATGTCTGGGAATAAAAATACTCTAATGGCAGAAAACAATACATTTGTTGGAATGATATTTCTCCCAGCTGTTTATTGACCAGAAAGAAAGAGAGAAAGGCAGGCAGGCAGGCAGGGTGTATAGCATAAGTAGCTGAAACTTAGCGGCATTGAGAAAAAGAGCAAATCAAGAAAGTATGATAAAATAAATGCAAAATGTTGGCCATACTACTGAATTGGGAAAATGGCAAAAATCATGGAGTAAGATCTGAAAAAATTAAAAGAACGTTATTATAAAATGCTTTATTGTTGATATATAACATCATGGCAATGACATAAAATTTACAAAAAGAATCAAGACAAGTGTTGGAAATGTGGCTAAAAGAAAAGTACTTTTATCACATGTGGTGGTCATGTAAAGAGGTGAAAAATTATTGGAAAAATTTCACCATAAAAGTAATGAAATATTAAATATTTCATTTGAGATGAAATCTGAAATGTATTTACTGAATATGATAGATGAACAATTAGAATTGAAGATAAATAATAGATTAATATTATACTTGATCACCACAGCAAGGATAGTCTTTGCACAAAAATGGCTGGCCCCTCCCTAAACTGCAAACCCCAGGATTCCATAGGATGTTGAAAGTGGAATCATAGAGCTATAACTGGCTAGTGCGGAAATGGCCTATGTTAAACGAGAGGTAAGGAGAGTGTGATTATATTGTTTGCATATAGTTATTATTCTAATATTATTCTAATAGGATAATTACGGATTTTTTGGGATTAATGGTAAAAGGTTTGGTAGTATTATTATTAAAAAGAAGATGTTGTTGGAATTAAATGTAAATGCAAATTCAAGGTTTAAAAAGTCTATAAACAGAAGACTAAAGGGTGGATACGAAGAGGAAGGCATGTCCTGTAAATTCATTTTTATGTCAAAATAAGGAATATTTGCATGTAGATAAGATTTTAAAATAAAATGGGGGGGAAAAAGAAGCTCAGTGGCACTGGCTGAGAGCCAATAATCATGCTGACTGAGGGTAAGTTTCTGTCAGTGTGTTTAAGCTGTTGTCTGGGGAGAGGAAGCTGCTCCTTCTTTTTTTACTTCCTTCCTGATGTACAACAGCAGTTGAACATTTCCAACAGTAGGCTATCCCTCCAGCCACTAATTGGCTATAGGGGTACAACCCCATGCATTTCAGCTGCCCTTCCGCCCCAAGGAAAAAGGAGAAAACACCCACCCACCAGGGCAAATGCCTTTCCTATTTGAAGCAGCCAGATAGTGCCTGGCTGCACCTCCACAGCCCATCAGCAGCCAGGGAGATGGAGCGTGCACATGAGGTCCCTTGCTGATACTACCTATCTAAGGTAAGATGTGGTGTGCAAGAAGGCACAGGATACCTGCTTCCAGCATGTCTCAAAAAATGCATACACTAGCGTATTCCTAGAGATGCGATGGGGTCTTCTTTTCTGGAGGTCTTCAAAAACAGGCTGGACAGCTACCTGCTGGGGATGCATTAGCTGGAGATCCTGCACTGAGCAGGGGGTTGGACTCAATGGCCCATGAGACCTTTCCAACTCTATGATTCAATGACTCTGTAACTGGAAATTACAACAGCATGCTTCACCAAGAAGACTCCAGACACTGTTTACAATTCCTTAGGTGACTACATAATTGAATGCCTACACTGTAGTTTTGTGTGGCTCCTGCAAGAAAACATGGTTCCTGTGGGAGAAAAATGTGTTCTGTTCTGGTGCATGAGGGTTAAATGAGGTATGTAAAGTTAACTCTCTAAAGCATAGATTTAGCATAAGGTTAACTTTCTATAGCAGTGAGCAAAATGTGCATCTTCCCTTCCCTTCCCTCATTCCATCCTGCCACTTTTAAGTCATTTGCTCCCTTCTAGCAGTCTTAAATCTAGGCTGGTTCCAGTGTTGATCTTTGGATAGCTCCATTGCTTACTTCCTTTGGTTGTGAAAACTGTCTGTTTATTCCTACTCTTGATATATTGTTCTTTAATTTTGCTATTCTCCATAGTCCTACTGAGAAAAAAATGTCTGACTGAGCTCAGGGGACATTCTGGAGGCTGTAATTGGCTAGCTCTAACCAGGCTTGCCAACTGCCTTTCACTTCACAGAAAGGTGTTCTGTAACCAGGGTGCCACAGCAGATAACCCTTCTCCCCTGTCCTCCCACAATGTACTCCCTGACTGGTGGGGCACATAATTAATTCTGTATCCACCTGTGAATCCACATTCACATAAGTATAAAGTTCTTCAGCATTTTCCAAGTATGTAAAACACGAAAAAAAATGGTCAGAGCTCTGATGCAGAGCCTATGTTTAGGAAATTAAAGAAAATGGTGAGAGGGAAGTGAATGATGGAAACAAGAAAATTAAATAATCAGTGTAGAGGAATGTAATTATGTACTATCTTAATGGTGAGAAATCCACACTGAATAGAGAAGATGGAAGAATCTAAAGCTCTTCCTAAAACTCTATGAATGTTGAAGTCTGGCAAAGTTAAGGCAGTTTGGCTCATTCTTTTCACAATTAAGCATACATTGACAGACAAAGAAATGATGGCAACGACACAAAAAGAACGGGAGAAGAACGTCTCAACTGGCTAATTAGTAGTGTCAGTGAGGCTTCTTGAAATCCATCAGCCAAACATCTCAAGAATGTTATATCACTGTCACTCAATGGACTTTAGCAACAGCGACAGCAGCAGTGCAATAGCAAAATAATTTGTGAACTTCTGCCAAAAAAGTTTGCATTCCAAAGAAACCATGAACTAAATGCAATTGGCATGGGATTAGGGGTTACAATAAAATAAAGGGGGAAAAAATAAACAGTTACTTTGAGGTGACATTCTGGAGAATGAAGAGGAAATTCCAGTACAGATTAGCTTTGGCAGAACAGGTATTGTGTGCCACTCTAGAATAACAAAGGAAAGATTTAAGATGCTGGTGGAGGGAGACTATGGAAAATGTGTTATTTCTTGAGAAGGGCACACTGATGAACACTACTCTTGTCTTGGAATCCTGTATACAGACACCTACCTGAAACTTCAGTTGAACAAAAGAGGTCTTCCTTTCAGTAGAGACATACATAGAATTGACGGTTTGAGCTACAGTCCTATACTCACCGTGCACAGGTTCCACTACGCAGAGTGGGACTTCCTTCTGAGTAAATATCCATAGGACTGAAGTATTGAACAAGTTTTGTTATTTAACACCTTGTCCTGCGAAAGCTGTTATTTTTAATTACTTGCCTAAAAAGGCAAGACCTCTCACACCAAGTTTTATAATTATGAGACACAGAATGGTGAAACAACAATGATATTCATAGAAACATAGGATTTTAGACTTGCAAAGGACCACAAGGGTCATCTAGTCCAACTGAACCACTCCTGAAAGACGCCCATGCAGGCTTTGGGCATTTTTGCAGTACATTGTTATAGGGTTATTATTTCACTTTCTACATCCTATGGAATCCTGACGTTTGCAGTTTAGAGAGGGGCATTTAAGAATTCTCAGACAGAGAGCTCTTTGGCCTCAGTAAACTACAAACCCCAGAATTCCACAGGATGTTGAAAGTGGAATAACAGCACTATAACAGTGTAGTGCAGAAAGGGCCTTTGTTTAAAGACCTCCAAGGCAGGCCACTGTCCACTGTCAAGCATTTTTTACACTAAATAAATTCTTCCTAATGTTTAGAGTTTCTTTTTTGTAAATTCACCTGTATTAATTTCAGAACAGTTATATGATAAATATTTGTCAGTAAGAGCTAGCCTGTACAGTTCTACAGTTTTAGGACACCCTCTTACCTGTCTCTGATACTTTTTCTCATTCTAGATGCTCACAATTTGTATGTACACATGACCCTCTCAAAACAAATGTGTACTCAGGAATCCCCCCCCCCCCCCGGATGTTGCTGATTACTTCCACTCCTTATTCCTACATCTGGCTGGAACCTGAGATTAAGTAAAATTTATAAATGTTTTTATTTGCCAAATTCCCTTTCAAACTGTATAATTAAAAACCTGATCATATACTTGCTTTCGTGAGACAGTGCTAACAGTAATAAAACAAGAGACCACATTTCATTTCATTCAGCAGTAGTCAGTATGAAATGTTGATTTCCGATGGCTATGAAATTCTACTTTACACTACAGAAATTATCCTATGATCATTATTATAATGGAAAGTGTTAGATTTGTACTCAATCTAAAGGTGCATTTAACCAAGCAGTGGTTTTGCAATAAAGCGAAAGGCTTCTGGAAATTAAGAAGAAAATCATCATGGAAATGATTACTATTTGCCTTTATACTATTTGATCAGTTTGAGGAATTGTATAAAAATGGTTTATTCTGTATGGTTACAAAACAGTTACTTTATGTCCTGCCTGCAGTTAGTTAACTATTGGAAAGAAAGTAAAATTCAATGGCTTAAAAAGTTATGGATTGAATTCCTGATCATATCTAGATTTAGCTGGAAAGAAGAGTTACTCCCAAGTCTAGGTAAGCATGCATAAACTTTCACCTCTGTTCATTTTGTGTTCCATGAAATTACCAGGTGTACAAGATATCTATTAGAATCCAAAGCATCAGAAAACAGCATCAGAATTATGTACTGGTAGCTTAGGCAATATTTGTTGCAAATATTTGCAAATATTGTAATATTTGTGAGGCTGCAGGCCCTTATTCCACCACTTTTCCCTGCAGATGTAAGGTTCTGCCTAAACCTCCACTGTCCCTATATGTAAAGACTTCCACAAATCTCAGTGTAACCAGCAAGAGTGAGAGCTTTCTCTTATCTTCACCTCTGACACCAGCGTAAGGATCTGCTTTGGTCACCAAATGTGGGGACCTAGTTAATGTTGTCAAAGAACTATCTCCACTGGACACCCACATGCTCTCTTCTCTGCTGCCACCTCATACATTGTGTCCAAACGTAATTTTTAAATATCTAGCATTCATAGAGGCCAAAAGCATATGATACAACAGTAATACTTTATCAAGAGAAGTTTTACATAACAAAACAGATGAATAGTTTAATACATTAAATTTTTTTTTACTCTCACTCACATTCTTCTCCTTGCTAACTCAGACTCTTAAACACAATTCATTAAATCCTAAACCTAACTTGACTATATCAACTCAACAACTCACTCCTTCACTCCACCCTAAAACTCTGTAACTAAACCATCATTCACCGAAATTTATTCACCAGGTATTCAAATTCCTTGTAACATCCACTCACTTCCAACATTTCATTCTCTCACCCCCTCCTGACAGCCCCTTGCCTTATTACCATAATATTTAATACATAAAAGACCATTTTCCATAAAAAGTCCATGACATCATAGTACTGATGTTTCATGAATACTAGACAGGGGAAAAAAGGCAAGGAAAAGAAAGAGATATATCTCTGATTATTATTCTGTGGTGACTGATTTATATTATACAAATGATGTACAATTCTGGACACCAGTATTTGAATCCCTGCTCAGCCATGGAAACCCACTAGGTGCCTTGGGTAAGTCATACTCTCTCAGCTTCAGAGGAAGGCCATGGCACATCTCCTCTGAAAAAATTTTTGCCAAGAAAACCTTGGCCATTTCCTCACTACACTATTATAGTGCTATGATTCCACTTTCAACATCCTGAGGAATCCTGGTGTTTACAGTTTATTGAGGCCAAAGAGCTCTCTGGCTGAGAAATCTAAATGCTCCTCCCTAAACTGCAGACCCCAGGATTCCATGGGATGTTGAAAGTGGAATAAGCACACTATAACAGTGTAGTGTGGAAATGGCCCCTGTGATAGATTCACCTTAAGGTTGCCATAAGTTAGAAATGATTTGAAGGCATACAACAAAAAGCAATGAAAAGGTATGTATGAAAATCCCCAAAGAATGAATCCCCCTGGAAAGGTAACATGATGATTTTTCCAAAATAGAAAACAAAAATGGAACAAAAAGTAACAGGACTTCAGCTGAGGAGAGCATGGGAAGCAAGAGAATATTCATATGAATGCCTGAGTGATCTAAACCTTAAATAAACTTCAATCACAGATTCTTAAACCAGAGAAAACTGGCGGCATAATCAAATTGTTGTATAATGTGGGACACAAGAAAGATATCAGGTGGGTACTATAGAGACCACATGGCATAACAGTCAAACTCATGGTTGTATAATACATGTAGAAAGGTTGTCTTCAGAATGGATAACTTGAGGATTATGTTTCTATTAATATTCACATTTGAGGGATTAACAGGACATCATAGTGGAACTGAAGCATGTCATAATTTATTCCTCTCCCTAGGCAGAAGCCAAATAGAACTTCCAAACCCATGAAAGGAAATAGTTGGGGAAACTAAGGGATTTCTAAGATACTGACACATATCTCCTCCTTCCCTGCCTGCTTTTCCTCCCCAAACTGCTTTTCAAATTATTCAGTCTTATGAGACACAACCTTTTTTAAAAAAAAACCCACAATCTAAGCTTCAACGCTACGCACAGCCAATTGAAAGAATGTAAATTAAAAAAAAGGTTACACAGTCCAGCTTATTCACTGGAAAGTCCTTCAGCTATCAGCTATGCTGTGTTGACCACTAAGCTTCTCATACCCTCCTCTTGTGGTGTGGTATGTGCATATATACATGTCTGGCCAAAACACAAATAAGCAAGCAAACAAACAAAAAGCCCACCCAAGGATATTCAGTAACCATATTATAAGCCACAGCATAGGTACTTGAGGTAGTCTGGTCTCAAGGAAACACCACCTACTGTACTCCTGGGAGGAAAATCAAAATGATAAACTGAGGTGTGCAACTATTAAGCTATAATTGGTTAGTTTTCTCATTAGGACTAAAGCAGTTTAAGTAAATAGAAAGACGTATCTAGCAATTTCGCTTCTCATCTTTCTTTTAATTCGCTCCTTTAATTTGGCTTTTAAAAAAAGCTTTGCCATCCCTGTTCAGAGACAATCCTTTCTAATCCAATTTCAACATAGCCATGAAGAAAAGAAAATAGAATGAAATTGCCTGTGGTTTGCTTTATTCCATTCTCTCTCAAACACATTGCACCCAGGACCCATCAGTATAGGTCCTTCAGTACAAACCAATGTCATATCAAGGCTAAATGAAAGGAGACTTCAGCTATCTTGTTTACAGCCTGGCAGTCAGAAAGCAAAGCATGATCCTGATCAGGTCCTTGACACTGAGCCAGAAAAGTTAACTCTTTCTCTGGGTTTGTTCCACGCACACACACCGCCATGCCAACTGTCATTTGTCCCGTTGGAGAAATCTGTGTGCAAATCCTGTGGATATACATATTTACCCTAATGAGGTGATGATTTCCATTAGGAGAATGGCTGAAAGAGAAAGTTCCTCTTACCTAGCAATGCATTCTGATCCTGATTATGGCTCCTACTCCGAAGTAAGTGCTATCTCCCAAAATTTAAACAGATGTCATGGGAGATCTGAAGAAAGATGCCCTGCCTAACTTGGCCCTGAATTACTTTTGAAACAATAACAATATTTATCAGGGAATTCTGTGCACCCTTAATATTGTTTGAAGGGAATTATGTTCAATATCTGAACCCATATTAAGGAGAAGGAGACTAAAATAAATAAGGAGGAAAAAAAAGAGAGAGAGAAAATCAGGTAGAAGTGCCATGACTGTCGCTTATGGTCCAAAGAATTTGCAGAAGTCAATGGGATTTAAAAGGAGGAAAGATAGGTTTGAGGAGGTCACAAGGTAGGTACCCTTTGAAACATCAAGGGAAAGAAAAGATCCTCTCTTCTATTATTTTTCACAAACCTAGGTAGGAGTGGAGGATGACATTACTTGAAATATTTGAAGCTGCTCTTCAGTGCAAACACTAAAATGAAAGAACAGTGTCACCTACATAAAACACAAGCCAAAAAGGTTTGATATAGAAGCACAGATGAGGGCTGGAGAGGCAAGTACCCTGTGCCCTCTGTGAGGTAGACCTTGGAAAAGTTATTTTTTTGGACTGCGACTTCCCTAAATTGTCCAGAATGTGTGCATGTAGGATTGCTGTCTAAGTGTGTGTAGGATAAGTACAGTCTAAGAGTATTTTCTAGTTACCATCAGCATAACATTTTAAAGAAACGTTATACAGTTGGCCCTCCATATTTGCAGGTTTAACTTTCATGGATTTGATTATTTTCAGGTTCTCCAACTCCTGGTCCCACCTCAAGTGCTTCTTTTCCATGGGAACCTTCCCTCTTGGCAGCTCTGATTAGGCTGTGTAGTTTTTTAGCAACTTGCCTCTGGTCCTCCTCCTCTACCACCAGTCACTGCCTGGCCAGCTAAAGACAGCTCACAGCCCAATTTCTCAGCACCACAAATCTTCTCCCGATGCCCCCCACAAATGCAAAGAAGGAGATGGGTGAGAGAGAAGAAGTATAGGACCACCATGCTGACCCACACCCTTTCCCTCTCCTTTCTTTGACCTGGTTTGAACTCTGGGTACCCGTTCTCTCCAACTTGCCCCAGTCCTCTTCCCACAGACACGTGCACACATTTTGGTATTTGCAGTTTTTCCACTTTTGCAGTGCTCCTGTGCCCCTAGACCTAGTGAAGGTGGAGGCCCAACTGCACCTTTAAAGACTACATTTATTAAACCAAAAGCTTTGATGGGCTATAGCCCATGTCATGAAATGATATAAGTCATGTTATAACACGTTTGTTAGTCCTTCACGTGCTGCAGGGACCATGAGCTAACACTTATGTCTACTGAAAATTAAATCAATAGATCAGAAGTGGTTAACTTTTCAGGATCTGGAGACTAAATTAGATCAGTTGAAACCTGCCACAAGCTTCATCATGGCTGCAATTGTTGCCAAAATTTGGTAGCAACTGTTGTGGCTCTCTGTGGTGCAGGAGAATGCTACAGGGACCACCTACATCAGCAGAGCCCTACAACACTACAGGCTAGAATGGCTATTTACCTTTCAGAAGCAATAGAAAGGGAAGAAAAGGGTATGTGATTTTGGTGGTGCAGATGAAGAAGTGATGGCGCAGCATCACGAAGTGATGTGGGCGTTGCAAAACAGGGCAGCAAAGACTTCATGGAGTATCATAGAGTGTCTGGGCCACATGTTGTTCACAACTGCAATAGGTATTAAAGATTTACATTGGTTTCCAAGATTATTTATTCTGAGACCCATGTGAGTTTTTGTCACTGTCACATTCCTCTCAGCATTCTATTATAATTTTAGTTGCAGGGTTGAATGAAATGCATTTCTTTTCACGTTACTGCTCAATGGCTTTGTTGCTTATTACAGCATTCTAGTTTTTCACAACCATGAACCATACAGATTTTTTTTTAATTCTCTGGAGACTACATTCAAAATGAGCAGCCAAATTGAGTTTTTAAAATCCCAGAATGAAGTTTCAAGGTTGTTCCTGTCTGAATATATAATGATATGAACTATGGACATCCCTCCACATTTGCTGGGATTAGGGGTGCAGGTCCCCCACGAAAGGGGAAAAACTGGATCATTCTAGGCCTCCCAAAACCATACTTAACATACACAAAAGTATGAGCCGTATATTCAGCCCACCATGGATGCCTTCAAGGTATTGGGATTCCTTCGTAAGGCAGAAGTGGGTGGCCGTTGTGGCTTGCTGCCATCTACACTGCTGCTGTATGCCCATTTTTGATAGGGACTTACCAGTCTTGTTTGCAGTCTCTCAGTCTCATGAGGTTTGCAGTCCCTGTTAAAAACGGCATAGGTCAGCAGCAGAGGTGGCAACAAATAATCTGTGAACAATCAAATCTGCAACAATGAAACTCGCAAATGTGGAGGGCCGACTGTATATAATTACATAAACAAAACAGCTGAGCAATGTCTACACATATGTTTAGAACTGCAGCAACCCATTGATCTGGGGCGTTCAGACAACAGCCTTTCTTTGTGCTTTTTCCATATATTTTTCTTCTGTCTTTACTGTGGATGCACAAAGTGAAGAAAGCTATGTGAAGAACTGGATGCTGAATATACATAGAAATAATCAACGTAGTTAAATCCCAGGGTAGCCAGTACTAAGATAATTCACTGTCTTGCCATAATTGAAATGGGAGACTGACTGTCTCTGCCTGCACTTTCCAGTTGTTTCTTCACGGGGTCATACACTGCTAATTAACTACCCTGTCTACTTGCAAGAGAGGAAGATAAACATTCTTAAGCAGATTATTATACTGCGTGCTTAAAAACAACCGATCCTCTTTCTGGCACAGTCTCAAGGAGTATATGATAATGTCACTTGAAGTACAAATAAAAGCAGGTCTTTCCCCACCTTAAGTATTGATATTATTGGACCAGGTTTTTTTTTTAATCTCATGGCTCAGGCATCAGTTATGTGTTCTGGCTTAGCTGCTGTGCCAAGAAGTAACAATGGAACTGCTTCCTAAACTGAGCCAAGAAGAAACAATGGAGCTATTTCCTAATATTGTGTGAATTGCCAGAGAGAATATGGCAGCCTCTGTTCTAGCTTACTTCCTGGCTATTTGTGAGTTCCAAATCTGGTGAAATGAATCTTGGGTTGCGACATGAGTTACATTTTCCTCTGTGGCTGATAGTAAACAAAAAATGCCCAACATTTCATAGGACTGTATATTACGCTTCTTCACAAGACTACCACAGAATGAGTAGTCTCATGTGATCATACAAATTAACACAGGGATTAGAGACAAAGAAAAGAAAATGGATTGAGGGAGCCTTGATTTGAACAGCTGATCAAGAAAACTGCTTGATATATGTTTCTACTTTGTTAAAACTTCCCCCTCTCTCCCACACAAATAGACATCAGTTTGAACTAGCGCTGTGTCTATTGTACTCCTTGGTCATTAAACACTGTCAGGATGGAAAGATGTTGCCACACAATGCACAGCAGTAGGCCAAGTTCTTGAATTATCCCTCTTTGAGAAAGATTGAAGGGATATGTAACCATTTTCCCCCCATGGAGGCAGCTGTGTTTACAGGTCCTGTTTGATAAATGCTGACCTCAGCCTGATGCCTGCATGTTCAGCAAAGATAGGACAAAAAGAACTAGGTGTGCATATGGGTTTCAGTATAAGAGAACTGAACAAAGTCCTTGGCCATTTCTGCACTAGTCTGTTATAGTGCTATTATTCCACTTGCAACATCCTATGGAATACTGGGGTTTGCAGTTTAGGGAGGGGCCTTTGAGACCTTTCCCTAAACTGCAAACCCCAGGATTCATGGATGTTGAAAGTGGAATAATAGCATTATAACAGGCTAGTGTGGAAAAGGCCCTTGTCTCATCACTGCTAAACACACATCAGCAGCTAGGGCCAGTTTTCTGTCTCTGGAACTCTCTTCATAGGGAAGCTACACTGATTCATTCCTCGTTGTTCTTCCACCAGTAGGCAAAAACATAATAATAAATATAATAATAGTAGTAGTAGTAGTAGTAGTAGTAGTAGTAATAATGGTAGTAATAGTAGTAGTAGTGATAATGATTAATAATACACTAATACTAATACTAATACTAATACTAATACCACCAATGTAGGTGCCCTAACATACCCGCAGAAAATGTCCAGTCTTCCAACAGACAGGGCTTCTACCCTGCCTCACTCACACAGTTTTATGTGGATTCTGGAATTGTCATCTTCTACTCATAATCATCCCATAATTTGTTCCTATTTCTTCCATATTCTTCTTACTGCAAAAAAATTAAGAGGGACAAATTTTACATGCCTTTTGACTGGTACTGCTAGTCAAAGTACTTCTATCTATGTTGAAGCAAGGAAAGATGGCTGGGACAATGATGATTTTTTTTTGGAGGGAAGTTTGCTGATTTTCCTTTCCAAACCTTCCAACATTCCACAGATGAGAACTGTGACCATATGTAGCCAAGCAACATCAAAGATAGCAAAAGTGATTGATGAGGAAGAACATACAAGCTAGGAGAGACTGTAGCAATTTGCTTTTGCTTCACCATCATCCTCTCTTCTCTCCTCTGCTGAGTTAATGAGTGCAAACTCTTTTTGCACTTTGAACTCAGTTTGAAGCAACTGAAGTAAGACAAAGGACCTTTCCGCACCTTACTGCGATAACTGAAGCCCCTGTCAGAGCTGCTGATGATGAGCAGCAGCTGTTGGTCCCTGGGGCTCTGGCTGGAGATGAGTCCTGCAGCCCAAGAGCTCCCCCAGCTGCCATGGACCAAGCAGGCTCGGACGTTCCTCTGCCTGCTCCTTTAGGGCAACAGGGGTCCAGCTGTGATCCCGAGGATGCCCTGGAGCCTGGGTCAACCAGCCCACAAACAAGGCAGAGACTCAAGATAGCTGAGCAAAGGGAGGCTTCCTTGATTAAGTTCAAGAAGCAGTGACCGGCCACACCTGTGTCTGGGCTATATAACTGCCTGCCTGGAAGCTTTACTTTCCTTGTGGCAAACTTTCTACAAGCCCTCTCCTTGCCTGTTCCTTGCTTCCAGCACCTGGCTCCTGATACCTTGGATTGATCTCCTGGCTCCTGACCCCTGGATTTTGGACTCTATAGCTTTCGCTTGTCGCTCAGGCTTAGGTAAATGGACTGCCTATGAGTAATTGCTTGCCTTGACTCCTCCTGGTAGGACTCTGCTATCTCTCCCTCTCCCTTCTCTGGGCTGGCTCGCCACCCAGGTCTCTAACCTTGACACTTACCTTTTTCTGGCGCTGGGGTGTGGAGATTGTGCAAGCAGCCTCCAGTGAGAGGCTCCCACGTCCCTGCTGCTTCAGCCCTGCTCGAGCAAGAGCCCCGCCTCTTCTTTCCACAGTGCAGCCTGGGAGTTTCCCAGGCTGCACTGGGGCAGGAAGCGCGACCAGCGCAGCTCCAGAGGCTCCACACACCAGGTAAGTGCATGCGGGGCCCGGGAGCGATGTGCGATTGCACACCATTTTCGGCTTCCAGCCAAAAATGAAAAGGTGCATGATCGGCACCTGCTGGCCCTTGGAGCATCGCGTGATTGTGAGTGCGTCATGCAGATCACTCCTCACAATCATGCAATGCTCAAGGCACCCTCAAGGCAGAAAGGGCCAAAGAAAAGGGGGGAAGTGGGAGGAGGCAAAAGGAACTGGGACATTTTAAAAGCAGCTGAAAAAGTGGGAAAACAGAGGGTTAATCAGGACTGTGCCTGCCAATTCAGGATGGCCGGCGGGCATGCCTTCCTTTGCCCCTTCCATCTTTCTAGGTAGAAGAAATAAGATTAATAAGTTCAAGAAACCAAGCATATTATTTTGTTTTCCTTTTAAACCTGTTTAAACTCTCTCTAGTATTGGGTAGCAGAAATAAATGCCATCTTATATCTGTAACTGACAGTGATGTCATGATTTCAGTCATTTTAAAATTCAGGAACTACATATCCCTTTTCTTTTCTTTTTAATCAGGGTTGGCAGACCCACCCAGGCTTGCTCTTTGCTCTGACATGTCAGAAATGTAGAAGCAGTTGCAAGCATGAAATGGCAGCAGGGGTGGGAGGAAAGAAAATGTTACTTGTGCGCTTTGCAACTGAATTAATACACATGGCCATTAAAATGAGAGGGGTATAAGACTACTAGGTCCAAGGCACAGCTTGGAATAGTTACTTTTTTTTATTGCAAACCCCAGAATGGAACAAGTACGGCAGCTACACTAGGTGATCCTTCCTTCCTTCCTTCCTTCCTTCCTTCCTTCCTTGTTCAGCTTCGTTTAGTATCTTTTCAGTTGTAGTCCTCCAAAGGTAACTCATGAAGCTCTCATCCAGGATGTAAAAATATCTAGCTGTGTCATTGGCTTGTGATTCCTGGCTCTTCTATGACAGCTGTATGCACCCCAGCTCTGTGGCCATTTCCACACTACACTGTTATAGTGCTATTATTCCACTTTCAACATCTTATGGAATCCTGGGGTTTGCAGTTTAGAGAGGGGCATTTAAGAATTCTCAGACAGAGAGCTCTTTGGCTTCAATAAACTACAAACCCCAGAATTCCACAGGATGTTTGGAAGTGGAATAATAGCACTATAACAATGTAGTGCAGAAATGGCCTGTACTTACATATCTAAATCTGCCTTTTAAGTCCCCTGCTCTACCCCACTCACAATTTTATGTAAACCAACACCAGGAAAGGCTTTACCCCCCCCCCCGCCCTTGCAGAGATTACTTTGTTTTGCTGCCACTGAAATGATTTTTTTTGTTTTGTTTTTGTTTCCTGAATTATTAGGGTCATTATGATCTTATCTTTCAGCTTCATTCCTACAGAAAACGGACACAAGCAAATGGCAATCCATAAGCATATTGTTCTTAGTGAAGCATTACACCAGGTGCGGTTGCAACCAATTACATGTACCATTTTCTTTAATGTGCATAATGATCTGCTGACAGAGTAGTGCAGGAAATTAACTACAATGACATACAAAATAAAAACAGGCCTATGTCCTCAACTTTGCTAACAAAAATAGTTCTCTTGATCACCTCATTAAGTATTAGAGCTTCTGGACAATAAGCTAATACACTGTGATGTCACAGGAAGGCTGTTGCTAAGAAACACTTGCAAGAACCTCAAGATCAGCTTGGCATCAACCGATCTGGGGTCATTATCATTTTCAAACTGATTAGACACATTTAATGAAGAAGCCATGGTTCTGCTTAAACACTTTCAGCCTTATCTGAACGGCGAAAGTAAAATGGAAAGCTACCATATGTTTAGTGTAGAGTCATAATGGGTGTCAAGAAGCCTTGATTTCCTGATTAGATGTGACAACATGGATCAAGCACTGGGAAACTCTGCCCCCAAGGGATTTCATTGCATTAACTTTTTTGAGCGCCATAGCTGGTGATAATCACTCTTCATTTCTGGCATATTTTTCTCCCATTCCCTCCAGTTTTTATTCAAACGTTTACAATCTCTGTTTCATCTTTAGCCATACCGTGAAAGCTAAAAAGACAGTTTTTACCTGTGGCACCTGTTTTTGCCGACATGAAAGATGGCATTAATTTTCTTATTCCAGCCAGTGAGGCTGAATTACATTTGACTATTAGTGTGCTGATAAGAGCATAACTTTGGGGAGGAAGGGGGGATTTTTACAGAAGCTTTAGAAATGGAATTTCCTATACAGCAAGGATGTGATGGGATACTTTGTATAAAAGAAAGGGCTTTTCTCTTAATCCAATGTAGTTAGCAGTGATGTAGACTTGAGTCAATTGACTCAGACTCAAGTGAGACTTAAGTCACTTCAGTGATTCGACTCAAACTCGACTCGGCAATAAATAATGCATTGACTTGACTCGACTAGAGACTTGTATATTTTTAGTGTCTGACTTGCTGACCTTGGTTCAGTAACATTCTTCCAGAAACATTACAACTTTGAAAAATACTTCCATTTCTTTTTGTCTACTGGTCAAGTGAAGATCTGTCTCAAGCCCAAAGTGTGGGCGCATTTCTCAGAGGGGAACAGCAAACAGGTTAGGCAATGGGCTTGAGGCAGGGTTGAAGTCTGCTCAGCAGCCTGTCCCTGCTGTATATCGGAGCAGCCTTCTAAAACTTTTCCTAAGAGCAGAAGGCAAGACTCCCCCCAGGGTGCAGGGTGCATATCTCAGAGGGGAACAGCAAATGTGTTAGGCAACAGGAGGAAGAATCCTTCTTTCTAAAGCTTTTGAATCTTCAGTAATGGGGCGTAAAAATGATCCTATTCCCCACTTCTGAAGCTGCAGACTCTTATGCCCAACAGCTCAAAAGCCTCCAGCTTCGGGAAGGGGCAGTAAGAAGGATCCTATTCCCCACTTATGAAACTGCAGATGGCAAAATTGCAAATGTGGAAGACCAATTCTGCTTAAATTGTTAAAACTGACTTTATTCGACTCTGTCCAGAAATTCTGGAATATAGGTTAGGGTATAAAATTGGCTCCCAGACTTGAGACTTCACTTGAGACTTCACTTGAGACTTGAAGGTAGAGACTTGAGACTTGGAGTAAAAGACTTAAATACATCACTGGTAATTAGTCAGATTTTTTAGAAGTACTTTTCATAAGAAACCTACAGAACAGCAATTAGTATTAACAGGAGTAGGGGAAAGCAAAGTCGTAGACCATCCTCTACTTTTTAAACCAAATCTACTCATATCAGCAAGATCAGGAGTTTTGGGCTGTGGATTTTCTTGTTTTGAAATTTCTCCAATTAAAATCCAGCTAGCATAGTAGAGGGGCCCAATTTTGGAAACTCATAGATCCTCCTAGATCCAGCATGTCTGAAGATGCTTGTGCTCTGGAATATCTCCCTTGGAGGCCTTCTCCTAATGGGAACATTGCTGGCAGTAGAACTGTAACCATGAAACTTTATGTAGATATACCAGGGGGCTGTGGGAAAAACATAATGGAATCCTCTTGGTGCACTTTGCCAATGTGACTATGCTGGCCTAGGTAACGGTGACAGGGAGAAAGAGGCCATGGCAACTGTGGCCATTAAGAAGATAAGGCATTACAGCAATACGCTGCTCAGAACTAGCAGATAGTGGTCTGAATATTATTGGTAGTCCCAACTAGACACATTAAATCAATAATTTAATGGTAAGACAACACTTAGGTAAACCCCTTTGATTCAGCAGGTCTTTCTTAATAGGGACTGGCTATAGCATTCAGGCCTTTGTCCACTTTTCCTCAACACTTCTGTGCAATCTAGGAAAAAGCTTGATTTCCAGTGTGGCACACTAACATAATTCTAAGTAGAACCTTTAGCTCTTTCTCCTTGAACTTAGATTTTGATGAAGCATCCTCCACGTACACACACAGTTTAGGCTAGGGAGAGAAGACATGCCCCCCAGCTTGTTGTAGTTTTGTTATATGCTTCCAAGTAGACTCCAACTTATGGCAGCCCTGTCATGGTGTTTTCCTGCCAAGAGTCATTCAGAGGTGGTTTGCCATTGCCTTCCTCTGAGGCTGAGAGACTGTGACTTGCCCAAGGTCACCCAATGGTTTCCATGGTTGAGCAGGCATTTGAACCTAGCTCTTCCAGTATCCTAGTCTAATACTGAAAAAAGTGTACCGTGTTGGTTCCCTGTCCACCTTGCAAGAGAATGTTGTTTGGATTCTAGAGGTCTGGAAACATTTATACCTTGAAACTGAACAACAATGATTGGATGCTTCTGTTATTTCATCAGTGTCTGGAAGCTCCCATAAGTAGGGACTGATTTGGCTTGTTTGTTGTGGCTTGGCAACTCTAATGTAACAGGTCTTCTACACTAAAGTGTATTTGTACACCATTTTGTCACAGCTTTATAAGTATTTCATGGCATAACAACATTGCCAAAATCAGAAGGGAAAAAATGCCCTTAATTCTGTTAGCTGTGAGCTGAAAAAGGCTTCCCCCAAAGGATTTGATCACTGCTAATAAAGATAACACCATCAGCTTCCATAGCCATCTTGGCACTGTCTGTGTGCATCTCATGTGTGCACATTTTCACCCACATTGAATTTCTGATAAGCAACCCCATTCCAGCTGATTTCTCCTTCCCTCCCTCCCCTTTAGATAAACATATTCTATTCTCAATGAGGAAAAAAGGACCTTTTCCAGAGGGAGATCTAGAAAGGTGTTATTATACTATTGAAAGGAATAATTCAGTTAGAAAATATTTCACTACTTGGCTGCAGATATTCATTTGAAGCAAGGCAAAGGGAGGACCCATCTGTTGGCTATTCAGCAGCTTCATTTCAGTTCTAAATGAGCTGGTGGGACAATCCAGCTCTTACAAATGAAAAAAAAGTCCTTTTTTTCCTGTGAACCTCACCAGAGAATCAAGATGAGTGATTGGCAGAGAAAACAAGCAGCTCTTTTGCCTTTGCAGATGGTGCATGTAGGATTAAGATATATGAAGAGGCCAGCCAGCTCTTCTGTTAACTACATTATATTGTTCAGAAGGTACAAACAGAAAACCTCACTACCTAGTTTCACCAATCTGTTCCTGTTTACAGGGATTGAAAATCACCTATGCCAAACAAAACAAATGATGAAACAAATTAGTAATGGGCTTCATCCTGTAAAATATTCAGAGATGCAGCACCATATCCAATATCTTTAAATGGAGATGAGCAAGAGGAAGGGTCATTGTCCAATTCAAGAAGTATCCTAGTGTGACCCTCTACATGTCTACTCAAAAATAAGACCCATTGAATGCTGTGATGTTTAGTCCAGGTGAGTGGATATGGGATGGCAACCTTAGGTGATTTGTCATGAGAGTTGTGGTTAATTAATTAACTAATTGGTGAAATATGCACAAGTAAGAAAAGATTACAGTTTTCAAGAAAATGGGAAAGGTTGTTTGTGGGGTATCCAATAAAGAGCAGGCCCTACCTGTTATCAGGGCATACACCCCCACACTTTGATATGGGTTAATTGGCAAACTATGATTTAATTGGCAAAATATATTAATTGGCATAAATATAATGCATACCCTGCTATGGCTATATGGCCAAGATGGGTATGAGGAAAAGGCTGGCCAAAAGCGTGCATTGCAAATTAGGTCAGAAGAAACCTCCAGGTGTAGCCAGGTCATAGGCCCTTTTCGCATGTTACTTTTTTGCACTGCTGGGTTGGGCTTTTTGCGGTAGAAGGCTTAGCAGGAATGCTCTCACAAGCCTCCTGCTTCAGCTCCGCAGTTCCTTCCTGGTTGTGCGAGCGCCCCACCCACACCCTGCCCCTTCCTTCCGCAGTGCAGCCTGGGAGTTAGAGGCTGCGCTGGGGCAGGAAGTGCAACCAGCGTGGCTCAGGAGGCTTCGCACGGCAGGTGAGTGCGCGCGGGGCCCGGGAACATCAGCGCACCATTTTTGGCTTGAAGCCGAAAATGAAAAGATGCGTGCCCACTCTGCGTCGGCCCTTGAGCGTCGCGTAAATGTGAGTGCATCATGCAGACCGCTCCTCACATTTACGTGACGCTCAAGGGGCCCTCTTGCTTCCAAAACGCCATGCGAAAAGGGCCATAGTCAGGAAATCACTGGGAGGAAACTCCAGACTTGCAGTTAGTGTCTAGAAGATTCCCACAAGACAGCTGATTGTTTTAACCCTGTTCCCTCTAACCAAACAAGTTTCTCTTTTGTCCTCATATCTTTCCAACAAGTACTGAGCTATCAGGATCATTAGCCCTTTGTCACCTAATGCTGAAACCATTAGCCCATTCTGGACTTGATTGTCCACTCTGCAAACTCCACTGTTTATTCGGTTGGAGAACCATTAACACCCATACCATCCAGGTAGGGATTGGGTATTTAACCTCAAGTTTTGGCCAGTCAACTTGGTTGGTGCTGCTCTGCCACTCCAATTCCTGACTGTGTACTGTCCTTAGACTTGTTTCTAAGCAACATAGCCTCTTTGCTGCTCTTCTAGATTGGTAAATATAATCCATTTTGTCCTGAAATCCCACTATCCAAAACTTTCCTCCCTTTCCCTCAGTTAGCCTTGTGTGACTGTGTGACTACTTGCATCTTGTGTGTGTGATTGTTAATTCCCCCAATAAAACACAATTAAGCTTACTTTTGGATCTCTGGCTGGTTGTTCGCTGCGGTACTGGTAAATACAGGTATAAAAAATCTCAAGTCACCTCTCTCTCGCAGGCTTCCTCTTTGAGCTAATATTGCCCACTGTTTCATGGAGGTACTGGCATCATGGGTGGATCCCCAAGTCATCCACATTTTTGGGGTAACATACCATTAGGCAAATCAAAGAGCCTGCCTCAGAAGGCAGATTTGTTGTTCTAGTTTAAAAAATAAAATCTGCCAGATAGGAATAAGAATAGAGATGTAAAATTTCCAGAAATTCTGAAACTATAGAAAATAAATTTTCTCTGCACTTTTTTTTTTCAAAAAACTGGAAATATTTGGAAAATGTTAGAGGGGAAAATGCAGTATTAGCACCCTTTACAGATTGAAAATCACTTTGTTACTAGAGAAGCATTAAGTACATTATCTATGACTTGATTTTGCATACAAGTATCATATGTTAAAAGTAGAGTTTATTCAGAAGATAATTACAAATTGAATTTACTTTTAATATCCTCCTCCTCCCCCCCCCTCTTCTTTTTGTTAAAATTGGCCTTTATATTCCTCAGTCTAAACCAAAAGGAACCTCTTTGGTTTTGCTAGTTTAAGAGGAATAGGCCAACCCTCCCCAATAAAAAGGAAAGAAACCATCAATATTAATAAAGCAAGGAAAACTGCTTTGTCTTCTCTGGTTCTCCATAAAGCTCCCATTGGCTGCTATCCTGTTAGGGACGTACATATATGTGTATGTATGTCATTTTTTGTGCACTGTGTTAGTATTCCCTTCCTCCTTCTTCAGTGCCTAGGATCGATCTGCATGTGGACCTACTATGCTATGCTGAACCATGCAGGATTGCAGCCACTGCCATAAAAAAAAGAATTGAGGAATGGATATCAAGACCAGGAATTGTAATGAACTATGTAACTGTACATAGTTTACATGATGGGTAGTTTTTAGAAGTAATGCAAGAGAGGTAAACATAACAATACCTTGCCTTAAATATTTTATTCATCATTCAAAAAGAAGATATCCCTTAATCAAATTTTCCTTTTTTTTTCCAGAAAAAAAATGGTGGGGGTGGGGGGACAGAAAAAAATCTTTTCTGTTTTTTTCCTCCCTTGTTCCCCTCCCCCTAGATTTCACAGCGGATATTAATGGGATATTGATCTGTTCACCAAAATACTTCGTTGGATGTTTAGTATTCTGTACCTCATTGGGTGGATGGGTGGGACATCATCTGCCATGCTAACATCACCTTAGGCTGCAAAATATTGTGGATCATCTTTGTACCTCTATTCTTAATATGCAGCTGGGAGAGGGAAACACAGAACAGGGAAAAATCTTTTAATTCTGTTCATTTTCTTGGTCTAACAGAGTGATTGCACGCCTGCAGAGGGAAAACTCCAGACTGCATGTACAATGTGATGTGTGCTGATGTTTATTTCAGTGTGTGCACACACAGGGAAACAATGCCTCCCATGCATGTAGAGCAGGGGTGGGCTATTTTGGGGGAGTCAAAGGGTTGTATTGCTTCCCAGGAAACCCTGGAGGGCTACATCCCCTGCTATACCCATCCATGCCCTCAAATACTCTCTACGTAGTTTTGGGGGCAATTCTACCATGTTTTTGCTCCCAGACCATTTTACACCCAGGAGACGCCTTTTCTTTTTCGCAACAAGAGATGACCAGAAGTTAGTCCTGTTTGGAAAAAGTCTTCTGGGCCTGAAACAGTCCATTACCACCACCCCATAATGGCAAATTTCCTCCCATGTCACCTGGAAGACATTTGAAGGCAAATGCCTTTTTGGATCCGGTGTATCTGGGGGCCAAAAAATGGATTTGGGAGTTATACATGGTTTATATGATACACTTTACTGACCCCTGATACAGAGAGATACAACAGTATTTGCATCACGTTATGGCAATGGTATGCAATCATCATAGATAACAGGGAATCTGCCTTTGTCTAGACAGGGTTGCTATGTTTGAAGAAGCTCTTGGCTGGCTGAAATTGCTCACTGCTGCACTCTCACATCAAAGTTGACTGTGAATTAATGCTTGCTCAGTATACCATCTGCATTTACTAGCACACAAGGGATATTTTTAGCCATTTCTCAAGGAAATTCAATAATTAATGTAGGAAAACAGGAAAGTCTTAAAAGGAAAACTATTGTCATGCAAATTAGCTCTTTTGCAGTTTCTTTTGCTGTGCAATGTAAGACTATTTACATTCAAGCTTTGGTAGCTTTTTAAAAACAGTCTTCTAACAGCTGCTCCAGATTACTATGTAAATTGCAAAACGAGGCACCGAAATTTGAGAGACCTGGAGTTTGAAAGATCTGGTTTGTTATTTTGAGATTGCAAGGAATCCAATTCCTAGTCACAGTTTTTAAAAATGCTGTCAAGTCCACTTTGACTTATGGTAACCCTATAAATGAGAAACCTCCAAAATATTCTGTTATCTACAGGTCTGCTCAGATCCCACAAAGTCAGGGCAATGACTTCACCTTTAATGAAGTCTTCCTCTTTATCTGCCGCCAAGTCACTTTACCAAGCATGATCAGCTTTTCTTATGAGTCATATCTTCTCAATATAAGGCCAAAGTACAATAGCCTTAGTCTGGTCATTCTGGCTTCTAGGCAGAGTTCAGGCTTGATTTGCTCTAGGACCCATTTATTTGTCTTTTTGGCAGTTCATGGTTCCCATAGAATTCTCTTCCAGTAAATGAGTTTATTCTGTCAGCTTTCTTCACTATCCAGCTTTCACAGCTGTATATAGAAATTGGAATTACTATGCTACCAACAGTTCTGACTTTGGTATTCAACAATACACCTTTACAGTCCAGGATCTTATCTAGAACCTTTTAAAGTCCTAGTCTTCTTCTGATTTCTTGACCATAGTCTCTGTTTTGATTTATGACTGACATAAGCTGTTTATTTTACTGTCTTCATCATCCATTTTAAAGTTATGTAAATCATTTGTGGACATTATTTTTTTGTTTTCTTAATGTTAGTCTGTAATCCTGCTTTTGCACTTTCTTCCTTGACTTTCCTCAATACAGTCTGCCCTCCATATTTGCAGGTTTGACTTTTACAGATTTGGTTATTTGGAAGTTTCTCCAACTCTTGCCCCCCCCCCCCAATGCTTCTTCTCCAGCCGAACTTTCCCTCTTGGTTCTACTCAGGCTGTGCAGCCATTTAAAAACCCACCTCTGGTTTTTCCTCCTCTACCAGATGCTGCCTGGACAGCTAAGAGGGCTTGCAACCTGATTTCTCAACACTGCAAACCTCTCCCAATGCTCCTCACACACCCAAGGAAGGAGATAGGTGAGAAAGGAAGTATAGGGCCACCATGCCGACCCCTCCCCCTTTCCTCTCTTTTCCCTGACCTGGTTTGGACCCTGGTGCTCATTTTCCCCACTGTGATTTGGACCCCTCCCCACTCCACATACACACAACATACAATTGATTCAGTGATTCAGCAGAAGTCCTGGTCTCTTAGTTCACGTGCTCATTCACACAAGCCTCTAAACAGCACAGCTAAACAGTCAACCCTGACCTCAAAAACAGTCTTCTGTGTAGGTTTATTATCTTCTGTGGCCTAGAAATTACTATAAATATGATGTGTTTTATTGTGCACAGTTACTAGTGGGGTACAGTATACAGCTTGTTAGGTCTTCAGTTTGTGAAGCAGCATGTTAATTTCATTCTGGCTTTGTTAATTGTATTCCCTCTTGAACTATGCTGTTCTGTGTCCTCTCTTGACAACTTGACAGTTTGGATTACATTTTACAGAAGCAGGGGATATAATGAGCATACACAAAGGGTGGCATGATGAATTTGGAGCATGTTGGCATGGCATATTTAAAGAGCTTCTATTCAAGTTCATTCCAGTCATAATGTTTAATGGCTGTTAGTTCTTGCTGTTTTGGAAGATGGGTATTTTACTAAGAGTGCTCAAAATGTGGTGGAATTCAGATGTGAATATTGACAATCCCAGGAACATTTTGAGCTTATGGAGAATCTCTCAGATATATGTATAGTGTAATTCCTATATATATTCAGAAATAAGGTGCGTTGATTCACAGAACTTACCCTCATGTAATTTCCCACCATGGGTAAGGCCACTTTGGCTGCAGGCTTTCAAGAGCATATGAGCAACTAGTGAAGCAACACATATTTATTCTGACATAATTCACATATTTTCTAATGTATATCATATGGGAATGTTAATATTCCCCAAATTGTGGACATTCTCTCTCTCTCTCTTTCTCTCCACCATTCCGATATCTTTGTGTGCATACACCTAATATAACATTGTTCTTGTTCTTGCTGTAAACTTCTACATTATAAGGATATATCATTATTAGCTTAAACTGCCATCTCTGATATGCCATTTCCCCATAAGTATTCTCAAGCAAACCAACCACCTCTGGTTACAATAAAGTAGGTTTTAGAATCTGTTCCCCCTCCCCCAAAATGGAATCTGTCTTCAGTAAATACAAGCAAATCCCAATTAGCCACAATTTTAAAACTTTTTGTTATTGTTATTTTGAAAATAGCTCCCTCTCTTATTACTGGCTAATTGGGCTTATTCAATTTACTTGGAAATTTATAAACTTTGCCATATGTAAGTGCTTCATTAGAATTAATTAAAACAGTTTAGATAATTATACAAATGCCTTCTCAATAAACTACTAATTGCTTATTCAAACTTTCCAAGCTCCTTCAATCTAACTGCCAAACAAGTGATGTGTTGGCAGGGGCAACTCTCATTTGTTATTATGGTAGTGGTGGGTTTTTCCTGAATTTCATCAACAAATTTCTACACATAAGAGTTGTGGAGAGGGGGAGAGAAATTAAGGATCCTTTATGTCAAGGTGCAGAATATCATAGAATCATAGAAATGTAGAGTTGGAAGAGACCACAGGGGCCATCCAGTCCAACCTCCTGCCATGAAGGAACACCCTCAAAGCACTCCCGACAGATGGCCATCCAGTCTCTGCTTAAAAACCTCCAAAGAAGGAGACTCCACCACACTCCGAGGCAGCATATTCCACTGCTGGACAGCCCTGACCGTCAGGAAGTTCTTCCTGAGGTTCAGGTGGAATCACTTTTCCCGCAGCTTGAATCCATTGTTCCTTGTCCTGGTCTCTGGAGCAGCAGAAAACAAGCCCACTCCCTCCTCTACATGGCATCCCTTCAAATATTTAAATATGGCTATCATGTCCCCTCTTAACCTTCTCTTCTGCAGACTAAACATACCTAGCACTCTAAGTCTGTCCTCATAGGGCATGGCTTCCAGGCCCCTCACCATTTTGCTGACCTCTGTCAGCTCCAGTCAGTAGAGCTAATAGTTCAGGGTGATGAGAGATGCAGTTCAATAACATCAGCAGTGCCACATATTCTCAGCCATGCTTCATGAGCATGTGATTGTATGACTGTATAAAGGAAAACATTTCTCTTGTATGACCTAGGAATGACAGAATGTGTCACAATGCAGCAAAATACGGAGCCCTGACTTTCAATATAAAGGTCAAATGTTTCTCCCTTGGAATTCCCTCTTCTTCCCAACACACTGGAAAAATAAACCTCTTCCCAACACACTGGAAAAATAAACCATGGAGCTGGATTACAATAAACAAATGACATATGATTTCCCTGCAATGTTTCCTGTGTACATGATCACTTATGAAAAATCAGTGGCCCTCCAGATGTTGGTGGGCTTGGACTGTAATTTCCATCAGTCCCAGCCAGCAGGGCCAAAGACAAGGATGAGTTGCAGTCACACAACTTATTCCCCAGCTCTGTGATATATAGATGATGTCATGTAGTGTCTGCAGGTATGAGTATGCATTTGCATGGGTTTCATTCCACATACATGTTACATCTGCATGGTTTTTCTCTATGATGATTTTATGCTAGGGTCAAATGCATAGGTTAAAGTGAACTAGTGAGGGATTTCAAACTGAATTGTAGCTTATTTGTTCTGAAATATTTTAAATTGCTTTGTTTTACATGACACTTCCATTTTGGAAATTCAGAAATGAGTATGAATGTGGATCCTTATGAGGTCAAAACCATCACATCTTAAACAAAAGGAGAAGTGAGCTTGTGGAAACCTCAGCGTTTCTTCCAAAATTACAGTAGGTAAGGGGGGAAACTTAAAATATCCCAATGATTACTGAGCCATGCTCAATAGATACACAATTTAACTGACTGTTGCAGATGAAAAGGAAATATGGGATGAGAAGAGAATATTTGGAGAAGGCAAGGCTGACTGCACAGAGATGCTACAACTCAATGTTTTCTTGCTGATCTCACTTTTATTTTACCTCTTGTTCTTCTTCCATCTGAACTAACTTATCATGTCACAGTGTTCTGTCTATTCAGTTTCTGGTGCCCATTTCAGTAAATCTTTCCTTTGTTCCATTTGCCTTCTTATTAGCCTTTACTCCAAAGACAATTTGCTCTTCTTGTCTTTGTTCTTTGAGCATCTTAGGGCTTTCTTTCATGTTATGCAATCTTACACAGCTATTGTCTTCAGATGATTGTCACTTGGAAATACCTTTTTTTCTTGTTGGAGTTGTTTATTCTTTCCATTTTCTTTCTCATGACATTTTATTTCTGATATCTCACTACATTTTGAAATTTTAGTGTACTGCTTTTGCATTCTTATACATGAAAGCGATACAGCTTGTGACTAGATGCTTCTAGGCTTTTGCCAAAAATGATTTCTGTTATGATCTTTTTATACAAATTTTTATTTCCCCCAGACAGGAGAGTGCATGTGTGTGGGGATTATCTACGTGGACCAAATGTATCACCCTAATGATGAGTTTCTGCGCTGCATATAGTGACATTTTCCCTAGAAATTAATTCTTTTTATTTTCCTAACATTTTATTTATTTAATAATCAAAACGTTTATATGCTGCCCTATACACAAAGATCTCAGGACCCCTTATAATAAAATCAGTTTAAAACAATAAATAATACCAGTAATTCTAAAAGAGTAAAAATATATGAAATAGTTTATCAGTTAGAAACTAGACAATTTAAAACCAGTTGAAGCAGTTTAAAACAGTGCAGCCAGAGCATACCACAGCCTGGTTAAAATCAATCAAGTGCAAAAGTTTAAGAAAAAGACAGGTTTTGATTTCATGTCAAAATGATACAAATATTGGTGCCAATTGGGTCTCCAAGGGCAGGTATTCCACAACTTGGGTGCTACTGCAGAGAAGTCCTTCTTTCATGTCCTCCCACAATGTACTTCCCCTATTGATGGGGCACAAAGGAGGAGCCCTTCAATAGATCTCTGTTCTTGGGCAAGCATAGAGAGAGAGCACTGCTCCCTCAAGTGTTGAGATCTCAAGCTGTTTAGAGTTTTAAATGTTATCTCTAACACCCTGAACTCAGATTGGAAGCATATTGAC
Organism: Cyclura pinguis; assembly: GCA_030412105.1. Lineage (NCBI taxonomy): Eukaryota > Metazoa > Chordata > Lepidosauria > Squamata > Iguanidae > Cyclura > Cyclura pinguis. Next base: position 159,233,082 of record CM059603.1, on the reverse strand, counting down.
AGCCAGTGCAATTCCTTCAGAACTGGTGCTGTATGGTTTTGCTAATCCTAAGGTTCTATGGGCTTATTTACCTTAATAATTTTGGGGTATGTGTTTGTGTGTGTGTGTGTTACATAACAAAACAGTGACTTAACCATTCTCCTGATATTTTTCAGGTTCAAATCAATTTGTATAGTTCATAAGGGTGACATAATTTGCTTCATTTGTAGCTGTCTTTTCTGATGACATGGGTTGTGACATTAGATGCAGATGTGTTCATTCCCCTCTCCCTTTTGTCCTGGTTTCCAGATGTATTCCAGCTTTGCAGTCCTCACTGGCTCTTTCTTCTTCTCCCCAATTCCCTCTTACAGTTTATAATTTTTGTTTTAATATGACCATGCTGACTGGGGATTCTGGTTGATGCAGCCCCCCAATAACATTTCTAAGTTCTGTTGTGGCTGGCTGGATTCAGGGAACTAGAATATGACAACCCAAAGAATGAAAGAGGAAGGTTCCTGCTGCTGGGTAAGCTTGGAAAGTAGGATTTCAAGACACTGGTGGTAACAGCGGAGATAATGGCTTTTTATTCAGTATGAAACTGGGTATTTTCACTACTATGAACATATACTGAGTCATTAACATTGGATTTGTTTTTGTGTATTTATCTTTCCATATTTTTGATGTGATGGTTACCGCCACATGGTTAATACCCAGCAGTTTGCATGGGAAGAATGTGTTTTAATTTCATATGATAACCAAATTAGGTTTCAGGGGTTTACTGTAAATACTGGCTGTCATCATATATTTCATAGAAGTTATAAAACAGTTAAGAGTAAACTCACTTCATGGTAATGATGACTAATGTCATGTGAAGCCCAATGTTTGTTTTTCTGTGGGTTTCAAATCAAATAATATTCCCTGCTGTTGAAAGTATAAATTCATATTTCTACAAATATCTCTTCCTTTAAAAAAATGTAAAAACTGTTAAGTCAGTAATTTGTACCCCATTAGAGGCCAATGTTCGGCATTCAGAATGAGTTTCTTAACAAAAGTTCAGGCTGAGTTTCTTAGAAAAGTTCAAGTCCTTTTCAGAAATGAAAAGAGACACATTTTGCCTACCTTTCAACAGTGGGAACAAAGTGTTTCATTACTGAGCACAAAAGGGCCTTTAGCTTAAAACACTTCTTTGACCATTCCCTGGCCTGTTCTATAGGTATAATAAGACCATAACTGTGGGGTCAAAACTAGCTGGCAAAACGACTAGCCAAAGTCAAATGGACAATTAGTTTTATTCTCTCAGTTGTTAGAAGTTAATGTCACATTTGCACATAGGTACAGACATCTGGAGCCTCACTTCAGACCTATACAGCTGTCCCTTGTAGCTGGTCTTGAAATATACTTGCCCTTAATAACCACAAAGACATAGAGGAATTCAATTGTTGAAATACTTTGCAACTCTGCAACATTGGGACAGGCTAGATTGGGTCTGTCAAACATCTTTCTACCACACATCTGTTAAGAACACAAGCATCTTAGAGGAACTGGGATTTGAGTAATCTTATCAAGTTATATTAAAGAAGAATGAATATAATGGCACCCTGAAATCATCCATAATTGAGCAGTGCCCCAGAGAGCAGTGATAGGGTGATCTTCTGGGATAGATGGCTTCAGCAGGCGATTGTATTTATTTTTCTTAAAAGTAACATTTGAAGTCATGGATGGGAACAGTGTGTGTCATGAAAACCTGGTTTGCTGTAAGTTATCAGAAACTTTCACTTTCAAGATAGTCTGAAAGCCCATTTATCTTCTGTCCTTGTAAGACCTTGTTTAGGCTTAGACAAACTCAATCAGACTCACCAGTTGGTAGCACTTTTTTTCCCCCTAAAACTGTTACCCATAAAATCTAGCACACAAGTGAAAAAGCTTTGCATTGGCTTTGCATTGGCTAATTAGGATTATAAGGGTTGCTATGAAAAGCAGGGTTGCCACTTCAGGATTGTTCCAGGCCCTGAAGTTTCTGGGCCAAAACGTGAGACCTAAGGACAGCCCTTGGTGATGTCATTAAGCTTCATGCATTTAGTACTAACCATGATTGCTCACAGTTTGGTGTTGAAACACACACACACATCAGAGAACACATTTTCCTGTTTGGAAATTAAGGCCATTTCTGCACCTCACTTGCTCCTGTTGGCCTCCCATTGCAATCCCAGCAGCATTTTTGCCAGGAAAGGAGTGCAACAGGAACACTCACCTCAGCACCCAACCAGCTCCCTGTGGAAGGGAATACAAGTGACACGTGTCTGCCTTCCACAGTGCAACTGGGCTCTTTGCCATGCTGCGCTGAGGAAGGAATCGCCTCCAGCATGCTTCCTGCCCTTCTGCATGGCCAGGAAGGACAGGAGCATTCCACGCTTAATGGATTTATTCATTAAGCAAATATCCTGTGATTGTGACAGGTGGGGGAAGGATGGCGGTGGGACTGCAATGACATTATGCAAAAGCATGAATCACTGACCACTGCCATCCCATCCCCATAGCGGGACAGCAACACAGAAATGGCCATAGACAGAAATCTTACCCAAAGGATCTGTGCGAAATGAGATGGTTATTCCTTCTCTCTTATTGGGTTAATGTGGATTTCTTTCTTCTAATCAGTAGACAGAGGCAGAAGAGAGTGGAAGGTGAGCCCGGGTACCCCCACCACTATGACAATTATAATAATTCGTTACCCGCCTCTCTCTATCAGTGGCGTAGCTTGAAGCATGCGCAGGAGGGGAGGGGGTGGGGGTGGGCGGAGAGGCAGGGCACCGGTGTATGATAGCAGGGCTACAGCAAATGGCGGCAGGGCTATGGCATGTAGGCAGGGTTATGGCAGACGCGGAAGGGCTGTGGTGCGCGGGGAGAGGCTATGGCACATAGGGGAGGCAGGCAAGGAGTGGCGGCACCCCCCAAATATTGCCACCACCCCATCACACACACCCCGGCCCTACGCCACTGTTCTCTATGGATCAAGGTTGGGAACAACAGATTAAAATACAGCAGCTAATAGACACATAACACAGTTAAACAAATGCACACCACTTAAAAATGTATAATCAATTAAAAGGACATAACATCAGTTTTAAAAGCATAGATATTAAAAATAATTCATAATTTGAGAACTCGTAATTTAAAAATCTACCTGGATAGGCCTGCTGGAAGAGATGGGTCTTTAACGATGTTTAAACATAGACAGCATTTAAATGACTGGCTGGGAAGCAGGAAGCTAACTAAAAAAAGTACACAGCCCCTCCCCAAGACCGTCTTTGTAAGTTGCAGCAACAAATCCATTAAGCCTTGCAAGCTGAAGCAAGGTTGTACTCTTATTAGGTGAGCTGGAGGTGTCTATACAGCTCTATCCTCTTGGCTGGAGCTGAGCCCACCACAACTGAAGAACTGGCACACTGGTCTCCTACCTGGAGTTGACCTTGAAAACTGGAGACTCAAAGCCAGGCCCTACCACCTGACAGTCCTTTTGCCCTTTACTTCTTGCTTCACAGCCTCATCATGTATACTTTTCTGTGCCCTAGGTTTTTGTGTGCAGAGTATTTCATTCTGTGTATGTTCTGCTCCTGGAGGCTTTGATCTTGTTCTACTTGGTATGCATATTTCATTTAGCTGTAACTTTGTTAGTTTTGCATTTCTTAAAGCATATTTTGTTTGTAAACAACTACCTGTTCTCACCATCCATTGGAAATGTCCATCTTTGTGATTTGGTTGAATGGGTCTTATTTTGGAAACTGCCTGGTAAAGTCCATGCCTGGTAATCTGACTCTTTGAGGTCTGGGTTTACTGCAACTCAGACAAAGTGGGTGTTTGTGCTGGTGGTGGTACTACTTTGCAGGAATTTGGGATCATGTGAGAAGAAAGGATTCAGAGGACTTAGGTTAGCCATGCCGATCCCTGGCAGCACTGATCCCAAACCCTCCTGGCTGTAAAAGGGTTAAATTATTTATGTATTTTTCTATACCATAGAGTGACATTTTTTGCAATGCATTCTTTGCAATGTCAAATACTATACAGTTCTTCATTGTATCTAGTACAAATGGAATATACTAGTTTCACACATGAGTTTATTAAAAAAACATCCAAGGGTGAGGCACATTTCAGCCCTGTTGATTTAACTGGAAGTCTAGCATGCATATAACTCACACACCAACACGAATGGCTCTTAAATCTGTTTAATGCTGACCAGATCAGGTCCCAAATTACTTATTGCAAAATAGTCCCTAAAGATACACTAAAATTTGAATTTGAAATTTGAACGGTTTTATCTTGTTAAGGAAAAATAAGAGTATAATTGCATGATATCCTCCTCTCCATTCTAGAGACCTTCTCTTTTTTTTCTGTCAAGTGACTCAGTAACAGGTCTTGGGGCATCACTCATCAAAGTTATGGAAGTTAAATACTTCACTTGTCTGTGTCTACTTAAAAGAAAAATTAAATATGAAAGGTAGGTTTGGAAGTTCATTTTGAAACTGAAGGGTGAACTCTAATTATAATCTGGACTCTGAAGCATCTAATTTGCTCCCAGTTATGTAATGAAGACCGTATGCCTTTGTCAACAGCTGCTGATCAGCAGTAAAATTAAGCTGCATGGAGGGAAGGCTTCTTCTTTTAGGCAGAAAGAGTTCTCTGACCACACTGGAGACGCTGCCTTTAGATCCATGCAATTAGTCCAGGAGCATGAGGAACAAAGCCAGAAATAATTAAATAGGTTTTCAGGTCCTGGATATACAATCCAGCAAGTTGGTCTTCACAGCAGGTTAATGGGGCAGTGGGGAATATGGTACACAGAGTGAAGGAGAAACACGTTACCTTTCTCTGAACAATGTTCTTACTGAGAGCAGTTTAGACAGCGTGAATTTATAATTCAGCTTAGTTTTCCTTTTCTCATCTCATCTTTATACAGAAGTTATAGAAACTGTAAAAGGAAAATGGAGGCCAAGAGGAAGAAAACTGTTTTTCATTTTTATACTTCAGGAGTGAAGCTTTGGAACTCACTGCCAAAGGAAGCTGGTTTCATTCTTTCTCTTAGGGAGCTAGATATGTTTGGCTTGGAGATAAGAAGGCTGTGGTGACACAATAGCTATCCTTAACCGTCTAAAGGGATGTCATATAGAAGACGGAGCAAACTTGTTTTCTGCTGCTCCAGAGACTAGATCACAAACCAGTAGAGTCAAATTTCAAGATAAGAGATTCCACCTGAAGGTTTGGAATGTAAGAAAGAACTTTTTTACTTTAATAGCTATTCAACAATGGAATAGGTTGCTTCAGAGGCCAGTGGACTCTTTGTCTTTGGAGGTCCTTGAATGCAGGTCGGATGGGCATCTTTTTGAAGTGTTTTAGTTGTGCATTTCTGCATGGCAGGGGGTTGGACTGGTTGGCCCTAAGATTCTATAATTCTGTGATGCTCTTTCATGACTATATTAAGACATTACTTTTTCCTCAGATAGTTAAGCCTATTGATTTCTGAATTTTAATTTCCTTGTTGTGTGAGCTTTATTGTGAATTATTCTCTGTTTTATTGTTGGCTTTTAAGGTTTGATGCATAAGCTGCCTTGAACATTTTTTTAATACAAAAGTGTATTAAAATATTTTTAATTAAAGAAATAGTTATGTCTATATCAGGACATTTTCCTGCATAGCTTTCTGCAACAACAAACTCACAGAAATGCAGCAGTTGAGATATTAGTAAATGCGTACCGCCATTAATGAAGTAGATGAGGAGAATTGGCATCCAGAGTCCAAACCCGGTCGAGGAAAGGAGAGGGAAGAGGAGGTCAGCATGGTGACCCTATACTTCCTCTCTCTCGCCCATCTTCTTCCTTGGATATAGGAGGGCATCAGGAGAAGCTTTGTGGAGCTGAGAAATTGGGCTGTGATCCATTCTTAGCTGGCCAGGCAGTGGCTTGTGGAGCAGGAGGAGGACCAGATGTGTGAGTCACTGGTACATGAGCATGACTCGGTGACTGCATGTGTGAAATAACCATCAAAGATTAAAGAGCATGGACTTGTTCAATATCTTTTGATTATGACTTTGTTGCTTTCTGTTCTTCCACAACAAAGGAGCCCATGAACTTAAAACAGGATGCAAATATGTGTGAGTTCAGAGTTAGATTTTGTATTTTTGTTTTTCTTAGAAACATACAGACTTTTCTAATGTCTTTGTTTCCACTGTGCACAAGGGTACCATGGATATTATTACCTTACCTTATTATTATTACCTTATTACTTATTACTTATTACCTTATTTACCATGGATATTATTACCTTATTTCTCTATCACAACTTAGAACTTAAGGGGGACAAAAGGATCAAGATTGTTGTTGTTTTTTCTTCTTTCCTTCTCCTCCACTTTGAAATTTTGCAGCATCATGTCTGATGAAATTATTAAAGCTTGCATGCATTATTGTGCCCTTTCAATTGGCCTCTTCGTTATTGCTCCCATATAGACTTGTCTTATCTTCTTCTTAATGGTGGCCATTCCTTTATCCAGAATGGTTAAATGATAAGAATATTCATGCTGCTCACATTACATTTGTTGCTCCTGCAAACCCTTCATATAAGATTCCATTTCTCTTGCTCCCTGTTTCTATCTTTTGTTCTTTGAAGGATGCATGCTCTTATCTGTTACAGAAAAGGTCATCCTACTTGCTTTAAAAACCATCTTAATGGCACGCTCCTCATGGAAAATACAGTTGTCCCTCCATTTTTGCAAGGGTTTGGGGTGCAGAACCCTTGTGAAAGTGGAAAACCATGAATAACTCACTCCCCAGTTTCCCTCCCATTCCCTTCTGGGGCTCTGTCCTTCCCGTTCCCATGCAAAAGGGAAGGGAATGGGGAGTGGGGGAAAGCTGTCAGCAGCCTTCCTTTCCCACTCCAGAGCTCCTCCTGCTATTCTCATGCATTTTGACCCAGCACTGAGAAATCTTGCAAGCCTCCCCCCCATTTCTCTCTATGCCAGGAAAGAATGCACAGGAATAGCAGGGGGAGTTCTGGAGAGAGGAAAGGAAAGCACATACAAGCTTTCCCCCACCTCCCTTTCCCTTCCATTTTGCATGAGAAGGGAAAGGAGGGAGCTCTGGAAAAAGAGGTTCACATGAGCTTTCCCCCATCCTCTTTCCTTTCTGTTTTGCCTCACACACGTTCTTTGACTAAGGAAAAATGCACGGGAATGGAAGGAAAAGAATGGAGGGAGACACACATGCTTGCAAATAATCAAATTCACGAACATCAAACTTATGAATGTGGAGAGAGAACTTCCTAGCAGCAATATTAAACCAAACCAATTAACAGCTATAGTCATTATATCCACACTTCTCAGTGTGTTATGGTGGTGGTCCAAGTTGCTCATCTGCCTGGAGAACCAAGAGTGAGACTTCCTTGTGGGGGAAAAAAGGCATGGCTACATGATAGTTTGTGTGGACATTCTTCTATATAGCACCCTCCCCCTAAATCTACTGTTTTTCTCAGCATGTCCTGGCCTGCTGTCTGGTGGCCTATTTCCCCCTTTCAGCTCCAGTGATGAGGAAATATGAAGAGGCTAGAGCTGTTCATGGTGTAGCAGGCGAAATAGTGAAAAGAATTAATATCAGCAATCTGAACTGCTTGATTACAGTAATTCAGCCAAATACCTATATTTCAGTTCAGGCTTTTCTAAATGCATGCAGCAAATTGCTTGGTCCATGCTGCCAGATTTACTCTTCCTAGTGTAGACAATGATGCTGGTACTATCAATCCATGAGCTCACTGACAACACATTAAATCCATGTAATGCACAATTCAGGGATAATGACTCCTTTTCGTTCAAAACTGTAGGTTACCTTTTTTTTTTTTTGGCTCAGACTAGAAACAAATAATTTCTATAGAAAGAAACAGCAAGCAGAAGTGAATTTCCTGAGTACTGACTAACATGTCAAACATACACAATAAATTGCTTTCCCAAAGGAAAAGGCGTAAAACGTTTTTGGTTGATATCTCAGTCTTTCCCTCTTACATCACCTAGTGCTGCCACCACCAGTCCCATTCTGTTGTTATTTTTTTTTCTTTCACAAAGTGTCTGTGTGAGTAGGAAAAATCTTGCAGTCAGTTTCTTCTAAAGTCTGGCACATCTGGAAGACATGACATAAGATGAAGATAGAGACATAAAGTGTGTGGAGGCGCTTGGAACACACATTTTCTGCCATCAGAATAAATGGATCAGTCTACAATGAATGAGTGTTTTGAAGCTGCTTTCATAAACTCTTTATCTTCACTGACACCCAGCTGGATGATAAAGGTGTAGTTGGCAACTAGTTTTTCTTCCTCTGTTAGAGTAAGCGGGTCCTAGCATGAGATGAAGGGTGTTAACTTGCTATCCTACAATCCATACTGGGACCCCTTCTTCTGCAATTTGCATTGTCACAAAGAGAGCTATAAAAAAAAATTCAATCAATGCTGGCCAATAAAAAGTTGGCAGGTGCCACCACCCTGATCCAGATTGGGAGGGCAGCAGATGAGAAAGGGATAAAAGTCTACCAACTTCCCATATGAGGATCTGGATTGGATCCCCCGGCTACTGAGGAGCAGGGAGTCAGTTCATTGGCTCTGGGGGCCAATGTTGCCTCCTATAACCATGGGACAACACATTCGTCCTACTGACATTTGATGGCATTTCATGTCACTGAAAATTGGCACCAACCCAGAAAAAACACATAAAATAAGTAGACTGTGATTATTTTAAGGGGTTTCCCCAGTCTGCCACCATAATTTGGAGGCAAGTCACAAAATCCCTTTTATAGCAAACAAGCATCACCCCTGCTTAGTTTTAATGGATTTTTTTCCAATGAGGCAATATCACCCCATTTCATCAGCAAGGCAGGAGTGGTGCTGAGGACCACAGAGAGCCTACTGCTTGTTTCTTACCGCTAGTTAGGGTAAAAAATAAAAAAATCTCCATCTCATTTTAGTCACAGAGACTCCAGAAGCTGATTTCCAAATGCAATGGGAAATAACTTGCATGTTTTTGTGAGTATCCTGGAGGTGTATTCATCCAGACCATGGGCTATTCATCCAAACCACAAGGGGAAGTCAACAGGGACCACCTTTGCTCATTCTACTCAATAGAGCCCCATGGGCTCTATCGTGGGAAAGCTTGAATATGCATCAGGCCACAGGACTTATCTGCACTGCATTTTTGGTAGAAGTGAGGAAAATATATCATGTACTTTCAAATCCTGGTCCTCTTTTTGCTCACAGGCATCATTTTTAATAATGTGTTTTCCCCACTGGAAATGTGTGTGTGTTATGTGTGTGCGTGTGTGTGCGCGCGCGCATCCTTTTTGCAATTGCTGTGTTTTTGAACTGTATATTAGTGTCAGTAATATTCCTCTTGGTATGATAACTGGCTTATGATTCATTCTTCATTGGTACTCATTTCTTTCCACATTCTGAAATATGGAATGTTCCAACCTTTTTTAAAAGCTTCCCTTCCCTTGTAATGTCTTAACGCTGTTGACTGATAGTTTTATGTAGCCTGAATGTCACAGCAGGCATTATTTGTCTGCTTCCCTGAACTGTGACACAGACAAAATGCATTTTCCTTGGACAGCTATAAAAATTTCTACTTAGCAGAAAACTTAGCCATTTAACTTGTTCATAGGAGAGTAAATGTATAATTTTAATCCTTGGTTTCCATGGGACATGTTTTAAGCCAAATTATACCTCTTGACTCACAATGCTATAGCTGGCTTGAAGCTGTAGGAGTTATGTCAGCTCTACCACATTTATATTATTTTCTTTTCCATTTATTTTCAACTTACTTGCTTCAGTGTATAGAACATCATAAAATCATCATATACGTGTAAATAGGGTGTGATCTCAACCTGTACGTGCACAAGCTGGTGATTCATTCAGCCAGCAATCTCAGACTTGGAACTGATTTTAACAGCATCAGACCTCATGGTGAAAACATGTAGCCTAATTTTGGGTTGACAGAAGAAATTTTTCAAGCAGTTAAGGACAAATAAAGGTAAAAGGCAACAGAAATAGAATCAGAACTCTGAAAGAATCTGTTTAGCGACTTTTGTGCAGGAACAAGGAGAACTATGATAATAATCAATGCAGATATATAGAAGATGACAACAAAAAAGGAAGAATAAGAGATCTGTTCTAAAAGATATAAGAAATCAAAGGAAAATTTGAACCAAGAGTGAGGATGCTATAAGACCATCAGGGGGACACATTACATGATCAAATACAAATAAAAAGCCAATGGGAACATAAGAGTGAAGAACTATATAAAAGAGATGAAAGGATGACAGAATCATTCAAGGAAGAACCATTTGAAGAGGAAGTTACAATTTTTAGAAAGTGAAGTGCACTCAAGGCACTTGAGAGAAATAAGCCACCGAGATGGCATACCAATAGGGTTCCTTCAAGCTGCAGAGACAGAATCTGTTCCACTTCTAACTAAAATCTATCAACACATATGGAAAACAAAAGAATAGCCCACAAATTGGAAACACTCAATATACATTCCAATCCCCAAGAGAGGGCATGCAGTAACCACAGGACCACTGCATTAATTTTCCATGCAAGCAAAGTGATGCTCAAAATTCTACAAGGAAGTTGTTTAACATATGTGGAGTGAGAAATGCCGGATGCTGAAAGTAGGATTAGGAAAAGAAGAGGCACCTGAACCATATTGCAAATATATGTTGGATAATGGAGTGCACCAAAGAATTTCAGAAGAAAATCAGCTGTGCTTTATAGATTGTGGCAAAGCTCTAGATTGTGTAGGCCCCTCCCTACGCTGCAAACCCAGGATTCCATAGGATGTTGAAAGTGGAATAATAGTACTATAACAATCTAGTGCAGAAATGGCCAAAGTCTCTCAAAGATTGTTAATTTGACAGTTCCCTGCCATAAGGCCCTTTCCGCAGGTTACCTTTTTTTGGCACTGGGGTGTGGGGATCCCGCGAGCAGACTCCAGCGAGAGGCTCTCACATCCCCACTGCTTCAGCTCTGCATGAGCTGCCTACTCCCGAGCAGGCAGCATGAGAGCCTCGTCTCTTCCTTCCGCAGTGCAGCCTGGGAGTTTCCCAGGCTGCGCTGGGGCAGGAAGCATGACCGCCACAGCTCCAGAGGCTCCGCATGCACGGCAAGTGCGTGCGGGGCCCTGGAGCAATGCGCGATCGCTCACCATTTTTGGCTGAAGGCCGAAAATGAAAAAGTGTGCGAGCAGCGCCTGCCCTACCCTGGAGCATCACACGATTGTGAGTGCGTCATGCAGATTGCGCCTCACAATCGTGCGATGCTCCAGGCGCCCTTTCGCATGGCAAATACCAAGTGAAAAGAGCCTAAATAAGACACAACACAAAAAGAAAAGGGAATGGCAGCGGGAGAGAGGATTAAGTCCCGAAGATACTGTTGGTTCTTCTCTCCCTCCAAAGCCAGCGGCAGTTGGGATGAAGGTAGGGTTTTTCATCTGCTTCTGAGCCTGAGCATGACAGAACTGTGGCTGCCTATTCTTGTCTTCCTCTGAGGCCAGGACAATGGCAGCTGGGATGGAGGGAGGCCTTTCATCTGCTACATCTGCTATATATTGCATGGTATGGTAAAGCTGTTGGGTATTACCTGTGAATACCAGAAACAGCTGTGCACACAGAGACACACACATACATACATAGAAAGAGGGAGATATGTAGTAGTAGATGATTAACACAACGGCACCACAATCAGGTAGAAGTTCGACCCCAGAAGGATACAGTTATCCATAAAGTTGAATAATGAAATGACTGATAATACATATTTATAGGAATCATGAAGCAGATTATTCACTTTCCAATTTTGTTGCTGATGTCAGGTGGAATGAAAGTCAGCATCCAATGAGATTTATAGAATCCATAGTGACTGAGCATGGAACTGCACATGCATTTTTTTGCAGAAATCTCAAGTGGCTCACAGAATAAGATAACAAAATACAAATAAAATCAGTAAAAGTATAAAATAGTAAAATATCTCACTCACAATGACTCAGGTAACTGACAGTCCTACAAGTTATTATTATCAAGAATTGTTACTATTATTTGAATATGTCTTGTTCTGAGCTAGGCTTGCTATCTTCAGTTTTGCTGTTTTTGACCGTCATAGTATCTGCAAGAAAGGGAAAAGAAGAATTGTAGTGTTCAGGTATACCAGGTTTATTTGCCTTAAATGTGAGATACTATAGCTAACAAGAAAGAAAACCATTGTTTAAGATCTGAGTAGACTATTTTGACCTGTTACAGAATTAAGTGGATCAGACCAATTTCTCAAATAGGTGAGGAGACTGTAAATCTGTCTCCTCTAAATGGAAGAGCAGCCCATGATCTTTAGGAGAAATTCTTCTCCTATGGCATATTAAGTAGAAACAAGATGGAGAACTTTCTTTTTAATGGTGCCCTGGTACTTTTTCCATAAAGGTAATATTGTGCTGATATTCTATTTTTTTTAGTACCAGTTCTGAGCCTGGTGTGTGTGAATGGCACCCAGATATTTTAAAACTCTTTTTATGCCATATGTGATAGCTACCTACTTCTTTTTTTGTTTTTGTTTTTGTAGGTCACTGGGGTTTTACCAGAATATTTACTACTTTTAAATTACATTTTGTATTATCCATTGTTCAACCAAACATTTTAAACAATAGATAACTAAATAAGACTTGGGTTATTATCCATGCTTCCACTAACTTGATACATTCCCTGCTCTTCTGATCAGTTTTCTAATGTGTATCTGTGTTTTTATTATGAGCTTTTTAATATTAATCGAAGACCACTATTATAGTTTCTGAAAGGAAATAAAGATTTAAAGCCACCAACTAAAAGATGATGTGACAAAATCTCCTTAAAATATTGTCATCATGTTCTTAGGCTCAAAGTTTGTTTGTTGGGTTGGATAGTGGGAGCCCATCTTATCCAGAGCCAAATCTGAAAAATTAAGGTAAAGTCAATGCAGGAACATAAATTGTAATCAAACACAACTGGTGATGGTTTATTATTAAACACCTGGTACATCTGTGAATTTCTTGCATTTGTGAAGCTTGAGCCAATATGAGATAGTCTTAACTTTGATATTATATCAATAGAAGAAGAAGAAGACGAAGAAGGAAGAGAAGGAGGAGGAGGGGGACACAACTAATGTATTCTGGTTATTTCTTTGGGAAAGAAGTTGGAAGACTATTGTAGCAAAGAGCTAGGTGATGTGCTTCATCTCTTCCCATGCATAAGAAGCTACAAAGTTAAACTTCACACACATTGGCAGATGTTGTTAGTTACTGGAATGGTACTTTCCTGAGAAATTAGGAAGGAATCCTTGTCTTCTCAGGTTTCAGTTGATATAAACATCTGTACTTGACGCGATGTCCAAAGACAGTTGATATGAGCTGGGAACATGATCTTCAAAGACAACTGTGATGGATGACCTGTCATAAGGTCTAGACACACAGGTGCACTAATTAGGACAAATATGTAAAATCACACGCATATCAAGGAGCTTTCTATGTATAAATAAGACTCTTTAGGCTATGTTCAGTGAGCTTCAACACAGACCTTGGACTGCTGTGGTGCTGTGTATATGTGGGTCAGTGAGAGGATCTTTCTGATGTTGTACCATGACTCTCAGTAGTTGAACAGAGAACATGAGTCTATCAAACTGCCTTTGCGATATCCTTGCCATATATCCTTTTCTGTACATGTTGACAATAAAGCTTTAAACCTTTCCCACAGACAGATGTGGTTGTTGATCTTTGTCCTAAAAGAACCTCTTGCCTTTGGCAAACACTATTCTGAGTATGAGTATTCTGAATATGAATTATCACCATCATCATCATCATCATCATTTAATATACCACCTTGCTCCCAATAACAGGACTCAAGCTAACAACATATTTAAAAACTTATAGCTTAAAAATTATACAACCTTTCTGCAAAAGTATAAATACAAAAGTTATTTTAGAAGCAATTCAATAATCTATAAAGTTTAAACATTAAAAACTCTAAAATTCAGTGAAAAGCAATAAAAACCACAACCCAGCTCAACACATCACATCATTAAACCCCCATGCCATTATTTTGTAAAAGCTTGGTGGCACAAGAATGTTTTCATTTGCTGACAGAAGGAGATCAGGGAGGGAGTTGTTCTAGCCTCTTTAGGAAGGGAGTTCCAAAGACTGTGAACAGCCACCAAGAAAGCCCTCTCTTTTGTTCCAGCCCCATAAGCCTGAGAAAGTGATAGGGCAGAGAGAAGATCCAGAAGATCTTAGTGCTCTAATGGGCTCATAAAAGGAGATACAGTCCTTCAAATAGCCCGGAACCAGGCCTTTATAGGTCTTGAATTCTGTCTGTAAGTGGGCCAGAAAAGCCTTGCCAATATTATTTTTCTATTCTTATCAAATTATTTTTAAATCAAATTAAAGCTCATATGATATCATCCTATCCTTACAACAAAACAGGTTTATTTTATTATTTACTCTGAAACTGAAGTACGGACATTTTTAATATAACAATTTAAAAAATCTTTTAACATTAAGCTTTTCAGCTGTGTCACATTTTAACTTTGTTGTAAGTTTTCACTTTAGCTGTATCATGTTTTAACTTTGTTGAGGAAGGATATAGATCAAGAGAGGCAGGATATAAATATAAATAAAAATGATATTTTATTACTCTGAAAAGAAATCCTTATTTCAACCTTGTCACCAGGCATTTTTTAAACCTCTCTCTATTCAAAAAGGGACTTGATACATTGTCATATTTTATAATTAATACCTTTTCATATAAATCATAGAATCATAGAAATGTAGAGTTGGAAGAGACCACACGGGCCATCCAGTCCAACCCCCGGCCATGCAGGAACACTCTCAAAGCACTTCCGACAGATGGTCATCCAGCCTCTGCTTAAAAACCTCCAAAGAAGGAGACTCCACCACACTCCGAGGCAGCATATTCCGCTTCCGGACAGCCCTGACTGTCAGGAAGTTCTTCCTGAGGTTCAGGTGGAATCTCCTTTCCTGCAGCTTGAATCCATTGCTCCTTCTTCTGGTCTCTGGAGCAGCAGAAAACAAGCCCTCTCCCTCCTCTACATGGCATCCCTTCAAATATTTAAACATGGCTATCATGTCCCCTCTTAACCTTCTCTTCTGCAGACTGAACATACCCAGCTCTCTAAGTCTATCCTCATAGGGCTTGGCTTCCAGGCCCTTCACCATTTTGATCGCCCTCCTCTGGACCTGCTCCAGCCTGACCATGTCCTTCTTGAATTGGGGTGCCCAGAACTGGACACAGTATTCAAGATGAGGTCTAACCAAAGCAGAGTTGAGTGGTACGAGTACCTCCCTCGATCTAGACACCATACTCCTATTGATGCAGCCGAGAATTGCATTGGCTTTCTTGGCTGCCGCATCACACTGCTGACTCATGTTCAGCTTGTGGTCTATTAAAACTCCTAGATCCCTTTCACACGCACTGCTATCCAGCCACGTGTCCCCTATCCTATATTTCTGTATTCCATTTTTTCTACCTAAGTGTAGGACCTTACACTTCTCTCTGTTGAATTTCATTTTGTTAGCTTTGGCCCAGCTCTCCAATCTATCCAGGTCATTTTGAATTTTGATCCTGTCCTCTGGCATATGAGCAACCCCTCCCAATTTAGTGTCATCTACAAATTTGATGAGCATGCCCTCTATTCCTTCATCCAAGTCGTTGACGAAGATATTTGTCTGCTCCTAGGCCTGGCAGGCAGCCTAGAGCCGGTTAACAAGTCTCTCCCAAATAAGGCAATAAATCAAAGAGCTTTCCAGGCGAACGGCAAATGAACAGATAAGGCAGCAGTAAATAAAAGAGCTTCTGGCAGCAAGGAGACTCCCTGGCTGTTACGTCACAGCCGGGTTCTCAGTGAACAGTCTGAGTTAGCTCAAGCAAGAGAAGTTACCAGGGCCGGTCCGAGATCCAAAGGAGGCGATGTTCCAGCGGGTCGAGCAGCATTCCAGGAGGCAAGGCAGGAATTCAAGATACCCAACACATAACTCCCCCCAAATGGGACGGTTGTGAGCCAACAACGACCTAAGGCTGAGTGAGTGCTTTTATAGGCGATCACTCCTCCAGGTGTTCTCTCAGCTGGACCCTGATTGCCTGGCGTTTTCTATTTAAACGTTCTGACCTCCTGAGAGCACTCTTTCGCTCCCGATGCTGCTGGTAAGTAGGTACCTGCTCTTGAATCTCACTATCTGACTCTTCTGGCTTGGCTGGGTCTGAGGCAACCCCTGGCTCTGTTGCTGGGGCTACTGGGGCCAAGGGCTCTGTGTCTGGGGCAGCCTCTGGGACGGGCTGTGTTGGTGCAGCAGGCTCCAGGGCCTCTGGCTCAGACTCAGAGCTTGTGTCCTGGAGTTCCAGGGTCCTGACAATATTGAACAGCACTGGGCCCAGGACAGAACCCTGTGGCACCCCACTAGTCACTTCTCTCCAGGATGAAAAGCAGCCATTCGTGATCAACCTTTGGGTTCGGTCAGTCAACCAATTATAAATCCAACTAACAGTAGCCCTGTCCAGCCCACATTTTACTAGCTTCTTTGCAAGAATGTCATGTGGAACTTCGTCAAAGGCCTTACTGAAATCGAGAAATGCTACATCCACAGCATTCCCTTCATCTATCAAGCTAGTAACTCTATCATAAAAAGAGATAAGATTAGTCTGGCATGACTTATTTTTGAGAAATCCATGTTGACTTCTCGTGATTACGGCATTGCTTTCTAAGTGATTAGAAACTGACTGCTTAATGATCTGCTCCAGAATCTTTCTGGGTACTGATGTCAGGCTGACTGGGTGATAATTATTTGGGTCCTCTTTTTTTCCCTTCTTGAAGATGGGGACAACATTTGCCCTCTTCCAGTCTGCTGGAACTTCTCCTGTCCTCCAAGATTTCTCAAAGATTATAGCAAGCGGTTCCAAAATGACCTCTGCCAGTTCTTTTAATATCTTAGGATGCAATTCATCTGGCCCTGGAGACTTGAATTCATCCAGTGTGGCCAGGTATTCCTGTACCACCTCTCTACCTATTATGTGCCTCATTTGCCCTGCTTCCTCCACTGCTCCCCAACAGCCAGGTTGAGTGCTTGTATCCTTCTGGGAAAAAACTGAGGCAAAGAAGGTGTTAAGTAGTTCTACCTTTTCTCTTCCCCCTGTTAGTAATTTTCCGTCTTCTCTGCGCAGTGACTCTATCCTCTCCTTCTTTTTCCTTTTGCTACGGACATATTTTAAAAAGCCCTTTTTATTGTTTTTAATGTCTCTGGCCAGCCTAAGTTCGTTCTGTGCTTTAGCCTTTCTGACCTCCTCCCTACATCTCCTAGCTACTTGCTTAAATTCTTCTTTGGTGGTTTCCCCCTTCTTCCATTTCCTGTACATGTTTCTCTTAACACTTAGCTCAACTGATATATATTTCCATTAAACACTGGTGCTCCCCTCGGTCCCATGTTGTCTGTCAGAGAAGACATTAGACTCGTATTTGCTCCTTCAAGACCTTAACGTGGAGGATACAGCTAGAGGAAATGTTTGCCCATTTTACTCAGAGTTAATCTTATTCATTCAGAACTGTTTAATTTCAGTAGGTACATCAAGTGGAAGTATTCTTATGACAGAGCAAACACAAGTGACAGAAGGAAACAAAGGATAGCTCAGTAGTTCCAAATGAATAATGAGGCCCGTTCTCAAGTATAGACAAGGAAACCAATAGACCAGATATCTTTACTGAAATGGAAACACACATAAACAGAGAAAAAAGCTGTTGTTTTTTTTAATCCAGTACCTTAGATCATAGTATTGTACACTAGAGAGTTTTTTGTTATCAGCTGTGATGGAGAACTATGAATAATAAAAATAATAAAATGGCACTGTTCTTTCATTGTACTCAGAAATCATAATTTTCTTTAAAAATGGATGTGTGGCTATAATGAGGGGGGACAGAGTGAGAATGAGGGGGGGGATTATGATTTGTCCATAGAGAGGTACACTTTTACCTAATTTTTGGAACAGAAGTTATATGCTTCCCATAGCACCTGCAGTGAACTACAGTTGCCCCTCCACTTTCACAAGGGTTTGGGGTGCAGAATACTCATGAAAATAGAAAAACTATGAATCTCCCCCACTGCAATCTACCTCCTATTCCCTTCCAGGGCTTCCACCTCCCATTCCCTTGCCTTTTTTGCACTGGGGCCAGATGCAAGGGGATGGGATGGGAGAGCTCCAGAGGAGAGAAGGAAGGTCCATGCATGCCTCCCCCAACATTCCTATGCCTTTTGCTTTGGTGTGAGTTCTCACCTCCAGGGCCAGTGTCAGTGTCAGGCGGCGGCTAAGCAGACACAGAGGCAGGAACCGAGTTTATGGCTTTAGTAATAAATAAATCAAGAAGTTACATCACCAAAACAAACATCCAAGTCCCAGGAGCAGCAAATTCAAGCAGCAAGGTTTAGCCTGGAACAGAAAGCCCATGACACAGGACGCAGATTCCCGGTTGGTAGACGGTTGTTGCCCCGTGCCCAGCTCCAACAGCGTCTGTCTTAAATACATAGTCTTTAGCCCAGCTGGGGCTGATCAAATGTCCATTGGCCCAGCTCACAGCTGGAGCCGCTCAAGTCTTCAGGGCCAATTCATCAATCGCTTCTCCTGCAGCCGCTGAGACCTCTGAACCGCCCCCTTCTCCAGCCGCCTCTGGAGGAACGTGGGGGGAGGGTCTGCTGCAAACTCCAGGCTGGAGTCAGAAACACCAGCCTCTGTCGAGTCAGAAGCACTAGCCTCTGCCTCTGGAGCACAAACATCTGCTGCAGGTACTGGCTTGGGATCCGTGCCCGGGACAGCTGTGGGGTCGCTGGCAGACTCCTCCCTAGACTCTGAAGGAGCCCCCTCTCCCGAAGGCCCCTCCAAGGGATCCTCCCCCGGCTGGGAGTCCAAGTCTAAATCGGATCCAAGTCTGAATCGGCAGAACACTCAGCCTGGCTCATGACAGCCAGAGGCAAGGGAATGGGATGGGGAACTCTGGAGGGAAGAAAGAAGGCATGCATGTGCCTCCCCTCTGCCATTCCCTTGCCTTTTGCCCTGGCATGCTTGCTTTCCTTCTCTGCACCCAGCAAAACACAAGGGAATGGGAGAAGGAGAATGTTGGGGGGAAGGCATGCACACACCTTGTGAATAAACAAATTTATGAAAGTGAAACCCACGAATGTGGGTGGAGGAGTGTACTCAGTTTTTATAATGTTTATAGAGTTGCCACTTATATGCTATTAAACCTACTTAATTTTCATACGATTTCAAGGGAAGAAGAATTATCCCATGGTCCCATGCCATAAGCAAAAATTGTCCTACATTTGAAAAAAAAAGTCTGTGAAACTCTACAAAGGAATGCTGTGATAGCCATTGTTTTCTGTTTCATAAAATAGAGTTACATGCTTTTGTAGATCAGAGGAATGCTGTGGATGATTTTAATGAGGCCTTTGACAAGGTCTCTACGGTATTCTTGCAGACAAGCTGGTAAATGTGGGCTAAATGATGCTGCTGTTAGATGGATTTCTAACTGAATAGTCAGTCCCATATAAAGTCTAGTCAGGGATTAAGTAAAGGATTCTTTGCTAACTCCATTTCTCTAAGGTTTCATAGACTTACTGTTTAGTGATCAGTTCTAGGACCTTTCTGATACTGATGTCAAGCTGACCGGTTGGTAGTTACTCAAGCTCTCTTTTTTTCCATTTTTGAAGATCTGGATGTCATTTGCCCACTTTAAACCTGCAAGGATTTTACATGCCTCTTTAGTGCATTTAAAAGCATCCAACATAATTTCTTTAGACAACTTCTACTTTTTTACTTATTGGAATGGTTTGTCTTCAAAATCTCACTTTTAAAGAACTTTCATCTTACTTGAATTTCCTTTTTCTTTGAATATTAATGATGGGGAAAACTCACCTGGTATTTGCTTAAATGTACTGGGGGAAAGAGGTTTTATTAAAGTTCAACTCATGTGTACAGGAACCTTTCCCTTTCTTCTGTACAACAAATCTCAGGAGGACATAGTCACATCCACCCAAGGGTCCCAATACCTCTACCATGTTCTGTCTTGGGGAGGATTGGGTCCTAGATGTCTTCTTCCATGTTCTGGAAAATGAAATTGTCAGCATGGCATGTTAGGAGTTTGTTGGAAATTACTTTCTTGGCAGATTATGACTGCTACCCGATAGCAGACGGGTAGTTTAATTCTCCCATTATTACTGTATACTTCCTTTGTGAATATTTCATAATCTGTGCTAAGAAGGCACCACCTGAGTCTTCAGTCTGGCTGGAGGTTTGTGCCAAACTTACAGTGATGCCATCCTATGATTTTTAGCCAAATTTTCTCAATTTAGGCTCTTTCTGAATGACCGGGCTCAGAGAAGTCCTCTCATTGTAGCCCCTGTGGGGAGGGAAAGTGCACCAAGTCCTCCACACTTTGCCCAGTCACTGTGGAGGGAGCGCTCTGGCCCCCTTCTTCCATTCCACAGTGCAGCTGGGCACTTGCTATTGCTGTGCTGGGGAAGGAGGCATTGTCAGCACACTTCTGCCATTCTGCATGGCCAGGAAAGGTGGCAGCACAGCACGATGGTAAGTGTAAAATAGATTTTTTCCATTTTACAAATACCACACTCATGTGACGCACGGGGACAAGATGGCAGCAGGACCATGACAACGTCATGCAGAAACATGACTCACAGAGAGCTGCCATCATGTCCCCACTGCGGGGCAGCCATGCCGTGCAGAAAGGGCCTCAGTTTCCACACTGTAAGTCATGATGTCTTCACTGTGTACACAGCCTTTCCTCCTCCATTCCTGTTCCTGTTGAAATGGTGACAGCCCTCAGTTACTGCAATCCAATCAAAAGTCTCATCCTATGAGATTTTAGTAATGTCTATTAAATAATATATGCCTTCATGTGTTAAGAATTCAAGTTCATCTTATTTTTCTTATGTTCTCTGTGTTAATGTAGAGTCATATGACATCATTTGTTCTAGCTGCTTCCTTATTGCTTTTTTCCTGTTCATTTGAGCATTGATGTACCACTACTCCAGTTTTCCCTGCATCACTTATGCTATTGTCCCTAATATTTGTTGCCTCCCTGTCAACTGAAATATTGGCCATTTCCACACGGGGTTTTTAAAACGGTGCAGAGCGTCCTCCAGGGAGGACGTCTGCACCTGGGAGTGGACTGGGTCAGACCTACTTAACTTAGATCCGCACCCCAGCCCGCTCCGGAATGACCCCAAGTGATTGTCCAGCGTGCTTTTGAAAGACTGCTAAAAACAGGTCTTTCAAAAGCATGGAGTGCACCACTGCGAGCCTGCTCCCTTATGCAGATTCACAGGCTCGCATTGGTGCGAGCCTGCAATCTGCCGGAGGCAGGCTTTAGGCTGGTGAGCTTCAGCGGTTGGTCGAGAGCCTCGACCAACCAGAAGCCGCCATTTTCGTCCCCAGAGCAGTGCAGAGCAGCAGCCACACACTGCTCCGGAGCAGCGTGGACTGGACCGGGGAGCCCAAAAGTCCGGTGAGTAGCGTCACGGGGCGATTTCCTCACCCCGTGCGGAAATGGCCATTGTCTCACTCTCCAGCAAGATTCAGTTTAAAGCCCTCCTGATCAAATTTGTGATGCTCTAAGCAAACAAATGCTTACCACTATCAGGGATTATTGATCTCTGTTGAAAGTCCTTCTTAATAGAAGCATAGACTATGTTCCAAGAAGCCAGCTTATCAAATTTGCATACCACTCCCTCTGTCCTCTACAGTATGAAATCCTATATCATCCCATGCCTTCTTCTTTGGGAAGTGGCAGGAATCCTTTAATCCATGAATGTTCCACAGAACTACTGTGCTCTCTGAGGCCTCCATGTTACTTTGGCACAGAATCACTGTCCAAGGAGAAACTGCTTCTCCTGCTTCTGTATTTTACACTTTCGGTAATCTTCCTAGTTCCTAGAAGCATTCCCCTCCTGCTTTGTTGCTATCCAGAATCCGTTCTGCTCCATCCAAAAACTCTTCATCTTCCCTCATTGAAGTACGGATAGAGAGATCACAAACTATTGTACCTCCTCTTCCAGCAGGCCAGCCAGCTTGCACAATGGTTGATATAGCCTTGCATATCTTCAGGCAAGAAAACATATATAGCACAGGTGTTGCAGGTCGTTCCTTACCGCCTTTGTCTCTTCAACCTCTGTAGACAGAGATGTAGCAGTCTGGGCCTCCCTCTTAATCTTCTCCATAAAATGGCCCCATGTACCTCACTTTTGCTAGCAGAAAATGTGAAGGCAGTTATACACTACTTCTTGCTCTGCCTCAACCAAATTGGCAACTGGTTTCCTCTCAGCACTCAGCAACTCTCAGTGATAGCCCCTTACCCTTAGTCCAGTGGTTCTTAATCTTTCTTTAGCAGGGACTCTCTGTAAATATAATTTGTTGCCAGGGTCCCCCAAGACTTAGCTCAAAATTTAAATATTTAAATTTAGATTTAAATATTCAAACATTTATTTAAATATACAAATATTTATTTATTTATTAACAGCTTCTGGAGACTAGATTCAAATCTCTGATCAGACACTGAGTGACCTTGGGCAAGTCACATTCTTTCAGCTTCAGAGAAAGGCCAAGGTAAACCCACTCTGAACAAATGTTGCAAAAACAGAACAAAACAGACAAACAAACTGTGATACGTACACTTTAGGGTCCCACTGCTGTGTCCCTGTTGCTGCCACTGCTGTTGGCAGCAAGCAGGGGATGTAGGCACAGACAGACATGGCAGCAGGCCTGTGTGCCTGCCAGAACTGCTCCCTCATTTGTGAATGAGATAAAAATTTGGCCATGTGCCCATGCCTGCCACCATGTCTCTTTCGTCAGGGACATGGCAGCAATGGGTTGGGGATGATAGGCACCAAAACTGTTCCCTTCCTTGCAAACGAGGAATCAGTTTGGGCATCCGCACAGGCCTGCTGCCATGTCTCCCAGTGCCCACACCCACTGCTGATGTAAGGGACATGATGGTAGTCATGTGCACATGCCCAAACTGCTCCCTCGTTTGTAAACAAGGGAGCAGTTTTGGCACCTCTATCCTTCCTGCTGCCATGTCCCTGTTGCTGCCACTGCTGTTGGTGCCCAGCAGCATAGGTTCACAGACCCCTGGTTAAGAACCACTGCCTTAGACTACAAGCCCTAGCAGAGGAGACAGTCCATCTGACACACAAAAGTTCACAAGCAAGATTCCCAAACAGCTCACTGCTTCTGTAGTCTGCCAAAGTAACCAGCCTCAACCAAGATACAATTTCGCTTTGTCCTGTTTCTTCCACTAATTCCATGCTAAACACCCCTGTTCACTCACTCTCTGTTCATGAACTTATAGGCACTGCATGGGCAGCTATATGGAGTTAGTGCCTCTAACCAAGTCAGTGAAGACATTGGCATCTTCCACTGTAAAAAAAACCTAACATTACCACCCCTCTCAATGATGTTTACCTTCAAACTGACACAACTGCTAATAATCTGCTTACAAAAAGTTGCTTTAACTAAATAATGAGGAAGAAGGGATGAAGAAAATAATGAAAACATAAAATAAAAACAGCATTTTCCCTACATTTTTTGCTGAAAGATCCATTATATCAAATTTTCCACGAACAACAAGAAAAAGTTGGTTTGCCCTTCCCTCCCTCATCCCCCGGGCATTTCTTCTTAACTCACAAATATATTTGAATTTTTTAAAATATAGTTTTAAAGCATGAGGCACTCATGGGGAGAGGTTTTTATGGTCTCTCTTTTTTTATTAATACCAAATAAAAATGGTATTTTCCCTCTCTTACAAATCACCCCACTCAAAGCCTAGGGGCCCAAACATTAGGACTTTGATCCAGAATAAAAAGGAACACTAGGTGGCTATAAGGAAATAACTGACATATTCTGCAACATGGGGCTTATTTCAAATACCAGCAAGTCACTTTGTCATGTTAAAAAAGAGCTTCTCTCTTTAGCTGTTTAGGTGTAGATATTTCCCTACAGAAGCATTCCTGGAGGCAGCGTGAACAGGGGATCTCTTATTCACAGACTGGTATTTTTAAAAACACACAGAGCAATAAGAGGAGTACCTATCAAGAGCCGTTTTAACAAGAAACATCCAGAACATCCCCAGTGCTTCAGATTACATTGGTTTGAATTTTTAACACAGTGTAATACAGGCCATGCAGCACCAGCTACTTCAAATGACATTGCCAGCTTTTGTTTTTGACCATTCTAGTACAAGCACATTCTGTGCAGCTTTGAATCAGAATTCGTTGGCTGGGCATATCTGTAAAGGACCTGGCTCAGATCAGCACAAGACTGTCAGATAAATTCCTCTTTACTTTTACCCTTGCAATTCAAAATAACACAAAGTGATGACACGTGAGACAACACAAGAGATGTGCACCAACAGTTCCTGGAGGGCTGACTATACAAGGAATTTCCAGGAGCTTTGATATAGTGGAGAAGGCAAAATAATCTTCCTCTCCTGTTCCAGCTGTGGACTAAGCATGGAAAGAATATTTGTTATTATTAGTTACCAGTTTGAAAAACTTAAGTTCTCAACAGTTAGGAAGCTCTATTAGGAAGAATAACAGACAGTGTCAATCTAGTGCAATTTTCTTCCTATGTTCAAATGTCCCAAAGTGGTGCCAAAAAAAGAAAAAGAAAAAAGAGTGTGTGTGTGTGTGTGTGTGTGTTTGTGCACAAAACCTTGTTCTCCTCACAAAAACTTATATACAGAAAACAAGTTTTTCCACAGAAAAGCAAACTAAAACACAAATGCATGTGTTTTTCAACATAGGATAATTGCTCCACAAAATGTTGGGGATATTTGAATACTGTGGAGATTTTTGTCGTTGTTGTTTACTCCAGTGATGGGGAGAAAACTGCTGTGAACTTTTCTCCCCAAGGATGAAATACTCAAGGATTTACATCCTTAGTACCAGGGGATCAGCTGAGAAAAATGTCCTAACATGTTTGTGAAAACACTATAGCATCAGCCTTGTGGTCTGCCTGTTGTTCTTTGCTATATGCAGATGAGGATTTTTGACCTCCCTATTCCTATGGAGCAGGTGGGGCAAACAATATTTGGGAAAGTGTGTACCTAGTCTTTGTTTTTTTTAAAATGTACCTGACAAGGAGGCAACACATCTTGACAACTCTGAGCCCAACCTCTGAAAAAATTTACTGAGTCTCTGAAATCTTTGATGACTAGTTATTCCCTGCAAAATTTCAGACATTGCACGAAATGTGTTTTCTGAATTCACGGCAAGAGAGTATAGAGATGCATTTTTTACCTATTTCATTATCCGCACATGCAAAACAGATGCTAAACAAAATAAAGCTGCCCTTTAAATGTGATAGTTGAATAAATTTCAGTAGTCTATAGCTTTTATGACAGTGCATTATGTTTTTTATTTTCTTCGTTAGGCATGTTCACTTCCTCCAAAATAAAATGTGTGTGGGGGGGGAACTGTAGCAAAGTTTACAGTACCAGTGAAACCTGTGAGTCTCAGAAGCTGGAAATAGCATAAAATTACAGGAATAGAGATAAGCCAAAATTCTGTTGGAAGTTTGAGGAACAATGAAATTACTCGTGAAATTTCTGCAGTTGGTTCCTCAAGATACTCAGAAGTAAAACTGTCACAGTTAGTTCACCCACCTGTCACACAATCAATGGTGCAGTGGACCCAGGATTGCAGGGTCAAAGCAGTTGCACTTTTTATTATCAGGATGTGATTATGTCATTTGCCATCCTACTTTTCTGATTTCTTGGGACTTAGCTGCAATACTGAATTTATTGCAAATTATTCTCTTTTTCATACCAAGTGTTCTGAGGTGTTTTAGCTGTGAATGGGAAATTAATTCATGGCTATGCAAAGCTGCATTTTATCACCCTATCTGTTTAACTTGTATGTTGAAGATATGACATGTCAAACAGGATTAGATTCTGAGGAAGGAGGCATGAAAATTGGAGGAAGGAGGTCCCTCCCTAAACTGCAAACCCCAGGATTCCATAGGATATTGAAAGTAGAATAATAGCATTATAACAGTCTAGTGCAGAAATGGCCACTGCTGTCTATATTTTTGAACTTTCTTCAGGGATACAGCTATTGCCATTGTCACAATGAGTGCTTGCACTTCAAAATTTAATAGAGCATCACTACACATGGTGTTGGTGCTGGTGCTGGTTATCTAAGACACATGGGTCTAGGCACAAAGATAACATCACCAGGCTGCATGTCACATCTGCTGATGGATTTTAACCACAAGGAGTAAAATGTGGACATTCAGCTCTACTAGGCCTGCAGTGACTGAGGATTTAAGATGGCCACAAACACTCCAGGAAAGTCTCTCAGGATATGTGAAAAAAACAACCAAGACAGCAACCCTGTGGCAACACCTAAAAGTTGCCATAGCCAGCCTGGGACAGAGCAAAATAAGAAAAATATGCCCCCATCTTCTGATTATGTGGGCAACTTTAAGCTGAAGTTTTGATAGAGGGTACCAATACTCTGCTAGACTTTAAGAATATGTGGCCCCTCTGTAATTGTGTAAGCACAGAGCCAGCCTAACAACTGTACTTTTTGTGCCTGAAAATCTCAACAGAATATAGTTCACTTCTCTGTACTATATGTACCTTTGAGCACCTTCTACAAATCTCAACAAAATATGGTTCACCTGCTTGTATACTACTCCTGGTCTTGCCAAGGAGGACATCTTATGGACCCAACCCCCATTACTACCACATTCCTCTAACTGTATAGTTTGCTAGAATGTATGGTTTGTATGCAATTCACTGTAACCTAATCTAATTATTGATTAATTAGCTTTTTAGCTCCTTGGCTAAAGAATCTCTATGCCATCTCAGAAAAAAAGAGAAAGCACCACATCCATACATTGCCAGCAATGACAAAGTCTCTCTTGGGGCCAGCCCTACTGTTGAGCAAAGTAACCCAATCAGTTCAGATCTTGGTTGCCATGAATTAGTAATAAAGTGCTAGTTATTTCTTTCATTATTGTTAGGAAAAGGGAGATATTTGTGGTATTTGCTGCCTTAGTGCCAAAATAACATGCCCAGATTTGGATTAGGTGTGGAAAGAATATTTGAAAATATTCCACAAATGATCTAAAATTTATTTCTTGAATGTTAGGAAATTCTGACATGGAAAAACCTGGACTGGCAAGAATCTTGCAGTTTGGAGGCTTACTCTGCACAAAATTTATGCTTTTCTGTGTATAAAAAAGCATTAGCAGAAAGCAGCAAACATTCTCGAAACAGTGTTTCCTGTGTAAAAGAAGGGAGAATTTCTGCAGAATTAGTCCCCACTACAAAATTTTATGCAGAAGATATTTTTGGTGGAGAAATATTGTTTTCTATGCAGGGAAAGCTGGTTCCTGAGCTGTTTTCTATGCAAAAATGCCATATACAATTTTTGCACAGAATAATCCCAGAGCTGCAGGCAGTCTTTCAAAACTGCACAGTATTCAAAGATTTTCTCACACCGGGAAGAAAATTGCTGTAATTACTTTTTTTTTCTTTAAGAACAAAAGTAATAAAGAATTGCACCCCTACTTTGAAGAAATGCAACAATGTTGTAGGAATTTACTACATGCCATCAAACAAGAACAGGTGGTGGATTATGCTTTTCAAAAACAAATCTCAGAAATCTCAAAAATGCAAGAATTAGTAGTTATGGGGGACTTCACTTATGCTGATATCTCTTGGGAGACTAACTCTGCTAAGCAAAGGCTGTCCAACAAATTCCTGATGTACTGTGAAGATAATTTCCTTTTCAAAAGGTAGAGGAAGGAACAAGGTGATCAGTAATCCTGGACTTGATACTAACCAATAGGGAGGGACTGGACACTGGAATCAAGGTAGTCTGTACTTTATGGGGAAGTGACTATGTAATGCTAGAATTGCCAATTGTGGGACAGCACAAAGAAGAATATAGTCAGACATGGACCTTGGATTTCAGGAAAGCTGAGTTAAGGGAAATACTGGATGGAATCCCATGGGTAGACATGCTAAAAAGACCCCCATCAAGGAAGGGAATTCATGAAGAAGGAGTTGCAAAAAGCACAATCACAAACAATCCCATGGAAGAATTAAAATGGGAAATGTCTGAAAAAGCACAGCAAACTCAAGGAGAAGTGGGGGGGGGGGGAAGTATTATAAAAAATGGAAGGAAGGATGAATCACCAAGGAAGAGTACAGATTTATAGCCCAAGCTTGGAGGAATAGTCAAAAGAAAGCTAAGACTATGGCCCTTTCCGCAAGCGGTTATTAAGGCGGGCCAATGCGTCTTGCCACAGAGGTCTTCTGCACCTTGGAGCGGACTAGGTTCAGTTTATTTACCTTCGTTCTGCATGTAATTCCGACTAAATGCAACCCCATGTGGTGGTAAAGTGCGCTATTTGAAAATCGGAAGAAATCGGTTTTCCAATTTTCCAGATCGATCCAATTTGTACTTTCACAATGGTGCAGACACGTACATTTGCACCAATGTGAATTGGTGGTCAGGGGAGAGCTCGTGGGAGGGACCAGGGGGTAGTACGGACTTATGCACGTACGCAATGACATACTAAACCAAGCAAAAAAAAAGGGCCAATCACAGCCAGTGGGGAGGCATGAGGGGAGTAGCGGGAGTGGCCACGGTGGAGGCAGTGTGGATTCATGAACTCGCACTCCTCCAAATCAGAATGGAATATACGCAGTAGCTGTGCAGAACGAAATGAGGGAAAGTCCACCTTGTTTCAAGCCCAGAAAATCCGGTAAGAAATGGTACGAACCGATTCACCAGCCTCGTGCAGAAAGGGCCTCAGAATGAGCTGAGGCAAACAAGCAGCAACACAAAGTTTTTCCGATACATTTGAGGCAAGAGAATGACAAGAAGACAGCGGGGCTACTTTTCAGTAAGAATGATAAAATGCTATCAGATTACAATGTAAAGGCAGAACTATTCCATACCCATTTCGCTTCAGTCTTCTCCCAAAAAGAGAACTGTGTGCTTCCATGCAGCAGCAAAGACCTTGCAAGGGATCTGGATTTCAAAACAAGATTGATAGGCAGTTAGTCAGGAATCACCTAGCTAACCTAAATGATTTCAAATCTACAGGTCCGGACAAACTGCACCCAAAAATACTGAAGGAACTTGCTGATGTAGTCTCTGAACCAGGTGCCTCATTTTTGAGGAATCCTGGTGAACAAGTGAGGTGCCAGAGAACTGGAGAAGGGCAAACACCACCTCTCTCTTCAAAAAAGAAAAAAAGAAAAAAAGAAAGCTTGGGGGGGGGAGAGAGAGAGAAGATCCAGGAAACTACAGACCAGTCAGCCTGATTCAATATAAGGCAAAACAATAGAACAGATTATCAAAAGTTATGTCCGCAAGTATTTTGATGACGATGCAGTGATCAGGAGAAGCCAGTATGGACTTGTCAAGAACAAATTCTGCCGAACTAATCATATATCTTTTTTCAGTCAAGAAACCAATTGAGTAGATGGTGGGAATGGTGTGGATGTATTTATCTGGACTTCAGCAAAGCATTTGATAATGTCATTCATAATATTTTGATTAGCAAACTGATTAAGTGTGGGATAGATGGAAACACTGTCAGATGGATCCATAATTGACTGGAAAACCATGATCAAAGAATTATTATCAATGAAATACTTCAAACTGGAAGGAGTGGCGTGGAGTGGAGTACCTCAGGATCATTACTCATCAACATTTTTATCAGTGACTTGGCCTTTTCGCATGGCATTTGTCATGCAAAAGGGCCTCTGGAGCGTCGCGCAATTGCAAGGAGTGGTCCACGTGAAGTCCTTGCAATTGCGCAACACTGCTGGGGCTGGCAGGCGCCAATCGTGCACCATTTCATTTTCGGCTTGTAGCCGAAAATGGTGAGCCATCATGCATTGCTCCAGGGCCCCGCACACACTTACTGTGCATGCAGAGCCTCCGGATCCACGGCGCTCACGCTTCCTGCCCCAGCGCAGCCTGGGAAAATCCCAGGCTGTGTTGTGGAAGGAAGAGGAGGAACTCTCACACTGCTTGCTTGCCAGCAGGCAGCAGCTGCGGAGGCGAAGCAGCGGGGATGAGAGAGCCTCTCACAAGAGGCTGTTCGCACAATCCCCGTGCCCCAGCACCGTGAAAAGGTAAGGTGTGGAAAGGGCCTTAGATGGCATAGGGAGGTAATTCTCAAAACTGTAGATGACACAAAACTGGAAGGCATGGCAAACACATTGGAAGATAGGAAGAGAATTCAAAAGGACCTAGATAAACTAAAAAAATCAGGCAGAAATTAGTAAAATGAAATTTAATGAGAAAAATGCATTATACATTTAGGCCACAAAAATCAAATGCAGAAGTATAGGAATGGGAGAATACATGGCTACGCAGTACTACATGCAAAAAGAACCTTAGCATTATTGTTGATCATAAGTTGCACATGAGTCAGAAGTGTGATGGTACAGCAAAGAAGGTGAATGCTATTTTAGCCTGCATTAATAGAATCGTAATTTCCAAGTCAAGGGAGTAATAGTCCCACTATAATCTGCACTAGTCAGGCCTCATCTGGAGTACTGAATTCAGTTCTGGGCATATAGACAAGTTTGGGTAGATTTAGAGAAGGGGAACAAGGATCATAAGTGTTGGGGGATGATAGGAGTTTCAGCGCCACAGAAATGCAGCGGAAAAACCAGAGTTCAGCGAGCCAACAGCAGCAGCCTTATTCCCCAGTAAGGATACTCACACACAGAGGAGTTTCTTCCAAACAGGAGGCACTTTATCTTGCAGCAAAGTTCCATTATGTACAAAACATGGAACAGACGGACAAAGGCTTGCACCAGACACCGGTTTGGTCAACAGACAAATACATACTGGGGATTGCTTTCTTATATACATATCTACAACCAATCAGGTAGAGGTTTGCACACCTCCCTCTACCATCTGCACATGACCCCAGTTTCTTATGCAACCTTGCAATTACCCACAGCTGGGGCATGATGCAACATCTTTGCAGTCGGCTGATCATTTTCCCAGGGTTCCCTGCCTGGAATCCCTGACAATAAGAGGCATGGAGAACAAAACGTATGAGGTGAGGTTGAAGGAACTGGGCAAGTGCAGCTTCATGAAGAGAAGACTGAGAGGTTACATTACACACTTTTTAAATATCCAAAGGGCTGTCACAGAAAGAGAGGACAGGCCTCTTCTCTTCTGCCCCGGAAGGTAAGACCAGGTCTAATGGTTTGAGGTTACAAGAAGGTAGATTTCAGCTGAAGATTAGAAGGATCTTCTTTATAAGCAGAGCAGTTGGGCAATGGAACCAATTGCCTAAATTGGTGATGAGGTCTCCTTCTCTCGACATTCTTAAAAAGAGGCTGGACAACTACCTGCTTTAGCTGGAGATCCTGAATTAAGTGGGGGCGGGTTTGGGCTCAATGGCCCAAGAGACCCCTTTCAGCTCTATGATTCTACTACGTGCTTTGTCTTGGGTGAGTAGCAGATTTTTTTTGTTGCTGCCACTCAGGCAGCAAAATGGCTTGAAAAAATGCTCTCCCCCTCCACTGATGCATCATCATCTATGTTATTATCTGAGTAATTTCTGTGCTCTCACCAGTACAGCTATAACTATAAGCAAATTAAGTGTTTTTGATCAAGGTGGAACCATTTTCCAAATAACTGTGTTACAACTTAGTTGTGTTTGTGACATGTCCTGTTCTTTGAGAAGCTTTACAGCCACAAGCACAGTATATCATAAGATATCATTCCTATGTCCAGAGGTTATAGTTCTAGTGTTGTTGAGAATTGCAGCCTTTGCATGCTGTGAATTCACTGCTAGTTAGGTTACATGATCATTGTAAGTTTGGGGACAAAACGTAAACTAACTTCCTGTTTGTTTGTTCACACCCACTTTCCTCTTCTTGCACGGATACATCCTTTTGTTCTTCGAGTCTGTGCCACTCTGTTCTCTTTCTCTTCTCTTTTGCCTGCCTTCCTGGGAGTGTGTGGTCAGAAGTGCTCCAGAGAAGATGCTACAATGAAAGCATATAATCACTTATTTTTGCTTTCTTTTCTTCATGAACATGAACGTGTGTAGATTATTCACAAGTATCTCTAAGTAAACTTTTATATACTTTTTAAACAAACTGTTCTTGTGCTTACTTGTCAGCTAGGGTTAAGTGTGTGGAGGAGATAAAAGGTGGCTGGTGAGCTGTTCAAACTTATATTTGTGTACCGCTATTGCTCTGCTAAATAAGAGGGATCCACCAAATCTCTCTCATCTTCCAATAAGTTTGACCAGCCCTTGATTGTCCTGGAGTCTCATTGATCCCTAGAAAGGAATAGATATCACATAACATTCTAGATTGTTAGCTTAATACTTTCCCTGCTCTAAATAGCAGCAATAGTTACAATTTACAAAAGCAGAGGCCTCATAACTATCTCATGTAGGCTGCTCCACAGGGATGTGGGTGGGAGAGACAGTCTTGTAACATTACTGACACACAATGGAAGTGGCTACAAACAGAATATTTTTTTTCCTCCATTGTGAAAAACCTTACTTGAAGTCAATCCCTGATGCCTGAAGTTTCACGCTGTACGCAAACCTTATTTTCTGTTTTATCTTGTTACCAAAAAAACCACTTATTATTCCAAAAAACCACAGGGAATAGGAAGGAGCGATTGAACTACATATTTCACATACATTTTTTTGCCCTACTGAGAATTAAATTTGTTCCACAATACAACAGAAACCTATGGTGTTTGGAAAGAACAGCTTGTGCTTTTTAAAATTCCTAGGGCTGAGGCGTCATTTTAATGACAAAATATATTACATAGCTTAGGAAGTTGAAACAGATAAAGCAAAAGCTGAGACCTTTTGGATTAAGTGGGGGGTGAGAGAGTCCTTTAAACTCCAGGAACAGCAGATGTTTTTCTGCCTGAGTAAAGTCCAACAGGAAGACTGAGGATGTGAAATGAACTCCTCAGTAAACCTGTGAAAGATTTCCATTTACAGCTTCCTTCAAAAACAAATTGTCATGGATGTACATACTTTATGGCTTATGCGTCTTTTCAATACCTTGTGAACATCAAGAGGCCATAAACTCACATAACATTCATGAGATGCTATAATGTATGTAGAGTCTGCAGGGAAAAATGCACTCTACTGTGCTTACTAAATTTGCCAGATGCCACATTCATCTGCCTGGAGATTTTCATTAAGATCTTTATCTCAAAATCTGGAAAGATTTCTAGGTCTTCTCTCAACCCCCTTGCTATCTCATGTACAATTAACTAGGAGTAAGAGCATTGTCCATAGGGCTGTGTCCAAACAAATCCTGTCTTTCTTCTGCATCTTCCTTTAAGTTTCTATTTTATACCAGTTTATTTGCACAGTCTTTGGGAAGCTACTTCAGGACAGAGTAATGAAATCAGCCATGTTATCTCATTTCCTAAGTGGTTCAAGGATGTTCAAGGCCTTGCTCATTAATGAGAAAATTATTATTTTTTTAATAGGGAGTAAGATGCATTGTACATGGAGGTGAGTCCAAAGAAAGGGATACCAAAATACTAAAAAGCAACCTATGATCTATTCTAATCTGAGCTGTGACCACTTTTTGCTGCAAAATGAAGTAAAGATTCTTTGTTCATTTTCCTACTAATGAATCCTCCATGTTGTCTGTGAGAAAATTATGACTTCAAATTTTGTTCCAATATTAGACCCATACTTATGCGCCTGGTGTCTGTGAGAGGTGGATATTTAGCTTTCTTATAACAAACAAAAATTGAAACGCGAGAAAATGAGAGAAATTTCGATCTAGCTTCACTAGTGATCCAGAAACCATATACGTCCATTCCTAGATGAACTTACTTCTGAATAGACTTATATTGGACAGTACTATCGATTGTCAATTGTGTATGTCTGCACCTTCAAAGGTTTTCTTAGGCAGTGAGTACCCAGAGGTGGTTTTGCCAGTCCTTTTCTCTGAAATATAGCCTTCAACACTTGGTATTCATCTGTGGTTTCCAATCCAAGTCCTAACCAGAGCTTGTTTAGCTTCCAAGATCAGAAATGATCTGTTGCCTTTCAAGGTATTGTCAATTATCTGTTATTAATTTCTGAGGTGTTCAGAGAAATATTATTTGAGAAATGATGAACATCCAATTTTGTTTTCATGTTGCTAAAATGTGTAACAGAATATCCTGTGTTCAGTTCCAGAAGTTTTGTTTTTTTTAAGAAATCAGCTACTCTTTAGAACACATAAGCAATATATTGATTCTGATCAACCAGGGCCTTCTACAGACAGAAGCAGGCTGCTATACTCAGATCTCTTCCTGAATCAGCTTTCCCATGCAAGATCAGAAGTGCAACCATATTGGCTGGCACTGTGGTAGTAAATTGCAATGGGGAAAGTTGGACTTACATTATCACAACTTGCTTTTCTTGTCACTGTGGAAGTGCAAAATTCACCTTAAAACCCATTTGGTAAGCAGCACAGCCCTCCTCCCAATATACATGTTTACATGTTGTCAGAGAGCAGGGTGATGGAGGGGGAGCTTTCTTGTAGCTGATCCTGCTGCACAGAAGTCATGGGCAGAGACTGCAAGTAACTCCTCTGGAGACACCTGCAAATGCCTGTTGTGGAGCATCCAGCTAGAGCCTCTGCTCCCCAACAATACAGAAACAGCTATGGGTGGGGGGTTGTACTGTTTACCAAATTGGTTGAGGAGTAGCATTGGGAGCCATAGGTATGGAGCTGTAGCTAAATGATACGCATACATCTCCTGATGCAGGATCTCAGCCCTCATTTTGTCAAGACAATGTTGTAAAGACTACGATAAATGCTGATTTATTCATTCATTCCTCTTGGAGAAGCATCTTCTGTTCAGTACAGTCTGTTGTTTTCAAACATTCCTGTTAAAACACTGAAAGCCCCAGGCAGCCTTCCCCACCTACTGCTACAAAATAATTTTTGAATACTACTAACAATTGATATCTTTCCCTCCTTTTTTTCCTAACATTCTGTTCTTCAGTCAATTGCTATTTCTAAGTCCAAACTTCTGCAGAGCCAGCTTACAGCTCCATAATGAGGTGCACCTGCTTGTCAATTAACTTACATCCTTGTTGAAGCATTTGCTACAGCTCAGTGCACTGGAGCTATTAACCCTCACCTTGACATCCATCAGCAGCTCATGCTAGGTGCTTGCTTGCATACAGACTACAAAAATGTATCACAGCATAGCCATTTGTTATCCTGTTAGGAGAACACAATGCTTACCACAGCATTTTAAAAGTTAATTGATAGGTTTAAGTTAGAATTTGCATATTAACATAATTCCAGAATTATGTTATTCATTAAGTTACTAATTTATTAAATAAGAGACAGTGGCCCTTTTCACATGTCGGGGGGGAAACGGGCGAAAACGCCCAAAAACAGAGCTTACCTCCAGCTGGGTAAGTCTGTTGCCGCGTGGAGCAGCACAAGCTCTCTGCTCCACACTCCTCCGGCGTCGCAGATGGCAGCTTCCGGTTGGTGGAGGCTCTCCACCAACTGGAGAAGCTCGCCAGCCGGACGCCCGCCCCCAGCAGATCTGCAGGCACGCACTTGCGCACGCCTGCAGATCCACTTTAGAACCAGGCGACGGAGCGGCACAGGGCTGCGCGCTCTGTGCTTTTTAAAAACTTCTAAAAAGAGGTTTTTAAAAAACACGCAGCGCGGCTAGTTCCGGCCGCTCCTGAGTGGATTCTGGTGTGAAACTAGGAAAAGTAGTCCACACCAGTCCACTCTACGGTGTAGACGACCTCCATGAGAGGTCGCTCTACACCGTTTCCCCCCCCACATGTGAAAAGGGCCATATGCTAAAAAGCCAACAGATTTAACATTTCTCGGCTGGTTCTTTATTCAATGCCTCATTCTCTTGATTTTTTGCAAAACTACTATTTGCTTTGTCTTAGCTCCCTTTCAGCAAGTTGGGGAATTATAGCATATAGCTCAGAGGATCCAAACCACTTATTTTATTTATGATTAGTGCATGATAATCTAGAGAGATTATATGCAGTGTCTGTCTTCTGCTCTGTCTGATCTTCACAGGAGTGTCCAGACTCAGTTGCCTGTGCTCTTGGATGCCCCAGTTCATTCCATACAGCCTGCAGATTTTGTTTGATTTGGGGCTGGAAGGATAAACTTGGATAAACCTGGAAAGCCGAAATGCTCTGGCCTGAAAGAAATTCTACTTGTGACTAAAACCATAGTGAAAGTGAAAGGAGAAGCCAGCTGGATCCAATACATGAGGGTTAAAAAAAAAAGCAAAAAGTGAAGAGATCCAACTGATGGTACCAGAGGCTGGTCAAGGGAAGCAGAAATAAGAAACCACCTCTCTGGAGCCAGGTGCAAGGAAAGTGTGGGACTGTCAACATCTTGAAGGACTGAGATATCTGTTTGGAACATGATAGTCTTTTACTTCAAGTCTCAAGTCAAGTCTCAAGTCCTTGCAAGATAATTTCAAGTCAAGTCTCAAGTCTGGGAGCCAACTTTATACCCCAAGCTGTATTCCCAAATTTCTCTTCAGAGTCAAAAGTCAGTTTTAACAATTTAAGTAGTGTTGGTCCTCTACTTTTGTGTTTGGCCATCTGCAGCTTCGGAAGTGGGGAATAGGATCCTTCTTACTTCCCATTTGCAAAGCTGGAGCTTTTTCAGAAGTGGGGAATAGGATCCTTTTTATTCCCCATTATTGAAGCTTCAACAGCTTTAGAAGGAAGGATTCTTCCCCCTCAAGACCATACCTAACACATTTTCTGTTCCCCTCTGAGATATATACCCTGCACTCTGGGCATGAGTCTTGCCTTCTGGTTTTAGGAAAAGTTTTAGAAAGCTCCTCCTATATGTAGGAGGGACAGGCTGCTGAGCAGACCACAACCCCACCTCAACCGCACTGCCTAGCCTATTTGCTGTTCCCTCTGAGAAATGTGTCCACACTTTGGGCTTGAGACAGATTGTCATGTGGCCAGTAAGTTGTAAGGTTTCTGAATGAATGTGTTATGTTACTGAACCAACTGCAGCAAATCAGTCACTAAAAATATGCAAGTCTCAAGTTGAGTTGAGTCAGTGTGTAATTTTTGCTGAGTCAAGTCCAAGTTGAGTCACTGAAGTGACTTGTCTGACTTGAGTCTGAGTCTATCAACTCAAGTCTACATCACTGTATGATAGGGTCAAGGTAGCCCTGACATGGTATAATAATAGCTTTAAATGTTACTATAATTAAATGCTATTATAAGCCTGATTATGGGAAGAGGGATCAAGCCAGTTCTAAAGCAAAGATTCTCTTTTCCAGGGTGGGATGGAAAAGGGTTAAAAGGTTGAGCTGGTGGTTTATGAAGGTAATTGAGGGAAACAGCTATGCATGGAACTTACTGGTTGTGTGAAAATAAGGCCTACTATAAACTCCTAGAGAACTGGTGTAGAAGTTGCTACCTGCCTTGGTTGGCCCCACCTGTAACCCTGGGGGGGGGGGACTTCCCATAGCAAACAGAATTAGGAATATAGAAAAGAGAGTTTTTTATAAAAAGTTAAATCTGAGATATGGATGGTCCTGGAATAGGTGGGCAGGACATGTAAATCTAAAGGAGGTATAATTTACTTGCAAGGTCTATTAGAAAAATTGGCTGAAGGCACTGCCTGCATAACAGAAGACCAAGCTGATGAAGTATGGCAATTTAGGATGATGACATTACAGAACCAAATGGCTTTGAATATGATTTTGGTGAATCAAGCTGAGGTCTGTGCCCTAATAGGTACAAAATGCTGTATATATGTCAATGACACTTACGAGGAAACATTCAATAGGGTAGAATACCTCGAAAGGATTGCTAAAAATCCTACTCAGGGCACTCCATCTTCCGCCTGGTGGGGCCTGTCTTGGCTAACATCTTGGCTTCTAAATTTTGCATGCTGAAGCAAATGCTTGTATTTCTTATATTAATAGTTGTCACAGGAGTTGTTTGTTGTTGTTGCTTGCAATGGGTAGCAGTATGTTTCCAAGATTGTGGAACTGCCATGAGGTGAGGTCTTCTTCCCATGCAGTTGATCTTACAGGGTAATCCACCACCTCATAAGAACCCCAGCATATACCTGCAACAGGTGGCTGATACATTGGGTAAAGAGTATGGATCTCTGGTTGATCTATGTCTTCAAAGAGGGGGATTCAGAGAGTCCAGTATCCAGAAACTGACCAGTAAGTAGCTTTGGCAAGCAGCTAGAAGCTTACAAAAGAACAATGGGGCAAGGATTGAAAGAGGGGAGGGGGGTAATAGCAAGGGCTTTGAATAACAGGAAACCCTTTTTGCTAAGTAGAGCAATGGAGAACTCCCAGAAATAGGGAAACGGGTGCAAGCAGGTGCAAGAGTACAATTGGCTCTGTGGTCTGCAAAGGCTGAAAGGTTTAAAGATTACAGTAATAGTTGCAAGGTAGTTATTTCCATTAGAAATAGAACTTATAAACTGTAATATTTCATTTTCATATACCCGAAGAGCAACTAAAGTTATTTTTGTATTATCTTTAAAGAAAAACATCTGAATGCAAACACTTCATGACCTGTGATAGAAACACACTGTTCTCCTATCCACTGCCTCAACACAGACCATGAGGCCACATTTGAAACATCTAATATTCTCCCACCACCATGCAGTAAAGCCCATATTCTGTCAATATAAAACTAGATTAAAAGTTACAGTTGAACCATAAAAGGAGTGCAGTTACCCCTATTGTGTTCTAGCCGTAATGTTAACTTAGCTATGTCTTAATTAGAGCAAAAAAGGAAATAATTACAATCAATTAGTTATTTTTACTAATTACTTCTGTTCTCAGACCAGCCTGGGCTTTCTTTTTTTCATCATCTACTGTTCCCAATCCAGTCTTGAGACTTGAGAATAATTTACAGAAAGATGAATTGATTTAAGTCAATGCTATTTGTTAATTGCCGAGTTAAATCTCCAAGAAAAAGATTAGTTTAAAATAAATTATTTCCACTAAATTGTTTCTTTCTGGAATGCGTACATTTCCCAAATGAGGAATGTACATTAACTGAAAGTTATAGCACTTAAAACATTAGTTTGCAATTAAATAGACCCTTTATATAACTCAGAATTATTCGACTGGTCAGGTCAGCTCTCTTGCATTTCAGAGTGAATTCTTTCTCTCTTTAAATAAAGATGGATTTGTGTCAGCTGTTTCTATACACAAATATTAAGTGAAATCACTTCCTTGAGGGCTAAGCCTAAAGCCCTATGCATACCTACTTGGACTAAAGCTGTCCAGTGCCCATATATTCCAGGTGCAGATCTTGACATCTGCAGATGTATAATGACTTTACTCTTCAAAGTAAACACAGCTCTCCTTCTGTCCAATATAGTTTCTAAACATGGAAATAGAATGTTAAATAAACAAACATTTATCTCCCTCAAACCATATTTGATTGCCTTTTTAACAGCAAATATCTGAGCAGGCCTATAAGCTATAACTATCTTTGATGTCGTTAACAACTATGATAAATGTAGTTCTTTCATGGGTAAAATTAGAAGCTCTCTCTCCTTACTAGCCACTCTGCCATTATTCTTAAAGTTGGTGCCAAAGCAAAGGCATAATATTATAAACATTCTTTCCAGAATGTGCTCTGCATGCCTGAATAATTGCCTATGCTGTGGAATGGAGTCCTCACGTTAAAACCGCGGACTATATTACCAAGGCTAAAGTGCGAACAGAAGCTGTAGAAGGAGAATTCTGTGTGTGCTTACATTCAGTACTGTTCACAATGACTCTTAAAAAAGCCTAAGGAATGTCAAAAATGTAAAGATAGCAGAGCAATATCTGCTCATCCATTCCATGGATGAATATAAACCCAAACTAAACCCCACTGTCTTTGTCATAATACAATGTGCAGATAATTTTTGTTTTATAGCTTTAACTTCTATGTATCATTTTTATATATGTAAGAAGCATCCTGATACCCAGAGGAAAGTAGGGTCACACTCTGCTTATGTGTACATTTTAGAAACTGTATAAGAAATCTGATATGCAAATTATTTACTTACTTATGTATTTATATATCCTCCCTTGTCCCCAGCCTTGGGACTGAAAGTGGTTTACAAAACTACAACCAACAAAGATAATAGCTCTCATCAGTAAAATTATACTAACTTTAAAATATAAGGGAGAATTCAGAGCTGTTTTAAAAACCAGATTACAAATCAAGAAACAAGAATAGTACCACACAACTGTCCAAAGCCATTTCCTTTTACACAGTCACTTCTCAAAGGCCTGCCAAAATTTGAAAGTCTTCACCTGCCACTGGAAGGACACCATGGGGGGGGGGCAATATAGCCTATCTAAGAAAGAAATTTCAGCATCTGGCAGCAGATTTCAAAAGGGCCCCATCCTGTGTTCTCACCAGATGGGCTTGGGAGGGTGGTAGGACAGATAGGAAGGCCACCCTGGAAATCTCAAAACACAGTTTCATGTTCATATGGGAAAATGCAGAACTTCAGATCTTGGATCATTGGATCATTATAAGTCTTTATAGGTCATAACCAGCACTTTGAATTGTGCCCCGATATAGACTGGTAACCAGTTAAATTGCTGTAACCAGGGAATTGCAAGCTTCCTATAATCAGCACTGGTCAACAGTCTGGCTGCAGTTCTTTAGACCACCTGAAGTCTCCAAACACTCATCAAAGGCAGACCCACAAAACAGATACTAAGGTAATTCAAGGAAGTGGTTAACTAAAGCTTGTGTCATTCTGGAGAGATCAGACATCCCTAGGAATGGACACAGCAGGCATACAAGCTTTAACTGTGCAAATGCACTTCTAGCCACTGCACAAACCTGAGCTTCTAGACTCAAGGATGATTCCAGGAACATATCTAAGCTATGAACCTTTATCTTGAGGGGGAACAAAACCTCTCCAGAAGTTATATTCATGAAAGCTCTCATCTCCAATACATATTGGCTAGGGCTAAAAACTTCATGTATGTCAATGTCCAACTTGTGGTATCCACAATTTCTTTTGTAACTGCTCATGCTGCTACAGGTGATTCAACATGTGGCCCTCAACTTTCAGAAACAGATGAAATCTTTCACATTCAATTTCCACCTATTATCAGATGGATGGAATTCAGAATGTCTAATATGTAGCCATTTGGGTCTATCAGTTGGACAACCTATGTGGTAAGAATATGTCCTCAGCACAAATTCCTGCTCCATCATGAAGTCATCTGGAGAAGTCATGTTCACCTAGCCCATCTATCTCACAGAGCTGTTGTGGTAATAAAATCTTTCTTCCAGGATAAGAATATAACTTGCAGCACTTGGTGCTTTGAATTAGAGAGCTCTGAATCAGTAAACAAGCTCTAAATCAGTAGATGAGGAAAATCATCAAGCTGCTTATGCTTCAGAACTGCTATGGAAAGTTTAAGGTTAGAAAATCAGACAATAACTTTATTGTGCCTCTCCAACAGGACTAGAACAGCAGCAGAAAACTCCTGACTCTCCTCTGATACAATTACATCCAGTGGTCTCCAATGACTAAATGATATAATGATACTATTTGCAGAAGGTCTGGCCCAGAAAGTATGCATTGAGTTACCCTTTCGATTTGCTTCATGATTTTCTGCATCTGATAATGTGCTAAAATGTTAGAG
The DNA here is from genome assembly GCA_030412105.1 of Cyclura pinguis. NCBI lineage: Eukaryota > Metazoa > Chordata > Lepidosauria > Squamata > Iguanidae > Cyclura > Cyclura pinguis. Next base: position 159,191,297 of record CM059603.1, on the reverse strand, counting down.
ATGCTTGTGTGCAGAGCACTCTCTGCCTTCCCTACCAGTGTCTGCTGGGAATGAAGCATCTACAGAAAATTCCATCTTGATTAAAGGATGCACACTCATACATGTTTTCATAATTTTAAAAGAGATGAGCCAAAATGCTTTGCTTTATTGTTCACATTTGCCAAAAGGCTTTCCATCAGACTCTAAACTTTTAAAAAGATAGGCTTTATCATCTTGAAAAGGTCACAATCCTTCCATTTCAGAAAGAAGGCACACTCACTTCCCCTCATCCAAATAATCACTACAATCTGGCTGTTTCCTGAGAAGGGATTTAAATTGTTCCATATTTAATTAAAAGCAAACCCATAAAGATCTCAGTTAAAGAATGAGTGTAAAATGTCTCTCAGCTTTGTTCTCATCTCTTTTTTGTTATTGCAGCTTTGTTTGATCACACAGACATTGCTGCTTTTTGTTGTGAGAAAGTATTTCTCTCTGCTAAAGGCCAGGCTATCTCCAGCCCTGAGCAGAATTCTCAAACTGTAGCTTGCTACAGTGTCAACAGCTAATTAATTTCATTCTCATCCTCAGATTTCACAGTGTGCTTATTATAGGAGTTACTATTGGTTACTGTGGCCTCATCCCATTATCCTCAATGCAAATGATGACTTGCAGCTTGAGAGCTGGCTGGTGACAAACTCTACAAGGTCTCATGATGAGTGTGAAATTAGCATGTGTCTCTTGGCTGTTCCACACAAAATACATGATGTAAGTTACTGCCCTAGTTTCTGGAGAGACAAATAACTTTTAAATAGATTATTTGCCCTGACCAGACATGCATAGATGTTCAAGAGAAGACTGATTTACAACTGAGCAGGGATGCATCTACAAAACAGCTGCCCACAGCAGTGTACCACTGGGGCATTAGAAAATTACTTTCTCAACTGTATGCAGACTGCAAAATTTGGGGTTGGTCCTACTGTTAAAACAGAGTGAAGGGGCTATCTCAGGTATCAGATTTGGGGTTTTCTGAGAAGGTAGCAAATGATTAGCTATTTACCTTGTTCACTCTGCACCTTGATGGGGGTCAGGGAGGATTTCATTTCCACCTCAAGTTTTCCTCCATTTGAGATTGATTGTGGCACAACCCATGGCAATCCCACAGCAGTCCCTAGCGATATAGCATGGTAAAGCAGCAGTACAGGCCAAAGTGACCTGCAGAGATATGCATGAGCATACCAAGTCCCAATTAAGTAAGAAGTTGAAGAACCAACACAGAGCTGCTTAAAGTGGTGGTCAATGAATCAGTGACAGTCTGCAAGCTGTTGGTTGCTGGTCCCTGAGAAGAAAGATACAGTTGTAGTCGGTGAATTCAAAATATGGTGTTGGTCCCTGATACATTTGAGAAAAGAATCTGCCCATCTCCCACATCAGATAATTTAAAAGGTGCTGTCCTAAATGCTCCAGGATGTTGTGAGTGGTTTGGTAACACATGTCTTGAATTTTTGAGTCATTGAACGGTGGAATGGAAGACACGGGGTCCCATACTGCTCAGAGTTTTGTGAAGGATAAGCATGATCATATCCAGTACCAGATAAATAACATGTTGAAGACCCATCACAGAGATTTCTCAGAAAACTCTGGAGTCAGTTTAAGAACACAATTGACAAAAAACAAGAACTTTGTGTCAATAAAGATGAAGGCCAGTATTCTCCCTCAGCTACTTAGCTAATTGTATTTAATTAGGTGCGTGGATGGTAGACTGCCAGTGAAAATCAGGTGCTGTAGGCTATATTTCAGGGGAAAGAACTGGCAAAACCATGTCTGAGTATTCTTTGCCCAAGAAAACCCTATGAAATTCATGGGGTTTACACAAGTTGATTACTTGAGGGCATGTATACACACACAAATAACCTCTCCTGGCCCAATGCTGATGGAAATCTCATTCACTCACACTCCAGTTGCTGACAGAGTAGACACCCTTCTCCCCATGAAGCTGATACCCAATAAAGCACACTGGGAAGTAGTGAATTATGACGATGGCAGTAGTGTCAGAATGGTGACTAAACAATCATTGTGAATTTGTTGTTATTTGTCTTCAACTCATTTTTGACCTATGGGGACTCTAAGGCAAACCCATCAGGGTTTTCTGGGGCTGAGAGCATGTGACACACCCAAGGTCACCCAGTGGATACATAACAGTAAATCTAGGTAACTGTTCTGTATTCATGGTCATTACTTAGTCATGAATGTGACACTATTGCAACAATAACAACTCTCCTCTAACCTACTTTACTGGCATCAGCTGCATAGGAAGGAGGTCCATTCTGCAGGTGACTGGAGTGCAGGTGAATAACATTTCCATCAGGTTTGGGGAGGGCTGGAGGAGGGACAGCCAGAGCAGTGTAATAGTCTGAGCATTGGGCCATGACTCTCAAGACCAGGGTTCAAATCCCCACTCAGCCGTGGATACCTACTGGGTGACCGTGGACAAAGCATGCTCTCTCCACCTGAGAGAAAGGGAAAGACAAACCCCCTCTTAACAAAACTCACGAAGAAAACCCAGTGATGAATTCACCTTAGGGTTGCTGTATATTAGAAATGACTTGAAGGCACACAACAAGGAGAGACTAATTAGTTAAGTATACTTACCTGACTAACTAAGGCCATTTCCACATTAAACTATTATAGTGCTATTATTCTACTTTCAACATCCTGTGGAATTCTGGGGTTTGTAGTTTACTGAGGTCAAAGAGCTCTCTGGCTGAGAATTCTAAAGGCCCCTCCCTAAACTTCAAACCCCAGGGTTCCATAGGATGTTGAAAGTGGAATAATAACACTGTAACAGTGTAGGGCAGAAATGGCCTTAGTGTAGTTTAGTTAAGTATGCTTAACTAAGTAACTGATGAAGAAACTGGCTGAAATACTATGTATTCCATTTACATCTGGCCTTTCCCATTAAGATCATAGGGCAATTAACATAGTTTTCTCCTCATCCCTGTGATATTGTTATCCTCACAATATTCTTTAGAGGTAGGGCAGACAGGCTCAAAGTCACTCGGTAAGGTTTATTACTAAGATTTCCATTTGAGTATTTCTAGCTTTAACCTAGCCATTACATCAGGCTCCCTTTAAGAGTAGCTCGTGCAAATAATGGGAGAGATTCTACACTGTCATTATATAGTACAAATCTGTATATGCAGAGTGATGTATTAAAACTAAACCCCATTGTTAGTTCTGACTGGAGTGGACCAGTTGAATCTATGGGATTTATCTGCCTGTTGACTCACCATTCAACAATTGATTGAATGGGCTTACTTGAGTTGGGACTCACCAATATGCCAACCTAACTGTGGTAAAAAAACAAAAACACTTTTGTTCAACAGCAGCACTGGACAACTGAACCAAGACACAACTGAATGCAAATTGAAATGTGTAACTGCATGTGCAACCTGCTTTTACAACCTTGAATGGAATGCAAATGTTCCACATTGGACCAAAATATCTAAGCACATCACATAACAAAAGGAGTCAAGCCAGTGTTTGGAAAAAGAAGTTGGCAGCTCAGTTTCTCCTGCAGAGTGCACACATAATCCCCTATACAGTCTATGCATCTAACTATGTGCTGTGCTCTGCACTACCAGTACAATTATGGTTTGCTCCTCTGTTCTTGCTCAGCCCATTTCTATTCACTTACTGTGAACTGATTATTGTGGAATGTCCTACCAAAAGAAATGTCAATATTTGCACCCCTTTGCTCCCTTTGGAAACACATGGTTTTGGGGGGGGAAAGGCAAATAAAGATAGGTTAAAGTCCAAACAGGTGTAAAGATTCCAGCTGTCATCCATTTGTTTATAGTTCAAAATGATCACAGAACATCAATAGCTAGAATAGCACTAGAATTGGAAATTGGGTGAGAGAGATAGTAAATCTCTTTAATCTCTGCAGTGTAGAATCTATGCAGAAATGCATGCTTTTCAAAAGGAAACCATTAAGAAAGTAGGGCTAAAATTCCTTTAATCAGAATGTTCTTATTTTTCTTTAAAAAAGAGAGACTTAAATCAGCAACTCTTTAACTTCTGACACTTGAAGGAGGGAAAAAGCACAAGGCAAATCCCTACCGTTTAATTAACTCTAATTCCATTCAATGAACCATTGCATATTTTGTATGACATCACAGAGTGTTTTGCAGATATTTTCCCCCTTGTTTTCCTCTGCAAAATCTCAAAGGACCTGTTGGTGTTTGGTTAGGGCTCTGCCAGTATCTGCAGCACAAGGAAGCAACCATGGGAAACACTGAGTGAATAGAGAGAACTATGTCTCCTCCCAACTGTAGAGTGGGGCTGCCTTGACTCAGAACAGGATGCTACATATGAATGTACAGATGAAACACAAAACAAAACATGGAGATTGGATGTATCTGGTGTGATTTCCCCGTGCCATTACTTTCTCCCTGGGAGGCGAGGGTCGTGTCCTTCTTACAGTCCCAAGGCCCCCTGGCTGAGACTGTCACACTGAAATGTGTTTTGACTGTGGCAAAACAGCACTTCACTACAAAAGAAGCACTTCTGTAATGGAAGGAGACTGGATTTTTTACAATGGCTAAACAACTGCACATGCGTAATGGAGATATTGGGGAAAAAATTATACAAAGACCCTTATCCTACACTACAGAGCATCAGCAGAAAGAAGCTACATCTGAATCAATATAGACAGATGCCATTTTATTGATGTGCTAATGGGACTGGTATATTTTACACTATTTTTATTTGTTTTTAGAAAGATATTTCCTGCATAATGAGGAAAATGTTATGGGCCCTGATACCAGTAAGGATCTAATCTGTCGCATGGACATAAGGCTGTGCATTTCCAGGGGCTCTTGAGCCTCACAAGTTACCAGATAAAACAACTCTGCTCTGTCATCAAGTTCCTCGGTAGTGTGGGGATATGATGATTAAATTATAGTAATTGGTGATATAAAACCTTTTACTAAACACAAGGGATCCTATGTGTAAATATAATTAGATTTTTGGGCTGCATTATATTTCTGGGGATAATTTAACCCTGTTATGTAGTTGAAAATATTAACCAAAGTGAGGAAAACAGTTTCCCATTAATGATGTGCCACGTCATCAGATTTTTCTTTTGATCTGATTAGCAGAAAGACAAAGCTGTATTACCAAGAATGACTAAAAACAAATCTTTCTAATTACTGTAATTATGATTTCTTATGTGAGAGAATGCATAACTAAGTTGGTATCAGATCTCCTGCTGACATGTTTCAGAATGTTAAGTCTTTTAAAAATAGCAAACCAAGCTGTGATGACAACCGCTGTTTCAAGGTAGAAGGATTTCAAGACAGAAACACATGTAACTAAGGGGGAGAAGTGAGGTGGTTCTAATCAAGGGAAGGGACAGGTTTCATGCAGGGAAATCCCTAGGAAAGCAATGGGGATTCCACTCCAGAGAGTGGGGTTTGAACAGGAACCAGAGCGTGGGTTGAACTGAGATGAGAGTGTTTACGGACCAGATTGTGAATACATTAATAAACTGGATTTCGTTATGAGGATCAGAGAGGCCCACAGTCTTCATTACTTTTTCTTCATTACTAGGGAGGGAAAAAATAATTTAAAATATTTGAACAATGGTTTTAAATAGTGTTTCTTGAATTTTGGCAAACCCAGATGAGAAGAATGCTAGACTGATGAGAATTTTCACAGTGTGAGACTTAATTCTGTGCAAAATTTGCACGTGGTTGTTTTGCACAGAAAACATTTTCCACTCAGAAAATATTGTTTCTGCACAGAATTATTTTCTACACAGAAAATGTTGTAGTTGGGTAATTATTCCGTGAAAAATTAACACATGGTAGTTTTGTGCAGAAAACAGCATTTTCTTTGCAGAAAACAATACAGGGTTTGACTTTCACAGATTTGATTATTTGCAAGTTTCTTCAACCCATGTCCCCCCACCTCAGGTGCTTCTTTCCTGGGAGAACCTTCCTTCTCAGCTCCTCTTATCAGGCTGTGCAGCCATTTAAAAATGTACCTCTAGCCTTCCTCCTCTGCCACCAGTTGCTGCCTGGCCAGCTAAGGAAGACTCACAGCCCAATTTCTCAGCACCACAAACCAAATCCTGATTACTCCCCTCCCACACCCCAGGAAGGAGCTAGGCGAGAGAGAGAAAGCTTATGGCCACCATGCTAACCCCCCACCCTTCCCTCTCCTTTCCTTGGCCTAGTTTAGACGGTAGTGCCCATTTTCCCCACCATGCTTCAACCCTCTTTTCACAGACACACATACAGACATTTTGATACTTGCAATTTTGCAAGGGTCCTACACCCTTAACTCTAGCAAATGTGGAGGACCAACTGTATTACTATGCAGAAATCTTATTTTCTTCTCAGAAAATGCTGTTTCTGCACAGAATATGTGGTTTCTCATGCAAAATAAGCATATTCAAATTTTTCACAGATTACATCTCTGACTGCAAATAGTTATCAAAACCTGCAGTTTTTGAAAACGTCCCTGCAAGAAGAAAAAAAATTGCTAAAATTACTCATTGCTTCATTTGATAATAAAATTATCAAATTATCAAAGAATTACATCCTTGACAACAATTGCACAAAGGAAAGTCCCATGCATTTAATATTAGAAGCACTGTCTTCAGAATGATGGGTGGTTTTGATTATGTCATTGAGGAGTCTGAGTTTTTACAACACAAGCTTATTCAACTCAATGGAGTCATTAATTTTCCTTTGTCTATGGTCTGAGAAAGAAGATACCTTGCTTGAATGGAATATAAATGCCTGAAGATGTGATCATTTCCATGCTGGATAAGAATTATTCTCAAGCAACCATGGAGAGTATGCAGTTGAAGGTGGCCTTAAAATTAATGATGCATAGGTATGGCTCCTAGAAGAGCTCCCCAGTGATTCTTCATTGGCTGTGATAGTACATAAAAATGTTTTCAGCCGTAACACTGTAATGTATAAATCCAGTATACTCAGGTCTTCTGGACTAAAGAATTTAAGGAAACTGTGGAAGGGCATTATAGGCAACATAGTAGCTCCATAACAGAATAATTTTTATGAGCAAATCCTTTGCTGTTTCCCATTCTGCTATTTGTAGCTCAAAAGTGAACATACATGAAGATTTACATTGTTTTTCTTTAGGGTAAGCCTTTAGAATTGATTCTCCTGGATCAAATCTCAAGCACAGTCTCAGTTCAGATGCTTCAGAGCTTGTTGTTCCTCTTTCACAATGGCTTAAACCCTCCCTATAATCTGAAAAACAACATCTAGTTCTTTGGGTGGACTCATTCCATGCCAGAAGGAATGCAGCAAGTTTGAATACCTCTAAGCTCCTTTTCTTACACATAAGTGTCACTGGCCAGATTGGAGTGTTTTTGGAAAGACTAGCTTTTTAGGACAATTTCAGGCATATTTCAGAGACCCAAGGATTTAATTTCCTGATGGTAAGAGCTGTTTGACAGTGGAATACACTGCCTCAGAGTGTGGTGGAGGCCTTCTTTGGAGGTTTTTAAACCTTCTTTGGAGGTTTTTAAAAAGAGGCTAGATGGCCATTTGGTGGGAGTGCCTTGAGTGTATGTTCCTGTATGGTAGGGGGTTGGACTCAATGGCCCTTGGGTTCTCTTCCAACTCTATGGATTCTAAGGGAGACATCAAGCATGAACTTGAAAATTGCCCTTTACTGGAAAAAAAGTAACTTATAAATCTGGCATCATCCACTCTACCCTAGCCATTACATGTAGTATAAATATCAACATTTGCTTAGTCTTTCTTAAAATTTACATTTATTTACATTCAAAAGGGATCTCAGTTACATACAAGAATGTTCTAGTGTTACAAAAGCAGGAAAATAAAAACATGAAAGAAGAAAAATTAACCACATTTGTTATAAGTTTTTATAAAAGCTGACCAAATGTCCAAATATAAGTCCATTTGTAAATTTCATCTATACATCATTCTTTCAGATGTTGCAAATGTTGTTAGATCTTCTATCCATTGGATCACAGATGAAGAAAAATGGTCTTTCCAGTAATGAAGCATCAAGCTTTTAGCAGTGGAAAGGGCAAGAAAAATCCACTTCCATTATCCATTTGTATATTTTCAAGAAGCAAGTAAATAATTCAAAAGATAATGCATGTCCCTGAATATCAAGGAACCCTCCAAAACACAATTTACTCATGTGATTACTTCCCCCCAAAATGTAGCTACTATAGGGCAACTCCAATACATATGCATTAAAAAAGTATTAGCAGTAATGTATCTCCAACAATCTGCAGATTTAGAAAGACCTTTTTTGAATAGATGTTGTGGTGACCAATATATCAAAAAGAGCAGTTCCTGCTGTGTAAGATATTCTGTCGTATAAGGTGTATTCAGAGATCTATAGCCTTACCAATTGTAAATGTTAACACACTACCCTAACACGTTATAAAGTAACTGTCCAGATTATGGGAATTGTAGTCTGCAGTAACATTGCCGCACTCTGCTGTCATGACAGGATAGTTCAAGTTTTAATGGCACAAGGTGGGTCATGCATGCAGAATATATAGATTCAGAGCAGGATCAGAGAAACAGTAATAAATAACAACAGAAAAAAAAATGGGGAAGGAAAATGTTTAACCTTCTGATCAGTCACAGTTACTTGTAATCTTATAGCAGGCATAAACTATCTCCTAGTCCTCTAGTTTTCTGGTCACGAATTTATATTGGGTGATTACCTGTCTCGGAAACATCATTTTCCCAAGTAGGAAAAGGCTACAAAAGACAGTGAAAGGAGACTGATGGCAGACTGAGCTATTTTTAGGAAACCTCTTTGACCCAACAATATGGAATGAAGATCAAAATAAAATGGAAAATAATAGAGAGATGTAAAACAGAGTCTCTCCAAGGTCCTTGATAGATTCAAAGGAAAATAATAAACACAAAGGAAAGAGCATTGGGAATTGGATTTAAGGGAGGGAAGCTAAGTAAATATGGGGGCTGCACTTAGGCTGAAACCTAGAAATGCTCTAGGCTCTGATCTTGGCCACTGATCTTAAAGTCTGCACTGTTAAAAAAAACTGAATTATCTCTTTGAGAGCTTTATCACATGAGGCAGTTAAATTGCACTTACAGAAGGATAATAGCATCTTTGGCTGGGACGTATCACATGATGTCATTCCTCTTCTGTTATTCTCCTTGTGGGAGATTGTTTGGAAAATATTTTGTAAAAAAATCACTTTTCAAATGATGACATCATGTGAAAAGTCCCTGCCAAAGATGTTATTATTCTGCTGTAAGTGTGATTTACCTGCCTTTTGTAATAAAGCCCTGAGTCTATGAAATTCTTTGCCAATATAACAAAATACACCTTAAACAGACTTGTTCTCCTACCTTCAATTTTTTATTAATGATGATGATTATGATGATGATTTTTCCAGTACAATAAAAAGATACATAGACTTCTATGCCTCAGCTAAATGACCTAAATTTAACTGAGTCAAATTCAAATTTACTCACAATCACAGACCTGGTGCAATATATCTTTCTGTTTTCAAGCCAGTCATGGTATACTGTAGCCAAATCCAGCAAAGTAATGAGACTGGCGACTGGGATAGAGGATGCCACAAGTAGCTCTTCCTGTGATCTTCACAGTAGAAATACACCCCACTCCAATAGTTCACTACTTTTTCCTTACACTCAAGATTTGCTGCCTGACTCTGCCTAACGGAAGGGCCGATCCTGCACAACCATCACGAAATTATTATTAACAATAACAATAACAATAACAATAACAATAACTATTATTATTATTATTATTATTATTTATCGTGATTACTTTCCCCTTAGTGCTTCATCTGTCCTTGTCTCACACGTTGATAACAAACTCACCACACTTCAAACTCCTCAATGGAATGCATCAATTGTCAAAATACAATGGCACCTGTTTTTAAGCTGGGTGGAATCTCAGCCAATTTTGGTTTACAGCTACTCCAACCAACCAGTGTGCATGTACTTGATCTGGTCCCTGTTGGGAACAGCAAATGCTCAGAATGCTCAAAATTCACAGTTATTCACAGATCATTGTAGGTTTAGAGGCAAAGCCTAAACTAAGTTCCTGTTTGTTTGTTCATGCTCACTCCCTTCTTCCTGCAGGTAGGCATCCTTTGTTCTCAAAAAAGCTTTTCTCTCTGTTTACTATCTCTCTTTCTCTTCTGCCTGCTTTCCTGAGAGCAGTGTGGTCTAAATGGCTCTAGAAGAGATGCTACACAATAATCATGTAATTGCTTATTCTTTTTCTCACCCTTCTTCAAGAAGACAAATCTGTGTAGATTATGCACAAGTATCTGTAAGTAAACTTTTACTTATTTTTTAACCAAACTATTTTGTGTTTACTTCTCAGCTAGAGTTAAGTAGGTGGAGGGAGAGAAAGGGGGTGGATGGGCTGGTCTACTGGTTGAACTTCTGTTTGTGTATTACAAATGCTTTGCAAAATGGGGGGATCCACCAAATCTCTCATCTTCCAATAGTCCCCACGGCTGGGAATTCAGGTGCCACATTGGCCCTCTGAACACCACTTACAGCACCAAAACTTTACTCCCTCACCCAATGCCCCCAACACCCCCTTGGTGGGTGTTGGGGGCAGTTTCATCGCATCACTTTTCACACTCTCTGGGGCGTTTTAGGCCCAGGAGAGGCATTTTTTCCAATAGGAACCTCCAGCTTCCAGGTGAACTCCCCCCATGCAAAAAAGAAAAAAAAATCAATAGCTTTATTCTTACAGGTGAATATTCCAGAGATTTTGGCTTCTGAAATAAAGCTAATTGGTTAAGCATTACAGACATCATGCTTTGAAAATGCAATTCTAGAGCAAAGGTGATCCACAAAGGGCACTCACCTGAAGTGAAGATAATTCAGGACTGGACCATGTTTCTGGCAGGGCTTTAGGCCACCTAGTTTAATTTAATGTTGTAGCTAACTTGCCTAAATAGAAACTTGGAGGTCAGGATGGCATGTTGATTCAGAGTCCCCATAATTTGCACATTCTGCAGAGAACACGCAGGTCATGAACTTCAATTACAGTTGGCAGTTGGCCTAGCATATTATCACCAGGATCTTGTTGCTCCTTGTTGCCATGGGCAACATTATGTGCATTAGACAAGGTGCTAGGTTTTGGCAACAAAACTGCAAGTGGCATCAGTACAAATTATCATGGCTAAGTTCTTTATAACTTGTGGGTAGCATATAGAGAACCAACTCCTAGTGACCAGAACACTGTGCTCATTTGCTATTTGCATAATACTGCATTAATAGAGTTAAGCCAACCTCAAGCACTGCAAGTGTTCTGTCATGCTCATCTCTTTTCTGAATTCCTTTGGGAACTAAAGTGCTGCCCAGTTCAGATCATCTTCCCACTTGAAAAAGTTTGCATGCAATGAGACTGAATGAAATTGCATCTCACCCACCTTCTAGCTAACTGCTCCCCTCTGGCCTTGCTGGACATCTGTGCATGAATGTTTGCATAGACCATACATGTATAGTCTCAACCGTGCATTGCTGCAAATCTCACAGCTGGTTCCTGGATTATATGTAGGATATTAGATCATATGCTTATGTTCCTAGGCTGTATGCAAACAGTATATCGTCATCCAGACATTAATCAAACCCAGTGCTAGGACAGGCAAGAGACAACCCTATTTCTACAGATTTCTATAGGGTGATCAAGCTATCAGCTTTGGATATGATACATTGCAATCTATCTCACAGGCATGTTTTGAAGAAAACCAAGCTAAACAAAATAAAGTAATTATCCATTGCAAACCTTTAGGACTGGCATTTTTCCCCCTTCAACATTCTTTACATCCAGGAGAGTATAGATATCAGATAGAGGTTCAGCAGTGGTAGCATGAAACTGTTGTATATGTATTCAATAGGGAAGAGCTCACACATGTTTATTCGTTACTTGCTGCCAGCAACAACACAGATTTCTAACCCCCCACCCAATGAAGGGAAGAGTCAGGGAACTCAAAAGGAATATTCAGAAGACTGCCACTACTGCCCCCCCAAGCATCTGTTGCCTGAAGCAATAGTCTCATTTTGCCCCATGGGGGATCCAGTCCTACCTATGGTACTTGTCCAACATGTGTTCTCGCTGCATGTTTCCAGAATCTTTTGTTCTCAGCCACAGATGGATGATGACCTTATTTCAGTCTTGCAGTGGTGCATTTATGTGTCAGTAATAGTTAATTGTTATGTGCCTGGCATGATGTCTAGTATTTCACAAAATTCAGTAATTCACACATTATCCAGTTGTTTGGCAGCATTGTTCTGCAAAAGTGATACTGAAGTAATGGAGAGACTCCAGATATTGAAGAGACTGGCAACATGCCTGTAACTTTGTTACAGAAGAAGATCGATTCTTCTGAGATCTGGCATTCTAAGCTGATTGGCCTCCTTGTGTCTTTTTATGGCATTTTACCCTCAGGTTGCAACTAATGCGGAGGCCAGAAAATAAAATTGCTAGAGCAAAACTCCATCACATTATACTCTTGAGTCAGTGGTCAGGAACAAAGAATTTAAGACTCAAAGACGAAAAATATGTGCCAGATCCCCAGCTGTTAAATTTGCTAAGTACTCTGCAGGTGTTCAGCCGAAAGTACATCCAGCTTTATCTCTTCCTCTATTTAAAAAGCCATTAAAAAAGACTATTCTACACAGTGTGTATTTGGTAATTAGCATATCCTTAGTTAAGCTACATAATCTAATAAAACATCTTAGCAATGGTTTAAAAGTTTCCCTGACAATGAATGTGGTTGTAATCCTTTCTGCCTTTTTTTGCCTGTATTGAAAAGTTTACATTGCAATACTCCAGAGAAACCACACTTTTTTCTACTTAAAAGACAATCATTTAATTATTGACTAGAATGCTGAAACTACATATTTAAAATGACTTCCAAATCCATATTTCTGGCACCTGTTAACCTGTAATTCTCCTGTATTAACATAACTAATTATGCTAATCATATTTTCATTCCTCAAGCAAAGGAACCAGGGAACTAATTTGCCCTGTTAGAAAAGGAAGATCTGGGAAATCATTCTCAACTATGTAAAATCACTAGAATCTAGGAAAGAGTATCTACTCTTACCTATATGCCACCCCTTCCCCAAAACATCTGTCTCAATGGTCTACACATACACTTGCAAGTGTCAGACATAAATTTATATTTCTACTTATTTACCCACTTATATTATCTAAATGCAAAAGGGGGAGATAAGAAATATTCTCAAATCAAGTACGTTGGAAACATCAAATACAAGGTAAGGTTTTTTCCCCCAGAAACCTACTTTAAAAAAAAATTCAGAAAACTTTTAAATTATTTAGAAGCTAGTGCACCTCTGCACATTGCCTGAACACTGCAGTTTGGTTCCTGTTACAAGCAAGAGAGGGTAGACTAAGCATGAACTTACTAAATTGAGAAAACTCACCGTTACTGCCAAACCAGAAGTCCTAGGCCATTTCTGCATTAGACTGTTATAGTGCTATTATTCCACTTTCAACATCCTGTGGAATTCTGGGGTTTGTAGTTTACTGAGGTCAAAAAGTTATCTGGCTGAGAATTCTAAATACCTGCTCCCCTAAAGTGCAAGTCCCAGGATTCCATAGGATGTTGAAAGTGGAATAATAGCACTACAACAGTCTAATGCAGAAATGGCCTTAGTTGTTACTCCCTTAAGAAGCCAAAATTGGAACACAGAGTTTGTGGCTGGCTTGTGGGTCTGGGCTTATTATAGGAACAACAAGCCAGAGTCTCTATTTGGACATTCAACCCTGCTGTGTTCTTGCCTAGTTTAACTTCTCTTCCTTATAAGGAGTACCCAAGTATGCATGTGGTAGTGTGCTTAGCTATGAACAGTAAAAGCCTGTAACCCTTTAGCTTTTTCTGTGGCAGCCTTGAAGGACAAATTTGTACATCAGGACCAGTGAATAGAAAAAAGGTTTACCACTTCCCTCTTCCCCTCTACTCCTCGGGGGGGGGGGGCGGACACCAGTTCCCTCTGGTACTTTTTTCCTGAATTACTTACCCACAGGTCCCATCAAACATGCCATTGACTTCTCCTCACTGTTGCTCTCATCTCTTGCTCTGCCATATCCTCTAGTTCATGATAATTCTATGTGAATTTCCATTTGTTGTTGTTAACTGCCATCAGGTCAACTTCAACTTATGGTGACCCTATGAACAAGGGTCACTCTTCCATCAACAGCAGACTCAGGGCTGTGGCTTCTTGGATTGACTCTATCCATCTGTAATGCCATCTTCTTCTTTTCCTATTGCCTTCTGCTTTACCAAGCATTATTGTCTTTTATTATTGTCTTGCCTTCTCATGATGTGTCCAAAATATGACATTCTCAGTTTAGTCATTTCGACTTCTAGGATGAGTTTAGGCTTAATGGGATTTGTTTGTTCTAGGACTTTTTTGGGGGGGTCGTTTTAGCAGTCCAGGGTATTTGTAGAACTCTTCTCTAGCACCAGATTTCAAATGAGCTGATTTTCTTCCCATCAGCTTTCTTCACTATTCACCTTTCACAACCATAGTATATAAGTTGATTATTTGATGTCCCTAGTGACCATCAGGATTTCTTGCTCAGAGGAACATGCAATACCACTAGAACAGAAAGGTACATGAAGCACCTCCAAATGTGTTTGCATTCATTTGCCCAGGATTGTTTCATCCTTTCATACTACTCTGCACAAGACTTATTAAATATACTAAGGACAATGGCATCAAGAATTGAAGATTCACTGCTGGTCTATGGAAGAAATTGGTGCATGTGGCTGCTATGGTTATTGGGAAGGGATGGAGTAAGACTGCCCTCCAGGCTGAGAGCTGAATTTCTTCTGATTCTAAAGTTTACAGCCTAAACATTAAGCTAAAGTCACACAAGCCTTTGACAAATTGTAAATATCAGCCACAGTGGAATGGCCACAGCACAGTCCTGACGAACGTCATACATACCATCAACAGTGCTGTTTGGCATTGGAAGGAAGCTTTCATCGAGCTCCCTCATTCTCTTCAAGAATAAGAGAAGCTGTAACTTTTCCCAGCTGGGACAGGGATTTTAACTCTCCTGATTCCACAGCCAGTATGCATTCAGAGGCTACAGTCCAAAAAAGTAACTTTTCCAGGTTTTTAAATGGGGTCATATTTTCATTGGGACCACAGGGCAGGAGGAGAGAGGTCTTTAAAAGAAATCCTTCCCTAATAGCTGTAGTTCTTACCCTGATTCCATCGCTACTTCCTGCCTCCAAAGAGCAAGTACTAAAATTTTCACACAGTTGCAAGCAAAACATTTAGCATCCCATTTGTTTCATTCTATCCTGACTTTCCCTAGAACGCTACTGTGACCTTTCTTAAATGGGCACACTGCATATTAGTTTTCTGTAGGACACAGTGTATATAACAGAACTCCTGAAACTCACTGCATTCACAGTATGAATGCACAAGATCAGAGTCACTATGCTGTGCTAAGGCTTTGTAAGGGCTTTATCATGCAAAGCAGGTAAATTGCACTTACAGCAGCAATTTTGACTGGGACTTCTCATATTATCTCATCCATCTTCTGTTATTCTCCGAAGAGGAGACCATGTGGAAAGCATTTCTTTTACAAAGGAGGCATTAACGGATCCATTAATGGCCTCCTTTGTAAAAGAAATACTTTCCAAATGACCTCCCATTCGGAGAACAACAGAAGAGGAATGACATCATGTGATAAGTCCCTGTCAAAGATGCTATTGTTGTTGTTGTGTGTCTTCAAGTCATTTCTGCTTTATGACAACTGTAAGGCAAACCTATCATGGGGCTTTCCTGGGGCTGAGAGCATGTACCACATCCAGAGTCACCCAGTGACTGCCATGGTTGAGTGGGGAATTGAACCCTGATCTCCAGGGTCATAGTCCAGTTCTAAAACTACTACAACATGCTGGCTCTAAAGATGCTTTTATTTGCTATAAGTGCAATTTTCCTGGTTTGTGTGATAAAGTTCTAAATTCAAAGCACTTGTCTTAAGAAGAATATTAGAGTTTGTGTTCAAGTCCTTATAGATCTGCACAAGCAAAGCCCATTTATGCATAATGCAAAATGCAATGAAAGGCTGCTCTTGGTGCTTTATTGCATGCCTCTGGAGTCATGTTGGACTAGTCTGTAAACTGCCACTTGAGCTTATTTCAAAACCTGGAGAAAGTGACTGAAATAACATCTACTGCTCTGGTATGAAATACCAACCTTTGGCTGGTGATTTTGTTCTTCTTGTGCTGTTTTGCCCAGTAATGGTAAAAACAGCACTGAAGACAAGACATATTTCCCCTCATTCAAGACAGAACTACAGGAAACTGTGAAACAGGCTCGATGAAAAAACCCTAACATTCCTTCCAGAATCAGAGCAACAGCTCCCACAAATTGATTGATTTTTGTATTCAGAAGTGGATATAATGCAATGTAATATATATTATAATGTAATGTAAAAATACTTATTAATTTATTGACTTTAGTACATTTCCCCCCTCATTCCAGTTGAACGAGGAGGAGGAGGAAGAGAAGAGTGCTTTGGGAAGCTAACAAACTGAAGACAAATTAAACAGGACTACTATGTAAACTCTCACTAAAACACACACAAGAAAACATTAAAAATCAATAATCAACGAATGTCTAACAGTTGTTTTCCTAACGAAACACAGTTTGGGGGCAGTAGATTTGGAACTAAGGAAGCAGCAATGTGCTGGTGGTTGTTGTTGCTGATGCTGTTGTTTTACACCTTTAGGTTGTTTCCAACTTATTATGACCCTCAGGGAAACCGATCACTGGGTTGTCTTGGAAAGATTTATTTAGAGAGACTTACCATTGCCCTCCTCTGAGGCTGAGAGAATATTACTTGTCCAAGGTCACCCAATGGGTTTTCCCATGGCCAAGTGGGATTTGAAACCTGGTCTCCCAGAGCCCTAGTCCAGTACTGAAATCACCACACCATACTGGCTCTAAGCTGTCAGGGATTCTTAACCCTTGCTATTTCCTCACTAGCCTGTTATAGCGCTATGATTCCACTTTCAACATCCTATGCAAACCCCAGGATTCCATAGGATGTTGAAAGTGGAATCATAGCACTATAACAGGCTAGTGCAGAAATGGCTCCTGTCAAGGTTGTTGCTGGGCAGACAAAGATTTCCTATGACTGGACAGCATAGACAAGAGGCGGTGTGGCCAGACAGCCAGGTGCAAGGCCAGCAGGATTGTTTTGGCTATGTCTTGTGTATTAGAGAAGGCCACATGCCAGAGCACCAATTGGGTCACCCCACTTGTTCCAGGATGACAAGGTAGCATAAAAAGGCTGGTGTTTGCCTTGACTAGCTGCCAGTTAGATGCTGCAGCTGGACCTGCCATGCTATTGGCAGCATACTGTTTATAAGGGGAGTTGCTGCCCGATTTTTCTCCATTTCTTCTGTTATTTTCTATTTGTCTAATTGCTGGACTGCTGGTATGTTTTTGCTAAGGCTTACCGTAGAGTGTGGCAATAAATCAAGCCTCTAAGTCTTACTTAATGAGCCTCTGGAATTTTTTCTGCTTCACTGGGCCTCTCTGCTGTGGCGAAGCCTTGCTTTACAGATTGCACTCTGCTCATGCTCAGAGGAGCCAAATCCTGCCAACCCTGACAAACCCTTCCCTCCTTTGCTGGTTCTTTGCTTCAGATCTGTCCTTCCTTCAACCAAACACTTTTCCTCTTCTTTGGCTGCTGATAGATATTTGAAGAAGGAAATATGCAGTAGAAGGGCAAAAGTCATGAGGACTGAATTTGGAGATCAATAGCAGTAAGCAGGGAGAAAGTGTAGTAGTTCCTCCTCTTCTCTTCCCCAACACATTGAATTGTGTTGCATTGCCTACCCGCCCGCCCTCTTTCTTTCTTTCTTTCTTTCTTTCTTTCTTTCTTTCTTTCTTGGGGTGGAGCTGTTTTGAGTTTTTACTCAGAATTCTAACAAGATTTGGGAGACTGATCCTGGAAGCACTGCTCATTTTCAGAGTGGGTATACTAGACATGATGATAATGCATCCTTGCATGCAATGTGTAGCTTTTAAAAAATTGCATCTGCTTTCTCTTTCCTCTTCGCCTGACATCCTGAGGAAAATCTCTTTTCTGAAACTGGTATTTTCATTGGGACAGATATCCTCCATTTTTAGTTTTCACTGACATTTGCTTTCTTCACTTTCAGCTTTGCTTTGTGGGGGAAGAGCTTCCATTTACAATTTTATTGGCATTTGCTTCCTTTACCTTCAGCTCCTTCCATCTTGTCCAGTGTAGAGCAGGAGCACTGGAAATTGTTTCTTAAAGCCCTGGGGTAGCTGAGGCATTCCACTTGCTCTACCAAGTCAATGGGGTGATAATGATAAGGTTTTCAAGATTTATTATTATTTGTGAGAGCTAACAGAGCATCAACATTCTGTGAGATTCTGGGGCCATTTCTGCACTAGACTGTTAAAGTGCTGTTATTCCACTTTCAACCTCCTATGGAATCCTGGGGTCACTCCAATTTCCGAATGAGTACTGTCCTTGGGCATGAATCTAAGCCACATCACTGTTTCTTCGCTGCTCTCTGGATTGGAAATTATCACCCTCATTGCCCTTGAAACCTTGCTATAAACAATTTTCCTCCCTTTCTCCTTCAGCTAGCCTTGTATGATTGTGTGAGCTTGTATCCTGCACATGATTGTTCATTCCCCAAATAAACACATTTTAAGTTCGCTTTTGAATCTCTGGCCCGTTCTTCCTTGCAGAGATTTCGTAAACCTTGGTGAAAAGATTTTGTTAGGCTAACCCCCCCCCCCTCACAGGCCTTCTAATTTGAGCTAACAATTTTCTACCTTTGAACAGAAGTACTTACACTGTGGGTGGACCCCTGAGTCACCCACATTTTGGGGTAACAGTGGGAGTTGTTGTTTTGCCTGATTCTCGAAGGACAGGGGTTTTCAATTCAGGCTGTTCTTGTTTAGAGGAAAGGTGGGATAAAAATGCAATAAAGTTTTCTTGCTAAGAAAACCCTATGATTCAATGACAATGAGTCAGAGTCAACTTGAAGATCATACCAACAATAAACCGAACAATATTCACCAGGATGAAATTTATGATGACTGGTCCGTTTCTCAGCCATTGTCATACTTTGTGCACAGAGGGGAGTGCTTATCTTGCTCCCAATGTCCTGAAAAACTGAGATGTCAATCAAGTTCTTTTCCTCTAATCTTAGTGGCATTGTACCAAGGGAATGAGAGACTGCATGCATTTACTGAGCTTGTTTTTGTGCCATCTAGCTCCCATGCATCTGCCAGTGCCAATTTAGTAAGCATCCTCCTCTAAATGTTCTAGACTAGGACAGTAAATCAAAACACTTCATTTATGATCTCTTGAAACATCATGTAGGAGAGTTGCCATCTAACTGAATTGCTAAGATATTAAAATCATTGCTAGCAAAGCACCAGTGAATCTTATGTAATTACTTCCAAAAGGAATTGTGGGAGAAGTAAAGTCTGAAGACCCTCTCTCCATGTGCCAAATGGGAAGCAAGTGCATTAACACACAGTTTGGTTAGGAAATAAGTCATTATGGGATCAGTGAGTGAAAGCAGTGAAAACTAAACTTCATGGCATCCCACAATGGAAAAAAAGCAGACCATATCCCAGTGTGGTTCCTTAGAGTGAGAGGATAATTAAGAACATTTTCAAATAGATGGATGAAGATAGTATCTACAGGACCATAAGTTCCAAAGCATGGCAGTATAATTATAGAAGAGGCTTAATATAAAATTGAAATCCTCATTTATAAAGGATGGCATACATAGGTCATTGCCAAAAAACAAACAAACAAGAAACCTGCAGGTTTTTAAAAAGCAGAGACTTTTTAAAATAAAGTCTCATCTAATGATCGTTTCATGCAGTATTTACACTAAAATATTGTTTCTTTTAAAGAAATGCTTGGATATTGCAATATTTGAAGGCTTATAATTATTATGTCAAGAACATATGAAATGAGATGACAGGCACAATGCACTGTCATGAATAGAAGATACTATTGTTTTATGCCCAATTCATGTGCATATGGCATAAAATGATAACAACCATATATTTGAACCATACTTGCACTTCAGTCTATGGCCCTTTTTGCACCTTACTTTGTGCTGCTGGTGTTGTGTGGGGATGGTGCAAGAAGCCTCCTCTGGGAGGAAATCGCGTCCCCCGAGCTTCCCTCTGCACCAGCTCTGTGCTGGACGGAAGGAAGCGTGATAGCTCCGCTCCTTCCACAGCGCAGCTGGGTACTTTCCCAGGCTGCGCTGGGAGGAAGTGCGGCCATCGCACTTCCTGAGGTTCCACACGCCAGGTAAGTGCAGGAGGGACACAGGAGGAATGCACAATCTCGCATCATGTTCGGGTAAAACCTGAAAATGATATAATGCACGATTGCCGTGGGATCGCTATGGGAGCAACACACGATCGCAAGAACTTCATGCAGAACCATCCTCGCAATTCCACATTGCTCCTGTGACTATTTCATGTTCAATGTCGTATGCGAAAAGGACCTATGTCATTCAAACACATTTTCCTACGTAGAGATAATATTTATTCAGAGCAAATAGTTATATACAAAACAATTCCTAGATTAAAATATTCAGCACTTTAAGTGTGCCCAGATGAACACAGGTATACATCACTTAAAGAAGCTCTTAGGTAGAATTTTAACTATTCATGCCATTGAAATGGATCAAAAACAGATGGTTTCAAGATTCATTTCAGTTAGCCAGCCATTAAGGACTTATTCAAATAACGTCTTTGGGATCTTCTTTTAAACGAATGCATCTCTTCATTATCATCCATCAGTTTCAAAAATAACACAATATTTTCCATAGAAATGTATATATAAATATCCGTAAATTTCATGGGTAGTGGATATTTCCCAGCCAGCCACAGATTCCATTGAGAAAATGCAGTCCATTGTTGCAAGGATGCTGGGACAGAGCAAATCTGCTATCAGGAGTTTATAGCAGATTCTGCCAACATCGGCTCTGTGGAGACGTTGCAGTTTGAAAATCCCTGCAATCATTAGGCTGAAGTAGATAGATCATGTCCTATTCATGCCAATGGCTGAATGGAAACAAATGTTTTAAGAGCATTGGATTTACTTAATGTATTTTTATTCCACTTTTACACAGTCATTGTCTTCCTAAGCCCCACTCCCTGGAAGGTATCTAGTTCCCCTTTAAAATCATTCGAATTGGAAATTCAGGGTCTTTCCAAAAATACAAAAGACAGTCTAAGTATTCCTGAAAATTCTGGTACTTTCCTTATTTCTGGGTCTTCCTGCCCACAGTGTTGGGCAACAACCAGGAGCTCTTGGGAGGGAATGTGGAATAGAAAAGTGATGAAGTAAGTCTGAGGCAATTAGAAGAGGATTTCTTTCTGAATAAATATGAATTCTACTGATATCCACCACCCAATCAGCATTCTGTGGCTTTAGAGGATTCAAATGTATGATTTTGAATTATTTTCCTCTTTGACTCTGAGGCCAAGTGATCAGTACAAAAAAGGAGAAAGAAAAGCTCTGCTTTTGTGGTTGTATTCCAACAACTCCACATTATTCTCACTGCTGGAGAAATGGGGAAGTTCATTACAGCCTGCAAAGTTACAAAAGACCTCTGGCTCTCAAGAGGTTTTTCCCTTCCTCTCAACACTTACTTCTTCAACTCCCAAGGTTATATGCCAACTACTAAGCTCCTTTTCTAGTTTACTTCTCCTCTATTCCCCTGCATTTCCTAAAAGCAAGCATCTTTCTTATCAAGGATACCTTCAGAGCCAGGGATTTAAGAAGTAGGCAGCTCTGTCCAGAGCAACCACAATCATTTTATTCAGCCAGGGCTGCTCTACAGAGGCTCTCCCCCTTTGTCTTACCTTCAGAAGTGAGACAGAGGGTGGCCACCAGGAGCAGGCTTGATGCCAGTGATTTGTATGTGTGGCATTAAGGTGTTACAGTGGTATAATGGCAGGTGGGAGCAGTGCCTTAGGTGGCAGGAGAGCTCAGGCTTCTCCTTCATATAGGCAGAGAGGCAGATCCATATCCTAGGGGAATTTTGGATGATCGGGTGAATTCCAGTAACTTAGCAAGGGTACCTTAATGACAGGCATTAGAGCCCTGCAAGCAAAGTGGCCCTGCACAGCCAAGCTATCATCTAACGACTATTGTAATAGTTTTATACCACAGAATTTCAGGCCATATGGAAACCTGGAGATGACTTTGTTTTCTCCCCAGAAATCTCACAACTCCCCTTTAGGAATTTCATTCCATTTAAATAGCTCTGAAGGTGCAGCAGATATTTAAATACAGATAAAGATCCTGTAGAATTTAAAAGTCATGTTTTTAGTTATAAACAATTACTTACTGGAAGATTTAGAGGTTCTTTCATAATAGTTTCACTGAATTCATGTCTTCAATTCATGCAATTCAGGGTTCAATCATATACTAAATACAAGCTGGTTGCAGGGTTATGAGGTTCAGTCCAAGCACCAATATGGTGACACTGTGAAAAATCCAATGGTTGGACAATCTAGAGATACCAGAGAAACAGTCAAACTTATGGCTAAAACAAAGTAGACTCATGAGTAAGATATACATGGCATGGAGTTGCATACTTACACTGCCTCTCATACCGAAATCAGTCCATGGCTATGCCCTTGTATTTGGTGAAACCGGAAGCCAAATCTGATTCCTCCTGCTGACTTCCATTTGGGTGTATGGGGTTAAAAAATAACCATCTCCACAAAAAAACAAAAAACCTGTTCCACCTATTTTTCTACAACAAAGCACAGGATGTGGTGTAATCCAACATACGATCATAAAGTCTTCACAATCACTCCAATGATAAGGTGTGGTCTATATCTCTCTGGCCTGTATAGTATATCAACCATTCACAGTATAGTATATAAACCATTCACAGGCTTCTCAGTGCAGGAAATAACTCAGATGATCAGGTGTGGGTGACATCTGTCTGGTCTTGTACATTATAACGAGCTATAATTCTCTCTCCTATGGTTGTACACACACAAAGGCTAGGTTTTAAGTAAGGAAATCATTACTAAATGGGCGTTTTGCGCAAAAGGGAACTCATTCCACAAAACATCCTGGCCTCCAAACATACATGGGAACTTGAAGTTGCTCGTGTTTCTCTTCACAGACCTGTACAGGTTCCTCTGCTTGGGACTCTGGACATATATAGTCAACACTGAATTCCAGTCTAACAACTGGGATTCCAGGACAGTTAAAGAAGGGAAAGGTAAACATTTAACTGCAAAAATACAACTGATGTGTCTCCCGTCTCTCTCTTCTATGGTTCGCTTTGCTCTAAGTAAATTCTGAACTGTTTTGCTGTGCTACACACCCCACATATGCCTAAGCTCTCTATTGGTAAAACTTGGGCAATAAATTACAGCTTCTGACAATTATAGCTTCACCTCTTCCACTGTGAGTGAGTGAAGTGATTATTTTGTTTGTTCCGTGCCTCTGTGTATAATCCTGAAAGGCAAAAGTGCTCATGAGCATTTATTCATTTCAGCAATGTGCAGTGTTTCATGACAACTCCCAAAGGCAAGGAGGAGATGTTACTCATAGTTACTGCAGTCTCCCACTCCCCTATTGGAGTAAGGGATGTCAAGGCATGACAACTGGCTGAGCAAGTAGCACTGCTTTCTCTTCTCTCTCCCTCCTTCACAAACACCTGCTGCACATTAAGGTTCAACTGTGTCTCCACCATACATGGATATCAAAGTAGCATATATCAATAGAACATAAGATATACACAATATACTCCATACCATATAATTTGTATGACTTCCATGAAGTAGATGATGTTGCTCTTGCTGTTGTTATTACTACTGCTGCTATTATGTGCTTTCAAGCCAACTCCAGCTTTTGGCAATTCTACTATGGTTTTCTTGACAAGGTTATACCCAAGGTCACCCAATGGGTTTCCATGGCAGAGTAGTGATTTGAACCCTGGTTTCCTCTAGATCTAGTCTAACACTGAAACCACTATACCACACTGGCTCCCTGCAAAATAAGTTGGGCTAAACAGAGAAGACTTGCATAAATAAGCCTTGTGTCCAAAGCTAGAACTAGATGGATTCTGTCAGATTTCTAGGAGAAGAACATTCCATATAATAGCTGCTACCATGCTCGAATGCCTTGTTTCAATGGCTGTTGAACAGGAAAAATATTAGAGCTCATAACCTGAACAGGAAGAGGGGGATCCCCTCATTTGGGAGTGAGATGCCTCTCCGTGCTTGCACCAAACATTGTCACTGCTTTTGAGTCAAGCTGGCACCCCCAATACACACACACATATAGAAGGATCATACAGTAATTCAAAACCCTCCTTGAAAAGATGCATGGGAACTGGCAGTAGCAAACTCATTGTTGGCTGTACTACTGGGGCTGACATTGTCAAGGCAATGTGGTGTCATCTTGCATAATATATGGTGATCTGGGAGCTGTCCTGTGGACATTTCCCTATCATTGAGAGGGAACTCTCTCTATCTCTGTATATGTATAACAAATGAATGTTTTTGCTATCATAGGCCCTTTCCGCATGTGGGGGGGAACGGGCGAAAACACCCTAAAATGGAGCTTACCGGCAGCCAGGTAAGTCCATCGCCACGGGGAGCAGCGTGAGCTCGCCGCTCCGAGGTCCTCCAGCGTCCCAAATGGTGGCTTCCGGTTGGTGGAGGCTCTCCACCAACCGGAGAAGCTCGCCAGCCGGAAACCCGCCTCCGGCAGATATGCAAGCACACACTTGCACGCGCCTGCAAATCTGCGTCAGAGCTGGATGACGGAGCAGCATGGGGCTGCGCGCTCCGTGCTTTTTAAAAACCTCGAAAAAGAGGTTTTTAAAAAACACGCAGCGCGGCTAGTTCCGGCCGCTCCTGAGTGGATTCTGGTGTGGAACTACAAAAAATAGTCCATGCCAGTCCACTCTAGTGTGTAGAAGACCTCCGTCAGAGGTCGCTCTGCACCATTTCAGAAGCCCGGTATGGAAATGGCCATAGTTCCTGCCTGATGAGCTGCACTGGTGTATCCAGTGATACTATAGGTGTGTCTGGCATTTTTGCCCCATTTTGTAATTTTCAAGTTATGTGTCTTCTCCCCCCGCCCCCCACCATATCCATAAAACTATTATGTTAGCAAAACAGCAGTGTGTCTCCATGCTGATATAGTTTAGGCATAAGATTACTCTGCTCATAAAGACACACTTGTATACAGTAATTTTATGCATAATCTGATCTACTTAATTTCATTCAATTCCATCTTTGCTTAGTCTTTGCATACCAAATATCAATTTATAGCTAGGCTTCAACTTGAAAGATTCCTGGGCTGTATAACACAAAACATAAGCTCATTGACCCATAAGAAAGTAATAGCTGAAGACAGATTTCTACAAAATTGCTTTTGAACATTACATTAATTCTGGATCAACAAGTTTATTTCTTAGTAATTTCCCAATGGTGACATTTACATAGATATTCCTGTCTTTATATCTTATATGCACCTTTTGATAATCCACAACCTAAGTGAAGTATTTAGCTTCCTTTTCCTGTTTGTATTCTTGTCAAAATAGAGTTCTGGCCTAGACCGACAACACTGATAGGGACAGGAGAAATCAGCAAAAGAACATATTCTAACAAGGACAATGTGCCACTGATAGATCAACAGGCAGACAGACAAGAACATAGATATCCATTTTGATTTATGAAGCAGAAAAATGTCTTTTTCTAGCAGAGAGAAAAAAATATCCACAGCCCACAGCTGGGTAATATCATGATTAGAACCAGCCAAAATATCACAAAAAGGACTCTAAGAGGATTTGAAAATTTGCAGAATCTTGCATGGCATTGTGCTTGACCCCAAGAAAGGTATTGCCCAACTATGAGTTGTTGGTATTTTCTCTTTCGTTCATGAATAGATTTATTAATATATCTAAATATTGCAGTTGTGCAGTTACTGCTCACTGATGTAGATCTAGCCTTGTGTTAAGTACTGCATTTTTAGATTTAAGAGTACAACCACACATTGTGGTGATTTAAGGTGTGGGGATTAGCAAATCCATCTTGTCATTTTAATGCTCCAAACATTGGACTGGAATGGTGGGAGCAGGGAATGACATTACATTACATTATGTTGAATGCCCACTCACATTCTGTTGATGCTGTTGACATGATCAAAGTAGCAATAGCTGCTTTTAGTGGTTGGAGTCATTTGGTAGGTTGTCACAGTTATAATTGAAGCATGTATTGCTGAAAGGTTTATGAGGTCCATTTGTAGCATCTAGCCTCATTCAGACTGGAGTTGGTGGTGGAGCTGAAAGAGGCAGCAGGCACTTGGAAGGGCAGCCTCTTTTTCTTTCAGAATCTAAACCCAGCACATAGGCCCTTTTCACAGGTGGGGGGGGGAACGGGCGAAAACACGCTAAAACAGAGCTTACCCGCAGCCGGGTAAGTCCGTTGCCACACGGAGCAGCACTGCTCCACACTCCTCCGGTGTCCCAGATGGCGGCTTCCGGTTGGTGGAGGCTCTCCACCAACCGGAGAAGCTCGCCAGCCGGAAGCCCGCCCCTGGCAGATCTGCAGGCACGCACTTGCGCGCGCCTGCAAATCCACTTTAGAGCCGGGCGACGGAGCGGCACTGGGCTGAGCGCTCCGTGCTTTTTAAAAACCTCGAAAAAGAGGTTTTTAAAAAACATGCAGCGCGGCTAGTTCCCGCCACTCCTGAGTGGATTCTGGTGTGGAACTACGAAAAGTAGTCCACGCCAGTCCACTCTACGGTGTAGAAGACCTCAGTGAGAGGTCGCTCTACACCGTTTCAGAAGCCTGGTATGGAAATGGCCATAGTCTGCTAAGCTCAGAGTTTCAGCTGCTGAAGGAAGAGAGAGCTCAGCAGTAAAAACAGCTTTGGTTTGGTTCAACTGAACTCCTCCAGTACTGGTGTGAACTGCTTTATGTATATAGCCAAGCCTGGGGAACTTACATTTTTGGACTACAGCTTCCAGAAGTCCTCAGCTAACATGGCCATGCTAGGTGAGAGATTCCGGACATTGTAGCTGAAGCCCAGAATTCTGTTGGTGCATATTTTTCTGATATTTTTCTAGGGTTATAAAGGGAAAACAGACAAAATCTGCAGTTCTCTGAGAGGCCTGTTCTGTCTCACTTCCTTCTCATGACCATCATTCCCTCTCCTGCCCCCACTGCTTATGCCAGCATAGTGCACCAACAGTTTCCCCATCCCGAGGAACTTTTCTGGGCTCTGATTAAACTTTCCAAGATAGTTCTGTAGCCACTGAGCACAAATGTGAAGGTTTGGAGTCCAAATGAATAGAAGTGGTAGCAGTCGAGGATTTTAGCCTCAGAAGGTACATAGCTCCAGATCTAATAGGTGTTGTTAGTGGTTAAACTGGGATACCTGAGTCACCAGGAATAGAGAAATTAGGATTAAAATATTACTCCATGAAGAGTACTCCAAGTATCATCACATCTTCTGCTCAGCTCTTCAAGAATCAGTACAAATGTAACCCATTTATATATATTTCTGTAATAATTTGGTACTAGAGGATATTTCTGTGTGATCATCACAGAAGTGAGGTGCAGAGCATCTAGAAAGAAGTGAGGAGAAAAACAGGGAGCTGACTCTATCTTCAACGTAGTCAGGCAGGAATTGGTGGCTAAATAGGATGGTGTGTCTGATTAATTCATTTCTGTAAAGCCTTGCACATCCTAGCAGGAAAGCTTGAAATTTCCTTTTCTGTGTGAAAATGACTGGCAGCCATTTTCTTAAGAAGATTGTTCTGGACTCCGGAGAGGCAGTGAGTGAAGCAAATATCCCAAAGGTATTTGTGAAGCAGCAGAAAATAAGAAAAGTTGTGAAAGAAAGAATGACTTTAAGCAGACAGCATTTAAAAATGTGGATTTGGGCTTATTTATTAAGTTCTACATTAATGATGGTTAAATGTGAAGAAGCAAACAAGGCACTGTATTATGTGAAAGACTGTGTAAGTTATTTCCTTTTGCACAGATCCTTTTGCTGTGAGTCTCTCTAGAGGGATCCTTTTAAAATTATTGGATTGGGGGTAAAAGCAGATTGAAAAGAGAAAGTGGTTACACAAGCACAAATCTTCCAAGGGAAAGGAAAGCGCAAGTATTTATATTCAGTTTGTGGGGGCTGTGGAGCTCCCATAATCAGTGACTTTTCTATCTTTGAAGCAGGATTGTTTGTGCCATTGTGTTACCAACCACTAGAGAATATTTCCTTGAATTCTGTAAAGGAGTTTGTATCCTCTCCGAAAATGCCTGCCTATTATTGTACGAAATCAGTGCATGGCGTTAACACATGTTAAACTTAATCCTGTTATCTTTACTCATTACTTTCCCAAGAAATGATAGGTAACAGTGGCCATTTCCATACCGGGCTTCTGAAACGGTGCAGAGCGACCTGTCACTGAGGTCTTCTACACCGTAGAGTGGACTGGCGTGGACTACTTTTCATAGTTCCACACCAGAATCCACTCAGGAGTGGCCGGAACTAGCCGCGCTGCGTGTTTTTTAAAAACCTCTTTTTCGAGGTTTTTAAAAAGCACGGAGCGCGCAGCCCCGTGCCATTCCGTCACCCGGCTCCAAAGTGGATTTACAGGCGCACGCAAGTGCGTGCCTGCAGATCTGCCGGGGGCGGGCTTCCGGCTGGCAAGCTTCTCTGGTTGGTGGAGAGCCTCCACCAACCGGAAGCCGCCATCTGGGATGCCGGAGGATTGTGGAGCGGCGAGCTCGTGCTGCCCTGCGTGGCGATGGACTTACCCAGCTGCAGGTAAGCTCCGTTTTAGCGTGTTTTTGCCCATTTCCCCCCCCACACATGTGAAAAGGGCCAGTGTTTCTTTCTAACTGTAATGGGACAACCCACAAAATTATTACTTTTCAGCACAAGAAGTATTACTGGTTCATTAGTGTTTTCACCAAACATAAAGGAAGGTGGCCAGGGCTGTTCTGTTTTTCACTTAAAATCAAGGGTCCCATAGCACTCAGAGAATGGTGAGACCCTGTATCTTCCTTATCCAACACTAATCCAGTTCTGAAAGTGTGGGAGGTTGTGAAACTAATGCTACTTAAAGTTGTGGTCTGTGAACCAGTGAGGGTCTGAACCCTATTGCCTGTTGGGTCTGAAACCTATTGCCTGTTGGAAAGATACAGTTGTCATTAATGAGTACGAATATGTTGTCAGTTCCTGGTACAGTTGGGAAAGGAACTTGCCTGTCCTCCACATCAGATAGCTTACGAGGAAGTCCTCTAAACTCCTCTAAACACTCCAGGACATTGTGACTAGTGTACTCCCACACTTCCTGAATTGTCAGATCATTGAAGGGTAGAAGAGACAAGGCCCTACACTTCTCTGAGTGATGTGAGATCTTTAATTTCAAATTACAGAACATACACACTCTACCCCTTTTTAAGGTAAATGATAACAAGTTTGTGTGTGTATGTGCCTGAAGCCACTTGTTAATCTATTGTGACCCCATGAATTTCACAGTGCTTTCTTAACAAGGACTAATTATAGGTAGTTTGCCAATGCACCTGGTATTCCTTGGTGGTCTCCCATTCCAGTATTAACCAATTCTGACCTCTGCTTAGCTTCCAAATATGACCTGGTGCCTTTGGAGTATTTATACTTAGCAAAAAAAAAAAAAGCACCATAAATATACTGAGTACTTCTGAAACCCAGCTAACAAGTTGTCTTCTGAAACAGTTAACAAGTAATGCAACAGATTGTTATTGAAAAGTAACTCTGAAGCTCTGCTGAACATTTGAGAGGCTAGCAAGAAGGCTATGGGCAGGAAAGGGTTTACTTTAGAGTAAAATCAAGGTGGTGTGCTTATTATTTCACACATATAATGATTTTCTCCTTTCATGGGTCCGAATACATGCAAAATTTGTTTGATGGTCACATATAAGACCTATTCAAAAGTTACCTGTACCCATTCATTTTGACGTACATTGACATATGTTGCCTCTGAGACATTTGATCCTTTGTAGTGCAAAGCATTCTATTCTCGTACTGTTGCATTATGTTGCTGAAATGGAGTCCACTTAAGAGTATAGTAGCAGATCTCCCTGCTGACTTGGTATGCAGGTATAATGGAGACAATGCCTTCGTAAAATTGAGGTGATACGGTAGGGGCATCATTACCTGTGGTGCTCATACTTGTTTCTTTTGTCCCATAGCAATCTCTGAATAAGTGTGTACACCACAGGCAATAATGCTTCAATTGTGCTACTCTCAACACTCATAAAAGATTGGGACTGCAGCATGTGTGGAGCTCAATTCTATTCTCCCACTCATGTGTAGTTCTGACAAAAACCAGCCCTCAGAAGATACTATTTTTCCTATAAGACAAGCTGCTAAGGGTGCTGATAGTAATAATACATTTAATGCAACATGTAGTTTGGCCCTCAGAAACATGATATTAAATATGCTGGAATCTTTGGGTTGAAGATCTCTCACCAGTTTTTAATATATCACTACAAAATCTGTACACTCTTGCCCAGAGTTGTTGGAATGGACAAGCTGTTTCCAGAGCTATAAATCACAGTCAGCTTCATAAATCAACAGCTGACACATTGGGGCTGTTTTTAATGTTCTTAAGCACATATTGTAAGATTGTTATATGACAACATGTTTGCATTCATACTGTTATATTACACCTGACATATTTACTATACTGACATATTTATTTTTTGTATAGTGATCACCAGACACAAAAGTGTATCTCTAATTTTATTCAAATAAAACAAAAACAATTTAATCTATTCTTACTCAGTATTATCTTGGTATTTTCTGTCTAATGTCTTCTTGCTCAGTATTATCTACTAAAGTAGCTAATAACCCTCTTCTAGCCCACACCTCAAACATGATGGAAACATCACTTACCGATACTCCAAATATTATCAGAATGGACCTCTATTTCTTCCTGCAACTGACGCTCACTAAAGAAGCTTGCTGCAGCCGTGTCAACAGTGCCATGGTCATGACTAATTATTGTGAATACAGAACAGCTGAATAGGAATAAATTGAGGTAATTGTTCCATTTTCATAATTCTTAATCATGATTGTGATGCTGTTGTCACAATCATTACTTTCTTCCCCTGCCTATTTTACTGGGCATCAGCTGCACAGGGAAGTTCATTCTGCTGGTACCCAAAGAACAGTGAATGACATTTCCATCAGGTCTGCAGTGGTGATGCTGGCATCAGGCCACAAGAAGTTACTTAGTTAACTATACTTAACTAGTAGCTGACACAGAATACTGGCCTATATCAACAGATTATCTTTTTTCTAATTATTCAAAGATAATAACCTCTCTACCAATCACCACATCACTGTGGTCAAGCTCTCAGTGTTTCTCAAAAGAAACTTGATTTTGGAAATATCAGGAACACAGGGAGCCTTAAGGGAAAGTTTTGGCATAGGGAATCCATGGCAAATAGCATATGCAGAATCCTTTGAACTGCAGCTATGGGAACATAGGAGGTTGCCTTGGTGCAAGTCAGACTATTTATCCACCTACTCCACTATTGTCTATTTTTACTTGTAGTGGGTTTACTGGGTGTTTCTCATTAGCAACAAACAAGTCATTTAACTGGAGAAGCCAGAGATAAAACCTATGGCCAGTTCTGAGCAGTATGTGCTCTGTCATTGTGCTTCCATACTCACATACTTAACTGCTGGACTCACATTTTAGCAGTTGCCTTGACTATAAATTATATTAGTTACAAACAGAAGTGGGCTTCTTATATTTTAGTTGGTGACAGGCTTATAGACCTGAAAGGTATAAATCTTCTTGTTGTTGTTATAGGCTGTCACATTGGCTTGGACTGATGGTGATTCTGTGAATGAGAAACCTGGTAGAGACCTGGTTGTCAACAGCCCTGCCTAGGTCTTGCAAACTCAAGGCCATGGATGCCTGATACAATCAACTCATCTGTAGTGTGGT
The DNA here is from genome assembly GCA_030412105.1 of Cyclura pinguis. Lineage (NCBI taxonomy): Eukaryota > Metazoa > Chordata > Lepidosauria > Squamata > Iguanidae > Cyclura > Cyclura pinguis. The sequence continues at coordinate 159,159,205 of CM059603.1, read as the reverse complement.
CTTCCTCTTTTCCTAGTCCCTTACACTTTTACCAAGCATTATTATCTTTTTCATCAAGCCATGTTGTCTCATGACATGCCCAAAGTACAACAGCATCAATGTAGTCACTTGACTTCTGGAGAGAGTTTAAGTTTGATCTGCTCTCAGATCCATTAATTTGTCTTTTTGGCAGTCCATGGCATCTGCAGAACCCTTCTTCAGCGTTACACTTCAAATGAATTGATCTTCTTTCTGTCAGTGTTTTTCACTGTCCAGCTTTCACAACTATACATAGAAATTGCAAATATGATGGAAATAAATATTCTTGGGGAATAGTAAAAAGTTCTTTGGTAGCCATCTGGACATCTTTGCTTTCTTTTTCCCTGTTTTTTTTTCTCCCAGTTGTGAGTCACTGGATCTAGTGAAAGTTATTATTCATATTGCTCAAGATAGGACTGGGAATAAACAAAGAAAATCAGACCTCTCTAGAAGATTTGTCAGTGCAAAACAAAATGCTGGTATTCTGCTCTTATCTCTCTCTCTCTCTCTCTTTTTTTAAATGTATTCACTTCTGGAGTGAAATAATTAGTCACCCTTGTGGTAAAAAGAAGAAGCATGATAAGAAAATCACTGTGGTGGGGGGGGAGGGCAACATGCAAGGGACTGTGTTGTTCCTTAAAGGGATATAACCACAGGAACCATCCAAGATACCTTTTTTCCTTACTTCCTCATTATTCCCTTTCTGGTTTTGTATACAATTCCCTCCACGTGTTTGCTTTCATCTGGTTTTTCCTCTCCATCCTATAGTTTGCTGTTCAAAGTCTGTAAGCAAATAAGGAAGAGACCTATTTGAAAGATGACATGTAATTAGCTTTTATCGAACTAGAATGACAAACACTCTGGAGGTGGTGTGACTTAATGTGAACAAAACACACAGCATTTACTTTTCCTCTCCAGGTGTGTGAATAAATTAGATGCTTGTTATTGTCGTCCATCTTCATGTTACTCTGGAAGTAGACTGCATTTAGTCTTTCTTCCCAAGCAAATTCTTGATCACCTCTAATTAAATACTTGCAGTATCTTAAGAGATAGCGTTACATCAGTTCCGCTCTCACCCCTTGCAGAGAAATCTCACAATAAAATACAGTGTGTGCACCAGACAGCACAGCATGATCTTAAAAAACACAGAGACCATGCTAGATCGGATCAAAAGGTCATCTAGCCCAGCGTTCTGCTCTACTGCTCGATGTGCATATATGTGCCTTCAAATTGTCTGTTGGCTTATGGTAACCCCATGAATTTCATAGAGTTTTGTCAGGCAAGGAATATTCAGAGATGGTTTTGCCAGTTTCTTCCTCTGAAATATAGCCTAGAGCACCTAGTATTCAATGGTGGTCTCCCATCCAAGTGCGGCATACAACTGTCAATAAAGTGACTTTAGTGTTTGAATGGAGCTGTTGTCACAGTTGAATGTCACTGGGCAAAAATGGATTTGTCTGCCCCAACTACATTAGACCCATTGAATGAACAGGACTTGTTATGGCAACACTTATCTAAGTGCAATTAATTCCATGGGTCTCCTGTAATTGAGATTAACCAGATTTAGTTCCTTTTTTTGTACAGTTTCCAGGGAGGAATATAAGTAAGATGGCCACATATAAAAGTAACTTTATTAGCATGTAAACCCCCTCTATTTCCTGCCTATATGATATACTGTTAGCTATCCATTTACAGGTTTATGTTCACAGACTTGATTATTTGTGAGTTTCTTCAACTTCTGTCCCCCACCTCAAGCACTTCTTTACCAAGTGAACCTTCCCTCTTCGTGGTTTTAATCAGGCTGTGCAGCCCTTTAAAAACCCACCTCTGGTCCTTCCTCTCCACTACCAGCTGCTTCCTGACCAGCTAAAGATGGCTCACACCCTGATTTCATAGCACCACAAACTCTCTCCTGATGCCCCCTCATGCCCAAGGAAAGAGACAGGAAGTAGAGTGCTACCATGCTGACACACCCCCTTTACCTTTTCTCTCCCTCACCTGGTTTGGATGCTGGATTCCTGCCCTCCCCACTATGCCTCGGCCCCCTTCCCACGCCTATACCCCAAACACAAATTTTGATATTTGCAGTTTTTCCACTTTTATGATGATCCTGCACCCTAAACCCATCAAATGTGGAAGACGAACTCTACTTTCTGTTCCTGAAGTATTTTCCTCAGTTGTGACATTTTGATCAATGAATAGAATGGAGAACTTGTCAGATATAACAAGAAGCTGAGACATTGTGCATTCAAGTTAGTTCCAGAGATTATCTTAATAATTTTTTTTAGAGAGAGAGGTTAAAAAGCCAGTTGTACATCAAGAACATTTATGTGCTATTGGTGTTTGTAACTCATGAACATTTCTTAAGTTGTGCCTATCAGTTATGGGTGGTTAACTGCTGCTTGGCAACCAAAGAAATGCAGAGACATTTTACTGTATTGAGACTTTGTCATCTTATGTTTGACTACTGTAACAAAAGTTCAACTATGAAAAATATTCTTTCAGAGAACTATGAAAATGAAAACAGCATTCATTTTACAACTAGAAGGAATATGATTGTGGAGCTTTGAAAATATTAGACAATAGAGTGAATCAGATATATGTACATATTTATATAGCTGATCATACCGCAATGTTAGATGGCATTCTGTATTGCAGTTACTGATTCATAACCTAGCATTATAGATCTCTAACTGCTCTGAATTAAGTAACATTGTATAGTCATGGTCACAACACTATTGCCATGACTATAAATGCCCCTCAAACCTACTTAGCAGCTGTATAGAGTGAAGGAGGTTTATTCAGCTGCTGATCAGGGCACAAGGAGGAGGATGTTTCCAGGCCACTCCTGCCAGGGAGTGAGATTGCAACAATCAGAGACAGGACCCCTATTGTAATCCCTCATTGCAGCCTTGCTTGCACTCTGATTTGCACTGGAACAGACATCTTTCGCTTGATGAAGCTGCTCACTGTTAAGGCGGGCTTGGGCATTGGGCCCAGAGAGATTACTAATTATGCGTTTGTAGCTAAGTAACTGATGTAGAATATTGGCAATAATGTGTTGAAATGAATAAATAATATTAATCTGTTATTTATTTAAATTAATTTGTCTTCTGCATTCCTGCTAACATGGGGCCCAAGGCAGGTTATAGCATAGATCCGATGAAGACAAAGCACAACCAAAAACCTAATAATAAAATGTTGAGAAGATCAAGTGAGCTATCAAATTACCGTATTTGCTGGTGTATAAGACCCACCCCATTTTCAAACGGTATTTTTCGGGGGGGAAAGTGAGTCTTATACGTCAGCAAACACAGTAATTAAAAACAGAATAAAGGCATTTTAAAAACAATACAGTTAATATATGCATGTGTACATGTGGACTAGCACATCTGGAAGAGTTATATAGATCTAGTCATTGGTATATGCTACATGGAACAGCGAATGGCCATAATGATGGAGGATATAGACAAGCAGGTGGATACATACTGCAAAATGGATTTCAGATGCAAACATATACTGAGGCGCTCAAACCTGCAACGTATGAAGCCACCCTGGAGATAAACCAGACTTTCGCCCTATACAATGTGGCTAACTTGAGACTTAGAGCAGATTTGTATTGCACTAACAAGTCTTTCTTTTTCTTTCATGTATACAATCTCATATCTCCCAATCTCTAATTCACAGTGAATTATGTATATAGATAGTCAGCATTCACTACACATTAAAGACGCTTAGTTCAAGGTAAGAGAGAACTGCTGTTACTTTGGGATTGTGAAGTCATGAACTTTAATACAAAGTGATATTAAACTCCTATTTGTATTCACAAACAGTGAGGCAGTGATTCCCCATGTCCCATTCAGCTTTTGCCTTAGCAATGAAGTTGAAGACATGGAACCAGACTCTAAAAAGTCATACCATTTGAAATTCTCACTGATAGGTCTCAAAGTAATCTCTCTCTTTCTCTCTTTTTTTTTCTTCAGCAGGACATAATGGTTTTATAAAGAGAGGACGAAGCTGAAACTTTGAATAATTCAAAGTGCTCGTGATGACCTTTAAAGCCCTACAGGCATCGTCCCCTACAAACCAGCCTGGGCTTTGAGATCTGCTAGAGAGGCCCTTCTCTCTGTCCCACCACCTTCACAGGTGCATTTGGTGGGAACACAGGAGAAGGCCTTTTCAGTGGCTGCTCTCAGGCTCTGGAACTCCCTTCGCAGAGAGGTCAGACTGGCACCCTCCCTGCCTACCTTCTGGAGACAACTAAAGAGATTCCTGTTTTAGCAGGAATTTAATGCATAATTAGTATGAAGAAAGGTGTTGGTTATTTTAATTGTCATTTGTATGTTGTTTTTAATATGTATTTTAATATTGTTTTTAATTACTATTGTTCATTTAATGTGTGTTTTAACTTTTGTATGCCATAGTTTTAACTATGTTCTCTTTTAAGTTTTGTAAGCCACTTTAAGTCCTTTCAAGGAGAAAAATGAGGTATAAATAAAGATGATGGTGATGATGATGATGATGATGATGATAATAATAATAATAATAATAATAATAATAATAATTCCGTATAGAGAATTGTTCCTCTGTTCCTGAGGCTTTCTAATATATTCTGTGGTAGAACAGTAGTTACAAAGAAAGGAACAGACACCTCATAGCTAAAGGTGCACACTTGTACCACACAAAAGGTTTGCATTATTCTATTGGCTTGTGAAGTTGCAGGGACACTGCATCCTATAGTATAAAATTCTGCTTGATAGAGGCACTTTCCAGAAGTACATTTAGATATCAATGCCCCAATACCAAAAAGGTGCTATAGACTCTCCCTAGATAATCTGAAACTTTCTGAGCATATAACTTCAAGATCACTGAATGTAGTTCAAGCCTTGAAAACCATTTTATCATCTGTGAACCACAATGTGATTCAATACAGAGTGATAAAGACCCCAGTCTCCAAAGCATGAGCATAAGTGAGATTGAGATATTAATCTATGTTGAATCTAAACCACCATGGTTTCATATTCTTTGTGTTTGATAACAGCCACTAGTTAAAACTGGTACCGTTTAGAACTTGTAGCCTACATTAAAAGTCTGGACAAACACTTCTGTAATGGAAGAATATTAGGGCACTATATATGCACTTTTTGACATCTTTGTGTGCCCCACTCTTCCTTGGAAATGATTGACTTCCTATCTTAAAGGTGGTTAAGAAAATATTGTAGTACTTCCACCTAAAAATTGATGTACATACTTTCCAAGACACTTTGCGTAACGTAAATCCAGGAATCTGAATATTTTGTCATCCATTGGTTGTATTTCAGGGAATACACAGTAGTACTTCAACAACCCTTGGACTGGGGAAGGAAATTTTCAAGAACATCTCTCTGTTTGGGAAAAGAAAGCTGGATTTGCCAAATACTTCTTTGATTCAGTTCTATTCAACACCAGCACTGTTGTGGCTCTGCACACCACCCATGATTGTCATAGTTTAATTGGCAATATTATTTAAATGGCATTATATTAATTGGTGTTGATATAAATGATACCTGAGGTGATCTGGAAAAGGCAGATTACTGACTCTAAATGTGAGATAGCAAGGCAGGTCAGCCACACCCATCTCTTAGGCAAAAGCCAAAGTCATTCTCAGGCTAATAGTGCGGCCATTCTCAAGACAATAGGCTTACACTAAAGAGCTGGACATCTCAGAGCTGAAAGCAGAAATCCCCACCAAATTGTGATTGTCTTAACTCTGATCCCACACACCTGAACATTTCCCTTTTGGCCTCTCAACCTCTCCACAATACTGGGCCATTACAACAGCCATTATCCTTTTGTCACCTAAACACTAAAACCGTTAACTCTGTCTGGACTTCATTTTTTGTGTTGCATTGTGTCCCATTGGCTGAGAGAGCGATCCACACCTATATCCACAGGATATTTTGGAGGTATATGAACCCCCAATTTTGAGCAGTTGAGTGTGGTCTCTTGCGTTACTGAACACCATGTGGTTTGTTTGATTCCCAAACAAGAACTGTCCTTAGATGCCCATGAAAGCCACGTTGCTGGTTTCCTAGCTGCTCTCCAGACCAGTAAATATCACCTCATCACCTCATCACCTGAAAGTCCTCTGTCCACACCTTCTCCCTTTACCTTTACCTTTGTTTAGCTCTTGTGTGCTTGTCTGAGTGTTTGGATCTTTGCATGCTTGTGTGAATTTCGTTCAATAACAACACATTTATTTTACATTTGAAATCTCTGGCTGCTTCTTTCCTGCAAGGATCCCATAAACATAGGTGGTTAAGTTATTCCTCCTCACAGGCCTCCTAATTTTGAGCTAATTAATTCCCCTCTGTCACATGGAGCTACTAGCATTGTGAGTGGACCCCTGAGTCACCCACGTTTTGGGGTAACAGCACCAGAGTCTGTTTCAGTTATAAATATACAGTGGACCTATCATGTCATATAGAAGGATCAGGGAAAAACATTAATAAAATTAATGAGAGGCCTAGTAAACTATGTAAAATGACTGCTTATATTTCATAATACTTCATCAGCTTGTTCCAAAGAAGAGAGATAATGACAGCTCAACCTTGTTCTAATTTAGGATCATACTAAATCATACTAGATTGCGTGAAAGAGCAACCGTGTTATTTCTCAGATAATCATTGAGTAACAAGTGACTCAACATATTGGATAACAAAGTTGTTTTGTCAAAAGATAAGTGGGTGTTCTGAAAGAGTAAAAAAAAAAATGAATTGATGAAAATCCAGTAATTACAAGACAAGTCATTATCAACACATCTGTGATACCTACACAGTACACAACATAGTTCCTCATCCTTTTTTAATTTCCCAACGAGAACCTGTAAACTTGGGAATACTCATCATTTCATATCATGCCTACCATGTCAGAACATGAATTATAAAGTCCATTTTCAAATCAGGCTAGAAATCTGATTTGATGATGGGCTTGTAATTTCTATTCCTCAAAACCAAATACAATTGAAAAGAAATTCCAAAGTATTCTACAGTCATATGTTAAAATAAAATTTGCTTCTGAATAATGAACTTTCAAGTGAGTAGTCAAAGAAAGTAGAAGATGTCTTGCTGTTGAGGCATGTTGAACCCTGATTCTGATGGGGAGCAAGGCTGGATTTACCATTAGGCAGAATAAGGTGACCATCGCAAGCAGCAGATGCTGGAGGACAAAAATGGTAACCCCCTGGCTGTTCCAAACGAAATCTTAAAATGTTCATCTCTTCTGCTTATCACTGATCACAAACTTCCTTCTCCTTTTCAAATAATACTCTTGCATGGTGAATTCAACTGCCAATCAAGTCTGATTCTTTACTTGAATGGAGAGTGGACTACCATCTTGTCCCTTGCATCATTAGCAAAATGACACCATATAATACCCCTATGAAGACTTAGTTGTGAGCCTTCTGTTTGTGGAACAGGGCTGGGAAGGAATTTAATTGTGGTTTTGGCCATTTTTGTAGCTCCTGGTTCTTGTTTTGAGAAGAAAGGCACCTTACCTTAAGCATTTGTGCATTTGTCAGGCTCATAGGATATTTTGGAAAAATAAAGGTGGAAAAAACATGTGCACATTTTAAAATGCAAACAGATAAAGTGTGTACAAGTGGAAAAAATGAAGAAAAGCACCAGAGGTAAAACGCACAAATAAATGCATGCTTTGGAAAATGCACGCTTTGGGAAATGCACAAGAAAAATGAATACAAATGCATTAAAAAAAGTCAATGCAGGAAGGAAAAACAGGGATAGGGAGAAAATACAGGTGTGATTTGGAAAAATGCGAAGAAATGAAGACTGAGGTATTTTCCTTTCCCTAATGCTTTGTTCTTTGTAATGGGGGCAGGGATGTCCTGAGCCTGCCCCAGACAGTGTCTTCTGTGAAACAGACATCATTTAAAAACAAGGTAAGAATGTCTTTTTCTTCTGAGGTATCCAAATATATGTAGCAGATCCAACAGAATTAATTAAAAGGTACACTATTCATCAATGAAGATTTCTTTAATTAAGCCACCAGACCTACAAAATTTATGACATCCCACTGCAGCTTTCTTGTTTTCCTATTAAAGTTCTCTCCTCCATATTCCATCAGAAGTTTTACATTCACAAGATTAAGCATTATAATCTTTAAGCAAGTGTTGGGGATGGCAACTCAATTGAGAAATAAAAATACACTATGTAAGAAAAATACCTTTTCCTTGCTTTAGTACTAAAAAGCTTCAGGGTATATGGTTTCCCTTGGATGAATTTCAGTAAGATTTAAAATTTGGTTTCATTATATTATACTTCTATTACTTGTTTGTTATTACTAGCAGCACAGAAAAAAAAAAAGAAAGCCCATCTGATCTTGAAGGCCTCTTTGCAACTCTTGAAAGTGCTCAACAGTACACCACTGTTTACAAGACACCACACAGGATAAAGCAGAAGTGTTATCAAGAAGACTCCATCCCCGTTACAAATTAAAATCTATCACAGTGGTATATGCTGAGCATCTTGTAAAAACCTCTAGTCATGATGGTGAAGAAATGGTTGTTGCACTGCGGCAGAGAGGCCAGACACGGGGTTGTGATTATGTAGGACGGCCACAGTTTTAATGGTACATACTAGACTGTTGGGGGATGATAGGAGTTTCAGCCCCACAGAGATGCAGCGGAATAACCACAGGCAGCGAGCCAACAGCAGCAACCTTGTTCCCCAGTAAGGATACTCATACACGGAGGTTTCTTCCAAACAGGAGGCACTTTATCTTGTAGCAACGTTCCGTTATATACACAACATGGAACAGACAGACAAAGGCTTGCGCCAGACACCGGTTTGGTCAACAGACAAATACATACTGGGGATTGCTTTCTTATATACAAATTTACAACCAATCAGGCAGAGGTTTGCACACCTCCCTCTACCTTCTGCACACAACCCCAGTTTCTGATGCAACCTTGCAATTACCCACAGCTGGAGCATGATGCAGCATCTTTGCAGTGGGCTGATCATTTTCCCAGGGTTCCTTGCCTGGAATCCCTGACATAGACTGTTGAATTCATATATAATCCCCCTCTGGATATCATGTGTAGGAAAGAGGGGAAAGGACAGACCAGACTCCATGGTTTCCAGTCCAGCACATGCTCAACAGAACCTTGTGCAGCAGGTGTCTCATAATCATGTGAAAAAGCTTGCCATAATTGCTTATCAGTGGTGGGAGCCAAAAATTCATCTTAAGGAAAGAGACCCTGCAGATGCCCCCCCCCCCCGCACTTCTCCCAGCCGTCCAGGAGCCATCAAAGAATCCCTCATCCCAATTTAACTTGTGTGAAACTCTCTGCCCTCCTCCCCACCAAGGCCAAATAGAGGGGCAGGCTGGAAAAGACAGATAAAGGAAGGGAGACCAATACCAGGGGATGCGCAAAGCTAAGACAGGGAAGGGAGGTGGGAAGGGAGGGGAAGGGCAGCCATACTTACCAAAGATCTCTAGCCCAGGCAAGCTAAGTGGTGGACAAACCCTAAACAGGTTAGTGATCCACAGCGCAGCCTGTTCACACTGAAGGTCCACCTGAAAATAGCTGCTCACTCCTTATGGAGGCGCACACACACACACACACACACACATGTCTGCCTGAAATCCCGTGTGATCTCGTGAGAGTTGAAAGTGACACATCGGTCATGCAATTCATGCCAGATCTCATCTCTAAGTCTCAGGATGATATAGCCATTGGGGGACTTCATCCCAGGCCTATGCCAAGCAGCCACTTGCCAAAGCCTGAGAGTGACCATATCGAACCCATGTGGGCTTGGTGCAACATGGCCTCCTCTGCAGTGGGATCAGAAGTAAGCCTTCTCTGTCACATTGTATCTGTGCAGAGTTCTCCAATAGTTAATATAGGTCTAGCACTAGCAGCATCAGCCTTTGCTGCTTGGGTTATAATGGATAATTTTCATTTTCTGCAGCCTGGGAACATGGTCAGGATCCCATGTATGTATATTGATCCTTGTCTTTCATGTTGTGGTAAGATTCCTATTGTTACAGATGTTGTTCTCAAATACCCTGAACCATACTGTACTGAAGGGGTAAGCAACCGTGGGAGAGCAGGTGGCTGTGTTAGCCACCTAGGATACTTGGGAGTATATGCCTCCCATGATATTCTCCCACCACTACCAAAAAAAAAAAAAAATTGCCCCCAAATTTCTTCCAATACTCTTTCAGGGTTCTGAGGGGTATTTTTCCATATATTAAATCCCCTTGGCTGATTTAGGCCCCCTCCAAAGCCTTTTTTTTAAAACTCAGAGTAACTAAAATGGGCCAGGAGGGGAGCTGAAAATGAGGCAAAAATGTCGCCATGCCCCAAGGAGGACATTTGGAGGCAACTTTTTATTTGTTCTTTGTGGGGCCCTGAGGGCTACAAAAATGGCCTGGGGAGCTGCATATGGCCCGCAGGCTGCACTTTGCCTACCCCTGCTATACTGGATAATTTCTGTTCAGTCTCCATCATTCCATTCTGATATAAGATGCCAGTGCATGTCATGGCATCATAGTTCCAGGGGTATCTGAATGAAGAAGATTGCCTTCAGGCAAGTCTTCAGGTCTGGTGGTGGAACATAGGTGGCTTTAGTAGACGATTTGGACCAGCAGTTTGTTCTGCCAGACCTCTCAGTGGCCTTTGATAATATTAACGATGGAATCTTTCTGAGTTGCCAGCCTGGGATGGGTTTTGGAGGCACTGATCTTTTCTGGAGATTAGAAGACTGAGGTCAGAAGCTTCTGTTCTCCACATGACCATTGTCCTTGGGTGTTTGTTGGGGTTCCCATCTTGCTACAAAATATTTATACATGAGAAAGGTGAGAGAGGTCACATTATACTTTGGATTCAGTGCACCAATATGATGCTGGCCAGCAACATTGCTCTTGTTTATCAATAGTGAAGAAACCTTTTCTGGTTTTAAGCCAGTATTTGATGTTGGCAATGGAATGAATGAAGGGAATCAGCCTGAAGCTTAATCCTGACAAGACAGGTTACCCTGTCCAGTGAAAAGTACAGCTTGGGAAAATTACTATATTCCACTATAACTTTCAGACTTTCAGCACAGATGGTGGAAATTCTGAGATTAGTAACACTTCCAGACTCCAGTTAAAAGACCATCAAAGTGGCCACAAATTTCAGACAATATTAAGGTAAACAAATGTAAACACATTTACTTGGATATAAGGCCATTTCCTCATTATACTGTTAAGGTGCTGTAATTTCACTTTCAACATCCTATGGAATCCTGGGGTTTGCAGTCTAGAGAGGGTCATTTAGAATTCTCAGCCAGAGAGCTCTTTGGTCTGAGTAAACTACAAACCCCAGAATTCCACAGGATATTGAAAGTAGAATAATAGCACTATAACTATAGTGTAGTATATAGTGTAGTGTGGAAATGGCCTAAGTTTCACTGGGACATATTTTCTGCATAAGTGTGCTTAGAACTGTGCTGCTGATTTGCAATGATTAGCTTCAAGTGATCCATTTATTTACAAGGATAACACAAGGTCTGCATGTGTTCGGGTTTGTCAAATGTGCATCACTACATTTATTTTTGCCTCATTTCCTTCAGTGTCCTGTCCTCTACAAATCTGAAGCCTGCAAACCGGGGGCTTGGGGAAAGAGAGAAATATTCTGCATGCTGCAGTTCTTCACCTTAGAATGAAAAGGACAGTTCTGCACAGTCACCCTACTATCCAATCTTATTTCTCTGGGGACACCTAACAAATTAAGCACATTGTTCATATGGATCTCCAGAGATGTCAACACCTTGTTCTTGGACCCAATTAAGAGCACACACCAAATACAACTTCTGGTTTTGCTGTTTAAAGGAATGATTTCGTTCAGCAAAATTGACAAGTGGTATGAGAGGGACATGGTTGGAACTTCATGTTATGTATATTAATGAGTAGATCAACTGAAGACTTCTAAAATATATGCAAGGACTTGAATCAACTCTAAATGTCACATAGGGATCAGAAGTATCCTGCACATATCATTCATTCATTCATTCACTCATTCATTCATTCAAGCCCAGGAGAGTCTATTCTCTTTTACATCTTATTATTTTTCTTGCAAGAGAAATGTACTATTTTGTATGTATTGTGTGGAAATACAGGAGAGTTTTCCTTCAAGTTAACACTTCCGTTGTGGATGCATTTGGGGCCAGTCTCTAAAGTATAACCCAGAGACACGGATGATGAAAAACTGGTTTGACAACGTCTTACCCACATGCCCTGTGTCAAACCAGAATCATCTGCTCAGCTGCTACTTTTTCAAATAGGCTTAAAGTTTGGGAAGATGTCTCAGCCAGGTCCCCTCCCCTAGAAAGGAACCTGCAGGAGGACAAAACAAAGTGCTGTATGTGATAGCTCCAGAGTGAGTCTTGATAAAACAAAGGATCTGTGAGAATCTAATAGATCCTGGCTTCCCTGAGAAATCTGATGTTGGAGTTAATTCTGTGATTCTGCATCTGATTCTGTCTATATAGGTATGCATGTGTACAATAAATCTTGTCGTTGTGTGCCTTTGAGTCATTTCTGACTAATGGTGGCCCTAAGATGAACTTACCATGGGGTTTTCTGGGGCTGAGAATATGTGATGCACCCAGTGTCACCCAAGGGGTTTCCATGGCTGAACCCTGGTATCCAGGCTTGTAGTCCAGTGCTCAAAGCTCAAAGCGGTACACCACACTGACTCTCAGATTTTGTACTAACAAGTTGCCATCGGTCTCCAGTGATCTGATTCCAGATTCCAGAGAACTCTATCTGGGTTGAGTAAAATGGCTGAAATCCTGAAGTTCTAAGTGGCTCAGATGGTAGAGGTACAAAGACATAACAGTATTCTGCTGCTGGGAAAATAAAGCCACTTCCAGCTGGCCCCAGTTAGCACTACCATAATCAGATTGCTACTTGCACTCTTGATGATGATGGCGTTGATAATGATTTTATCTTGTTCATTTATATCCTGCCTTTTCCCCAGTTATGGGAGTCAAGGAACCTTACAAATTATGAAAACCAGTACAGGTTAAAAATATACAGAATTATCAGTAGTGTGTGTGTGTGTGTGTGTGTGTGTGTGTGTACATTATTTTAAAGACAATTAAACAATATAGAGTTATTAAACATTCATGAAAAAAACAATTATTTAAAAAAAATTAGCAGAAGAGCACATTGTACTGTTAAAAGTGCATCACTACCACTTCTAGAAGCATGTCATAATAGGAAAGTTTTTACTTGCCTGCAGAAGGAGAACAAAGGGAGAACCATCCTAGCCTCTCTAGGGAGGTGTGCCAAAGTCTAGCAGAAGCCACCAAGTAGACCTTCTCCTTTGTTTACACCAAGCAAGTCTGACTAGGTACTGGGGCAGAGAGAAGAGCCTCTTTTGAAGATTATAGAGCTTAGTTGAGCTAATGTAGGTATGGTCTTTCAAATAGACTGGAACCAAGCCATATATGGGTTTATAAGCTATAACCAGCACTTTCAAAATGGGCCGACAGTAAGTGGAGCTGTTCCCACAAGGGAGTTCTTATCTGTGAATGGTACGAGTTCAACACACCTGTGAACTATCAGGTTGGAAAGGCTGCTCCAAGAAATAGGATCTCATCTAAAAACTTCTTCAATTCAGCTTGTCACTTATTTGCCTATCCCGTTTATTACCGCCACCACAAACAACATGTACACATCACTCACTCTTCAGACCATTGATTTTTAAAGGTTAATAAGAAGTGATTTATTTCAGTTACAGAATGCTGATCCATTGCAAGTATATCAATAAGTGAATAAATAGTAGTTCTGAATATATATTATGTATATATTACACAATAACATGCAATAAAAATACTTCAGAAAATAACCAATATAGTAAGAGATGTTGCTGAAGAGACTTACAATATACCCTCAGACCCAGAAATGTTTGAAATACCTTGCTAATGATAGGTGGTGTTAATGCCCTGGCTAGCCCGAGCTTGGGGGATATAAAAAGATATCTTTTGATATCACTAATTCGGCCTCACATATCTATTCCCCTCCACGTGCTTGCGAGGCCCCCGGACAAGCACGCGTACAGGCTCGGCCGATAATCGCCGTAATATTCCAAAACAATACAGGCAGGCCAGAAATAGCCGACTCGCAGCTTCAGGAGACCTCAAAGGCAAGTACCTTCATTAAGTATACACGCAACTTTCAAAAGATCCTCTGCCCCGCGCTGGCAGCTTGACAATCGACCTATACAATGCTCAAGTACTCCGTGTTTGCATACTGGCTATCCTATTGACAATTTCGCTATAATTCAATCATTCAAATTCTGACCTTTCGGAGGCTTTGTCTCCAGCCCCAAATCCATTGTTTTCGCCAAGTCCGAACTAGCCTGCGGTCACAGTTCTCCTTATAAAAACCCCTGACTTTGAGCGCTTCCTTGGATCGCTCTTGGCTTCCATCCCGCCTTGCTGTCTCTTTGTCCAGCGAGCCTTCCCCTCAGCTCCACGTGCTGAGATCCACGCTTCCCAGCTTCTCCGTTTCCAACCGGGCTTCACAACAGGTGAAGTATCACCCAAACCAACAACTCCTCTAAAAATCCCTCTATCCCACTCCAACCTTTATTTCCTTAGTTATCTTGAGTGAGTGTGCTGCATACGCTGTTTGATTGTGTTTTAATAAAACATCATTTACCCTTTCAACTTCTGTGTGCTCCTTGACTCGGCCTGACCCCGTAAACATAGGGTTCAAGATCTCGCTACATTACCCTGCCTCTCGTATTGCTAGGCTGTGCTCTTGGCTAATTTCCCCAACTTGTAACATTGAGAGCACATTTAGGTGTCCCTCCCGGGACCCCCAGGAATCAGGGTAATGGAGGGACATCCCTAAAAGGAATGATGTTATGAAAGATCCCAATAATATCATACAATATTTTATATTATACATTAATATACAATAGAAAACAGCCCACAATACAATAAATTGAGGAGAAGTAGTCACTGAAAAAGAAATGCTCCCCATCCCTCAGAAAAAATCCAAACACCATCTTTCTATACATGCCCATGAGGTAGACACCTGCCTTCAGGCCTAATTCTGAAAGGTTCTTGACTGTTTGGGGTTGTTGATCTCCTGTAAGCAAACAAATTTCTTCCTCTCCCCACCCCACCCTACCCCATCCCATTCCATTCCATTCCAAGACTCTTTTTTTTTCTTCTTTTTTCTTCTTCTTTTCTCTTCTTTCTCCAAGCTTAGCTGTTATTCTGCTCCAGAAAACAGGTTCCCTGCTCTAGAAATTTCTCTCCCCACCCTCCAGCTTTCATCTTCCCAAACATAAGCCTGCCTGACAACAAAGCCATGTGATGCACATCCTCCAGCTCTAGTACTTTTCCTGAGGTGGAAGAACTTCCTGTTTCATTGAATGTGACAGTGGGAGAAGATTGCACCCTCACAATTTTGAATGAATCTGAATGACTTAATTCACTAAAGCACATTTTTAACTGTAGCATTAATTGGGGAAAAGTTAGGAGAAATCACTGAAAAAAATCTAATGAACAAATAATTTAACATGTTAATTGACAAGATAATTCCATGTTTCATTCTAAACTTGGCAGCAGAAATTGGAAGTAGCACATTATTTTTAACACTGTACATCATTTCTATTTACTATAAGGAGGCACAGCAATGTTGTTTTCTTGTGTTAAGACAATATGGAATATCTTTTTGCACTGTAGTGATAACAAACTTTGGCCTTGCTCCTCATTATTGGGTGTTGCCTCCCTAAATGGTGTAGGAGTTAGAATATCACAGGAGGCCTTTGCCACTCATACTGTGCCTCACATAGAAACAGCATCATACACTGCATTCAAAGAAGTACATACTTGTGCATACAGCATGTATATGCCACTATCAGGATTGTGGCCAACTCCACAGTCCATGTAGAGCTATGATTTGTACCACAAATGTTTTGTTTTACAAAGCATAGTCACTGTGGTTTGAAGTAAGAGCACAAAACGGGGAGTGGGTAATTTTTTCGCCCTTCCCTTTGTTCTGTTTCCTCAATGAATATTGCTGCCTTCTTCCACCCAACTTTTTTAAACACCATCACCACCACACACAAACATGGGAAAGCATAGGGATAGCCATATATTTTCCTCAATGGGGAGAAAAGCAACTGGGTTAAATGATTTTTAGTGGGGGAAAAGTCACAAGAGTTAACTGTCACAGCGCCATCCTATGGAGTCATGGGATTTGTAATTTGCTGGAGTGTTCAGAATTCTCCAGCAGATAATTCTAAGTGCCTCACCAAAATATACATTTCAAGATTTCATAGGATGGAGCCGTAACAGTTACAGAGATAGTGCTGTTAGCAGTGTAATGTAAATAGACTTTTATTCCTATGAATACTGTCATCTGAACCATATTGATTCCTGTATGCTAAGCAACATAATAAAGAAATCCAAGTATCAGTTAATGTTCTGTCACCATAATGATGCCATATTACAACTTGCAATGGACTATATGTTTCAGATATTTCACTTGTGACAGTATTTTTTTGGTTTAGAGATGTCTCTAGTATAGCTTCAAAAGCACCAAGGTTTAATATTTTATCACAAGAGAAAGCAGAGGGAGAAATTTTATTGGTGATCAAGCAAATACATTAAGAAAACAGCAGCTGACAGTGTACTGATGAAAGCAAACAAGCATCTGCATGGATAAGAATGAAGAATATAAGACACGGATGGTGTAAAAATATCACATGCAAATGTCCAAACTAGATAGCTGAGTATTAGACCTTGGTGCATAGTCATACAGTTATCATTCTGCTGTCATAGTCTTCAGTTCCCATTGCCCAAATAATATACTAAAAAAATGAAGATTATTTTTTGGTATAAGAAATTTTCAAAAGAAAACTAACAGGGTAATACTGATCTGAGGTTGATAGTGATTTTGACAGAGAGTAACAATTATACACCAGAGCAACTTACAAACTCTACTGTTCTATAATAACAAAGTTTTGAATAATATTCAATAAACAGTTACATGGTCTAATCCTGAGCACTCTGTATGTGTGCACATAGCCAGGTTAGATCTCAGCACAAATGTTTGAACCTGTTGGAGATGGAACAGAAATGATAGGTGAGTCAGGAAGGGAAACACACTCAGTGTCTTCTCTATGGATATGGTGCAGACTGGAGAGACAGTATTGCCTGATTTAGCCCATAGTCAGTCACAGACGTAGACTAGTATCTCTTTTACCCTCTGTGGAGAACAGCAAGCCTTAAAATACCTCAAGACTGTGAAGGGTACATTCAGCAACGGGTCTATACATCTAACCACAGCTCTGTAACTTGCCCTACTCATGCTCTGATGGCTACATTCCTCAAACCATCTACCAGCTTCAGAGTTTTTCCAACTTTCATTCTGAACTCTTTCAGAATTCTAAATATAACAGGCCGGACCCACACTACTAGTTTTAAAGAGCATGTTTGGCGAACGTTAAGTATCATCAGAGAAATGGATTTTGTATTGTATATTACAGCAATACATCATCGGGGCAAACCTATTCAAACAATGTTCCACTGCCACAGGTCCCATAAGACCCTTTTTCCTTTTGCTCCTGCTTTAATAATCATTACTTGTCAAATTGAGCTGCATGACAAATACAGAAAGCAAAAACTTTAAAGCAGGGAAGTAGACCTTTTGCCCTCTGTTCTTTATGCTGAATGCTTTATATACTGTGTGATGAAAGGGATAAAATAATGAGAACGAATACCAGTGAAATAGTTATGAAAATGGAAAGCTTGTAAAAATCTCCCCCATGGAGACCAGTTATATCATGGTGGTGTCTGCATTGCCTGATCTAAGCTGTGGCCTTTCTACCAATAGCAGCTACCCTCCAACCCCCCCCCCCCGGTGATGTATTTAAGTCTTTTACTCCAAGTCTCAAGTCAAGTCTCAACCTTCAAGTCTCAAGTCAAGTCTCAAGTCCTTGAAGATACTTTCAAGTCAAGTCTCAAGTCTGGGAGCCAACTTTATACCTCAACGTTATTTCAGAATTTCTGGGCAGAGTAGAATAAAATCAATTTTAACAATTTAAGCAAAGTTGGCCCTCCACAGTTGCAATTTTGTCACCTGCAGCTTCAGAGGTAAGGAACAGAATCCTTCTTACTCCCTCTTCCTGAAGCTGGAGGTTTTTGTGCCAAAGGGCATAAAAGAGTCTGCAGCTTCAGAAGTGGGGAATAGGATACTTCTCATTTCTGAAGCTTCAAAGGCTGTAAAAGGAAGGATCCTTCCTTCTCAAGCCCACTGTGTAACACACTTGCTGTTCTCTTAGAAACGTGCCCTATGCTTTTGGGGACAAGTCTCGCCTTCTGCTCTAAGGAAAAGTTTTAGAAGGCTTCTCCAATATGCAATGGGGACAGGCTGCTGAGCAGACCTCAAGCCCACCTCAAGCCCACCGCCTAACCCGTTTGCTGTTCCCCTCTGAACAATGCGCCCACATTTTGGGCTTGAGACATATTGTCATATGACCAATAGGCAAAAAGAGATGGAAGCATTTTTCAAAGTAGTAAGGTTTCTGGATGAATATGTTATATTACTGAACCAAGGACAGTGAGTCATTCACTAAAAAATATACAAGTCTCCAGTCAAGTCAAGTCAGTGCATCTTTGTTGCCAAGTCAAATCTGAGTCAAGTCACTGAGGTGACTTAAGTCTGACTTGAATCTGAGTCAGTTGACTCAAGTCCACATCACTGCTCCTCCCTTTCGTGGACATCTGAGATGCTGAGCTACTGAAATCCTCCTTATAGATGTCACCACTACATTGACAACGTGTCACCTCTTGTTTACTTTACTGATGCTCCTCCAATAGGGTGCCCACATGTCCTAATTACTCCATCTGTTTGAAGATATCTCCTCTTTGAAGGACTGTCCAAGCCACATCCAGGTTAAAAATAAAGAACCCAAAGGAAGGGGAAGAGGGGCCTTGGAGATGCCCATCAATAGTTGGTAGCTGGTTAACAGACTGAGAGGATACAGAGGTTACCTGGTCTCAATATTTCCCATGACCATGAGATCATAAAATCAGGGCTGCATTAGGGTTTTCTCTCTGCCTCACCTCAACATTACCACTAGGGATGGAAATATAAAATATATTTAATTTGAAATGTTGTCTTCCCTCCCAATTCCTGTTGGTAATCCTGCTTCCTTAGGCCCTAAAATTTTTGTAGGTCCTAGGCACTGTGCCTAAAGTGCCTAATGGATAAGGTAACTCTACATAAAATCATACAGTTGGAGGGGAACAAAGGGCCAGGCAAAAATCCACTGCTAAAGCACCTCTAAGAGATAGCCATCTTACCTTTGTTTACAAACCTCCAACCAGGGGAGTCCAACACCTTCTGAAACAGCCTATTCCACTGTCAAAAAACTCTTATCATCAGGACGTTCTTCCTAATGTTTAGTCCAGATCTTATTTCTTGTAATTTGAATCCTTTGTTTTGGAACCTATTCCTTGAACTAGCATAAGGAGATAAGATAAGGAGTCTCAAGAAAAAAATAAGGTTGATCCATTTTCTACATGACTTTAGATGTCTATGGATGCCATCACATCACCTGTCAATCTTTTGTTCTCAAAATTAACATACTCAGCTCCCTAAGCCATTTCTCATAGAAGTTGTTTTCCAGACCTTTCACCATATTAGTCACCTTACTCTGGACGTGCTTCAACTCTTCAATAACCTTCTTGAACTGTGGTGTGAAGAACTGGACACAATATTCTAGGTGAAGTCTGACCAGAGCAGATGTATTGCATATCTATTTGAAATATAGACATTATTTCTAATTTTCATCTATATGTATAAATTTGGATATGCAGTTTTTATGCAACATTGTGTCCTCATTTGTCCTTTTTGAGTATGAGGCTGATGCAGTCCACTGTTCCCAATCCTTTTTGGTGGCCACCCTACCCTCGAGAAGCATAAAGGGAAGGAGTATCATTTTTCTTCCTTATCCTTGTGAGTGTTACTATCAGAAGGTAGGTTGCTTTCCCAGGACTTTAGTTACTGATAAGGAGTCCCAAGAAAATATGTTACCACAGCTGCTGTGTTTGATGAAAGCATGTGTTCGGTGGGTTATTGGGGCTTGGCGGTTGATGGCTCAGAGCAAGGGTGAGGGGCTTAAGGATGGATCTGGAAAATGGCTGCATACTAAGAGGGCATCATGTGGTGGCTCAGCAAGCTGCAATTTGATTCAACTTAGCTTGAAGGAAGGATTGTGTTGGATTTGATGATTACACTGTTGCCCTGTTCCAGACGTGGGAACCTGACTTCGGTAAACTTACCCAATAGCCCCATCTACCTTTCTCATTGTTTTCTTTATCCTTTATCTGTGGAGGGCAACTTTCTCAACAGGACAGCCTCCTCTGACTTTGGAGGTTCTCCATGCTGTTTGGAATGCAGGGAAATCAGAGATCAGTTTTAAGCACTAACAGATATTACTGTATAACCACTAATTAATTAGCTCATAGGGAAACAGACATGCATATCAAACACATAAGAGGTGGAATCAAATGAACACCTATGCTCCATTGTGAGGAGATTAGATTTAAGAAGGCATTCATAATTTAGTTTAGAGCTCAGCTCCTGTCATACAAGGACAAAATGGGGTTAAGTGGACTGGCAGGTTATGGCCTCTGGGGGAGCTGAGAAGTTAAAGGAGAAGCAAATCAAGATTCTAAGGCTTCTGGTGGAGAGGAAGAGGGAAAGAGGAGGAGAAGATAAGTAAAATAAATGTGTAGCAGTTTGTTTCTAGGCATAGGCAGAGCACAATGCCTCGTCCCTGTTCTGGTTCAAAAGGGATGGTTAAGAAGCTTAGGACAACATTTGCACACATAGAAAACACACACACTTACAGAGAGGGAGAAAATGAGTGCCTTGTGTTCTTGGGGTCTTTTCTTTTAGAAATGTATTTTTCACCATTTCATCTTCTGGGCTTCTGGCTAAGCACAGAGCCAAAGATTTTGAAGAGGAACAGAGGGAGCTACATAACTGATGAAGGGAGAGAAAGAGCCCAGCCACTCTCCTTTTCACTTTCCAGGGCACATCTTTCAAAAGTTACTATTGGATTACAGCACCCAGAATGCCTCAACAAGAATGGCCACAAGCAATTCTGGCTGATTCTCAGTTTTGTAGTCTAAAAAGCAATTTTGTCCAAGCTCTCAGTCATGAACAGGCTGTAGTCAAGGGGTTAGGCTTTTGACCATAAGCTGGTTTTAATATAGGGCAGATTTCTGCAAGTACTACCACAAATGCACAGCAGAACCAAGAATGAGAAAGCTGATGGCTATAAGATACATATGCTTATATACCTTATCTACCAATGAGGAAGACGACTCATAGGTTTGCTCTTGTCTGCATTCACTGGTTCCAGTCTGTATCACTTCACAAGAACTGAATGCCTATGTAAAGAAAAGCACAAAATGAACACTGCAGATGAAATGCTGGCAGCTGAATGATCAGAATCACTTTCTGGCTTACGAGAAGCAGCATAATGGAGAATGTAGCTGAAACACAGTCTCCGGAACCCATTCTGGAGGGCAGTGTGTGTGGCCTATTACAGATGGTTTGAGATGAAACTGACAAACTGTTCTTGAGACCACTGAGTACCACCTTTGTGTGAAGCAGAATGATCAAAGGCCAACAATGCTTTAACATTCAGGCTGAGACGCTCGTAGAATTTGAGATACTGCTTCGGTGATTCTGAAGACGTTGGCTGAAAATGGTGACAGAGAACTTGGGGATTTGGGGTGGGGCTGAATTTTCTAGGTCTTTAATCTTGAGAACTTTGAACTAATTCATCACTCAAGGCAGGCAAAAATATAGTGTAGATGCTTCCTGAAGGCATATAAACTACTACAGATAGACCATATATATTACTAGCATGCTGTATGCTTCTCTCGATAACGATGCACTGAAACTTGCTTTAATAAATCTTGCCAGTCAGCAACCAGATATGATGAATAGAGTTATTCTCCAAGACAGAAAAATGGGGCAATGACTGAAAATCTGTACATTCCTTAATTTATATAATGTTGCCTACTACTTGCAAAGGTTGTGAAGGGATGATCTAAGATCTATGCTACACTTTTTCACCGCACTTAACTTGGCCTTAATCTTCAGCACAGTTCAGCACCTAGCATAACTCAAAAGATGTTCCTTAGCATTTGAAATGTGTCTATCATGCTTAATGACAACAACAGGGGTTGCCCCTTTGTAACATCAGCAATCACTGGTCTCCTATGACATCACAAGGGATCATCTTTAGGTCTCAGATTTTGGTTCTGAAATCTCAGTTCCTGAGATAGCTCTGCTCTGGTAAGTTTAGCCCAGTCAGTATCTTCAACCCTGAGTTAGAAATAACCCCTCTAAGGGCAGCCCCTGGTGTTCTTAAGTGTGATACGTTAAGTATCAACCACAGTTGCAAAGTATGCCATTCAACCAAAAATCACCAGCACACACTTTTCAAGGCAGCACTCTCACTCTGAGATTCCTCACCCCCGCCTTCAACCTGAGGACTGGAGAAGAAGGGGCAGACTTGGAAGCCTTGGACTGGTCCAAGGTCACTGAGTGTGCATCATGGCTTGATGGCAATTTGAAACTCCAGATTCTCAGACTGATGATCTAACCACTATACCATGTTATTTCCCTGCTTACTGAGGCCACAGATAAAATTCTGGAACATTCAATTGAAAGGATCATACCTGGCTAGATAGACAAATAGTCTGACCTGTATATTGCAGTTTCCTAACTCATTCCACCTGCTTTGTCTTTCTGTTTGATTTCCAGTAAATCAAAGTAACACATGGCTCATTGCCTGTGGGTTATATTCATATTCTGACTGGTCACCATATTTGCCATCCAGAAGGCATGGTTCTGCCTCATTAGATCAGATTGCAATGAAATCTGTTCTATTTCCATTAGGAAATGCATATGCTTTCTGATGTATTTACAAAGGATTTCCTCAATGAATTTACAGTAGCCAATATGCCTGTGATATTTGGATGAAAATAAAATTTGTCAGCATTCCTCTTTAGGGACCTCTACCTTATACTGAAAGCAATGATCCATATTTTTTTTAAAAAAATAACTGCCTGTTTTAGGTCCTCTTGCACCTAGTTGGAACAAACATGGGAAGAAGTAGGTTGAGCAATGTTTGGTTGGTTGAATGCACAATTGTACAGAACATGTCTGCTTCTGGCCACACAAAGATAAATGTATAAATAAACTTTTCAAAATTAGAATAAGTTACTCAGTAATCCAAAGAGACATACTCCAAAATCCATACTCCTTGTTTGCAAGAATTCCCCTGGAAGTGCAAGTGAAGTTATAAACAAAGCATATACTCTCTGCATGTCTTGTCTTAAAGTGGGTTTGTGGAGGAGGGCTGCAGGCGGTGCTGCTACAGACAGAGACAAGGAGGACACACATGAAAAATACAAGAAATTTGGCAATGTGATGGAAAATTGTGTGATGCAACAGTAGCTGCAATGACTAGTGCTTCCCATAATGTTGCCTGCCCCAATGTAAACTGGGGACAAGAACATACCAAATGAAAGACCTAGAGATTTGTGGTTTCTGTTTCTCCTCTTTCAAATTCTTCCATCATCTCCACTAATCCTTCTATTGTTCATATGTATCCTTTTTGCCCCTGTCCATCACTGGTATCATAACAATAGCAATAGCAAAGCAATAGCATGTGTATTTCTATACTGCTTATCAACTAAGTGCTCTCCAAGTGGTTTACAACGTGTTAGCTAATTGCCCCCAACAAGCTGGGTATTCATTTTACTGACCTGCAGAAGGATGGAAGGCTGAGTCAACCTGGAACCCGGCAGGATCGAACTCACAACCTTGTGGCTGCAGTACCGGCATTTAACCACTGTGCCACCAGGGCTTCCTCTATTGTTCATATGTGTCCTTTTTGCCTCTGTCTATCACTGAAATCATGTCTTTTCCTGCATGCTTTGTCTACTCTGTCCTTTCTTGGTGTGTACATCCTTAGCCTTTTCTCTTTCACTTCAGGTACCCTTTCCACTCCTCTGTCTTTCACCTCCTCGGTCCACACTACCTTTTTTCTTCTTATGAATGTCTTGTTCCATTCCTTGTTCTCTCATCTCATCCATCTATGTAGACTGCCACTTTCCTTTCCCCCAACGTGCCTCTGGACTATAAGGCAACATGTCCGCAGTACTGCAGCGTCCTGCTTCTCCGGCCTTCTGCTCTTCTTATTACTACAGATCACTTTGCTTTGCTTTTCAACGCTTTCCATGGAATGAAAACCTCCAGAGAAAGACAGCAGGAGCAAGAGCACAATGTTGCAAGGAAAATTCCTCATATTATTTCCAGGATGATGTCATCAAATTACATTGAATGATGTTGAGGGGAAGAAAAGGTATTCTACAGATGCCCCTCATGCTGTGAATGTCAACGTATTGGTTACAACCCTTGTTCGGAGCAAGAAGTTTGCCACATCTCAAATATTCTGCCAGTATCCACAAAAAACCTTGCTAAAAATATTCAGCCCAAGAGCAGACACATGGTAAAGTTGCAGTTCCAATGAAAGACTATGGCCATTTCCACACTACACTGTTATAGTGCTATTATTCCACTTTCAACATCCTGTAGAATTCTGAGGTTTGTAGTTTACTGTGTCCAAAGAGTTCTCTGGCTGAGAATTCTAAATGCCCCTCCTTAATGAGGATACCATGGGATGTTGAAATTGGAATAACAGCACTATAACAGTGTAGTGCAGACCCCCCCCCCCACGAGTGGGGGGTTGGTGGTACAGGCTAGATCCCAGTGGACAGCAACTTCTGGTCTAGAATGACACTACATTTGTGCAAGAGTCATGGAAAATGAAACTGAATTCAGAAGAGATTATCAGTGCCCATCATCATAACATTATTTATATATTGCTGGTGTTGATGAAGAGCTCATCCCACCAAGATAAATTAGGGCCAGGATGAATGAGTAGGGGTATAGGAGAAGCTGCATCAGAACACCGCTGTATATAACCCATGGTTTTCTCAGCTGACCAGAAACAAGCACCTCTTCAATGTTTCAAAAAACAAACATTTCCCAGTTCTACCTGGAAAGACTAGACACTTGCTCTGTGTGAAGCATGTGCTATACCTCTGTGCTACAGCCCTCCCCAGCACTGAGCTATAGCAATAAGCAAACAAGCTACACCTTATGATATTTGCACCAGTGATGTGGGTTTTCTGGGGGGAAAAGTAAATCTAGAAAATTTTCCAGTGCTCTAAATAATGTTATCTGATTTAGCATCCAAAGCTTTATGTGGAAATAATTTTACTGGGATAGCTGTAATAATCTAATGAGAACAGGGAGGGCCAGCATGGTATAATAGTTTGAGTGCTAGACTATGACCCTGGAAACCAGGATTCAATTCCCTGCTTGGCCATGGAAACCCACTGAGTGACCTTGGGAGTCTCACACACTCTCACCCCCAGAAATCCTGTAATAGGTTAACCTTAGTGTCAGGAACCGAATTCACACACACAAATATAACAGTGCAAATACATTATTTATTTGGAGCGTGATACATAGTACAGGACTTCAGTGAGCGAACTGGAGGCAATTAGCAAAATCCAAAACATTAAAAGCAAAGAGTTTCTCATCCCGCCTGCAAGAGACCTTGGAGTTCTGGTTTTAGCTTGGCAGCACTTATCACTACATTCCTACCTTTGTTTATCTAACAGTCTCTGGTTCTCATACCTTGTTACAAGCAAGCTGCTAATTAACTCCTACTACATGTCCCACAACTGAAATATGGAGGGCTACCTGACATCCTGCCCATCCTGAAAAAAAAAAAGAATGAACAGATGACATAGCAGTGATCAATAGGGAAAAGGGAAAGGTAGCGGGGAGTGGAAAAGAAAGAGAAAAGGGGAAGACAACAATTAAAACAAAAATGCAAAATGCAGCATGTAAACATGGATTGTTGAAACCCAGGAAGCAGGAACAGCAGGTCAAGTAGGTGGATTACTCTCCAAAGAAGAATTTGAAGGAGCTGGTTTCAGTAAGCTAGAATGAAAAACAGGGTGAATAAGTTTGTAAGTGTCAGGCAAAGAAAGTTCAAAGGTGACATCATTAATGGCACGTTTGATTGGAAAAGGACCAGGGTATTTGAGGGAGAGTTTTTTGGAGGGGCCATTGGAGGAAATTTTTTTGGAGGAGAGGTAAACTACATCCCCAGGTTTGTATGTAGGACTGGGTTGTCGTTTTCAGTCAGCAAAGCATTTGTGAGAAGCTTTTGAAGCTTCAGGAGAGTCACGTACAGAGTCCCAAGTAGAAGAAATCTTTGTAATCCAAGAGATGAAAGAGGCAGGTTGATCCACGTCGTAAGTTCTTGTTCAGGAATCTTTTTAGAGCATCTAGTTCTTGGTTGTTCATTGGATATATTTTGGGTTTGGGAATTTTAGCTCCATCTATTAATCTGAGTTTGCAATGAAAGTCTCTATGCGGGGGCAGTTTGTCTGCTTTGTGGTCCTCAAAAGCTTTCTGCAGGTCTTGGTACTCTAATGGAATTTTCTGCAGCTCCTCAGGACTCAAAGTGAGTGCCGTCAGAGGGGTTTTGTTCGGGTATTAGATTTACATCATGGGTATTCTTGAGTAAGCTTTGTGTCCAGTCAATTTGGGCTTTTTTAGCCAGTCATACCCAAGTACTACTTGAAACCCGATTTTGGTGGGCACTAGGAAATGTAATTGCCTCTGATAGTTTCCCACTTGAACAGGAATAAGTTTGGTCGTTTCCTATACAGGGCCTCCTGCCATGGGTGAACTGTCCATTTCAGATAACCTGACGGCCTTTTTTAGGGATTCAAACTTTATTGCAAGTTCTTTTGCCACAGCAGGATTCATTAAACTAGTTGTCCACCCCAAGTCAACTAAGGGCCTGTACATTCGTAATTTCCCATCATTTCCTTGTAAGGCTACTGTTACATATACATGACGAGTTTTGGTGGTACTTACATTAGCAGACTTGTTGGGGTCCCAGTCATCGCTGTCCTAGTTGGACGTGGTCAGTGGGCTGTCCTCACCATCGCAAGTTCCAGCAGTGGGTCCGCCAGCAGGATGTTTGGTTGTCAGCTTCGGGGTGTCAGCTTTATGGGATACAGGTCAGGTGGTGGGGGTGCCCGACTTTTCTTCAGTGGGTTTCTTCGATCCCTGGCATTCGCTGGCAATGTGGTCTTTCTTCCCACATTGGAAACAGCTGCCTTCTTTGAGTCATTTTTTCTTTTCCTCACTGCTCAGGAAGGTGGTTTTTTGTGGTCCCGGGGTTTGGCGACTGATTTCTTGTGTTTGCCTTTGCCGGGCAAGCTGGACGCTCTCCATGATGCTTTCCATTTCTCCGGCTAGTTCCATCCATCCCAGGAGACTGGCAGGATCCCCTTGGGTCAGGCAATGATCCAAGATGATGGGATTTAATCCATCTTGGAAAAATTGCTTGAGAATGTCATCTTTCCATTCTGGTACCTTAGTGGTTAACTTCCTGAATTCTTGGGTGTATACGCCAGTGGTTCCTTTTCCTTGACGCGGTTGTGATAACCGAAGCCCCTGTCAGAGCTGATGATGATGAGCAGCAGCTGTTGGTCCTTGTTGCTCAGAGTGGAGATGATGAGCAGCAGCTGCTGGTCCCTGTTGCTCTGGCTGGAGATGAGTCCTGCAGCTCAAGAGCTCCCCCTGCTGCCATGGACCAAGCAGACTCAGACGTTCCTCTGTCTGCTCCTTTAGAGCAACAGGGAGCCAGCTGTGATCTCGAGGATGCCTTGGAGCCTGCAGCAATCAGCCCACAAACAAGGTGGAGACTCAAGAGAGCTGAGCAAAGGGAGGCTTCCTTGATTAAGTTCAAGAAGCGGTGACCGGCCACACCTGTGCCTGAGCTATATAACTGCCTGCCTGGAAGCTTTCCTTTGCTTGTGGCAAACTTTCTATAAGCCCTCTCCTTGCCTGTTCCTTGCTTCCAGCACCCGGCTCCTGATACCTTGGATTGATCTCCTGGCTCCTGACCCCTGGATTTTGGACTCTGACTATGGCTTTCACTTGTTGCTCAGGCTTAGATAAATGGACTGCCTATGAGTAATTGCTTGCTTTGACTTCTCCTGGCGGGACTCTGCTATCTCTCCCTCTCCCTTCTCCGGGTTGGCTCGCCGCCTGGGTCTCTGACCTTGACAGCAGTTTCTTCAGTTGGTATCTGGCTTGTTCTTGAAAGAAAGGAGCCTCAAACCTTTCTCTAAGTCAATGCATGAACAGCTGCAGGTCGGCTGTTTCCTCAGCTTGTGAGTCGAACAGGCTGATGACCCACCCTGCTGCTTCTCCTTTGAGGTGCTGGCAGCATCATCAGGGAAACTGTTCCAGTAGTCAATCATGCAATTAGAGGCCATGTTGGGAAAGTATGTCAGGGTGGCTCCATTGCCATCGTAAGTGATCTTCAACTCTCAGAAAGGCCGGGACCCCACTTGTGGTAGTGGTATCCCAGGAGGTGCAGGTGCCACAGCCACTGGAGCAGCTGCCACTGCTAGAGCCTGGGGTGGTGCTCGTCCTACCTGAGGCACCAGGTGTCTCCAGTCGTGCAGCTGAGCTCTCAGTTTGGAAATTTTTTCTCTCTGCTTTTCCACTTCTTCTTCTCTGGCTAGAAGTTGTTCCATTATGCTGGTCTCAACAATAGATGTGTCCATCTTGTAGCCCAGCGATGTTGGCGCTGAGCAGTTTCTGGTCTCTTGCCCCAGGCCCAGGTTTGGCCTCCGGTTGGGGTGGATGGAGGAATCAAAGGTCGTGTCTTAGGTTTAGCATCAGGGGCCTGGCTGGGGACTGTCTCATCTCTTTCAGCGATTTCTTTGCCTGGAGCTTTGACGGCTCTGCCGGATGCTCCCTTGTCTTCAGGATCTTCTTCACTTATTTGATACATGTTGTTATTATTTTATGCAAGAGTTCGCTCACTCTGTCAGGAACCGAATTCACACACAAAAATATAACAGTGCAAATACACTATTTATTAGGAGCGTGATACATAGTACAGGACTTCAATGAGCGAACTGGAGGCAATTAGCAAAATCCAAAACATTAAAAGCAAAGAGTTTCTCATCCCGCCCACACGAGACCTTGGAGTTCTGGTTTCAGCCTGGTAGCGGTTATCACTATATTCCTACCTTTGTTTATCTAATGGTATCTGGTTCTCATACCTTGTTACAAGCAAGTTGCTAATTAACTCCTACTACATGTCTCATAACTGAAATATGGAGGGCTACCCGACAGTTAGGGTCACCAAAAGTCAGAAATGACTTGAAAGCACCCAACAACAACAGCAAGCAAAACAGGATATACTTTCTTTGTATGTAATACAAAATAACTGTACCCTTTCACTAGTTTTGTCTTAACTACTTGCACTTGTGAATCAAAAGTATAAGTAAAAGATGTTGAAAAATAGAAATAATTGTAGCAGTGTGTGCACTTGTTCTCTATTCCTCTGAGCACTAGGGTTTTTCAATGCACATCTCCATAAAAAAACTAGAAGTTTAAAATCCTACATATGACCCTTCTTACATGATTGATTGAAGTCCAACAGCCTAGACTACTATGGGTAAGTACAAGCACACACATTTACACGGTATGTAAAAATTTTTCATAGGAAAATATAGCACTTCATCCATATTTTTGATTATTGCATAACTGGACTTCTGAGTAATTATATTTGACAAGGTACAGAGATGAAGAAGATCCACAATCCAAACCCTTAAGACTATAGCCATTTCTACACTCAAGTGTTATAGTGCTATTATTCCACTTTCAACAGCCTATGGAATCCTGGGGTTTGCAGTTTAGGGAGGGGCCTCAAAGGCCCCTCTCTAAATTGCAAACCCCAGGATTCCATAGGCTGTTGAAAGTGGAATAATAGCACTATAACAGTCTAGTGCGGAAACGGCCTATAATTCCACATTTTACATTGGGCAGCATTAGATCCTCTAGAATTTAATAGGAATAAACAGGCATAAGAATGTAGGCTTGTATACATGGCTTTAGCAAAAACAGCATAAGTACAATAATAAAATGAGAGAAACTGAAAGTATAGAATCATAGAAATCATAGAAATGTAGAGTTGGCAGAGACTACACGGGCCATCCAGTCCAACCCCCTACCATGCAGGAATACCCTCAAAGCACTCCCGACAGATGGACATCCAGCCTCTGCTTAAAAACCTCCAAGGAAGGAGACTCCACTACACTCCAAGGCAGCATATTCCACTGCCGGACAGCCCTGACTGTCAGGAAGTTCTTCCTGAGGTTCATTTGGAATCTCCTTTCCTGCAGCTTGAATCCATTGCTCCTTGTTCTGGTCTCTGGAGCAGCAGAAAACAAGCCCTCTCCTTCCTCTACATGGCATCCTTTCAAATATTTAAACATGGCTATCATGTCCCCTCTTAACCTTCTCTTCTGCAGACTGAACATACCCAGCTCTCTACGTCTATCCTCATAGGGCATGGCTTCCAGGCCCTTCACCATTTTGGTCGCCCTCCTCTGGACCTGCTCCAGCTTGATCATGTCCTTCTTGAATTGGGGTGCCCAGAACTGGACACAGTATTCAAGATGAGGTCTAACCAAAGCAGAGTCGAGTGGTACCAGTACCTCCCTCGATCTAGACACCATACTCCTATTGATACAGCCGAGAATTGCCTTGGCTTTCTTGGCTGCCGCATCACACTGCTGACTCATGTTCAGCTTGTGGTCTATTAAGACTCCTAGATCCCTTTCACATGTACTGCCATCCAGCCATGTGTCCCCCATCCTATATTTCTGCATTCCATTTTTTCTACCTAAGTGTAGGACCTTACACTTCTCTCTGTTGAATTTCATTTTGTTAGCTTTGGCCCAGCTCTCCAATCTGTCCAGGTCATTTTGAATTTTGATCCTGTCCTCTGGCGTATTAGCAACCCCTCCCAATTTGGTGTCATCTGCGAATTTGATGAGCATGCCCTCTATTCCTTCATCCAAGTCATTGATGAAAATATTGAACAGCACTGGGCCCAGGACAGAACCCTGTGGCACCCCGCTAGTCACTTCTCTCCAGGATGAAAAGCAGCCATTGGTGAGCACCCTTTGGGAACGGTCAGTCAACCAGTTACAGATCCACCTGACAGTAGCTCTGTCCAGCCCACATTTTACTAGCTTCTTTGCAAAAATGTCATGGGGAACTTTGTCAAAGGCCTTACTGAAATCGAGATATGCTACATCCACAGCATTCCCTTCATCTATCAAGCCAGTAACTCTATCATAAAAAGAGATAAGATTAGTCTGGCATGACTTATTTTTGAGAAATCCATGTTGACTTCTCGTGATTACCGCATTGCTTTCTAAGTGATTAGAAACCGACTGCTTAATGATCTGCTCCAGGATCTTTCCGGGTACTTACGTCAGGCTGACTGGGCAATAATTATTTGGGTCTCCTTTTTTTCCCTTCTTGAAGATGGGGACAACATTTGCCCTCTTCCAGTCTGCTGGAACTTCTCCTGTCCTCCAAGATTTCTCAAAGATTATAGCAAGCGGTTCCCAAATGACCTCTGCCAGTTCTTTTAATATCCTAGGATGCAATTCATCTGGCCCTGGAGACTTGAATTCATCCAGTGTGGCCAGGTATTCTTGTACCACCTCTCTACCTATTATGTGCCGCATTTCCCCTGCTTCCTCCACTGCTCCCCAACAGCCAGGTTGAGTGCTTGTATCCTTCTGGGAAAAAACTGAGGCAAAGAAGGTGTTAAGTAGTTCTGCCTTTTCTCTTCCCCCTGTTAGTAATTCACCATCTTCTCTGCGCAGCGACCCTATCGCCTCTTTCTTTTTCCTTTTGCTGCGGACATATTTAAAAAAGCCCTTTTTATTGTTTTTAATGTCTCTGGCCAGCCTAAGTTTGTTCTGTGCTTTAGCCTTTCTGACCTCCTCCCTATATCTCCTGGCTACTTGCTTAAATTCTTCTTTGGTGGTTTGCCCCCTCTTCCATCTCCTGTACACGTTTCTCTTAATGCTTAGCTCAGCTGAGAGTTCTTAAGTCAACCATTCTGGTTTCTTCAGATGCCTTCCATTTTTCCTCCTTATTGGGACAGTTTTAGACTGTGCCTTCAGTATCTCACTTTTAAGGAACTCCCATGCCTCCTGAACTCCTTTCTCTTTCACTATTCTTGACCATGGAATTTCAGCCAGCAGCTCCTTAAGTTTACAGAAGTCTGCTTTTTTAAAATCTAAGATGAATGTCTGGCTACACTTATCTTCTCCTTCCCACTGAATGCCAAATTCCAATAGGGCATGGTCACTCCCCCCTAAAGATCCAACCACTTCTACCTCATTAACAAGGTTATCCCTGATGGTCAGGATCAGATCTAGAATATTTGATCCCCTTGTGGCCTCTTCCACCTTCTGGACCATGAAATTGTCTGCAAGACAAGCAAGAAATTTGCTGGACCTTGCTGTCTTGGCAGAGTTTGACTGCCAGCATATATCCGGGTAATTGAAATCTCCTATTATTACTATATCTCTCCTTTTTGAATGTGCGCTCATTTGGTTGATGAAGGCGTCATCAAGGTCCTCAGTCTGAGTTGGAGGTCTGTAGTAAACCCCCACCAGAATATCCCTATTGTTTCTCGCTCCCTTAATTCTTACTCAGATGCTCTCGACCTGGCTTTCTGGGTTTAAGTCATGGATCTCTCCACAGGTGAAAACATCCTTGACATACAAGGCTACTCCTCCTCCTTTCTTGTTTGGTCTATTTCTACAAAATAGGCTATACCCCTCTATTCCTACATTCCAATCCTGAGACTCATCCCACCAGGTCTCAGTGATACCTATCAAATCGTATTTATTTTGTTGTACTAGGAGTTCAAGTTCATCTTGCTTGTTTCCCATACTCTGCGCGTTAGTGTAGAGACACTTAAATCCCCAGGCCCTTCCTGCAAGTCCTGTACTTCAGTTTCTACTCCTCCCACCATTGGACACTTGTACTACTTGGTCAATATCATTTGGGCCTTTCCCCCTGCACTCGCCGAGTCTTTGCCCTGAATAATATTGTCTCCCTCCCCAGCAGAACTTAGTTTAAAGACCTCTTAATGCTCTGTGCAAGACTGTTTGCAAAAACATTCCTGCCAAGTTTCGTGAGGTGCAGCCCATCCCTTGCCAGAAGCCCATGTTCATGGAAATTCAGGCCGTGTTCCAAAAACCCAAACCGTTGCCGGCAGTACCATTTGCGGAGCCAGTTGTTGACCTCTGCTATTGCCCTTTCCTTTCGTGCGCCATATCCTTGAACAGGGAGGAGAGATGAAATGACCACCTGCACACCAAGGTCCTTAAGCTTTGTCCCCATAAGCTCTTAGTCCTTTGCGATGTGGTAAAAGCTGTGCCTCGCAGTGTCATTGGTTCTGACATGAACCACAATGAGGGCCTTATGGTCAGTGGGCTTGACCAGCCTGGTTAGCCCCTCCGTTATGTTTCTCCCATTTTATTATTCCATACTTATGTTCACTGCACTTCCTCCTGAGCCCTTGAAAGCTTTTTGCTATTTCAAAATAACAGTATTTCAGATAAATTGCATAGCCAAGAAAAAATGAAAAGGAAAGTCATAAAAATAGGTAGAGCAAACCTGCAGCACTCTTCTTTTAAAATTCTCCAAACATCCTGCTTTAATGTACACAGTGAATGCCTGCAAACCAGTTGGATGAAGGCCTAATGAGATGCAAACACATTAAAATCTTCCTTTCTTCCCTTTTCATCATGAATTAAAAATTCTTGGTTACATATGATTGTGGACTCCTAGAAACAAAGCTGTTCTGTCCTTTGTATGTGTCATGTACTCCATAGCAAGTGCTAATCTAACACAAGATTTGCATCGAATGGGAGCATTAGTTCTCAGCACCTTTTGCTCCATTAAAGTGAGAAATGACATGAGAATATACAGTTGTTGACAATGACAATATTTTACTGTTATCACTCATCAGAACAGAACAGCTAGGCTCAATTGCATACAAGAACTCCTGAATTATTTCTTGAATTGGAAAATGATAGATGTTATGAATAACTCTATTATTTACATATCTATACAACATTGCAACTGCAATTGAATTATTTATTTTTTTAAAAAAACAATGTTAATCTGTTTTTCATATATCATTCTAGGTCTTTTACCAGAACAATGAATTTCATACTTCAAAAAGAATTAGCAGTCAAAAAACTGCTAGATGCAAAATAGTTTGGGTAGGGCAACAACAGCTTGCTGCTCTGTATTTTGCAACCTTTTGCCTCCCTGTAAAACTTGAGAGATGAAATGGCTGCGAAGAAAGCAGAGCTATACAGGAACTGCCTGGGTTTGGGAAGTAGCAGATTAAGATATTTTAACAGTAAGGGAAATGCAGAAACAGGAGTTTTAAAAATACAATCAGATGTAGGCTAAATTTGGGAGAGAAAGATGCTGAATTAAATTCACAGAGTGAAAACAACAATTAGACAGCTGTTGTAAAGCTACAGAAAATTGTTTAGTACATTCTCGACTGCAAAACAGAGATAGAGCTTCGAAAAGTTACTTACGTGGACTACAGCTGTCATGGCCCCCCAACTAGCTGGCTATGCTGGCTGGGGGATTCTGGGAGTTGTCATCCAAAAAAGTAACTTTTGCAAGATGTGGGCAGAAGCATGCATTTGTTGTTAGGTGTTTTCATGTCATTTCTGACTTATGCCACCCTAAGGCAAACTTATCATGGGTTTTCCTGGCAGATTTTGTTCAGAGGGAGTTTGCCCATGCCTTTCTCTCTGGCTGAGAGAGTATGACTTGCCCAAGATGACCCGGTGGGTTTCCATGGTTGAGCAGGGGTTCAAAGCCTGGTCTCCCAGTATCCTAGTCCAATAGCCAAATCACTATGCTACGCTGGCTCCACTATCATCTACTTACCAGCTTTAAAATCATCATGTATTAATGTTTGTATATTTTTTTTATCCTTTATCCGAGGACATATCAAATAAAAGTTTTCATGTCTTGAGATTTACTCCTTTAGTAACACTGTGGACACAATTCAGCAAAAGTTAGTTACAACTAAACTCCACTGAAATAGTCTATGAACTAGTATAAAGGTCAAGACCAAAACATATACCAAAGCCATCCTTTTTTGATCCAAGTTTCAGGGGCACCCTAGACTTAGAAAGCCAGCGTGGTGTGAGAGCCAGTGTGGTGTAGTGTTACCCTGATTTCTGGGGTCCCTTGGGGGACACCTCAATGTGCTCCCATGATGGGGAATGGAAACTAGCCAGAGCACAGGCAATAGCAATGCGGGAGGCAGGGTAACTTAGTGGGGTCTTTCTACCCTGTTTTTACAGGGTCAGGCCAAGCCAAAAACCAAATGAAAATGTCCAGTAAATGACTTTATTGAATAAAAGCCTCACGCACCAATGCACTCACGCACACATGCACCCAAGAGCTATTAAGAAACAAAAGAGAGGAAATTGGACAGGGGAGTATTAAAGGGGTGTAGCTAGGGTAATACTACGCCTTGTCCTGAAGTCCGTGGTCTGGGAAGACAGCAAAGAGATGAGACTCAGAACGAGGAGGGCTAAGGGGATTACTCAACGGATGGAGCAATGGTCTGCTGGGAAGACCGGGAGCGATCCGAAGAAACGCTCAAAAACTGGGATAATTTGTAGGGGAAAAAGTACCTAGAGGACTAATCCTTTCCCAGGGAGAACAATGGGTGTTGGAGCGATAACGAAGCTCCACAATGGTAATTTCCTTTGCGTGATGAGATTGCAAGGTGTTGCCAAAATCTCAGGATCTTCGGTTGTGTTTTGTGGGCAGACACGCTAATCCCCTCAAGTTGGCTTCTTGGGGCTGTGGACCTTTTGTTTATTGGGGGTTTATATACCTTGAGGTCTCCTGGGGCTACGTGACTGGGGATTTTACTGGCCTGACCTGGTTTTCGGCTGTTTGACCGTGCCTGCCTACGTGCTCATCTGGGTGACCTCTCTGGCACACAGAGTTATATTTAATATTAAATTGTAGACCCCAGGATAGGGTTTCTCCATCAGAGTAACAGTAGTGTTGGACTATGACCCTGGAGACCAGGACTCCATTCCCTGCTCAGCCATGGAAACCCACTGGGTGACCTCGTACACGTCACATATGCTCAGTCCCAGAAAACTTCATGATAGGGTCATCTTAGGGTCTTCATAAGTCAAAAATTACTTGAAGGTACACAACAACTACTACACTTATGATGGGGCATTGTCAATCCAGCATGTAGAAACATTTGGTGACATTTCAGCATTGTTGGGAAAACGATAATGAAAAACGTTGTTCTAAAGATGCCATTAGAGAGCAAATGACATGTAAAATTGTTTTTAAATTGCTCCATCATTCAGATATAATATGTTAAGGACTAAAGATGAACATTGATTTTCTGCGTAAATCCTCTTTGTCACTTTGCTGTGATGGATTGTACCATTTACATTGCACGCTAGGGGGCTTTATCATGAGCAGCAAGTAAATCGCAGTTACAGCAGGATAATAGCATCTTTGTCTGGGACTGATCACATGACATCATTCCTCTTCTGTTGTTCTCCCAGTGGGAGGCCATTTGGAAAGTGTTTCTCTTACAAATGAGGTCATTAACAGATTAACCCATTAATGCCTTCCTTTGTAGAAGAAACACTTTCCAAACAATCTCCCACCAGGAGAACAGAAGAGAAATGTCATGTGAGAAGCTCCAGCCTAAGAAGCTATTATCCTGCTTTAAGTGCAATTTATCAATCTCCTATGGTAAAGCCCTAAGTCTTAATTTCCATTTGGAAAGTCCAAGTACATAAGCCCAAGTTTAAATGCTACATTATCCCACAAAGGATCTGATATCTAGAATGTTCAAAATAACAACAATTAGGGCTATTTCTGCCTAGATGTTCCAGGCTGAGGCACTGTTCTTTTTGTACAGCCATTTTATTATTGGAAAAGGGTGAACAGTGTGCTGTGATTGATAAGTGCTCCTTTAAAAATGGACTGCATGCTTGGAAAAGAGTTCACAGTTAGTTAGCATTTCCCGCCTCCCAGCAGTCAACTATTCTCCCAACAGGTTGCTGGCAATAGGATAATGGCCATGATTGCACCTTTCTGATTCTCAGAAATAAGAGAAGGTTATACATTGATATTATGTTGTCCAAAAGCTGTCAAAACAGAAGGAGATTCATCTCAAGAAGCTCTTACACAAGCTATCTTGCAGAGGAGCAGGTGGAAATTGCCTGAATACCACTGATGGCTCAAAAAAATATATAGCAAATATGCTACAAGAATACCCAGTCAGTAATGAAATGCCATGCAGCTGTGTCTGTTGATCCGACACTTTCAGTCACTGAAGCTACAGCAGTCCAACAAGAGCAGAAATGTCTTGAATTCTGCCTCTTGTGGGCTTAGATGGCAAGGTGCTGTAGATCTGTTGGTGCTGTGACAGGCTCACACCCAAGTTTGGATGCCTTATTATGGAAAAGGCTAAAGAGAACTACAACCGGTATAGATTCTTCACCATTGATCTAGAGACCTAGAGCAGCTGGAGCATCATATGTATTCCAATATGTGGGATAAGTTAGAAAGGTCAGTTCTATTCAATTGATCATTGGTATTCTCATTATTAAATGCTTGTTTTAGTTTGTCAAGTGCACATAATATAACCAAAGTAAAGGTACACCAGGCTTCTCAGTCCTTCACTGTCACACACCTTATGTGTCCATTGTATGTTAAACAATGACCTTGAAAATGATCAATCCTCTGTTTTATGATAATGTCAATAGCCAGCACAGAAATTATCAACACTGTTACCCCAAAATATGAGTGACTCAGAGGTCCACCAGTGGGGAATATTAGCTCAAAAGGGGAAACCTGCAAGAGCGAAGGAACCTAGCAGGATCTTTTACACCTGTGTATACCAGTACTAATACAGGAATATCAGCCAGAGATTTCAAAAGTAGGGTTTGTTTTATTGGGGAATTTAACAATCTCACACACACACACGATCCACACAGTCTCACAATCATACAAGGCTGACTGAAGGGAAAGGGATGAAAAATTGGATAGCCAGAAGTGAGGGCAAAGTGGATAATATTTACCTATCAGGAGAGAAGATACAAAGCAATGTGGTTCAGGCTAAGGGTCCAACGGTATAAAAATGGGAATTAGAACAGCAGAGT
The DNA here is from genome assembly GCA_030412105.1 of Cyclura pinguis. Lineage (NCBI taxonomy): Eukaryota > Metazoa > Chordata > Lepidosauria > Squamata > Iguanidae > Cyclura > Cyclura pinguis. Next base: position 159,120,902 of record CM059603.1, on the reverse strand, counting down.
GATGGCCCATGTGCAGAGTACTACGAGTTATCTGGCTCAGATCCAGGGTTTAAATGCCTCGTTTCTGGCCTGAAGAGGAAAGTATTAATGGTTGTCTGGCAGAGTAAACAATGGGATCCAGAATAAGCTACTGGCTTTAGCATTTGGTGACAAAGTACTGATGTGAACTATGATAGCTCCTTAATGACGGAACAGGGGAGGAAGTGAAAGGGGAGTTTCAGTAGGCAGAGGAAGAGGGTCGAAGACAATTGGTTGCTTTGTGGAAGCAGTTTCAGGTGCTATTGTTTCTAAAGGTTGGGTCATTCAGGGACATTTGCAAGTCTGTTGTTGCCAGGGCTTCCCTGACTATAACATGGCCATGCTCTGAGGTCCTATCTGACCTATTTTTGCATCGCAAGTCTTCAGCCAGTCTTCTTTCACCAGCATAGCATTGCAGCGACAACAGTGTATAATTTATATCTCCTGCCGATTGTATGATATTTGCCAATTAAAGCACATCATGGAGTAAGAGTGTACAGCCCAGTAACAACACTGGGTGGCTACGTTGCTTGAACACTGGCATGACTTCACAGGGTATTACAGGGAATGCACTGGGAAAGCCATATATGAATCTAGGAGTTTTAATAGACCACAAGCTGAACATGAGTCAGCAGTGTGATGCGGCAGCCAAGAAAGCCAATGCAATTCTCGCCTGCATCAATAGGAGTATGGTGTCTAGATCGAGGGAGGTACTCGTACCACTCAACTCTGCTTTGGTTAGACCTCATCTTGAATACTGTGTCCAGTTCTGGGCACCCCAATTCAAGAAGGACATGGTCAGGCTGGAGCAGGTCCAGAGGAGGGCAACCAAAATGGTGAGAGGCCTGGAAGCCATGCCCTATGAGGATAGACTTAGAGAGCTGGGTATGTTTAGTCTGCAGAAGAGAAGGTTAAAAGGGGACATGATAGCCATGGTTAAATATTTGAAGGGATGCCATGTAGAGGAAGGAGAGGGCTTGTTTTCTGCTGCTCCAGAGACCAGAACAAGGAGCAATGGATTCAAGCTGCAGGAAAGGAGATTCCACCTGAACCTCAGGAAGAACTTCCTGACAGTCAGAGCTGTCCGGCAGTGGAATATGCTGCCTCGGAGTGTGGTGGAGTCTCCTTCTTTGGAGGTTTTTAAGCAGAGGCTGGATGTCCATCTGTCGGGAGTGCTTTGAGGGTGTTCCTGCATGGCAGGGGGTTGGACTGGATGGCCCCTGTGGTCTCTTCCAACTCTACATTTCTATGATTCTGTGATCTGATATTCCACATAAGGGCAAATGACATAGTTTATGTGGCTTCAGTGGCAAAGACATATTTTGACCACCAAAATGATCTATAACAGGGGGTTGGGATCTGTGCAGCCTGTAGGCTCTATGTCCCCACTGGACACTGTTGTGGCTCTTGCCTGAAAATCCCCCTTCCATCAACAATTTCTACAGAAAAAAAGTCCTTAAACACTAAGGGCTTTTTCATGCTACACAATTATAGTACTATGATTCCACTTCAACTGTCATGCAACATCCTATGGCAACAGTTCTTAATCTTTTCTTTACCATGAACTCACTTTAAATTTTTTTTGTTGCCACTGATACCAAGACTTAACTCAAGGTGCACTAAAACTGTGCAGGATGAGGAAGCCCTTAGTCACAATTTACCTTAAAATATTCCCCACCATTACCAAACCTCTCCACCCCAAAAAAATAAAAAAGCAAGCAAGCAAGAAGAAAGAGCAAACACACAGAAAAACCACCCTGACAAACCTGGAAGTGAATTCTAGTTTTAATTTGCAGTCTCAGATGGCGTAGTGCTGGCTACAGGGAGCGCACAACTTCCTGGCTGCAACAGCTCCATTGGCTGTCAGTTTCTCGGCACAATTCCAAGTGCTGGTTTTGATTTATAAAGCCCTATACAGCCCTTATTTGAAGGATTGCATCTCTGTCTATGAGCCCCGTAGAGCAGCAAGATCATCTACAGCAACCCTTCTCTCGGTACCATCACCTTCTCAGGCTTGATTGGTGGGAACAAGGTAGAGGGATTTCTTTGCAGCTGCTTCCAGTACTCCCTCTTCCAAGAGGCCAGGATGGCCCATCTGTGTTTTTCTTCTATCGGCAAGTCAAAATATTTTTGCTCCATTAGGCTTTTACAAACTGACTAGGATTCGGCTTTTAATGCTGGGTAGTGCTGCTTTTAAAGTTTGTACATAGTCTTTTAATGAATATTATTATTTTTAATGTTAAATGCTTTACCTTTACAAATGCTTTAGCTGTTTTTTAAACATTATGTTTATACTTTCATTAATGTTCTTGTATAATTTTTAATTTGTATTGTTTTAAATATGTTGATAGCTGCCTTGAATGCCATTATTGGGAGAAAACCCAGATATAAATGAGTAAAAGATGATGATGATGATGATGATGATGATGACGACGACGACGACAGAGCCAGCCATGGGAATTGACCTACAAACTCATCACAGCTGCCTACCCACGGATCCAGCAGCTTATTAACACATTGAAACCCTACCTAGTCCAACTATATTTTTGTCAGATTGTACTTTTTTCATCTGCTATGTATGCACATCCTAATTTTCCAAAACGATTAAGTCACCTCCTGCTACAGAAATAAAATGAAATCATATAAACTGTTTTTAATAGAATCTAATCCATCATTTTTTCCCTCTGGTTTTAGCACTATGTTTTAGAAACTTGGCATTGAATATGTGCGGTATGTGTTTGTGTGTGTTCTTATTGCTAATTAATCTAGGGCTAATTTTATGTTTTGATACCATCATTGTCCTCTGTCTCAGATCAAATTGCTGGGTTTGATGAACCTAAACACAGTCTCATTTTTCCATCAACAAATTTTCCTCCCTAGCTTTTCAGAAGCAAACATATTTGATAAGGTGCGCTTGGAAACCAATTACCTGTAAGGATGCCTGTTACCTACTGAGAATGCACACCAGTAGGCATAGTATGAACAGCACGGCATTTGTGACTTCTCATTTAATTCAACAGGAATGCAAAAGGGATTCCCTGTGCACAGGCAGTATACATGGTTGTCTTCTCTAAAGCGCTATGACTGTCTGCTCAGAAAAGGAGCCAACCTCTTCTTTATTAAAGGCAGCAAAAGCAAAATCCATTGCAAATTACAAGCTGTGAATACTATTACTCTGGCATCACCATGAACAGTTTAATCGCTTTCTGCTCCACAGGTTGTACATCATCATCTTACTCCACTCATATGGTGTGTAAAAGTATTTGTTGAAAAGACACTGTGGGGTACTTTCAGAAAAACGGCATCACAGCAAAATGTAAGCTAGTGTTAATGTACTTATTTAAAATCACACAGAACCTGAACAGCCCATGATTATAATCTTAGAAACATTCAGCGAACTGTAGTCCAGCAAGTAACTTTTCCAAGCTCTGATCTTGCTTTCACTGAAGTAATGGTAGTTCTGTCAATCACAAAGTGAAAACAAAAGACTTCATGATAAGAAAGAATGGGCTATGCAATGCCATCTTGAGATACCTATGGTAAAAAGTCATTCGATTAGGTGGTAATCTTTCTATTCTGTATTCCAGGGTCTCTTCATCTCTCATTCTCTCCAAAATGGAGGGCATCAGCTTGGGAAACTACTATACATCAATAGTGAATACCTGACTGGGGCCATTTCCGCACGAGTCTGTTATAGTGCGATGATTCCACTTTCAACCTCCTATGGAATCCTGGGGTTTGCAGTTTCAGGAGGGGCCATCTGGAGGTTGAAAGTGGAATCATCACACTACAACGGACTCATGCGGAAATGTCCTGGGTCTAGAGCCTTTTGTAGCTCAAATGGATTCACCTCTGCATTAGTGGGAGGTATCAAGAAGGCTTGAGGGAACCTAGAAGTACAATGAGACTTGGGGGAGTGGGTGAAGAAGAAGGACACAAAACAGGCCCATGTTTGGTCTTGAGTAGTGTGTCTGATTTATATGGGCAGATTAGGGTAGAAGGGAGTAGTGGAATGCAGCACTGTGGAAAGATGCATAGAGCCTTGAAGAGCCTTGCAAACTTCAGAGGTGGTGAAAATTGTACATTATGAATGATCTCAGGGGGAAAATACCCGTATACATACGGAATAATGGGGGGAAACGATTGTACTGGAACAGAATTAAGGAATACATCAAGAAATATTGTTATAATCATATAACTGATATATAGCATTAAAATGGTTCTTGGAGAGGTATGTTGGACTTGCAGGCTAACTGTCTAACATACCTCTCCAAGAATCATTTCAATGTAATATATTCTTACTATATATCCCTACTATAATTATGAATATATATATATATATGCAGGTGGCCAAAAATGATGGCCAGAAGCAAGTGAAAAAGAAAAAAAAAGTACTGAGTACTGTTTCAGAAAATTCATGTTTATTTCATCTCAGTATGAAGATGAGATTTGCATGTATGTATAGAAGAAGTGATGCTTTATATAGTTTTCTACCTATATGTTCATATATCAAAATGATATATATATAAGGAATTATGGAGTGTACAGTGCTCCCTGTCACTTTCTTGAGGGTTCAGGGTGCAGAACTCTCATGAAAATGGAAAAATTGCAAATAATTCCCACATTGCGCTCCCCCTCCCATTCCCTTCTTGGGCTCCCCCCTCCCATTCCCTTGCCTTTTGCCCTGGCGCATGAACCTTTTTTCTCTGCATCAGCAAAATGGCAAGGGAATGGGAGGGTGAGCTCCGGAGGGGAGAAGGAAGGCACCCCCACCATTCCCTTGCCTTTTGCCTGGGTATGCTTGCCTTCCTTCTCTGTGCTTGGCAAAAGGCAAGGGAGTGGGAGGAGGAGAATGGGGGGAGGCATGTGCACCTTGTGAATAATTGAATTCATGAAGGTCAAACCCATTAATGTGGAGGGAGGACTGTATATAGTTTTCTATATATTCCATCAGGAAGTGTTGCTCATGTCCAAAATTTTGCCACACAGAGCTTGAACAGTGCTTGGGGACATTTCTTAGTCTACAACTTTGAAACTCGTGAAATACAGCTCAACAAGAAAAGACTTGCAAGAAATCTGTTGGTTTGACTAGACGTCTCAACTTAGGCAAGTCAATGTAAAAATATAAAGGATAGAATAGGGATATTTAAAAAAAAAACAAACCAAAGGAATGGAGAATGTGACTGGGGAAAGCATTTATTAAGTCAAGGCAACAATTTACAAATTATGTGCCAAGAGAGAACCTCCAGGGTCTGTGTGAAGTAAATGAAATAAAGCTTTTGTGATCTTCCAAGTCCCCAAATTTCCTAGCAAGTGACCATGCTGACTCAAGGTTTCTTGAAATTGTAATACAATGAATCAATCAATCAATAAAATTAAACTCTATTTAAAATGGCTTAAAGATATGAGATTTCCATTGCCTCTTTGACGTTCTTAATTACACATTTTATCACACGTTTTATCTGTCTTGAATGTCTACCACCATGTTTTGCCTGCTAACAGAGAAATACAAGCACACCGGAAGCACATAGAAAGACTTGCTATCAATATATCAGATTTCTAATATTCTCATCTGGCACAATTCTTGAGCTGCTGGATAAGAGTGGTGGCTCTGTTTATAGAAAGCAGAAAGTTGTGTGACACCACAGTTCATCCTGGGTTCTTCTGTTTTATTGGGTATATGGTATTTGTTGCTGTTGTTGAAAAATAGGGCAACAGTTAATAACAGTATCTTTGTGCCTTTAGCAATGAATAAGAACAGAGCATGGGGAGGGAGGAATATCACATGCCCACTTTGGGGGCTGTTGGCTGTTACTTTACTCACACGTTGGAGTTATATTTTTATTGGAGCTAAAGAAAGGCCAAATTTAGTAGCTACTGCAGCAAAAGAGCCTTGGTGCAGCATAGGAGAGAGATCAAGCTATTAGAGGACCCATCTACCATCTGATAAACCATCTCCATACCCCCATCCTCCTGAAGAACACACCTGGAAAGTCAGGCCTATAACCGCTAGGGCAACATCTTATGGAATGTTGAGAAATGTAGTTTAGGGAAGCATATTTAGAGTTCTCACCCAGAGAGCTCTAGTTTCTCCCCAAACCACAAATCCCAGGACTCCACAGAATACATTCATGGTATTTAAAGTGGAATCATAGCGCTAAATTTGAACAGTGTGAAAGGGCCCAAAAAACACCAGTGTCTAACTCCAAAGTACATAAGGAGGTTAGGAGGGGAAAGCTTCCTGTCGGCCAAATTAAACTGAGGGGAAAGCTTTCAAAGTCTCACAGCTGACTGAAGAGTAGAGTCCCTTTCCAAAAACTATCCAGAAAAGACACATCCCCCTTCTGCCAAGCAGACTTAAGCCCAGATTGGCCTGGTCAGCCAGGGGCTGCAGAAGGAGCCATCACAAGGTAATGTTCTCACCGTGCTGCCTCAAAAAGAGAAGGGGGCATTCCTGCCTGACACCCCACTCAGGTACAAACTTGGGTTTTGAGTAAGCAAAGTCTTCTTATAGGATCAATAACAAAGATACGTTCTTGAATAGGTATAAAGGAGACAAAGGGCTTTTAGAGATCTGGATTTTTCTGTATGATTGAGCAGCTGTCAGTCACAATGAATTGTACGTGTTACACTTTCTTCTCCAGAGAATCTTACCACATAGGTTAGAGTGAATGAAAAAATCATTGTAACTTGTTCTAAAAGAGCCAAAATTCATAACTTCCTCCCCAATCCCAGCAAAGTACAGCATATGGACAATATTGGAACAAGGGGGACCATCAAGTAAAATGGGTTGTAGTAGGATGGGGAGTTTATAATAAAACTATTCCTATCAGGTGTTTTTAAGCTTTAAAATGAATAGTGGAATGTTAAGTCATCATATGGAAATATCAAGAGACCATCTCCACAACCCCCACAGGTAGCAAACTGTTTTAAAATTCCAAAATTCAATTCAGACTGTTCCCTCATGAACTTTCAAAATCTTACTCCTTTACCTAAAGACTGAACAATTAGATAGTTACGTATTCCATAGATAACAAAAACTATATGCTAGATATAGGAACACTGGATTTTTTTTTAAAAAAAGTGTCCAGAGTAGTTTTTCTAATGAAATGTTGAAATAATAAAGAGAAGGGGACATTTTGTTTTAATTTTGGTTTTTCTTATCTTAGGATATGATCCAACAATTGTTGGATAACAACGATAAGGGAGATCAAGGTCAAGCTGGCTCCATCCACTCTAAATTTCCTGCAGGCAGCTAGAACTGCATTACTGCAATTGACCTTCAGTCCTTACAATTAGGATGGCTGCTTCTGGCCATTTTTAACTTTTTAACTGCTGGGATTTTAGGACTATTTTAAACAGGGTTCTTTTTAGTTTGTTTTTAAATGTGTTTTAGTTATGTGTTCACTGTTTTAAATGTTTTTGTCCACAAACATCTCAGGGATCCTCATGGGATGAGAGGTCATAAACAAATGCCTTAAAATCAAATAAATTGTTAGGAAGTCTTCAGTGTTCCACTAAAATCAATGTGACTTTAAAATGTCTACAGTTCATTGGATCACACCTTTGATTTGTCAGCAAACCCAACGTGTATTTGTCCAGCGAATAGACTTTAAGCACAATGAGTTGGGGGGGGAAGAGGGAGGGAAATACATGCTTAGAGCCTGCCTTTGCAAAAGACTGCACACTATTTCAAAGAGAAATAGGGATCTCACATAAATGATTAAACAAATTGTCCAACTCCTATGAGCTCATATTGTTTACATCTGCAGTGCACCTGTTCACTAACATGCTCTTTTGAGTATACACAGGAAATGTGATCCTCAGTTCCAGCCGGATGATCCTTGTCTTACTGTTGTTCATTGTAGGAGCACACAGAATGCAAACATCTTCACAAAAATATGACAGAAATACAATGGAAGACTACTGAACCTTATCATGGTATTAATGAGGAAGCTAGATGCTGGTTTAGCAAAAGTACTCTAGATGTTTGCTTGTGCTAATGTGGCAATAATGCTGACAACCGTTTCCTAAATCTCCCCTCCCCTCAGCCCTTTCAAACTCATATGGACTAACTACATTACATCAGTGCAGAAAACTAAGATTTAGAGAGCCTCCAGATGGGGCAAATGTATCAGGAAGGTATGGTATTTGTTGCTGTAGTTCTTGAGTTTTTCCCGTCATAGCAACAACATTGCTGTTGTCCCAGATTATTTTTTTAATAATTCCTTGCACCAACTGCAGTTTTATTCCCACCCATGCATGCGATAGCTTTAATTTTGAGACTTGTCAAAACACTATGTTCCCTTCTCTTCCCCTTTCTTTTTCTTTTTTTAGAGTTGCAGCACTAGTGCATCAGTGAGATACCACTTTTGCACTATAAGCCCCATACAACTCACATCCAGGCTATTTGAAGGATCATATCTCCCTTTATGACACTATTAGTGCTCTAAGGTATTAAGGAGATACCATTCTCTCTGTCCCATTACCTTCTCAGGCTTGTTTGGTGGAACAAGAGAGAGGGCCTTCTCAGTGGTGGCTCCTAGTCCTTGGAATTCACTCTCTAGGGAGGCCAGGATGCTCCCCTCCTTGCTCTCTTTCCATCAGCAACTGAAAATATTCTTGTGTGACCAAGCTTTTAGAAACTGAATTAAGAAAATGTAGTATTTTTTACTTAGGTACCTCTGGAATTAAATTCTAGTCTTGTGTGATGCATTATAAAATAATACATTTCCCTTTTGAATACCATTACAGTTGTAAAAAGGTTTTCACTGGTTTTATTTTTGTACTGTTGCTGAGAAGCACGTTAACACTGACTTTATCCTACATATAGTTGTTATTTCAAATAAATGGCTTGTCCAGGGGAAAAAAAGAACCTGAATGAGATGGGCTTTTAATGATGTGCTGCAATGTTTTATATGTATAGCCTTTTAATATTTTAATGTTTAATATTTTAACTTTATAAATAGTTTGCTTTTAAATAACTTTCAAATGTCTAATTTTACCAAAGTTTTGTATCACTTTAAATCTATATAGTTTTTATATGTGTTGTTAGCTGCTTTGAGTCTCATTATTGGGAGAAAAGGTTGAATATAAATTAATGATGATGATGATAATAGTAATAATAATAATAATTCAATTCTCTAAACTCTCTTTTCAACAATTAAAAATAAATAAATCATTTGCTCTTCAGTCATAGGACTCCATTGGAAAATTTTGCCCTGAGTTTTTTTTAAAAATAGCATTTGGAAGACCCTCAGGTCAGTCCAAGAGATTGCTACAAACGGTCCCAAAAGAATGAAATGATTGAAGACAGAGGTAACATTAACTGACAAAACCTGGCAACACCCAAGGAGTTATATCATGACAGGTGGCCAGAACACATGGAAAAATCATTGGGAATCTCTATGATGCTGAGTTGGCATTGGTGTTAGAGTAGTTGTTGTTGTTGTTGTTGTTGTTGTTGTCTTCCTCCCCTTTTCCTGCTATACAATAGATATATCTGGTTCTCATACTTGTTTCTGCTTGTATTTCCATCTTGATTTAGGAATCCAAGACCAAGTGTGTTTTCAATCCTGAGGCTCAAAGCATCTCTTGTGCCAGTATAGTCTTCTTTTATCATTCAAACAATACAGAGCATTCAGTGATGTGGAAGTCTAACAGGAACATATCCCAAGTTACAGGTGTGTTAAGCAGTTTGCAATGTGAAAATATATCCATCCCTATCTCTTTCCTGTTGGTCTAAAGAAGCATGACTTCTTGCAGCAGAGCTCCTTGGGTTTTGCTAGTGGTTGTTGCCTCCATTTCTACTCATTTTCTTCTTTGGAAGGGGATGTCTCTTTGTAGCAGTTTCTTGGATCTACACTAGGGTTCTTCCAAAAAGTATTTTAAAATTGGCATATGATCTGCTGAGATGATCCTGTGGTTTGAAAGGCAAATTTTCTCCTTTCTTTTAAAAAAATTCTTGGAGTTATAGACTGGCATCCAGTTAGTCAGTTGTGTTAGACATAAGTTAGACCTACAACCACATAATTGTTTTCTATTCACACTTATGATTGTGGTACCATTAATCCAACTGTAAACATTCCTAAAACCCACCTTAACAGCCAGTCAATCATTGCAAGTGGCAGAGTTTTTCAGTGCTGGTGAGCTGAGGGAGTACTGGAGGATGACACGACCAGCCTCCTCCCACCAATGAATGACAGGGTAAGAAGCAGATGCAGCTCTCCCTACCCCACCTCAGTCAGGCCTAGTTGCAATTCTTCATCACAGCATCATTCACTGCTAGAAGAAGGCTGGTCCTCTACAGCACCCCCTCTTTCCAGCACCACAGAACTGTGTCACTCAGGCTGAATGACTGGATTGTAATGTCAGTTTCAGGGGGAAGATTAGAGATGGTAGGTAGCTACGATATTGTAGCTATGCCTGTGATGCAGGATCTCGACCACAGTGTTATAGCACAAAAAGCGTCATTTCACCGGTACACTGTAGCACTAAAACTATTTGAAGAGAGAGAGAAAGAGAGACAAAGGAGAAGGGATAGATGGGGTTTTGTTGTTGTTGTTGTTGCTGTTCTAGCATATTTTGGGATTAAAAAAAAACCCATTCAGAGGTTGTAATAACATCTTGGATCTGGTGCTATTGGTATGTTTATATTAAAGAATGCTTACTGAAAAGAAAAGATTCTTGCGTCACCATTAGCAGAGTCACAGCTTGTACATGGGTTACATTCTATCTGACCCTTAACTTCCGGAATTTTCTGCTGCTGCAGAGACTAGGAGAAGGAGCAATGGATTCAAGTTGCAGAAAAGGAGATTCCACTTGAACCTCAGGAAGAACTTCCTGACGGTCAGAGCTGTTTGGCAGTGGAATATGCTGCCTTGGAGTGTGGTAGAGTATCCTCCTTTGGAGGTTTTTAAGCAGAGGCTGGATGCCATCTGTTGGGAATGCTTTGATGGGTGTTCCTGCATAGCAGGGGGTTGGACTCGATGGCCCCTGGGGTCTCTTCCAACTCTATAATTCTATGGTTCTATGAATTTACATGACCCTAGGTCATTCTCAAAGATATCTTTCACGTTAGAGGTGTCCTTCTCTTTGTACATACTGATTATAAACAGGAGCAAAGCAAAATAATTCTAAAGCAAGATTGTTTGATGAGCCCTGAGAGTCTAAAATGCCAATTAATATCACAGTTAATTGTTAACACACATCAATTCTATAGCAAATTACAGAACACCAAATTTCAAGCCTAACACTATGAATTGTTAATAAATAGTCCAGGACAACAGATATCGGCATGGGTGGGGGTGGGAATTCCACAAAGAACTACAGCAACAAATATCTTAATTCCCAATACTTTTGCCCCATTTGGAAGTCCATTGTGATTACACTCACAGGTGGCCTAGGGGACTCAGTGTGTATTTACTCAGCTCAGGTGGAAAGAAAGCACCTGGAAAGAGAGAGCCTTTCAATTGGTCTTCACTCTCTAGTAACTTCCCTTTTGGATTATTGCAATGTGATAAGCATGGAGCAGCCTTTGAACTCCTGCAGAGTGGCTGCTAGCCACTCTGATGCTGGCGAGAAATGTAAATTTGCCCTGATTCTAGCCTAAACTTTCAAGCTGTAGTGAACTGCACCCCAAATAATAAACCTCAAAGTGCATTTACTGTCCTAAATGATATCAGAGTCATCAGCTATCACAGCAGACATTGCAGCTAGTCCACAGCAGGACTGCCAGATTGCTACTGAAAACTGGTTGGTATGAACCCATTATGCCAACACTTCCCCATTTTCAGTGACTACTATTCAGTTTCCAAGACCAATTCAAAGTGCTAGTTTTAGCCTTTAAAACTCTAAATGGTTTGGGATCAGGTTACTTGAAGGAGCATTTCCTCAAATATCTGCATACTCAGACCATCTTCTTTAGAATCGAATGGCCCTTTAGACATCCTTCTTGGACACCATAATGAAATGAAACCATGTTACATGAGACAGAGCATTTTCAGTGGTGATTCCTCATCACCTTCCCTCACCACAGCTGTGTGACCTGAGAAAAGGGCAACCACTAGCACAGTGCGCCAACAGGGTTCCAGCCAGTTATGTGCTGCTGCTTTATCTTGGATTTTCTTTCTATTTTCTTTTTTATGCTTGTTTTATCTCATTTTATCAGATTATCTCATTACTATTTTGTATTGCTGCATCTTTTTATTTTGAGCAATGCCTAGAGACTGTTGCTTATTTAGATGGCTTTAAGATGTGATAAATAATTACAATCTATGTCGGCTAGAATATTTTCACACATTGTAAAAACTTCTCTGCTATGTCTTGTTTCATGAACAATTATGTGCAGACAACTGAATGAAGGAGATATAAGGGAACCTTTTTTTGGGAGGGTGCACTTTTTTGTCACTATTTTTTACAAAATCTAGCTTGTAAAGAAATGTGGGGAAAGAATTACAGAAACTGAGATGCTTTCCTTGCTACCATAAAGAGTACTTTTCCATCTATGACAGCCTTCCATGACCAGGCACTACCAGGTATTTTGGACTAAAGCTCCCATTAGCCCCAGTTAATATGGCCAATGGTGAGGAATCATGGATTTAGAAGTCTAAAACAGCAAGGTGGGGAAGATTGTTCTGTGCTCTGTTTTATTGAACGTGTGATACTCTGACAAGATGCCTATGTTGCAACAGTTACATCAGCCATTCCAGCATGGCTCTTTCTTAATTTGGCAAAATCCGAATGAGTGGTATTTGAGGGGGGCTATAGTTATTCCTCATAACAGTGCCACCATGTCCGGTATTTCACCTGTGGCAATTGTCAGTACCATGTTGCCATTCCTTATCCATATATTTCCCTCAAGTCGGGCAGTCAGGCAGTGGTACTTCCTCCCACACCATTGTTAGCAAGATACATGCAAGGCCTCTTATTATAGCAAAAAAAACTTGAAAACAATAGTCTATTTTCTTAAATCATAGGGACCCTGTTATCTCAAGCATCTTGCAAAATGTGAATGAAGTTATGTTGTGGCCACCAAGTTTGCATTTCCCTACTCTCATTTATGTACCATCTGCCACTGTTTCAATGTAGTTAAGAGATGTGGATTTTTTAAAAAAGAGTTTAGGTTTATATAAATATTTAGCAAGAGAGAGTTTGAGTGTCAATCATTACAAAAACAAAGACCTCAAGTGGTTTGTCTGAATTTCCCCAAGTGAAGGCACTTCTGTCAGTCAAAACAGTTGGCTATTGCTAGCACTGTAAGAGACCAGGCCTACACTACCTGTACTGCTGGGTTCGGGACATGTATGTCTTGTGCTCCATCCCAGTAGGGTTCTAAGTTCATGAAGTATTTATGCTAGAAGAATAACTGAAAATATTATGCGTCTGGATAGCAATTTCTTTAATGGTGAATCATTATCTCAGAATACAAAACAGGGTTGAGAGAATCCAAAGCAACCTTCTGTTTAATAACACAGGGTTTTAAAGATCATGTTTCACAAAGTAGATTACAGTTATTTCAGTACCCAAAAGAGAAATCTGATGTTTAAGATGCAGTGACTACGAAGTCCAGCCATTATGTACAGCAAAAATTTGTAAAAGATTCTTAATTCCTTGAGAGAGTTCTCTCTAAACATGAAAGCAAAGGCTTTTATAACAGCTTTATTATTGTAAAATCTCTCCCCAGTGTGTCCATAGTAGGCAACCACAAATGCCTATTATATTAACTCTTGGCAAGCCTTTCAAAGAAGTTCAAATGCCTCAGTGAATGAACAGCCACATTTGTTTTCCCTTTGGAGAAGAGTTTACAAGTGCTGTTGAAGTAAATGTACAAATACAGTACGGTTAACCCAATACTTAATGCTTTATTTCCCTATACCAATGATATTAATGCATGAGCTCTTTAGCTTGATACACAGTATTGATTCATTCATTTCAAGTATTTACAGTGGGCATCAAGGGCAGTTGATGTTTTTGTCTCAGACATCTCTGAGATCTCAGGTTCATTTGCTGCAGCCCATGCGTAGAACATAATGATGTGGAGGTCACCATTTTGTGAGCAATTCATTAAGACAGAGAACTGGTTTTTGCATTTTGTGAGTGACTGGTGCTACCATGCAGGCAGAGACAGCAAATGTAGCAGATGAAGATGCAAAGTGAGTCCTTGACACACACTGTACTTATTTAAATTGGACAATAATTCTCTGAAATGATTAATGGCTTCCAATTCATACATCAACCTAGCATTTTCAGCTGCACCAATTCTTCTTATGAACTTGGATATTACAAAACTTCAGTGCCTTCATTAGATACAGTAGGTAAAGTTATTGCAAAGCACGCTTACAAATATAACACAGAGCCACAGGAGGAACAAGTGGAAGTTGCTGGAGCAGGCAAGTGGAACCAAGGACATACCTGAGGTGGGAGTTTCCAGCAGCCACTGCTGCATGGACTGCTTCCACCTGGAGTTTAAATTATCTTTAGCTTACTGTGGCAAGCCTAATTTTCTGCTAAAATTAAATACATTAATCTCAGCTTGGAGACAAACAGTAGACAGAGAATTGCCTTTAGTTCAGTTTTGCCCTATTTGTGAGATTTCGGCCATTTCCATACCGGGCTTCTGAAATGGTGTAGAGCAACCTCTCACGGAGGTCTTCTACAACCTAGAGTGGACTGGCGTGGACTACTTTTTGTAGTTCCACACCAGAATCCACGCAGGAGCTGCTGGAACTAACCACGCTGCGTGTTTTTTAAAAACCTCTTTTTCGAGGTTTTTAAAAAGCACAGAGCGTGCAGCCCCGCGCCGCTCCGTCGCCCGGCTCCAACGTGGATTTGCAGGCGCGAGCAAGTGCATGCCTGCAGATCTGCCGGGAGCGGGCTTCCAGCTGGCGAGCTTCTCCGGTTGGTGGAGAGCCTCCACCAACCGGAAGCTGCCATTTGGGATGCCGGAGGACTGCGGAGCAGCGAGCTCACGCTGCTCCGTGTAGCGACGGACTTACCCAGCTGCCGGTAAGCTCCGTTTTTGGGCGTTTTCGCCCGTTCCCCCCCACACACATGTGGAAAGGGCCTTTGTTTCAGCTAGTATTATTATCCACTTAAAACAGGGATAGTGCTTATGAGGTTTTAGGGGTGAATGCATGTATGAACAGGACTAATGATAATCCTCACAAGTGGAAGACAGCTGGACAAAGCACTTTGGTAGGTAATCAGGTCACACGCTAAAGGAGCACATTTTGTGCTGAAGAACCCAAAAAGTATGAAAAACAAAGAGGCCATCTTTCTCAAATGGTGATTTCTGGGTTGTATATAAAATAAAGAACTGTAGGGTACTGTCATTAACAAGTATATGAAATACAAAAATATTTTTTCTAATAATGATAGGAAAAAAAAATAAAATGAGACAATCTTTGTAGGCAAAGTCTTACCAAGCCATTTTACTAAATAAATCAATCCTTCATGGGATGGAAACCTTATTTTTAGAATAAGGATTTGTTCAGATTTATATTTATATTTTAGCAAATCGGGCTGTTTAATAGAATATGTTGCAGATATTGAACTTCACATAAAGCACAGCTGCAATCCATAGGGCTCAATTCCAAAGCCTCAGGTTGCTGACCAGAGTTTTAGGCATTGAAATGGTCCATTAAACACACACACACACCCCGGGGGAGAGGGGGGGAGAGAGAGAGAGAGAGAGAGAGACTTTTCAAGAGAGGTCAAAGTCCAATTTGAAACAGTTTCCATACCAAGCAGATGCTCTACTTAATTGTGTTCTTCAAATTTTGGGATGGTATTGCACTTATACGAATAATACAGAAATCGTTTTGAACTTAAGCAAGGAAGTAAGGAGGAGGAGGAAGTTTTTCTAAAAACAAACAAACAAACCTAATTTCTGTTGGAAACTCTGCCATCTTAAAGTCTGAAAATATTGATGAGGAACAAAATATCTTAATATCAGTAAGCATCATCTTGCACTACTGTCCTCCACTGAATTGTTTGATTAGTGTGGTACAATGAAAAATACAAATCAAACATTTGAAAAGAAGGCCAGAAGGGTTCCTACTTTCTACTATAAGTGTTCTGTTATTTTGGGACATGAAGTATATGTTTTCTGCACCCACCCACCCACACACCACTGAGGACAGGGAAACAGTGGTTTCTGTTCAAATCAATGTACACATTTCAATATGATTAAGTGGGCCCAAAATTTGGGACATACAATAGCATTAGAGGACTGGGAAAAAGCGTGGACAGTAAATTTGAAATTTACGAAATGTACTGCTCTTAAAGAAAACTATTACAAAATGTTTTATAAGAGGCATTTAACCCCTACAAAGTTAGCCAACACATATAAAAATATCTTTAATAAATGTTGGAAATGCGGTGAGGAAATAGGTACATTCTTTCATGTCTGGTAGACATGTAAAGTGGCCAGAATATTTTGGAGGGAAATCTATAATCAAATTAGAGTGATAACAGGTTTACAATTCCCTATGTCTCCAGAGTTATTCTTATTAAATATATTGAAAGGAATTAATGCTAATGACCAAAAAAGACATGGAAGACTACTTTTACATATGATAACTGGCAAGGATATTGTATGCCAGTAAATGGAAAATTAAAGAAATTCCAGGGTTCAAAGAATGGATATTCAAATTCCTCAATATGTATCAGATGGATATGCTAACGATGTTTATGCAAAATCAAAGTATAGTTAAGTTGAATCAAGAATGGAATGTTTTAAAAGCTGAATGGAAAGGGAGAAGGGGAAAATGTTTCTTCTAGAACTGTAAATTATAAAATAGTGTGGTAAACTTATCTCTTTCATTCATAATCTTACTTCATTCATATCATCTTTTTTTCTTTTTCTTCTTTTTTTTAATTTCTTTCTTTTTTCTTTTTTTTCTTTTTCTCTCTTTTCTTCTCCCTTTTTCTCTTTCTTTCTCTTTTTTCTTTCTTTCCTCTTTACTACCAATGTTAGTACCATCTTTTTCTTCTTTGAATTTTAGTTTAATTTGACTTTTCTATTAGATACCCACATTGATATTTTAGAATAAGATATAGCGTGTATAAAGAAGTATAGTGAATAAAGAACTGTTTAAAGAATAGGATTTTGCTGGGGTAAATTAATTGCTAGGGCAAAATAATTACTGTTTCTTTGTGTTATATTGTCATAGGCAAGCACAAATTTAACTATCTATCTATCTATCTGTCTATCTATCTATTTATTTATTTATTTATCTTTTGGGTACAGTTGAGTATTGAACAACTTTGTAGTTTGGGATTCATAGGGTTGATTGTTATTATGATGATTTTGTATTGTGATACATATATAATATCAGAAAAAGAAGAGCTTAAAGGATAAATTAACCAAGAAAAGAATAACAGGTTGTAGAAAAAGCTAAAGCAAGAATGATATAGTGATACAAATGTGAAAATGTAAAGATCTTAATTTCTTTTTCATTCACTTACTAAGTTAATGGAGATATGCATTGTTAATTGTAAAATGTTAAGAATATATGAAAATTCAATAAAGCATGGAAAATTTTTTTAAAAATGTACATATGTCAGTGGACAATTATTGCTGCAGTATACCTTTGAGGGGTTTTTATATCCCAAGAAAATGCTTGCAAAACTTCATCATTTTGGGAATATGGGGGTGTTTATCCACTGTTAGATTAGTGCAAAGATGGAGGCCTATAATTAATCCTCATGCACTAGGAGGTTTTAAAAATTGCATTCTGTATATTGAATATTTTCTGAGTCTAAAGAGAATTGGCATGTATTGCTAACACATAGCATATCAAAATAAGCTTTTGCATGCATTGTTGTTTTGGCCTGCAGTTTTGTGTGTCAGGATTTAAGCTCTTCAGATACTTAAAAGAGTCAGGCTTTATGGTTCCATCGTTCCTTTCCTGTTTAAAGCTAAAGGCAAATTATTTTAGCTTTCCCGATAGAAAGTTTGGGTTAGATGATCTCTATTTAGTTCAAGACATTTTAACAAGCCTGGCCTGGATCAAGAATTGGATCTTCTTCAAACAAGTGCAAAACCAAGTGTTATTCACCAAAATAGCCAAAGCAGGAAAATCTGTGGTGAAAATGGAATACAAATAAAACAAAATCAGATAAAACAGCATTTTTGTATGGAAGAAATTTCCAGTTATTCCTGACATGGGGTCAAACTTCTGACAACCAGAGTACATCCATTTTCCCTCATTGCATCATATTTCTGTGTGGCTTCTATATTATTTCAGTGTTGCTTCTTCAACACCAGGTGAGTAGAATGTTCCATCCCAGTACACAAGGGTTAAATAAGAAATCAGTATTAGTGATCACCACTAATTACTGCTGATAGTTATAGTGTTATTATTCCAGCCCAAGTGTGAACTAAAGTTATTGATATGTTCTCATTTGCAAAAATTTATGAGTAACATTAGTGCTAATTCTAGAGTGATGGGAAGTAGTGGGTGTACAAATGGGATAGTTCAGTGCTAATGCACTTCTGAAGACTCGGTCTGTCTGTGTTTGGGCACTGAATAACCCACAATTGGTCTCTATGGGATAAAATGGGAAAAGGTCTCTTTGTTAATGTGCTAATTATATCACAGCAATTCAGCAGGTCTAATTGTGGCCTTATAGATTAGACTTCTGTTAATAT
Source organism: Cyclura pinguis (assembly GCA_030412105.1). NCBI lineage: Eukaryota > Metazoa > Chordata > Lepidosauria > Squamata > Iguanidae > Cyclura > Cyclura pinguis. The sequence continues at coordinate 159,102,229 of CM059603.1, read as the reverse complement.
ATCAGGTTCTCAAAAACATGTTTTCAGCTGGGTCAACCTGTGGCGATGCAAGAGAGAACTGTTTTAGCAAAGGCAGGATGCACTATATCAGGAAATGTAACAGCGAATAAATTCAATATCCATTTTCAAAAGCCTATTGGATTTTTTTAAAAATTACAGCTCTAAGAATCCTGCAACCAGGATGGTCAGGATTCTGAGACTGTCACTCAAAGAAAGCACTTTCTCCAGACTCTGCCTATCACTCAATGTTAACTAGCATTTGCATATCCCTCTAACATCTGATAAAATTGCTTCAGCAGAACATCTACTATGGAATCCTGGAATTTGCAAAGTAGGGAGAGGCATTGTTGGAAAATTCTAGCATTCTCTCTCCTCCCCTGACACTTGTTCTAAGGCATATGGGGCCTAGCTAGCTTAGTTTCTTTTCCCTTTGCATGTTAAAGCCTTTTGCCTTCTCAACTAAAGCCTCAGTGTTGCTCTTTGTGTTATTTAAATGCATAGCTATGGTATCCAGGTGACCACACCATGTGACCCAGGATAGACCCTGGGTTCACTGGCCTTACATAAAAGACCATGCTTCTCTTTCTTTGCTCTGTCTTTGCCATCTTGCTTCACTTCCTTCTCTCTGCTTTGCCTCTCCATCAAGAAGATGGTAAGTTAAGAATGAAGCTATTGTCTTACCTAATCTTTTTGTTAGCTAGTTAGGATCTAGTCTCTCCAGTGCGTATGCAATTGTAAAATTTATGAGTAAACTTTTGATAAGTTTTTAACCAGAAACTACCTGCCTTGTTTTGCTTTCCAAGTCAGTCTCAGTTCAGGGAAGCCACACAGAAATGGGACATTTTTTTTTCTGCAACTCTGCTAAAGAAGGCTGATTCCTAACAGTTTTAGCTTTCATATAATTTCCCTTGAAGCGCTAACACCCTGGGAAACCGTATGTCCATACAGGCATTTATAGTTCTTAGCCAGAGAGCTCTAGTGCCTCGCTGAACTACAAACTCCAAGATTCCATGGGATGTACCCGTGCCAGTTAAAAGGGATATAGTCCTACAGTTGTTTAGTGTGAAAGTGACTCTAGCACATTTGGGAGCTCATAAGTGTCAGAGATAGAATATTTGGACAGCTGTCATAAACTGTTATTGACAGTTGAAGAGGCAAAGATATTAAATTATTTTTACCAGGCAGATTCCACAGGGATCTCACCAGAAGAAAAGCTGAAAGTAAATAAATAATGCCTTTAAATCCCTGTCTCATTAATCATCCCTGTCTCATTAATCATCCCTCAAGTAGTTAAACCTTAGGTCTCAACCAGTATGAGTCTATTATACATCAGACTTATGGCAACATGAAATTTCAAATAATAAACATTACATTTTTAGTGCAGACATGAATGCAAAAATGTGTCTGGAGCAGAACCAAATATGCTATAAGAGTTAGGAATAATATCACCTTTGAAGAATACAGCATCACTTCAAACATATTTAGGTTATAGCCAGAAAACAGGCTGGCCAAATGTGAATCAAATAAATGTGAACATTCTAAAGACAACATTATGTCATTTGAAATGGTTTTCTAGGTTCCTATAATGAGTGATAATAATAGTAGTACATGACTGTGTGTGCCTGTGTATATTCTGCAACATTTTGAGTGGTTTATGTTTTATGTATGAGTGCGTATGAGTATGTTTTATGTAAAATCAACAGGTTGACTTCATGTCACATCAGAATACAGAATCCCTCCCAAATGGATTGCTGCTGATCTGGATTTTAGATTCCTGTTCAGCTCCTACCTATGCCTACTATTGGTGTATACTAAGCTGCAGATTCTGAATCCAGAAATAGATTTGCAAGTATACAAATTTTAATAACGTAATTATTAATAATACAATTTTAATAATGTATAGATTTGCTTTAAATTCTAGTAAAAAGTGAAAAAAAGCATTGGCTTAACTGAAATTAGACTATAGTGAACATTATCCATAAAAACCATCATTTAGAAAGGGATCCCTGGTGCCTGATTTTGCAAAATATTACGTCCCTGCTCGTTGCACTAAGTATTCTCCAGAATTGGTGACAAGTGTTCTGTGTAAATAAACATTTAATAACAAATACAATAATGATCCAATTCTTTACTCAAACCCCTTGATAATATATTGTTCAGGTGCTGGGAGAGAGTAATTACCCCTTTGGCTGTATTCATAAGTCACAGAAAACCATAGGTCTTGACTTAATTAACCATGATGTATATGAGCAATATGTTGGTGCATATATTGTAATTGCTCCTGTTTTGCTTCTTCCTTTGCATGAGTAGCTAAACAAATCAGGAACCTAAAGTTAAGCAAAGCTTCTTGTTGCCTCCACACCAGAGACTATGGTTAATTATGTTCAAATAAGCGATGATCAGAAGCCATCTTTAGTGTCAGTCTATGAATCCTGGCTTGTTCGGAAACAACTGATCATAGCTTTCATTTCAAAAGTAGTTGGAAGGCATGCTTAATTGAGGTTTCCCACTTGTGCGAGGGAGAAGCAACACAGGAATGACCAAACTGCATCATGGTTTATCAGTGATATGAGTCATTTTGCCCCATTGATAGGAAAACAAACACTCGTCCCTCTCCCACATTTTTATACTTGGATATAGAAATCACACAAAGGCTCTTAAATGGAGGGGGAAAGTGTTGTAGAATTAAATCTGTTGTTGTTTTGAAAGTCAGGTGCAGCAGATCAAGCTCCCAAGCTCAGGTGTGAAAGTGTGGAGCCAGAGAGATATATAGGGACCTCCTTGCTTGCCATTCTGTTTTTGTTGTGCTTGACCTTTTGTCCAGTAAAGGGGGTGATCTTCTCACCCACTGACCCACTTTGTCATTCATTCTCTGCTTACTGACATGACCTGATCTGCTTTTGTTCAATCTTTGAGTGGTTGTATTTTCTTTCCTAGCTGCCTGGCCTAGGGCACAATAAAGACCCGTTTATTCACAACCCTTGGAAAGATAATATATTACTCTATATTATACCAGAATGTGCTGCAAAGCAGATCACACCACCAGCCAATTCCAAGGCTTCCACTGCCTGTTATTTCAATTGAATCATTTCCCCCAATCAGTAAATAGTGGCATCCTCAGCCAACCAAACACTGGCTTTTGGGATTTGTGGCCAATGAAAGCAGCAGATGGGTAAGAAGATGGGCAACAGTGTTTAGCCTACCTCCCTTCTGCTCCAGTTCCCTTAGGGGTTACACAAATCTTAGAAAGTTGCATATTCAAAGTGACTGATTCCCATTACTTGTTAAAATGTTATAAAAGTTGGCAATCCATTGTTATTATGCACTGCAATGTAACTAGTTGCCTTAATTGTTATTTGTTAATTTGTTAATTGTTACTTTTTGCTCTTCTGTTATTTAAGGGAAAAAAAGAAATGACAAGAGAATGGACTAAACCTGAAAAACTCCAGATACTTATAAAAATGCTCTTTAAAGTTTAATAGGAAAAGTACCTAGAAAACTTGATTCATTTTACATACAGACAGAAACAATGTCATGCCCATAGGAGCTGAATAACCTAAAGGCATCAGATCCTGTCTAATCCTGGGAGCTAAACAGTGTCAGCCCTGGTTAATACTTGGAAGGGAGAGCACAAACAAATAGCAGGTGCCGTAGGCTATATTTCAGAGGAAGGTAAAACCACCTCTGCATATTCCTTCCCTACGAAAACCCATGAAATTCATAGGGTCGCCAAGCTGACAGGCAACTGGAAGATGCAAGTGCATGTGTGCGCACATGCACGCACACACGCGCGCACATGCGCGCGCACACAGAGTATTTTACTTTTCAGATAGAATGTTGCTGAGCCCTCCTTCCAAAAACAGAATAGGTCACTGAAAGTAACTGTGCTACATGTGACTCATTACTTCTAAGTCCTAGGCTAAGGTGGCTGGCACTGGTGGCACACTGTAGTTTCTATGATAGTGAATCTGCTATAGGTTTTAGTCCATTATTTTAAAAGAGCTATCCAAGGTATTGGACCTTCTCCCTCCACCAAATTAGATTGGATAGCTCCTAGAAAGTTCAAATGAAAGCCTGGAGTGGATTCACTGTCCCCTCTGGCAGGGATGCTACCAGCCTCCTCTGGCTACCATTCTCACTAGAAAATTATCTCCATAAAAATGATGTGTGCTAGAGCCTTGGCTAACCATGATCATGCTTTGCTTTCTAGCATGTTATGGTCTTCTGGCACTGAGGAGGCCAAAATACTTCTTTGGCATTGTTTTGGGCCCTCTGGGCTGCCACAGAACATCAGAGCCCCACCCTTGTACTTGGTGTTTCAGTACTAGTACCTCCACAGATTGCAGCCTTAAAATTACAGCACTGCCTATATGTTATCAATAAAGTTCAATGCTGATATCCCATGCAGAGGAAATTGGAGCCCCTGATTCTCCAAAAAGTCCATTTGTATGCTGTGGCATGACTCTGGGAGTTGGGTGACAGGATGCTGTCATTTTTCTTCTCAGTGTGCCTGTCTTCTTCCCATCTTTTGTGGGATTCTGGGAGTAGTAACCACTGAGGAGCTAAGGAAAGCAGGGTGTTGTTTTGCTGGATATCGAAGTGTCAGGCTTTATGCAGATCAGGCAGGGGGAACTATAAATGCCCTACCTCCAGCTCCTTGGGCACTTGGACTTGAACAGCCTTCTCATCTTCCCACACTTTCTGCTTAAACTCTGTGTTCAGTTCAGTGTCATTCAGGAGATTTTGTAGTTGTCGCATGTGTGGTGCTGTGACATGGAACAAGATCCAGTTTTGAAGGAAGGGTTGCCTATAAATCTCTTTTCATTTTCTCATTTGGGGGTCTTTCTAAGGAGCCTTTGGAATTCTGTAGATTGCAGTTATGTCTGGCAGTGCTGAATCTCAGCCACCATGTCAAAACCTGGGTTATTAATGTTTTAAAAGTGAATTCTACATAGTACAAACTTAATAATCACTTCCATCATTTATTTAAATATCGAATTACATCTACATTAGTAAAAGAATGTTTCTTTACCATGATGAGGAAATGCATCATCATGTCTCCTGGGGCATTGCTGCAATGTATCATAATGTCAGCATTTTCTCATTATTGATGGGTTTTGGCACCTTCATCCAGAAGCATCAGAGCCAGGGAAAATGTGAAGGATTGAGCCCATCACTTCTCCAAGCATTGTGACAAGATGCAGACAGATGATTCTCTTTCAGAAGCAGACTGTGCTTTTGTGTAAAACCACCACTACTACAGTTAGGCACAACACAGGCTCAGACTGCAATTATATACCAATTTATCAGAGAGTCAGCCCTATTGAATACAGTGGGACTTGCTTCCAAATCAACACACCTAGGATTGCAGAGTTATGTAATAGTCCTGAAGGCCACAGTTAGAACTTTTTGTTTGTTTGTTTTAAAATTGTAGAGCTGACATGGAATGAAATTATCTTTCTTATTTAAAAAAAAATCATGTTCTTTCTATCCTGAATACAAAGTACTCATATTTAGATAAGTTACTCAAGAATGAAAAGAAACAAAATTCATACAGTCCAAATTCAACAGGAAGAGCTGTTTGCAGTAAAGAGAGGACCATAGTGTACCTGCCTTGTGTATACATGTTATCTAATATATAAAAGTCAAAGTTTGTCAGTTTGTCAGTTTGTCTGTGCCAGGCAGGCAAAAACCTCATATGATTGGCTGTGTGAGGCAAGAAGACCTCATATGATTGGCTATCTGTGAGGATTCTGTGGAATCCTGGGGTTGGCAATTTGAGAGGGTCCTTTAGAATTCTCAGCCAGAGAGCTCTTGAGCTTCAGGCTGGTTGCTATGGGGACGAGGCCTATCAGCAAGAAGGAGGAGGACAGTGTATTCCCTCAGGAAACCAACCTCTGTATGGTTATAACTCTGAATACAGATTGACTTGGGGAATATGGGGGAAAGTTACAAGTACTGGATAACACAGTTTGGTGAATGAGAGACACAGGATCTCAAATCTGTGTATTTCAACTGTTCTAAGGTAAGGTAAGGAATTCCTGAGGTATTTCTAACAAGTATTACTTATGAGAAAATAAAATCCCGGAAAACTAGTGGTATATAGGTGGTACAGTAGTGTAAATGAGGACCCTCATTAATACTGCTATAACAACAGCAACAAAAGCAACCCAAATTCTGCACCAACACAGTATACCATGCAGGGATTCACAACCAGATTTTTAAGAATTAAGCACTTCTACCTGTAGTAGCTTCAGCTCATCTTTTTTTCTAAAATTATTTAGTATAAAAAAATATCTCTGAATCATTTGTCTAGAATCCATTTTTTAAAAAGATGTTCATTTAAGGATATGATTGACTTGCTCCGAGGTGATTCAAAAGCCATCTGCCAAGCATCATTTCAGGTCACAGTCATCATCTAGCCACAGCAAGGATGAAATTAGGACTTAACAATAAAATGAACACAGCAAATAAACCAGTTAGGAGTCTAATGGAAATAAGTAACCTCTAACATGTTAGAATATACAAGTTGTATCTTGGAATTACTGGGTATTTTCCTTTTATCTGAATAAATACTTTCTTCAATCTTACTTTAAAAATAATAGGTACATAAATTGGCCATGGAAGAAGTTATACCTTTGGGCAAAGTAAAGTCTGAACTATAGAATTCTCTCAGAATATTCAGTGCTGGCATCATTTTATGTATTTCACACAATAAATACAAGGTTAATAAAGGAAATGCAAAATCATGTTATCTAAATTGCTAAAATGCATATCGTCATTTGCCTTGTAAATTCTGTGACACTGAATGAGTTACACATTTAATTAAAACTGAATTAAGTACTGCAGTTTTAATCAAGTTGTATATCCCAGAATAATGGAGTTCTGGCAAATAGAATTTGTACTCTGTGGAGTTCCATAACTGCCTGGCCTAAATCATTTCTCTCCCTCTATCGTGCATTGGGCTTCTGCAGATGTTCTAAACTGAAGAGGAGAGAAATGAATGGATGGAGCGTGAGAGAGATTGTGGCCTCAATCCTCATAACCACCTCACTTTTACCCAGTATGTATGGATCAAGCCTATGTGAGTACAGGCTGTGTGAGCTACACGCAGATTCCTTTTGCACATTAATCATAAATATACCTCTCACATATAGAGAAGGGACTTCAGGGTTGCTTGGCCATGTGTCTGTTGTACACTGTACCTGACATGGACTTGTTGGATGTGGATTTCCGCAGGGACTTGCTACTCTGCAGGTGCAGCTTATCAGGCAAAAGGGAGAGGATAGGTTTGTCCTGTGGCTTGCTAGGAACAGAGGATGAGTCAAAAAGCCTGAGTGGCCCATTTGGGAGTCAGGCAGCTGCTGGTTCATGCAGTGTCCCTTCTGACTTGGTGCAGGGCCAACTAAGTGTATGCAGCAGTGGCAGCTGGTGGCTTCCATGCCAGCAGGATCATCTCTTCCAGGCTTTAGTCAAAAGTTTAAAGGAGCTATCCAAACTACTGAATCTATTTGGGGGTACAGGGTTCAGCACCTTAGGTAATTCCTTTAAGGTTCTGACTAAAACCCAGACTAAACTTACCACCCCACTAATACAGAAACCACCAGTCTCCACCAGTCTTCCATTATGCATTGGATTCCATGTCATCACCTCCAACATGTAAAACTTAAGCTGTTCCATCTTTTCCTTGCTTTAAAATCCCACTATTGCCACCTTCGCTACCAAATTTCATTCCTTTTCTCATTAAAACTTTAAACGAGGTATACATACTTCATAGAACTCTTGACTTGTTTCCAGGTTCTCGGTGTCAGTGCTGTCAGGATCATGCCTCTTCTTCTTAAATCTAATGTCACATGATTTTCATTTCTGTTTGATCAGAAATGCTTCATGCACCTCCTCAGCAGTCCTGTTGAATTGTTTAGCATCAGTTCTTGCAAGCCCTGCAGGGTACAGATGTGAACTGGTGGTAGATTCACTTTTTTCACAAGCCAGAAGAGACAGAGAGAAGTAGAGACATCATTAAACAGCCTTGATTTAGGGAAGCAGGAGCTCTTGCTCAATTACTCCCTTTGTAGATATAAAAACTTCATTCGGAATATTATCATGATGAAATCTCTACATAATGGAAAATTCACATGATCGCTGTTCTGCTCTTTGACAGATTTTTTTTTCCATTTACACAGACTGAGTCATAATTACGGCAAACTGAATTGCTTTCTTCCACTCCAATGAAGGGGTAAGTAATGACAATGGTGTATATTTTGCAGATCCACAATCCATCAAGCCCAGAACTGCCTACCTCAACTAGCAACTACTCTCCGGAGTCCCAGGCATGACTCTTTCACATCATAGAGGCATAGATTACTGACTTTTCATCCTGGAGAGAAGTGACTAGTGGGGTGCCACACGGTTCTGTCCTGGGCCCAGTGCTATTCAACATCTTCATCAGTGACTTGGATGAAGGAGTAGAGGGCACACTGATCAAATTTGCAGATGATACCAAATTGGGAGGGGTTGCTAATACACTAGAGGACAGGATCAAATTTCAAAATGACCTTGACAGATTGGAGAGCTGGGCCAAAGCTAACAACATGAATTTCAACAGAGAGAAATGTAAGGTCCTGCACTTAGGCAGAAAAAATGGAAGGCACAAATATAGGCTGGGGGACACTTGGCTGGATAGCAGTACATGTGAAAGGGATCTAGGAGTCTTGGTAGATCACAAGCTGAACATGAGTCAGCAGTGTGATGCAGCAGCCAAGAAAGCCAACACGATTCTTGGTTGCATCAATAGGAGTATAGTGTCTAGATCAAGGGAGGTAATGGTACCACTCTATTCTGCATTGGTTAGGCCTCATACTGTGTCCAGTTCTGGGCACCTCAATTCAAGAAGGATGTTGACAAGCTGGAATGTGTCCAGAGGAGGGCAACCAAAATGGTGAAGGGTCTGGAAGCCATGCCATATGAGGAGTGGCTTAGGGAGCTGGGTATGTTTAGTCTGCAGAAGAGAAGGTTTAGAGGGGACATGATAGCTATGTTTAAATATTTGAAGGGATGTTATGTTGAGGAGGGAGCGGGCTTGTTCTCTGCTGCTTCAGAGATTAGGACAAGGAGCAATGGATTCAAGCTGCAGGAAAGGAGATTCCATTTGAACCTCAGGAAGAACTTCCTGATGGTCAGAGCTGTTTGGCAGTGGAATATGCCACCTCAGAGTGTGGTGGAGTCTCCTTCTTTGGAGGTTTTTAAGCAGAGGCTGGATGGCCATCTGTTGGGAATGCTTTGATGGGTGTTCCTGCATAGCAGGTGGTTGGACTTGATGGCCCCTGGGGTCTCTTCCAACTCTTATGATTCTATGATTCTATGATTACACCACAGCTTAGAATGTTAGGTTTGCAAATTAATTTATTCATGCTAATGATGAGAAATCAAGATGTGGAATCACTATCAATAATAAGCCAAATATATTAATTTGTTGAATGAATTAGTTCACTACTTGGAACAGGGGTGGGCAACTGCCATGTGCCAATTTCCTCTGGCTTCCTCCATGGGCCACAGTCACAGCCCCCACAACAAGCTCAAATATCTGCATCTTGCCCTGTAAATCCCTCTGAAAATAACCACAGCAGATTCATTTCCTGATGCCATTTTGAGAGGCATTGCAGAGGAAAACATGTATTTGGAGGCAGTATGGAATTCTGGATCCTTCCAGGGATGGGTATTTTCATTTGTTTTCATGCACTGGGGGGGGGGGCGGTGTTCTGGGTGGATTGAGATACAGATTTCCCCAAACTTACATAGATTTTTTTTTACATTGGGGCTGGAGTTTTTGGGAGATTGGTGGACACCTTCAGGGGCCACAAAAGTGGGGTCCAGGGGTGGCATGCAGCCCGTGAGCTGCACATTGCCCACTGCTGACTTAGCAGATGTTTTTAGACCAGACCATGGGATTTACAGAGAATGAGATCAACCAGAGTGGTGATTTGTGCCAATTTGTGGCACATTTCATATTGCTTCTTTATACTTTCTTGTTGCTTTCCTATATAACTCTCACTAGAAATTTTTTAAGGTGGTACACAATGTGATGGTCACTGTGGGTGTGTCCAGTCTTATCACTCCTTCCTTATTTCCAGATATGCTTTACAATCTAAAGTCTCTTTTCTCTTTCTGCTCTGAAAATGCCTCTTTCCCATTTTTTAAAAAATGTCTGTCTATAATCTCCATTGCTAAGTTTCAGTTAGGTTATTAACGTGCTTGGATGAGATTAACTCCCTCAGCCCAAAGCAGTCACCAATCTCCTATTCAGAACAGATGTCGTAAGCCACCATTTTGTTAAAGGAAACTACCTCCCACTTCATTTCTTTGCAATGCTGCCCCTCTGCAAGAATTTTGCAAAAATGGGGTGAGGGGATAGGACACACCCACATCAAGCGTTGCAACCTACATCACAAACAAGATATTCACATGATCTGAAATATGCTACATAATATATTTTTTAAAACCACTTTTCTGGTAGAAGTAAAAAGCTCCGAAAAGAAAGGGAATGCACCCCTATAGCCCGTGATGATCCCAGTGGTGTGGGACCCTGTAGGCACATTTTTTTTAATTGACTTTCAAAAGTACTCTTTCTGTTTTAAAATTGTTTTAGTCTCATTCTGGAATGTTCCCCGATGGACTACAAATCCTATAATAGTCCAACGTGCCTGAAATCTGCCAGGTTGGGAAAGGTTGTCCTAAAGCAACGCATCTTATCCCACTGCCTACATTACCTCTCCTGAGTTTCATTAGACATCAGGAGGAGCTGGGAAGCAATTGAACTTCTATTTGGAGCAATGACAACAAGAAGAAGATGAACTAATCTAGGTTCTCTATGAGACAGAACCTGGTGCTTCAGAATGCGAATAAGCCAATAAGATTCTCCAACTAAAATTCCAGTTTCTGTGATGGGAATGGGGTCTGAACAAGACAGTGATATAACTTAGAAGTGGAAGGCTTTTGGGTAAAGCTTAGTCAACAATTTCAGCAGTGTGTCATTAAGGGAACTCCATGAAGCAAAAAGCTACTTCTAGGAATAAGAGTTCAAAATTGGATGCAGCAAGTAGATCTTTCTTATTAAGAATAAATTAGTTTTGGAGTCTAGGGTCTTTTAAGTGGTATTGGAGATGGAGAAAAGACCCATAAACTTTGCTTAACCTCCCCAGACCTAACTATCTTTTGCTGAATCATTTTCCTAAGGCTCACCTGGTTGAGATGGTAGAGATTATGTCCATATTTTGATTAACAGAAAAGCAAAATGTTATGCATTATTTGCCAATTGTAGGAGATCATACTGGAACATAGAATACTTGCCTGGGAGCATTCATACTTAATGTGTGGTTTCTTTCCACAGCTTGGGAGTATGTAGCAATCAATAGTTAGTATTTTTTGAAAATTATATTTCTCTGATTTTCCCTTGAGACTGCCTTGAGGACCAGAGGGAAATTTGTTTTCAGCTCCTTCAAACTTCATGTCCTAGGCCAGAAAAAATCCAGTCCGACCAGCAATTCCCATGTAGCACACACGCACACAAATCTTGGCAGAAACGTACAAATACAGGCAACTTGGCAATAACAATACGGGAATCTTGGCAACACTACCTAGCATAATCAATGGTGAGGAATGCTTGGGACTGCAGTTCAACATCATCTGGAAGGCTACACCATTCCCTTCAAAATTTCAGAGATGAAAACCAGGATAAGTGTGGTCAACCAGCAACAGTGTGTGGTCAAGATGGCAAATGTTATTAATAAGGAAGAACACACAAGCTAGGAGAGGCTGCAGCAGTTTGCTTTTGTCTGAGTCTACTGGGAAGGGCAAGATTCTCTCCTCCTTTCACTGCTGCTGGGTTAGTTAGCTAGCAGTTACCTTTCTATACCACTTATCAGTGCTAAGCACTCCCTAAACAGTTTACAATGTGTTTAGCTAATTGCCCCCAACAAGCTGGTTATTCATTTTACCAACCTATAGACCAATGGAAGGCTGAGTCAACCTGGAGCCCTGCAGAATCAAACTCACGACAGTGTGGCTGCAGTACCAGCATTTAACCACTGCGGCCATTTCCGCACTACACTCTTATAGCGCGATTATTCCACTTTCAACATCCTATGGAATCCTGGGGTTTGCAGTTTCAGGAGGGGTACCCTGGCCTCTCCCGAAATTGCAAACCCCAGGATTCCATAGGATGTTGAAAGTGGAATAATCGCGCTATAAGAGTGTAGTGCGGAAACGGCCTGCACCACCAGGGCTCTCAATTAAGTGCAAACTACTTTTGCACTTTGAACTCAGTTTACAGCAGTTGAAATAAGACAATGACAAAAGGGAAAAAGGGGAGAAGGAGACAGAAACTGGAACATTTTAAAAGGGGGGGGGTGAAATTACAGAGGATTAATCACGACCTTCCCTGACAAATTGGGACAATTTGAAGTTATGCCATGTTATTTCCACTCCCTGTTCTGGCAAAGCTTTGAAACTTTACTTTTTGGGGAGACCACACCCTGACTTCCCACACCAGTAGCAATGCTGAGTGAGAATATCTGGGAATCATAGTGCAAAAAAGGTTGCATTCTGAAGCCCTGGTCATAGATTTCTTTGTTGATTTAATCTCTGGTTTGTTGTGTTAGAAAGAAAGCAGAATGTCAGATATACCTGGGTTTGTTTAATGCAAGAGACAGAGCAGAGAGGACAGCCATTCCTTCTGCAAATGAGGACAGTCATGGTAAACCAGGTTTCTCACGCATAAGGTCTGTATGTATGAGCAACATTATTGAATGAATCCCTTGGATACATGATTACTAAATATGTTGAATAGGGTGACTATGGAGTGACAACAGCAACGATGCAATTTATGTTAAATCCCCCCAAAAAATTCTGCTACAAATATTCTGCTTCTTGTAGAAATTGTTCCGAACTGGGCTATGTTTGCTCCTTTGCCAATTCAAAGGAGATATAAAGCCAGATGCAAAAACATTTAAATATGCAAAAAAGCATGAATAAATAGAATTTGGTTTTTCAACAGGGAAACTCTGACATGCATAGACTAGCATAATCCTAATTCCCATCTATTTCAATGTGGAGAAGCAGATTTCCTACAAATACTCTTTCATCTAATGCAGCTCCTCATGTTTGACACCTTTCTCCTAAAAGCCAGCTTAAAAATGTTTGACATTTATACACTTGTTTACTATAAGACAGTTCCTCTTCACATGCTCAACGTCAACAATTACAATAATAAAGATACATTTACAATACATGTAGGAGAAGGTTATACTTCATCTACACAGTGGATGGGATTGCAAGATGCTTGAATATAAGTACTGTTGAGGTTATGAGACTTCTATTTACTACAGTTCAGTGATAATGTATATGCATAGGAATAATACAGCTTTTTCTTTTTTTAATGTGGAAGAGCCAGTGTGGTATAGGGCATGAGCACATCACACACTCTCAGCCCCAGAAAACCCCTGTGATAGGTTTGCCTTAGAGTAACCATAAGGGATCTGTATGTTCTTTTTTTCCTTGCAGTTGGAGTATTCCTTAAGCACTGAACTGTTCTTAGGACTGATTCTGTTTATTCAGGCTGTTCATTTGTCCCCTTGTCCTTGAAAAACTATTATGGTGTGGTGGGAGATGGGAATGGGTACAGGTGGGTGTCTAGGCTTTAAAGCTGCACCCACATACACACAAACAACCCTTGTCTTCTTCCTCCATAGTAACCACTCATGAAGTTGGGTATGCTTATCTTGGAGAAGAGAAGACTGTGAGGTGAAATGGTAGCCACTTTTAAATATCTGAAAGGCTTTCATGTAAAAGATAGAGCAAATTTGTTTTGTGCTGTTCTAGAGACAAGGGCACAAACTAATAGATATAAATGACAGAAAATGTGATTCCACCTAAACATTAGGAAGACCCTCTTGATGGTGAGAACTGTTTGACAATAGAATAGGCTACCCCAGAAGATACTGGAGGCTTCATTGGAGGCTTCTAAACAGAGCCTGAATGACCATTTCTCAGGGGTGCTTTTGCTATGGATTTCTGCATGGCAGGAGATTGGATGAGGTTACTTTACACTCGATAATTCTATCAGTCTCCTTCATCTTGCTATAGGCCTCATAGATAAAGAAGACCCATTTGCACTTTAGCAACTGATACCTCAAAATCTTAATCTGAATAACTCTTCCAAAATTTGGGAGATGATAAACAAGCATGTTGTTTCCCTCTAGGATGAGGAATAAGCCAGATGGCTCTATTTAGAGCTGAATCAAGTCTCCCTTTTGCAAGTGTTTTGCTTAAAATTATGTTTTAGGTTACAACTCCCAGCTGCCCCAACTTCCAGTGACCATGCTGACTGTGGGATTCTAAGAGCTGTAACCCCAAAAGCAACTTTTCTGAGCTCTGTTTTACTACAGTTCAGTGAAAAGCAAAGCTTTGTTGTTAACTTCTGTCAGGTCAACTTCAACTTACGGTTACCCTTGGAATGAGGGACCTCAAGTCATCCGCTCATCAATAGCCCTATTCAGGTCTTGTAGACTCAGGGCCATGGCTTTCTTGATTGAGTCTCTCCATCTGTAATCCATCTGTCTTGATTGAATCTACGAGTCTATCTTCCTCTTTTCCTACTGCCTTTTACCTTACCAATCATTGTTGTCTTTTCTTCATTGTTGCCATGTCTTCTCATGTTACGGCCAAAGTACAACCGCCTGCGTTCAGTCATCGTGGCTTCTAGAAAGAGTTCAGGCTTGTGTAACTTGTAGTATGGAACCCATTTATTTGTCTTTATAGTTGTCCATGATACCTGTAGTACTCTTCTCGAGCACCACTTTTCAAATGAGTTAATTTTTTTCCTATCAGTTTTGTTCACTGGCCAGATTTCACAACCATACATAGATATTGAAAATAAAATGGCATGGATAATCCTAACCTTAGTATTAAATGATGTATCTCTACACTTCAGGATCTTAGCTAGTTGCATCATAGTTACCCTTCCAAGTCCTAGTTTTCTTGATGGCAGTCTCCATTCTGATTAATGACTGAGCCAGGGTATGGAAAATCTTGAATTGTTTCAGTGTCTTCATTGTCTGCTTTAAAGTTACGTGAATCATCTGTGGTCATTATATTTGTTTTCTTAATGTTCAGCTATAACCCTGCCTTTCTACTTTTTTCCCTGACTTTCTTCAGTAATCATTTCAAATCTTTGCTATTTTCTGCTAGTAGCATGGTGTCATCTGCATATCTTTTGTTGATGTTCTTTCCTCCAGTTTTCATGCCTCTTTCCTCCGAGTTTAATCCTCCTTTATGTATGATACATTTTGCATACAGGTTAAACAAATAGGGTGATATACTGAAGGCTTGCCTGATCCTCTCGCCAATTGCAAACCATTCCATTTCTCTGTATTCTGTCTGCTAGTAGCCTCTTGTTCTGAGTACAGATTACACATCAGGACAATCAAATGTTGTGGCACACTTATTTTTTCAAGAGCAATCCATAGTGTTTCATGATCTACATAATCAAAGGCTTTGCTGTAATCTGTAAAATATTAGCTGATTTTCTTCTCGAATTCTTTGGTGTGCTCCATTATCCAACAGATGTTTGCAATATGATTCCTTGTGCCTCTTTCTTTTCTGAGCCCATCTGGCATTTCTTGCTCAATATTTGGTAAAAATGTTGTAGAATTTTGAGCATTGCTTTGCTTGCATGGGAGATTAATACAGTGGCCCCCATGGTTACTGCAATCCCCAGTGTCCCCTTTCATGGTAATTAGAATGTATATTGAGCATTTCAAATCTGTGGGTCATTCCAGTGTTTTACATATTTGCTGACAGATTTTAGTTAGAACTACAGTAGATTCTGTCTCTGTAGCAAAGCTATCCCTTCAAAATAACATCCAACTGGCCTGAAGGCTTGCCCTTTCTACTGCTTTCCCATTTCTTCTGAAATGGTTGAAATGGTTGAAATCTCTGTCAGGAACTATTATCATACTTTACTTACAGCTCTTTGGTGCAAGGGTGTACTTTGGAAAAATGCTTTTTCACAATCGTGGCTGACAGCTCTTGTGTTGATGGGACAAGGAATCTGATCTTAACATTTTCTCAACTTAACATTCAGGGAACTATCCAAAGTGCTGAACCTACCTGGGGAATAGGGTTCAGCACTTTGGATAGCTACTTTAAAAGTCAGAGTAAAACCCAAAACAGATTCACAGCCACAGTGACACAGAAGTTTACATCCCCAGCTGCTTTGTTCTAACTATTTCAAATGCAAATCTGTTCTCTTATACCATTGTACAACTTTCTGCTACAGGCCCAGTGAACAAATGAAAGGATCACATTTACGGCTGCCAGTTCAAGATTATCTGAGGTTCTGAGATTTCAGGGCCTATACCTGAGACCCCCGAGTACTGGTGAGGCCATTAAGCATGATATATTAAGCATCAACTATAATTGCACAAAATTTGCCATTCAAAGAAAAAAAAAACAAGTCTGACAAATCAGAATCACACACACACACACACACACACAGATTTTTCAAGGCACTGTTCTCTCTCTGAGATTCCTCACTCGCACTGAGGACTAGAAAAGAGGAATCATACCCTGATCCCCTGGCCAGACTCTGAAATCTAGAAACCCTAGTCACAGTGGGACCACCCCCACAATTTGGGGGTTAAAGGTGGCCCCACCATGAGGCAGGATGAAACAGAAGGAGTTCTGAGGCAAGAAGTAGCAACAAAGTATGAGAGACAGAACAGAGTGTGCTGTGCGCGGCTGGCTTTTACACAAGAGAATGGGGAAAAGGCATTATCTTGTCCTTTGCCTCAATCAGAAATATGACCTGGATCATCCTGGGTGGCATACAGAGTACACCAGCTCAGTCAAAAGCAGTTTACATCCTATATGAACCCTTGAGCTTAAGTGTGAATGGCTCCAATGCATCTATTGGCATTTCAGAATTACACACAAAGCCATGCCCTTATATACTCCAAAATAAATAGTCCCTCAATATCCCTCATGAGTGCAGTCTTTTCAAAGCATCTTGCCTCGCAAAGCAGCATTCCCAGCTAGGTCACGTGCCTGACTATACATGCCATGTGTCCAAGTTACAGTTGCTGTGGCAACTGTGACATAAAATTCACTAACATGTATGAATATGACCTCTCAACATTGAACCTACCTTTTTCAGCAAAAGGAGGGGAAAGTGTTGCTGTTTTGTTCAAAGCCTTGCTGTGGATTTAAAAGAAGTTTTTAAAACAGCATGAAAGGAAATAATTTCCAAGCAATGTTTTCTTGAAGAATATCATACATTTAATTGTTCTATTTCCTCTTCTTTGGAACGCTAATGTTTATGTACATTTCCCAAATGTATAGGAAACAAGGTTTAATTTTCTTTTGGCACTAACCACCTAAAATGAACATCATTAATAGGCACATGTGTTATATGAACCTTGATATGCCATGTCAGAAAGAGTTATCTGACTGCATAAAAGTTAACAGCTTTAGAATATCTGATTTAGAAATCTATAAATAGCTCCCTCATGTCAGAGATTTATTGCTTCATTATAGTCCTTCTCAAAAAAAAAAGTGTGATTGAACTTTGGTACAATATTCGCTGCTTGGTACTGATTTAGTATGTAAAACAGCGGTATTCGCCTTTCTTTGATGTATCACCTGCAATCCAGGTAATCTGGTTTTATTTGTGTGTCTTTTGTACCTTGGTGAAAGCCATCTTTTAAGCAACTCATAATTCCATTATGAAGGCTCGCAAACAAAAGGTCCCACTTTGATGTGTTAAACTGAGAATGTTTTACAGACAAATGGGATCTTTTCAGGGTTTAATGTGTTTATAATGATTGCAGAATTTTATAGAAATAGCTTGGAACAGTGATTTAAAGGTGTTGAGGGCTCACACCTCTCAGCAACAATCCAATATATGAAAAATGAAAGAAAGACGTCATATTCACTGACTTGGTGGCAACACAAGTAGAGCAAGGTGCACACTCATGGTTTTGCTAATGACACAGTTCTCAGTGGAGTTCGTAAATGCCACAGCACAAGAAAAGACATTGGTGGAATGGCAATGCACTTGCAAGTTAAAGAGTTGCATGGTTTTTCATTTTGGTGTTAACATCCCTGCAGCAAACAGGATAGCTTTGTGGTTTATGGGGTCCCATGTGTACAATGAGATATAGCACCCTTAACAATCAATTTGCTGCTGTGACTGTTCCCCAGATCAGACCACTAAACTGGCACTTAAATAAATAGGTGAAAAATGTTTGAATCCTCCAATGTCTCTTAACCAGCTTATCTATGCCAATTTATATGAAAAAGGAAAACATACCTATAGATTGCCATACACAAACTCTCCTTGGAGTCCATTTGATTGTGTCAACAGGCAATAAGAATGGCAGGATTCATTTGTGGGAACATAAGACTTTTGGTACTGAGGGAACTGGGATCAAAAACTTATATTAATTATATGTTCAATGGTAGCTTTGAACACGTCTGTCTCTCTATCTCAATCTTACTTCCACAATGCTTTTTGAGAAAAAATGAAAAGAAGGTTGAACAACAGCCTGTCAGAGAGATGTAGTGAGTTAAATAATAAAAAGCATTCTGTACACTGTGGAAAGTTTTAAAAAATCAGTAAATATTGGTCTTTATAAATCAATATTGGTCAAATGAGGATGATAATCTTTGGTCCCATAATCCTTTGCCGCTGACCATGATGGGTGAGTCTGATGGGATTTGTAGTCTGAAACAGCTTGACAGCTAAAGATTCTTCATGCTTAGGTTAAATGCACAACCAAGCACCACAGCAGTTTCTGGAAAACACTGTTACGGTACACAGTTATATTTCTATAACAGTTTTCAAAATACAGCTTCACATACACAAATCAATTACTTGTTGTCATAGGAAAATGCCTTATTTTGAAGAAGGAAGGAAGGAAGGAAGGAAGGAAGGAAGGAAGGAAGGAAGGAAGGAAGGAAGGAAGGAAGGAGAGAGAGAGAGAGAGAGAGAGAGAAAGAAAGAAAGAAAGAAAGAAAGAAAGAAAGAAAGAAAGAAAGAAAGAAAGAAAGAAAGAAAGAAAGAAAGACCAAAAACTACATTTTAAAAGGGACTTAAATCCACCTAAATAAACTCAAGGCAGTATAGTCAAGCAGAAATCATATAGTCAAATAGATCATAGCTAGGAGAAGGGTGGGGTATAAATCCAATCAGTCAATCCATCCATCCATCCATCCAATATATGGCTGAGATTCATCATCATTGACTATGATTTGTAAGTTTATGATGATGGAGCTATCTTGCTGACATGACACAGAACTATGCTTGTTAATTGTGATGATTTGCAATGGAGCACTGTACAAGATGTCCTGTTGCACAATGAGAGGGCTCCCATTTGCAACAGGACACATTGTGCATTGTGCCATATTGTGCTCAGGACATGTTGTGTATGGGGCTCATTGTTAAGTGGCCACACTGCTGGTTCCACTTATGCAATAGTCCCAGTGCTGTAGCTACATCCCTATTCTCCCCCTGAGAATATGAACATTGTGCAATGGCACATGTCAACTTTATGCAACAGTAAACTGGTTTACAATGGCATAACTTCCCAACAAATAGACAGACAGACAGATGATAGGTAGATAGATGGAAACATTCACAACATTATTATTAAATAAAGTGTGAATGTACAAAAATAGTATCTTCAGGGGCATATAATAACACTCACAACAATGTCATCATCTGTAGGTAAAAATACATATGAAATCCCATTATATGAATAATAGAAATAGGAAAAAGGATACTGTCCAATAAGCTGTCTAACAGACTGAAAAACAGTCAATATCAAAAAGTCTCAACAAAATAAGTAAAGCTTCTAAGCTGATGAGTGAATCCAATTGCGAATCCAAGCAGCCATCTAACAGTCCAATAGATAATGAAGTAACAGCAAGTTGCTTGAATTGGAAGTAAAGGAGATTAATAGGTAGAACAGAGTGGTTACTTCCAGGTTTATGGAACTGTTTCTCAACTTCCTCAGAGTTAGACCATCTAGTACAATATCAACCATAGCAGCCTTCCTCACTCTAGGGATGATGAGAGTGGTAATCCAACCATGTGCTCTGTTGCTGAAGATATTGCCCCCTGTTGAGGCATTGATCATGGGTCTGTGATCAAAGGCTTAAATTACCACTGGTGACATGCCATTTTCACACAGTGTTGAAACTAAAGTACAAGTGATCCTTTCACACTACACAAAAATTGTGCTATATTCCATTTTGAGTGTCATGACAACATCCTATGGAATCCTGGCGATGGTGTGACAAGACTCAACAGTGCCCAGGGCAAGGGAGCAGAGTGAGCAGTGGGAAGGTGGGGGAGGGGTGAGGGGCAGGGGGAGGGGCAAGCAGTAGGCAGGTGGGGGAGGGGCGAGTGTGAGCAGGTGGGGGAAGGGCAAGTGTGTGGGGGAGGGGTGAACAGCGGTGAGTGGGGGAGGGGTGAACAGTGGTGAGGGGGGTGAACGGCAGTGGGGGGCAGGCAGGGGGGTTCCTCTTTTTGCACCCCCTGACATTAGTGCCTGCGGCACAAGCTCCAGTTGCCCCACCCTAGATCTGCTTCTCAGTCTTGGCATTTCCAGTTTTCACACTAGAGCCCTCTGGACAAGAATCCTAGACCATTTCCATACCGGGCTTCTGAAACGGTGTAGAGCGACCTCTCGCTGAGGTCTTCTACACCGTAGAGTGGACTGGCGTGGACTACTTTTCGTAGTTCCACACCAGAATCCACTCAGGAGCGGCAGGAACTAGCCGCGCTGCGTGTTTTTTAAAAACCTCTTTTTCGAGGTTTTTAGAAAGCACGGAGCGCGCAACCCTGTGCCGCTCCGTCGCCCGGCTCTAAAGTGGATCTGCAGGCGCGCGCAAGTGCGTGCCTGCAGATCTGCCGGGGGCGGGCTTCCGGCTGGCGAGCTTCTCCGGTTGGTGGACAGCCTCCACCAACCGGAAGCTGCCATCTGGGACGCCGGAGGAGTATGGAGCAGCGAGCTCGCGCTGCTCCGCGTGGCGACGGACTTACCCGGCCGCGGGTAAGCTCCGTTTTAGCGTGTTTTCACCCGTTCCCCCCCCACACATGTGAAAAGGGCCCTAGATACCCCTCCCTAAACCACAAATCCCTGGATTCTATTGAACTGTTGAGGTGGAATCATATTACTATATTTGTGTAGTCCCAGATCCTAGTACTGATTCTGTGAAGAAAAGAGCACAGGCCTTAGCTGAAGTGAAGATCAAACATGTGACGTCTGCCATAAATTATTATAATGCTGAATGCAGTATTCCAGTCAGCCAGCCAGGCTCTTCTCTAGAAAGCCCATTCCCCTCTCCTATTGGCTTTTCACTCCTTCCCAACAAGAAACTGAAAAAAAAAATTAGCCATGTTGGTCATGGGAAAAATTTAAAATGTGTATTGCCTTTATATATACTTTTCAGTTGGCCCAGTACCTTTGTTGCATCAGCCAACAAGGCATGCAAAATCTGTATAAGCTTTCGAGGTCACTAGATCTCTTTATCTAGCAGGATGTTTCAAAAAGCATGAACAGAAAAAGAGAAAGTCAAAGGTAGTGGAGGGAGGCCAGATGTTATGCATGTTGCATGTTGTTTCTGGAATGGAAAGGTGAAGATGGAGCTGTGGACCTTCACATGGGACTCAAAAAGCAATGATGTTAAGTTTCACCTACAGCAGCTATTCAACAAAAGATTGATTGGTTTTCTATTTTGAAGTTATGAAGCCTCCTGGAAACTCTAAACTGTCCCTTCCCTATGCAGAGGTCAGTCTGGCCAGGCAAAAAGAAGAACACAAGGCTCCTGTACCTTTAATCAAGCTTTTTTATGATAATAGTTGTATGTCCAAATGGATACCATGCTCTAGTTTTGAACACCCAGTGAAGACAAATGGATGCATACAATTTGATCAGCAATGCAAGAACACAAATTCAGATTAAAGACATTTCCATACTGCACTATTATACTGCTATTATTCCACTTTCAACATCCTGTGGAATTCTGGGGTTTGTAGTTTACCGAGGCCAAAGAGTTCTTTGCCTGAGAATTCTAAATTCTCCTTCCTAAACTGCAAACCCCAGGATTCCTTAGGAGGTTGAAAGTGGAATAATAGCACTACAACAGTGTAGTGCTGACATGGCCTAACTCATGCTACAAAAGGAATATGCGTAAATCTATATAAAAATCTCTTTCATCTCAGTCAAAATGTCAGGATTGTATGTAACAGAATAGCTTCCACTCATTGATGTGAAAAATGATCAAGGGTTGCCAGGTGAAGTAAGGGACAGGGCTCCTGTACTTTTATAATTGCGCAGAAGAGAAGATTAACGATCAACCAAAAGAGGATATTTCAGCAGGTGTTGTTGAATCTGCTGAAACTCCCTCTTCTGCATAAGCATTAAAGGCAAAGGAGCCCTGTCTCTTATTTCATCTGGCAGCCCTAAAATGGACAGCCAGCACCAATCTCCTTTTAAAAAAACACCTTCCATTTAATAATTGTGTGGAGGAGAGAATTTCAACCACTGTTGTCTGTCACAGAAGTGAGATCTGATGAAATTCCCCTTTCCACCCAACTATTAAAATTATAGGTGCTGTTCTGCTCCCCTACTCACTCATCTCCCCCTTCCTCCTTATGAACAATCCAATCAACATTCCACCTTCAGCAAACAGGCTCAGTTTTCACTACACTGTTTTGAGGCTTCACCTTCATGATTGTATACCTTTGTACTTCTGCAAATCTCAATCTGTTGACACTTCCCCCTTGTGCATGGGCTGGTGCCATTGACTACAGAAAGAACTGTAGTAATGCCTGGATCTCCGAAAAGGAGGGAACAATCCCTTGACAGACCTTGGTTGGTTAAACAGGCCAATCAGAATTCTATATCCTTGCAAATATTGGGTGCCTTCAAGTGAGAACAGCTAATCAGATAAAACCTACTTACCTTTTCAGACTCACATTCTGCCAGCATTTGAAGCAACATGCTCCTGATCCTATTGGCAATGGCTCCCTCTTGTGATTAATTCCTAAAATGGTGTGCAATTGGGCATAACTGCTCTGCTATGTGACTGGGAAATCTAATGGGGATTAAAGATTTGGTTCAGTTCTCCTGAGAATTTGAGTGTCTGCTTGTTTATCCTTATTGTTCACAACAGAAATGCTAGTGATGAAATTCTATGTCAAAATAGCATCAGGCTGATTTAAGGTTTTGGAGTATATCTTAAAGCTTTAAGCAACCAGGTTTAAGCAGAACAAAACCTAACAGGAATATAGAATTGAGGGACACAGATGATCAAGGCAGGGGGGAATAAGTACTTTATTTGGGATTATTTGTTTGTATGTGTACATGCATGTATGTGTATGCACAAAGTACTTGAATATGATTACTCTGATCTTAATTCTTACTGCTTTTCTGCCCCCTACTGAGCATGAATTTGGCTGAAGTACCTTCTGAAGAAAGCATAGAGATTCACTGATAAACAAGTTCTTATGCTATATGCTAGAAGTACACAATTTCATTCAGGTTAAAACCCCATTATTTCCACTTTCACCTCTGTGCTCCTTCTTTTTTCTCTTACCCCCAATGCTTTTATTTCTATAGTAATCCCTTTCCTCTCCCCACCCTGGGACTTATATGGCCTGTACATCTTTGTCCAGATTATAAAACCCTTTATGCCATCACTCAGTGTTGTTTCTCTCCTATGCTCCCTAAAACTTGGTTTTTGTCATTCCATCCCATGTTAAACCACCCTGGTGTTCATTTAGCCTTTCTACTTCCCAGCTTTCTTTTCCACCTTTTCCAGATAACATGAGTTCCTCTCTCTCAATCTCTTTTTTGGGGTTGTTATATTCTAGTTCTCCGAATCCAGCCACCTACATATGTATATTATGTATATTTACTTATTATGTAAATCATGTGATAGATCATGAAAGGCTTGATTGGCAGATTTCCCCCACAATAATTTTCCATTCAGTAGTCACTCTTTATAGATAGAAAATAGGTTTGATTTTCTTAGCTTCTTTCCATGTGATACACAACCTGCAGCCCAAGGTGGTTTATGCACCCCTCACTCCCATTTTCTTTACCACCTTTTTTGAGAGAGGCAAGTATTCAACAAACATGGTATTTCTAGAAATGGGGATCCTACAAAGTGGATGATCCTACTTGAGACATCAAAATTTATCCAATAGTGCCTACATTCAGCAACATTACCCTTGCAATCATTGTCACCATCTATCATGTTGATTGGTATGCTTCTTTTCCATGTTAGAGTGGCTTACAGTAACACCAGAACAAAGTTACATAATACAAAACAAGAACATTTCAAGATACAACTCTAGGGCTGGCATCCTATTAGTGAATCATGATGGTGTTAGTTGGACATATGCCATTCAACTCACTTTTATTGTCATTACATAGGTCAGAACTCTGTTCCTACCAAAATGGCCAATATATCTTCCTGCAAGCTCCCCTTGTAAGCAGCACAACCACACACACACACCCCAAAACATGGGCATGTCCATGTTAGAAACTGGATGGGGGATGAGCAGAGAAGCATCCAACTATTTTCTGGCATCTGGATGCACTGCAAGGACATCACTTGCAGAGATCTTGTAAAGACTCCCAGCAGTTCCAGCAGATGCCTGCTCATCCCTCTGCCAACATAGAAACAGCCATGTTGAGGGAAGTGCTCGGCTTATAAAGTCTTTGGTTAGCATTAGGAAACATAACTGTGGAGATGTAACAACATGATACCAGTGATGCAGACTTGAGTCAATTGACTTGGACTCAAGCCAGACTTAAGTCACTTTAGTGACTTGACTCAGACTTGACTTGGTAAAAATTACACACTGACTCAACTCGACTTGAGACTTGCATATTTTTAGTGGCTGACTTGCTGCCCTTGGTTTAGTAACATAACACATTCATCCAGAAACATTACAACTTATTGGTCACATGACAATCTGACTCAAGCCCAAACTGTGGGTGCATTTCTCAAAGGGGAACAGCAAATGGATTAGGCAAATGGGCTTGAAGTGGAGTTGAGGTCTGCTCAGCAGCCTGTCTCTGCTTCATATAGGAGGATCTTTTTAAAACTTTTCCTAAGAGCAGAAGGCAAGCTTTGCAAATGGGAAGTAAGAAGGATCCTATTCCCCACTTCTGAAGCTGCAGATGGCAAAATCACAAAAGTGGAGGGCTGACTCTACTTAAATTGTTAAAACTGACTTTATTTGACTCTGTGAAGAAATCCTGGAACATAGGGTGGAGTATAAAGTTGGCTCCCAGACTTGAGACTTGACTCGAGACTTGAGACTTGAAGGTAGAGACTTGAGACTTGACTTGAGACTTGGAGTTAAAGACTTAAATACATCACTGCATGATACATGTATGCTTTCCAATGCAGGATTGTGACCAACTCAAGATTTAAATAATCATATAATAGGCTAACAATCATGTATTAATCCACAAAGACTAGGCCAACTGGGAGACTCTTGGAGATGACATCCCTTCCACACACACAAAAAAGGAACTCTGTTTTTAATCCCCTCTACTTAGTGATCAGGAGATAGCTCTGAATGGCACAGTTTTTTCAATATTGTTTTTGAAATTCCCTTTTTCCCCCCAGGGGGATGCCATTTCTTCATTTTGAAAACATAACATGCAAGCCAGGTGAAACAAAAACACTTTTGTCAGCTAGAAGCACTGACACCAAACAAATTAATATTTGACTTTTCATTTCACATGTGTAGTGGTCTAGGAGCACAGGTGGAACAAGCTGGTATGCTGGTATTGGGAATCACACTGCTGATCTTCTCATGCTGCATACTTTTTCTCTTTGTCTTCTTGAGACCTGCACTGGGGGTTTAACAAAGGAGGCGGGGGCAAAATGAGTCCCCCACCAAAGAATTCTGACCTTCCCCACAGACAATTAAATTTTCCTTCAGTGCTCAAATTTCTAGCATTCCAGAGAGTGTGACACTCGGCCTTTCAGCACTACACTGTTAATAGTACTATTATTCAGCTTTCAACATCCTATGGAATCGGGTTTGCGGTTTAGCCAGAGAGCACTTTGGCCTCAGTAAACTACAAACCCCAGAATTCTACAGTATGTTGAAAGTGGAATAATAGCGCTATAACAGTGTAGTGCAGAAAGGCCCACTGAAAATCCTTTCGATCTCTGGTATTTTCTGTGTTCAGATTCCCTTGATCATGGGTTGTTCTGGGTTTCTTGGGCTATGAGGCCGTGTTCTAGTAGTATTTGCTCCTGACATTTCACCTGCATCTGTGACTGGCATCTTTGGTATGTTCAGCAAAGGACAAGAGGGATCCTCTAAGTTCTGCAGGAGTTTACCGCATACCTTTCAGCTGTGGACAGGTCTACATAGGAACTACAAAACGCAGCATCCAAACACGAAGCAAAGAACATGAAAGACACTGCAGACTGATCCAGCCAGAAAAATCAGCAGTAGCAGAACATGTTATAAACCAACCTGGACACAGAATGCTATTTGAAAGCATAGAAATTCTGGACCATTCAAATAACTACTATGTCAGACTACACAGAGAGGCCACTGAAATCCATAAACACCTCGACAATTTTAACAGGAAAGAAGAAACTCAAAAAGTATACAAAAGTTGGCTACCAGTACTGAAAAACACTAAAATCAAGACTCAAAAATATGCCAATTACACCACCTAGACTCAGGAAACAATACAATGGATTGCTAATGAGTACTTAAATGCACACACAGCTGTTATGCGTATCCCCTGACTAACACTGCAACCCTGGGAGCTAGTCCACTCAACAATGGCCTATCTCACAGGCCAGCTGCATCACTAATGTATCACAAATGCAAATCCCTCCTACCTGGGGATCACACAAGTATATATACTCCATTCCACCTCCATGTCTCCAGATCCTCTGAAAATGCCAGCCACAGATGCAGGTGAAATGTCAGGAGCAAATACTACTAGGACACAGCCTCATAGCCTGAAAAACTCACAACAACCCATGGATTCTGACCGTGAAAGCCTTCAACTTCACATTGTCTTGATCACTTTGCTTGCCCTTGTTCCTTGGTTGCCTGAACTCTTATTTGTAAATGTGCAAGTGAAATTTTAAGTTACTGCAATGCTGTAGGTTTGGAAACTGAATGGAAATTTCATTGGTGATGCAGAATTCTTACCTGGGGAGGGCAATGCCCTCACTTTTGCACACACACACACGTGTGCACACACACATGGACACACACACAGCTACACTCATGCCCAGATCCATTTTTTTCCTGTCTCCAGCTTCTGCATTTTGTCTGCTATCTACGCAGCCAGAATTTCCAAGCTACAGTCATAAACTATCTGACATAAACAGAGCTAGAGTGGAAAATGTAGGGATGGAGTGGAAAATGTGCAAAAAAAAGGCACTGTTTATGAGGACTATGCTATACAAAGTATGCATGTTCTGATATGCCAAGTTAACCCAACGTGTAAGTGTATTACATTTTTACTACTACTACTACCCAGGAGATATGATTGGTCAGTCATCACAAATAACTTCAGTCATAAACCCTGGGAAATGCTGCTACTTATTATGACTAAACCATGCACAGCATCCATGCATGCTAAATGGCTTAAGTCACATAACACTATATTACCTTTCACAGGGAAATTGCAAAATGTGCCTTGGATGTCAGCTCAGGTGCTCACAGCCACCTTGTAAATTGTTGCACATCGCAGATAACATCAAAGCTGTCAAGACTCACAGAGAGAAGATTGATGGCCCACTGAACTCAAGAACTGGAGGAATGAGATTTTGCAAGACTGAAATGTCAAGTGTGCATGAAGTGGTTGTTTCAAAGGTGGGGTGGTCCAAATGTCAACATCAGGGTGGTTTTAACAGCTGCATAGAAGAAGGGCAGGTGCGGTATAGTCGTTTGGGTGTTGGATTAAGACTCTGGAGGCCTGCGTTCAAATCCCTGGTGGTAGTGGTGGTGGTGGTAGTAGTAGTAGTAGTAGTAGTTGTTGTTATTATTATTATTATTATTACTACTACTACTATAAAAACCCTGTGCTAGAGCTGCCTTAGGGCCTACTTAAGTCAGAAATTACTTGAAAGCACACAAAAACAACAAAGGCGCACTATTTGAATGCCTTGAAGAGGAGCTTCCAAGACCTCAGTGCAGGACTGGCCTGATATTTTGCAGCCTTTGTTGGAGGGGCAGTTAAAATCCTTTCTTCTGCTTGCTTTCTCCAGGACTTTTCCTAATAATGATGGCTGTGATATGCTCAGGAAAGGTGGCAAAGAAAGACAGCACTCCACCTCAGGCCAGCAAACCTTTGTGATGGCTCAGGATGATGGAAAGCACCTACAGAACCTGCTGTCTGTGGTGGCTGTTTTGTTTTCCACAAGCAAAATCTAGCACAATAATTGGCTGTGCCTAATGATGGGGCTAGCCCCGATAAGTGTGTGTGTGTGTGTGTGTGTGTGTGTGAGAGAGAGAGAGAGAGAGTTTACCTACATAAACATTAGGGCTGGTCCTACCATTTAGTACTTATAATTATTGAGTAAAGAAATGAGGATCTAGGAAAATGAACACCAGAATATTCTTCTAACCCCTCTGACAATGCCATGTTGAACTTCATGGAGGAAAGTTGCTTTCTGAATGAAAGACAGAACTGAGGGTTCTGCAAGTTCTAGTCCAAGAAAATAAATGTAATGGACTTTGCCTGCAGAGCCACGCCTGCATATAAAGGAGAGCCTTCATACCGATGGCCTGAAGAATGGCTGAGGAGTATCTTGCTTGTGGTTATAATAATACACTCTGTGCTTAATACCACTTTTCTTGAAACAGTCTACTTTGTGCTTTCTGCAAGGGACCCATTTTATGAGATCTTTAAATACAATCCTTCACTAGATGTGAAAACTTAAATGAAAACTAAAGCAAGTTTCTTTTGGGCAATTCTAGAGTTTACCTTCTGATATACAGGACTGAACAAGCATTTAAAACCATTATTCTGTAGTCTATAGACCATTTTTAAAGGTTTCTCAAAAATGTAAGCCAAGTGCTATTGGAAGCAGACTTTTTCTCATCTTATTTGAACTTTTCCCCCTTGTCTATTTATAGTTAGTCTAAATTATCTTTCTCATTTCTTGTTTCATTTGACAGAGAGGGTATGGCTGCCCCAGTAATGATTCTGTACAGTGGAGACAAAATGCATTTAAGAACTACATTTAGGGAAATGTTTCTCCTGCATTTCTGCATGAGTCAAGATAATGCAGTATTGATGGAATTTGTCAAGAACAAAGCAAATAAAACGGACAGTCTTCTGCAGTGAAGAAAGCTAGAGGCAAACTCATGGTATTTCGAAATGCAGAAACAGTAACACTTAGGCTACAATCTTCTTTGTGACACACAGTGGTTCAGAAGGAGATAGCCAGTACTTTCTTTCACAACACTCTCTGGGTATACAACAGTCAATTGGCTCCTGAGTACAGCTGTGTCCTTCTGGCCACGACTGGCTACACCGGTGTGCCTGGAAACTTTCTAGAAATGTTCTTTGAGTATCCAAGGAAGAAGGAATCATTTTATATTGGGGGTGAAATGAAAGAGGTTTCATGATGGCTTTATGAATTCACATAGTGAGTACTGACTAGAAATGAATACGGCAATGGACAATTTTGTTAATTGTTTGCCCATGACTCAGTTAAAACCAGCAAAATCTTAACATTTTCTATGAATGATAGGTTGGGGATCTAGTATAATGTGTCTCTTTAGAGAGGAAAAAAAAAAGATAAGCTGATTTGTCTTATACAAATATATTTGTCTCCTAGGAAGACACAACGAGCATTGAATGATACAGTGAGTGGGGACATTAATTTAATAGACAACAGTGTATATATTCCACTCTGCTTAAGATAAAGTTTATTAACACACTGATTGCATATGAAGACTATTTGCTCAGCTATGCTTGAATCAACTAATTGCTATATGTTATCAGTTTTCACTAACAATAATTGGGTTCAAATGGAACACGGCACAATTGCATGCTCTGTTACTTTGAACCTTGTACTGTACTTTATTTCTGCCAAGTACAAGATGACTTCCAGTAGTCAGTGATATTTGTCCAGTTTCACCAACTTAACAAAAGAAACCAATGAAATCTGAAAAAGAGACTTTGTGTTTTCCAGCATATTTGCCAGGTTGGCATCCATCATATACAAAGCCTATCTTTTTATAGCATGTGGAACTCAACAAGATGATAGTAAGATAACTCATCCCAAAATGATCTTTCAAATAAGTAGATGCAAAGTTATTTCAGAAGTGCCCATCCAGGACAGAATCTGCTGTGAAGAGACAGGATTCCACTAATTACAATTACAATGCATCGGTAAGTGGAAACAACATTTTATTTTGAGGTGTTTGTTTTTTTCAGGTTTATCACATTGCTTTTAAAAATTTTAAAACAATAATTTTCAAATTTAAGGGTTTTTTTTTTTAAAGAGCCCTCCCTTCTTAGTATAACCTCATGACATAAAACTGGGGTGAACAAAGAGTATGTCACGATCTAGTGATAGGTTCTCTGGATGATTTGCAAAGATTTCTGATTTCTAAATAGCAACTGCAAAATGCCTGTTCTACTCAAATTAGACTATTAGAATGAAGAAAACTTTGGCAAGCCAGAAGTGGAATTTTGTATAGAAGAAAGGACTAAATTCAGTTCTGCTCTGTTACTCAAAAACTCACAATTCTTTCATTCTAAATGTATGTGTTTTCCCCTGAGCTCTAGTCTGTATATCTCAAAGTTCTAGTGAAAACCAGCACATCCTACAACCTGAAGTCTGGCCATCCCAATACGCAACATATTGCCATAACTTCATTCCGTGTTTTCCTTTCCTCTCCAGTCCTTCCTTCTGTCCTTCCCCAGAACACTGACATATGCTACGTTTGTGTCCTGAAAATTATGTACTAAACATCTGAAGCAGAGACAGCCATGTTGGCCATACAACATAAAAAAAACCAGTGTGGTTTTAACTTCTATTAGACCAACAAAAAGGCACAAAATACATTATTCTAGCTTTCCATTGGCTTTTTCATCAGGCAAGATGAAGGGAAAAATCATGCAGGGAAAGAAAACTGATCATGATAGGGTCTGGTCTGTACTTTGTGGGAGAAGTTTGATTAGGGGTATTTTGAAGCAATTTTGAGAGAGAGTTGGTACAGGTAGAGACCACATCTCTTCTTGGCCATGAGGGGACTGGAAACAAAGGGAATAAAACAGAGGGGGGGCCCTTCTGTATTAGGAGCAAAAGGCAAAGTTCTTTTGAGAAATGAGCCAGTGTCTGCACTTTGGGGGCCATAAGTCACTTGACAAGTCACTTAAGAAGCTTAACCAAGCTTTAATTCACATGTGTACTTGTTTGGTTATTATTTTTACTGACTTTGTCTGTCACAGCCAACATTCAAACCACTACACCGTGCTTGCCATGGAAACCCACTAGGTAATCCTGAGCAAGTCAAACTCTATCAACCTCAAAGGCAGGCAAAGGTAAAGCGCCTTTGAACAAATCTTGCCAAGAAAACCCCACAACTTTGGCCATTGCCGCATTACACTCTTATAGTGCGATTATTCCACTTTCAACATCCTATGGAATCCTGGGGTTTGCAGTTTCGGGAGGGGCCGAGCAGCCTAGTACCATATCCACTACTACCATATCCACAGTTAATATTAAGAAAACTGCTAGTGACATAACACTGTTCAACTCCCAACATTCTTAAGGTGATGTTTTCTAAGATACCACTGCAGAATTTCACCAGTAGATGGCTCTATTTAGTACTCCTTTGTATTAAAAACAGATGTATAACCACAAAGATTGGTTTAGCTCAAAAGCTTTCCAACAACCAGAGTGGGTGAAATACAAGTATTGGTTTAGAACCTATTTATGTAAAGCCTGGTTTTGTCTATTATCCCCTTCATCTGCAGCCTTCTTTGTAATAAAATCCACACTGTTCTCAGAAAACAGATTTGTTGGAAGTAATGGGAACTGTACAGGAAAGGGGGAGGAGGGAAATCCCCATTCTGGCAACTCTGTTGCATTCGGGAAGGGAAATTTGGGATTCAAGACATTGTTTTTCATGTGTGCAGATGCTGTATGCATAATGAATACAATGGGGGACCAAATGAAGCTCTAGAACAGAAAGGGTGGAAACTGCCTCATGTTCCACATTTCCTTCTGAATAACTTTCTTGGGGCAGGCATGCCAGAAGTGGGCAACCACACTGTAAAAGGAGTAAAAGTTGCCCCAATGTTGTGTGCACATGTATGCAGCCAAGCATACATACACATACATCCATTCTGTCAGGTCCTACCTGCAGGTGGGCTCCTCAGATCAGGAAGGAGAATAGAAGAGCCAAGACAGCAGACTCCAGTTGCAACCAGAGGAGGCTGGCAGTCCTGTCAGGGCACTGATAGCAGATCCTGGACCATTCTATGTAGTTCCTATGGATTGTGAGGAAGATACAGTAGCACTTCATGCCACAGAGGACTGTAGATAAAAGTACTAGCTTCTAAGGAACAGAAAATATCCTGATCCTTTAAAAGAAAACTGCCAAGCTAACTGGTTCCCTGGGCTGATTTACAACTGGTTATCAATTTGCTTAGCCAAGGCCTTCCAGCTGCTGCAAATCATCAGCTCCTCCTATGTGTCTTTGGCCATTTCCGCATGACATCACAGTTCCACTATGGGGACAGGATGGCAGCAGTCCACAGGTTGTGCTTTTGCACATCATGATCCCACTGCCATCCTGTCCTCATGCATCACAATCATGGGATATTTAGTTAATGGATTAAATCTGTTAAGCTTCTGTGATCATGCAATGCTCCCATACTTACTTGCCATGAAGAAGGACAGGAAGCATGATGGAGGCACTTCCCTCCCTAGCACAGCATAGGAAAAACCCTGGCTGTGCTGTGGAAGGCAGAAGCATGTTGCTCATGCTCCTTTCTGCAGGGAACCAGTTGAGTGCAGAGGGGAGTGTTGCTGTCACACTCCCTCCCTGGCAAAGACGCTGCCAGGATTGCAACAGGATGACATGAGAGTGTCACCATGTGGGAATGGTGTTTGTGATGTGTCTGGCTTTGTGGATCTCTTAACTTCAGTATCTACTTTGGATTACTCTTTCAAGTGCCTCCCTGATCAGCTTTGGACCTTGCTCAGGCATGATTTCCATGTTTGGACCTTGAACTATCTGGACCGTGCTTCGGCTTCCACCTATAACCAATGCATGACTAGGGACTGTCCTGATTTTTCCACTGTCTGTTTCTGTGGTTCTAAGTAGGTACACTTAGCTGTGCACTTGCTAATGTGGAAAAGCAAACATTCTCACAAACAACAGAACTTGTTCATTCACATTCACAGACACAAACACACAGAGAGTTCATACAGGCATATGTGACCAGAAATAAAGGGTGCAAGGCTGTGTATGCTAATACCACCTCTTTTGCCTCTGGCCCTCCCACACTGAGAAGAGCAGTTAGAACAAGTTATCCATTCATATTCATTAAAACATTAGTAGAACTGCCTGAACAGATGACTTTGATAAAGAAGGACACTCCCCCCCACACATCTCATGGCAAATTCTCACATTCAACCAAGTATGAATGGAATCCCTCTCCAAACCTTGCCATATAAGGTATCAAGGACTAATGGGACAGCAGTGTGAGCATCTGGATCCATAGCAAATGTGCATAGCTTTGGGCCCCTTAGTCATGCTCGGCCACTCTTTCCTAGCTGAATAGGGCCTTCATTCATTCATTCATTCATTCATTCATTCATTCATTCATTCATTCATTCATATGCACCAAAAATAAGAAACTCATTATCACATATACACAGATAACAGAAAGATTCTCTCCCATGTGGGACAGCAGGGCTTGGAAAGATCTTACATTGACTTTAGGGAAAGGGAAATGGTGTCACAGTGAATAGGGAAGGTTAACCCTTTTATTCTCCATAGGCAAACATCATACACACCCACACCCACTTCCTGATGTGGTAATTTATACTTGGAGGGAAAAACTTCCATCTGAAGTCAATAGATGAGTTCTTTTTTCCCCAACCAATTTTTATGTTGTTGTTATGTGCCTTCAAGTCATTTCCAAGTTATGGTGACCCTATGGCAAACCTATCACAGGGTTTTCGGGGGCTGAGAGGGTGTGATGTGCCAGAGGGTAACCCAGTGGGTTTCCATAGCCAAGTGGGGAATTGAAACCTGGTCTCCAGGGTTGCAGTTGAACACGTAAACCACTACACCATGCTGGCACTCTAGCCAGTTACTATATGGGGGTGAAATTTAGTTTAGAAAAACAGTGTGGGTAGAAGAGCTAATCCCTCCTCAGAGCCACAGCTGCTTTACAAAATGGAAATGCAACTGCAGCTGCATTTACCATTTAAAAAGACACACAGAGACAAGAGTGGAATAGAACCTGGAGTGCATTTACTACTCCACTGACATGGAAGCCTCTAGCCATCATTGAACATGTAGATATGCACAAAGAGAGAAGATTTAGCCATAAATTCACTGCCCCATTGCCTAGTTTGGTCCTAGAATCTCCAGTTTATCAATATTCCTTGTAGGGATATTGGAAATATACAGGGCCATTTCTTCCAGGGAGATCAATCTCAGGAGCTAGGAGTTCTCGGAGCATGGTTCAGCAGGCAGTTTTACAGAGGTCTCACTCCTAGGCTATTCAATTATTGCTACACCACTGCCTCACCCAGCCTCCAGCAAGCCCACAGCAGCACATATATTTCTTCATTATACCTTTGTCAGGTAGGTTAGGCTAAGACATTATGACTGCTTCAGGATCACCACTGAACTTCACAGCTAAGTGGGAATTTGAAACTAGGTCTTTCCAGTCCTTTTGTGGACCTTTAATCACAACTCCATGTCTGCTAAAATTCTAAATTTGTGGTTTGATTTGTGGTGACTTTATAGGTCATTGCCATTATCTTCAATTATCTTAAAATGCAATGTAATGTGTATGTATGATTCTTGCATGGCTCCTTGGACACTCCAGACTTTTTGGCTCTTCTACTACAAGACACACCTTCTAATTTTGAAGTTTTTCAGTACAATTTGTACCCTCTGAGAGCTAAGATTTTTGAAAGATGCCTTTCTTGACCTGGCTTTGATGTTAATGAAACTCTAGTATATGGCCCAAATCCAACAATGAGTTAGGCATACTTAAGCCCATTTCTTTCAATGAGTTTAAGCAAACTTAATTCTGTGCTGGATTAAGGCCAGTGTAAGCAATAACTTTAAGGAGTACAATTTCTCCCCTTCTTTTGGTTCTTCTTTTCTGAGCTGGCTTATTTGAAGTACATTCCACATGAAGGCAAATGTGAGAGATAATACAAATCCTTTCTGACTTTCAGAGAGATTAGCCATAAACTTTAGACAAAAAGCTAGATTAACATTCCATTAGTTATTATGGAGATATACTCCTTCCGTTATGTAATTGATTGGGTTTTTTTTAAGGCCTACTTCCTCTCCATCTGTGCCAATATTTCTTGGAAACTATAAAAAAAAACCTTATTACCCAGATTATTTTTCATGACAATGTTTAGTTTTTGCATTGATTACAACTTTCTGTACCAAACAAGGAGGAGGAGAGAATAAATATCAAGTGTATATCCATTAATAAAAGCATTGATCTGAGACTGTTTGTTTTGTTAGTAGAAGGAGGAACCACTGCATAAAACTGAATTCTTACTGGGAAATGGTAAAAGAGAATGTCAAGACAGAAAGTAAAAAGACAGGTTTACAGTTGAACATTAAGAAAACAAAAATAATGACCACAGATGATTTACATAACCTTAAGGCAGATGATGAAGACATTGGAATGGTTCAAGATTTTCTATACATTTCTTGGCTCGGTCATTAATCAAAACAGAGACTGTAATCAAGAAATCAGAAGAAGACTAGGACTTGGAAGGGCAGCTATGACAGAACTAGACAAGATCCTGAAGTGTAAAGATACAATATTGAATACTAAAGTTAAGATTGTCTGTGTCATCATATTTCTGTGTATGGTTGTGAAAGCTGGCCAGTGAAGAAAGCTGATAGCAAGAAAGTCAACCCATTTGAAATGTGGTGCTAGGTAAGAGTTCTATGGATACCCTGGACAGCTAGAAAGACAAATGAATGGATCCTCGAGCAAATCAAGCCTGAATTTCCCCTAGAAGCCAAGGTGACTAACGTGAGGTGGTCAGTCACACCAGTAGAAGACATGACTTAGGCCATTTCTGCACTAGACTGTTACAGCGCTATGATTCCACTTTCAACATCCTATGAAATCCTGAGGTTTGCTGTTTGGCCCCTCCCTAAACTGCAAACCCCAGGATTCCACAGGATGTTGAAAGTGGAATCATAGCGCTACAACAGTCTAGTGCAGAAATGGCCTTACTAGAAAAGACAATAATATTTGGTAATACTTGAAAAGGTAGAAGGCAGTAGGAAAAGAGGAAGATCACATTACAGATGGACAGATTCAGTCAAAGAAGACATGTCTCTGAGGACAGGCTGACTTGAAGATCTCCTCTTCATAGGGTCTCCATAAATCGTGATCACCTTGATGGCAGTTAACAACAGTGAAAGAGGCTGACTCATGGAGAATGGATGCTAAACTAATTTCCAGTAGAAAAAGTATCAGAACTAATAAAATGAGATGAAGACTTCGGCCCTTTCCTCACGAGACTGGTGAATCGGTTCGTGCCGTTTCTTACCAGATTTTCTGGGCTCGAAACAACACGGACTTTCCCTCATTTCCTTCCGTACAGCTATGGCGTATGTTCCATTCTGATTCGGAGGAGTGTGAGTTCATGAATCCACACTGCCTCCGCCGTGGCCACTCTCGCTACTCCCCTCTCCCTGCCCCGTCGACTGTGATTGGCCCCCCCTTTTTTTGCATGGTTTAGTACATCATTGCGTACATACATGTGTAAATCCATACTACCCCCTGGCCCCTCCCATGAGCCCTCCCCTGACCACCAATTCTTATTGGCACGAATGTACGTGTCTGCACCACTGTGAAAGTACGAATTGGATCGATCTGGAAAATTGGAAAACCGATTTCTCCCAGTTTTCAAATAGTGCGCTCTACCACCACATGGGAGCGCATTTAGTCAGAATTATGCACGGAACGAAGGTAAATAAACCGAACCTAGTCTGCTCCAATGTGCAGAAGACCTCCGTGGCAAGACGCATTGGCCCGCCTTAATAACCACATGCGGAAAGGGCCTTCCTTCCTCCTATGAACCACATTGAAAACACGAAGATTGAGGCAAGTGGACATTTGTATAAGTCTGAGGTTACTCCCTTGGTTACATCCTGCTGTTTTAATCTGCTGTTACAAATCAGTACATCAAAATTTCTAACACTGTGAGGTAGAACACATCAACAAGCACGCTTGCCCCACTGAATCAGTTGTTGAGTGGCGAGACAAGGGTTGTGTACTCTCAT
Organism: Cyclura pinguis; assembly: GCA_030412105.1. Taxonomy (NCBI): domain Eukaryota; kingdom Metazoa; phylum Chordata; class Lepidosauria; order Squamata; family Iguanidae; genus Cyclura; species Cyclura pinguis. The sequence continues at coordinate 159,064,629 of CM059603.1, read as the reverse complement.
TGGTTCTTAAGTCTCCTCTACTGAGGACTACCAATAAGATTCAGACTTTCATTTATATTTCTCACACTTAGGTTGCCACCACTCATTTTTAAAAATAATTCTGATGCAAAAAGATAGGCTTATACACTGATGGAGAAGAACAGATCCATTTAAACTCTTTAGCTAGTGAGGGTAGCTGAGACAAGCTGTGGGTGAACTCAGCCCTCAGATAAGAAAGAATAAATCAGTACCTGATGAATCCATCTTCTAATTTTCTGTCATTGGGACTCTGGTGGAGCCACAGGAGCTGCTCAAAATGTTAAAAAAGAAAAGAAAAAAGGTCTACCTCTGCTTGTCAAAAATATAGTTTTTATTTGAATAAACAATACAAGGGTGCTCTGTGACTAATTTGAAAGGCAAATCACTGCTCCTGGGAGTCTTTCATGCTACACAGTTGAAGCATTTGGATCCCACTTTAACTAGCATGGTTATATCCTACAGAATCCTGGGGTTTGTAGTTTGTTGAGGCATTAGCATGGTGTAGTGGTTTGAGCATTAGACTATGACCCTAAAGATCAGGGTTCGACTCCTTGTTCAACCACTGGGTGACCTTTGGTTTGTCACACATTCTCAGACCCAGAAAATCCTGTCATAGCTTTGCCTTAGGGTCACCATAAGTTGGAAATAACTTGAAGGCACACAACAGCAATGAGGCATTAGAGCTCTCTGGGAATTCTAAATTCCCTTCCCTAAATTGCAAACCCCTAGATTCCACAGGATGTAACCATGGCAGCTAAAGTAGAATCATAGGGCTATAATTATATAGTGTGAAAGGGCCCCTGGAAGCTTCCAGAAGAAACAATTCATCCCCCCCCTTTCCTTCCTTCCTTCCTTCCTTCCTTCCTTCCTTCCTGTCTTTCTCCTTCCTTCCTTCCTTCCTTCTTTTTGGGGGCTGTGCAGAAAAAAGTTAGCCCAGGAAGGGGGGAGAAGGGGCTCTGAAAAAGCTTGGGGCTGCATACGGTGATAGGGCTGAATTTTTGTCCACCTCTCTAGAGTAAATCAGTCACAGATCCCAATTTTATGCATTTAGACTCAAGCAGTGAAAGAAAATCAGGAATATTCAGTTACTTTTCTACCTTATTTCATATATTCAAGCAGTGTGCTTCACTCAGTTTTGTCCAGAGGCAATTGAACCATCTTTTTTAAACAAAATATTTCATACTCACTTTATACCACTTCCCAGGTTACTGAAGGTTTTCCCTATTTCACTAGCTCTCCATCAATAAATCAGGACACTCCAGCTATGAAACAATCATTGTTAGTCTAATCTTATGCATGCCTACTCAGCAGCGGGTCCTACTGAGTTCAATAGGTATTCAGTAGGTATGGGATTGCTGCAGCCTAACTAAGTAAATGATGTCTAACCAAAGCAAAGCAATCTATGAGCTTTTTTACACTACTGTGTAAATAATATCATTGCCACTGATTCTTATTTAAGGATGAACTGCCCAAAAATACTATATTAAGGGTACAATCCTTTAATACAGTATTTTTAGGCAGTTCATCCTTAAATAAGAACCAATGGCAGTAATATTATTCACATAGTAGTGTAAAAAAGCTCAGAGATTTCTTTGCTTTGGTCAGACATCAGTTGCTTAGTTCATAGATTGCTTTGCTTTCATCAGACATCAGTTGTGTGCAGTGAAGCTTACTTATGAATAAGCATGTTAGGACTGCAGTGTAAAAAGAAGAACTACTCCTGTGATAAGGATATGGTACCTCCACATTCCCCTTTGAAATGACCAGTTAACACAGAACAAACATTTTTACATAAGCCTCCACTATACTGTTTTTCCCCAAAAACTGCAGCCAGCACTCATCTGTCTCTCGCCATTTCCACACTACACTGTTATAATGCTATTATTCCACTTTCAGCATCCTGTGGAATTCTGGGGCTTGTAGTTTATTGAGGCCAAAGAGCTCTCTGGCTGAGAATTCTAAATGCCCCTCCCTAAACTACAAACCTCAGGATTCCATAGGATGTTGAAAGTGGAACAATAGCACCATAAAAATGTAGTGTGGAAATGGTCTCTTTCCAAGAGAATTTCATAAAGGAAACTTGGCATCACAGACAGTTGGCCCCTTTGTCAATATGGCTGAGCATGAAAATATATTTTTACAAAGAATGAATTTTAATAAGCTCTTCAAACCCCTTCAAGTTGAGCACTAGCAGGACAATGCTTTAGATTGCTTTAGCAGCATTCATTTTTCTTAAAAGTAACTTTCCAAGCTCTGCCCTATATTTGAGTTAGCTTTGGATCAATCCTTCCCTTGGTATGTGATGCAGTTGTAGAAGAAAAAGGATCATACTCACTCTCTCTCTCTCTCTCTCTCTCTCTCTCTCTCTCTTTTTTTGCATAGACACCTAATAGCTGAAACACCACTGATTTTTCTAGAATTCTATCTCTTATATATTAATGTGAGATCAAAATTCAGCCCTCCAAATCCTTCCCAACTGACATTATCACCCCCCTCTCCTGTTTTCTCTGAATGTCAGTCACTGTTAAGAACCAACCTGTGCTTTCAAGAAGTGGCAGAAAATTCCCTGCCGGCTTTATTTTAAGACTGAAGTCTTGAAAATACTTATGCAGAAGTTTGCTGGAAAATCTGTAAACAGAAATAGAGTGGGGATGATCCATTTCATGTACACATGCTCTCTGGAACCAGCGAAACTCAGTTTATTTGCACACACCCCCACTGATTTTAAATCAAATTAAGTGATACTTGACATGGGTTTCATTTAGACATTTGATGAAATGAATGGCTCTTCAGGAATGTCTGTATTTTAAAACTCAGTCTTCTCACTAAGCAATGTGATCATGTTGAGCCATTTTGCTATTCACTTGGGGTTGAAGTATCCCTGAAGATCTAATGAATGTGTCAATCATATTTTTATTGATATGAAGATAGGGCGGGCCTTACACTACGTGGAAGAATGAGCAAAAGAGAAACACTGAAAAGGATTAAGGCTGAAGATGGATGTACACTGGAAGAGGCTGGGTTGATCTTTGAATAAACCTATGGAGGATTGGGTTCTACAGTGCCTTAGCCCCATCATTCCTCCTGTGGAAATTCTTTCCAGCTGCTTAACGAAAGAAAAATGCACAGAAATTATGGTAGCTATTATATACCTATGTATGCACACATTAACAAGGAAAATAACAGCCAGCCTACCAGAGAAGGAACCTGGTGTTGGAACAGCCCAACTCATTCCTTTGGTAAATAAAGTTTGTTTCATTCCCTGAGCAAGTCACTCAACCTGTTTGACCAGGATCCAATATCCTTGAACAGAATGCTAAGTAAGCTGATTTACTTACTTTCATTCCTAAAGTTTTATGCCAAATAATTGTTTGCATTTTCTTTAGGTAATGTTTCATGGAGTTGCCATTCACAAACCTTGAAGTAGCTTTCATCTTGCTAGCTTTTGTCATTGTTACCCTGTTTATCCTGGCTTCCATCTACAGTGAACCTGACACAAACGATACAGGTAAATAATGCAAATTCTTTTATATTCACTGATAGATTATGCTTGCATTTCTACGTAGGCATTCATGAGTGTATTGAAATGTGATCAGATGCCGTTGTGCTAGAAACACTAATGCAATCTAGTCATCTTTTATACCAGATATTATACGATCTCATACAGCCTATCTTAAGGTAGTTCAGCTTTCCACTGTATTTGTTTATTTTCAGTTCACATCACATATAGGTTGACGGTGTAATGTAGCAGTCAGATAAATTGAAAAGAAATAGAAACCAATCCATTGGCTTCAATAATGAAATTTATGTTTAGCCAGTCTGTCATTGTGGATCTTTGGCATACTATCCACCCAAGTGGGGTTCTCTACTAGTAAGTTAATTTATACTTTGTTTTTGTTATGGTATGAGTTGTGTAGATGCTACAACAGAAGCAGGCAGGAAGTGGGTGTAAGTCTGTTTGTAAATCTCTGGCAGATTTGGTAGTAGATTGGGAAGGGTTTCTGGCTCTGAACTGGTTAACAATAAGAAATAAAACTAAAAAGTTTTTTTAAAAAAAACAACCCTTGAGTACATCACTTCTTTTTTAGTCCCAGTATTCCATACCTGCAAAATATGAGTATCACTGGCTTGTCTTTAACTTGGGGTGCTTCTAGACAGGCAGTTCCTAGTGCTACAAATACAAAGGCATTCTGTAGCTATTTTTTTTTCTTCCTCCTTAATGAATTTGTATGTGAGAGGGAGGGAGACGGAGAGAGAAAAAGGGAGAGAGAGAAGAAAAAAGACATCAAAAGCAATGGAGAACTACAAATGAAAAACAACAACTTCTGGACTCCCTGCAAAAATTCTGTGTTCCAGGGGGTGTAATTTAACAGTAAAAGCCTTTAGGCAAATCTCTACTTTGAGAATGTTGTGCCAGACTGCCTGGTTTACAGTAATTCAGATATAGATTTGTATTAGTACAGTGGTAACCTTTTCTTTACCAGGGACCCCTTATAAATATAATTTGTTGGCAGGAACCCCTAAGACTGAACAAGATTTAAATTTAGATTTAAATATTCAAAGATTGATTGATTGATTGATTGATTGATTAAAAGCTTCTTGATTCAAATCCTTGCTCAGATACTGGGTGACCTTGGGCAAGTCACATTCTCTCAGACTCAGAGGAAGGCAAAGGCAAACCCCTTCTAAACAAATCTCGGCAAAAAAACAAACAAACCCTGTGATAGTTTCACTTTAGGGTTGTTATAAGTCAGAAGTGACTTGAAGGCACACAACAACAAAGTGCTGCTGACTGGGGGAGGTTCTTTCCAGGCATCAAGTCTCTCCCCTTTGAAAACTGACTTATGGTGAGTCTAAGGCAAACGTGTCATGGAGGTTTTCTTGGTAAGATTTGTTGCCTTTATCTTGCTCTGAGAGTGAGAGAATGTGACCTGCCTGAGGTCACTCAGAGGGTTTTCATGGCCGAGTGGGGACTCAAACCTTTGTCTCCAGAGTCATAGTTTGGATGCGTACATATGTCTGGCACCATGTCCCTTTCTTCAGGGATGTGACAGTGGGGCAGAGGGTGCAGGTAATGAAAGTGCTCCCTTTTTTACAAATGAGGGAGCAGTTTGGATATACATGCTTGCTGCTGTCCCTTATCAAAGGTACATGTCAGCAGGTATGTGTGTACTCCCAAACTGCTCCCTCATTTCCAAATGAAGGAGCAGTTTCAGCACCTGGATCATCACCCCACTGTCACATCCCTGTTGCTGGTGGTGCTGGTGGTATCCAGAAGCAGGGTTTCAAAGATCCTATGTGAGGGCTCTGTGGGCCCCCAGCGGTCCATGGACTGCTGGTTAGGAACCACTGCAGTAGTATATACAGTATGCGTTTCATGAAGTTTGGTAAATACTTGACTTCACCATGTCTGGCCCAAGACATTTTCGAGCCTAAGGCAAAACTACAAATGATATCTTCCCTCCCCCAGTCAATCCACATAATGACTTAAGGCTAGCCCAGTTATTTCAACACCGGAGGCAGATCCATAAATGACTCCCCCTCCTGGTAGTAAAAATGCAATCGTAATAAACTAAAAAGCTAAAAATTTGCTGATCCTTTCTGACATCCAGAATCTATTGCCTGAGGTGGTGCTTTGCTCTGCCTAATAGTACGGCCAGTCCTGGACTTTGCTACTTTACACATCCTCTCCCTTAGATAGACACTGTTCTAATTAGTGGAGCTCAGAGTTCTGATTTAGAGAAAAAGAAAAAATAGACAACTTTGGCTCAGAGGCTGTCAATTCCTGTGCTACCCAAATTTTCTTCAACCACCACTTGAACTTTAATTTCATGATAAAACTTGCAGCCTGAAAAGGAGGGATGGTGGAGGGAAAAGGGGAATGTAGCAGCACCCTTAAGACTCACTGGTTTTTATTTTTGCATGATAATCTCTCTGTACTGCATCCAAAGAAGTGGGCTTATATCCATGAAAGCTTGTGCAAAAATGAAACCTGTTAGTCTTAAAGGTGTTGCTACATTCCCTCCCCCTCTCCCTGCTCCCTTCTTTCTTCCTTTTCATCCTGCAAGAGACTAACAAAGCTACTTCTTTGAAACTTATGATAAAACTTGGGCCATTTCCACATTGTGGTGTCAAACCATCACAGCAACAGATGATCACAGCCCCAGGAGCTGTGCTATTGCATGATATCATAGGCAACCCATTGCTATCTTGCCACCAATTGCCCCTGACTCACTGGTAAAAATCTGTTATTGACCCCTGTTCACACAACTGGCCCATTACCTGATGGCGTGCAGTTCCCCCATTGTGCCAATCTGTGAGCACTGATGCCAGATGCATGGATGTGTCCAACGTTGCCCAGTTAGAAAAAAGGCCCTAGAAAAAGGCAACCAATGAGGCAAGACAAGGCAGGAAAAGGGTTGGAAGAAGGCATTGCTATGAAAGCTGTAATGCGGAAGGTGTAGCAGTGTTAATACTGCTACTCCTCCACCACTGAGGGATCGGTGAGGAAGGGAGCAGTGTAAAACCACTCCCGTCCCGTCCCGCCTCCTCTCCTCCATTCCCCTGCCTTTGGCTCAGGTGCAGAGAAGGAAGGCACATGCACTCGGGCAAAAGGCAAAGGAATGGAAGGGAATTGGAGTGAGGAGTTTTTTACTGTTTGTCCACTTTCACGAGGGCTCTGCACCCCAAACCCTGGTAGAGGTAAAGGGGCCACTGTATTACATTAACTTTCCCCACTACTGGCCCATGACACAACATGTTACATCAACATTTTGGCCTCAGGAAGGGTATATTCATTTTTGCTCTGGATTCTAAATTCCTTAGTGGGGCAATAGGGTGAAAGATAGATTAGCAATTGGACAATAGCTGGATGCTGCTGTAACTTATCTTAGGGGCCTTTGGAGAGAAATGGGACAACCATATTATACACTGCTAATAGGCATCGTACACTGTCAACTTTGATGCCTATTTCACTAGTAGCTGGTTTGAATTGGTACAGTTAAAATGACTACAAGTTGTCAAAAACAATCCAGAGAAAATATATCTTGGCATTGGTGGAGCTTAAGAAAACAGTTAAGAATTTGATTCCTCTTGGCTTAAAGGGATCTAATTTATATTGATTTAATACCTTAATGTTCTCTGGATTATACCCTGTGTAAGCTAGGATTCTTCACCTGCTTTTGCTGGAAACTTATCAACACCACTGAATGCTGAATCAGCCTCCAAGAGTTAATTTATATTATATAAAAATAGAATCTGTTTTCCTGTTTCTCCAAATTTCTTGCTTAGCAGCAATGGCCTGCTAATTAAGAACTGTCCATGGTGCATTTCGTGGTATGGTGGGGTGGCCACCTTCCACAGGAGGTTACCTAATAAGGAACTGTTCTCTCCTCCGTAGGACATTTCTCCTCCAAGTATTTTACTCAAGACATGAATGGGAGACAAGTGGGAAAGTATTTAAGTGTTTTTCACTTAATTTGCAACCATTTTAATACAAATTCAGATACGGTTTGGCATTGAGTATTGTAGTAACAAGTGCAAAACCTAAAGTTAAGGATCTGTGTCTGCTCTGTACTCAATAAGCCTATGTTTTCTTACTGTAAAGCTTCATAAATGCCACCCTAGCCGACCCTAAGAATCAGCAGCCAAATTGGGCAAAGGAAGTCCATTCAGCTTTTGATCAGAGCTCAAGGAAGGAGATGTTTCCATTTCCGTTCTGCCAGCCAGGCTGTGAAAATCAGAAGAACCCGTCAGCTTTCTTTATCTAAGCCTCGCATGTGTAACTAAGTAGAACAGCAGTGATGATTTTAAAAAGTGGAAGAGAGAAAGAGAATTGTCAACTTTGTTTTAGAGAATATATGGTTGCTGTGAAATGTGGCATCAGCCAGTGAACTGTGTGCAAACAGAACTCCTCCAGAGAGCTTAAGCAAGTGATCCTTTTGCCCCGATATTTTCCTCAGAATAAGCTGTGCTGTATTTCCCTATCATCTACAAAAGAGTGGAGAGAGGTGTGACCTTTACATAATGAGTCGTGAGATGTCCTATCACATCTCACTACTAGCTTTGAAGGTTAAGGCTGATGGGAGTTATAGTCCAACATTATTTAGAGCAGGAGAAAATCACAAGGCCTCCAGATGCTGCTAGACTACAAATCCAGGCATTCCTTAGCTATTCTGGCTAGGTTTCATAGACCTGCAGTTCAACAATATATAGAGGGCCATATGATTCTCATCTCTGATCTAAAGTAATAGGTCTCTTCTATAACTTTAATCTCACCAGTTACTCTGTCAAGGAACCTCGATCCCAGCATGATAGAAACAAAAAGCCTACTTTTTTTCCAAGAAGAACAGTTATATATTCATACAATAAGCATTCCAGAATTATATCTAGAATTTACAGTAGGTTATGAGGACACCAAAATTTGGAATATTGGGAGTAAACATAAATAATAATTCCATTTTTGTGGAATAACATTTGGAATGACATTTTCAGCATAAATTTTACTGCAGTAACAAATGTAAACACAATTCATATAAATGAAAAAAAATTGCAGCAGGGTTATTGGAAAGAATTTTAATTAGTACATCCCTCCTAGATTACTTACGTTCCACCAAGACAGAGAACAACTGCTGTAGAGCCACTTTTCTATATTTTTGGTCTACAAAATGACAACATACTTCCAATCCTATGGAGGATGATTTAAGTTGCAGAGAACGGACTCTTGAGTCAAACTATGCAATATTGTCACCTCAGTCTCCCTGGCTCTGAACTTATGCAGGAAGTATCTCTGTCACGTACAGTAGGTCTTTCTTCCGCTGAGCAGCCATCTGACCAGTTGAAACAGAAACACCCATCTGCCATCTATTAGCCAAGCCCCATTCCTGATTACCTTAAGGAATAAAGTTGTTGTCAACTTTTAATACACTGTAGTGCTGCTGGTAGTTTCATACTGCCATTATTAGGCCTTTCCCGCACTACACTTTTACAGTGTATTGTTCCACTTTCAACAGTGTATTGTTCCACTTTCAACACCCTATGGAATCCTGGGGTTTGCAGTTTAGGGAGGGACCTTTAGAATTCTCACCCAGAGAGCTCTTGGGCCTCAGTAAATTGCAAACTCCAAAATTTCACAGGATGTTGAAAGTGGAATAACAGCACTGTAACAGTGTAGGGCGGAAATGGTCTTAGTTATTACTTAAATGGTTACTGTTTTAATCATATGTGTTGCGTTGTTTTATATTGCACTATTTTGTTTTGTTTCTAGCTGTCTTGAGAATCAATACATTAGAGACAGGAGATATAACAGTTTAGATTTCACCACAAAGTGGTATCAGTTTTACATGGATTGAAACTGTCATGACTAACCCTTCTCAAAAATCCTTAGAATTATATCTTGGTAAAGGTGATTAGAACTCTCTAATATGCCCCTATCTTTTTCATAGAAACTTTAATTCACAGGATTCCCTGAGGAGAGGCAATGACTGTAATTATGCATGCCTAAAAGCACAATCCTAATATCACCCCCTGAGAGTTGATGAGGCAGATATGCTGTTCCACTAGTGGAGAAAAGTGCTTCTGACATTAAGTTGCCATTCCATCCAGATGTCTGGGTTTAACCTGGTTTCTAGGCATCTCACCAAGTGCCATTTTGGCATGTTAGCTGGCCTGGATTCATTTTTAAAAAGTAAATCTTCAGCCCTTGTAAGAGAAGAGTTATGGAGTAAAATGCCCAGTCATAGTTCTATACAATTGTTTTCCAAGAAACAAGCCTGCCCTTCCCTGCCTTTGAGTTTGTGCAGCCAAGCAATGAAGTCTCATGCCAGCCCTTGACACTTGTGACCTGTCATTTCTCAGTTCCAGTTCCCTGGATCAATGGCTCTTTCTGCTCCAGCCTCCCAACCTGCCAAAGGGATGGGAGAAGGATGGGACCGCAGTGATTCTTATGCACTACGTCATCACAGTCCTGTCCTTCTCCCACTCCCAGGTGGCATGATTGCGCCGGGGAAAACTTGTCCATGACTGGCGATTGCACCACCATCTCACCACGCAGCAGCACTTACCTTCCCTGCAGAGGCCCTGGAAGTGCAATGCTTGCGCTTCCTGCCCCAGCACAGCCTGGGACAGTACCTGCGCTGTGGCAGGAAGAGGCATGGCCATCACACTTCCTGGATCCCAGAGGAAGCTGGAGTAGAGGGGAGCACTCTTATTGTGCTCCCCTCCTGGCAGGGCCGATACCAGGACCCACACTGGATGTCTCTGAGACAAGCTAAGGTGCGAAAAGAGCCATAGTTACAACTCTGCAGGAAAGGCTGGCTTTAAAGACTGCACGGAAGGCAATGGAGCCATTGCAGTGAAGGAAGAGATATGTAACAAAACGGCACAAAAAGCTGCATTACAATGATTATGATTTAAGGTTCTCTGGAGACCACTGTTTTTCATAACTTATATAGCAATATTATATCCAGAAGAAAAGAAAAACATTTTATGAGGGAAATTTGGAGGCCTCTCAATGCCTGATGTGGGATTAAAAAGACCATCTCCATTACTGCCACCTTTTTTCCACCCCACTTGACCTCCTCCACCACCACTACTCGTGCCACCACCTCACACCCTCCTGTTTTTTTCCCTCCTTTTCCTCCTTCTTTCTGTCTTGCAACACTGGCAGCACCGCAACCTTCACACGCCTGAACACCTGCCTTCTGTTTAAAGAAGTTTAAACAGGGCAGGCAGCAGCATGAGGTTAAGTGAGGTGAAGTAAGGAGGTGGGGTGGGGGTTGGAGATTCACCTGCAAAGGAGGGAAGCACGAAACAGGGGCAAGCCAAAGCAAGCTGGGAGGAATGAACGGAGGGTGGGATGTGCAGCAGATGGGTGAGAGAGACGGGTTAAGTGGAAAGGGAAGAGAAGGAGGGAAGGGTGAGCGAGACAGGCAACTAGTGGAGTTCAAAAAAACAAGGGACAGAAGCAGAGCAGAAGTGTGAAGTGAAGCAAAGGGGGAAGAGGCAAGGGACAGTGAGAGGCACAGTGGCAGGGTACAAGGAGCAGGAGATGTAGGCATAAGGAAAGGGAAGGTGCAAAACACAGGGGACTGACAGGCCAAGCTGAGGCAAAGGCCATTTCCACACGGGGTAAATAAAACGGTGCAGTGCGTCCTCCACAGAGGACGTCTGCACCTTGGAGCAGACTGGGTCCGGACTACTTACCGTAAATCCGCACCTCAGTCTGCTCCGGAACGACCCCAAGTGGTCCTCCATCGTGTTTTTGAAAGACCTGATTTTTTTGGTCTTTCAAAATGCCGGCGTGCGCCATTGCGCGCCTGCTCTCCGATGCAGATTCGCAGGCTCGCACCAATGCAAGCCTGCGATCTGCAGAGGGCGGGCTTCAGGCTGGCGAGCTTCAGCGGTTGGAAGAGACCCATGACCAACCGGAAGCCGCCATTTTGGACGCCGGAGCAGTGCGGATCTACGACCACGCACTGCTCCTCCTCACCCCAGACCGGACCAGACCACCAGAAGATCCGGTGAGTAGTGGCAGGGAGCGATTCCCTCGCCGCATGCGGAAACGGCCAAAGAGGTGAGGAAGAATGAGGTGATGCAAGTGGTGGAGTGCAGAAGCACGGTAAAAGTGCAAGGTGAGAAAAGTAAGGGAGAGAGGTGCAGCCAGAGTAAGAAAGGGAAGTGTTGTGAAGGCATGAGTTAAGGCACAAGAGAGGAAAGGACGGAGGAGATGAGGGGACAGTAGGAGGCTGCAAGGATCAAGATAAGTAAGAGCAGGGTGAGACAAAGTGCAAGGGAATGAGGTGAGGTTTGTATGGTTGTCTTACTTTTCTCTACATTTTCACCTGGGAAACAGATGAAAGTCACTCTCAGGAGATTCATAGGGTATCTTCCTCACAACATCCCTCTAAGATAGATTTGCTGAGAAGCAGTGATGGCCCAAAGTCATATGATAAAGTCCATGGCCAAACAAGATAAGGACTTGGGTCTCTCTGTTTCATGTCCAGCATTTTGAATGTTATTGTATACTATAGTGTGCCCACCATAGATATATATGGGTTAGGTGAAGAATCAGAAAAGCATCATATATATATATGGGTGAAGAATCAGAATGAATATATATATATATATATATATATATATATATATATATATATATATATATATGGGGGTCCCATTCTATGTCAGTCATGTCTGTTGACTGTAATGGGACACAACACTTCATGGGAACCTTGCATTTTTGTGCACAGAGATCATGCCAGAAGAGGGTGCATTGTATTTTTCTCAGAAGAGTTGTTACTGTAAAAAAAAAAAATGGTACCAAGCATGAAATATAGTTACAGAAAAAACATAATTATTCATCTGTTGCTTTTGCATTATTATAATGCAAATTAATATGTTTTATAATTAATTAATATAATTTGCATTATTACAATAATTTGCATAATCCATAAATTAAATGCCCAGATTTGGGAGGCTGCAGTATGCACAGCCTGATGCCAAATATGTGCAGTGTAAAGTTCCTTCCTGTAAATCTGTCGCCACAGAGGTTTTTCTTTTAAAATTATTAAAAAAAAATTATCTTAAACCCTGAAATGGGATGTTCCAAAAGTATACCCAGGAGACAGGAAGCGTTGGATCTATTCCATGCAAAGCTCCATCTTTGTCCTATGAGCTGACCCCTGTCTAAGAAGCGAAAATTTTAAAAGCCAAAAGTTATGTCTCACAGAAACTTATGCTGGCTGGCATGCAGCGGCAGAGTTTTAGCAACTATAGACAATTCATGACATCACTCCCCAGCCTCATTCTCTTGAGGTCCAGAATTTTGCTCTGCCTATCTGTAGTTTCAATCTGCTGTATGTCTTAACTGAATTGTAGCATATCCCATCTGGACCCAGTGATATCTTTTCTTGTTCTATTCAGTCGTAATTTTGCCAAGGCAATATGGTTACATACTCCAAATTTTGATTTTACGTTACAAAAAGGGCTTTATTAAACAGCACCTTCTAGACATTTCTAAATATATTTTCACTTGCTGCACAATAAAAATGAAGTCATGCTCTTCTTTATTAGAGTTTTTTGGGGCCCCTGACCTTGTGACTGGCAGCTCTTTCTTTTTTAAAGGGAGAATAGCATTCATCTACCATAGAGCTCTTACCCAGTGTTAAAACACCAAAGCCAAACAGAGCACAATGAGTGGCTTCTTTTCCAGAAAAAAAGCCAAAAGAATTACTATTTAGTAGCACTGAGGCCTAAAATGAGGAATTATAGGGACATTTCTGTAGGTTTCTTTGAATTTTAAGACCACATGATGCTTTTGCAGATTCCCATGTCTGTAATCCCCCTTGACATGTACACCCCAGTGCCACTATTGAGCCTTTTCTGATTCTTCACCTAACCCATTAAATGGGACACACAGCAGGCATAGGTGAGCTGTGGAAATCCCTCTGGTGGGTAAAGCAACACCATGGTGTTTGTGCTCACTCTTTCTGTCTCTCTTCATTGCTCTGGAATGGGGAAAAGCACGGTATTAGGAAGAGCATTGTGGCAGAAGCACAGGGCATGAGTTGGCACACAGAAGAAGGGAGGTGGGCGAAGAGGCACAACTACAACTGGAACTTGTTTCAGGTGAATTACACTAAATGATACCTAGAGTTGCCAGACTGAAAACTGCAGAGGGCTCCTGTACCTTTAATGGTCGTGCAGAAAAGGAAATTTCAGCAGACATTGCTTGTCATGTAACCAGGTAACTAATGACCTGCTGATATCCTTTCTTCTTCGCAACCATCAAAAGTACAGGAGTCATCTCCAGTTTTCACTGTGGCAACCCTACTTAGGTTAGACTCCTATAGGAGAGAGATGCCAGCATAACTTCCCATTGTACTCATGTATACACCTTTTGGTTGTTCCAATAGGAGCTATAAAGTACCTCTTTGCAGAGACCACAGCCTCAGCTTGATGAGTAATGGCCAAAGGGCTGGGCTCCCGAAGCCGGGGGGGGGGGGGGAACGGGAAAAACATCACAGCCAAGCAAAACATCACAATCAAGAAAAAAAGAACAGCCATCACCCTCCTGGGCCTTCATTGCATTCATGCAAATGTGTTCCAGAACTGTCAAGCGTGGAAGCCTGGGAGAAGTACACCAGTGAACATTTATGCTCTTCCGGCAGTACTGGTGGATCTCAGCCTAAGGCCTGAATCACACTGGTTGCCCCAATTAGAATAGAATCATTAAATGAGGTGAGTCAGCACACAAGTAAATGCCCTTGATGACATAGGCATAGCCTAGCTGGGACTAACAATACGATTCAGGTCATTGGCTATTACTATCTGTAGCTACTACTAGTAGCTGCCTTCTCACCTTTTAGGTAAGATTGGATGAAGGTGGCAAATAGTGTCATTCAGATACTGCCTGCTCTAAAGCTGGCTTTTTGAGGGAGCGAGGGAGCGAGCAGGCTCACAGCTTAGAAAGGCAACTTTTTCCTTTCTTTTTTTTTTCTTTTTAAATTAGATTACAATTCCCAGAATCCTTCAGCTGCGCAGGCTGGGGAATTCTGGGAGTTGAAGTTCCCCCAACAAAAATACTTTCCCAGACTCTGAGTGCTTGTGCTGTCAAAAAAAAAAAATGGATTTGAGATATCTGCCTATGTATACATATAAACTCCATTTATCTAATACTGTCATGGACAGGGTATGCATACTGAAAAAGGCATCAGAGATGTACATTTTGCCCCGAAGCAGAAGTCTGCTTGTGGTGTGGATTATGATTAGAGAATATAGGCCAAAAATAGAAGATTAAGGGGTGACAAATTGTATGAAAGCTTCCCCCACACCACCCCCAAACACACAGAGTTATGTAGACTACTCACAGCAATGATGGAGATGAAAGAAGCAGTGGCTCTGGAGACTGGGCTAAATGCATGGCCCCACATAGCCTCATTCATGCATTGCTCATGGGAATAGGATGTCAAGAAAGGAAGGCACTATAATTGAATGCCTATATGGAACAAAGATACCTCATCCAGAGGTTTACAACAACAGTACCACAATATATTTCAAGTTGACAGAAATGAAATGCTGGAACTGACCATGAAGATCATTTAAGGCCATTTCCGCACCGGGCTTCTGAAATGGTGCAGAGCGACCTCTGATGGAGGTCTTCTGCACCGTAGAGTGGACTGGCGTGGACTACTTTTTGTAGTTCCACACCAGAATCCACTCAGGAGCGGCCGGAACTAGCCGCTTGGCGTGTTTTTTAAAAACCTCTTTCGAGAGGTTTTTAAAAAGCACGGAGCGCACAGCCCCATGCCGCTCCATCGCCCAGCTCTGACGCGGATTTGCAGGCGCGCGCAAGTGCACGCCTGCAGATCTGCTGGGGGCGGGCTTCCAGCTGGCGAGCTTCTCCGGTTAGTGGAAAGCCTCCACCAACAGGAAGCTGCCATTTGGGACGCCGGAGGACTGCGGAGCAGCGAGCTCGCGCTGCTCCGCGTGGCAACAGACTTACCCGGCTTCAGGTAAGCTCCGTTTTGGGGCGTTTTCGCCCGTTTTCCCCCACACGTGGAAAGGGCATAAGTGTCAGCTTTAGTATGATCTCCTAAACTGAAGAAGATATTCACCCAGTCTGGCTTTATTAACCTCTAGTGTGATATCAGTGTCCTAGAAAATTTAAATTAAGAAGTGTTTCTTCCTCTTGATATCCAGTCTAAACCTAGCATGTTTTGTTATAGAATCATTGCAAAGGAAAATGGTTCTCTTTAAATATGAAGCAAGCCTTTGGTTCATATTCACTTGTGCAAACTACTTAATTATGAGGAGCAGATCTAATAACTAGAATTTGTCTATGTGCCTTTGGTTTTCTTGCAAAATTATTTCAGAAACTGCCATGACTATTACAAGGGAAATATATTCCATATTTTTAAAATGAGAGACAGAGAGAGAGAGACGTTTACAGTTGTTATGAAGGAATCAAAGGCATACCAGAAAAAAAGACATATGCACAGCTAACATAAGTTGAGTTAGAAAAAGCACACTGCTGCTTCAAATGCAGTTTACAAATCTCCCACTGGATGGAGCTGTCTAGTCACTACGGTTTCTGAGTGTCCCGCCGTGATTTACAGGGGAAAGGGAGAGTGCAGGTAACTATTGTACTCTGGAATTCCTCAGACAGCTTTGTTTCAAGCAATACAGCTGCACAAGTTACAACATTTCTGACATGGTTCACAGCTCCACAAATGTGCATCAGATTCAGGCAAGATGGAAGTTTGTGCATGAGTGAAAACAATCTAAACTGGAATGGGTTTGCCAATAAGGCAGGATGAAGTACACAGTTACTGGCTGGCTTGTGGGAAGCAGACTAAGAACCTTTCTGGACTACACTATTACAGTGCTATTATTCCACATGGAATCCTGGGGTTTGCAGTTCAGGGAGGAGCATTTAGAATTCTCAGCCAGAGAGCAATTTGGCCTCAGTTAACTACAAACCCCAGAATTCCACAGGATGTTAAAAGTGGAATAATAGCACTATAACAGTGCAGTGCGGAAAGGCCCTAAGTCAGGCATATTCAGATAGGGTTGCTTGCGATATGATTTTTTTTTAGTTACAGTTCGACCACTGGCTCATACTAAGGACTGCTCCAGAGTGCCCATAGTTTTGCTAAATGTTGGGGTACTCTTTTGGGAATTATCTCCATTATAACACTTTGTAACACTTGTTTCCACTCATGCATCCAGCCATACCCTAAAATATACCTGGGGTTTAGCCCTTGTTTGTTGCTGGTTGTAGAACATTTTAGCATTCACCCCAATCTACATATTATTTTTCTCTCCTGCTTGAAGTGTGGTTAAGGTAAGGTGTGGTATGGCCATGTTGTCCTCCATCCCCACCATTTTCTCCATGACCTCAACACCTCAAAGAGGTGTAGGACAATGTTATATGTCTTCTCTAACCACATCCCATATGGACTGCTTTGTGCATCACACTGTGCATCCATGGCAGCAGTAAGGACCTAACTGGCTAGGCACACAAGTTCAATTTACTTCATTTCTGAGTCACATTCATAGGTCTTTGAGGGACCATCATTCAGAAAAGTCTATAAGCATTGTTATAAGGAAGTAACAATTTCAAATCTTTTTTGCTTTTGACCCTATTCATCAGAAATCTTAGCCTACAGTGGAGTCAAATGTCAATATTTTTATACTATATTAAAACTATAAAGGAGTTGTGAATCTCTTTGGGGCACTATGCTATGCTAAAAGTGTCTAGGATCTTCACTTTAGAATGCTGAGGAAGGTACTCTTTGGACAAAAATGGCATTAAACAAGTTTTTTTCTTGAAATAATTCAAAGCGTGCTAACATTTACAAACAGCATTCAAATATTTTGCATTCTGTATCTTCTCATTTAATATTAAAGATGTCCACTCAAGGTTCTGCATTTCCAGGCAGGTCAGCAAAGTAAAGTTTGGATGAATCTTTGCTATGAGAAATCTCCATACCCTTCCTGAGAAGCATGATGGGCTCTCTAGAAAAAGAACCTTCTTGCTGACATGCTCATTTTCTTTGTGCGGAGTATTTTTCATGGAAGGCTTCTTAAGTACTCTTGCACTCCAAGCACAGAGACAGGCACTGGTACATAAAATTCTGCCTATGAGCTGAACTAAGGCTGTAAAGAGTCATGGCAGGCTCAGTGGCCTGAAGCTATGGATACTCCAAAATAGTTTGAAAATAGATGAAAATTCAGACATGGACAAATACCTAGGGTTGCAAAGATCTGCCTCAGATGGAGGATGTTTTCTTTCAGTAGAAAGTCTCCTTCCATTAAGGAAAGCAAACCTTTTCAATGACATGAAGAATTACAGAGAATTTCAGAGTTATTTCTATGGGAGTGTAAAGCCAATATCTCTGCTTGGTTCCAGCAAATAACCAGATCCAGGCACAGAGAAAATATTTTATTGAAGGGATCTAATTGAGGCCTTGACACAGAACACAAGCGCATATCCAGACAACAAGCACTCACATTTCCACCTCCTTATTCAGCCACTGAAAGATCCCATTTTGTAATTTTCCTAGCTACTCACAGTTTCAAGATATATTAGATTTATAACCAGCATCACTGCAAATTCCTTAAGTGAGGTATCAATCCTTGTTTTTATGAGTGAAGCTACAGCAGAAGATTCATACTTAATGAGCTGCATGTGGAAAATTATTTTAACAAATAATTAACTGCATTTATACTTCTAAAAGGTCCTGAAGTTTTAAAAAGAAACTCTTCATGGAATCATTTATAAAAATAAATAAAGAGGTATTTATTTTACTTATTTTTTTCTTTAAAAAAATCTGAATGCTGCAGCATGAAGAGCACCATGATTTACTATGCAATATTCCTCCTTAAACTGTTATTGAAGCCATTGTCATAACTATAAAATTTGCTAAAAATTTAGAGTTCTACTGCAAGAACAGTGTAATTATTTCTGAGAATTATACTCATAATGTAACTTGGTAATACTTTTGTCATTGGGGAAAGGAACTAATTACAAGTAACTCATTATTTATAATGACTGGCTAATTGAGGCACTGGGAAACAATGTCTGCAGCACTCTTCTAGTCACAGAGTCCCCATGTCTGCAGCACTCTTCTAGTCACAGTTATGGCAGGACCACAAGGGTTCTGTCCAGCTGCCCATTCTCAATGTACCCCATGATCTGCATTGCTTCAGACACCCTTCAGCTTGAATGAAAAGATATGTGGCGGGGGGCAGCATAATCACAGATAGCTATCATTATGGAGCTCCATTGTCTTAGTTGTGTCTGGTGATGCAGGTTCTCAGCCAACTGGTTACTTCCATGCATGGCACACAATGAATTCAAAGAATGTTACCTATTGGTACCTTCCTCATTAAACAAGACAGGGGGAAACGTAAGGCTGGTTTGGCTTCCCTCAGGATAAACTATAAGGAAGAAAGACCCCCTTCACTGTCAGTCATGTAGGCACCTACGTAGGAACAACATGAGGTGAAGTTCTGTCGCTAACGTGAACATAAGAGCTAACTACTAGTCTGGCAACAACATGTATCGAGAAGGTCCTGCCTTTCCCTCAGCACTGCTTCAGGATTTTAAAAATCATCTTTAAAAAAAGACTTTTGCCAAGAAGAGGTGAAATGTATATGCCTGCATCTTGAGTTTGTTCAGGAAGGCTACAGAGCTGCCACAGATCCCTCAGTTAGAACTGCTGTCTTTAGGACACAGCATATGTTTAACTCATAACTTTTATAAGGTTCCATATGCATCCACAACACATCTGACCTCCTTTAAACTGTTATACAGATTCACCAGGAACAAAATAATCCCCCTTGGTTTTACCATAGAAATTTAGCAGCAGCAGAAGCTGTAGTAGAGTGAATATCTTTTTGAAAAATCATTTTCAGTCATGATCCAATGTATTTTCCTGATACTGAGAGATAACTGTTACAAGTTATTAGATCTTTCTTTTTTGTAAGGGTTTCTTATTTAAAAGGAAAAGGAAATGGGAAAGCATGTATGCCAGTGCCCAACTGGCATAGATCAGAAGCACATTTCTATTGAAATGAAGCTTCAGCTCAGCATCTGGAGGCTATCAAAGCAAAGTGTCCAAAGAGCTGTAAAAGCATTGTCAGAGCCCTACACTTAGAGGTCATGGACTAGAGACACAAGGACGGCTCTGAATAGCTAGACAGCAAACATTCCAGCACCAAGGCAAGACCTAATCCCCATTTATCTTTATTATAAGAAAAACGCTTTCTGTTTAAACAAGATGAAAGGTTCTAACCCTTAGACAGCATCTATTATATTTATAAAAAATGGAATGTGGAAAACACTTCCCTAAAATCCAACCTCAAAGAACAACTGAAGTGGCATAAAATTACTGTTTGATGGAAAGAATGCGAGGAAAATAACAGGCCTGAGTTCAACATGACATAGAAATGAGAGAGAATTTAAGTTCTCCTTCACAACCACAGAGAGGAAAAATATGTAATGCGTAGAGGACTACTTAGATTGGACCTCTATAAAATACAGAAGGATCATGGATGTGAAAAAGAGTTTAGATATTTCCCAGCACTCAAAGTCTCTTGCCTAAGCCAAAGCCAGCTACATGTATTTACATTTGTTGTTGTCCTTACTTGCCATCAACTTGGCTTCAACTTATCTTGAGTCTTTGAATTATAGAAACTGTCAAGTGCCCTATTCATCAATAACCCTGCTTAGGTCTTCAAAACTCAGGGTAGTGGATTTCTTGACTCTATTTCTCTGTAATGTGGTCTTCCACTTCCTCTTCCACTACCTTCTACTTTGCCCAGCAGAGTATGATAAACTCAGTTCACTCTTTTCTGGCTTCTAGGGAGACTTCACCTGATGTGCTTGATTTGCTCTAAGATCCTTTTATTTCTCCTTTTTGGCAGTCCTCTGTATCTGTGACACTCTCCTCCAACATAAAAAAGAGAGAGGGAGGCAGAGTAAAAAGGGAATGGGGCGACAACTTTAGGACTGTTTTTCGTTTTAGCATGAGCTTTCATGGCTATAGGCCTACTTCTTCAGATGCAGTGCAGAGTGATATTAAGGCCTCAGGTATAAAGCATATTTATTCAGTTTTGAGAGTGGGATAGAATGTAATAGGATCAAGAAAGATGAAAATCACGTCCCTTGCCCACATTCCCCCCCCCTCCTTTTTATGCTGCAAGAGTCTAACACGGCCACTTCTTTGAAAACTCTCCGGCATCACATTTCAAAGGAATCAATTATCTTTCTATCAGCTTTCCTCACTGTTCAGGTTTTGCAACCATACATAGAAACCAGAATTATTATGGCATGGATGGTTCTGACTTTGGCATGTACCTTTGCTCACATTTTCTCTCCTCCCCTTCCCAAACCCTTCCCTCTCTGTGGCCACTGTAGAAATCTGTGTGATTGAGTGCAGTGTATACAAAGGCAGAGTATACCTTTTTAAAAAAATAGTTCACTGAAACTGGGATCAAACTGATTATTTTTATAGAAAAGAATGACACAGAAAGAGCACCCTCCTGTGCTACTACCTTGTGCACACATCTCACCACTAGCATGAACAAAATGTCTTTTCCTCTCCCCTAAAGCCTGCCACACTATCAGAAAACCAGCCCCAGAGAGTTTTCCAGCCCACCTGCCAGCCAATGGAATGCTTCATTAGCTATGGAATTATTTGAATGTATACCTACATGCGTTCATATTTTCTGTATGTATTATTTTCTGTATGGAGTATTGCATGTACATCTTGGACTTGGGTCCAGAGTATCTGAAAGACTGTATCTCCCTATATGAGCTTGCCTGAGTTTTAAGATCCAAAAAGGAGGACTTTATGAGACTCCCACCACTGTTACAAACATGTTTGCAGAGAGATCCTTCCCAATGACTGCTCCCAGGCTATGGATCTCCCTCCCATGAGAGGCTAGACTGGCTCCCTCTTCGCTCTCCTTCTGCTAATAAGCCAAGGCCTGTTTAATTCACTCATTGTGGACTATTAACTGATTTGTTAACAGAAAAGGCTTTTAATGGAAGAGATGCTGCTATACTTTTCTTCTCATTGTTATGTTTTGAAATGCTTTTAAGCTATTTAATATTTGTGCTGTTTTTAATAAGATGTTTTATTTCGTTTCTTATGAAAAATTTTGGACTGTCATGATAGGTTTTTGTTTTTTGTTTTTGTTTTTGTTTTTTGCCTTTTGTTTTGTCTTGTTTTGTTTTAATCTATGTTGTCAGCCGGCTTGGGTCCTATATTGGAATAAAGTCAAGATATTAAATAGATTTTTGAAAAAGCAAGCAAGCAAGCAGAAATATTCTGTGAACCATCATTGCAAACATCTTTTTTGGCAGTTTCAGTAAACATCTTGGAATGAGCTGAGGTCCCATCCACCCCCCAAAAAACCCAAGAAATAACTCAGTTTGGTTAAAGAAACTCCCTTTGCATTCCCATCACAACAGGGGGAGATCCCTCTCCAATTCTGCTGGGGGGCCACAAAATTTTCTCCCCAGCCACTCACCCAGGTCATTTCCGGACTACACTGTTAAAGTATTATTATTCCATCTTCATCATCCTGTGGAATTCTGGGGTTTGTAGTTTACTGAGGGCAAAGAGCTCTCTGGGTGAGAATTCTAAAAGCCCCTCCTTAAACTGCAAACCCCAGGATTCCATAGGATGTTGAAAGTGGAATAAGAGCACTACGCAGTGTAGTGAGGAAATGGCCACAGTCTCAAGTCCTACTTACTTTGAGGCACTGTTGCTTCAGCTCTACCTACAGTAGGAAGGAGCTCTTTCATGCTTTTCTCACACTCTCAAATGGTTGGCTGTTGCAGTACTGCAAAACTGAGCCAGCCCTTATGAGCAGCAGTTTCTGGCAGAACAGCAGCAGTAAGGTGACAGGGCTGGAGAAGTCAAGTTCCTTGCTAATTTAACCAAGGAAGAATTCAGTGTTGCTAAGTCTCACCTTGTGCTTGAAGCATGGGTAATAGAAATCTGAAAATAATGTACTTTGAACATCTTTAATGCTTGTTGGTATTGCTATATTAGTAACAAAGACAGAAACAAATAAGATAATAAGTGATAGATAGGGAAATTGAAGCTGACAAATGTTTCAGTATACATAAGATGAAAATGAGACTGAATTTTTACTGAAGAAAAATCAGAACAAAGGGCAGCATGGAAATATCTATAAAGAAAGGCCCTAGAGATTAGATGCTCAGCTTTCCTGAATCTACGTTCACCATCTTTATAGAGTGACTTAGTTTTATGCAAATGTTGCAAATATATGCTCCCCCACCACCAGAAGGGCCAGTTTCAAAATCTACATGAATGTGCTACATAAATCTACAGAAAAAAGAACAGCCATCACAAGAGTACTTATTCTGCCATACACTTAATTTTATTATGGTTGTAATCTGATTTTTATGTCTTAACGGTACAAAAGCTTCCCATGACAGATGATATTTCCCAATGTAGACTAACTTGTCTATTTCTTTAAAAACTCCAATATATAAATAAATGTTGAATGATGTTGTTCCTGACAGTGCCTGAACCATTCAATCATAGCCTTTAACATGTCTAATTTGTACATTAGGCATCATAATCCCATCCAGCTGTTTGAGTACCCACAATACAATTCACCCTGCTCTTTTCCTAGTAGAATTTCCATTTCTTTTAGTGGTTCTTGTATTAGAAGATGACCTGTTAGACTTTGACTCAAAAGCATAATCATCTAAACGTTATTTTAGTGTCAGCTTTTGTCAAAATTGGATGAGATTGCTTGAGGCTCAAGTAGTTTCAGTTCCAAGGGAGATACATTTATGCATCTTCCATAACTTGTCAGACAGTCTTCTTGTTACAATATCTTTCTGCAGGGCATCAGCTTTCTTCTCATAGCCTGCTGTGAACTGACCTCAATATATTGGGTTAGCTCAAAATGTCATCATCTGTGTGCGTGCGACTTCAAGTCACCTGTCAACTTATGGTGACCCCATGAATTTTTCACAGGGTTTTCTTAGGCAAGAAATACTCAGAAACAGCAGACCTATGAACCTGGGTTATTCCACAGTTGATCTAACCCACAACTTTTATGTGTGTTCAATGACAGAACAATCCTACTTCACAAAATAGGGTTGAATTTAGTAATTGGCTTGTCCCATGAAACATCTACCATATTTAATCCATGTTTTGGGCTCTGCTGGTGCTCCAGATATTGTCTCATAAGGTTAGATAGTTGAATTTGGCCCCAACACCAGCCATATTCAGTCATTTAGAATGGTGATAAAACAAACATAGAAGGAGAGGGAGTACACTAGTCCAGTTCCCATGCCAGCACTCTCCCAGTGAGGAAAGCAACAGTCTGAAGAAGAGATGCTATCTGTAGAGGCCTTCTATGTGATTGAGCAATATTGATTTTCCAATATTCCCAACACAAGGAGAGCAACATTGGTGAAGGCAGCACACTCCTTCCTCAGACATTTATTTCAAACCTATTGTGAATGTTTCAATATGACTATTATGTCATAAGGAGAGAGAATTTTTGAGGAAGGTCAAATTGCTTTGTTTTGGGAGGAAGTAATTTTTATGTTGTTTCACAGCAATGTGTTAATGTGTTAGATATTTAGCATGATGCTAATGTTTATAAGTTGTGTAGGCCAGGTTAATCATGTGAGTATTTCCTTCACAGACTTCGTGTTTTATCTTGGCGAGATAGTGATCTCATGAAAAGGATCCAAAACCATTGGCCTTGCCCACATGGTGGGCACATGAACAAGTAACCCGAGATGAATGGAATGGGTGTTTGGTGGAATGGATATTGGTTATCGCCATGATGCTTGGAATTATGGAAATTGTTGTCTAACGCACTTGAAAGGAGCCAGATTGAGGAAGTCTCTTCTAACCAACCAATAAAATCAGAAAGCACATTATTTCTAAGTCATATTGGCTAGTGAAATGTGTGTGTCAGGAGGGGTGTTTTTCTCCCGTGTGTGGAGCTTTGGTTTTCACTTGAATCATCTGGAGAAGGGGTGGGCAACTTGTGGGTCTTCAAATCATTTTGGACTGTAGGTCCTGTCATCCTATATCACTGGATATGCTGGGTAGAGGGTTATAGCCCAAGAATATTTGGAGAGTTACAATTTGTTGATTTCTGACCTAGAACAATTTTGGCAGAGCATTTATGTGATTTGTTTTGCTTGTCGCACACAGCGCATTAGTCCTGGTGGGAAGATGAGTGGAGGAAATGCCTTATTATAGAACTTATATGGTATACATATTATACATGGCTGTAATGAACCAGCGAAATTACGTACACATGCCTACAACTGCTGCCCACAAAGCATTCAGCATCAATAACATGCCAAGCTATGATTTGTATGGATTGTTCTTCCATTCTCCTCATGTGAATGAGAAGACTTGAACCCAAACTGAACTCTAAAGCAATTCCTGGAGAAGACAAATTCCATTAAAAATATTTGTATATCCTTACCATAAACTAGATTAAAAACAATAATTATACATTAGCATCAGTGATCAATCAATGCATTTATTAGGAGCAACCAAATGTGCACTAAAATTTTTGGTAAGCTTACAAGATCTCCAGATCACTTCAGCAATCAAGATGTTACAAAAAAACAAGCTGAGGAAAGATGCAGAGGATAGCTGAATTCCTGAAATCTGTGTGGTCAGAGTCTTAAAACAGAGTAGAGGATGAAGTGGAATCTTATGAATTAGGTTCTGCTTAACAATCATGTAGGCTTCCCATTACACCTAGGACTATGTGGACAAACAAATCTGAACTGCTTTTTGTCAACATTTTGCCTGATGAAGAGATCTCAAGCTCTTCCCCCAGTAGTCCACAATTTCTTCACCCACTATTTTGTACATATTTGGTCTCAGTTTTATACATGTTTGCCCAACTGTGGACTTTGATTTTTTTCCCCTTTATGGACTAGCATAATGTCTTTTACTTTAGGTGTTCTAACAATGCATGTCCAGGCAGAATATGCAAGCAGGAAGTTGAAAGCACCTTGCTTAACAATACATTTTACCTAGAACTTCTTTGCTATTATTCCACTTTCAACATCCTATGGAATCCTGCGGTTTGTAGTTTAAGAGTTTAGTTTAGGAGTGTAGTTTAGAATTCTCAGCCAGAGAGTACTTTGGCCTCAGTACACTACAAAGCCCAAAATTCCACAGGATGTTGAAAGTGGAATAATAGCACTATAACAGTATAGTATGGAAATGGCCTTAGTCTCAAAGTGGTACTGATTCCTTTATCAATTTTTATAGTGTTGAAAATGATGGTTGATTGGCCTGTTGACTGGTATGCTGATGTTCTGTTTTGAATTTTCTGACTTTTATTGTGGGATAATTTAATCACCACATCTGGGGAATTAAGAAAAGCTTTTGAGGCAATATTACATAAGAGCCAGGGAAGGCAACCATATGGCACATCAAGGGTTCTCTTTATAATGTCATTAAATCTATATTTCTCTATCTTCATCCCATAAATGTATCCTGCTTCTTCTTGATTTGATTTATGCTCCGTGTTTCTGTTGCTGACTTCAGCACTTCATTCCATCTTCCAGCCACCCATTGTGCTAATCAGATTAATGTTTTAGCAACATAGCATTTTTAAAGCAGCTCTTTTTCTTTTGAAGTTGAGGAGGAGGATATGTTTATCAACAGGAAATATGCACCATCCTATGTTGAGCATGAAAATGTGAATCCAATTAGAGACATTATAGATTGTTGCAACACAAGCAGCAAGCTATAAATTATGGTATGCAGTGTTGCTCTTTCAGTGACATCTAGCACTTATATCTATAATGTGCAAAGAAATAATTAGGCAGTTTAATGACAGTTTACAGTTAATAGCCAAAAAGAATCTGTGTCTTTGATCTGTCAAGGGGAATCCCTAAATACTATGAAATATGATAATTGGGTTATCCAGACTCTTGTTCTTTCTGGTAATAACAAAAACATTACTGAAGACATGTTTCATTTTTGCATAAAGCATTAAGTTTTTTCTCTCTCTCTCTCCCTCCCTCTTCCTCTCTCTCCCTCTCTCTCTCACACACACACAGCATTAGCCGAAAGCAACTTGCTTTAAAGTGATTTCTGTGTTAAATTGATATGGAAAATTAATACTCTAATGCCATTGTCCTGCCAAAAAAATTCACCATTGCTTCTCTATTGATGGGAGCTGTAGTCTAAGGTCAGAATCCTGTTGGGCATTATGCTGTACTTTTTCCAGGGTTGAACAGCAGTTGTAGGTTGAGAAAATCTTCTGTCTCAGACCAACCTATTTTTCCAGTGACTTACTTACTGTGTTTACAACCATTTTTCTCCTACAAGAACCATCCATAAGGCACTGCACCAATATGATTTTGTCCAATGACACTTGAAGGGCACTGGATTGGAGAATGCCAAAAGACAGAGGAAGAAAACCCGGAATAAACTCTATCTCCTTGGGCTACAAATTTTGAAAGTACTATAACAAGAGCCATCTAGGCAAAACCTTCATAATCATTTCACTTTTCTGGTAAAAGTAATTATGATGAATTTGGAAACACAACCTTGTTTGACTAAGAATCCTTTAGGAAATTCTCTAAAAAATCTGACGATCTGTTAACCATTTTCTTTTTAAAATGTCATCCTTTTTACATAGATATTGGTCTCTTTCTTCCCAGGGGAGGAATACCATTCTCAAGAAGAGAGGAGAAAGAAGAGAAAGTTTAGCAAGAAGACAAAAGCAAAAGCTACTGCGACTGTAGACTCCAGTGTTGTGGCAGCAGTTTAATATATGAGGGACAGCTCAGCCATATTGTTAAGAATGCTTTCCAAAAGGATCAACAAAAGAGCTGGTCCCCTGGAGACAGAGCAAGACAAAAGACATGAATGAGAATGGAATGAACTCTTCAGTGATCAAAAGGAATCCAGACATGATACGGTAGCTTAATGGGCCATAACTTGCAAGCAGTTTGAGCCTGGCTTTATAGCATCACTCAGTTATTACCTTCATAATAAAACTAGCATGTTTTTCTTAAAAAAAAAAAAAATCTGTATCTCCTCCAGTACTCAAAATGAGCAAAACTTTTAAGTACAGAAGCTTCATTTTGGTCTATCCCTGGGTAATCCACTTTCTCATAGTATGTCTTCTTCTGAACTGAAGGAACTGAGGATATTCATTATATAATCTACAAAGGCTATGTTACATTAGGAAAGTGCCTCTAATTGTTTCCACTGTGGCTTGTGCTAGAAAACTTTGGCAAGGGTACGTCTGCTATCCTTCCACTGGGCTGAAGGAATGAAACACCCTAAAAGAAATTGGGCAAGATTTGACTGTGACAAACTTTCCATCAAAATGTCATCCACATTCCAAAATTCAGTGTGCACAAAGAACAGAAAAATTGGGCATGTGTTTCCTCTGAAATCTTCTCTCAACAGCAGACAAAAACAATACTACCTAGAAAAAATTAGTACATGGTGGAGGCTGGTAGCTTGGATGTCAGTGGGATGGTGAATCTGTACTAAGTTTTAGTTCAAACATTAAAGAACAAATGTTGGATAGTTCTTTTATCATTCAGATTCCAATCTGGAGCAGGGTCACTGCTCCACTGACATTGGAGCCACCAGTCTTCACTGTTACTGGAGCTTGTTTTGTTGCATTTCTACACAGGTGAGTTCCAAGAGGACCAAAGGTAAAAAAGAACCACTAAGGGGGAAAAAAGGTGTCATCAGCATGCTTAGGTAAACCCCTAAGGTATGCAGAGTATTTGTTGTTATTCTGTGCCTTTAGGTTGACTCAGACTTATGGCAACCCTCCTGTAAAGTTTTCACGGAAAGATTTGTTCACAGAGGGTTTGCCTTTGCCTTCCTCTAGGCTGAGAATATGTCACTTGCTCAAAGTCACCCAGGGGATTTACATGGCTGGTCACAATTCGAACCCTGATCTCATGGAATTTTAATCCAACATTCAAACCATTATACTACATGGAAAAAGGAAGCAAAACCACTCCAAAAGAACCTAATGAAGAGCAAGAATGTTGTGCAGTCTACAAGAGCCATGAA
Source organism: Cyclura pinguis (assembly GCA_030412105.1). Lineage (NCBI taxonomy): Eukaryota > Metazoa > Chordata > Lepidosauria > Squamata > Iguanidae > Cyclura > Cyclura pinguis. The sequence continues at coordinate 159,036,019 of CM059603.1, read as the reverse complement.
ATGTTGGATGTCCTTGGAAGGAAAAATTAAAAATAGAAGCTTGTGGGATGAAGTGTGTGTTAGACTTCTTGAGTTCCTTACAGCTTATGGTGTCCTGAACAATGGTCTTATAACTTTAGAATGTTTTAGTGTATGGGTTCCTTAATATTTATGTAGATGAAGGAATGTGTTAAATTTTTTTTTTTTAACAAGAAGAAATTTTCATGGAAATTTGGAAATAACTATTCTTATGATACCTTAAGTAGTCAGATGTTATGTATTTGTTATCTGAGTGGAGCGAGGGGGAGATGTTTCCCCATGCCAGTGAAGGAGGGAAAGGCACACAACCTGTCCTTGAATAGTTAGTTTAAATTTATAGACCAAAAACCACTAACAATACAAACAAGGAGAGCTTTTACTTTGATTAGGTGACAACAATAAGTACATCATACCTGTCTCAGGTAATAGACCATTACACTATTTGGTAAACACATAATGTCAATGTTCTTAGGGAATCGCTTTGATCCAAAACATGCTGCTTATATGTATTGTGGGTACTTTAATTATTTGTCCTCTTGGCTGAAGTCCTTTGATGTGACAGAACTCAAGAGAACAGACAACCCAATCCTTCTGCTAGCATCTGTGACTCTTCAAAGAAAGTATGTCTTATACTAAGCATATTCAAAAATGTGTGCTCACCAAGTCCAAAGCCTCCTGCCTCCATATTATCTCTATATGTCTGTCCTTTTTAAAAATAAATAAATAAAATCAACAGAAATTATGGTTCTGTTCAGTATACACAAACAAGAAAAGACTGCAATGTCTAAGACTGTTGGTACCTGATTACTTGAATTATGTTCAGGCATACTATCCCCTAGATGATGAGGGGAGAACAAGGATCCACTTGTTGACTCTTTCCTCTCCACATGGCCTTCTTGGAACACCCAATACAGTTCTCCCTCCACATTCACAGGTTTCACTTTCACTAGTTTGATTATTCATGAGGTGCCCGCTTGCCCCCATTCTCCCTCTCCCACTCCATTCCCACCCCACTTGCTCCTCCCATTCTCCCTGCCCCTGGTGCAGGTGCACCCTGCCTGGGTAGCGAAAGGTCCAGGGAGGGTAAACGCCAGTTCCCTGCACTCCTCCTGCCACCGCTGCAGGTGCAGGCATGCCTGCGTGGGGGGCACGAAGGTCCAGGGAGTGTGATCACCAGTTCCTGCTTCTCCTCCTGCCTCCACGGCAGGTGCAGGTGCTTCCACGTGGGCGGCAGGAAGGTCTGAGGAGGGTGATCGCCAGTTCCCCACACTGCTTCCACCATTGCCACTGCAGGTGTGCCCGCATGGGTGGCAGGAAGGTCCAGGGAGGGCAATCACCAGTTCCTGGTGCTCCTCCCACTTCTGCTGCAGGTGTGGGTGCACCCCGCACCAGCAGCAGGAAGGTCCAGGGAAGGCGATCACCAGTTCCCTGCTTCCCTGCCCCCTGCCTGGATAGGTACACCTGAGGACAGAAGACCGTAGGGAGGGCACCCTATTTGTGATTATTTGACATTCGCGAGAGATCTGTGTCCCTCTCCGTCACAAATGTGGAGGGCCTATTGTATATTCTTCTGCTTAGGGAGAACACGGTGCTTCTTCTTATACTAACTATAAAAGCCTGGCAATTGAATCTTACCTTAAAAAGGTGAAACATAATTGAAACATTTGGAAATGAGCATCCTTCCCTCAGTATTCCTTAAAGAAATTCATTTTAGAAAAGTGCTCATGTATGTAATTATTGAATAACTAGGGAAGATAACATATGAGAATATTATTTTTGTATAACAGTAGCAAAGAGAGAAATACAGAAAATATAAATATTTGTACAGAAGATGGATAGGAAAAGTATGACCCTTTGGACATGATAGGACATACATCAGAGCATGCTCAAGTTGTCAAAGCTTATTAATGAAGAAGAAAACACCAAGCTTGGACTTACTGAGAAGAGTAAGAATCTACTACCTCCTCTCCTTTTCCCTCTGCTGAATTGATGGAGTGCAAACTAATTTTGCACTTTGCATTCAGTTTGCAGCAACTGAAACAAGCTGAGAACAAAAGGAGAAGATGAAAGGAGGAGAAAGAAACTGGAAATTTTAAAAGCACTTAAAAAATGGGATAACAGAGAATTAATTGGGATTGATCTTGCCAAATTGGGACAATTGGAGGGTATACTTGAAGTGGATTTGTGTCTGCTTCAGTGTTGAGTATAAGTAAATTTCTGCAACTCCCTCAGCATTCCTGTGGCAGAAAATTGGCTCCTGGACTTGCTACAATTTATTATCCCTGCTGTAGGTAAAACCAAACCACTGTTCTAAGGTATGTATGAGGTGTGCTTTTTTTTTTACACTCTCTTTTATCCTAAAACAATGCATGTCTCATTTCTTACTCCATCTCTTTAAATTTCGTAAATGTTTTGTTTATAAATTTGCAGAAGCTTTTTTCCCCTTCAGTTCCTTCAGCCCAAAAAATGTTTCATTTATGCATGAATTATTCAATGTCTATTACCACCTTGTCCAAAGCAGTTCATAGTAATAAATGTATGGGCCAGTTTGATATTGATATTGACAGTGACGGTGCCTGGATGTGATTATAGCAGGGAGAGATATATGTGCTGGTTAATACAATGCATTGGTTTAATTCACGTTCAGATATTTTTATGTTCAGAATGTCTTTATCAAGCATGAATGTCAGCAACAAAACCAAGATACACCTTATTATTGTTAATGTTCTTTTGGCTTCTATTCATTACTTATATGAGAAATGTTTATCTGTTACTGATCTATTGACTCATCCTCCATTGTTGGAGGTCTTGAAACAGAAGTTGGATGGACATTTCTCAGAGGTGCTTTAGTTGTGCATTCTGGTATGGCAGGGTGTTGGACTAGATGCCCTTCTGGTCCTTCTCAACTCTAGGATTCTATGATTCTGTAAACAAAAGGGTGATGAATCAAATGTGGAAGCCTTCTGCAGTCCACCTCCATGGATGTTTCCCAACGTCAAGTCATTTCAATGGAATGAAAGGAGACTACTGGTAAATAACATCTTGGTGAACTTTTCTCCATAAATCAGAAGCTGAGGAATTCGGGGCCTGGGACCAATGCTGCATTTCCTGGGCTTCCTGAGGTTGGCACAGTTATGATGTCATCATTTGATGGTTTTTAGGCGTGTGTGTGTGTGTGTGTGTGTATTTTGTTCTCCAATTCTGAAACGCTAAACTTCTCTTAAGGCTTATTTCCTTGCAGTGAATATTTCAGGTTAAAATATGCTGGTATTTTAGATTTATCACTTTGCCTTTGGCTCCATTCACCACTGAAATATGGATGAACAGAATTTGGACCTCAGCCTGAAAGAGATTCCCCCAGTGTTGTAATCTGTATGCGCCTCACTTTTTTAAAAAAAAATGGCTTTTGTCAGCCCAGTCCTAAACTCATTTAACCTAAATCCACAGATTCTCTCGGGCAACAGTTTACTGACCCTTTCTGCTTTGCAGAAAAATCTTTGCTTTAGCAAACAGATAGTAGATTGCTCTGATCACCAGTTGAGGGATGATAGGAGAAAGGTTTGCATTCAACATTAACCTTCTCTTATTATTCCACAAAACTCCCTTCTATGCAGGGAAATGTCCTTGTAAAGAAGAATAGTGAAGGCTATTTTTAGGAGCATGCAACCATAGAACATAATAGCATGTCAGCAAATATTGGCTTTGCCCACACAGTTTTAGAGGTTTTTCCTCCTGGTGCAGCACAAGAAAGCAGGCAGGAAATGTGAAAGCATATGTGGAAAACCCACCACCCTTCAGTTTATGTGGAGGATATAAATGTATAATTAAGATTCATAAAGATGTTTGGAGAATAACCATTCTATTACTGTGCAAATATTCAACAGTGCTATTCTTGCAGAAGGGTTTCTGTTGATGTGGGTTGTAGAGGGTGGCAAGAAATTTTAACCACAACACCAAAATGATTCTCTCACACTGTAGAAATGTAGTGATATGGCAAAAGATTATTATTCCCAGCGGTGCAACTTGAGCAAGAAAGTAGGGTTATTCCTGACTCCTTTCATGCCTCCCTCTAAAGTTGTGACTAGAGCTCACCTGTGCTCAGGGATCTGGCAAAATGTAGGGTCCTGATTAATGTGGAGACTTATATTATATATTATATAAAATACTTATATTTTGTCTGCCTGCAGACTCTGTTCATAACCTTGGATTAATCTGGGAAAATTGGGGTGGAGTAGAGTTCATTGGAGAATACCCCTGCTCCCCTTCATGTTCTTTGAATTCATATTGGTTTGAAGTACTGAATTACAGTTCTCCCTCCAGAGTCATGGGTTTGACCTTTGTGAATTTGATTATACACAGGGTGCCTGCTAGCCTCCCCCCCATTCTTCCCCTCTCATTCCCTGGTTTTTTGGCCAGGGATGCTGCCTTCCATCTCTGCACCCCAGAAAAAAGGTAAGCAAATAGGACAGAGAAAGGTTCACATGCATGCAAGCCTTTCCCCCTCCATTTTCCTGCTTGTCACCTGCAAACTCAGAAAGAAGGAAGGGCATGCAGTGATGGGCAGGTGAATGGAGCAGCGTCATGCCCCTGCCTCAGGACCCCAACAGGACTCTTCCCAAAAGCCACACCCTAGAGACATGAGAGGGACAGTACTTAAAGCAGCCAGTGCAGGTGGAAAAGGAGGAGCTTGTGAATTAGGTGGTAGCTGGCCAGGACATTGAGGCTGTATGACAGAAAGGTCAGGATGACAGAAAGCTGCTGGAATTTCCTGATGTCGTGTCCAGGGCAGAGCAGACAATCAACAAGCAGCACAGCAGGACTTACTCACAAGGCAAGAGCAGGGAAATGTCCAAACAGAGTTCAGGTTCCAGAGCAAACAAATCCAAAGGGCAAATCCAAGTTGTCACCAGACAGGCAGAGGTTCAAGGTAGTCCAGATGCAAGAGAACATGGCACAGGACTTCAACAACCAGAAAGATCAGTTGCTGACCCTGAAAGGAAAGAGCCAGCTGAAAGCCTTTTATCTTACTGACGCTGTTGCCACAGGTATTCCTTCATTAGGGCTCGTCTGTTACCTAAACACACTGAGCAGCACAGCTCCTCTTTCTGATGTTGTCTCTCCTGCACAGTAAGCATCTGTGTTGTCTTATGCTCTGATATTTGCTCCCCTTGCTCAGGTCCCTGCTGGTGTTTGTTATCTTCTTCTGAGCAAGCTTCTGGGGAAACTCCTGCCTCTGTGGAAACTTCCGCCTTGGATTCAGAATCCTCCTTACTGCCAGAGTCTCCAAGGCAGGGCATGCCACCTGACTCCATTGGTGGTGACAGCCTTGCTGACTCCTACATTTGCTGCTCATGTTCTTTGGACCTTGGACCTTTGCCCTGACTATAGATTCTGCTCATGGACATTCTCTCCCTGGACTCTTGGTAAATTCAGACTTGGTAGCTCTTGACTGCTTTTGGACTGCTTTAACAAATGCTATTTGCTAGTTACTGCTGATCACACAGCTGTGAAGCCTTGGCAGGCCGCCAGCACAGGACAAGTAGGGGGGAGTGTTTTCCCTTTCATTTGCTTGCCTCTCACCTGTGTGGGCAGAAAGAAGGCGGGGCATGTGGGTGACCAGCAGGCAGATGGAGCAGGGGGGAGGTTTTTTTTCCATTCCATTCATTTGCCTGTCACCCACACAGGCAGAAAAAAGGTGGGGCACACAGACAACAGGCAGGACAGTGAGCACAGGAGTGGGGAGAGTTATTTGTGATATTGTCTGCACCCCAAACTCTCACAGAAGTCAAGGGGCTACCATATCTGGAACTTGTCGCTTTTGTAGATAATGGGGCTATACCAATATCACCATTTAAAAACAATGTTATGAGTAAGAATGAAGTTATTTCATTGGTGCAACAAGTAACCGTTTATAGTTATTTTCGGAAGTTACTTTTAAGAAGAATTTGACAGGAAGTTTTCAATGCCTATGTCATTTTCTTATTAATTTGAAAGTTTTCCCACCTTCTAAAAAAAAACCAGCTCCAGAAGACCATCTAAAACCAGCCACAGCTTCACAAAAACAAATTCACTTCAATGAGACTTTGAAAGGAATAGGTGTTAACACATGACCTCCTTCAAGTAGATTTTTAAACAGAGAGATTACCTTCGTCCAATGACATGCTAGTTGACATGCTTAATGGGTTCTCTTTCCCTCACCTTATTACCCTCTGTGTCACCGCAAAACCAATCTAGAGGGTTTCCCAGTTCTCCAGCCCTCCAAAGTTGTTTCTGGAAAGCACAGGATGGCTGTTGTCCTGGGGAAGGTGAGGTCTGCAGCAGGAAGAAATCACCACCTTCTCATTTCTGCTGAAGAAAACTGTTCTATCAGCCAACAACCCTATTGGATCCTGTGTAGTCTATATATGTGTATATGTGTATGAGAATTTTAATTCAGTCATAGATTTTACTCCCCCAAAACAGTAATTAAGAGATGAAGCCAGTGGCCTGTGTTATATGAGAACCAAAGTAAATCACTGTAATTATCCTGCCTGGCCTTCAAATCTATGAATGCTTGTATACATCAGTGGTTTAGGAGGCTTAATTAATTATAGAATATGAGGCTACATATGAGCCAAGTATTATTTATGAATAGCAATTATAAACCTTATTTCAAAAGTTATTTTTGAGTTGTTACTAATTGGCCTTTGATAGATTCTACCGCCGAGAATATCCCAGGCAGTGCCAGGACCTTTCCTGGTTTATATCTTGATAGATTTAGACATCTTTCAACAAGCAATTTCTGGCGTTTCCCAAAAGACAATCTGCATGCCAAGTGCTTTGAGAATTTTATCTGCTCTGAAACATGCAAGCTTCAGTTCTTCATGTTTCATTTTAACACAACAAGAAAGAACGAACGAACGAACGAAAGAAAGAAAGAAAGAAAGAAAGAAAGAAAGAAAGAAAGAAAGAAAGAAAGAAAGAAATTGCCTATGCAGCAGAAGTAAAACATGGTTATGTTGTTTGGATCTTTTTTTTGCGGGGGTAGCTATGGGTTTATAGATAGTGGTGTGTTTTTTTTAAAAAAAAAATCAGTTCTTGGCAAAAGACTATCTGACCTCATATCGATTGAGAAAAGATCCAAATAAAATTTCAGTATGATATACAGATACAAAATGGACATATATATCCTTTTTAATCAATTGTTGTTTTAAAAATGCACACAGGAATCATATTTTTATTTTAAAGCAGCAAAAACCCACCTGCCATGTGCAGTATATATCTGATCAACAAGACATAGGAAGTTTGCTTATATTTATTCAAACCACTGGTCTATACAGACTGCTTAGGTGTGGCTCTGTAGCACTTCAGGCAGTGTTATTTCCAGTTGTTACCTGATAATGTCAAGTACTGAACTACTCACCTTCTGCATGATAAACATATGCTCTACCTATGTGTCTTAAGTCATTGCACACACACAAACTCAGACATATGTAGAGGTCCTTAGATCTGTCTGTGTCTGTACTGAAAGTGTAAATATGTATGCATGCATTTTAGTGTTTTAGGTAGTGCTGTTCAAATTTCCATTGAATACAGGTCATTCCTCTTCCTCGTGCTTCTTCATCTTTTGTCTGTTTCTCCCTCATTTTGCATCTGGGGGGCTGGGATGTGGTTTGGCCTAGACAAAGATGAAGAAAAAGGTTAGAAACCAAACAAAAATTCTAATCCAGTTGACAAAAACATAAGTAGAAAGCAGTTATGCAAAGCTGAAGTTTCATTTTATATTTGAGAGCACCCCCGAAGTTATGCGACTGCACACAGGGGTAAATGGGTAGGACATGGGTGCACAGGTAAACCCTGCTCCTCAAACATCCCCACATGCCCAGTGGTGTCACAGACCTTCATGCATTTAGTACAAAGTCATTAGAGGGCTTTGTAACTGTTTGGAATAGCTTGCAACACTTGGATGGCTCCTGTACAACCTGGAAGGGATATGGAAGGGCTGGCTATAAAAACAAGAGTGGATTCACCTCTCCATGGCAACAGATCTACCATCCATTCCTGCTATGAATTATAGTACTTTCACAACAAAATTGCCAAGAGTGAGCTACAATGCTCTTTGTGTGACTAATTTGGCCCAGCTCAAATTGATGAGCACTACCCCAGGCAGGAACTTTCACCTGTTTGGTCTCAAGCAAAATGTCATAGCCTGCAGATAGGCAATTGTTACTCAATGCTCAATAGTTTTTACTAATTAGGACAAAGTATGCAAACGAGGCCTAAATACCCTAAAGGCACCAGATCCCACCTGATATTGGAAGCTAAATAGGGTCAACTCTGGTTAGTACTTGGGTGGGAGACTAGCAATGAATACCAAGGGCTGTAGACTAACATTTCAAAGGAAGCAACTGGCAAAACCACCTCTGAACATTCCTTGCCTAAGAAAACCCTATGAAATTAATGCGGTTGCCATAAATCAACAGATGACTTTAAGGCATATATACATACACAGAAAGTATGCAAAGTGTGACAAAGAGGGAAAGAATATTAGAAGTACAACAACACTTAGCACTGAAGAATCCAGAATGCCTCACAGTGGACAGTAGTAACAGAGCTAGTTAATTTGAGTGACCTGAAGTGTCCTCCCTTCTTGGGTCTACCCATCCTGACCCCTCTATGATGTAAACTGATACTCTTAGGAATGCCTCTCCACCTCTTCTCCTCCCCCTCTTCCCAGTTCTTCCAAAGAATGCATCTAGATTAGGATAGTACCCTAAGTTTCCTGTCTTGGAATATAGCTCCTACAGTAAAGCCTTTTTGCTTTGTTCCTGTAAGCCACTGATGTAGTTGTTCCTTATTCAGCATTAATGCTCCACTGCTAACATGCACTCTCTATCAAAGGAAAAGAAAGGTGAGGGAAGGCAGAGGAAAATGAAGATGTGGCAGAAGAGAAAACAAAACAGAGAAAAGAAAAGGAAAACAACTAGACAAAAGAAGAACCATGAAATGGAGAGAGAAAGGTCACTTCAGACATAGGTTGGTAATGGATGAATCAGGGAAAGAGGCTTGGGAAGGAGCGGCAGGAGAGGCATCGTGTAAGCAAAGTTTTGGTCATGTGTCTCCTCCCATGATGGCAGGCCTAACCGTTCTTTCTGTGTTCCTCCTCTGCACAAGTCCAGAATGGACTGTCATGGTAATCCTGTTCAAGCCTTTATCTGAATGAGGTTCAGCACTGGGAGAGCTCCCGTACAAACCAGAATGACTGTGGGAACAGTGGCTGTAAAATGAACAGCGTATTCACTGCACTTATGGCAACAGACTCCATGGCCGCCCCTGGTTCATGCCTTTTTTAAAAGGCAAAGATTGAGAATGCTGAGATAGCCACTTCTCCCCTTCCCAAGATTATGGTATGCTTTTTTTAAAAAAAAAAATCACATAAGCTTCTTGGGTCATAAATAAAGTGGTAAGAACCTAGTCCAGTGATTTAGGGTGTAGTCAAAAATCTTATGAAATCGGTAAGAAATCATTTGACATAGTTAAGTCCTTGATCAACTGACTGGTTTAATTAAAACAGACGTGAAGGATTCTGGAAATGTTTGATGTTAACATTTGACTTCCCCATCCTGGGGATGAAGTGGAGGAGTTTCATGCCCTGCAAGAAATTATTTTGAAGTCTTCAGCTATATTTCATATATATATATCTTTAACTATAAGTGGGATTAGAAGAAAGGCAAGTGCCAAAAGTTGCAAGGAAATCTGGCATACAGAGAGATGAAAGTTCAGCATTTTAAAAGGATTCTTCTGTAGTTCTAGGTATGCAAGGAGAGAAAGGTGTTCATATTATAGTTGAGTTACTAGCCTATGATGGCTTTCCACCCGCTGGTGTGTTAGTCTCATTCCACTCTAGGGTGTAGAAAGTTAGGAAGAATGCATTCAACGGCACAGAGAAGTCAGCTACAAGAGATATGATAGGATTTGAATCCCAAATTATCATCCCACCACTGCTCAGGTATGGATCATTTTAGGATGCCATTATATTCATTTTCTTTAAAAGTAACTTTCCAAATTCTGCTCTTGACATTTCATCAGAAAAAGTATCAACAAGAGTTGTTCAGTTTAACAGATCTAAAAATGGTTGTGGAACCCTTAATGGACACACTAGCCGGGAAGCTAGACAATAAAATGTCTGTCTCCAAGAAGAACAGCAGAGCAACAGGGAATGGAGTCTAGGGATATCTAGTGACAAGACCAAAAGAATGATGCTATTCACAGGCAGACTATTTCAGGATTCCAGCTTAGCTAGCAGACTCTTTAATACTTAACAGATACTGGAAGTTTATAGAAAATATCCTTTTTAGTGGTAAACATTTACTGTGGGCATTTAAAAAAGGAAATGACCAGGTACATTGTTCAATAGTCTCCTAAAACTGCTATTCTTGGCTTTTAAAATTTTCAGATCCTAGGCAACAGTCTTGAGTTGGTTGCAAATTTGTCAGCTTTAGTTAAGGGAATCATAACAGCTTACTGGGAATCACCAAGAATTTTCTCTATTTTAGGATGTTCCAGGTACTGGCCACTCTAAACCAAAATACTTTTTAAGCATGTTCTCATATTGTAGAACCAGGAAAGCAAAACACACCAACCATATGCTAGGGAATAGGAATAGCATTTATTTACCTACATGGAGCTTTTGAGTTTCATTTTTTAAAAATCTTAAGGATCTGACTTTACAGTCTTTTCCAGTATAATGTGTATTGACAGATACAAACAAGAGTTTTGTATTGCTGATTCTCCAGCCAGTGTAAATGATTTGACTCACTAGATACAATGGCTTTTCAATTGCATCCACTTGAGATTCCATTGTCATTTGTTGCAGCCCCAGTTTACAACCATTTCTTTATTTGAATTTTACATAAAACAAAGTAAAAAATGTATTATAGTATGAATAGCCTTCTTTTGACCATTTTTTCTCTTTTAGATTTATGGGCCTGGAAAAGAATATTCTGTCCTCACAATAAAGGAATTTAGTGTAAACACCAACTGGTGAATTCAGAAACAAGGACTGAGAAAACAAAACTCTCAATGACTAATTTCTCATATTTAAGTTTACTTAGGGTCACACAAGAAATATGTGGCATAGTGGCTTGAGCATTGGATCATGGCCTGGAGACCAGGGTTTGATTCATTGGCCAACCATGGAAACCCACAGAGTGACTTTGGGTGCATCACACATTCTCAGCCCCAGAAAACCCCATGGTGGGGTCACTTTAGGTTCACCATAAGTTGGAAAGGACTTGTGGGCACAAACAACAATAACAAGAAATATAATTATTTGAGATAAAGTTTTCATACAAAACAGCCAGACAGGCCCATAACTTACAAATAGGTTATGGGTTAAATCAAGAGTTAGTCTTACTTAGACTTCACTCATTAAAGTTATTGATACTTAAGGCATTTGCGACTAACAAATCTACATAGTTCTAGGAAGAATTAACACTGGATTTAGCCCATAGATGTAACTGGAAAAGGGAAGACTGCACTACAGGTGGATGGCTTCAATCAAGAAAGCCACAATCCTGAGATTACATGACCTGACTAAAGCAGTTGATGATCTCTCAGGCCATTTCTGCACTGCACTGTTAATAGTACTATTATTCAACTTTCAACATCAACTTGCAATTTAGTCAGAGAGCTCTTTGGCCTCAGTAAACTGCAAACCCCAGGATTCCATAGGATGTTGAAAGTGGAATAATAGCAGTCTAGTGCAGAAATGGCCCCTCTCTCATGAGGTCTCTCATTCATAGGGTCACTGTAAGTTGAAGTCAACTTGATGGCAGTGATAATGACAACATAGCTGTAGGCTCAACAACTGAACAGGTGCAGATAGCTAAGCTTTCACACAAGCTTAAAGCCTTCAGAAGCTGCAGTTATTAGAGTTTTAGAAGAACTCTGGTGAACAACTGTATTGCTCTGAGAGACCCTTCACATTTCTCATTTGATAGCATCATATACACATCACACACAGGCTTGTCATGAATAATGGATATAAACATAGGGACTCAGGAATTAGAAAGGGAACAGGAAGTGCTGGTACAGGAAGTTCAGGGAATGAGCTCTCTTTTTGGAATTTACTAGAATAACATATATTTGAGCGTGCCTAGAATCAAATTAATCAAATACATCTTCAAGCATAACATCTCAAGAGGACATTTCCACTTCCTTACAGAGATTTTTTTATTAAAAAAATACAGAAATACAAATTAGTAGCACTTTGTAGTAAAGCCTATAGAAGAGTTAGAATGATAGATGGTGAACACTTCCAAGTGCCCTGGAATATCTCAGGGTATAAACAGTGAACAGGTCAAGTAGACCTTGTCTTCTCAAAATATCAGGGCTGCATGCTTCAGAGATGACCCATTAAACTCGGAAAACATAAAGTCAATTATACAGGCAAGTAAATTTACTTCTGACCCTGAAAGTAATTAACCTATACTTTAAGGCTGGGGATTAATTAGATCACCTTTACAGGCATTTCGTGCATGCCTAAATATGTCATCAACTGTAATAAAAATTACTAGTGTGATTTTAATTATAGCCTTATGCAGCTCCTGTGTTTTTAATCTGCTGATGCCATCTTTACTGCAGGAAAAAAAAAAGACTTGATCATATTTCCATTTCTGTCATAATATCCCCTTTGGAACTATCTGAAATCTTTTATGCTGTGCTTACTTTGGAAGTTTATTGGATATGAAGAGATTTTTAAAGTCCATATTTGGGACTCCAGTGTTTTCTTTCTGAATGTTGATAAGGCAAAATAAATAACAATAGACATTTCCATCAAATATCAATATTAATCAGTGTGTTGCATTTTTAAAAAATCAAATTATAAAAATGGGACGTTTGGGTTGTATTTTTAGGGTGACTTCAAATCTTAGGCAAAAACAGATGGCTCAGATTCCTTCTCTTCACACTTGGTGACAAGGGAAGTTGCCTGGGGCAGATACTGCAGCCTATGTCCTATTGTTGATGCCACCAATGCTTGGCCTGTTGAATCCACGGGACTTTTGTAAGTGTTGACTGTCATGGTTCAGTTCTAAGGAATTCTGGGATTTGTAGCTTGATGCAGAGAGCTGTAGTTCAAGACAGCATGCTAGAGTTCTCTAGCTGAGAATTCTTAAACACCTCACCAGGCTACAAATCCTAGAATTCTGTAGGACTCAGTCATGATATTTGAAGTAATATCAAACTGCTACCAAAATAAAGTGGTACTATTTCTCCCCTAGATCTTGGCTCTCTGCTTCTCTTGATTCAACTTAAAGTAGCTGATACAGCCACAGCAACCTCAGCTACAGAGGCTAACAGGACAAATTCACAGGCTCCAAAATACTAAGGATATCTGCTTCAGTTATATAAAGATACTGGAAAGAGGGGTTTTTGCTTCTTGTTTGGAGGAGGAATATAGGATCAACCCAGATGTGTAAACAGGCACTCAATGGTTGGCTTTTTACACCAAATGGAACATGCAATGGGTGTGATACCCCCTTATAATCCCCAAGCTTTCCTTTTTTAAGACTCCACTTTCTACCAGCCTCCCTCATACCAGCCAATTGTTGACAGAAGAGCTTTGCTGGGAAAGCAAGGGTTTTTTTTAAATTTTACTTTTATTAACACATCAAAAAGATGTATTAAAAAAGACAAGCAAAACAAAAAGACCATTTTTAAAATGCATTAAAAACCACAAACTACCGATCTTTAAAAAAAAAAACCTAAATAAGAAGTAAGAAAGAAAAAATGAGAAAAGAGGAAAGAAAGTAAATGAAAAAAGAAAACAGGGAGAGAGAAGAAGAGTTATAAAAGAAAAGAAGAAAAAGAAAGAAAAAGAAAAAAAATCACACATACATTTGACTTCCTTCTCCACTACATGTGGATTATATCTAAAATTTATTTATACTCCCTAATGGGTCTTCCCTGTCGGTATCATTGTCATCCTTAACAGTATTTTAAAAATAAAACATTACAAAAACATCTAGCTACTATTCTAGATTGAAACAGTTCCACCTACATCCAACTGACTTGAACTGTTAATCAAATCCATGTACAGCTAATCTTCCGCCTTCTGATCTAAAATACAGTATCGCCCTCTCCCCTTGTTCTTTAATAAGTCAATGATCTCTTATCATACTTGTCATCCATTTCAGCCGTATACAGCAGTTTCAGTTCCCATTCTTCTTGCATTAGTAGATTTCTTCCACTTCTGTGCATACAAGAAAGCAAGTTTTAAAGCAATGGGAGTGCAAGGAGGAAAAATGAGTGACAGTGGACTTCATTCCGATCCTTAGTTTGTCCATTCAATTAAAAAACAAGTCTCAGTTTCCACTTTATAATCAAATTAATGTACAGTTTATCAAAAATGCCAAGCATCCTCTCTATATATTCATAAAAACACATGAACACACATGCACAAACTGTGCACGAACCTGAACAATCTATTTTAAATAGACTAGACCAATTCCAGGTGTTCTGGAGAATACCCAAGAGAAAAAAATCTGTGTTGGAACACAAATTCATATTGACTTCTATCTCACCATTGACGTGCTTCTGTAATGATATTCAAAATGTGATTCTGTAATAATATTCTTCCATGAAGTTTTGAAAAAGACACTGGAATCAGCTTGGCTTTTAAACTGGGCCTGTGGATAAATTACTGCCAATGCTTCTTTTTAATTAAAGACCACTCTCTTTTCTTTTTTCCAATCTATGTATTCAAGGATCACTGCATTTGGGGATTGCTGCTACCTAATTTATGTGACATTTGCTCAATTCTCAGTGCCTAAAATAAGAGACGGAGGTTGATACTTGTTAGAACAGAATATTAATTTTTTGTTCTCAAATACAATTACAAGAAAGGATGAGGTGACTATTATAATGATAATATAGACATGTAAAGCAAATTTTTGAACTTCTTTCAGATGATGGAGTTATAACAATTCTAGATTTGCTATTTCACTGCGAGATCCCAATATATATAACAAATATATACAATTGGCCCTCCATATTCTCTGGGGTTGGGGATTCAGGACCCCCACAAAAGTGAAAAAACCACAAATATCAAAATGTGTGTGCATATCTGTGCGAAGAGGGAGTGAGGCACAGTGGGGAGAGCAAGCATCTAGGATCCAAACAAGATTAGGAAAAGGGAGCATGTCATCATGGTGTCCCTATACTTACTCTTTCTCTCACCTATCTCCTTTCATTGGTATGGTGGAGGTGTCAGGAAAAGTTTTGTGGTACTGAGAAATTGTGCTGTACTGTCCATAGCTAAGCAGATCACAGAGGACAAGAAGAGGACGGAGTGGTGGAAGAGGACAGAGACAGGTTTTTAAAGGGCTACGTTGCCTGATCAGAGCTACTGAGAGGGAAGGGTACCCCCAAAAAAAGGTGCTTGAGGGGGGCAGGGTCTGGAGAAACTTGCAAATAATCAAATCAGTGAATGTTATGCCCACAAATGTGGAGGGCTAAATACAGTACTCTGCATATGCACGTGCATGCACACAACATGATTAACAATAAATATATAATACATTATTGTAAAATCCAAATGCCTTTATTAGACCTGTTCAGAATTACAGCTTTCTACTAAATCCATGGACATTGCATAAACTCTGTGTTCACACTCACGCCTTGTACCCAATAGAAATTACAAATCGTTAGATGCCAGCTTCTTCATTGCATAACACTCCTGTAGTCACTTTAAGCCGTTTGCCCCTTCTCAACCTAATCTGTCTCACCAGGTTGGTATTATGATAAAAATAGGGGTGAATGGATGTGTCAGTGGGGATGAGGACAATAATGTATAGTACTTTTAGCTCCATGAGATAAATGGAAAGAAATAAGTTAAGCAAGATGTGGTTGGAAAAATTTGATTGTCATAAAGAAATCCAGACATTCCAAGAGTTTTTTTTTAGAACGTCTTCCTTGAGCTATAATCCTATAGATATTTACCTAGAAGTAAGTCCCACTGAGCTCATTGGGACTTACTTTCAAATACATTGTGTATAATTGCACTGTTATAGAACATTGTTGTGCAGAGGGAAAAAAAACTCTCTCAAAGTAAGTAGAGAACAAATCTTTCTGAATACTAAATCTCTATAAGTTCCCATACTGTGC
Organism: Cyclura pinguis; assembly: GCA_030412105.1. NCBI lineage: Eukaryota > Metazoa > Chordata > Lepidosauria > Squamata > Iguanidae > Cyclura > Cyclura pinguis. The sequence continues at coordinate 159,019,855 of CM059603.1, read as the reverse complement.
AGCTGTGCTGTGTACACACGCCAGGGTGTATTAAATCTTCATAATAAATAATCCCAGAGTCTTATTCTGAAACACAAGATGCCAGAACCAACTTTCATTTCAAACACTCTTCCATTTTCAAGTCCATTTGTCAAGTTGAAAAGAAAACCAAATCTTCCTTTCTCTCTGACATCTTCTGCTTTAGGCCTCAGTTTGATCTGCAAATAAACTCATGTTCACTCATGTCCTTGCATCAGCCACCCCAACACACCCATCTGGCAAAGTCAACCAATGTTCATAAAAACATGACCTTGAACTGAATTTCTCGCATGTCCTGGCTGTGAATAAATAATATTCTTTGTTAGAAAAACCAAATCTGGTGTCAACAGTACAGTCTAAAGTTGTTTCAGATCATTGGACCCAAGCACCACTGCTGATTGCTAAATGAGCAATTAATGCTTGCAAATGTATAGGATAAGCAATTTGTTTTGTTGGACTACAACTCCCCAAAATCCTCAGCAAGAGGCTTCTGAGAGTCTTTGTCCAAAAGAGAAACTTCCCAAATTCTGCAGACAAAGGGGGAGGGTAGCTCAGCAGTAGAACATATGCTTTACATGCAGAAAGGCACAAGTTTAATCCTGGCCATTTCTAGGTGAAGTAAGAAAACAATGAGGAAGACTTTTGCTATGAGAGGTACTGCAGATCAGACCAGACAAATACTGAATTTGATCTTACTGCAGCCTTTTGCATCAAATGCAGAATTCTAGAGTACACCTTCTGGAGCTCTAAATTATTATAAAACTGGGCTATATGATGTTTTCACATTTCCAGCAAACTATATTGAAATGTTTTCCAACACTGAATGTTATTGAAAAGTGGGTTCTATTGTTCCTGGCACTGTATGAATATTTTGGCTATGACTCAGAAGACCTCACAAGTTTGGGGTTTCTCTTTTTGGCTACAAAATGGAAAAAATCTCATGAACTCATGGGAAATGTCCGCTTTTATAGATAAATTGAGAAGACCAAGATTGGATGTGCTCAAAGCACATATATATACAGCGAAGGAGGAAGAAATATTTCTCCCAGCAAATTACAGTTACCAGAAGACATGAATTCTTCTCCTCTTTGTGGACACCTATCTCTCAGGCTTTATATCAAGGGAAAGATTGTCTCCTGTCCTAGCTCAACATAGGACAGGGGTGGGCCAAGTGGAACTGGTAGGCTGCAAGCAGAATTCCAGTATCATTTTTGAAACTCCCAAGGGCCTCTCAGCTTCCCAAAAACATTTTAATTTCTTTAAAACTAAAAATCGTCCACATCCTCTGTATTTTAGGGGAGACCTTTTCAAAATCAAGAAGAAAACTAGAAGCTGACTTCCAGATTACTTCCTCATTAGAATATGGTCTCTACTGGTCCCAAAACACCCTTGGAGGGCAGGAAAGAATATGGCAAAATGCCCACTTTGAAAAACATTCCAGCAAAGTTTTTTGAAAAATTGGAGGCATGGACAGAAGAGGAGTCTTAACCTCTGAAGTCTCAGATGGTGCAATGTAGTCCCCAACTTCTGGTGATTGTTCACCCTGGAACTACTACAACAAGCTGGGTTGTAGGAGACTGGAGACAGGTTAGAAGAGCTAGATCACATCTGATAAAGAAAGATCACAAGCTCATCTTGATGATGCAAGATTCCTGTGGTAGATTCTGGCTAAACTTCATGGCAAAAGACCAGTAATCTCAAGAACAGACAGAGCCTTCCTAAGTCTTTTGAAGATTGGCAGTCTCTTCCTGCTGTCACTTCTCCTAGTCATCCCCACCCTCACCTCCAGAACTGTCTGGGTTTCTTAAAGGGCCACCGCCTTGTTCTTCATCTATTGGCTCCTGAAGCACCAGGATAGTGAGGACAAGGTTAGTGCCATGGCTTTTGAGTCCAAGGAGTCTGAAAAAGCTCCATCCTCCAGCTTGGAAGATTCTGGAAAAGTAGTAGATGAAGGCTTAGTGGATGAAGGATCCCTCCACTCCATGCCCACTTCGAAAGCAGATTAAAGATTAAAGTCAAAATCAAGATTAAAATCAAAGAACAAGATAGGTTGCAGATCTTTGGGAAAGTATATGGTTTGCATGCAAAAGGTCCGCTGTTCAGCCCATCACATTTCCAGGAACAAATGGGAAAGAATCCTCTCTTGAACCTGGAGAATTGTGGGCAGTCAGTGCAGATAACTCTGAACTATGTAAACCAATGGTTTGAGAAGCAACTTCTAACATTCCTAATACCAACCAGGTTTGTTCACCCTGATGCTATGGAACATTATGTTTGTAGCTTTCATCAGGTAGTCCTAGCTTGAATCTCCTCTTTGATTTTTTGCTCCATTCTGTCATGAAGGATTATGTGGAGAAATCAAGTAGAAAAGTAAAACGAGAAGTGGAATTCAAAAGTAAAGGTCACAAATGCAGCTGCAAACTTAGTTCATTAAATCTGAAGAAAATATACCCCAGCTAGACTTTCCAAACCAACATACCCTGAAGGCACTGGATGTCATCTGATCTTGGAAATGAAGCAGAGTCAAACCTGATTAATATGTAGATGGGGACCACCAAGGAATACCAGGTGCTGTAGGTTATATTTCAGAGGAAGGCAATGGCAAACCACCTCTGAGTATTCCTTGCCTAAGAAAACTTTATGAAATTCATGGCTTACTATAAGTCAGTAAGGCAATTTGAAGGCAAGTGCATGCACATGACTGACTTCCATCTTCTGCTGCTGGATTTTACTCAGTCAGACAGAAGTTTTGTGTCACATTCAGCTAAGAATAATTATCCCATTGTGCAGTTGCCTCTCTACATGCAAACTTAGACCAAAGTTTGTTCTTAAGTCTTAATAGATGATCATACTAGAATATAGGAATGAAGAAGGCAGACATATAAGTTCACACAATGGCCAATATCATACCTTATGCCTGCATAAATCTACTCTCTCTACACTTACATGGCAGTTGTAATACACCACGCTTCTGCTGAATATCAACACAGTACAATCTGTCAATGTGCCTACTCATTGTTCTGTTGTGTCCTGTACCATGGCAGCTTCTTCAGTCCCAGTAAATAAAGTGATACATTGAAGTCACTGAGGAATAGTTATACACCATCCAAGAATGTGCAACTACATGGCTGGGATGCTGTTGGTTAGTTCCAATTATAGTGGACACATTAAATTGATTGTTGAATGGTGAATCAACATAGGGGCAAATCTAAATGATTCAAGGGCTCTACTCTAATTGGGACTAGCAATAGCATTTAGGTCTCTGTGAAATTGTTATATTTGTGGAACTCCATGTATTCAACCATGAACTGAATACCATGAACACCCATTACATGGATGTGGGTAAGAGCACTTACACAGGAATATGACACCAATAAGGCTTGGACCTACGTATTTATTTCTGTTTTGGTCTAACTGGAACATAGGTTCCTTATCTGAAGAACAACAAACCAATATAACCATGATCAAATTTAATGGAACACTTAGAGGAAAGCCTACACAATTTGTATCTTAAAAACAAATCAAATTCATATCTTGTCTATTCGAACAGCTCACAGTTTAGAATAACAGAATAATACATACAACCTGTTCTTAAAACCAGCATGCAGGTATGAAGCAATGCACACCCTGATAAGGCACAGGTTATTAATTATTGCTCTTGATTTTGTTGTTATTACTATAACAGCAACAGCAGCAACAGCAGAGAATGAAATCTTCCATTTCCAACCATCTCTATCCAATGCCTGCTGGAATACAAGTTGCAATTTATTGCTGCTTTATTGTATTACAATTTCTTTTACTTTCGTTACTGTCGTTAGCTACCTTGAGGACTCTGGTGAGAAAGCAGAAACAAATGTAATGGACAAATACATGTTTTCTGCTCTTTTCTAATAATTCCAACAGAATGTGCCCAGTGGAGCCTGCTTGATAGCAGCCAAGCCTGGAACTTTTCCCAGTGAAACATTATTTCAGCAAGATAGTATGTTTGAGAGCAATCAAGAGAATTGCTAAGGCCAGATTATTCTTACAAAGTTCAGTTAGACCATCAACAACATAACTGTAATGATCACTGGGAACTTTGGAGTACACTTGTGTACCTGATTTAAATGTGACGGTGGTGGCACAACAACAGCTGTCCAAGAAGATACCTCATGGTTGCTGTCAGGCTTGCCCAGTGCACAATCTTTGTATAGCATTTGCTCACCAGTAGTCTCTCACCTGAGCAAACACACTGCTGGCCGGTACATAATCAGCTAGTCCATTTAAATGAGAATGGGAGCCATGTGGAATGCTGACATGGGTAAGTGCTTTACTGATGACTAAGAAGCTTCACATTTAAATCGACCCTTGGTTTCTAAGGGTATAGAAGACTAAGAGGCAGATAAGACCTGAAATGGAAGTTACAGAAAATATTTATTATAGCCTAGTACCCAATCTGTCCTGTTCTATTATTCAGGAAAATTATCAAAATTTATGAAATAATGAACAGGAGAACCATGGCACTTGCCACCTTTCTATGCACTAGATTACCTGAACTGACACTCCACTTGAGAGATCAGGTTCATGGTTTTAGGAACACTCCTACATCCATTTCCATCAGTCCAGGCCTATTCTCAGCTTCATCTGGTATGTTGTGTATGGACACCCCTGGCCATAATGGTTCAGGTACAGAATATACACTATGTGGGACTACCTTTTACGGCTGGCCTGGAAGCTGCAGCAAGTGCAAAACACAACTGCCTGGCTATTTTCAGATGCTGCTGTACATCAGCATATAATGCTCTTGCTGAACGCTCTGCATTGACTGTCAGTTTGATACCGGAACAGGCCCAAGGTTACGGTAGTAGCATACAAATTCCTAAGTGATTTAGGGCCAAGATACCTGCAGATATCCTTTCTCCCCTACCATCCTGTCCAGCCACTGAAGTCTTCTGAAGAGGTGTTACTGGTAGTTTCACATGAGTCCAAGATCCTGTTGGTACTTGTCAGGAGCAGGGCTTTTAGTACAGTAGACCCTCAGTATCCACCAGGGTTTGGTTCCAAGATCCCCCTGTCCCAGAGACCAAAATACCAAAACTCATGGATGGTGTAGTTATATAAAATGGCAAAATCAAAGTTTGCTTTTGGGATTTTTTAAATTTTTTAAATTTTGGAATATTTTCAAGCCGTGGTTAGTCAAATACAAAATCCACAGATATGGAGGGCTGACTGTATATCAACTCTTATCCTAAGCAATGCCCTTCCACCTGAATTATACTTAGGAATTATAGTTCAGAAAAGTTACAGCCAAGATTCTGTATCAAGAGATGTAGCTAATGATAGAGCGCCATCTTTGTAGCTGTGGCCATTTCTCCACTAGACTGTTATAGTGCTATTATGCCACTTTCAATATCCTATGGAATCCTGGGGTTTGTAGTTTTGGGAGGGGCCCTCTCGAAACTGCAAACCCCAGGATTCCATAGCATGTTGAAAGTGGGATAATAACACTGTAACAGTCTAGTGCGGAAATGGTGTATGTCTCCTGATGCCACCCCCATAAACCTGCCTATCCAACAGTACAACCTCACCAACATAAAGATTTATGAGGCTCTGGAGAGCAGGACAGTGTGCAATGATGGCTCCAGCCATCTCCTCACAGTGAGGTACTTTGTAACAGGCAGCCATGAAAGTGGTTTGCTACTGGGAAAGGGCTGGAGGCCTCATTTCACATTGTCCTGCTCTCCAGTCCCTTGGAAATCCTTCTGTTAGTGGGGGATGTATTGATCAATAGGTAAGTTTGGAGGAGTGCTTTTGGTTGTTGGAGCGATACAACAACTGTAAACATGAATTCCAAAACTTACAATGTCATCAGTCCAGTTTATGATATTGTAAATACTGAACAGGATGACAGCCTAAGTTTCCTAAGCTCTTAACACACACACACACACAAACACACATGAAAAGAATTTTGAGTAGCAAGGATTTAATTCTACATAGGAAAAGATAATTTGCTTCTCTTTTTTTTTTTAAAAAAAGCTGCCTTTACACCAGAATAGAAAGCCAAGGAATTCTGAATGCTTTATAATGCGTATTACTACAAATGTAGCCATCAGATACTGAGTTCAAATACAAAATTCCATTAAAGGAACCAAGTGCTGCATGAAACAAAAAGGGCATCGCTGAGGGAGAAATTTTCTTTCAGCTGGAATATGCTGAAATTACATGGGCAACTCTGTTCCAGATGGCAAGCGATGCAGGAGATAAAGTTTACTCTCTATTATTTATTAACTCTGTAAATCATTTTGTAATAAGGTGAGCAAATGCTAAGTGAAGAAAGCAAAGCAAAAGGACAGAAAGGAAGTATGGATGCTACATCCAAAAAGCAAACCAGAGCCAGTTATAACAGAGATTTTATTCAACAGCAATTTTTCAAAACAACAGCAGTAACAAAACTCAAATGATTGGAAAGCCATTGGAGCAGAGTATTTGATTTGTTGTTGTATACTAGGAAACATGAACTGTCTGCTTAATGTCTAATGTTTAATGTTCATCTCATATTAGTACCAGTTTCTATGGGTTTGATCCAGGTATAGGCACACCAAGTGGGATGAAGGAAGCATATTTCTCCCCTCCTACCACTCCCAGCAGTTTCTCAGCCCGTCCGCCACTAGTTACATGGGAGATTGAGTTACTCTGCTGAATGGGGTGGACTCGGATGTGGGAGGAAGAAAAGGTCCTTTTCTGTAATGACTGATGACTGTATCTGTCCAAGTAATGAGGTAGTTCCTTCATCCTCCTATCTGTTTCCATAGAATTAGAGAGTAGGAAGGGTACTCAAGGGCCATCTAGTCCAACCCCCCCCCGCCCATGTACAACAAAGGCACTCCTGAGAGACGGCCATCCTATTACCCCAAAAGGTGGGTGACTCAGGGGTCCACCCACAATGCCAATGGAACAATCTGGAATTATTAGCTCAAAAAGGGAGGCCTGTGAGATAGGGGGAACTTCCAGAATCTTTTCACCTGTGTTACTGGTACTACTACAGGGACACCAGTTGGAGGTTAAAAGAATGTTTTATTGGAGGAAATCACAATCACACACAAGATTCAAGCAGTCTCACAATCATACTAGGCTAACCAGAGGAAAGGATGGAAAAATTGGATAGTGAGGAGTTAGGACAAAGTGGGTGATATTTGCCTATCCTGAAGAGACAGAGCAATGTGGTTCAGATTAGGGGTCCGAGGGTAGTGGAAGAATGGAAATCTGAGAAGCAAAGTGATAGCCTATACCCAGTGTACTATGGACTGTCTGGCTTGGAGCCAGGGTTTAAATACCCTTTTTCTGCCTTGAAGGGGAAAGTGTTAACGGCTCTCTGGCACAGCAAACAAAAGGGGTATGGAGCTGGCTAATGGTCTTAGCATTGGGTGACAAAACACTGATGGGAATTGAGATAGCTTCTTAATGTCTGGGCAAGTGAGGAAACAAAAGAGGGAAGTTCAGCAGGAAGGAGGTTATAGGCATTGGCCATTGTTGTTTTGTCTGGGAGTTTCGGTAGGTATTTTCTCCTAGGTTTGGGTTATTGAGAGGGCCATCTTCTCTGACTAAGCCTCAGTGAACTTATGACCTGGCCATGCTTTGAGGATCCTTCTGACCCACTTTTCACATGTTCAGCCAGTCCTCTTTGCGAGCATGGCTTTTCAGCCATAAGTATATGCTATATCATGGAGTGGGAGTGTACAGCACAGTTAACAATCCAACCTCTGTTTAAACAAGTCCAGTAGGAGTCCACCATCCTCAGATGCAGTCCATATCATGGCTGAATAACTCTTGCCATTAGGAAGGTCTTCTTAATGTTTATGTGGAATTTATTTTCTTGACATTTGAATACACTAGTTCATGTCTCGTCTCTAGAGCAGCACAAAACAAGCTTGCTCTATTTTCTACACAGCATCCCTTCAGATACTTAAAGATTACTATCATATCACTTCTCAGTCTACTAAACACAAACAGGCTCCTTAAACCATTCCTCATAGGGTTTGGTTTGCAGACCTTTCATCTTCTTGGTCACCCTCCTAAAACACAACTGAAACTTTCACCATAAGGTTTTCACTTTGTTCCTGATTTTTGGTTTACTTGCACGGCATGCTAGTATGTTTTCCAGAAAAGAATGGAATTTGCAATAGAATTTAATATTTGATTCCCTAAATGCACCAAATCTTGACTGATCTTGGAAGCCAAGCAAGATCAGCCCTGGTTATTATTGGATGGGAGACTGCCAGTGAATACCAGGTGCTGTAAGCTATATTTTAGAGGAAGGAACAGAGAAAACCACTTCTGAGTTTACCTTGCCTAAGAAAACCCTATAAGATTCATGGAGTCACCATAAGTTGACAGGCATACCAACTGGATCTCATGCAGTGACTGAAACAAAGCACCGTGCAGGTTCAGATGTTTGCTAGCATCCTGTTGTTTAGTCCCCACTACAGTAGACCAGTGGAGCCTATGTTTGAATGGTGAGTCAACACCTAAGTAAATCCAACTGATTCAATGACTGTATTCTGGTTAGGACTAACAATAGCATTTGGCCCAATGCCTGCCTTATAAAAACTGCTGCTAATCTGATTCCTTGGCAGAACTGTCTCTGATCAGTTAGACTAAGGATGTTGCCTTAATAATAGCAACTGTCTTATTTAACAGTTATATGAATGTAACCCTGGGGCCATGAGCAGCCCCCTAGACTGTGTAACCTCCAAGCAGATTTCCCCAGGCATCTCTTTTCCCCGGCAGTGGTAATTCATCATCTAAGGAGGTTGCTCTCCTTCTAACCTGTTTAATTTTTTTTTCAAAAAAACTGATTTTCATAGCCAGAAGTTTGCAATTGCCTACTTTGTGGGCTTTTCTCCATTTGGAGGCAGTTTGGTCAGTCTATGTAGCCCTTGCAAGTTCACAGAGAGATAAAATTGGTTGCTGGACTTGCCTACCCTTATTTAACTGATATATACTCTTTTTCCACTGCATACATTCAAACCGGCTTACTGCCCTGTATGCTGGTAGAAGGGTGCTAGAAACAATTCACAATTGTTGTCATACTGTACCAACCACTGAGAGTACCATCCCAAAAGAAATATTAGAGCTGAAAGTTTCATGAGGGCTAGAAACTAAATCTATCCTTATAATTTAGAAAACTGGGAGGGGAATTCTCCCCAAAGTGGAAAATTTGGGGAAAAGAATGTTGCAAATGCACATTAGCTGAGCAACCACATTACAGGGCACAGAATAATAGGCTGGTGGGGCAATACTGGAATGAATGGGTTTTTTTCTGTGTGCAAAACGTAGGGAGTAACGTAAAAGCACTAGTTGTGACAACAATTTTGTGACTCCTTCTTCTTCCTCACACAGTTCAGGGTTCTGAACAATATACCAACTGCACATAGATTCACTTATACTTCTGCCCCTCTTACATCCAATTAACTTATGGAGCTGCTTTCTGGCTTTGCTTGAACAAGTTTTTTAAAAAGAAAAAAAATACCCTTTAATTTCCTATGGAATTTGGGTCTGTGGGTGAGATTCCATCTGGCCTTCTTCCTAATAAGTTACACTTCACATAAGTTCTCCTGGATGACAATCTCCACATATCAAGAGATTTCATGGGGAGATAGATCTGTTAGGATTAGGAATTGGTGCTTTCAGCATGAACTCTAGAAGTAAGGTTAGCCTTTTCACTCACCCTCTTGACAGCTTTGAACTACAGGAGCTGTCAAGATTTGAAGGGGAAGCAATAAATGCTCTCTTTCGCTCAAAATAGGGTCAAAATCAGACTCTACCTGCAGGAGAAATGGACCACAGATGAAAGTGAAGCTGTCCAAAGATGAAAGTCCATACTTCTCTTTCAGGATGAATCTTTTATAGATACGTTGTTGTGCTGTGATGTAGATCCACCTCCAGCTGTCCAGCTGTCATCCTGCCTGGTTCTACATGAGATTTTTTTAAAAAAATCCTTTCACAAAGCATTTTTTTTCACAGACTACTGTAGACAGGAACTGCCCTCACAAAAATTAATGAACCAGAGAAGTACCTCTAGGAAGGAAGGGCTGAGGGGAAGCAAACTAATAACATAGAAAGAAACAGCATTTGTCACCTCATTAGCTGAAGGAATGTCCTGTTCTTATACCTCAATACTACTAGGGCTATCAGCATGGTGTACTGATATGAGTTCTGGAGTAGAGCTCCAAGGACCTGGGGTTCAAATCCCCACTCAGCATAGAAACTTCGGTAGGTGACCTTAGGCAAGTCATACTCTGTCAGCCTTAAAGGAAGGCAGTGTCAAGCCTCTTCTGAATATATCTTGTCAAGAAAACTTATGACAGGGTTCCTGTAAGTTGGAGTCAACAACAAGAGCAATACTATTACTATTGCCACCACTATCCCCATTAATAATACTACTGTTATGACAAAGTTTGTCTGAGGCTACAAGCCCATATCTACTTATTTGGGGGGGGAAATTATTCAACTCCATGATAGTTACTTCTGAGAAGATATGTATAGCATTGCACTGGAAGTCTCTCTTTAATAAAAAGATTGCAAAAACTCAGGAGAATGGCCATTCTGTGGTTCTGTTCCAAAACTTGATAATGAAGAATAAGTTGTTATTTGCCCTCAAGTCAACTTCAGCTTGATGGCAACTCTAGTAATCAGTAATAATGTCTGTACTATCAAACCATCACTATTTAGTCCATTAAAAAAAAAAGTACAGTGCCTGGGTGGCCAGATTTTGAGAACTGTCAAGTTTTGACACCCCCTGCTTTCAGAAACCCCATTGTCCTTTCAAAACATTCCTGTGGAATAGGCTGAAGACAGCTTTCCTGCTTCCCAGCCCACAAAATTAGGTACTCCGAGGAGGACATTTCCACAAGAGCTTCTAGTACCACATTGATTGTTATTCCTTCCCTTTTGGTACACACTACAATATAATGTGCAGACTTACTAGCTGCTGCAATGCAATAACATCTGTCAGTCTAAATTATGTGAATACAACTAGAGAAGCTGTGATGAGAATACAAAAACCATGCATTTTTAATGTCTGAAAGTACCAAGATTTTTACTGAGCAGCTGGCATAAGAAACAGACAACTGATGCATATGAGAGACAGACAGAAAAAGAGATAGGCCCTTTCTGCATGAGGAGACTGCAGCACTGTGGGGCCGGGATGGCAGTGGTTGGCTGGTCATGCTTCTAAATGATGTCATTACCGGCCTGCCGCCATCTTGTCCCCAATCAGCACATGCATGCAGTATTTGCAAAATGGAAAAAAAATCTGTTTTACACCTACCATTGCACAGTGCTGCTGCCCTTCCTGGCTGTGCAGAAGGGCAGAAGCATGCTGGTAACACCTCCCTCCCCAGCACAGCAATTGCAAGGGCCCGGCTGTGCTGCAGAAGGGGAGAGGCAGGGCCAGCGCGTTCCCTTCAGCGAGGTGTGGAGGGGAGGATTGCTGGTGCTCTCCCCTCCCTGCTGTGATTGCAACAGAAGGACTTGCACGAACCCCATTGTGTGGACATGGTGATAGGGAATGCTAGGGTGAGGAGATTTATCATTATGCTAAGCAGGTCAGATATAGTAACATTCAAGCTATAGTCTAAGTGTGTCATTGGGATCAGGGATGGCCCTACCATTAGGCAGAGTGAGGCAAATGTCTCAGAGGGCAGATGTTAAGGGTCAGGGGCAGCAACTTCCTGCCCATCCTTCATGAACTTTCCAGCTGCCCCCTCATTAGAAAACAGAGTTATATATGTCATGAAATTAGCATTTTAAACCAGATGTGGTGAGAGATGTTATCTCCTTTCCATTACTGAAGTAAAATTCAACTGCCAATCCACATATCTTCTGTACATGGATGGGAAGGGGAATGCTATCTTGACACTGACCATGAGCAGCAAAATACCATGGACTGGCCCTGCATGGGTGTAATCCCGATCAGTCAGGGAGAGCCTTACTTTTGAGTAAATATGCACAGAGTTGTACCTCCCCATCAATGTCACATCTCCTCCTTTTAGAAGTAGGCCCAGAAAGCCTTAGTATTTGCAGGCCATGGTAGCTTTCAGTCTGGGGCAGGAGCACTTAGTACCTTCGGTGATTCTGCTCCAAATAAACAAGTAAACACCCTTTTTTTTCCAGGCAAAATTCCCCACCAAATGGCTCAAAATGGAACATCACTTCTAGAATGGTGGTGTACCTTTTAGCCACCAACTGACAAAGCAAGTACAACATATGAAAGACATCCTGAACTACTGCTCGATTGCTAAAATACTTGGCATAAATTAATTGTCCATGTCAACAGATAAAGTCAACAGTTAAAACAGAGCTGGCAAGGGGAAAGACACAAAAACATTTTATTTCTCAAATGGACTTGTGGAAGAGATCCAGCAGTGTACGACTGTGGAGAGCAGGGTTTAAATCTCTGCTTGGCCATGGAAACCCACTGGATGATCTTGGGCAAGTCACATTCTTTCAGTCTCAGAGGAAGACAAAGGGCAGCTGTGTAGAGACAGGGGTGATGGGGGCTGTTTGCCCCCGACAGCAATGTTTTTGGGGCATCCCAGCTCGTAGCCACATCCCTGTGTACTGCAGCCATGCCCCCACACATCACGGCTATGCTCTTGTGCACCATGGCCATGCCCTCATGGTGTAGCCCCGCCCCCTTCCTGCGCCCCCTCCACACACCCCAAACTCTGCCGCTGACAAAGGGAAAACCCCTCTGAACAAATCTTGCCAAAAACAGCATGATAGGGTAATCTTAGGAGTGCCATAAGTCAGAAATGTGACTTGAAGGCACACAACGGCGACAACAGCAACAAGTTGTGGAAAGAGACTGTACGACAAGCACCACACCCAACAGGACAAAAAAAAAAGGAAAGAATTCCTAGTGTGCCATGGTTACCTGCTGAAAATGCATACGTAGAATTTAATTCTTAAATATAGTTTTCTGGCATGAGTACAGACCAGGGCCATTTCCATACAATGGTACCATTTCAGTATCGGGACATGTTGAAGCTGGTCTGCGACGTGTGGGCTTTTTTGTTTGTTTTGAAATTTGCATGAACTATATGTGTTAAAGCTTAATTTACTTGTTATTTTCTGTCTAAACCCAATTTCTGTTGCTTTACTAATCTTCTGTGTGTGCCAAGGGTCAAATATTCAGAGCTTTTACTGCCTACTGCTTTGATACAAGTCTTTTTTTTCCCTTGCAAAGCAATGTTCTATTTGCATTAACAATGCAGTCATAGACATACACGTTCAGAAGTAAGTTCCAGTAAGTTCAGTGAGACTTGCTCCTAGATAAATATGTACAGGATTGTAGCCTAGGGAAGACTTTCTAAATAGGAATGCAAATCTATTTTGTTATGACAATCGTAGTTTTTTCCAACTGTATTTTTCTTAACTAATTATCTCCTGTAGCAAAGTACTGAACCCCTACACACCATTTTTGTTATAAGTACAATGCTGTGAGGGTGAGAAGCTGAGGTTGAGTCAAGGTGACCTCATGAGTGTTATTATATGTAGAATCTGGGATTTGATGTGATCTATAATGTGCATTGGACAGAGGAGGTAGATTTTGAGCAAGACTGAAAATAGCATTTTGATTTGAGAATAATGTATTCTAAAATATTATATTTATTGTCAATCATGCTGTGTGCCTGCATATGCAGAGAGAGAGAGTACTGTATCTTTTTTATTTAGGGTTCCCCCCCACCCCTCAGGCTGACCTGAATTTAGTATATAAAATCCACAGTTTTTCTGTATAAAATAGTAGTTCGGTACAATTTTCTTCATTAAAAACTTCGGGCTCTTGTTGTTGGATCACAACCTTTTGACCACATTTGGATGTTGCTCACCCACATGTGTTCTGGTTTTCATCTGTGAAATGCTGGAGGGTATGGTATCCTGTGTTTGTTTTTTTTCCTGTAAAATACTGGTAAGTTTGCGGCTCAAGAAAGAAGCAGTTTGAGGCCTGCGCATTCTCTTCCAAGGCCAGGAGAAGTTTTATTTTTCTTAAGCTACATGTTGCTGTATGTTCCAGGGAATCTTAATGACTGTTAATGACAGGGACTATTAGTGAACAGTTCTGCATCAGGCTGTTCCCCACAGGAAAAAAAAACATGTAAATAAGGCTGCTTCTAGAGTTGTTGTTGTGTGCCTTCAAATAATTTCTTGGCAGAAATTGTTCAGAGGGGGTTTGCTCTAACCTACCTCTGAGGATGAGACAGTGTGACTTGCACAAAGTCACCCAGTTTCATGGCTGAATGAGAATTTGAGCCCTGGTCTTCCAGTGTCTTTGTCCAGCACTCAGACCACTCCCACACACTTGCTTGCTCCTAGAGTAATCAAGCATTTCACATGAGTGGAATCAGTGCTTGCAGTGAGGCACACAAATGTGTTTGCTTTTAGCAAGCCATGGCAGTGACCTCAAAGAATATTTACCATGTATTAGACAGAAAGGGAAATTCTGCAATATGCAATATGTCAACAGCAAGTTATTAGGATATCAGCACACCTTGGCCATTTCCACACGGGGTAAATAAAACGGTGCAGTGCATCCTCCACGGAGGACATCTGTACCTTGGAGCAGACTGGGTCTGGACTACTTACCATAGATCTGCACCTCAGTCTACTCCGGAGCGACCCCAAGTGGTCCTCAATCGTGTTTTCAAAAAACTGATTTTTCAGGTTTTTCAAAATGCCGGCGTGCGCCATTGTGTGCCTGCTCTCCGGTGCAGATTCACAGGCTCACACCAATGCGAGCCTGCGATCTGCAGAGGGCAGGCTTTAGGCTGGTGAGCTTCAGTGGTTGGTCGAGACCCACGACCAACTGGAAGCCACCGTTTTGGACGCCGGAGCAGTGCGGATCTACGATCACGCACTGCTCCTCCTCACCCCGGACGGGACCGGACCCAGAGAAGATCCGGTGAGTAGTGGCAGGGAGTGATTCCCTTGCCGCATGCGGAAATGGCCCTTGATTCACTTGCTTGAGCCCTATAGAGCTGTTATTGTGCTGCTAGTTAACGTGTAATTGGTATATTGCAGTTTTCTGTCAGCAGCCTGAAAAACTCCATCCAAATGCTCTGAATGCACAAAACTGGCAAAATAGTTTGACTGTTAAAAAAACAAAAGCAAAAATGAAACAATGTCCATAAGCTGTAATGCTTTTAAAACCTAAAAGATTACAATCGAGTCTGACTATTATACATTTTTTTTCAAATGCACAGGCCCTAATATTATATCAGAGTGTCTTTAAGTGGATCCTGTTTCAGAGAAAGACAGGATATATATGCAATAATCAATCAATCAATAAATAAATGAATGAATGAATGAATTCTGAAGGAGGGATAGCAATCACTGATCTTTGCGTACATCAGGATATGCTATTATTTAGCAATAAACCAAGGACACATTGTGTCACTGTACATCATAATGGCATTCCAGGGAGAACCACTTCCTAACTGAAATAAAAAAATGGTTCTCATGCTGAGCACTGCCTGGATTGAGGAGTGGAAGAACAGGGAACCTTTCTATTCTCCAGGGCCCTTTACTGGACCTACTTAACTAGACTTACAATAAATACTAAATTGCAATATTGTAATCAAAATGGGTGTCATCAGCCCCTTAAGAGTGTTCAACCCTGTCTGCACTTTAGGTAAATGGAGGTTTCTAAAACCAGTAGCTAAGGAAGCTCACACAAAAGATCTGTGGGTAATTTGAGCCTTGTTCACAGGGCCTCCAGCTGAAAGAAAAGGGGTCTAAGTCTGCTTTGTTTACCTTGTTTGCAATGAATATTTGGGTTGGATTCAGCTGTTGGTGATTGATTTGGAAAGCGGTTTTAGAGTTATAGTGCATAGCTTGATAGCAATCTGATGTGCAGCTGCTGTTAAAAAAAGAAAACAAATTCCATGTTGGAGATTATTAGGCAAAGAAGGGAAAAGGAAACTGGCAATATCATCAAATGTCTTTATTGCAAATCTATATTGTGACCACACTTGGAGTACTGTGCACAGTTTTGGTTGACCACACATCAAAAAAGATACAGTATTGTTGGAAGATGTGATGAAAAGATCAAACAACCCAAATGATGAAGGAGTTACAGCAACTCCCCTATAAGGAAATGTTACAATGCTTTGGAAACTTTAGCTTAGAGGAAAGGTGAGAAAATTGACAAATGATAGACACGTATAGGTAAACCCAACAAACTTTAGAGAAAATAAGAATTTTCCCCCCTTACTCATAGTAGTAGAACATGGAGTCTTTCAACAAAGCTGAGTGGAAGATTCAGGACAGACAAGTGGAAAACTTCTTTCCCCAGCACAAATCTATGTAATTTGCTACCACACTAATTTTTGATGCTATCAAGGTAGATGGCTTAAAACTGAATCAGACAAGAACCTGGAAATAACTTGTTTCAGATAATAGGATACCTGTAATTCATTTTCCCAATACAATATAATTATATCACATTACAATTGTAACTTTAACAAGATTTGCTTTGTGGTGTAACTGTAATTTTTTAACTCTTGTTACAATTCTGCAGGAGTAACTAAATGGTGGCTGTCTCAGGCTGTACCTCTTGCTTTCAACTGAAAGGCAAAAAATTTATTTATAGTCATAGGGCACTGCAAACATGCATAGCAGACAATAAAGAAAAGTAACTAAATGGGAAAACGTGTAATATATTACATGATATAGTATATATCTTAATACGGATCATAGGAAAGGTTTTCAAAGAAATAAAACTGTAGGAACAACTTAAAATTTCTAGGAAGGAATTTCTTACAGTTTCTCATATTAACTTTCCAAAATATTATACATTCTTACTATCAAGGTTTTCATTCTGTTTCTCTGCTGCAATTGCAATTGCAGCAGAGAAACAGACACTCTCTAACACCAATAGATAGTGAACAACACAACAGATAATGCACTAAATCTTTTGTGCATCTTCCATCTTGTCCTTTCCAGATGGTGTTAAACTGACACTGAGGGAGAGGAAGAGAATGTGTTTTGTACCACAGTTCAGTGCATTATTGCATTAAAATAAGTCTTCTAGTTACTTCTGAGAAACAAAAACTAAAGAGTGGTTTGCAGGCTCATTTGAGTATCTGATTGTATATACTTCCTGTTCTCAAATAAGTCCTAATATGTTAGAATATGTGATAAATAGTAGTGTAGCTCTCAAGCAATGCAAAAGCTGAACAATAACCAGTCCCACATCCACCCACATGCACACAGGGTCTAGCAGAGAAAAGAAACACCTTAACAACCTTAGTACAACTTTCAGTATTTGTCCATAATCAAATATATAGTCTAATGGAGGAGAAAGAGAGAAGAAGAAAATGGCTGCAGGGTAATATGATGCAGGAAGGGAACAGGAGTAGTACATTTTGGAAGAAGAGCCAAGTGACAGAGGGAGAGGGAACATTTTGAAACTATGGCTAGTTGATACAGAATATAGCTCCGTTGGGGCTTTCAATTACTTACCTTGCCTTGAAACTTTGATAGCTCTCCAGCTCCAGAGCAAAGATAGATCTGTTGTGTTGTTACTTTTATATATTACAGCCATGAAACGAGAGGGATAGTATTTGTCTGCATCCAGGAAACAAACTTCTAACAGAATGTTGTATTATTCAGCCTGACTGTGCTGGTGGGGATGATGGTAAGTGTTGACTAACATATGGGAAATTCTGGTAAAGGAAGGCTGAATTTAAGTAAGTGGAGATTTCCAAGGTCCTCAATGACAAATATGGAAATTAATTTACTATGCAGTAATTCTAATTTAATTGTGTAGCAGAGAGGGGAGATATTCAGTCACAGTGAACAGATGGCCATTCATGTGGAGCAGAGGATTCTGTTACCCTCCTGTTCCCTGAAAGCAGTCAGTGTAGAATATGTGGTAAAACTCTTCCCACCGCATACGAGGACGGTGTAGCCTGTGAAAAATTATGTCTTACCATCGGTACTCCTCAAAACATATATTCTGTATGTAGCCAGCCCTAATGCGTGTGGTTAAGTTATCATGTATCTCCAACCACCAAATGTCACTCCAGGATGAATGCTACAATCTTCCCCAGCACAGGCATAACCATAAAATATTTTCAAACTGAGTACACTCTTGAGATCTACTTCATTATATTCTTTACTATAAAATATCTTGCCACATAAAACAAAATTCAGCATAGAGTTTAAAAGACAGAGACTAAGGCCCTTTCCACATGAGGCGAGTGAATCGCTCCGTGCCATTACTTACTTCTTCTTGGGTCCGAAGTAACGCAGACTGTCCCTTGAGCCCTTCCGCAGGGCTCCTCCATTAGTCCAGGGCGAACTGGAGCAGTGCGAGGTCTTTCGATCTGCACAGCTCTGGCTGAAAATGACAGCTTCCTGTGGCTTCCAGGTGAAAATGGCGGCTTTGCGGGTGCAGACCAACCACTGAAGCTGGCCACGGCCACAGCCTGCCCTCTGCTGATCACAGGCTCGCATTGGTGCAAGCCTACACATCTGCACAGGTAAGCAGGAACGCAATGGCGCGCTCCAGAAAATTGAAAGACCTGATTTTTCCGGTCTTTACTTAGCGCACTGGAGGACCACTTGGGGGCGGTTTGGATCGGACTAAGGTGCAGAACTAAGTTAAATAGTCTGAACCTAGTCCGATCCAAGGTGCGGACGACCTCCGTGCCAGGACGCCTTGGTCTGTTTTAACATCCATGTGCAGAAAGGGCCTAAGTTGTAGCACAGTAAGAATAAACAGGAATATAAACATAACATCACTTTTATGTAAGCATAACACCCTCTCACTAGATCAAGTCATAGCTGCCCTGTGGAGCTTTGTGGTTAAGAAAACTGTAATTTTGTCTGCTTTTTCAATCTTTTATATAGGATTTCTTAATTCAAAATATCTGTCTGCTCTCAAACCTCTAAGGCTGAATGCCTTTGCTTCTTGATTGTCTTGGAATTATATTATTGTTGTTAATTTTGCTTTGCATCACACAAAGCAAGGTCTGGATATGTTCTTTGAAACCCTGTTATATCTCGGTTTTGAGCCTTGTGTAGCAGGTACCTGTTTAGCTGCCATTCTGTGATGAGTTGCTGACTAAGAGCTTTGCTAGTCTCACTGTCTTACCTCTTTGTGCTGTGTATTTTGATCTTGTTCTATGACATCCCTCTATGCATTTACATCTATGCCAGGGTCACCAAAGAGTATTTATTCTGTGTCCTATGAGTCTGGCTGAACTATGTTTTGCCTCAGCACCATTTGCCAGCTTCCTGATCTAATATTTGTCTCAGGGTGGATGGCAGGGCTCTCACTTCAGAGTTTCTTTGAAGTGCTAGAACAGTAAGTTTTAGCTAGCTCCACTCTTAATTCCAGCATTAGTTATAAAATCATTTTTAGCATCTCCTTAATGTTATTATCATTTTGCTATCTATCCCGCTAGTTTCTTAATTTTGATCCACTGCTTTGGATCTCATCCTGGGAGGAAAGGCAGGCTGTAAGTCCAGTAACTAACTAAATATGCAGTTGATTTTTAATGTAAAAACTCACATTGCCTGGAAAGAGGTGTGCTAGAAATCTTTCACTGGTCTTTCCATCAATGAAAATATGGAAAATATGTGACAAGGCACCCTAATACTTTGCTATACTCCGAAAACAAACTGCTTTTACTAAACGATAATCTGTATATACCTTAAGAGAATCAGCATGGTGTAGTACTTTGAGCATTGGACTATGACGCCAGAGATCAGGATTCAAATCCCTGCTCAGCCATGGAAACTCACTGGGTGATCTTGGGCAAATCACGTTTTCTTAACCTTGGAGGAAGGTAAAGGCAAACAATCTCTGACGTAAGTCAGAAACAATTTGAAGACACACAGCAGCAAAAAATTTACCTTGTGTTCTATTGAAATTTCTAAAAGACTACTAATAAGGAAATCCACTGTAGTCGACCAAAGTGGGAGGAAATTAATGTTTTTGAATTACATCTCCTAGAATTCCCCATACTGGCTGTGCTGACTAGGCGATTCTGGGTGCTTTAGTTCAAAACAAAGTAATTTTTCCCATGCTTTGTATTTGTGTGACAGAAAGTTCTCCCCTTTTTGAACTGTTTGCATTTCATAGTAAAAGCTGACTTCCTTTCTGTATCTACATGGATATCTGCTCATGCAGATGAGTAGCCATGGGAAACAACCTCTGTGGGATTGACTTCCAAGTGACTGCCTTCATGTATGTCCTGGGAAATAAATGCAGAATCAAGAGGAGGTTGTATCTCTCCAAGGAACCACCTGCCATCCCCCCAAATTGAAAACCACAAATTCCTGTCTTTGGTCATGTTGTGGATTTAGGAAATTTAAAAAAAAAATCAGTCCTGGGAAGATTTAGAAGTGAGGTGAAAGCATTAATAATATTTTCTCATCTTATATTTCACCATAATGTTTGCCTTAGGTTGTACTAGGTATAAATGCCAGTTGGAAAACCTCAAGGGTGTAAGAGCTACTTCAGCTTTAGAAAGTATCCAAAATATACATTTCCATAACAGGCCACAACACAGAGGCTTTTTCTACATCTTTTTTTAATTTCCAGAAATCCCCTATTGCTTCCACTTCACTCTTGACTCACTGACCAACCCAGTATGGTTTTAATTGAAAAATGAACATTTGTTCTGGAAGACTGGAGCATCTCCCACATGCGTATGAACTGTAGACATATATTTGTAGGGAACTTATACACTGACTTCCCACCACTCTCCATAAATATTCGGACACTTCTGTAATGTGTGTTGTACCAAGGATGATATTGATCCTCAAAAACCAACTGAGTATGGGAACTGGTACAGGTAAATCCAGTCCAAGAATGGTGTGAAACTATATTGAAAACAGCATGACATATTGGTAGAATGAAATGTAATATCGCTGGCCAAATGAAGTAAACCGTTCTAGAGCAGTTTTAAAAATGAGTGTTTTGAATGGGTATTTGGAAAGGCTAAATCCAACTGTTAGTGGGATTTGTAAAGCCAACCTTTACATTAATTTCCCTTGATTCAATGAATCTACTCTAGTTGGACCTAACAAAATGGATAAAAGGACTAAGCCCAATTACAGTTTAATTGTATTTTGTTGTAACTAGCCTCAAATCCCATTTTGGGGAGAAAAGAAGGATATAAAATGAAATCTTGTTGGGTGGCCAGTTGTGAAAGAGGAAAAAGTTTGTACACTTTAAATAGTTGTGTAAGTAGCATGATAAGCTACACACAGTGAAATTTCCTTCTAGGCCACCCTAGATAATTATATAAATAATTAAACATTAGAGTCAATTTTAGTACACATGTTCAAGGCACAGTTATACAGTGCAAGTCAATGTGATATCATGATTTGAATGTTTCAGGAGAGTGTAACTCTGTTAGCAGACCCCATCCTGGGGAGTATAATTTAATATTAAAATGCATCGAAGCCAGAGGTGACTGGGCTGGTGCATAGACAACCAGACCAGCAATCGGACATAAGATCAAAGACCAGAAACTTCCCCTGTCACATCTCCATAGGAAACCTCGGAAAGGCACGTACGCACAGGTAATGGGCCATCAGCTACAACAATACTTTGGGAAGATTGCCTGATTCCACCAGAACGCTTGAAACAAATGAGACATACAAAAGCAAGATCCAATTACATGGTGCAACCATCATGCAGCCATCAGTCAGCTATCACGCAACCACTATCCTTTCTGGGAAAGGGTCTGCCCCCGAGATATGTTTTGCCCTATAACTAGACCCCCTTTATAAGACTCCATTTCGGAGCTCTCCCACACTAGACTGGCAGATCATCATTCTATGAGTTGAGACTCCTCTCAGCTCCCTTCCTGTGCCAAATTTTTCTCCGCTTGTATTTTTCTCCAGCCGAAGACTTCTGGAACAGGTGCAGTATCCCCCCATTCTACATTCCCTCTGCTTTGCCCCTATCAATTTTCACCTCTTTCCATCTTGATAGTCATGTGCTTGTGTGAGCGATAGCCTCTCTCTGTGTGTGTCTGTCTGTGTGTGTGTCTGTCTGCGTGTGTGTGTGTGTGTGTGTGTGTGAGAGAGAGAGAGAGAGAGAGAGAGAGAGAGAGAATATTTTCTAACAAAACATCTTGATTTAATGATTGGCTGGTTTTTGTGTGGTCTGACTCTGTAGACATTGGGTAAAAGATCTCGCTAGAATTGCCCTGCCTTCCACATTGTTAAAAGTCAGTGCTTCGCTCATTTCCCCAACTTTGGCATTTTTAGAGCAAATCAGAGTGTCTCCCAGGGACACCCCCCCCCCTGCAAAGTGAGGGTAAAAAGAGGAAATCATGTGATTCTTTGTTGGACTGCAAGACTCAGTAGCCCTAGCCAGCACAACCAATGTTGAGGAGTGCTTCGAACTGCAGATCAACAAAATCTGGAGGGCTGCATAATTCTCACTCCCAAAGTGTAGGATGGGCTCTAGGTGACCTTGGGCATGGCAGGGGGTTGTTGTGAAGACAGACTGGAAGAGCAAGCCATGAGCTCCTCAGAGGAAAGGTAAGATTTAAAAAGATAAGAAATAAATCATAATACAATTCTAGATCTAATACCAGTTCAACCTGTGCATCCATTTCCAAGTGCCAGGGAGGAAAACTGCAATAGACCATAATACCTGTTGTGAACTGGAGTGGAAAGTAAGACACTGGAATGAAAATTAAATGTATGTATTCAGGTCAAACACTACTTTTCAAGACTGAATCCCAGCTCATCCTCAACGTCTGTTTACAAGGAGAATAGGTAAAATTCATAAAGGAATGCAGTGAGATATTTCCTTGGATGTCAGTATGAAAATGGGTGTGTATTATGCAGCAAAATAACAAGCAACACCTGTTGAAATTTCATCTTCTATACAAGTATTAAAGGTACAGGAGCCCTTTCCAGTTTTTATTTTGGCAACCCTGGGAATCTTCAGAATATCATTCTACACCACAGTTACAAAACCCAGCATGAGTTTCACATACATTTAAAAAGAGGAAGAAATGTTAACAAGACAGATTGAACTCTGTGCTTTGCTAGTACAGTATATCTTTTAGCAAGTAAACCTTTATCACTCAATAATATCAAGCTGGGTACAGCACCAATACCACGCTATGCAGATGAGGGAATATTACGTGAATTCCTTCCTGGGATATCAAAACACTAGTCATGTGGATCTGTGGCAGCAAAGCCCACCAGGGGTTTGTGGCACCTTAAGGTCTAGCAGATTTAAAGTGGAATCAGTTTTCTCTGGGCTGCAACTCAGTTCACCAGATGAGTGAAATTCAGGTGTACATTTCAGTTGCAGTATATACATCTCATGAAGGTGTGTGCTCTGCCACTGAGCTATCCTTTCTCCCTCTAGTCTTTAATGCTCTTATTGCTTGGTACTGGAGAAATGGTGAGCTCAGATTGTCATTAGCCAAGCCATTCTGAGCAATGGGGATAGATTGTAGGAATTGTAGTTCATGAACACCTGAAGTGCCACAGGTTCCACATCTCTGAGCCAGAAAACAGAAGAGCTAGTATAAAGTAATTATCTGGAGGGGGAATAAAGGCTTTGTTCAGATCTTCTGCATTACTATGTGGCACTAGGTAAATCACACTCTTTCAGCTTCTGAAATGTGGAAGTAATGCAGGTTTGTTGTAAGGACTAGAGCAAGGCAATGCATGTAAAGCATTCTGAGGACTCTGTCCATCCATCCATCCATCCATCCATCCATCCATCCATCCATCCAATTTACAGTCTTCCCTTCTCACATTATAAAACCCAAGACAGTTTACAGCATAGGCTATAACAAAATATAGCTAAAATAATTTCTATTACAAAAGTTTTAAACAATAAACAATCCCACAGAAACACACATTTGACAGCTTAAAAGCATCCAGAAGATTTTAAATCTTTGTTAAACTTACCTTAATTAAATCTTGAAGCAAAGGTGCAACACTTTTGACCCTCCAGATGTTAATGAAGAACTGCTTCCATCATACTTCATTGGCCAGACCTGCTAGATCTTAAGGGAATGGGAATTCAACAGAATATGGAAGGGAATGCATTCTCTGGCCCTACTTTAAAGTGTTATGTAAACAGTGGTAACATCAAATAGTATGTTAAATCCAATATAAGTCCTACATAGATTAGACCTGTTAACATGTACTGGAACTTGCTAGAACTAGGGTAGTATAGCGGTTTGAATGATGAACTAGGACTTTGAGAGCTTCAGATCCTCCCATGGGAGCCTACTTGGTGACCTGGGGCAAGTCACACTCTCTCAGCCTAAGAGGAAGGCAATGGCAAACCACCTCTGACTGAATCTTGCCAAGAAAACCCTGTTATAGGGTTGCCTTAGGGTTGCCTTAGTCCAGAAGCAACTCAAAGGCACACCAGCATCATCACTCTTACATTTGATTTCAGTTGCTATTTTTTAGCTAGCACTAATATAGGCCATTTCTACTCTACACTGCTATAGGGCTATTATTCCACTTTCAACATCCTATGGAATTCCAGGATTTAGAGAGTGGCATTTAGAGGGCCTCAGTAAACTACAAACCTCAGAATTCCATAGGATGTTTAAAGTGGAATAATAGCACTATAACAGGGTAGTTCAGAAATGGCCATAGTCTCTTATTTCAATTGCTTTACTTGAGATAGAACTAATGCTGATCTAAATCAGAAGTGGGAATTATGAGGCCTTCCAGGTGTGTTGGACTGCAGCTCTCAGCGGTTGTAGACAACATAGTCAATAGTGTACAATGCTGAGAGCTGCAGTCCAACAAAATTTGAAGGTTGCAGAATTCTTGTTCCTGGGCTAAATCCAATTGTTAGTCCCAAACAGAGTTGGGGCACTGGAGTATGTCCAGAGGAGGGCAACCAAAATGGTGAAGGGTCTGGAAGCCATGCCCTATGAGGATCGACTTAGGGAGCTGGGTATGTTTAGTCTGCAAAAGAGAAGGTTAAGAGGGGACATGATAGCCATGTTTAAATATTTGAAGGGATATCATGTTGAGGAGGGAGCAGACTTGTTCTCTGCTGCTCCAGAGACTAGGACAAGGAGCAATGGATTCAAGCTGCAGGAAAGGAGATTCGACTTGAACCTCAGGAAGAACTTCCTGACGGTCAGAGCTGTCCAGCAGTGGAATATGCTGCCTCAGAGTGTGGTAGAGTTTCCTTCTTTGGAGGTTTTTAAGCAGAGGCTGGATGACCATCTGTTGGGAATGCTTTGATGTGTGTTCCTGCATGGCAGGGGGTTGGACTCGATGGCCCCTGGGGTCTTTTGCAACTCTATGATTCTATGATCAATAGAAATTACATCAGTGTTGACTTACCATCTTTCCTTTAATTCAGTGGGTCTGCTCTGCTAGAACTAACTACTGGATTTAGGCCAGCAGATTTAGCCAGCTATTTTCATGAAGGTCCGTATCTTCATAGTTACTTTACATGAATTAACCCCTCTCCACAACAACAATTTCCACTGTTAAAGGCTTAAGAGAGGGAAAAGTGTTATCACTGCTGTCTCTCCACCCCTCCTTTCCTCTATCTCTGACTTTGGTATTAAGAGGACTTTCTTATTCAGAGTGGACAAAGACAACAACCTGGCAGGGAGACTCAGTAGTAGGTCTAAGAAGATAGGATAGATAATTAACAAGCCAAGACTCATGAAATAAATAAATAATATAATTAATGTGCATGGATGTATGTATGTGTGTGTGACAGAAATCACTTTTCAGTAAATCCACAGAAACAATCAGTAATCCATACTAAATACATAATTCATATGGTTTTATAACACTAATCATGGTGTGTTTGGCGCTGAGGTCCATTTAGCATGTGTAACATGTCAGAACCAAATATATTGACATAAAATTCCTCATATAATAGGAATAAAAATAACTCCTGCCATCACCAACCATCTCCATAAACTGATGGAAGGAAATAGAAGATATCATAATACAATAGACTTTTAATACTGTCACTGATGAAGACAGTAGTGTCAAAACATCTCTGGCCCTTGTTCAAGTGTTGGCTTATTTACATGGAAAGTCATTATTTGGCTAGTGAAAAGATTAATGGCAAACAAACCTTTATAACCTTTAGTGTCACAAAACTGCATGGATTATGTATTTAATATGGATTATCCATTGTTTATGTGGATTTACTGGAAACTGATCCTTTTAATACACACACACACACACACACACACACACATTTTCTGACTGTTAGTTTCCCAGCTATTAGTTCTGTGATTTAGATGCTACATTTTCCCCCTTTTCTAAGAAAACAAGCACCAGAGACGTGGCAGGGACCATTTCCCACTTTTTACAGAAGGCAGAACTCAGTGGAGGAAATTATCAGTGATACTCCCAATAAAACCTTGGTAAGGGGTAAGAGATTCATATGTAAAATCTGTTTAACACCTTGAGGCAGGGGTGGGAATTGTGTTTTAGAATTCAGGAAAAAGTTGCACATAAGCCTGCCAGACTGTCAGCTTTTACAAATGTAGATATTGTGATGTGGCCTTAATAAGAAACCATTATACTTGGCTCAAAAGGCAAGCTTGATTTCTGGATAATAGTGTTGCTGTACGATAATTTGGAGCAATACACAAAGATTTCAATTGCATTTGCAAAGCTTATTTGTCTTCCTCCTTTAACACAAAACAAAGAGCTGGAGTCATCAAGAACATGCACATCCCATAGTAACTAGACAATTTTTTTCCCAGCTACAAGTGGAGGAGGGAAGAGGGCAGTGTGCTCCCTTCCTCATTGTAAATGCTATCTATAGTTAAAAGTTCTGGTCCATATTCAACTAAAGTTAATAGCCCAGATTTTACAAGTCTGCCAGGAGTTTTATCCTCTTGGACAGCTGCTAGAAATGGAAGCTTTAAAACTGGATTGTGGGTGCATAAGCAGGGATCAGAATGCTTGTTCTGAACTCATGTAAGTGCACTAGAAAACTAAGTGGAAGGAGAAAGGGAGATGGCAATTTCTCTGTTGTACACAGAGAACATTATAGAAGCATACAAGATGGTTTGTTCTGTTTTATATAATGCTGTCACTGCATACATGCATATTTATTACTGCCTAGATCACTGCAAAATCAGACTATAACAAAATCATACAGACAAATGCTGGGCCTGATTCTGAATCTCCATTGTCCGTGTTTACATGTTAAACTAACACTAGTTTAGCATTGTTTCCAACGACCTCAGGATCATGCTCTTTTCGTCCAACACAGCTCTCTTATTTTGTTAAACCTTAGGGGAAAAAAACTGCAGTTACTGTTATCCCCTGCATTATCATTATATATGTTTTTCCACCAAAGATGAACCATTAAAATATATATGAGGTGTGACCAGTGATACTGAAGTAGTAACAATGAAAGAATATTAACCTACAGGCCAATTCTATATATTTTTACTCAGTAATAAGTTCAATGGGACTGGATCTTGGATAATTATAAGAATGCAGCCCCAGACTGACTGGAAAATCTTGCTAAATGAGCAAAACATTTTAAGATATGTAGAGGGAATAGGTTCAGGGGCAGAGGTGGGGGATTAGACCTCTGAGGTTTGAGTATTTCTAAGCAAGACATATTGCGATGTCCCAGTGGAGAAAACATAATGGATTAAAATTTAGCCATGCACAGAGTAAATCCACTGACATCTATAGAGCAATCATGCCTAGTTTGTGTCATATTAAAATCAGTGAGGTTGTTCTAAATATGAAAAAGTCTGCATTCGACCCAATCAATAGAAAAAAAAATTGTAAATTATTGATTGCCACTATCAAAACCCAGAGGTCATATGTACTTTTTTCCCCCTTGTTTAGTTATATCTGAGAGAGATGCTTTGTCTTTCCTGGGGGAAAAATACTTGACAAGACTGATGACAAGATGTCCAAATGAAGGAATGGGGTTCATGTGGTAGAACACATTAAATTAAATTAATATCCATTGAACTGAAGGTCAGCATCAGAATGTCAGTATCAATGTTATATAATTCCTTGAAGGAAATCAGATTTATGACTTGACATATGACACTTCATAGCAACATGAGTTTAGCCATGGAGATTTCCTTTATATTTGGGAAAACTCTCTGATAATGTATTTTAGACAAATATTGTGTATTGGTTTAATGAAAGCAAGTTAGTCTTGTATTACTGCGTAATAATACTAATGTGACAAAATCCAAAAATAAAATTATTGAATTTTTTTAAAGACTTGATGGATGAAACTGACATTAAGCTCATTGCAGCCTTATTTATGGCTGTCAAAATGTTCAGCAGTTAGAAGAAGGGTCAGTTTTTGAATGGTAAGGTAAACTATGGAATGTTGCGGTATTATCAAAATGTGCCCACTAAGGACAACAGATCAATATGTTTCTTGAAAGATACACTTTTAAATGTTCTGAAAGGAGCAAATATCAGGACAATTTTCAATAATTATTTTCTTTCTGACAGTTATTTTTCCCATGCATATTTATTTTTTAGTTGTTGTTTGCTTGTTCTTTATTTTGCATTAATCTGATGTCACGTTGTATAATCAAATAATGTTTAGAAACTCAGCTTCAAATTGTCCTTAATGATATTGATTTCTTTGGCTAAACAAACCCGAAAACATAGCTAACCGTAATGACAGTTCCCTTGTCAAGCATAACAAATAGCAATGGTTAGTTTAGACAGGAAGTAAAAACTTCAGTCTCTTCCTAGAGACACCAGAGAAAGGGAGGGAAGGGGGAAAGTACGCACTCTCAAGGTTCATGCAATAAAAGTTCCTCCAGCAGTTATTTCACCAGGCTGTAAAAGAAAGAAAGGAGAAAAGAGTGGCCACCAGCGGACCACCTGAAAAGCCAGCTCCTTCAAGCTTGGCCTATCTCTCAGTGTCACCCTGCAGCCATTTCACCAGGCTGATAAACCTCATATAATGTTAAGAACTTGTGCTTAAGTTTTCTTGTGTTCCTTTTCCTTTCCCGCCCCCATTTTGCATTGTGACTGAGGATAATCCCTGTCCTCAGGCTTACAATTCAAAATTCATATGAAAAATCCCCTAGAAGCTATCCAGCTTCAAAACCATGGTGTAAATCCTATACATAAATAACACTCCACTGTGGTTTAGCGTTACAGCTAAATCAGCTCAGTCTGTCTATGGTTGTTTTTGGCTGCCTCTCTCCTGAATTAATACAGGGACTATGGAATCATCAGAATGTCAAGGCAGTAGGTAGCCTGGGTCTGGTTTCCCTCCTCAATAACCTCTAAAGCAGAACCAAAGCTTGTGCCTTCCCCTTGTATTGGATTAGATCCTGTACTGTTCTCAGTCAACATGACCCTCCACACCTGGAGCACAACATGTTGTGGAATTGCCTTAAAAGGTGTGATTTAAAAATAGTTAGCCCAGCATGTGTGTGTGTGTGTGTGTGTGTGTGTGTGTGTGAAGGGGTGAGAACCATTTTCTGAGACTGAAACTTACCTGATAGACTGCCTTCTTCCGTAATAGACTATTCCAGTATTTGAAGTCATGTAAGTGCCACACGCTCCTGATGTCCACTTGGCAGTCATTTGGAGAAGAATGTGCAGCAAAGTGGCCTCTAAGGTGTGGGATGTGCATTCCTCCTGTTCTAACTATTATCAGTATTAAAGAAAGGGATGAAAAACGTTTGTTCATCTGAACTAACTTTCCCTATTCAGCCCAACCCAACATCTGTTTCTTAGACTTCAGAAAATGTCTGTGTGCTGTGTTCTGTGTATTTTTGTATTGTGCATATTTTACACATTACTGATGTGTATTGCTTTGACATTTTTGAATATAAGTGGTATGTAAATGTTTGCAAATAAAATAAACGTATAAAAAATACAGTCATTCCTGTGGAGCACCTGAATGAGCACTTTCTCTCATGCTAAAATGCTTCCCTTACCTGAAACCAGCAGCTTCCAAAGGTATCCATGGCGGGGATAGAGTGATTCATGTTTAGGCTCTATTTCAGACTTTTAATGAGCTATCCAAGGTGCTGAACCCATCCCAAAGTTGATTCAGCACTTTGGACAGGTCCTTTAAAAGTCTGAAAGAAAACCCAGGAGAGATTCATCATACTTCTCACATAGACACTATAACTAGACACTGCTTGTGATCCCCCCCCCCCCACTCGCCTGCAATATAAAATCAGAGCCTGGAATTGTTACTTTATCGGACTACAACTTTCAGAATCCCCCTCCAGTAGGGCAAGTGTATTTTTTCTCAATGTTGTTGTTGAGTACCTTCAAGTCATTTCTGACTTATCGCAACCCTAAGGCAAACTTATCATGGGGTTTGCTAGGGTGAGAGTGTGCGACACGCTTAAGGTCACCCAGAAGGTTTCCATGGTAAATGGAGAAGTTAACCCTGGTCTCCAGGATTGCAGCCCAAGGCTAATACCACTACCAGTATCAAGTGAAGTTTAACAAATGCAGCTTGTCCAAGCAGGCAATGGCAATGACAGAGAAGCTCACTCAGGCTGAATATCTGTCTGCCATCAAGTTGACAGAGGCACAGCACCTGAGAGAGGAAACATCAGGCTATACTGTATTTGCTGAAAGATCTGTTGGTTCAGCAAAACAATTCTAGATAGATTGCAACACTTCAAAGAGAAACCTGGAATTTTAGTTTGGCAATCAGCCATAGCTGGCCATTTGGTACTCCATGTATTTTCAGCTTGCATATTTCTAGCAATAGTCAGCTAGTGTTGCATTGTAATAATTATGGCATGTGAATGGATCTGGAGAATATTGGCCTTAACATTATAGTAGAGGAAGCTGTGGTTTCTCACCTTGTAACTCCCTACCACAGTCTATAACAGTGGCCTCCAGATGTCCTGGAAGAGTAATCATCAACCAGCATGACAAATTTTTGTGCCAGCTCAGGATGGTAGGAGATTTATTCCAACACATCTGGTGGGTTCTGGCTTGGGGAAATTTAATTTAAAGCTTTAGCAAGGAGAGGAGAAACAATGGCCCTCCAGCTGTGGTTGACTACAATTCCCTTCAGCCCAGCCAAAATGGCCAAAGGTCATTGAGGTTTCTGGTCCAAAATATTTGAGCTAGGGCTGAAATTACAGATAAGGAAGCTTCCAGGCTGCGGACTAAAATCATCCTGCTAAGGTGCTTCATTCAGCATTCAGTAATCTCTAGAAAGCTCCCTTCAAGAAATCTTTAGGTGCTGAAACCTATCTTAAGACAATATAGCACCTTGGATAGCCTCTTTAAAGTTCAGACTAAAACCTGAAAAGGAAGACATGAAAGCCGACAGTTTGTCCTGCCAATGCTCACTCTTGCATTCCATGCAAAGAATGACACTGCTTTCCTTTCCTTTGAATTTCTGTGTCTCTCTCTGTACTGTTTTCCTCCTCTACTCTATCTCCCCATTCTGCTCTTTGAGGCAGTTATTTTCTCTGTGTCACAGTTTCTGTCATTTCAAAATACACACACACTCCTCCCAGACATACCATTCTGGGACATACCATGTCTCAGAAGCCCCCAACAGTTGCTCTTGAAGCTTGATTCTCTGTTCTTTAAGTCAAGGAAGCATTAAGGTTGGAAGAAGCTAATTTGTAGCTTTCCTTATAGACAACATAAATATTATCTAGGAATAATATACTTCACTTCTCCAGGAGCAGAAAAGATGCCAGTAAAAGAAAAGTCATTCCTTACATTAAACAACACATGAACAATCATATATTTTGTTCCTGTTGTTATGTGCCTGAATGGTATCCAACTCACAGTAACCCTATCGGAGGGGTTTCTTGAAGATTTATCAAGAGGAGGTTTACCATTACTTTCCTTTTAGGCTGAGAAAATGTGACTTGCCCAGGCCACTGAGTGGGTTTCCATGGCTGAATAGAGATTTGAAACCTGGTATCCAAGAGCACTAATGCAATACTCAAACCACTATGCTATTCTGGCTCTGGTATAGTATATATATTATCCTGGCATCCAAAGGTCTGGTGAGGGTGTCATGGTGGAGATAAAAACTTTGGCAGCAGTGGTGAATCTGTACAAGAATATGAATTATAATTTTGAGCAGGTGTTAATTTTATTCCCCTTTCTAGGAATATGTCTTACGAACAGCCCTACAACCAATACATATTCTGTCAGTCTCAAAAGCCATACATTACTACGCCTACAATACTCTGGCTCTGAAAAAAAAAGGGTAAACAACAACCAAACCACTTGCTGCTACCAGAAAAAAAGAAAGAATAGTAGATTGGGCTTCTCTCATTTCCCCTCCCTCCACACACTTTGAATAGATGCTACTTTGCAGCTAATTGATGAAGGGATAAAGATTTCAGGTGGAAGGGACAGCAACAACTAGGTGGGGGTCCCCAATGCTTCTGCTGCTCTTAAGCAGGCCCTTTTCAGAGTGGGACAAAAGGAGAGACTTCCTGTCCCTTGCATTGCTCTTTCACATGTGGGGCCAATATGGGCAAAAGCAGCAAAGCAGAAACAGTTGCAAATGGGAGGAGGAAAGCTATCACTTGTGCATATTTGATCCTTGCCTGGCATTGAATAGAAGGAGAAGTTGAACCATTGTTCACAGGGCTTCTTGTTCCACAGAGGTTGACAGAAGCTGCAGTTTACAGGGGCTTCCCCCTCCCCTTCTTGTTGTTTGCCTATGGAAAATAAGTGGGAGTGACAAAAGAAAGAAAAAAAGGAGAAGAAGAAGAAGAAGAGGGAAACACTGGGAGGCACCACTGGCCAGAGTGCAGGAATAGTCACCTTGCCTTCTATGATCATTAACCTTGCTAGAAAGAGGCAGCTGGCAGCTCTCTGCTGAAGCTTGTCTTTAGAATGTGAGCTGAGCCAGAGACACTGCAGACACATTTCCGGAAGGGTGTCTTGTTTGCTGCAAGTGTTATAAATATTGGATCCACACAGAGTAGGTGCGTGCCTGCAACATGAGGTTCCAACAGCTCCTTTTGACCTGGTTTCTACTCCTGGCTGGGCTGCTCCTGATTGATGGACAGAGGCCAGGTAAGGACTTGGACTTTGAAGATGTTATTTCTCTCTCTCAATCTTTCTGGTACTGCTTCTTTATACTATGGAGGGGTTCTGTGGCAGCTATGTTTGGAGTGTCTCTGTGTGTCCTTTTCAGCCCCAGTTTTGTTAAAAGCCACAAGAACAGTGAATTGATGGATAACATCTGCTTGACACTTTTAAAAATCAGTACAAACTCATTTCTTTTCCTGCTCATTAGAAGATGGCAAATTAAGAATTATCTATTCCTGCAGGGTGTTTTTTTTTCTCTCTCTCATTCTGTGTCTGTGTCCAGAATGAAATACTTTCTTTAAATACCACATACTGATATTTGATCACTATTAAACAAGCATGAAGGTATAAACTGAACATTTTAAACCTATCAAACTCATGTGTGCCCATGAGTAAGCTAGAACAAAGCTTGTATGATGCAGGCTGAACTAATGCAAATATTCATATGTGCGTGTGTGTATGTGTATTGTGTGTCTGCCTGCTATACAGTTACTTTACTGTATTTCATTAGAAATTATCTATGCTCCTTGGGGAATATCTCTTGCTTTATTGTTTTTTATCATGGCATTACAGTTCTTTGACTACCTGAGGGGGGGGGGGGGTTAAGCATTCAATCTCATTTTTCTTTCCTGACTCACAAATGCACTTTAGATATCTACAGCTTCCAACAAATGTATACCAAGATTTGAAAGAGCAAAGGCTGAGACTGATTCTAATGCTTCTCTTCTCTAAAAGCTCGAGATATTTGCAGAATTGCTGTCCCTCTAGGAGATCTTTCATTAAAGAGATTCACCTTTCTGATTAAAACTGACATCCCCAAACCACTAACTCTGCCATGGTTTCATTAAGTTTACTGATATAACTCTTGAGCAAATAGCTTGAAGTGGATTTCAGCCTTGAGCAAACCCCAAGCGTTTCATGAGCAGCAGGCAGCTGGTGGTAATGTACCTTTCAAGTTCTCTCAGCAAGAATAACATTTTAAAAAAATATTTAGCCATAATGTCGGCCTGCCTTTTCTTGCACTAATAAACCACAACACTACAGCTGAAAGGATGTACTTTACTGGAAAAACAAGAAATTAGAATGGATGCACAAGGACTCAGTTATCCAGAAAGCTACTGGATATCAAATTCTGCAAACCCTGCTCTCTTAATAGGGTGGCATGGAAAAAGACATCTGTTCAGAATGCTTTTGTAGACAATTTATCAAGATCCCAGGTGCTCTGGTGAGCAATGGGGCAAAGAACATTAGGTATATATAGATCAGGTATGAGGAAGAGGAATTTATTTTTTGGTGGCCTGAGTCAAATTGCATCTGTTTTCCCACCCACATATCTTGCAAGATGCTGAGGTAAAATCTGATGCTGTTTTCCCAGCATATACTTAGGTTTGATTAAACAATTTTATGCCTGAAGAAATATAGAATAATCACTCAGGGCCAAAGCAACTGTCTATCCATCCTACCATTCTCAACAGTAGATCAACAGGCTTTGGAAATGTTGTTGTTGTGTGCCTTCAAAGTTGCTTCAGATTTATGGTGATCCTAAGGCACATCTATCATGTTGTTTGCTGGGGACCGAGAGTGCGTGATGTGCCCAAGATCACCCAGTGGGTTTCCATGGCAGAGCAGGGAATCAAACTCTAGTCTCTAGGGTCATAGCACAATGCTCAAACCAGTATGCCACATTATCTCTCCTTGAAATATTACTGCTTTTGTATTTGAAAAATCCAAAATTCTTTTACCTTTGCAATTTTCTTGGGAAACATAGGGACACCAGCTTACTGGGGCTACCCTGTGAGCATCAGAGCTGATCTTGGATGGAAGCACTACCCACATTTAAGCCCATATCTTAATCTACTATAGCGAGCTGCAAAGAGCAGTCTGCCTCCCACCTTTCCAGCATCTAAAGGATTACAAATGCCCCACTATCACTTAGAATTTATAGGTCACTTCCCTCCCTAAATGTTCAAACATGCAGCACATACGCTGGGGTGGGGAAGCTTTGGCTCTACTGCACAATCTCTTATGAATGACCATATTAGGCAAGTCTGATAGGAGGTGCAGGTAAAAAAAAAATATGGAGCCAAAGCTTCACCACTCCAGCATTCACCATCTTGCTATTATTATGCTAGAGGAGGGGTTGGTGGCAAGAAGAATCTTGCCTGTCCACCCATTGAGTTTCTGATTAAGATGACATTAAAACCAGTTCAGGATGTAGCCACTGTGCTCTTCAGTAAAACAAGGCAGGTTAATAGCATTGGATTTCCTTTGTATGTGAGTGTGGCTCATCTTTTTCAGGGAACTCCCTTTATAAAATTAGCCATTGCTGTCTCTGACAACAGTGATCAACAGTGAACAGTATCATGCTGGCTACAAATATATTTTCTTTCTTGTTTTCAGCTCCTGTTGTGTTGATATTTACCAGGTATTCTTTGTCATTGTTTATTCTATTTTGTAAATGCCTTTTGCTCTGTAGAGGATTTGCAAAATTTAAGTAAAAACTACTAAAATTCTTAAATCAATAGTATTTTCTTAATGGCATCTTTTATCCAGCCATTGTATTCAATGTGTTCAAGACCCTTCCATACAATCTAGCCCCCATCACCACACACATTTACTTTCTGTGGGATGTACAAGGGCACTCGGAAGTAAGCTTTATTGTGTTCAGGGTGCTAACTCTCTGGGACTTCTAAGGTTACCAACTTTAAGACAGTGCTACTATACTCAGTAAATCTTACTGAATACGATGGAATTTCATTTCAGGTGAGTATAGGATTGCAACCTTACAGAGTAATCCTGCACGTGCTTACTCAGAAGTAAATTCCATTAAACTTAGGAGGACTGATTTTCAAGTAGATATGCTTAGGATTGTACTGTTCTGGGTGTGTTGAAAGCCTTGCAGATCATTCCAATCTAGCAAATGGTTAGTGTTCCATTGGTTATTACATAATACTAGTGTTGTAATTAGATATTATGCGCCCTACAATTTCTGGGGGGAAATTGAATGCTGCCGAAAGAAGGCCACTTTGCTACTAGAAACCCTCTGGTGGATTTTTTCCCCCCTAAATTTCCTAGTTAGTATAAAAATTAACGTATTATCATAATAGGAATCCTGCCTGTATAAATCCTAACAGGGGAAATGACATCTTTTACCAAACTGACCTTCTGGCCCTCGCCAAACACTTTGGACACCCAGTAGCAACTGGTCCTGATTTACCTTTGATTTATTTTGATCTCTTGCTCTTTCAATGTTCTCTCTCCTGCCTTCCAGCTAACCTGGCCGCAAGACGAAAACTGCACAGACATCACTGTTCCCACAGGAGATGCATGCCTCTTCATTCCCGAGTGCCCTTCCCCTGAGGTACCAGAAATTCTGCATTGCCTTGGCTAAATTTAGGCAAGGGGTTTTTCCTAAACGTTTGGTAATAAAGTCAGGCGCCAGCAAGATCCAACTGTCCTGTGGAGCCTTGCTTAGGAATGCTGCACAGGCTGGTTGAATGGACTGTCCAGAATATACCCATGTGTAAATTGTGCTTTGATTTCCAGTTAAGGGATGCTGCTTTTTTCTTTCTCTCTCTCTCTCTCTCTTTTTTTTTTGCTAACCACAGCCACAAACAGTTTTCTTTGGCTTCCATTCTTTGTGATTTTATTTGCTCTGAAAATAGAGCAAGGAGGAGGGAGTGATGTGGGAGGGGGAAGGGGGGAATGAACTCAAGGGAGAAGCAGCACAATAAAAGTACTTGTTTTATGTGAACTCCAGGGCACGGTTCCAAACGAGTGAGTAGCACTGGGCTCTCTGTCAATTATTTCACTCTCTGAAGCTGCACAGAGAATGGGACATTTGACATCCTGCTGTAATTTTCTGTGAGCCAGTGGCCAGTGCTTCCGCCTGGCTCTGATAGGAAGCAGCAGTTATTTCATTATGCTAAGATCTAAACTGGTACTCCCTCAGGTAGAGGCCTTTCCACCCTTTCCATGTCTCTGTTAAAAATAAGATGGATAAAGCTTATGACCATAGGCGTGTGTGGGCTGTTCAACAGCAACACTTTAACTCAGAAAAGCTGGTGCCCTTTAGTTGTGTTGGATTACAGCTCCAAATATTCCAAACCAGTAATGGTGGAGAACACGAGCATAGCAAAGTTTGATACAGGGACCTTTCCCAGTGTGCCAGCTCCCTGGATTTCTCCATCAGGCAAGACATGAGAAGAATTAGGTGTGAGGGAGTCACACATTTTAGGTTCTTGCCAGCATGGTGCAGTGGTTTGAACATTGAACAAGGACTCTGGAAGACCAGGATTCAACTCTCTGCTCAGCCATGCAAACCCACTGGGTGCCCTTGGCTTCAGAGGAAGGCAACAGCAAACTTCCTCTGAATAACTCTTATCAAGAAAACCCTATCATAGGGTCACCATAAGTGAGAGCCAACTTAAAGGCACATAACAACTAAACTGAAGTACAGTGCACTCTCTGTATATGCTCTGTTCATGTAAAACAAAACAAAAAAATGCAAATATTCCAACCTATTATTGTTAATGGATGCAATGCATGCACACCCAATATGTCCATTGATGATAATGGGACACAAGGCTTTGTGCAATCTCGCAATGTGTGTAGAGGTCACACCAACAGAGGACAGTCTGTATTACTTTTGAACATGATAGTAGGCTAAATAATGAAGCATGCAAGAGATCAGTACTCTATAACTCTTGGAATACAACCCCCATCAGCTGTAGCCAGCATCATCTGTGATGAGGGTGCTTCTAAGTGCAGTCCAACATCATCTAGAGAACCACATGATTCCCAGTTGTGGTTTATTGTCTATGGAGACAACATACAAACACATGAAAGCCATAAGTGGGAATTTTGCAACCCTCTAGATGTTGCTGGACTGCAATTCCCAGCAATCCTAGCCAGGACAGCTTAGGGTAAAGAATGTTGGGAGTTGTAGTCTAATAACTTCTTGAGTCCAACACAGTTCCCATTCTGGCCTCAGGCACTTCAGAAACGTGAAACATGTAAATATTCCAAAGCAAAGAGGAAGATGGCTACTAAACTCCTTTTCAGGGAAGCGTACCGTTTACACATGAATAAAACATGCTGCTGATAGCTTTGTATCCGGCAACATCTTCTGTTATATGTGGATAATGGCACAGCCTTCAATTTTTTTTAATAAAGAGTGACAGATGCTATACTCAGCTTCAGTTCTCCTAAGAGTCATCTCCTTAAAAAGAGTAAAACTGATCAAAAGGGAATACCTTTAAGAGAGAACAGTTATCCTTCAAGGACAGTTTTACCTTTATGAAGCAATTGGGTTAAATAAGAACTGAGCATAAAGTTATTGCTAGTGCCCTCACTCTTCTTTTAAAACATCTTGTCCATGCAGAAGCTGGGAGAAAATGACATTCTAAAGAAAGCAGACATGTTCTGTTACAGGACTGGGGAATGTGTGACCCTCCAGAGTTTACTGGGCTGTAACTACCAGCATCCCTCACTATTGACTATCTTGATGAGACATGATGGGATTTGCAATCCTACAACCAGTAGAGGGGCTGTGCTTTGTCAAACTGTGGTCTGCTATGACCTTTCTAAGATACTACTGATACCAGGAAAAAGGCCTAAATGGCCTGAAGGTGCCAGATCCCATTGATCTTGCTAAGCTAAGCAAGGTCAGCCCTGGTTAGTACCTGGATGAGGGAACACCAAGAAATACCAGATCCTGCAGGCTTTTTTCAGAGGAGGGCAATGGCAAGCCATCTCTGAGTATCCATTGTCTAAGAAAACCTTATGAAATTCATGGGGTCACCATAAGTCAATAGGTGACTTGAAGATATAAATATATATACACATTGATACCAGCTGGTAGCCATTCTTCTTTGTTATTGTTATGTACCATCAAATCAACTTATAACAACTTATCACTTAGAGATTTTGGCTAAAATTACAAAGTTTTAGTCCAGTTTTAGTCCAAACTGACCATGCTGGCTGGGGAGATTTGGGGAGTCATAATCTAGAACAGTAATATTTTTCAAGTTCTGTTTAAAAAAAAATGAAGTAGACCCCATTAACTTGAAGTCTGCCCACCCCTGTTATTGGCTGAAAATTAGTACAAAAATTCAGTGATTCAGAAACAGGGACGTTTATTACCCTTAGAATGCCCTCTGAGGAAGTACATCCAGGAAATCCTGCATGTGTTAGGCTATAAATAGCATATATATTTAAAAGCCTTGCCAGCTGCTTCATAATGACTTTTCCAAGAGATAACCATATTCGTTAGGGGCTTCACCTAACAGCATTAGGCACATTACGCATATTTAGAGAGACACAACCAAACAAACTTTTTGTGCCCAAGGTCTACCAGCCAAATCAGTTCATCCAGCACACATGAATTTAGGAGCACTGCGGAATTGTGAATAAGGAGGAAGGCAGCTTCTTGAGCATCAACTGCAAAAGTCATTCTATTACTTCCTTCCCTGCCTCCACTTCCAGTGTTTCATGACTGTGTGTAGACAGCCTCTAATGCACCTTGAAATATAATGCATTTAAGTTACTACTGTAGAGCGTGGGTGATAAATATGCACTTAGGCAGACCCTTCCCTCCCCTTTTATACAATATCTCTTTGCATGACTAAAAGCTATTTTGTAGTTAGTTCCGTTTGGGGAGCTGCTTGCTCATAACAAGAGGACATGAATGGAAACACATGCTCTTTATTAAAACCTGGTTGAGAGAGATCCTTTTGAGCAGCAGAAATGGTTTTTGAAACAGGCCAGGAAAGGGATGCATTGGACTTCAGATTTTTAGACATGCCTGTAAAGGTTTCCTGGTGAATTGCTCCATACAGTGACCTGTGCCTTAGTAAAGAGGGTGGCCTGTGTGGAATCCATACATTTTCCAAGCTGACCACACCCAAGACTATGAACATTTATAGACATGAAGCCTTTACAGATTCCAGATCAGCTTCTTTGAAATATGCTGGCTGGAGATCACGGGAGTTGTAGGCCAGCATATTTGGAAGGTGCTGAATTGGTGAGGGCAGGCCTTGGTTATGCCTATGGTTCTTAATGGGCCAATAGGGTACACCTGCCCTCCCCTACAGATTAATGGGTAATTTGTTTTTAG
This sequence comes from Cyclura pinguis, assembly GCA_030412105.1. NCBI lineage: Eukaryota > Metazoa > Chordata > Lepidosauria > Squamata > Iguanidae > Cyclura > Cyclura pinguis. The sequence continues at coordinate 158,979,681 of CM059603.1, read as the reverse complement.
TGGTGGTTCCTGTGTCAGAGCAGAGGCGAATCAGTTCCAAGCTTTTGTCCAAATTTCAGAGGAACTCTCCACTGTGCTGAACCTATTTTGGGGATAGGGCTCAGCCCCTCAGATAGCAACTTCCAAGTTCAAACTAAGTTGTAAAGTAGCTTCCTTGCCTCATTAGCCCTGCTAGCCAGCGCTGATATATCTGAATCCATCTTCACTGTGTTTCAGGGCATACCCAAGGATGAGCTAGGGAAAGTTCCTTTTTTTTGGACTGCAAATCCCTCAATCCCTCAGCCAATCTGAGGAGCTGTATTCTTGAAAAGGATTTTCCTCAAGCTCTGCATGAGATGCAGCTAGGCCTGCCCTTTATATTCCATTCAGCACAATCTATGTTATTCCAGTTCTAATAACAATGTGTGAGCCTTGGGGCTGTTTTAGGGACTAACTTAAAACAGTGTAAAGCCACTTTTCACAACATTGCCAGCCTTGGAGGCATGGGTGGAGATATAAATCAATATGAACTTTATTAAACATTTGAATGCATTTCAGACAAGCTCAATAATGATAGGAATACCTTTTAAGGACTTTGGAAGGAATTATTTCAGCTGCTAATACCAAAAGAGCTATGAGGGGAGCTCTCTAATGTATTCAATCATTGCAGTGGCCTAAATTTAAAAGGAACTAACATTTTCCCCACTGGACTCTTTGCTTCTGCAACAGATTCAGAATATGTTCTAAAATCCTTGCCTTATAGCAGGACTTTCCAAATGGTGTGCCGTGACACATTAGTGTGTCATCTGAAGTGTGTAGGTGTGTCACTTACAATCTTGGAAACATATGTTGTTATTTATGAATCATATATTTTTAAAAATATATGAAAGGTTTTCATGAGATATGTTGTGTCCCCATATATTTTGTTATTACAATTTATGTATGTGTCTTATCTCTTATAAGGAGTTAGTTTAACCTCCGGTTTGCTAGTAAAACTGAATTACTGTGTCATGAAATGATGCGTGTCTACAAAAGTGTGTCACCAATATAAAAAGTCTGGAAAGCTCTGCCTTATAGGATGAGGAGGAATTGCCTGGGTAAGAGGCATAAAAGGTCAAAGCCATAACATGGCGCTCAAATGCAAATAGGCCCACAGACTCCAACAAGGAACAGAAAGATTGATAGTATTTCTGTATATTAATAGTATTTATGTCATGCTGATGGCATCCTGCATTATATACACACAATGTAGTCAAGTCCTTGTTCACAAGGAGCTTCCTGTGTGAAGTGCTCCTGTCATTCTAATTCACTAGATTGCACAAAATTGCCCCTGGCCATATGGACTTAGTATTGTTATGGATCCAGAATGGTTCCAGTACAAAGACACCTAAAGCAATAATCTTAATGTACAGGAGTTAAATATAAACTTTTTACCTTTAGATCCTCTAAATAATCCCTCCTCATCCAACACCCACCAGGTATGATAGACTACAACTCCCACTGTGCCTAATGTGGGTGACTGTGCTGACTGAGAATGATGAGTCCAATACTTCTAGAGGATGCCTTTTCTGTGGGCCTTCATGCCAGTAAATTGGGACCCACACAAGTAAACCACACCACCAGCATCTCAATATTTGCTTAAAGGAGAAACCATAATAATTGTTGTGATTTATGTCGAGTTAATCACATATCAAAAGTCTGTCCTGCTCAATAGATCACAACATCAGAATGCTTTGCTTTCTTGCTACTTGCAGCCCTACAGGTTCTAAAATTTTTAGGAACAGTGTTATGCAAAAGTGGTCCCTGAAGTGTGGTGCTGGTCCACAAGCTATCAGGAAAGTTTTCAGGAGTTTTCAGGAAAGAAAGAAACTATCAGAGCCACTGGGCACAATACAGTACCTCCCTCTCCCAGCACACTGCAGAAAAAATTGCTGCCGCCACCCCCCCAGTGCTTTAGAATATGGGAGAACTTGTCATGCTATAGCATCTCAGCATTTAGTCCAAATATTGATAACACCTGATGCTTCCTTTAATTAAATAGCATTAGAAAGATAGGTAGGGCCTCAGAAATTCCTTAAAATAGCAGCTTACATCAAGGAACTTGAAATTCTATTGAACTTTGCACCTTCCCTCTGCCTTGTTGTTGTATGTCTTCAAATCACTCCTGACTTATGACAACCCAAAGGCGACTGGTCACAATTTGGCAGGAACAATCTCAATTAACCCTCTATTTTCCAATTCTTTCAGCTGCTTGTAAACTGTCCCAGTCTCTTTCTCCTCCTCCTCCTCCTCTCTCTGTTTGTTCTTAGCTTACGTCATTCATTTTGCACTCAGTGAACTCAGCAGGGGGGCACCGGGAGGAGAGGAGGGGTGGAATCTTGAGTCCTTCCAGTAGGATCAGGCAAAATCAACTGTTGCAGGTTCTCCTAGCTTGTGTGTACTTCCTCATTATAACTTTTGCCATCTTGACCACATACTGATATTTTACTTGGCCACATGTGTCCCATTTTTCTTCTGTAAAATGTTGGAAGGTGCGTATCTACTCTAACTGTAATCTGGTACTCAAATGAGTTCCTGAATTTGCAAAAAGCTTGACTAGATGGCCTCAGTGGTACGAACCATAATGCAACAATTATGATGTGCTCAGAGATGAAAAGAAAGTCTGAAGCTGCATAACACATATTAACAGAAACATGGAATGTGGGAAGCATGTATCACGGAAGCTAGACATAGCAAAACAAGATTGGAATGTATCAACATTGCAATACTTGGAATGAGCAAGCTAATGTGGACAGAAATGGGACATTTTGCATAATATAATTATAGGTAAGGAGTCGGATAATGTTTTACTCAGGAAATAAAATTTAAGAAGAAATGGGTTGACATTAGCAGTGAAGAGAGATGTAGCAAAAGCAATCAAAAGATAAAATGCAAAATCTGATTGAATAATACCAGTGAGACTTCAAGGAACACCCATAAATATAACCATAATCTAAATTCATGCTCCAACTACAATGGCAGAAGAAGAAGAAACTGAAACATTATATTCTAGAATCCTGGAGGAAATTGATCACACACTGAAATAAGACTTATTGTTAATCATAGGCAATTGAAAAGCAAAAGTGGAAACAAAGCAAAATCAAAGATTATAGGAAAATTTGGCCTAGAATCAAGAAATGAAGCAGGAGACTGACTGACTGAGTGAATTCTGAGAGGCCAACAGTTTGTTCATTGCAAACACATTCTTCAAGCAACCCAAAAGGCATATATGGACATCATCTGGTGGCCAATACAGAAATCAAATAGACTACATAATTGGAAGCTGGAGCTGGAAAAGCTCAATTCTTTCTGCAAAAACAAGACCAGGAGCAGATTGTGGCACAAACCATGAACTGCTAATATCAAAAATTAGGTAAAAAAGAATACTAAATCAACCATCATGCCAAAATGCAGCCTGATGAACATCCCCATAGAATTTAAGGATAGTGTATGATTTGCATTATTAAGACCAGGAACCAGAAGAACTCTGTACTGAATCTAAGGACATTGTCAGGGAGAGGTGCAAAAAGACACTATTTGCAGCCAAAAAGAAAAAGAAGCCTCAATGGATGACAGATGAAACTTTTCAAGCAGTTAAAGACAGATAAGAACTGAAAGTAAAGGTCACAGAAATAGGATCAGAACCCTGAATGCAACTTTTCAACAAGTTATGCACAGGTATAAAGAGAACTACTATAATAATCAATGCAGAGAAAGAGAAGACGAGAACAAAAAAGGAAGAACAAGACATCTCTTCCCTAGGATCAGGAAAATCAGAGGAAAATTAAACTAATAGGAGACTATCATACTTTTGACATATCATGAAAATGCATGATTCACTAGAAAAGACAATCATGCTTGGTAAAATAGAAGATTGTAGGAAAAGAGGGATACTGCATTACAGATGGATAGACTCAGTCAAGGAAGCATGTGGCCCTGAGTCTGCAAGACCTGAGCAAGGCTGTTGATGATTGGGTGATTTGAACATCTTCCATTCATATGGTCGCTATAAATCAAAGTTGAAGACAGCAGTTAACAAATAGTGACTAAATAGCTAACCAGATGGCCCGATGTATCTAGAAACCATATCCTTTGAAAGAGTTCAGGTCATCTGTTGACTTATGGTGACCCCATGAATTTCATAGGCTTTTTTAGGCAAGAAATACTCAGAAGTGGTTTTACCAGTTGCTTCTTCTGAAATATAGTCTCTAGTACCTGGCATTCATTGGGGGGTCTCCTATCCAAGTACTAACCAGGGCTGGCCCTTCTTCCCTTCCAAGATCAGAAAGGATCTCATGTCTTTAGGCCCCTAACACTTAAAATCTATTGTTAGTCCCAGCTAGAGGGGCTGCACTGAATCAAGAGTAATTTGATAGGTCAACACATAAGTTAATTCTATTGATTGAGTAGATCTAGTCTACTCAGGACTAACTCAAGATTCAGGCCTGCATATGCAATATTCCTTTTTTATTGACAGGAAAAACTTTTGTTATTGACAGCTAATAGTCATGGGTGAATTGAACCAGGTGTTCATTTCAGCTGAAGGCTTGACAGAAGACTCTAAATAAATCTCATTCCCACAGTCACTGTAAGTGTTCCACCTGAAAAAAAAAGCCCTTTTGAGCATCCCACCATTGGCTTGTTTGCTCACGTATTACCTTTTCAAGGGTCTCAGCTGAGTACAGCCAGACTTCTAGTCTCCTAATAAGCACCTACAAGACACAGATGCTGTTTGAATAGTGTACGTATTTAACTGGTTTCTAAACAAAATGGAGGAGGAGGAGGGCAAATGTAGTCTGTTTGTCCCTGACCCAAATCAATGAGTGCAAGCAAGCCTCTCTGTGCTACATTTAAAACTCCTTTCTGACTGACCAGATGTAAGCACGATTGAATAACTCCAGACTTCCTTTAGGAAAATGTTCTTTTAAAAACACGACACACTGCACAAGGCAGGGCTCAAGTGAGGAGGGCAATTTGGATAGATAAATGAATGGAACCAGCTTCCTTGTATAACAGGAACATTTGTGTTTCATATCTTAATGTGTCTTGCAATGGGACAGATGTCATTATCCTAACGATACCATAATGATTATGAAAGGTAGCTGTAGCCCTGTTCTCCCACTGCCAGAAAGTCAATTGCTGCTTTTTAACATTTTGTATGAAGTTTAATTGTTCCCAAACATCAGTTCTTCCTCCAGGGGTGTAGCTACAGGGGGCATTGCCCCTTTCTCAAACAAGAATTTGGACCTCCAAGTGACATTTTACTTCAGTCCCCTCATTTCTAGCAATGTGGCAATTTAAAACTTCAGTTCAGAATTTAGAAATACAGGGATACTTCAGTTAACAAAGTAGATGTGTTCTTTAACAGAATATTTGGTATCAGAGGCAAAAATAACATGGAAAAAATAGGGATAGGTTCCTGTAGCACACCCACCCACACACAAGCAGCTGAACGTGTTTTCAGTGAACTTTTGCTTCAAAACTAACAATAGGCACATGTGAAATGAAACAACCAGGTCAGCGAAGCCTTGTATAAGTAGATAAAAACATTTTGAACTTTCTAAAGCAGTGGTTGCTAACCTTCTTTTTTTTTTTTTTTACTGGGGACCCCTTATAAATATAATTTGACACCCCCTCGACTTAACTCAAGATTTAAATATTTAAATTTAGATTCAAAACTTTATTTATTAACTGGCTTCTGGAGACTAGGGTTCAAATCCCCATTCACACACTGGGTGACCTAGAGCAAGTCACATTCTCTCAACCTCATAGGAAGTCAAAGACAAATCCCCACTGAACAAATCTTGCCAAAAGGAAAAAAGAAACTGTTATAGATTTACCTTAGAGCTGCCATAAGTCAGAAGTGACTTGAAGGGACACAACAACAAAGTGTTGCTGACAGAGTGGTTCTTTCCAGCCATCATGTCCATCCCCTTTGAAAACTGACTTACAGTGACCCTAAAGTGAATCCATTGTGGGGGTTTCTTGGCAAGATTTGTTGCCTTTGCCATTCTCTGAGGCTGAGAGAATGTGACTCCCCTGAGGTCACCCAGAGAGTTTTCATGGCCAAATGGTGATTCAAACCCTGGTCTCTAGAGTCATAATACGGGCATGTGCACGTGCCTGCCGCCATGTCCTTTTTGTCCCGGATGCGGCAGTGGGAATGTGTGTGTGTGGGGTGGTGCTGAAGCAGCTCTCTTGTTTGCAAATGAGGAAGCAGTTTGGACACACGTGCACACCTGTCACTAAGTGCCCACAACCCTTCTGCCACATGCCTGATGAAAGGGACACAGTGGCAGGTGAATGCGCATACCCCAACTGCTCATTTGCAAACGAGGGAGCAGTCCCGGCAACTGCAAACCCCCGTTGCTGCTGCTGCTGTCAAACAGCAGGGCTCTGTAGAGCCCCTGTGTAGGCTCCACAGACCGCAGGTTAATAGCCACTGTTCTAGAGGCTACTTGAAGCCTTCTTCCAAATTTCATCTTGGGATGATTTTTTTGTTTCACTACCCTCTGTTTTTCTTATAATCTTCATTTTGGTGGCCAAACTTACATCTCTATGCTTTTTTAAATATACTGGTTTGCTGTTCATACAATGCTCAGTTAAGGGGTTCTGGAGACAGCTAAAGTTTACCTTGGCTGTTGTAAGCAGGCATATAGAGCTACAGTAGGATCAGTTAGAGTAGAATCTTTGTTTTATCCCAGCTCGAGCTTTCTTGCATTGTTTATTGCATAGACACACTGCTGCCACAAGACACTGAAAGTCAGTGTTTCTCCAGCCCTCCGTCACCATCCACCCATGCTGCTAAAAACTATTCTATCTAGAAAGAGGATGAGGAGGAAAGAGAGGCTGAGTAGGCAAAAAAGAAATAAGGCATTTCAAAACCGAGCTTCACTGCCATAGGTTTTTACAACTGAGGTCAATCAGTGGTTCCCAAACTTGAAACTTGCAGGTATTTTGGACTTCAGCTCCCAGAATTCCTGACCATTGGACATGTTAGCTGGGGCTTCTGGGAGTGAAGTCCAAAACACCTGGAGGACCAATGTTTGGGAACGACTTGTTCAGGCACCCAAAGGAGCAGGCAAAGCTACCAAGGGAATGCAAATATAACAGTCCTATGTGTGAATGATTTTCAATGTCTCACTGTCTGCAATGTTAGATATTTTGGGGACTGAAGGAACATTTCATGGGGAGACAGAATTCTTGTTTGGATGCCCTCCTTCCCCTCTCTTTCCTGTACCAACACCCCTGTCTTACTCCTACCACTTTCAAACACAAGTTACATGTAACATGTCCTTTCAGCTGACCCTCAACATTCTGTGGATACTTATCACGTCTAGTGCATACAGAACTGGGTTTTTTTTTAGGGAGGAGGATTTCTTTCTGTAAGTATTTTATGTTTTCTTTTGCAAACCCTGGGGTTTCCTCAAGCTTGCTAACACCATTTTGATTACATCAGCACTCCCCAGTGGAGTTCACTATTTAAGAGACTGATTGACTGATTGACTTCCATTTTCTAATCTTGATTATCTCAGTGTTTTTTTTTAAAAAAAACCTGTTTTACATTTCTCCCAAATTACAGTTTTTAATAGATGATGGAAAGAGGAACGCAGTAAAGTCCCAATGACAAAATTTGATACAAGGGCACTGTTAGAGTCTACGCAAGTGCCCCATGAAGAAAACATTCAAAAACCTTCTCAGCAGCCTGTTGGAACAAGTTCTGCCAGAGTTTTGGGTTTCTCTAAGCAAGAAGAAAACAACAAGAATCAAAGTGATCCTATCTGGAGAAGCATCCATGCAATATGATAAGCTATTCTTCTCTGCATGTCAACACAGCACTAAAACAGCCAGAAACAGCAAACTTTACATATTGCTTGTAGAACCATTACAGCGTCATTTAAAGAACTACCGGTGTATCGTAAGTGTTTATTAACCATACACGTTTTTAACACCCAGCTAAGACTATGTGGGAATGAATCAGTTATTTCCTAAACGATATGATTGCATAGTATTTATATAAAAATGCCTATTGGCTGTTGAAAGCTACAGTTACTCACTCGGTCTTCCCATTATTTCAAGATAGGATGGTACTTGTTGACATTGCCAGACGCACACTTGCTATCTAGGTGAAAATTCACAAAGACTAATTCAGATTAATTGAAAGGTCTTACAAGCAAGATTGGAACTTACTTTGGAGTGCTATTCATTCCAAGTAAATCCCTGATAAGTCTTTTCAGGAACAGGGTCTTAATAGATCAGCCTAGTCCCTTCCTTAAAAAGCGATCCTGGTGGAATTTGTACTGATATAATACATTTATAGCCCTTCTAGAGCAGATGTTGAAGTTTCATTTCTTTCTTTAAGCGTGTTTGTAACTGTATATGTTGTTAAAATTGTACTTTCAAACAGCATTGTTGTATTAAATTTTTGCACATTTTTTAATTTTTGTATTCTGTACATGGGAATGACCCAAATCCAAAGACAAGTGAAGTATTTGCCTAATTTGTTTATAAATTTCATATGGGATCAATGTAAACGTTAATAACCTATATAACCTAAATCAAATATACCACAAACTGTGTGTTTTGTTTTATTTTAAACCACAGCACTGACAGAACTTAAGCAGCTAATGCTACACTCAAGGTACAGAATTTGCAGCTCTCTAGATCCAAGTGAAGATCCAAGATAAACTCCCTCCCTACCATCTCCCATAAGCATATACTTCAGGAGCTACATGCTGAAATTATATGTATATATATATATATATATAGAGAGAGAGAGAGAGAGAGAGAGAGAGAGAGAGAGAGAGAGAAGAGAGAGATTTGGTGACATATTATAGTTCATGCACGTTATTCACACCAAAAATGATTCAGTTGAGTCCTATTATTGATACGAAATGTTAGATTGACTGGTACCAAGAGGATGGTGGTTGAACCTCTGAGGAATTCTGTCCTCCATGAAATGCGTATGTGTCTCACCAATCTTTGTGAATTTTAAAGGAAACACTGGCTACACTTAGATTTGCCTCAAGCCAGTGTGGTGTAGTAATTTGAGTACTGGACTATGACCAGCCATAGAAACCCACTGGATGACCTTGGGTGTCACATACTCTCAGCCCCAAAAATCCCATGATAGGTTTCCTTTAATGTCATCATAGGTCACCATAGTGACTTGAAAGCACACAACACAACAACAGTAATAGATTTGTCTCAGCCTTTTTGGCACAACTAATTGCTTCCCAGTTCCCAGAGTTGGTTATATTACTGGTTTGAACATTGGATTATGACTGTGGAGGCCAGGATTCAAATCCCTGCTTAGTCATGGAAACCCACTGGCTAATCTTTGGCAAATCACACACTCTCAGCCTCAGAGGAAGGCCATGGCAAACCTCCTCTGAACAAATCTTGCCAAGAAAATCTTGTGATAGATTCACCTTAGGTTCACCCTAAGTCTGAAACAACTTGAAGGCACAACAACAGTATTTAAGGTTATACTTTTGTGAAATCTTATACACCACTTCAGGAGAGCAGTTATGTCAACCAAGGCAGTTTTGCCACAAAAGCAATGTATACATTATTTGATAAATAAGAAGCAATTGTTCTCATAGCTGAGATACACTCAAAGCTCAGTGTTTTCTGTGCTAATGAATTCCAAAGCGATACTCATGCTAGTCAGTTTCAACAGACGGATCCAAGAGTTCCATGACATCTTAAAGATGAACACATACCTTGTGAAAATTCAATTTATGAACAAGAGCCCCCTTCGTCTGATGCATAGACACCAGATGCCAAAACACACACATGTAATAATAATAGATCACAAAAGTTTACTTCTTATATCAATGTGTAAACCTTCAGTCCTTAGTATGGTACAACATATTTGGCATTAATACAAAAATAGCTGTGTGTGCTTTCTTTAAATGATTAGGAAGTTGTTCTGTAAATCAAAAGCAGAAAAATTACATTTTTTTTACTGTGTGTCTCAGGATCCCCTAGTTAGCATGGCCAATGGCTGGAGGAATTCTGCCAACTATAGTTTTAAAAAGTAACTTTTTAAACTCTGGTGTATATAAGCAAGCTCCACAGTGATGCTCATGATTCTTCAAGAAAACTGCATTTAGTTTCATTTTTCACATATATAAATACAATATATATCATATATATATTGTATTTATGGGCAGTAGATTTGAAGAGGTGTTGCATTTTCACAAGATCATTTTCACATCTTCACATCCAATGTTCACATAGATGTTCACACTTTTTTAAAAAAAATCACACTGTTGTTTTGCTCTGCATTTCCTTCATCACTATCCCTTGTGTAGTGATCTATTTGAATGCAACTTACTTTTTGAAAGTTTCAAGTTTTTTTTTTTTTTGAATGCATACAGGTGTTTGAAGAACTGAGGTCAAAGGGGCAGTTCCCACTGGGATGTTGACCCAGACATAGTACAGAGTTGGAAAGGAAAATTTCAAATATTTTCCACAAGCAAATGGAAAATCAATTAGTATTTGCTTCTGTTTGCATACCCATCAAGTCTTTCCCATAGTCTAATATTTACACATAGGAAGACTAGTTAATTCATAGGCTAGTTCTGTCTCCAAAGGTATTGTAATGCATCTAAAGCACTTAACTGGTTCCCACAGTGACACTACTTTTATACCTCTTGGGTTATCACAGGATTAGGCAATTGTTAGTCTTACCCAGCCAGATTGTGGTTTCCCTTTAACTACTCTTCACTAAAAGAAAAGAAGTATTGAGCAGACTTCATTCACTTTTAAGGCTTTGAACCAATTTGCTGTAAACACTTTCTTTAAAAAACAAAAAACAAAAACAAAGCTAAATTCTGCAACAAGAACTGCTCCTATTCACAGAAGGAGGAGGGGAAAAAACATCAGAAGTGTCATAGAAAGTATGTGTATTTTGACATTTACCTAATTTCTTTCAAGCATCCCATGCTTCAACTTGACTGTTACTAAAAATGTTGTAAAAACCCTTTGCAAAGATCAGGTGGTTCAAAATGCTTGCATGAAAGCTTGCTATTTTCTTGCTAAGAGAAAACCCAAACCCAGTATATTTTCACAAGACATTTCCTTGGATCTTCATAAATGAAATATTTCTTATGAAAAGAATATGCCCTGAGCTGTGTTCAACCAATGATATAGAGTGATCTCTTTTTTCATCCTAAGCTATTTCAGGGAGTAAAATTTTCAGACAATATCAGCAGATGAATGTAATAATGCACCATCCTTACCCATCACAGTTTGCTCACCACAGGTCTAGGGAAGCTCCAAACAAGAAACATTTGATATGGCACACACCTCTGTGATTATTTTTAATCACAGAGGTTTGTTTCAATATGTTCTAAGATCATGAGTACAGCAACTGGACTTTGTAGAGCTTGATGCTTTCAGTGCCACAACTCATAAATATTTATCCCTTTTCCTCTATCTAAGCCTTCTTTTGTTGGTGTTCTATCATGATGCCAGAAATCTTCCGTGACTGAATAATCTACCAGTGGGTAACATTTTGATTCCACTGAAACCCGTAAATTAAAATTACTGGTTGGTACGTTACATTGGCTCCAAAACCTCTTCACAGCCCATCAATCCATCCCCTTTCAGTCACCATACACTTCCTTCCAGACAGACCTAAGTGAAATGTCTATTTCTATTGATCAATGTGGACTCTTATGGCATTTTCTTTAAAATCTACACCTCCTTGGGAGGAAAGCTGCTCAGGAGAAACCGCTTGGAATTTTAATCCTCCCCATAGCAGAATGAACTATGATGTGCTGTTTTGTTCCTCCAGCGTTGGTGTACCACCAAACCACAGATCTAACAAATTTATCAGACAACTGGGCAAAAACCTGAACTGTGGAACATGTTACAGATGCTGTAATGAAGAAGGAAGTAAATCTTCCTAAATTTTGTTCTCATAGGTAAGAACAAACTATTTTACCATTTCATTCCCCACTGAGAGAAATTCAATTTTAGATTTATATCTGGGGGTAAAAAAAAAACATGCCAGGGGAAAAACATGTCAAAGGTGGCATTTTGAGTAGGAAACTTGGTCATTTTCTGTGCAATAATGAACTTTTTCACATAGAAAAAAATCTCAAACTGCAAAGATTCTCATCTATTCAAGATTCTCCTTGATCTGTTATCCAAGTATTTCTGAATATTCTTTCTATCCCTAGTGTGGAGCCATCAACCTAACCAGCTGGTATTTCGAATACAGAATTAGTAGCTTCTCTGTTCTGTAACCTGGACATCCATAATACAGCTAACCTGGGAGACCTGGTTTTAAATCCAAGCAACACACATACCATGCAAGCTTCATCCAGCTGCTGTTACTTAACACTGTGAAATGTAGGTGGGGTATTATGCATGGCTTTGAGACCCTCTCAACCTCTCAAGGCTCTGGCTGCCCACCAAAATATTTTTAATGAGCAAGCCACATTGAAAGGATTGTAATACTTTTTGTAGGACTGTAAAGTGCTATTTTGTGGGGTTCCTCACCACAAAATCCTCTAATAGCCTGAAAGGCAACTAGAAATGATACCTTGTCACATCTGTTTGCTCAAAATGATGGCTGTGATAACACAAGGCAACCCAATGGAGAACTAAAAAATGGGTCAGTGCATCCTCCAATATCCAGGGGAAAGGCACGGTAAGATCACATGAGCAACATATCAAACTAATGAGGCAATCTGAAGTGCAAAATGAGTATGTGCTAAGCTTCCACACCAAAATATTGGCCCTCAAGGACCCATCCAACCATTATATAAAAGAACAGCTAACTGTGAGTTATTACAGTTTTATTTCTGGGGTAGGAAAAGAGGCTTTTGGAATTTTCAGCCTCCTGTATCAATAGCAACTGACTGGCTTTGCATTATGCTCTTTTTACTTGGATAACTGCCATTGGTTTCTCTGCTTGAGGTGTGTCCGTTGGAATTTGCCCACCAGGAAAAACATAACCAGACAGAGGCACTGACAGGAGTTCGTTCCCCTACTGTAATTTAATGGACAGAGGAGACTTAAAAGGTTCAGGATTCATATATCTCATCCTATTGCATCTAACGTTCCTCAAACTACTGATACAATTAAACGGGGAACTGAGCAAATGACTCTTTCCTGGAAGAAGGGTGGAGTATAAATGTGATCAGGAAAAGTTCTGATCTAACAGCTACAGTACAAGGATGGTGGCTTTGTAGTCTGATACAGCAGGAGTAAAGTAATTGATAGCTTCATCCTTCAAAGCCCAATATGACACCAAGTTTCTTGCAACTAAAACACCATAAAAGAAAGCATCTGGAGAACACAAATTAAACTACGTAGGGTAGATACATAAACAGAAGAGACAATTTAAGAAACTAGGGCCCTACATGATGTGCACATTCTTGCTCAGTATTCCATATCCTTATGCTCAGAACAACTTTCTAGTTGATATTAACTTTATAAAAACACCACTGATTCCCAAATGGGTGTGGATCTGCAGTGACTGGGGAAGTGCATGAGGCTCTCAGAGGCTGCATGAGCCCAACGAGAAGAAAAAAATTAGTCAAACTCTGCTGCAATATTCAGAAATTCAGCTACAATATGTTTTGATGATACACAGTACTGTGAAGTTTTTTTAAATGAAAGGAAATATGAAGTGTTTGTATCTGCATACTTTTATCTGCCCTATATGCACTATACAGTCATCCCTTCACATTCACTAGGGTTAGGGCTACAGGACCTCTGTGAAAGTGGAAAAACGGTGAATAACTAAGGCCCTCCCAAACCATATTTAACACACAAAAAAGTATGATCACCATCCTCTGAGGCATCAGGGTTCCTTCACAAGGCAGACACGGGTGGCTGGTGGGGCTTATGGCTACTTCCACTGCTGCCCCATACCATTTTTAATAGGGACTTACAAGCCTTGTTCGCAGTTTCTCAGTCTCACAAGGCTTGCAGTTCATATTAAAAATGGCATAGAGAGACAGCAGAGGTGGCAGCAAATAATCCGTGAATAACCAAATCCGCAAAAGTGAAACCCGCAAATGTGGAGGGCTGACTGTAATACGTAGTGAAAGTTTCCTATGGGTTACTAATTAACCAACCAATTACAGCTGACTGTGAAGAAACAGAATAAAAAATGTGTGGGGGAGTAAAGGTTTAATGAAAACCTAAAGGAGGTACATGACAAGAGATTTGGGGAACACTGTTCTAATGAGCAACTCACCCTATTCAGCACAAATTCAAGACCAACACACGGATTGGCATTTATGACTGATCCACTGTCCTGTTCCTTTAGCATTAATTAGCAGCAGATTAATGAATATCAGAGACCACTAATAGGGTTTGTTGCATTTATTATTTCATGACATTTAGTACAAAACACAGAATCAGTTACATACAAATCACATCAAAACCTGAGTGTCCTTTAAAAAGAAAGTTATGCCTTTCTCAGTTTCCATATAAAATCCAAGCTGTGTTTAATGCACAGCTTAAAAGGCAAAAACATATTAGTGTTAGAAGCAGCCACTTACAGTATTCTTATACCGTCCCTTATACAATACTATAAACCTATTCCATTGAAAATAGAGTAACAGTTCACATCAAGTATAACAAGGTGGTATGCTTTTCTTCTTCCTAAACAAGATCACAGGACATGTTCAGAGATTCCTCCTGTTTAAATGTTTGTCTTTCTGCAGAAATACTGACTAGGATATATACATAAAAACCAGCTTTGTTGACAACAGCAAAGAGATACAGCAGGCAACTGACAGCTGCTTGTAGCTGGTTGAAGTTTCTTAAAAACATAATGTATCCCAACAAGTAGCGTCACAGACAAGAAACCATAGACTTCAAGCTATAAATCTTGTGCGGGTTAAGACCTCTACTCAGCTTTTAAGCGGGGGGGGGGGGGAACACTGACACTTTCAAAGATGAAAGCCATTGGGTTATCATATATGCTAAAATATTTGCTGTTAACAGTTGCAGTGGATTTTAAAGTGGGAGAAGAAAAAACACTTTTTCTATTAAAATTTAGTTTAATCCATTTCCAAAGTTCAGAGCAATCAAGGATGTGGGAATTCCTGTTAACTGAATTTTGTTTCCTCTGTGTCTGTATACATCTCATATTTAGGAGTAAAGAACTATCAAAAGAATTTAAGGTTATTAAGCAAAATACACATCCACAAAGGAAGCAATGCCTCTCTAAAATTTCTGAAGGAAAACAAACACATGTAGAATACAAACACTTTACATGCAACTTGTTAACAAGAATATTCTTAGGTTTATAGGTATCCATGTGTTCTTAATTATGATCACTTATGTCCTACTACAAGATACACTGAAGTACACAAAGTCGCTTACAAAGAAAGAACAGGAAACAGAGGAAAAATAAGAGAAAACATTGGAGACAGTAAGTCCTCAAATCCTCAAATTATCATGATTTCCTGAACATTGGATGCTGGCTATCTCAATTGTGTGAAGAAACCAGAAAAACTGATTTTTCAGATAACCAGACTCAATTTGGTATCCGTGTGTTGTACACTAGTCTCAATCAATGTCTGCTCTGGATTAGCCGCTACTTCTTTATTTCTTTCTGTTTCCCACTTGATAGAACAATGTTACCATTTTCCTTTAGATCAACCCCTGAACTGAACAATGCTATCTGAAGTCAATGCATTTACACTTGTGGAATCTCACTAATTCACCGAAGTTTCAATGATGACAGTGCTTGTGGGACACGCTCACTTTTCCATAAAGGAAGGTCTCTATTCACAAGACTGCAGTACAGATACCAATAAACCTTAATTCTTTATTTAGAAATCCATATTGGAACTACATCAGTTGTAATGCAAAGGCAGAGAATATTAATCTTTTGCTGTATCAGGAGGTTTACTCCACATTAGTTTGGAAAAGGACCAAATCCCAAACTATCACAAAGATCTTTGGTAATTTGCAACAGTTTCAGTTTGAAAAGTCCAAGAACCATTGACAATTGACTGAAGAGGAAAAGTTTTCCCCGGCTAATGTCAGTTTCCTATAATTCAGGAATTTTTTTAAAGGGAACTATCTCTTTAAAATATATGTCCTTTAAAAATAAGAAGGTTTAGCACCAAGCCAGGAAAGATTCAACAGCTGTTCAGAACCTGGACTCGTGGTCCGTAGTTCAACTTGCAGAAAGAACATATTCTGCTTCCAGAAGATGAATCGATATTTAAGTTCTTTCAGCATTTCTTACATCACTGACACACTTACTTTCTGGCCATCCTCAGCCTCTGCCCTGCTGGGATGTTAATGCCAGCAGTCTCTTACTAAGCAGGGCATTGTGTCGATGAAGGTACTCAATCATATCTCCTTGTTTTTCAACTATTTCTTCCAAGCTTGAGGTGTCCCTGAAAAGCAGAAAATCAAGCAATTCTTAGAGTTTCCTCTCCTGCTGTTTCAACCAGCTCATCGTACGGAACAGGAGCTTTTCTGTTCCTGATTTCTTCCTACTCATGCTCCCTAACCTTTTCCAGTATTACCACCATCATACCTATTTTCCAGTATGGGACTGAGATCTGACGCAACAGGAAATGTCAGGACTAGAAAGGCATTGGAATCCATGAAAAAAATGCAGCTGAGCTTAGGGATTTGTGTGTGAACCAAGGCTGAACAACATGAGGCCTTCTGCGCACCCTCACCCATTTCAGGTGGGGCATAGTAAGAGTATAATTCTGTTTCAGCTCTGCCACAGAGTTCCTGATTTTCTCCTTCTCCCCTGAAGGGAAACAAAACACTTTGTGGTGCAAGGAGACACTTTTACCACCTCCTGCACCACAAAGAATGGCTACAGTTGCAACCAAATCTCACAGTATCTACACAACAACTCCAGGAATCTCAGTAGTGGGTTCAATGCAGTCTCCCCCCTCTACAAAATTATCCACCTGACAGACACAATTCAAAACTGTAAACTGTAGCCCAAAATGCCTAGTGAGGTATTCATCACAACTGTACCAGATTACAGAGGTATAAACGAGATCCACTGCTGTACCACCAACAGTAATGTAGCACAGTGTGTGTGTGTGTTTTTGCCTTCACATCACCTGTTGACATGGTGACCGCACAAATTTCATCAGTTTTCTCAGGCAAGGAATACTCAGAGGTCATTTTGGCAGTTCCTTCCTCTGAAATATAGCCTACAGCACCTGGCATTCATTGGCGGTCTTCCATTCAAACACTAACCAGGGCTGTTTAGCTTTCAAGATCAGACAGGATTGGGTGCCTTTAGGGCTAATCTCTTAAAAATCATTAAAAAAAAGTTTCTAAATGCATCAGGGCATTATCTTTTGAGAAATGTTATGTGCATGGGAGCACTTTTTTAACCTACCCTTTTAATGTTTTATATGTTTAATTTTTGAGATCAATATTATTTAATCTTCACTTTTTATATGTTATTAAGTTATATGTGGGTTCCTTTGTATTGCTTTTTATTCTGTAAGATATAAATAAAATTATTGACTGAATAAAGAACAAGAGAGATTACCTGAAACCAATTTCAGAGGTAATGTGATTAGGGTAAGTATACATGTTCTCTTCTTCTATTATATCAGGTCTTGGTTTTGCTCGATTAAAGTTGCTTACCTTCACTAGGATTAGAAGAAAAAGATGTTTAAGAACAACTGGACTTTAGCAAAATATACTGAAGCTTTTTGTACTAGATATTGAAGCTTGCTGAAGACTGAATTTGTTGGTACAAAAGTTTATATCCATATTTCTATCCCCATGGAGTTGCTGAAAAGGCTAAGTGAAAAAAACTAGACACAAAAAATAATCAGAACACAATTACTAGATTAAAAGTAATACCAAGAACCAAGAATTTTTTTACAAAGAGCCAAAATGTTAAATTAGGCAACAACTGTATCAAGAGCTTGCTCAAAGAGCAATGTTTTCAACAAAAAGAACATGACAACATCTTAATCTTCTGGAGGGAAGGAGTTACACTTATATGGGATGCTGTCACAGAGACAAAAACCCTCATGAGTTGCTGCCAACTCTGCCTCTGGTAACAACGGCTAACATAGACCATAACAATTGCTCTTTAGACAGACTCAGAAGGAAATGGTCTTTAAGTAGTTTCAAGTATTTTGTGCTTTGAATGGTAACACCTAACACATAACTCTCTGAATTATATCACAAAGTCTTAAAATCTGCCCTAACACCTGAGAAATGGCTATAGTATTTTGTTTTGTGTTTTTTTTTCTTGCGGGTTTTGTCCTCTTTTTACTTCGTTCTGCCTAACAATGTTGTGGAGTATTCTTGAGTCAAGTGTAGCTCATTTAAGTTAAAACATATAGTACAAGTGCTCTGAGGAACACTAATATTATCCTCAACTGTACCTTGACCTTTCCCCATTCAAATACAGAACTACCAGTTCTCTACTAACAATACAGGTATAATTTATAACATACAGTGTGATCAATATGCACAGTTCTTTACAATGCACAAGAGGACAAGTCCCTGTTCCAAAAAGCTTACACTATAAAATTCCACACAGAAAAAAATGGAGGAAGCGGATAAAAAGAAGGGGCAGGTGGAAACAGGGAGCAATGTGCTACTTTTTCACTTTCAGATGCATAGGCTTGTTAGTACCAGCTAACAACCAGTTGGTTGTTTGATTATGCAGGTCTGGTTGACCTACTGGAAAACGATGGAGACCTGGCCTTTCTGGCACCGTTTGAGTGAAGCTGTAATTCAAATCGCTTCTAATCCCTCCTCCCATCTCTCAAAGTGGTAAGGAGATGAGAGGGGAGGAGGGATTAGAAGTGATTTGAATTACAACTTCACTCAGAGGGTGCCAGAAGTGGTGAGGAGATTATTTAAGCACTGAAGAGAACACTATCCACTGACTGTTTGGGAAATGGCACAGATAGAGGGAAATATGTTATCACTATTATACAGTTCTGGACCAGGGCAACAAATACACAGGCAGGCTAGGCTTTTTAGACAGTCACTTCTTTCAGACATATTTTTCTCTTCTGTGTTTCTTGAATTCAGTTTGTTCAGCAAAAGCGGGCAGCATGTGAATGTACCAAATCATTTTTTTAACAAAGCGGTTCCCATGTCAACACTATGCCTCATTTCCATCTAATCTGTCAGCATCCATTTTGAACAGGCCATTTCTTCCTATCTCTGCCAGCACTGCTTTACTAGACCACCTGCTGTGTAGGAAAAGTTTGCATGACTGATCAGAGAGGTAACTAAGGTAGATGTGTAAACAAGCTGTAAAGTGATCGGTTTCCTTCTATCTAACTCACAATTCATGTATCCAGTACTAAATCTGACTACACAAATATATGCATCCCAAGAGACTAAAAACCAATTGTATACCAACAGGTGTCCCAAAGGATTCAATTATACAGTGCTGAGCTACTTGGGAGGGTGAGTGGTGAAGAAAGATTGGTAAGAAGCAAGATGGACAAACTAGCCATTCTTTAACACAGGAATAAAATGTAGAGATGGGCCAACCGAATCCTCGAATCCTTGGCCAAAATAGGCAAACGGAATCTTTCGAATCTGCCACTCAAACAGTTTGTTGGAGACCGGGATGCCTGAAAACCTGGGATGCCTGAAAACCTGGAAGACCGGGACACCTGAAAACCTGGGAAACCAGGATGCCTGGAAACTCGGGACCAGGATGGGATCCCGCTCCTCACGTGTTTCCCCACCCAACGTGGGCATGGGTGATTGGCCAGCAAACTGACATAAAGCTGCCATTTCTCCCTCCTGCTGCCAAAAAATTGAGCTTGGAAAGAATAAGATTCTAGTCTAGCTGATTCCATACAAGGAGTATGTGTTGCCTACAACAAACAAGGTGAACAGTAGCTGCCTCCAGAATCGTTTATTGAGCGTGCATTAATCTGTATTATTTTTTTATTTGAGACTGGAGGGTAGGGATTGGGGATTGTTGAGACAGGCCTAGAGATTAGATTTGCAGGACTTGAGGGTAGAGAACTGACTGGACTAGAGGCTTGTTTGTGTAGATATGTGTGTTTTTAAGTGCTTCCTTTGTTGCAGAACTTGGGACCTGACTCTTGAGACTGCAGGGTGCAGAACTGAGATTAGACGAGAGGCTGTTTGTTTGTTTGTGTGTTTTAAGTGCCTTCCTTGTTGCAGGACTTGAGACTTGATTGGAAGGTACAGTCTTCTTGAGATTTCAAGGACAACTGAACATTTCTTTGCATCGCTCCCTTGCAAAACCCTTTCATATACAATTCTAGGGTCTGTAGTTTTACAAGATGTCACAGCCTTCGCCGCCAAAGTGTGCCGGTGCGTCATCAAACTAAAAACCCCAGGATACCAGAAGGAGCTATGCAAAGAAAAGCTAGTTTTGACCTGGATTATCTCTGTACTGTAATATGTGGTCCTGTTTACACAGGCAGGAAAATGTGGGATTAATCCACATTTTCTTGCTTGTGTAGAAAGGGCTTTCATGTCATTTTCAATTTGGGGAGATCCTGAGGCAAAACAATTGACAATTGTCCTGGCCAGATTTCTTCAGAGGGAGGTTTGCCTTTGCCTAGGCTTTTGCTAAAGCTGAAAGAGTGTGTCTTGCCCAAGATTATCCTCCTTTCCCTTGCTTTTTAAACTCTTTTTTAAAAAAGGATTCAAAAGATTTGAGATTTGTGAGATTCCTGTATTCCCAGAACCTTCCAGGGATTCGGATCCGGAAAATTCTGGATTTGTCCCATCCCTAACAAAATGCTTTATGATAAAGCCATTTTGAGAACGGAACCAACTCAAATGATTGCATAGCAACTTTACTAGGGAATAAACTGTTGGGATCTAAATCTCCCATTGTTTAACATATGACATACCCCATTTCCGCACGATGAAGCTCTTCCGCGTTGTCTCGCTGCAGTCCCGGGTCCAGAAAGGAGCACGTCAGCAATGCTCCTCTTTGCACCCGCTCGGTCCATGCGGAAGAGAACGCAATGGCGCCCCGTCTTCCTTCTGCAGCACAGCTGGGCTTTTCCATTGCTGTGCTATGGAAGGAAGCATCACCAATGCGCTTCTGCATCTTCCGCATGGCCAGAAGTGATGGGAGCGCTGCATGATTGCAGGCGCGAAATAGATTTTTTCCGTTTTGTGAAAACTGCGCAAGCGCGATGCTCTGACAGGATGGCAGCAGGACGGTGACGACATCATGCGGAAGCACGACCTGCTGACCGCTGCCGTTCTGTGGCAAAAATGCAACGGGAACGTCGTGCGGAAAGGGCCATAGGCAGGGACATGCCTGCAGGCAAGAGAAGCTGGAGCGGAAATCTTTTGCAAAGCAGAATTGTAAGTTGAAAAAAGATGCTATGTGTGTCTTAAAAAGGCATAACACACAGTTCAATTGCTAGGATCAGCAACTCAACAGACGTACACGGGTCTAATTTCGTGCATTGGAAAGTCAGCTCCAGAATTTTACCATCCTATCATCCCAAAGTGGCAGTTCATGGTAGTATTTTTATTCTGTGTGAACACTGTATACATCATAGTAAATTGGCAATAGAAAAATGGTTAGGTGTCTTGCAGAATGTCTCACATTTTCTATCCTCTTAATAGAGCAAAACAAAGGCAGTGTTCACACTGACTGTTAGCTATAACCAGTTCTGTCTACATATGCATTCAGCTCAGAATATGGAACTATCTCCCTAATGTTTTGGGCAGCAACTTCCAGAGTCCGCTAACATTGGCCATGCTGGCTGGAACTGGGGGAATTGTACGGCAATACACCTGGAGGGCCAAAGGTTTCCCATTCCTGATCTAATCAATTTGTTCAAGGTGCCATATTTTTCTCCACTGCATAAATGGACTCTGAAAATGGTTGGAGTGCCTCTAAAATCCAAGACAATTACATTTGGAAGACTACTCACTTCTGAACTGAAAGCTAAAAACAGTGAGACCAGCAAAGCCATCATATCAGTTCTCTCATCTTAAAAACATCAACAGCAGCTCTTTTAATGCAAGAGCTTACAGTTCAATTACTAACACTCAGAGCTGCTCAACTAATATCACTGAAAGCCAATGGCTTTGTTTCAAGAACAGCAGCACTACAATATTTCTGTTCCTTCTCTGCAATGTTTACATTGCATCTGCCTTGCTGTCAGTGCTGTGGCATTCCTTCCTCAATGGAAAGAGAACCAAGGACATTATAACTTTTAGTGACCACATCACATTACATTTGAATTTTACCAGGTTCTATGAATTGTGCAAGCACCTCTTGCACCAGCCGTCTCTCCCAGCAATCATGTATACAAAAATTAAGAGCCTTGCACTATGTGGGCCGAGATGGAGCTGCATATCAGTGCCAGGCAAAAAACCCCTTCAAACAGCTGCTCTCCCACAAAAGATGGCTCTCACTGCCAAGCGAGGCATTTCTGATCAACAGCTGCATTTTGTGTGTTCTCTTTTTGTGCTGTAAACTGCCCCAGGCCTTTGGGATAGGCCAGCATAGAATCTGAAACAACATTTTAGTGTCATGCAAGTGAATATGCTTGGAACTCCCCTCTGAGTATTACTAAGAGTTAGTGCAATAGCACAAAGTTAGAAATGCTTGGCTAAACATCAGGATCAGTGGCTTTTTCTGCTGTCAATTAGGTTCTCAAACATTCCAAATACACAAAATATTTAAACACTACAACTGGCACACTTAACCTAGTACAGAGGTTCAACATGTATTATAGTACTGGATAATATTAGATAGCCAGCTGTCTAATCCTAGCTGTAGCCACACTTATCTTTAGAATGAATTGCAAGCAAGAATGATAGGTTCTAGGTGCCATTATAAGCCATTTACACTAACAAAAGCAATGCTGCAGTTCTCACCTGTATAGATAACAAGGTATACCAATGAAAGAATTAGTTCCACACTCAAGATTCCCAGGATGAAGCAGAGATACATTTTGTTGTGATTAGGAAAAGAATGCTGGGCTGACATTATCAGCAGTAAAGCTGCATTACCTATTAAAAACAGATGGCACACATTAGAAACCAAACCATCTAGACAACTTCAAGAAGTCGCCCAAAATCACCCTTGAAATAGCTACAGAGTTGGGAAAATAACTTGCTCTAAGTTAACAACATAACTCATAACATTGCTTTTGAGGGATAGCAAAGTGAAATAACCTAAATTTTCAGCCAAAATTACTTGTAAGACTGTAACATTGTAACATTGAGGGTGTAATGAAAAAACATCTACTTGTTACTCTTAAGTTATTGCTTCCCTAGGGTAGTATGGGGATTTGGGGCCATTTTTATATTTTATAAATGTATTTTAATAAAACTAAAACGTAAAATATTAACCTTGCTGTTGCTGTTGTGTGTCTTCTAGTCATTTATGACTTACAGTGACTCTAAGGTGAACTTTTCACACGGTTTCCTTGGCAGAGTTTGTTCAGAGGGATTTGCCTGTGCCTTTTCCCTCTGAGGCTGAGACAGTGTGATCCGTCCAAAGTCACCCAATGGGTTTTCATGGCCAAGCAGAGATTCAGACCCTACTCTCCCTGTGTCCAGGTCAAATCACGAAACCACACTGGCTCATATAAGCCACGTACCTTGTTAAAATAACTTTTAATTTAAAGATCAATCAAATACCACTCTTTAAATAAAAAGTTGCTTTGGCAAGTTACACACACAACCCAGTGAATCTAAAAAATTACTTTTAAAAAATGTTTTGAGGTCTGCATAAAACAGTCTTGACTCTAAACCCCCAGTTATACTCATCTACCAAAACAAAACAAAATAGCAACAAGGAACAGAAAGGAGGGGATTTCACATGTCATTCCTAAGACCAAATGGGTCTACTCACATGTGTGTGCGCGCACGCACACACACACACACACAAAATATCAAGTTACATTTTTTAAGAAATGTTTAACAGTATACATACAACACTTTTAACACTATACATAGCTGAGAGGTAATAAAAATTTAAGTACACTTCAGCCTGATGCAATACCATCTCAGATATTTAATGGAGAGGAGTATTGCAGGGACTTTGAGATGCTATACGAAGCCACTGAGAATGAAGAAGTCCCAAAGTTCCTGAAAACTGCAACAGCAGACCATGTGGCAAGAAGAGAAAATACTATCTGACAGTATGGATTCACACAGATTTCAAATGATACTAAAATGCTTCCATATTTTCTTAATTCAGATAAAATATATCAGCTGTGGGTGTGGAAAACAAATTAAGTACACAACTTGTCTGGCATAAGCCAAATGAGACCATTATCTTCATTTTCTCCAGCTCCTTTTTCTTACATATCAATAATCTGAGTTGCACTAAAACAAATATTTGGAGCCAACAAAAGCATTTTTTAGCTTACTGGTATCCTTTATCTGTTTCATTTCTAAGATTTATGCCACGTTTATGTCCCTCAAGAACAGCACAAAACTATAGCACTCATAACGTAAGCTTTTTTTTTACAGAGAGAATGCACTGGTCATAATGCTATTCTGATAAACAACTGAAATTTGAAGTTAGAAGGTGGATTTTAGGCCAATGTTACATTTAAAGTCCAGTACTGGCCAGTCACTTCACACATGCATTAGAAGATTTATCAGTTGTGCTCTATTTTTGAACCACATTCATTTGAACATGCAAGCAAATCTGTTGCAGCAAATATATCTAGCTGTGGCTTATTTCATTCTAAACCAACTTTTTTTATCTTTATCCCCAGAGCTCTACCTAGTGGCCACATCTTAACAGTGCACTTAAAGTAGAAAACATAAGCAGAATTTATTAAGGCCACAGGTTTTCCAAGATTTTATTCAGATGATCAAATGTACATTCTTGCTTTGGTTTTCATCCAAAGTAATGAGTGTTTGAGATGCTGGACACTTACAGTTTTATCTTCTTATTTACTGACATGATTATAGTCAGTTAAGAGATTAACAGAATTGCTGGTGAAGAAGCAGCCTTCTTTCCAAGAATGACATATTCATTTAGCACTCTGCAGTTCCAAGTGACTAAATCTCTTAATGGTTACTCCTGTAAATCTGGAAAAACATTTCCCATTCTGTCAAGCAATAACTGTGTCCACTGTTACAGTCAATGTGTAGAAGCAAAGCAGGTTTAGACCTGGTGAGTGCCTGGATGGGTATATCATGGAACCCATCGTACACCACCTTCAGATTCAAAAAAAGCTAGAAATCTTTTCTTTTAATTAAATGACCATGGTACAATCTTACCAGCACTTGAGTATCTTACTAGACAAATCCATGTCAGTGTGTTGGAGGGGTTCTAGCAGAAGATTCATATTCAAGACCCCACTTTGCCATGGAACTCACTGAGTAACTAGGGCCTTTTACCCTCACAACACAGGGATGTTATTAGGATAAAAAGTAGGGAGGAGGGAGCAGAAACACAAGATAAATTCATTTCAGTTTGATAGCTTACAATGAAATGACAACTGCTTATGTGTGAACTGAAACTAAGGCTCAACACGAAATATATTTTTTCCTTATCAATACACTCCACTGTTCATCTTGACAGGTCAATGAGGAAAAAACACTCTTATAGTTATGTTAGAACATAATATCAAAATATCGACAAGTATCATATATATTTATGCTAAACCATCTATGATCAAACTGATTTGTAAAAATTGGATGTGTGCTGTTTTAGCTGTTTTGGACTGGACTAAGTTGGCTGTCATACTTTGGCCATATGAGAAGACGACATGACTCTAGAAAAGACAGTAATGCCTTAGAAGGTAGAAGGCTGTAGGAAAAGTGTAAGACCACATTAGAGATAGATAGATAGATAGATTCAATCAAGGAAGATATATCCCTGAATCTGCAATGCTTTTCCATTTATTTTTATTTATTCTGTTTCTTGAGCATCATTTTTATATTCTTTTTCCTAAGGGCTCAAGATCCCACTAAACTCCCAACTGCTGTTATCAAGGTACCCTAAAGCAGCAATGGGGATAGTCCAGTCTGTGAGCCCCCCCTTTTAAAAAAAAAGATTTCAGGGTGATTTGGGGGCAATTTACCACCTCCAAACCAGGTGGAAAAGGGCAGCACAGTTCAAGAAAGATACTGGCAAGCTGGAATGTGTCCAGAGAAAAGCAACCAAGATAACCTCATAATCAAGCCTTACAAGGAATGACAAAAGGAGCTGAGTATGTTTAGCTTCGAAAAGTCTGAGAGATTGCATTATTACTATCTTTAAAAATCTGAATATGTAGATGGAGCAAGCTTATTTTCTGCATCTTCAGAGACTAGAACACAAACCAAGAGATTGAAATTACAAGAAGAGATTCTACCTAAACCAGGTGTAGACCCTTAAGCAGGCTAAAATACCCAGGGTTTCCTTGTCATACAAATCTATGGTTCTCCATGAGCTAACTTAGTTGCAAGTGGTGTCATAGGTTGAGTCGCACCACTTGTCATCACAGAGAAGTCACTCAGGGTAGCGAGCTTATGTGACCACTATTATTCAGTAATACTGCCTACAGGTAAGCTTCCTTGTGAAAGGTGTTCTTGAAAACAAGGTAAACCAACTGACTGTTTTTTTCTGGTTTTGTTCTTGGACACCATAGCAGCAACCAAAAGCCCTTGGCTGAGATCCTGCATCACTTTAGTACAGTGTAAATATATACCAGTGGACTGATTTTACACAACTACGCAGAACGCCAATGTATCCCCACGTATGTGATCAACTGTCAACATACATGCCTGACAATACACTGTGCAACTGCGATGTGCAAAGGCAGCAGGTGTACCTACATGCTACTTATTAATGGGCTACCACATATTACAATTGCACAGCTCCATTTACACTACCATCAACTGGACACAATTACTGGGCACTGTTAAAAAAAATCACTCCATACGTGTATCACAACTTAAACCTGAATATGTCACTAACAGGATGGTCTGAACCTCTCTTTGAACTTACTTGAGCAAAACAAAACAGAAAGCCAAGTTAGTAACCTGGAGCTATCTTGCTGCCAAAAAACTTTTAACATGTGAAGAAGAATTCACAAGAGATTAATAAAAATGAACAAAGAAGGAAGGAAGATAGCCCACCAGTAGACTGAATTAGTAGAGGTAGTCTTTTAAGATGTCTTGTGTTTCGGTAGATCAGGAGATAGCCTTTGCTTCTGACCTTGCTGTGGTGAAAATGAATGTATCGTTCAAGGAATACATGAAGGATCCAGAGGATCACCTTGGCAAAAATGATAACGCTTTGGACTTTAAGTGGATAAGTGTAACCTCCAGGGCAGACATCTTCACTTGACTCAGAGTAAGAGCAACACATACCTGCTATGAAAGCCAAAACAACAAAAGCAACCTAAGGAATGAAGGAAAAAGGTGAAGAATTAATACAAGGACAGGAGAATCACCAGGCCAAGTAATGCCAATATTAACTGTTTTATTTTAGCTCACATGTTGCAAGTGTAACTATTTGACCAACCTGTTTCCATCTCGAGGCTTTACACTGTGACATGAATTAGGACACTTTTTCAACCAGAAATTCTTCAGCCTTCCACTTAGAAAGTAAGAGCTGCAGCCTAGGCTAATTCGCTGTAATTCTGGCACATACCAGCATTCCAAGTACTTAGGATGGACTATAACTAGTTCTTGAGCTTACTTTATAACAAGTCGTAAGTCTGGAAGGATTGCAGGGGGCTCAGCCTCCCTCCTTCTTTCCAGATAAGTTGCTGAAAATGATAAATGGTAAGGTGAGATCATTACAGGTGGTACTTAAACCAAGTCCTGGGCACCATTTCTTAATTCTAAACATAAACAATTTATACTGAGCTTCAGCTGGTAGGTCTCAAGGTTCTAGCAAAAAGTAAGAAACAAAAGAGATCTCTGCACTTCAGTAACAGCAGGAGTTACCTGACTAGGAAAAGCAGGTTATCAGGTACGTACAGGGTTGCCATCAATGTTTTATTGACTATTTTACACTTTCCTGAACACTATCCAAGAATAACTCACAGCTTACATTATAATCAGCAGCTCATATTGAAGCTTCTGTATTGATAAAAACACATTTTAGTATTTTAGAAGTTTTAGAAGTTTCAATATGAGCTCCTTTGAACATGACTGTTAAATGAAGAAACAAATATAATTTGAAGCTGCATTAACAAAAAAAATCTAAAAAGGAAATATCAATAAAAATAATCTCTTTGTCATGACAAATGACAGAATTTTTTGGTTTTAAGAGCTATAACTTCCTCTCTGTATGAGTCTAAACTACTGTTTACAAAACACAAAAATTAATATTTTAAAATCCTTTTTTCATTTCTAAACATATTTCTGCATAGACAGTCTACTTCCTATATAATCACATACTTATTGTAGAGACTACAGTAGTACTGCGGTATCCCTCCAAAATTGGCATATATAGGCATTCTTTGGGGTGCATAAGAATGCTAAATGTAACCCGCAGAAATTACACCCAGTCATGGTCTAAAAAATATCTGACAACTTACATGCAAAAGCAACAAAATATTGGCCATGCAGACTGTAGGAATTGTGTGGAATCTTGGACGCAATCTGGAATGCAATGCATGAGGTGGAAGGAGGGGTGCATCAAGCAGAGGGTCATCATCTGTACTCTGAGTTATTTCCAGAGACCCCTGAAACAGAGTAAATGATGTATTTATTAAATCAGAAGGTAAGAACTTTTGATACTTGAAGAATGAAACAACCTGAATTGGCTATATTTGCATTTAGAAATAGTTATTCACCTGCAAAATCAATAAGCACTTCTTTCTTTTTTTCCTTTTTGAAATCGTAACAGAAACAAGAAGTAGTTTATTTTTAGGTTGTGCATAAAAAGAACAATAGCAGGACTTTCACATGAGCACTGGACAGTACAATCTTAACAGATATTTCACTTTGCGGAAGGAAGAACTCCTATGTTAGATGCAATTTTCTTCACATGTATAGAGTTACATATATTCATTTGTAAACCAGGAGTGGAAAGAAGATAGATTTGGATCTACTGGTAGATTTCTGGGTGATGTGCAGTAGATCAGAAAGGATTTCTCATTCACAAATGTTTAACAGCCTCAGCAACTGTGACACACTAGCTTAAATGGAAATGAATGAAGCTTAAGGTACCCTCAGAGTAGAGTCTTCCATGGAAAGTCTGTGAGTCCCACTCAGTAAGAACTCAAGGAACTGCTGGGCACATCACTCTTAACTCTAAACATAGATTATCTGTACTCCAACGAGCAGATCTTGAGGTTCTAGTACAAAAAAATGAAACAGGTCCTACAAGTTTGAAGTCAGCCCACTCCTGTTAGAAATCTAGGACTGAAGGTTGTTAAATAGCCCAAATCAATTTAGCTTGGCAAACATCAGTGCAAGCTGACATGAAAATTAACTTGCTTAAACTAGTTCTGTGCTTTTTTGTGAATCAGAGCTGAAGATCTTATGCATTTCATTTTTTTTCTTTACAATGTTATGACCCATTCTGATGAAGTTTTGTACAGATCACACACTTAACTAACCCACTTAAGTGTAGGATTTCCAACTACTATTTCCCTGACATACATACAAGGATTTGTTGGCAGCACACTTCTCGAAATGAAGTAGAAAGACACAGATATAGTGTGCAGTTTCCAGCAACAAGTAAATCCAAGTAAGTTTATTCTGGAAACCAGCACTTCAAGCCTACAACTGACATGAGAAGATGTTTTAGATCTCCATCCTCTAAGGGGACCAAGAGAGACACACCCATCCTCACAAGCTGCCACAGAAACCCTCACTGCCTTTGCAGATTGGATGCAAATCAAATTAAGGTTTGGATCCAGAACCTTCTCATTTCAACACACACCACAGGAATCTTTTTGGGGGGTGGGGCATGGCATGCATCAGTCCTAAGGCTCGTATGCTTAGTCTATCTGTCTTTGAAAACTGGAGATAAAGTTGAAAAGGAAGTGAGACAATGCAAAAGGGAGAAGAAGAAAAAAACTCTGCTCATTCCTTTTTTTTTTTTTTTGGCCCTGCTAGGGATAAGCCTGCTGGGGCTTTAGATATGGCAGTTCATCCACTTTATGGTTTCTCTGCACCAACCAAAAGGAATGATCTGTTTATTTCTTTTTATTGCTTCTAGAGACATTGTAATCTCATCTATATCAGCATAAGTCAACCCTGTTTACCTTCTTTGATGACTGCATCTGTGAGTTTACCATCATATCAAAGTATAAAGTTGCTCTTAAACTGAAAAAATACACACACATTTTCTGAAATTAAAGTGGTGAATTTGGTGTTCAATTTGGTGAATTTAAACACCCAACTTCAAACTTCAGCATAAGATGACAACTCAGAAACATATGATCCTATCCTCCTGTTCTGAGAATGTATAATAAAGCAGACTTCATAGTTCAGTTTAGAAAAGCTTACCAACGTATTGCTCAGCATTTCGAAATTATACAGCTTTGTTAAGTCAATGTATAACCAGAAGCAATGGATTCTTATTTGGAGCTAGATGCTGTTACTCTAAAAGGTGAGGGACATTGGGGTCCAACCGCAATGCCAGGATCTCCTTAGAATTTGAGGGAATTACAGCTCAAAGGAGGCCTGTGAGGGGAGGATAATGGTAGGATCTTTTCACTCATGCAAACTACAGTACTAACTGTGGAGATGACTCTGATTAAAGTTAACAAAGTATTTTATTTGAATTAAGAAACATATGAGAAATCAGACACTCTTAAGAACCATACAAGGCTATTGGAAAATGAGGCAAGAAAGGTTGGATAGAGAGAGATAGGATGGAAAGGGTGATAGTTACTAGAACTGAAGAAAGGGGTGACAGCAAAGGGACAGCATCACACTTGCTGAAGGCATCCAATGACAATGAAGGCATTCGATGACAAAGCCATAATGGTTTTCCCCACAGGACTCACACAGGGGTCCAAAATGGACTGACTGTGTAACTCTGGAGCAACAAAACATTGATAGGACTCTTCTTTTTTATCAGGATAGTGTACGCTAGCAGCCAGCTGTCCTTGGTGCGATGGCTGGTTGGGCCAACGGCTCATCAGTGATCTACCATGGAGACCAGTCAAAAGAGACTCTATGTGTTGTCAGGAAAGAACTTAAGGGAGAGGTTAGTCTTGGGGCTTCCCCAGCCAAAGTTGTGGGCCAATCAATGCAGAAGTGCCAAAGCTTCTACAGAAATTGGTCATGCCTCATGGGTATGGGACGCTGAAAGAAAAATCAACATTTACAACAAGAAGCAAGGGATCTGCAGAAAGGAGACAGCTCTTGGCATACCAATCCACTAGTTTGTCAGGCACTGGACTTGCACAAGTTCACCATGATGGACAGTGTTTGGAAAAGAGTGGGAGAGTCCAAGGGGAAAAGGGGAGTGTCCATCAAGAGGTGCTTATCATGACAAGAGAAACTGCATTTACCCAATTCCTTGAGCATTTTGACATGTCCACGCCTGTGCTAAAAGGAAAATTATTACTATATTTCCACCAAATAAAAAGGAGGAAACTATATACATTTATATCTTTCCCCTTGTTGTTTCTTCATGGAGGCTTCCACCCCATGAAGGCTTCAGTCAAATTCACTGTCGGCAGAGCGTTTATGCTGCCTGGTGAGATCCACTGGATTTCTACTGTTGAAGCTAGAGCAGTTGCCTCATTCTCTGGCTGCTCCAAAGAAGAGGGGGTTGCCAGGTCTTCTATTCTGGTTGCTATGTACAGCCACTTGTCTAGATGGGCTATGGTCTTCCTGTCTGAGGTTTTGCAGTCGTTAGAAAACCAAATGAATAAGCAGACAGTTGCTCCCTTAGCAGTCTAATCCCAGTCTGTGTAGATTGATAAGGAGCAGCCAAGTGGTTCGTAATCTAAGACGGCATGAAGGGTTTCTGCCTCTGCCGTTTGCTGGAGTGAGGGTGAGCTGTTCCCTGAAGTGTGAAGGAGTCAACCAGGCGGATGGCTCCGCAGCCTATCTTGGAGGTGCCTGCAACATGGAGGGACAATCCGTTGCAGAACCAGCATATAAAACCTTGTAGCTGAGCTTCAGGAGGGGTACTCCCCACACTGCTGGCCAATGAACATGCTGAACTGGGGGAAGGGGACACTCAGGTTCCCCAGTAACTATGACACTGTAGGGGGTAGGAGCTTTGCTCTGTTCACTCCACAACTAACCAGGGCTAGTATCCACTTAAGCAATGCACGCACTGGAGATGTGGCCATTCTGAATCTTTCCCAACAAAAAGTATTTGAGGGGAATGGGCATGGTCCGCACAATCACCTTAGCACCTCCAATATTAAATTCCCAGCAGGCGAGACTCCTCACTAGGGCTAGACAGACCTTTTCACATGGGCTGAATGTGGTCTCAACAGGCTTCAAGTTGAGCAAGGTGTAAGCTATGATCCTCTGTGTACCTGACTGCTGTCGGGTGAGGGCAGTGCCCATGCTACGCTCAGATGTTGCCAACTGTACCATATTTGCCAGCGTATTAGACGCACCGGTGTAGAAGATGCACTCCATTTTCAGACCTTATTTTTTAGGAAAAAATTTTTTAGTACCTGGCTGAGGCAAAATACATAGAAGGGGGGGAGTGAAAGGAGATGTGGCACGAGGATTCCCCCTTTCCCTATTTTCCTTTTGAGGGTTCCCCTTGGGCAAATCCCATTCTCTCAGTCTCAGATGCAATCCATGACATTCCCCCTCCCCCTCTCCCGAACAAATCTTGCTGAGAAAACTCCACCATAAACCGGAGCTGAGTTTCAAGCACTCAAGAAAAGCAACTGGGAAGGGGGAATCAAGACAGAAGCCACTGAGCCCTGTGCAGAAAAACGGTAGGGAGGCAGTAAAAAGAAGAGGCTCAAAGCATCTGGGGGCTACTCCTCTTCTTTCTAGGTCCCCTTCTTCTCGACCCATTTTCTTCCTCCACCCCCCTAGCAAGGCGGGGGAGGCGGGGTAGAAAATAGGAACAAGCAGCTCCTCCGGAAGAAACCAAACCTCCTGTTCAGGCTGGGAGGGAAGAAAGGGCACCTCCGTCCCACTCCTTTCCCCCCACCCCAGGAACAGAAACCAACAGGGTTTTGCAGACTGTGCTGAGCAGGAGCCAACCAACTGTAGGAGGGGGGAAACTGGGAAAATGCCCTGTGCCACACCATAGGTAATTCCTTACTCCCCCCTGTCCCACAGATGGTTGGGTCCAGGAAAAAGACCTGGCTGGGAGGGGTGAATGGGAGGAAGGAGGGAGGGGCTGCAGCAAGGTGGCTTCTTCCTTTCTTAAAGGGGATGCCGATGTTTTCCCACTTTCTTCTTTTTTCTTAAACCCAGAAAGCTTTATTCCTCACAAATCAATAGTCTACAGAAGGATTAAACACAAGAGGTAAGACTGTACAAAGTGCAAGCCTCACTCTAAGTAAATTGTTTGCAGTAGTTTTCAAAGTACCATATTTACTAGTGTATAAGACACACTCCATTTTCAGAAAGCATTTTTAAGGGGAAAAAGTGCTTCTTATACACCAGCAAATATGGTATATAAAACGCTTCTGTCATGTCACGGTGTGTTAATGAGGGTGCTTTTGCCAGGCTGCATTTTAATTCAGTAAAAGCATTGTGCTGCGTTGGTTCCCATTCCCACGGAACGTCCTTTTTAAGGAGGGCATAGAGAGGATGAGCTTTCTTTGCAAAGGATTCAATAAAGTACCTAGATAAATTAAAGATTCCCAGCAGGGCTCTAAGAGAGGGAATGTCAGTGGGTGCTGGACGTTTGGAAATAACTTCCACTCGCTGTGCAACAGGGGTCCTTTTTACCATCATCCTCTTCCTGGTTCTCACATGCACTGATTTTGGCCTGTACACTCCTTATGCTCAGACAAACTCCATCCCACATCCTAGCCTGGTGTGAACTTCCTCCGTACCCAGTAAGTATAATGGCCTTGGAGGCCAGGTCTCCACTTGCAGCTAAGTCAGGGTGGAGGACATTTTGGGCCATTCCGATGTCCACTTTCACAAATCCTCTCTGGACTTATGACCTAAACACATCTTAGGTCAGCTTGACCCCACAACATGCCTTCAGTCAGCATGCCTCAATCATGTTTTCTAGTCATTAATATCTCCAATTATGAAAATAGCACATCCCACGTAGGGATGTAGGATATGGTAATAACGTCGACTGCAAAAACGGCAGCCACATTACACAGTGACAATCCCAACCAAAGGAGGCCCATTGGACTAATAGGATTTTGGTAAGTTATGTATGTAAATTCTTTTCATTCAATGAATCTACTCTCATTGGGACTAATAACTAGATTTAGGGCAAAGTACTTTACAAAGCAGCTTAAACCTTTGTATTCAGGCATCATTTAAAAATAATATAGTCTAAGAAACCACATTTGCCCAGTGGAACACAAACAATTTAATGTTTTTGTACACCTTCTGCCTTGCATTTTGCATTCTCTACTTTGCGAGAGCCCTCTGTGAGTCACAGTGTAAATAGACACAGGCATCTCATGATTAAATTTCTTGTAGTTTGTTCAAAGAAAATGCTGAAATTTTCCACTAAGTTACATTCACAGAGGAATTAATCCTTTAACACAATTGCTTAATATTTTCCATTTCTGTCCCAGGACAGCCTTCCCCAAAACAGTGTCTTCTAGATATTCTGGACAGCAGTTCTCATCACATGATTTATGATCATCCTGTCTGAGGATGATCAGAGTGCCATCCTGATTGATGAAGGCTGTATTAGAGCAATAATTACAATCACACAACTTTAAAATATGTACTACAGTCAGTCCTCCACATCTGCGGGTTTCACTTTCACAGATTTGATTACTCATGACTTTCTCCAGCTCCTGACCACCTCCCACCTCATGTGCTTCTTTTCTGAGGAAATCTTCCCTCTCAATGGTTCCAATCAGGCCACACAGTCCTCTAAAAACCTGCCCATGGTCCTTTTCCTCCTACACCACCCACTGCCCAACCATCTGGCTCACAGCCCAACTTCTCAGTATCACAAATCCTCTCCCAATTCCCCCGACACCCAAGGAAGGAGATGGACAAGAGAGAGGAAGTACAGAGCTGCCATGCTGACCCAACTCCTTTTCCTCTTCTTTCCATGACCAAGTTTGAACCCTGAGTGCCTGCTCTCCTCATCATGCCTCCACTACCTTCTCAAAAACACACACATATTTTGACATTTGTGGTTTTTCCACTTTTGCAAGGGTCCTGCACCCCAACCCTAATGAATGTAGAGCCAACTGTAATAGAACAGCTACAATATACACACTAGAATCCAACAGCTCACAGGAGAGTGGGTCGTCTGCTTCCAAAAGGCTAGCACAAAGTGTGCATCTCATAGTGTATTCAGCATTAACTTGGGCTTATAAAATTTATTTGCTTTGATCATCATCAGAGACGTTTAATACTGTTCAACAGGAACAGATGTGTATAATACTAAAAATGCTTACAGGAGTTTTAACATGAACTGGTTATTAACATACATGTTCTATGAGTCCATTAATACCAAGATTTTTAGTACTTGCTCTTTAACTTTCTTGTCCAAACCACCCAACTTAAAATGATTTGATCCACAAGGATCTAAGCTCCAGTGTCAAATAGTCCACTAAGACTTGAATCCTGCACAACAGGAGTGTGCAAATGGGTCCTCTAGATGTTGTTTGACTGCAAATCTCATCAGCCCTAGTCAGTATAGCCAGTGAAGAGGAACACTGGGAGGCAGCTCAACAACATCTGTACTGTGAGCTTCAGTCCAACAACTTCACCCATAGCTACTATACAGACTTACCTAGGTAGAAGTCTCAGTTCAGAAGAGAAATATAAACTGCATTTTAAATCTCTGCAATATCAATACCACAACACTTAAAAGACAAAAAGTATTATTAATATTATTTTATATTTATCTCACCTTTTCCCTTAAAATTGAGACTCAGTATTCTGACCATCCTAACTATGCTATTGAAGACATGTGGTTGTGATTTTGGAGAAAAACTTGAGTATTTATAAGCACTTCCCCTTTTCTAACTGCACTGCAACCATCTTAAAATCAACCTCACTGTAACCACCGTCAGCCATAGCTGTGCACCAGAACATGAAATGTTGGGACTGCAATTCTGCTAGCAACTTCACAGCTTAGAGCTAGATTTTACACATTTTTACTTGAACGTAACTGACAATCCTGCACTACCCTTAGGTTTCCTAAATCAAATGTTCAAAGAGGAGCCTAGAATCCAAAACTTAACCACTTATTCCTTGGGACTACTACATATGAATGTAGCGTGCCCTTTCATAAGCTCAACAAGAAGATACACCAATAGTGCAATTCTAAATTGACGACAGTCAGAAGTTTCAAAAATCTAACATTGCAATCTTCTACAAGTTTACCCAGAAGAGAAAAACTTAAAACAGTACCCTCCAACTAAAGCATCAAGGTCTTGAGTCCTACAGAGCTTGTTGCAATGCAAAAACAAAATCCACTTCAAGGCCAAATTTGAAGAGATGCAGTTTAAGACACACAGAACAGCAAAACCACCAAAAAAGCAGAGACATCAACCCATGGATTGGGGCTACAGGTGAGTGAATCATTTATTTACACTGGGACTGATTTTTAGTTGCAAAAACTGGATAGAAATAGGCAAACAGCCAGCTTAACCAAATTTAAATAAAACATGACTAAATCCCACTGAATTACACTGAATTAAAACTTTGTGGTAACAAAATGAATATCCACTGTTTTCAAAGGGTTTTAGTCAAGACCAGCTTTCACTGGAAGCTTCTATTAACAGTAAATAGGGTCAGGTTTCTAGCTACTAGAAGAGTATCAAGCAATAGGGACAAATGCAGTGGAACATATCTTTTACTTTATCATTAAAACAATCAGATCTAGTCTCCTCATGATTAAGGAGTCATCCTTCAATGAACTGGGTGAAGGGCGGTAGGGTTGAAAAAAGCAGCCCTGCAGAGAAACATGAACACTCATACATTTGCACTAGAATAGGAAGCACTCTGATGATTATGGAGATGGTGCGGTGCTGTAGCTTGAGCATTAGACTATGGCCTTGGCGATCACAGTTCAATTCCCTGCTTGGCCATGGAAACCCACTGGGTCTCCTGGGTACATCACACCATGACAAGTTCAATTTAGGGTCACCATATGACATGAAGGCATACAACAACAATGATGCTTATACCCAAGTCTGATTCATTCCCAAGTATTAAACCACGCCAGCTTTCCCAATGTACTGCCCTGCACACAGGTTGGACTGTAACTCCCATCAGCCACAGTTAGTAGAGTCTTTAGGTTTGCAAAACAAGTGTATACATGCTGATAGGCACAGAGAGACAAGGGAAGTGAGACAGCCCATAATCTAGATCTACACTTCTCAAGTTATCTGATGTGGAGGAGAAGCTTTTTTTTTTCCCCTAATGTACCAGTGACCAATATCTTAGTGTGCATTGGTTACAACGATTTCTTTCTTGGAAACTCAGTGCAGACCAGCAGTCAATGGCTAAAGGACTGGCGCTGGTCCCTGGACCAACTCTTTTGCTGATCTAGAGCACATACCTCTCTCTCCCTTTTCTCTTCTTACCTCTCATGATGCCAGAACAGACCATGACTCTCAAGAAGGGAAGGTCCACCAGCTCATATGACCCAGGCACTCTTTCTGTCCCTGCCACGTTCTGTTCTCATGGAACAACAAAGACTCTTACAGACTTAAGAAACGCATTACAGCAAGACCTTTCGTCTACTATATATAGCCCATTTCATTAAATGAACGAAGCTGGATCCAGGATTTTACCTATGCCTATTTTTAACCAGGGATATGCGTGTGCATGTGTGCGTGTGTGTATATATATATGTGTGTGTGTGTATATGCACATATGTATATTTCTGCTTATGTATGTACACAAACACATACTGTGTAGCTCTTTATGCACACCCACAATACACACAACTAAGAGATGCCCAAAACAAATTAAGCCCCAAAGGCAGTAGCCATGCGAACTACAGAATTCTGGGATTTACAGTCCCAAAACCGTAACTCTTCTACACTTGGCTTTGAATCAGGTGAGTTCCCCATCCGGGCCGCGGCTCGTTATCACCCACTGCATTTTTTTTTCTTTTTTTAATTACAAAAGCGCCTTCTTTTCCAACCCCATCTGGCTTTAAAAACTGCTCTTCTGCAGCCGGAACACACCAGGCTGCCTCTACTCAGAAGCACTACCGCAACTCACATTATCCAGGTCCTGCAGAGGCCGCCTCCCCGCAGACGAGACTCCCGCCATGGCTGGCCGCCGGCTCCGCTTTCTTCCACCGCTGCTGCTTCCGGTCCTCCCACTGGCCCACGCCCCCCTCCTCCTCCTCCTTTCGGGTGGTTTAAAGAAAACGCCCCTCCTTCTCCCGCATCTCTTACTTCCCTACGCGCTGTCGCCTCAGTCCCCATTTCCGCCCAAATCTCCGCCCCCGCGCCTCCCGACTCGCACTGCTATTGGACAACTCCTGTTCTCAAAATAACCGCCTCTCCCAATCAACCCGCCTCCTGCAGCTCAAAGGTGGGTGGGGACGAACGAGGGGTAGTCAGAGGGGTCTCCCGCCCCCAACCTCCCCTGCCCGGTGCAAAAGTTTAATGTTGGTTTCGAACGGGGCAGCCGCAGACTGTAAGGAAATCCTTTTTGTAGATTTAGTGTGAGAAAAAGGTCCGTGTGAATAATTTCTGTACATGGAGTGTACAGTACAGTAAATTTATTGTATTTGACTAAAAGCCATTACAAAACTTTTACTTAAAACCATAAAACCATAAAACCAATATAAAATATATTTACGTACATACATATAAATATTAGATCAGAGAATCCTCGGCACAGTCTTTAGCAATCTCTTTCAAATAGTTTGCACGAATGCTTGTGGCAGCTTTGGCAAATAAAGCTGTTTTATATGTAACCAGTGAATCACAGTCTGAGAGCAACCAGCACTACATGGAGTGTGAGCGAAAATGCAAATGTTTCTGCACAAACAGCAGCCCGGGTGAATCCGTAAAGTAAGAGGGTAAAGTGCAAATAAAATAAAATATATAAAAAACAGGAAAGGAGCTTTGCTGAAAATTGCTCTGGTAAATCAGAGTTAAGAGAACCGCAGTTTCTTCCCGTTTGATGCAGGCCTCTGTGTGGGACTGAAAGGTATGATGCATCTGAGCACAGAGGTTCTGTTTAGGAATTATTTAATCAACTAGGTTTATCGGAAATGAATTTGTCTAATAATGCTGTTCAAAGCTCCCCAGAATAACTGCCGCGTGGTGGTAAGACTGTGTACAACCAAGGCCATTTCTGCACTAGACTGTTATAGCGTTATTATTCCATTCCACTTTCAACATCCTATAGAATCCTAGGGTTTGCAGTTTAGGGAGGGGCCAGCCAGAATAATAGCGCTATAACAGTCTAGTGTGGAAACGGTTGAAGTGCAAACAAAGGTAGTTGAGCTAAGCATAAGTCAAAAATCCATGTTGACATAGTATATATTCAGCTAACTGAAGGGGAACAAATAGAGGCAGCGCGGTGTAGTGGGTCGGAGTATTGGACTGTGACTCTGAAGACCAGGGTTGTACTCCCTGCTTAGCCATGGAAACCCACTGGGTGATACAGGGTGCATCATACACTCTCAGCCCCAGAAAACCCTGTGATAGGGTTGCGTTAGGGTTGCCATCCGTTGAAACAACTTGAAGTAACACAACAACAAGGGAAACAAAGGTGTGAAAGTTTTCTATCTCAGTGTTTGTGTGTTTCCATGAGGCAGGATGTTACAAAAGGCATTGGTGGAGGAGGCTTAAAAAAACCCCTCACTAGATATTTAAGTTATTGTAGAGAAAAGAATGGGCAAAAGCATATCTGAATGCCTCTTGCCTTAAAAAAAAAAAATTGAAAAAGTGCACATGCAGAGACACAGACCTATTTACCCAGGCATATGGAATTACAGGCCATTTCCGCACTGGACTGTTATAGCGTTATTGGTCCACTTGCAACATCCTATGGAATCCTGGGCTTTGCAGTTTCAGGAGGGGCCGGGAGGCCCCTCCCAAAACTGCAAAGCCCAGGATTCCATAGGATGTTGCAAGTGGAACAATAGCGCTATAACAGTCTAGTGCGGAAATGGCCACAGTATTGTATTTTCAGCTAGTAGGTGGGCCTGACTACCCTAAAGGCACCAGGTCTTGTTTGATCTTGGAAGCTAAGCAGTGTCGGCTCTGGTTAGTACTTGGATGGGAGACTGGCAATGAATACCAGGTGCTGCAGGCTATATTTCAGAGGAAGGAACTGACAAAGCCACTCCTGAGTATTTGTTGCCTAAGAAAACCCTATGAAATTCATGGGGTTGTCACAAGTTGACGGGTGACTTGAGGCTCCATGCACACACACATACCTTCAGTAGCCGCCACTTGTTAAACTCTGTGTGTCATATGATAGGTGACTTGTAGGCGTGGGCATGCAAACACATTGTTTAATTTTATACCTCTCAAACTTATTATTTATTGCTTGTAATACCATGTTTTTAAATTGTGACTAGTGGGTGGTTTAAAATGTAATAAACATTCTTAAGTATAGTGCTCTAAAATCCATTTTTGGATGAAGATTTAGAAGTTCTTTAAGATGACATTTCACTCAAATTTAAATAAGGATTTACAGTTAAATCCGTGGTTCAAATAAGGACAGGTGCCTTTTCCTCATGTATTTCTTAATCTCCTCATAGCATAAAACTCACTCCCTGTCAATTTTTTTTCTCCTGCCTTGATAACCAGGAACATACATATTCATGCAGCTTTTTTTGAGAAGTCAGAATATTGCCAGTTTAATATAGGCTGCATTCTACAAGTCATTTGCTGCGTAATGCTTAGCATGTTTATTCAGAACCAAGACCATTTGAGTTCAAGAGATTTACTCTTTTTGTCATTGAAACTGACTGTTCCGTTAGATTTAACCAGCTAGAAAAATAACACTGACATCTCATTTTTAAACTATCAATTAAAAAAATATTAAAATTGTGGAAGTACATACTGCAATTATTATGTTTACCTGGAGTCAAACATGTCAGTGAGAGAATGAGGGTTTGAATCAAGGGAAACAAAGTGTGGCCATTGTGCTGCAGGTGACCCAAAATGACCCCTGAACACTTTTTTCTTTGGCAAAAAAACCAGAGTAAATTATCTCTTAGAGAAGGCTCCAGGAGTGGTGTTTACCTTTTAAGTAGGTTGCAAGCCTCCCCATATGGTTTCACTTCAAAAAAAAAGTTCTGTTTTTCAAAACTAGAAGTGAACTTGTGACCATGTCCTGTTTTTTTTCTTTCTCCCCCACTTTGTGCAGCAACTAGAGAGGCTCAGGGGCAAAAAAAAAAATGATTGTCTAGACCCACCATGGCTGGTTTAGATGGAATATTGCCTGCAGCAAAGGTGCTATGATTTGATGATCAGGAGATGGCGCTGTGCTGCACAAATATAATTGCATGTATGGGAAATTTGTAGTTAATTATAGGCATAGATATGAACCTCTAGATTCTCTTATAACTTGGAAATTGACACATAATACCCAGCATCATTTTTATAAACTGAACATGGGATCCTACAAATACCTGCCACACAGGAACATCCTACTGATTGCTGTTTATAACCAATGGGTCTCCAGCTATTTTGGACTTTAGTTCTCAGAAGCGCTAGGCACTATGGCCAAAGGTTAGGGGTTATGGTAACTGTATCACAAAATGCCTGGAGGTCCAAAGGTTTCCCTGTCCTGTCTTACACAATAAGGAGTTAGCAGCCAAATGCATGCATGGAAAGAATGATCCCCTTTCCTTCTGAAGGACTGCACATCTGTACATTCTGATTTGGATGCTGTAGTTGAGACAGGTCCAGTGGATGTTATCTTGGTACCTGCATGCCCTGTATTATTGGAGACATTTCAGTTTGTGCGCCTGAGGCTGGAGACAGGATCCTTGGAGAAGTGAAAGCCATCACTTGTACAGTCATCCCTCCACATTTACTAGGGTTAGGGGCACAGGACTCCCATGAAAGTGAAAAAAAGTGAATAACTCCAGGTCCTCCCAAACCATATTTCACACACACACACACATACACACACAGTATGATCACCATATTTGGCCAACCATGGATTCCTTTGAGGCATCAGGGTTCCTTCACAAAGCAAAAGTGGCTGGCTGGTGGGGCTTACTGCCACCTCCTCTGCTGCCCCACACCATTTTTAATAGGGACTTACAAGCCTCGTTAGCTGC
This sequence comes from Cyclura pinguis, assembly GCA_030412105.1. NCBI lineage: Eukaryota > Metazoa > Chordata > Lepidosauria > Squamata > Iguanidae > Cyclura > Cyclura pinguis. The sequence goes on along the minus strand of CM059603.1, from coordinate 158,937,404 downwards.
TTCTCAGTCTCATGAGGCTTGCAATCCGTATTAAAAATCGCATAAGGAGGCAGCAGAGGTGACAGTAAATAATCCATGAATAATCAAAACTGCAAAAGTGAAACCCGCAAATGTGGAAGGCTGACTGAATACTGGATCCTTGACTTTCCTGGTTTCTGAAAGTAACTAGAGGGGGACTGGCCAAGTGGGTAAGAGGAATGGTGAATGCCTCCTTGCAGCAAGGGAAGTTTCCATCCTGCCTGAAAGAGGCTGCGGTGAGGCCATTACTAAAGAAGGTCTCCCACCGTTCTAAATAATTATCGGCCAGTCTCTAACATTCCATTTTTGGGCAAGGTTCTGGAGTGTGTGGTAGCCTCCCAGCTCCAGAGGTTTCTGGATGAGATGGATTGTATAGATCCATTTCAATCTGGCTTCAGGCCTGGTTATGGGACAGAGATAGTTTTGTCACCTTGGTGGATGGCTTATGTAGGGAAATTGAGAAGGGGAGCATGTTCCAGTTGGTTCTGCTGGACCTCCTAATGGCTTTCAATGTTATCATACCCTACTTTCAAATGCATTGCCTTCAAATGCTGCTTGTCATTCCATATAGGAGGGAAGGCATATGACTTAGTCAGTGTTTGGAGAAGCAGCTGCTCCAAGCAGTGGTTAAACCGCCTCTTCTTCATGCACAGAAAAACATAGAGCGTCATGGTTCTCTGCATGAAAAAAAGCTAAATAGGGAGACAGGACATATGATCATAAAATAATAGAGCTGGAATGGGGCTGCAGGGGCCATCTAGTCCAGCTCCCTGCTATGCAGGAATACATAAGCATTCCTGAAAGATGGCCATCCAGCCTCTGTTTAAAGACCTCCAAAGAAGGAGCATCTACAGCTCTCTGAGACAGCCTGTTGCACAGTTAAACAGGAAGGTGTTCCTAAACTTTAGGCAGAATCTTTTGTATTGTAATTCAAATCCACTGGTTTGTGTTGCAGAGTGTATCCACACTACATAAATGCAGCACTTTGATTCTGTTTTAGCTGCCACTGTACCACCATATGGAATTTTTGAATTTGTAGTTTACTGAGATACTTAGAGAGTACTCATGCTGTAGTTCAGGAGAGGACACTCGAGAAATTAAAGTACCAAACTACAAATCCCAGGATTCCTTGGGATGAATCTATGGAGTAATAGTGCTCTAACTGTACAGTGTGGATACACCAGAAGAAAACAGGCTTCATGTTAGAGGACTATCAAGCCCCCAGGAACTGTAGGGTTCCCAGCCTTCCTTAAATATTCAGCTGTTCCCACACAAGTGTGTCGGAACTTTTGAGATCTGACTTGGAAACTGTGTTCCTTGTGGGATGTGAAGAAGACATGTAGAAAAGATTAGGCTTTCTCAGTAATTGACAGAGGAGAAAGAATATCCTTCTGCCTGAGAGTCATTCAGCTGCCTCACTGCTGTCATTTTGAGAGAAGTTTTTAAGAAGTTTAAGTTTAAGAAATTTAAGAAGAAGAGAGAAGTTTGCTTTTTCATTTTTTTTTAATATTTTCAAGCCATGGTTGGTTGAATCCATGGATACAAAATCTGCATATATGGAGGACCAATTATATAAATAAAAAGCCATTCAAAACATCTCCATTAAAAAGCAAGAAAAGATAGTATTTGCAGACTAACAGAAATTATTCCCTTATGAAATAATTAGTTCTCAACAGTCTGATGGATTTTTTTAAAAAACAGCTTCATTTGCTAATGGAAGGACAGCAGGAAGGCGGCCAATTTAACCTCCTTAGGGGAAGAAGTTCCAGAGCCTGAGAGCAGGCGACAAGAAGACCCTCTCCCACATTATCATGAGATGTTCATGTATATAACAAATAAATAGCTCAAAATTAGTTGACAGGGCAATAAATTGATCACTTGGTAATCAGCATATTTGTTATCTACATATATTCCTTAAATCCCAAAATTTGTAAAAAACAGTAACATATGAATCAAGCAAATTAACAGTTCATATGTATGTAGTCAATGAAAGAAACAGTAGGTTGTACTATATAGGGAGGGCTTGTATAGACAGGCAAGTGTTTACCACTTGTTTAAAAATTTGTAATTAAGCTGGGTCCATTACACTGAATATTACCCAAGTCAGGAGTAGACGACTGATGAGGGCCATTTCTCACACAGACCAAGTGCTAGAGAACCACTTAATTGTTGTTTACTGACTTTTCATAAATAGTATATAGAAATAGTATTAGTCGAGAGCCAGCATGGTATAGTTGTTTGAGCATTTAGACAATAACTCTGGAGACCAGGCTTCAAATCCCTGCTCGGCCGTAGAAACCCACTGGGTGACCTTGGGCAAGTCACATACTCTCAGCCTTAGCAAACCCCCATGAATAAATCTTGCCAAGAGGACTCTGTGATAGGTTCGCCTTAAGGTTGCCATAAGTTGGAAACAACTTGAAGGCAGGCAACAACAGAAAAATCAGCTCCTAATGTGTTTCTCTCTCTCTGTGCATACTGTATAATTAAAAACATTGTATAAGAAAGCTGGAATTAATTCAAAATCTTGTTTTAATTTAGTTAAATTTTCTCATTTAATACTATAATAATTTGAGCACAAATTCATTGTATCATGGTTTCAATTCATGACAGAATGGTTTTTAAATTTTAAATTAATTTGGTAAACCATCAGCTTTAACTAACTAGAATAACACAGACAGTAGCAATGGTCCCCAGACCAAAAGCACCAGCAATTAGATGGTAGCTTTTCAAATGCTTGCAATACCAAGATTTTCACTGTGAATGAAAGGGCTCCTGTTCGAATTAAGGTAAGAAACACCAGTCTAAATTGTGTTGCTAGTCCTGAGTAGAGCAGACCCACTGAATCAATGAGATGCATCTGTGTTGATTCATCATTCAACAATTCATTGCATGGGTCTGTCTAGTTGGGTCTCACCACCAGGACACCAGCCTGTGTTAGTCAACTGCTCAGTGTGGTAAAACTGGGGCTTTTTATCTGAAGCAAGATAATTGGTTATTTTAACCAATTGCACAGTTAGTGTATTTAGTAATTTGCCACAAAATTTTGGGAGAAAACTAGAATGCTAAATTAATAAAAAAAAGATTTTTAATGCAAAGAGGGCTGGGGGCTGTATGCAGTATGCATTCTATTGACCGCACTTTGCTCTCCCCTGTTCTAAGTTCAACTGCTTCTATCAGATTTACTTGCTGTGGTGGTGGTGACAGTGGCAAATACATTTCCCTGGTTTCCTTGCTTGACCTTTAACATAGTGCTCAGTCCATCAGAAGTGATCTTCTGAAAGTCTCTTTGAAATGAATGCAGGCTCCCAAGAACATGGGACATCTATCTTTGTGGCTTAATTCCCTTTCATTTCAGTGAGTTGTGCAGCAGGACATTTTAAAGGGGTACAATGTCCATTGTTACTATTGTACGATTGCTTCTCACTATGGTTTATTTTCCTGTAATGCCTTGCAACTGTGTCAGTGGCTGCCACTGTGGCTCCTACTAATCTCACAATGATGAGAGTTTTTGTAATTTAGAAGGTTTTGTTGCTGTTTGTCTTCAAGTCGACCCTGACTTAACAGCAGTCTTTACTACCAGGTTTTCTTGGCAAGATTTATTCTGAAGTGGCTTGCCAATGCCTTCTTCCAAAGTTGAGAAAGTGTGACTTTCCAAAAGGCACCCTGTGGGTTTCCCTCCTCTGGTATCCCAGAATCCTAGTCAACACTCAAACCACTATACACCATGCTGACTCTCTTACTTGTGTTTATTCTGGATTAAATGCCACTATGTTCAGTGGGTTTAGTCACCAGTAAACATATTTAGAACTGCAGCCTTATTCTTTAAAGCCAGCCTAGGATTGTTGTCCAAGATTAAAGGCTATGCTGAACCGAGACTAAAAGTGGGTGGTCTTGTGCAAAGCACCACTTTATGGTTCCCTACATCACACAAGAATATTGTTAACATGGATAGCAGCCATTCACAATGGTCTGATATTATTTTGTTGTGAGAATCTTAATAGAGTATGCCAGAAAAAGCTACTACCTTGAGGACCTTACAATCAAATCTAACATCTGACAGGAGAAACATATAGAAAGGAAGGAGATGTAGAGAGGTAAATAGAGAAAGAAGGCAAAAAAGGCCAACAAAATACCAATCACTGATAGGAAAAAGTGACAGCTGCAGAGAAAGTCTGTGGCTGAGCATATTCAGGTGCCCTTACTGTAAACGTGAACCAGCACTGGAACCATGCTGGGTTCATAGTCTCCTGACCTGGGTCAAAACTGGGCAAGACCCTCCACATCCCTATTATACTTCATTCTTCTCAAACGCAGCAGAGGCAGGGAACTGGCAAAGCCACCTCTGAGTATGCCTCGCTCAGGAAACCCCTGTGAAATTCATGTGGTCACCATAAGCGGGCAGGCGGCCTGAAGAAGGGACATGCAGGCCATTATTCCACTTTCAACATCCTATGGAATCCTGGGGTTCGCAGTTTAGGGAGGGGCCTCAAAGGATTCCATAGGCTGTTGAAAGTGGAATAATAGCACTAAAACAGTCTAGCGCAGAAATGGCCGCAGACCCATTCTCCCTTAACTTGGGTCCCTCCAGATGGTTTGGGCTCGAAATCCGGTCAACCTGGCCAGGCTCATTGGACTTGACGGTTAGAGAAAGCAGAGGAAGAGGAGAATCATTCCTTCCCCCCTAAATCTCAGCAGACAGGATCACCCTCCGCAGAGCCCACGGGGCTTTCGTGCTTCCCCTCCCTGCCCTGCCCAGCCCACCCGCGCCTGTCCCGGATCCTCCGCAACACCAACCGCTCCTTTTTTGCAACCCGCACCGCCCCGCGCAGCGGCGCGCGGGGGAGGGGGTGCACGTAGGAGTGTCGTCTCCCCCAAGGGTTACGTGTTGACGTCACCCTTCCTCCCCCCTCCCCCTCCCCCGAAAGGATAAGCGGGTTAGGTCTCCTCTCCGAACTCCGGAAGTGGCGGCTTCAACAGAATTGGGGAGGAGGGCGCGTGGAGAGGGGCGGCGGCGGCGGCGGCAGCAGCTGGGCTTCGCTGGGGCGGGGGCAGAAAGGAGAAGCCGGGCGGTGCTAGCGCTCGTTGGCTCCTGGGCGGGAGAGGCTCGGCTGGCTGGCAAACCTTGTCTCTCTCTCTCTCTGGGCGTTCTGCCGGAGGTGTCCGAGCGTTCGCGGCTGGAATGGTGCTGGCGCCGGCGTTCGGTGCCGGCGTTCTGAGGAGAGAGCAGCCCGAGCGGAGGAGCCGCGATGGAGATGCTGCTGCTGCAACCGTTGGGGTGAGTGGCGGGCGCGCGGGCGGGCAGGCAGGCAGACGCGCCTTGCCGAGGGGTGTGAGCGAGCGAGTGGGAGAAAGAGGTTGAGGTAGACCGTTAGAGGCTGAGCCGGGCTTCTACTTCAGGCTTAGGGAAGGATCTTTAAGACGATGAGCGAGTCTGCCCTGTCCTCCGTTTTTCCCCCTCTGCGGAATAACATATCTTGAACCAGGCCTCCGGGGCGCCACAGGTTGGGGATGCCGATGGAACCAAGACTTCAGGGTCTCTGACCACGTGCAGAGTGCGTGCGTAGCGCCCTAGCAGCCACCCTGAGGGTATAGAATCGTAGAGTTGGAAGAGACCACGGCGGCCATCCAGTCCCACCGCTTGCCATGCAGGAACCCACAGCAAAGCACTCCCGACAGATGGCCATCTAGCCTCTGCTTAAAAATCTCTAAAGAAAGAGACTCCACCACACTCTGGGACAGCATATTCCACCGCCAGACAGCTCTGAGGTTCAGGTGGAATCTCCTTTCCTGTAGTTTGAATCCGTTGCTCCTTGTCCTGGTCTCTGGAGCAGCGAAAAACAAGCCCGCTCCCTCCTCCACGTGACATCCCTTCAAATATTTAAAAATGTCTATCATGTCCCCTCTTAACCTTCTCTTCTGCAGACTAAACATACCCAGCTCCCTCAGATGCTTCTCATAGGGCATGGCTTCCAGACCCTTCACCATTTTGGTCACTCCAGCTTGTCCATATCCTTCTTGAAATGAGATGCCCAAAACTGGACACAGTGTTCTGTATGAAGTCTAACCAAAGCAGAATAGAGTCGGTACTATTACCTCCCTTGATCTAGGGTAGAAAGGACATAACCTACTATGGGACTTGAAGGGAGTGATGGCATCTAAAGAACCCCTCTATAGCTGTGCTTTTTGGCCTGGAAGAGCTGGCTGCTTCCTGATTTGATGGTCTTTAGGAGCTGTGTGTGGCTAACTGTCTAGTGACAAAAATATACCCTGGATATGAGCAGAGGTATTGCTTCTGTAGGGCCTAAATACTCTCAAGGCACCAGATCCCATTTTATCTTGGAAGCTAAGTAGTGTCAGCCCTGGTTAGTACTTGGATAGGAAACTGACAACCAATATCAGGTGCTGTAAGCTGTATTTCAGAGGAAGGAACTGGCAAAACTACCTTTGAGTGTTGGTCGCCTAAGAAAACCCTGTGAAATTCATGGGGTCACCCATAAGTCGATAACCTGAAGACGCATGCGTGCATGCACACGTTGCTTCTAAAATTCCTGTGTTCCATGGCAAAGGTCCTGCTGTTCAGTACAGCTTCAGTGCTTGAACTTTCAATCATATGTAAGGACTGGATTACTTGAATAAAAGTTGTGGTCTGAATCTGATAAATTGAGTGAGCGGCTGCCTGGCAAGTGGGCAGGCCGACCTTGTTGCTCTCCCATCTGTATGTGTTTTACAGTTTTGGCTCCAGGTGAGGCTAACAAGAGAGTCTTCTGATTGCACAGTTATCCTTGTTTGTTTACTCTCTTTTTCCTTGCCAAAGACTTTGTGACTTATATTTCCCCTTCTGGGCATGGTTTGAATAATGAGTAACAGACATCTGTTTAGCAATAACTGTATATACAAGGTAGGATACAATGCCTAGAAATGATGGGCTGTGCCTGAAATGAACAATCTCACTTTTCAAGCTGAAAACAGTTGCCTCCTGTTTTTTGTCTGCTACCAATGAGCATGTATTGGACCAGTATACAAGTGGAGCTTGTTAGGATGCAATCAACCTGATACAAGAGTGCCACAGTGCTAAAGTATGTTGATGGGCATTCGCTCTGTGCTTAAGTCTCTGAGCTGAGATGCTTGAACAAGTGGGGATAAGTCTTCTGTGGCTAAAGGACAGTTTGGTTTCTCATGAATCTGGCTCAGAACTTGGAAAAGTTGCTTATTTGGACTATAACTCTCAATCTCCTATCTTGTCCTTCTGCCAGCAGGGAGATTCTGGAAGTTGTTTTCAAAACAAAACCCCAAAAAATCAAACCACAACCTTTTCCAAGTTTGGTCTGTTTGCCAGTTAGATAATTATCAGAGGTCCTTCTCCCAGTTTCCCTAAGTACCAGAAGAGGTTAGATGATGACAATCAACAAAATGGGTTTTTTATGGTGGCAACTTGATTGTAAAATAATCTCATCTAATGCCTAGCCTGATGAGTTTTAGAGGGCATACCACGGCCCTGTGAACTTGATGTTGTTCTTTGAGCCTTCATTATTGTTAACGTTTTTAATTGCTGCTTTTCTTGTTTTAGGATATGCATTTCTAAGGAATGGGCATTCATTTTTTTTTTCAGCCTGTTATGCAAACTGGATTTGAAAGTGTACACTGCAAATACACATTACTAGATATATCTGCTTCCATCCCCCCACCACCTGTGTTTGTCCAGACTTGTATTTCAACTGCTTGGAACTGTGTGGTATCAGAGCAGCTAAATACATAATGTATGAGACAAACAAAATGTGTACATTGAAAGACTGACAGATGTGGAAGTGTGCAGGTGCTAAAGCAGTAGCGCTGAAAAAAAAATTGAAGAAAAATGTTTTTTGCATATCAAGAAACCCTCAAGAGAAGAATCCTGGACTGATGAGAATTTTTGGAGTTTGGGACTTACTCTTTGCAAAATTGACATGAAGTTGTTTAATGCATAGAACTGCATTTTCTGCACAAGAAACAGCATATTCTGTCCAGAAAATATTTCCATGCATATTGTTTTCTGTGGAAAAAAAAAGCTGTTCTCTTGCACAGAAAATGCTACAGTTGGGGCTTTCTCTGCAAAATTTCCCTGTGACTGATTTGTACCGAACAGCATTTTCTAGACATGAAACTTTTTTTCTGTACAGAAATACTGTTTTCTGCACAAACAAGACAGTTTTCTGTGTAAAAATTATGATTTCTCTACAAAATAATTGTTTGCAAATTTTGTGCAGAGTAAATCCCAAATTGTAGATAGGATTCAGAAACTGTGTGTTTTTAAAGTCTTTGTTATTGCAAGAAGGAAACTGCTAAAATTACTTATTGCTTCCTTGAAGAAGAAAATTAATGACAAATTACACCTTTATAAAGCAGGGATGGGAATCACACAAGCCTCAAAATGTTAGACCGTACCACCACATTCCATGCTGCCAGTTGTGCTGGCAGTGGCTGCTGGGACTAACAGTCTAGCAACATCTGGAGAGCCACATGATACCTGTCACTAAACTAAACCAACCAATGGCTTCAATCTAACATCCCCTCAGCATAGCAAAAGCGTCTGCATGCAGAGATATGTTGCTCCAGCACTACACAGCTCCCATGCAGACTAACAACATTGTGCAACACATTTTAAGGACTGGGTGACCTTTACAATGCTCAGTGAGCAATTAGCAGTGTGCAACTGCAATGTATAGTGTGTAACTGCAATGTACAACTCTACTTCTGTTGCTCTCACTAGAAAACATCAATTGCAATTTGGTGAATAATTTGCTCTGCATGTATAGCATGACTTATGCATGTGTATCTCATTAACAGAATGCCAGCCTTATTTGTTGGACTTTTCTACTGCATGGATGCCTTTGCAAAATTCTGTATTTTTCTCTGGCAACATGTCATGTAGCCCTACTCCTGTTCTCAGGCATTAGGCCTAGTCTGAAAGCCGTAGAAGTGTGATTTGGGAGATCATGGTATAAAGCTTAAAATACTACAGGAAGGACACTGTGGAGCAGAGAGGAAGTGGGAATTCAAGTAAGTACCTGAAGTGCTGTGCTTACTTGAATTCCCACTTTCTCTCTGCTCCACAGTGTCCTTCCTGTAGTATTTTAAGTTTTATACAATGATCTTCATGTGCTTTACTTGAAAAGGCTATACATTGGGATTTGGATTGTTTGATTAAAATTGGTATTAATCTGTAATAAATCTTTGAAAAAAGAAAAACAAAGAAAAGGTTATACATTAATAATAAAAAAAAACTCAACCCGAACTGTTCAAAAGTTGCCAGTCCTAGTAATGGATAACAACAGCTTCAAGCAGTCACTTGAGAGGTGGAGTGGGGAATAGTGGTAAGGTACCTTGAAGATCCATGTTGAGAGCAGTGGCCTCACCAGTGTACATCAAAAGTATTGAATCCTGTTGTTTTCTCCATAGTTGCCGTTGGTAGTTTGTTGCCTAGTGGCCACTCTTCTGGTAATGAGCCTCTATATGCATACTTAAGCTGCTTCTCATTCTCTAGACCAGGGCTTTCCAAACGGTGTGTCGCAACACGTGAGTGTGTCGCCTGATGTGTATAGGTGTGTCGCCTTCCTGGACTGAGAAAGACCCACCTCAGCAGAGCCATTCCCACTGCTCTCACTGGGGTCTTTCCTTGCCAAGAGCGAAGGCAGCGGACCAGGATTGAGTAGGGGGGGCTGCCTTTCCCATGGCCACCACCCTCCCTGGGATCTTTCCTTGGCAAGGGCGGCAGCAGCAGCAGGCCAGGATTGGGTAAGGGGGCTACCTTTCCTGCTGCTGCTGCCCTCACCAGAGTCTTTCCTGGCAAGGGTGACAGCAGCTGGCCAGGATCGGGGGGGGGGGGACTGCCTTTCCCCATCCTAGATACGCCTCTGGGTGCTGCACATGTGTAATCAGTTAGTTTAACCTCTGGCTTGCTAGTAAAACTGAATTACTGTGTTGCAAAATGACGCATGTCTAAAAGGTGTGTCATTAACATGAAAAGTTTGGAAAGCTCTGCTCTAGATGCATGGTTTGCTGCTAGGGTCAAACCTGAAGCCTTGCTTGCTTTGTAGAATCTGCCACAGCTCTGTTTTGTTGGCATATCTCTTCATGACCGTCCAGTGTCATTTCCATGCTACAGTGAGATACAGATACCTTGAAGGAGTGATAAAGGAGGTAGCTAATATATCAACTTACTTGAAGTGTGGTGCTAGAGGAGAGTTCTATAAATACTACAAACAGCCAAAAAGACATATGAATGGGTCTGAGAGCCAATCAAACCTGAACTCTCACTGGAAAGCAAGTTAACCAAACAGAGGTTGTCATACTTTGGACATATTGAGGGAGGATGTGACTCAGTGGAAAAGATAATGCCTGGTGAAGTGAAAGTAGAACCACGTTACAGGTAGACTGATTCTATCATGGAAGCCATGACCTTCAGTTTGCAAGATTTTATTTAGCAGGGCAGTTGATGACAGGGATCTTGGAAGCCTTATTCATAGGGTCACCATTAGTTGGTCGACTTCATGGTGAATAACAACTCTCTTTCTTTCTTTCTCTCACTCTCTCTCTCTCTCTCAGGGGTATTGAGCCTTATGACACTAAAAGTTTCTGAAAAGGTTGGGGTATGATTCTTCTCAATTCCCGGTGGCTCTTTTACATGACTCAGTTATACCACTATGATTCTATTTTAACTGCTATGGTTGTAACCTATGGCATTTTGGTATCTGTGCTTTAAGGAGGGATATTTAGAATTCCCAGCCAGAAAACAATAAGTGGCTTGCTAAGCTACAAAACCCCAGGATTTGTAGAATGTTGCCACGGCAGTTAAAGTGGAATCATAGCACTGTACCTGTGTAGTGTGAAAGGGCTAGTAACCAGTACAGTGTGAAAAGGCCCCTGTTCCTAGTAACTGGGACAGTGTGATATATCAGTAGAAATTTAGGTATCTGATGTGGCACTTTATCGAAGGAGAGTCACCTTATTTTTCACTGAGTTGAGCAGCATCTTCTGTGCAAATGATAGTGGAAGTCTTAGCTATATATGAATGTAACACATACCCTTAAGAGATGTGTAGCATAAGTTGGACCTTTCAGGTTCAGGCTTGCGGTCTATCTAATTCAGCACCCCATTTCCCAGTGACCTGTCAGACGTCTCTTTGAGTTCAAGCTTTTTACAATTAGATCCAATGATTACCATATCCAAAAAAAGTATAGAAGGACATTTGACTGAAATCCAACTTTGCACTAAGCCTCGATTTGGGGGCTGGGAGATACTTCAGAGCAGATGTGGGATGGGATTTGCCCTGTACCTGTTGGAAGAAGTTTCGTAGGCTGAACGATGCTGCCTGTAACTAGAAACTTACCTGTTTTTAAATTTCTTCACATCTTTCTTGTAACCACTGAGTTCTTTGCTTGAGGAAATCTTTTAGCACAGCTTTCGCTGGTCTTCTGAATATTTTGACTCCCAACTCCCATCATCTCTGTCTATTAGCCCTTTTGGCTGGGGCTGATGGGAGTTGTACAGAACATTTGGAAGTTGCCAGGTTGAGAGAGACTGTTCTTATTTAGTGATTTCAAAACTGCAAAAGTTGTCTTCCTTTACTAAGTGGGACATGATGATGGGGAGGGGAAGAATTTATTGCTGGCACTTTTGACTATAATCAGCCATCCAATGATAAATGTTAACTTGTTTATCTGAATAGGTTCCTGGAGTAGTGGGTGTCAGAGACGGAAGTGGGTGCCAATTGTCTGTTACCTCTTCATAGAAGAAAAGTACTGAGTTACTGGACCATTTTGAGAACAAGATTAACGTAACATTCCAGTGTATGCCAAAATAATTTTTTTTGTGCCAAATAAAAGTGTTTAAGTATACAGGAAAAGCACTTTGGGCTAACATGTACTTCTAGAGCTCTCAGATGGTTGAGAGAGGAAAGAGTATCCTAAAGATATGGAATTAGGGGCTGGGCAGGGGTATGGTTCTACAGAGCGGGTGGGAGAGCAAACAGCTAGGCTATTCATTAGAAGGAAAAACATGATGAAGATAATTAGTCAGGGCTGGTGACCTTCAGTGCCTGTCCGTAGCAGGACTCCCTGCTTTTCCTTGTACATGCAGTGCCATAAAAAGATAAGGGAAAAGCTATGCTTCTTGAAATTATTTCTCAAAAAGAAAACAAGAGACCCATTTGTGGAGCAAAACAACAACGTGGGCCGTAATTTAACTTCCTCTCTGCTTTGTGCTGCTCTTTTCCCACAGTAAATGTCATGTTTTTATTCGACAGTCCAACGGTGGTGTGGGTTGAATTGGGAAAATGTTCGGTGTCCTAAACTGGCAGAAGTCCAATTTAACATTTATTTTGTTTACATGTAATAAAAACATGCTGTTGTTAAATTTTATGTGACGTATAAATATCAGGGTTTTTCCCCGATGGTCAAAAACAGATGAATTGAAATATTTTGCGGGATTTAGAAGTCAGTAAAGCACCTCTGCAGAGCAATCCTGTGGTTCCTTAGAAAACATTTCCAGGGCCATAGGATAGATTTAAAATTATAATTCATGATTGGAGATTATCTTGGATCTGGGAAAAATTCTGGCTTCAGATTCTTTCCTGCCCTACCCCCATGGGAAAATATGTTTCTCTCATTTTATGATATTGGAGGCCAGATGCTGAAGATGGAATCTAAGTGGGAAGAGCGGGGTGTGGTGTGATTGGTGAGGGGGAAGTTTTGGAAAATATTTGCAGAAAAGATTGTTCTTGCAACCGTCAGCAATGACAAATCTGCATATTTAATATTCTGCTTGTTAGATATAGACATTTCATCCTGACATGAGGAAAATAAACTGCTCTAGTCTAGTTCCTTGCAGAAAGAATTAGACCTTGTTTCTTTTTGTCAGTCAAGGACATTATATTTTGTTTATTACTTTTTTCTTGGGAGATCAGAGCTGGGCAGCACTGGGAAAGAGGAGCCTGTTCAGTGTACAGATCCCTGTATTCCCAAACTTTACTTCACAATCTGCCATTGGTGTGGATGGTAAGATGAGTCTTTTATGGAAATATTTTGAAGAAATCTCTTGGGCAGATAAAAAATAGAAGGCATGTGAAGTACATCTATTGTGCCAAAGAGATGTAATGTCTAACAGTAAGAATTAAACAACAGGGATGGAAGATATGTGGCTTTCTAGCTGTTATTGGGTGACAGCTCCCATTATTCCTCATCATTGGCTATGCTATTTTGTGCAGATAGGGTTGCAGTCCAGCAATAGCTGTTTAGCTACAGAGTCCCCACCCCTCATGAAACTAATACTCTGTTTAGTTGTAAATTGGTTAATGATCAGATTTGCATCTGGAAAAGCATCAGTGGGAAAATTTGAGCCAACTGTTTGAGTTATGTATGTGCATGTATGAGTCTTTAAAGAGCTGAGCAGTCCTAACTCTCCTGGGTCTGAGTGTGGTCAAGATTTAAGCTCACAAAAGTCCCTTTTTTTTACTATAACTCCCATAATTTCCTAGCAAACATGGTTATTGGACATGTTGGTTGTAGAATTCTGTGAGTTACTGTCTAAAAAAATAAAATTAAGCTTTCCTATCAGTGATTAGGATGGAATGGAAATGCCTCTCTACAAGTACAGAGGAATTTTGCCTAGTAAGGTGGCACATCTCTCCCAAGACCCCCAATATAACACTGGCAAATGCCACAGTTGTAGGAATACTGCCAGTGGTGTTTCTGCTTGCAAGAGACTCCAGACAAGGCGTTTAAGAGTGAGATAGCCTTGGGTCAAACAGAAGTGAAGCCCCCTTACTCCCCTGAGAGGCTTCAAGATCGGACCTATTAAAACATAACAGCCTGAAGTTTGAGTATGTCTAAACTTCCCTCTCTAGTTGCAGCAGCAAGCCAGCAGGATTTTGGAAGTGGACTGCTGCCGCTTTGCCCACACTCTTCATAGGATTAAGCCTCTTGATCTTCCCTGATGCTTGAAGAGTTGTGTACATAAATATATTTGCTTTCTTAGGGGACACATTGATTTCAGTTTTGACTAGCTTTATATGCATTCTGGTTGCCAGTTTGACTTTTACATTCATTCATTCATTCATTCATTTTGTTACTAATATATCTGATGAGAGAATTTTATAAATGCATTTATAATACTGGACTCCCCCCCCCCCCATGTGGAGAAACCTCCCATCTCGCATCACTGGGATTCAATTTAGAGGGCACAACAGCCTTATGTTCCTACAAACAGAAGCTATTTCTATGCTGTGGTTGGTTTCTGAAAGATACTGTTATAAAAGGGCTACTTGGTGTTGGATGTTTAACAATTGCTTTCAGTGTTTTTGGAGGCAAGAAGCTAGAAATGGCAGCTGTATATCTGTTGGTTTTTTCATTAAACCAAATGTCTTGCTTGCATATCTACAGCACACTCCTTTCTTTGTGCCTTCTACAACTGAGCTTGGTAGAGGAAATATCCTGCTTTAGCTCTCTCCTCTGTGTCCGGGTGTTGTAATGCTATTTTATTTAGAAAGGGATTAAGAAATATTATTTGATGTGTTCTTCACATCAGCATGCATTTAGTCTTCTGTAGGCTTATTTCTTCCTATTCCACCCATTGCTCTCTGTTAAAGAGCTGCTTCCTTAACTCAACAGAATGCAAAATTTGTTGTCAAAAGCAGGGAAGCAGTGGTATGTGCCTTTATTAGGGAAAGGGGAAGTAGAATTTTTGATCTACTTTCTATTAAGCATTATGCAAACTTTAAAACTGAACAGGGGACCCTTTCAGAATTGGAATAACAAAAGAAAATCAAAACCCCTAAGATAGGAGTAGGAAGCATACATCCTCCAGATGTTGATAGAATACAACTCCCAGAATTCTTCAATATTGGCTGTGCTACTTAGGGCTGATGGGACTTACAGCCCAGCAACATTCAGAGTCTGTGATTTCCACTGCATTGGATATACACTCCCATAGTGTTACAAATGGGTGGTGTAAACAGAGGAAATTTCCTCGAAGAAGAACAGCCATTGTGTAATGAATAGGAATTGCTGTCTAATACAATTGGCAGGAATGATGGGTTGAGTTGGTCTGTTTTCTGGGTATTTCTTCCATTCTTTCTATTTGGTGCTTGGACACAGATATTTGGAAGAAGGCTTTGCTTTTATTGATTTATTTTGTCACGGATATTCATGGTAGCCTTTACCAATAATTGTTCAAATGGCAAACAAACATTGATAAATTGCACAATGATGCATAATGAGTAAGATGAAAGAATGGGCTGTTATCCCCCAAAGCTTGTGCACTAATAAATTTCATACTGCTGGATTTGCTGCTTTTGAGTAATTATTAAAATAATAACTTTAAACTGGAGAGCAATGCTGTTGGATCAAGTAAGATGTTGTCATTGATTAGTTATCCTATTTCAGTATTAGGTAAACTTCAATGAAATCTTGTTGAAATCGCATTACACTAGGAGAATGAATGATGTGTGTTTTCAGGCGCAGTTAAATCTTGGAGTTGGGATTCTGTTTTTTCCCCCTTTCCTTCCAAGGCTTGGGTAAAGAGTACATCAGTTTTTATTTTTGTTTTTTACTCTTTCACTGCATTTTTTAAAAACTGTTTCACTGCATGCTTTTTTTAATAGCCTCCTTCATTGCATGCTATTAGTACAACTTCAGTGTGTGTCCTTCAGTGTGGCACTCTTTAATTGGCACTTATTTTGATCTGCTAGAATGCCTTAATCAAATCGAAGTTGTTTAGACTTAGAACCTTTCTGTGCATGGATTTAAGTAGTTTGGGACTTGGGTTGTTTGTCTTACATGTTAGGAATATTGACTGTAGCAACACTGCATGGTTATGATCATTTAATACCACTTTAACTATCATGGCTCCATTTTACAGATTCCTGACATTTGTAGTTTGGAGGGGTACTTGGAATTCTCTACTAGAGAGCTCCAGTGCACTCCCTTGAATTACAGCATTAGAGCTCTATAGATGGGTATTCTAAGAGTCTCACCAAGTACAAATCCCAAGAATCCATAGAACGGACCCATGACAGCTAGGGTGATAGCAGACTGTTCTAATAGTGTAGTGCAAATATATTGCCAGTGCATCATTCTGAAAACAGGAGGCACATTTTACCTGGCTTACTTTTGCAGGTGGTGATCCAGACGTTGCAGACTAAAAATAGTAAACACTTCAACCTACATTGGCGACTCTCAAGCATTCAGTTATTGAACTCTTTCTTCTTGTTTGCAGGTGTACCAAACTGTGTCAGCAGAAACCTCTGGATCTGAAAGATGATAATACCGAAAAGCACTGTCCTGTTACAGTGAATCCTTGGCATATGAAGAAAGCTTTCAAAGTTATGAATGAATTAAGAAGGTATTCCTTAAATCATGAAATACATTTGGTCTCGTTGTTTGTCTGATTAATAGTTTGCTGTTGAGGTAGCATAGAGTCACAGGTAAAAAATTAGGGGGTGAGTTGAATCTTACTTGCTGTCAAAATTGTTACATGACAGGGATGTGGTTCTCTAAGAACAATTGCATAGGGAAACTTGAGCAGCACGTAGATAAACAGCTCCACGTGGTAGAAGCCTAGTTTTCTGTACCCACAATTTTGCCAGATCTGTGACTTTAAACATGGGTTGTGAGCAAAGAACTGTAAAGTGGAGATGTGGTGACTTGAAGCAGTGGGAGGTCTTTTGGGGAGTTCTAGATGTGATGCAATAAAAATGAGTCAATACAGGGTGTGGTTGTCATCTCCTTGCAGTGTGAGGGGGAGGGGAGAGTAAGTACTTGAACTTTGGTTGCCCCCCTGCCTATTTTGTAAGTCTTCTTGGTTATGAAAATATAATGTTCACGGGCATTAACAAAACTCTGTATGTACAAATCTTCAACTAGAGCTTGAGAAATGCTATCTGTGAATTTTGAGAGTTGTAGTCGCTAAAAGTAGTGTCTACAAAGTTCTGTTTTCAACAAACTGGACAATCATTATTCCTTTCAGAAACTGTCTGAAAAACTCCTTGGGAAGAATAATCTGTCTGTCCACTGTCTTGCAGATCCTGTGTTATTTACTACTCCTGTTCTTCTGCTGTCTTTTCCCATGTAGTCAAAATTTGCTGTGTGATGTGACGATAGTAGCTGAAGACATGGAAATTGCCGCACACAGAGTTGTGTTAGCAGCTTGTAGCCCTTATTTCCATGCCATGTTTACAGGTACCTCTCTTCTCTTCTTGCTTGTTAAAACTAAAAGACAACAAAGATCCATGCTGCAATTAGACAAGTTCTGTTTCCCAGTGGATTTCTTTAATGCAGTGGTGGACAAAGTACAGGGTTACACATGCATATAACCCTTACTGGTGCATTTGCATCCTGTGAAACCCTCACAAAGTCCCAGACCTTCCCAAAATTCTGGGTTTTTTTCCCCCATACAACATCGAACCCCCAAGCCTATCCCCAAACAGCCAAAAATCAGCTAAAAACAAAACCAGATGTGATGTGATAGCACATGTCTACGTGTCAGTGTCACCCCTGTGGGAGGTGAGGGGGTGAAAAATGAGCCCACGCCCTTTCTGTAGTTGCCCACCCCTGCTTTAATGGTATACCACTATGGGATCTGCAAGGATGAAGGACATTTTAAATATGTGTCACTAGATAATTTTTTTAAAAAAATGTATGTGCAGCATCTTAGTGAATGGGTAAGCTCTGTCTCAAGCTGACACTAGAATATACCAATATTATTGGCTGTTTCATTTACACATGCAAGCCTTGAGGCAATCATGAGTGGATAAAACACACCTTTGTGAGTTTCTGATCTTTAAAGCCAGAAGACTGCAGTGGAGATAAAGTAGAGAAATCTAGAGTGGGGGTGGCAAGCAGAGTACTAAGGCAGCAGTTAAAATATTTGGAGACTGAAAATGTTAACGCACAGAGAGGACTGAGTGGCTTTGGCATTTTATTGCTAGAGTGCATGTTTCAGTATTTTTTGCCTAACTTCAAATGACAGCTGGACTGTGTGGCTTGCCATAAGTCTCCCATGCCAGCTGGATTTTTGCCTGTTTGTGTTCTCCACTGATCAAGCCCTGTTCCAGGCACAAATGTCAGTGGACATGCAGAACCCAGGAATGACCTACATTTGTGTCTGAGATTAGTTACTTCAGTATGGTTTAAGGTAAATGTTAATTCATCAGGAAAGTACTAATTCTGAAATAAGCCTCCCTTTTCTTTATGGTTCACTGATTCTTCCATTTTCAGATGAAGCCATCCAGTATGTATGCATTATTCTGATAGAAATATCCTCCTAAAAGAAATAGCGGTAGATGATCAAGATTTTTCTTTCAAATGGGATTCTCACACTTTCTTGGTTACCACTGGGCAACCTGTGCTGATATCGTAACACACCTTTTGAATAGGCTTCTTAGCATGGTACATAAGCAGAATTGTGGAAATTAGACTCCAGCTAGAATTGGTGTTCCTAACAAGGAGTAAAACACAGCTTTGTGGTCCTTCAACGTCTTTACCACCTGACTAGAACTTGGGTTTAGAGAGAGAGAGTTCTTTCCTATCTTGTTTTCTCTGATGTATAATTCTATCTCATGCTGGGATGCAATAGCTCTAGAGTTGCTATGTATTATAAAAGTTGCTGAGGCTTTTCCCATTGTTGAGCAACAGCAATTAAATATGCATTAAATCTGCATTATGAAAGGCACTGGCTTTGTTGGTCTTGGGGAGTTGTTCTAAAACCACATCTGTAAACATTTACTCCAGCATCACAGATGGTCTTTATGACCAGTGTTCCAGCCCCCACAAGCTTGTGCCACATTTCCCCCCCTTTTCTGAGTAGAGGTGACATTGTTTTGAGGAATGATGAGTCAAATGTTGCTAATATTAAGTCTCATGTGTGGTGCTGGAATTTTCTAGGACAGTTTCTACTGCCATCACTCAAATGCATTCAAGTTGATTGCATCAAGTTGCTGATGCACTCCTGGGTTTATAAATACTTCAGTTTGTTGTTTTTCCATGTGTGGTTATCACTTGCTGAGTTCCATGAAGTTCTTTGTCCTGGAATTATGAGGGGATGGGTAAGTTTCATCGGTACACAACACTGTGAAAAACTTAAGCAACCTGAGCAGCCAAATGCAGGTGAACCTTATGGTTGCTCCATAATTTAATTTGCTCTCCAGATTCTTAGGAGGTGTGCCTGTTGTCATCAAAAAGGCACCATGATCAACATAGTAACATGCTGAAAATTTGGCTGTTCTTTTACTCATTTCTTGGAGGAAACAGAGAGGGTTTTTTTTCCCCCTATGTGACAACAACCAGCTGTGAGGAAGTATAGCATATTAATACCAACTGCTTAGTGTCTCATTAAATTAACAGAGCTATACAACCATGTATTATAGGTGAAATGAGTGAAAGTCAAGCAAAGAGAGTTCGAATAAAGGAAGTTGATGGCTGGACCCTTAAGATGCTCATTGAATATGTTTACACTGGGGAAGTTCAGGTGACAGAGGAAAATGTACAGGTGAGTGGGAGGATTCAGCTGGCTCACCCTGTAACAGTATGGCACAAACAAAAGAACTTTTCTGCCCCATTAGCATAATGACATTTTATAATGACACTTATTTTTAGCATCTTAGTCATAACAAGGATATGTGATTTTAATAGCATTTGTGTGATCTTACAGCACTTTTTGCTTTGGTTCTACATGCTTGCTTTAGTTCAGAATAATTGATACCAGACCTTGAATGTGGTTGCACTTTAAAACCATACCTGCTGGTTTCTAACTCTTGACAAGCTGTTTTGTAATTGTGCAGAAGATGCAATGGAGAGGGCTGGAGGAGCTAGATAAATCTGTATAGCTTGAAACAGACATGCTACAGTATGCTGCATTCAGGTGTAGATTGCTGCAAATGTTTATAGGCAGGGTGGCTCAAGACCTTATGCTGCCTGAGGAAGAGCAGCAAATAGTGTCACTTTTAATTCTCCCTGGCAAGTCAAATGCTGTGTTGTCTTCTGATGGTGAAGATTGTGCCCATGTCTAAAATCTGCCACTAAAATAGAACAAAAATACATTTTAAAAACCTGTTTGCTGCTCCTCTGTGTCAACTAGAATAATCTGCACGAGGCAACTGACTCCCCTTGCCTAAAGATCAGGCTGGCTGGGCTTGCAGGAAACTTTGGTATAGCAAAGACAATGTGTCCTCTAGTGAAATCACCAAATGAAACATAAGCTTACCTGTACAATTCTTCATGAAATGTTATGCCTGGTGGTGCTATCTTTATGAAAGGGTTAAACACAATACATTGTATGTTGCTGAAGGTGCGATTGGAAACCCAAGGGGCTAATACAGGCCTACCATTTCCATGTGTTTCAAGATAATGTAAGAGAGACACTACCTAAACTAGAGCATGATGAACACTTTTGTAAATAGAACTAGATGCAGCTAGAACAGGGGCGGGCAACACATCACCAAAGTCCTTGGTTGATCCAACAGCAAAAAAGACCTGCTTTTCCTTTAATTTTGCCAACCCTCTCCCCTTTTCACCAAGCCCTTCCAATTTAAAACAAGATCTACCAGACACCCTAAATGATGTCTTTATTACTACTGAAAAATCAATATGAAATTGACTGTTACGGTAGCTTCCTGTTTACTATCATTCAGAAGGAAGAAACCTGATTGTTGGTTTACAAGAAACCAGACACCAATCCTTGTAGCCGGTGAAAATACTTGGGTTTCATTCTGCAAATGTTTCTTTCTTGCCTTCCTTACCCTTCTGTACATCCTGCCTATACTCTTCAGTGCTTTAAGTATTCAAGTTTAATCGAAGCGTTTAACGTAATGACTTGACTACTAGGACAAACAGTGGAGAGCATCAGTGTGATGTTGTCAGCTGTTCCTCTAAGATGAAGGATCTTTTACATTGCTTTTAAAATTCTTCATTCAGCTTTACGTAATGTTCTTCTCCTGAGCATCCATCCAGATACATAATTTAACATGATGTTGATAACAGCAACTATTTTAGTCAGCCTTAAGCTAATAACCCAAGTTTGGGCTTTTGTTTTCCCAGAAATGTCTTAACAGTTCTTTTGCCCAACAGGCAACTCTGCACATTTTGTAATTAAGGTTGTAATGTGCTGTCTTGAGAACAAATAGATGTGGTAGTAGTGGTTGCAGATATCTAAGTACATAGCTAACTATTCACATTGAAATAGTGGGGTCTCTGGTGGATTTTTAGTAGCAAAAAAGGTGCATGACATACTTTCCCTGTCCTTTGCTTTCTCTTTAGCTAAGCTCCAACATAATTGGTGTTTCTCACCTGTGCTCCTCTTTTTAGTTACATTGGATCATCCAGATGGTTAGAGGTTTCTTCTTTGGCTCACAGTGTTAACAGTATTAGCTGCTTGTGTGTATAAATGTTGATGTAAAAAAATAAATACTACTTAAGGAAGAATTTCTATCCTTTTTCTTTAGACAGTGTTTGATGATCTTTTGTACTTTAAAATTGTTGTCTTCAGTTTAACATTTTCGGATACACTTGACCCATTGCGAAGTTTTAGACAGAGATACTAGAATTGGTCATCAGTGCTTTTTTTTTCCCTCCAAGGCATGCTCTTGGGGAATGCCTTGCACCTCCTTTCTAAGCAGCTTAGTTTTATATTATGTGGGACAGGATGTTTCATCCATTGCTATCTCATAGATTCAGTGTGGATTTTACAAATTTCACAAAAGCAGTATATGAATGTCTCTGACTTCCATTCTCTGCAGAGAGAAGGGGAAAATACAATAAACCAAAATTTATTTTCCCTGAATTAGAAAGGCAATTAGAGGTCATCTTTGACTGCTAATTTAAAGAAAGAACAATCCACATAAAATACCTGGGAGAAAGAATACACTATATCCCAGAAAGATCATGTATGCAGATGAGCTCACCTGATTTCTCATTTTTAGAGTGCACATTATATTCCCATGTAACTAGGATACCCACAGGAGCATCCTAGTGATAGACACTTAGAATGGGTGCTGTGTTTGAGATAAGTATGTGCTTTATATTACTGACTTTAGATTTTGTCAGTGAAATCCACCAGGAATTAATTTTAACAATTTTGTAATTCTTTTTTGGTGATCTTAATATTGTTGTCCAGATTGTTTATAACTTCATCTTAGGATATCATATGCCATGTTACCCTATCCCATTATCACTCATGTTATACTGTGTGCTGGGTTAATGTGTTTTATTTATTTATTTATTTTTTAAAAATGCAGTTCATTGGTTAAGTGATTTTTATCAGCGAGGGAAGAGAGGTTCCAGCTACCACTGGAGGCTTTTTTCTTTTTTAAGACTTACATATGTTGGTCAGCAGATTTTGAAAAGGAAGCTATTTGGTGGAGGTCTAAACCTCCCCTGCTGTCACACACTGATTCTGATCAGGAGAGCCCCTACATGCTGACTCAAGAACAGGGTGGGTAATAGTGGCCCTGGAGATATTGTTGAATGGCAATTCCCTTCATCCTTCCCCATGCTGGTTATGATGGCTAGGGCCAATGGGAGTTGTAGCCCAAAAACATCTGGAGAGCCAGCGTAGCCCACTCTACTTTACAACGGAAGCAAAAATGAAGAGAGGGTAAGCTGTGTACTGTGTACTTAACTGAAGATATAGTTTAACTGTCGAAGCTATGTCTTTGTGGATGGAGATCTAGCAATTGCTACAAGAGAAGGAAAAAGAAAGACTAGGGATTTATGTCCCCACTCATTTGATGATGACAGAGATTTAAAAGAGTAAAAGAAGATGAGTAGCTTGGGCCATCAGAGAAACTGGGTGGTAGATGTAAAGAAACCAATAACTTTGTGAAGAAAAAGACTATATGTGTGGGCCAAGTTGTCAGTGGATCCCTCACTTATTCAGTTGCCCTCTTTGTGAAACTGTCAGGCACATATGACTAATTAGCTGCTGGTCAATAATGCAAAACACAGAAGTTTTAGTTGCTAATTTTGACAAGAGATAATACTATCTGTGGGACCTATGTTTTGAACACTAAGCGGAAGCCAATGGAGGAGAATATATTTCATGAAAAATTTCACACACCCATTTTGTTTATGGGATGTAAAAGGCTATTTCAACAGAGTGAAGAGTTTGTCCATTCGCAATGAAGGTAGGAAGAACCAATCTGATTCTGACTATGGTGTTAAGGTGTATTCAGAGTGGCGACATTGTTGTGTGCTTGTGCTTTTACTTTTACTCGGCTACATGATGATGATGTGACATCACTGATCAGGGTTGTTATATCTCAGGGCCTGGCTCTGAGTCTCCATTTTTCATGGGTCAACTTCAGGCAAGAGAGAAGGGTGCAAATTCTCCAGTTTTGGTGGGCTTAGCTCCCCCAGTTCTCCAGCTCAGCTAGTGAAGTAGCATCTTGGTACAGTTTTCAAGAAACTATTCATCTGTTGCTGCAATTTAAAAAGACTTTTCAGGTGGTCCATGTCCATAGCCTCCTCCTTTCCTTCCAGTCATTGTAGCACAAGGGCTCACCCTCTGCTCTGCATCCACCTTCTGGCTAGAAGTAACTAAGCTAGATGAAATGTTCCTTATACTGTCTCCTTAAGTAGGTCAGAAGGAATAATCTTCTCATTTCACTTCAATCAGAGAACTGGTTCTTCAGCTAAGATTTCTCTCTGAATTTCCAAATAGGAAGATATGTTTTCTCTCTATCTCTCATTCTTTCTCTCTCTCTCTCTCTCTCTCTCTCTCTCTCTCTCTGTGTGTGTACGTGTGTGTGTGTGTTTGGATGACAAGCTGTGAGCAAGCGTAGTTGGTACATAATGCATAACACTTAATGACATCATTAGAGGCCATCCCTGGGCCTCAGGTTTCAGCCTGGAAATCTCATGGTTTGTGACGGTCATGAACTGTCAGCCCTATTGCTAACTGTGCTTTCCTGACTGACTCTGGACTCACCAACTGCCTAATGAATCTAGCATTGACATTACTCAGTAAGTCCCCCGTGTTACTACTACAGAAAAGTCTAGAAAAGTGACTTTTTGGGAATAATCTCCCAACCAGCCTGGTCAGTTGCTCAGAAGGCTGAAGGATTCTGGAAGTTGTAGTCTTCAAAAGTAACTTTTCCAAAGAGTGCTCAGAGACAAAATACTGTAGCAAATCCTTGAGATTCCTCAGATAGGAAGAACTTCTTGCCTTGAGGTTCATCATAATAGGTGTCTTGTTTTCCCTTTTTTATCAATTTAGCAGCTAGTTAGTATGAAGCCCTGGGAAGGAGGCAGTTCACCTTCTCTGTAGGACGACTGAACCTGGTGTAGAGCCCAGCAGGTAGCTGATTGTGTGGGTCACTATGGGATTTAAGAAGACATCAATGTTAGAGAAGGTAAACATTGCTCTGCATATTGCAGAAATGTTGTGGAATGAGACACTAAATAGGATTTGGGTGATGAAGAGGTGCAACTACAGTTATGGAAGCTCAGACTGCTGCAGTTACAAAATGGAAACTGGAAGACTGTGGCATATTCTATTTGTGCATAGCCTGTCCCTTTTGCAGTTCTTGCAGTTCATGCTCCTTCATTTCAAATATTGGTAGAAATGTCCCTTTTTGCCTATTAGACTGGTTAACTCTCATGTGTTAGATTTTTTTTTTTTAAGTGCTAGGCTTGTATGAGTTGTGAGGTGTTTTCTAACCCCAGTGTGAATTGCAATGTATTCATGGTCAGGGTTGTGATTACGGCAGGAACTTCCCAAATGTTGGTCCTTCAGAAGCCCCAGCCAGTTTGGACAGCAGCTGAAGTACAAAACATCCAGAGGACCAAAGTTTGGGAATTACTGGTTTAGGGTTTAATATATACTTGTTATATTTCCTTTACCAATGAATTATAGTGCTTCACTCTTCTCACATGAACCAATGGGACCAACCACTGACATCAAGAGCACATCATATCTCCTTCATCCCAACATAGCTCACCAAAAAATGGCATGGGTCATTTGGCCCCAACACATTACCATGGCTGGGACAAAAGAAATTACCCCAGCAGTAGAATTGTTGCAACATCTCTTAACCTGGCTGGGTTTTGTTTGTGAAAAAACAGCAGCAGGGATGGTTTAAATGTTATAGAATGCTTTTGTTGTGAGACTAGTTCTGTATGGATTCTGAAACAAAAAGTGATTTTCCAGCACCAAAACTTTCCATTCTGACACACAGTTTAGCAGGTGGCCACTACTGAAAGTATGTGTGTGTGTACGTAGCCTGAAGTCACCTGTCAACTTATGATAACCCCATGAATTTCATAGGGCTTCCTTAGGCAAAAAATACTCAGAGGTGGCTTTGTCAGTTCCTCTGAAATATAGCCTGCAGCACATGGTCTTTGTTGGCAGTTTCCTGTCTAAGTGCTAACCAGGGCTGACCCCACTTAGCTTTCAAGATCAGACAGGATCTGGTGCCTTTAGAGTATTTAGGCAATACACCGGTGGCACAGTAGTGACTTTATAGTATGTGATTGTTGTGTAAGCCACTTTGAGTCCTGTTTTAAGAGCAAGGTGGAATATAAATTAAATAAATACATATACATACTTCAAAAGTAGCTACTGTCCAATACTGAGATATATAAACGATGTTTGGAACACCAGTGGTCCTAATAATCTTTCACTGCAGATTGAATCTTCCTTCCTGTTGTTGTATATGACTTGCCAGTATCTTTTAGCTCATTATCTAGTACAGCATGTAGCATTTCTAACAAACTGTTTGACCAAATGTTCACAAAACACTGCAAAATGTCTCAAGCTGTTGCATAATCACACTTATCCGCATCAGTAAGGATTTTTTTAACACCTAATATCATGGTAGCTTTAAACATCTTAAACTGATGGGATAGTCTGACTAATTTAGCACAGATTAAGCAATTGGACATAGCAGGGCACCACTGTTAACCAAGATCAATTTCTATATCTCTTATCTCTTGAAGCTATACGTTTGGAGTTTTCTTGTTAAGGTCTCACTCAGCTCATTCAGTATGTTCTTTGGGGCTTCCTAGATTTGCTGAGTTGTAAATTGTAGGCCTGTTTTTGAAGGGTGGGTAATGTGACAGGATGAGATTGTAAAATAGCATATATTTGTTAGTGCATTTAAACTGTGTTATGCCATCCACCCATATATCATGCTGTTTATAAAACCTATTTGGTTGGATCCAAGTTAGGTTAGATGGCAAATCCCCTCCATTTCAATGGAATTTAAGTTCAGTTAACATCATCTGTATCCAGTGTGTTTTTCATCAGCAAAATACCTGGCTTCACACAGGTTAGAATCACTAGCCTTTTGATTAACCAAACCTTTAAGCAAAGTCATGAATCTGTGAGAGCTGGACACATCATGCCTACCCCATCTGAGTGATGCAGTGGCTTCTGAACCTCTTAGCCCGTTACCATTGTGTACCTCTACATACCCCTGAGGGAGGGCTTTACGAACTTTATAACCTTGGGGGCGCTGGCCAACAGTGATGGAGCAGCTCTGTAATTCCCTCAGACTATTGCCTGTGACTGCTCACTGCAAACCTCTTTGCTGGTTAAGGAGGTTGCCACCAAGTGGCTGAAGGTGACACTGCAAAATCCGTGTATGTCAAAAACCACATAAGTTCTTGATGCACAACCTAGATTCTTTTGACTATGTGTGCCAAGTTTTAGGTGTCTAAGTTTCAGCCTTGAAGGTGTGTCTCAGGCATACTCATTTTTAGTATTGTAGATAGATTTATACTTAGCCTTTTAATACATTTCCAGAGAAACTCATAAAATGTTAAAATGCAATAAAATGAATTAATCTATTTACTACGTTGATTCATTTTATTGAATTTTACAATCTATTCACTATCTTAAAACACAAAAAATGTACTGAAAATAGTAAAACCAGTGCGTGCAATATTAACAGCAAAGCCAGCTGAGATAAAACAGGGCAAATTAAACTAAAAGTTGTGAGAAAATGAAAAATGCTATTTCTGGAGCTGAAATGATATCAGAAGAGCCATTCCATCATCAGTGGGTCAGTACCAGGAGGCCTTTTGTCTGGTGGTGTGCTGATGTGGAGAGGAGGGGCAGAGAAGGATTTTAGGAGTAAAGGAGAAAGAGTGGCAGTGAAATTTTGAGTCCATACAATCCACTAAGTGGTTCTCACTGGCAAATAAGAGCATTGCCTCTTGCTAGAGATTACTGAGAGTGCACCTATGTTTCAGTCTTATTGAATATATGAAAGCTTCAGTCTCGAGTAGGTGTGTCTGGGACTGCATCCTAGTTGATTTGGTAAGCTAGCATCTCACCTCCAGCTTTGTAATATCTAGCTTCATTTTTTTTTTAAATCTAAACACTTGGAGCCATTATAGATACTGAGAAGGAGGCCATAAGAGGTAAGCTGCTAGCAAATGACACATGACAAATATGACTTTGTTCTCATTATGCTTATGAGAGTTCAGAATTCTGGGTTACCTTGAAAGAATATCTGCAGCTGAGTTATTAAGTACGATCATGTTAATCTCCTAATCTGGATGCCTTTGAATGTGTCAGACTACAATTCCCAATGTCCTCATGACCAGCAAAAGACATCAAGAGGTCATTGGGTTGGAAAATGGTTGACATATTGGAGGAAGGTCAGTCTGTCTCCTGAAATCAGTGTAACATATTTGGCAATAAAAATTCATAAATTTGTTTCAAATATAGCCACAACATACAATGCATGGAGTTGACCTAGCAAATATGCTCTGTTTGGCCTTAAAGCCTATAGGCAATATTCCTAGGTGTTCCCATGGTTAGTCTTTAAAGCTTGTAGTCTGTTTATATTGAGCTCTCCAGTGTATAAATAGCAGCTTCTGTCTGGAAAAATGCACAGAAGTCTGGTGTAATCCTTTCTAGATTAGTGTTTTAGTATGTTAGACAGAGTTCACTATTTAAAACATACCCAGTCCAGTTTCTTGGAGTGGAGCCAGAGTGCATCACAAAATATGGAACCACTCTAGGTGTTAAATATTTTCTGGGAAAGAGCGCGTGTTGGAGAAGTGTGAAAATTTTAGACAGTTACTTGCTTGCTGTATTAAAAAAAGGCTTGGACATCAAGCAGAACAGAAACTGATTGTTGAAAAGCTGTGTTTTGGGCGGCATTATACTTGCAAGGAGTTGTTCCAAAAATCATTTAGACCTGAAATGAATGAGTGCTAAGAGTTTCCTTGGGTGAAAAGTAAAGTGTTGCTTTTTAGCTTTTGCTGCAGATGTCAAAATGTATTTTTAGCTTTCTCCAATGCCACCCACCCACTGCTACGGCTGTTTATCTTGACTCACGCTTTCTTGAAAGACAAGCAGTACAATCCCAAAGTATTTCTGCTGGAGGCATTTTTACAGTTCTGTGCTGGTTCACTGAATGCACGGGAACCTGAAAGCACCATGTTTGATCTTTTGATGTTCGGAGTGGAAGGGATTAGAATACTTACTGCATGAGTATCTGTACTCCTTCTCTTAAATGTGTTCCTGTTTAAACTAGCAATCTTTGATCCTGTATTTAAATTTGCAAACGCAAGATACAAATGTTAAAAATACCTTGAAACTGCAAGGAGCAGACACAAGGAAATCAGATATTTTAACAGTAGAATATATATAAAGGTAGAGATCCTAAGGATTCTGATTCCTGCTTATCTGTAATGTTGATTTGATTATTTTGAGTGTGTCCAGTAATAGCAATGCATTTTCTTTTTCCATGTGAAATTTTTAGAAATAGAAGTTAAAGAAGTTGTTTCTGGCATAAACATCTCATAGTACAAAAACCCTAATGTGTGAGTTCCACATTAACCTTGTGTGAGTTTTTTGACCCTGTACCCTGCAATTTGACAAGTACATCTTCTAATCGTCTGATCCAAATATAGTATTAATGAGAGGCTGTCAAATTCCTTTTCAAACCTTCTGTAATGCTATTTATTAGGGCTATAATTTTAAAAGGCAGAATGTCATTCTAAATGATTGTTTTTGTTGGTAAGGGCTTACCTTCAAGGCTTTTAGAATATTGTGGAGGAAAGTCATGTAAATGAAATGTGATAAGAAGGAGAAGCTGAAATCATAGCAAACAATGTCATTCGCCTGCTCACCCCTCAATGATTCTCCTAAATTGCCACTGGAAGAAAATCAGTACATACCACATTGCTTCTGTTTTCATCCGTTAGAGTGGATATTCTTTCTGTTTCTTCAAAATCAAAATGAGTACACACATGAAAGATTAGAAGGGGAGGGGAAGAGGGGAAAAATGAAATCTATTCTAATAATAAAAAATTAACAGCCAGGCTTCAAATTTCCTAAACCACTTTTCAACCTGTCTCAGTATTCTTGTAAATAATGTGTTTTTATCCAGTCCTTCCTAATTTGAAGTTTTTCTGAAAGATTTTTGATAGTGCAATGAGTGGTATGTCTAATATATAGCAGATCATCTCCATCCAATAGCAACTCAAACAGTTGTGAACACCAGTCTAGCCTTACTTTTGTATCCAGTAGGAAACAATGGCGAGTTGGCTACAAAACAAGGCCGGTTTTGAAATCATGGTGTAAGATTGACTTCCAAAGCCTGGGCTTTTTGGAAGGCATTGTCCATTGTTTCCCATTGTTTTCTAGTTCAATGGTAAAAGAGAGTGAAGTTAATGTAGTTTCCCAGCTGGTTTCTCAGTTCACAAGAATGAAGAGGGAAAATCAGAATCAAGGAGCTACATGCCAGTACTGACTGAAGTCTCTGGCCAGATGGGTACTGTTTTGTTTTTGTTTTGTTTTTTAAGTGAACCAGTGCTTGGCAGCAAAAGCTAACAAGGCAACGTAATAACAAAGCCTAAAACGAAGGGATAACATAAATAACTTCTCCAGAACAGAAGTGAATATTGGCATAAGCAGTGATGGTAAGAGGAGAAGGGCTGCCAGAACAGCACTAGTTGACTGGAGAAACAGCCTGCCTAGAATGGTAGATTTTTGCCTTCCTTCCCTTACTAGTCCTGCATGATCCTGGAAAAATGGCAACTGCTAATATAGTATCAGCAGGATTCTGGCCTGCACCTCTCCAATGGTCACATTGCTGATAATGGACTTCTGTTGTGGTGATCAGGGTTTAGCTTCTGCTATTGGGCTTTTACTTTATTTCATGGGCCAGATTGTCACTTGGAAATGTAACTCCTGTATAAATTAAATTTAAAAAGAGTAAGTCATGATTCTCCAAGAGCAAGTTCCCATACCTTCCAGTATTTCACAGATGAACACCAGGACACACATATGCAAAACAACATCAGGGTGCAATCTGGATGGTAAAAGATATTAATGAGGAAGAGGCTGCAGTAGTTTGCTTTTTGCTTTTGCCTGAGCTTCCTGAGAAGGACAAGATCTTTCCCTCTCTTCTTCCTTTCCTTTACACTCACTGTGTTAATTGAGTGCAAACTACTTTTGTGCTTTGAAATTAATTTTCAGCAATTGAAGTAAGCTGAGGAAAAAGAAACTTGGACACTTTAAAAGCAGTTTAAAAAGGGGGAGATGCCAGAAGAGTAATTGGGACCAAACTGGGATAGTTGTAAGCTCTTCTAAACACTAGTAAAGTAAGAGGGTGACTTCAGTGCAGGTCTCCATCACTTATATCTTTTTGTTGATTGTACTAATTCTAATACTCATGCATTTTTCCCAAGTTGTTTTCTGCCCCCCTTTTTTTGTTCATTGTGACATTGACTGCTTGAACTCATTTAGTTCTGATTGTTGTAGGTACTTCTCCCAGCAGCTAGTTTGTTGCAGTTGCAGGATGTAAAGAAGAGCTGCTGTGACTTTTTGGAAACCCAACTTCATCCTGTGAATTGTTTGGGCATTCGTGCTTTTGCTGACATGCATGCTTGCACAGAACTTCTGAACAAGGCCAACACATATGCAGGCAAGTGCAACTCCAGTTCTGAAAATAATGAAGTTAGACTGTGGTATGTTGCTTCCAACAGTGTCTAATCTGGTAGCCCTTTTGCATAATGCTGACATAAAGAAAAACTGATGCTGCAACAAGGGAAATGTAACAGTCCTGCAACTGGTTGATCTGATATTTTGCCATAAAAGAAATGTTCATGAGGCTGCTGGAAAACTGAATAGATTTAAAAACAAGGATTTTTTAAAAATCAATTTCTGGGGTCAATAACAAATCTTCATGTTCAGGCTACCAAACTGTAACTATAAATATTGTCTAAATTCAAATAATCATTCTAAATAGAGTAGACTGAATAGTGAGTCAGTACTTTTGCAAAAGCTGTTGATTCAGTCAGTCTGCACTAGTTTGACTAGCAAATGAATTTAAGCCAGAATTTGCCAGTGTACAACAGTTACTATAATAGCTGTCAAAAGGCAAGAATAACTAAAATTTTGTCTAGTCGGCATATGTGTGTTTGGGAGAATGCACTGTGATTTTTTCCAGTATGCTTATACTTCTGGAAGCTGAAGGCTAGCATGAATGGAAGTTTCTGTTCCCCACATTGGCCTCTTTCTCTTTGTGTACAATGCCTTAATATAAACTAATTTGTAATAAGAAGCCAGTACTGAAGAATTCTTTTCATGTATTTACTGTGTTTTTTCTTCAAGTATTCAAGAATGTCATGCTACCACTGTTAGCATGGCTAAAAAATTCATTCTCATTAAATGCTAGCTGTGTCTTTTTCTGTGAGAAGGTCCTGCTTAGCAATGGCAGCGTTTGGTTTGGTTTGATTTTTTTGTGCTGCGAGTTTAAAAATGAAACACAATTTCTTTTTTCTTTCCTTTTTTTAAGGAATTTTACCTCATTAATTTGTCCGGTAGGAACATAAGTGATCTTTTAGGCAAGCCTCTAGCTGTGGGGAGAATAAATGATAGTAATGGCTAAGAGCAGGTATCACAGCCTATAATTGACCCTTGTCCTGAGCATACACAAGAACAGTTAGGTTAAGGAGGGGAGGAGAAGGTAGCATGTCTTTCTTAACTGAAGCTGGTTGGAAGAGGAAATTCTTTTGTACTTGAAGGTGAGCAATGATGTCAGAGCTCTGTTCTCTGAATAGCTTGCCTACCCAAGGTCTTTTTAAGCCTCCAAATAACAATCTACCTGTAAGACCTGAGACTTCAAACTGAATTTTGATTATTTTTTCCAGCTGAGTATATTTTTAAAAAATAATGATTTAATAATTTAAAATAATTTTATTTATTTTTGAATTTACTCATGTAATCCAAACTACAGGTACATTAAATCTCCGTGGCCCCCCAGTTTCTACATTTTTATTTCTTATGACAGCTTATCATCTGTCGTGTATTAGTTGTAATTAGCAAGATCCTCTGTGGTTCCATTCTAGCCCTTGGCTGACATGGGACTTGGAATCAATATGTTGTGGTGCTTCCAGTCATGCTTGTTTTGTTTTCAGTCTCTTATTAATTACATCATTCAGCATACCACCCTGAGGGCTGAAAAGTTATGTATAAATATTTTATTAAACGAAAAAAATACTTGATTAACTATGGTAAGATACAGCTAGATGACTATGTATAAAGACAGAAAATCCTTTCAGACAACCAGGGAAAAGTGGCCAGGGAAGATTGCACACTACAGCAGGGGTGGACAAAGTGCAGTCCTTGGGGCACATGTGGTCTATGTGACCTGTAAGTGTGGCCCCTGAAGCTCCCGAAACCCTTGAAAACCCTCTGACTGTTCTAAAAATATTTAGGCTGATTTTTTTGATAATTTCTTTTTTTGCCCAAGAACTGCCCCAGATGTGCCCAAACCACAGCAGCTTGCTTCCTCTGAATCTCCAAAGCTCCCTAGATCCCCACAAAACACAAAAGAAATTTTGAAATCAGCCAAAACTGGGCCAAAATGCTGGCCAGAGGTGACATCACATCACTTCAGCTGTGCCAAAATACACTGATGTGGCCTGCTGGATGGGCATAGGGTAGGAAAATGGCCCCCACCCTCTTTGCAATCACCCGTCTCTCTCCTGGAGAGACTTACCACCTGTCAATGACAGAATCAGCAGCTCTTCTTATGAAAAATGTATCAGTCTGTGGGCCCTTTCACACAACACAATAACAGCCCTATAATTCCACTTTTAAGTGAAATTATTTTAAGTGCCATAGCAATATCCTGTGGAAACCTGGGATTTGCACTTAAGGAGAGGTGTTCAGAATTCTCTGCCAGATAGCTGTAGTGCTTCAAAAACTACAAACTCCAAGACTCCATTGGATGTTGCTATGGCATTTAAAGGGGAATCATGATACTTTAATTGTGTAGTCTGAAGGGGTGCCTGATTATAGGAACAAGTTCTTCTTCAAGTAGTTCCCTGGGTTGCCTCTTTTAAGAAGAGGACACCCTGGGTAGGTGAATTTCAATGAAAAACAAGATAACTCAAAGACATACTAGTAATTTAAACAGGAGAAACCTTAGCAGTTATCAAACTACTACTCCTAAAAAGAGAACCAATGTCAAAATCCAGACAACATTCACCAGAATATATGAATGTGTGCTGAGGAGGGGAGAAATTGCTCTTTGGCAGTAACACATTCATGGGATTCTCTCACCATAGATGGCATAAATACATGAAAATACATGAAAATAAATACATGAAAAAGATTTATTCCATTGGTAACAGCGTACCATCTTAATCCGAATCTCTGGGTCTAATTACTAGGGAAGTGGAAGATCCACAGTTAGGAAGGGAAACTTAAAATTCTCATCTGCTTGATCTCGGTATTTAAGTAACACTTTTAGGAATATAGCTACAGTAACAAGCATAAGAGCATAGCAACAGAAGCGATAACTCAAACAGAATTAGTGATTGACTTACTGAAATACTTGAATTTAAAGGCTTCTTTGTGAGATTAGGCAGTATTTAGAAAAAAATGTTACATTTGCAGGTAAGCCTCTGCATGACAGAATACTATCATCTGTTGCTAGGTTTCATTTTAGGATTGCATGTGCTATATATTTAGAATATTGTTAAACTGTTTCTCCATCTAATGAACAGTGGGGGCATCATAAAAGTAAAATGCAAAAAGCTGCAACTTTTTAAGCAGACAATTAATAATAATAAAATCAAAGAGCAGCACTGACTATTGAAAACTTAATTGAACAAAGCTGTCTTCACCAGCCATTTAAAGGACAGGAAATAGGAGGCTGAACTGATTTCTCTGGGGAAGGAATTCCATGGTCTTGTGTGCTGCTACACAAAAGGACCTGTTTGTAGTGCCCACCAACTTCACCTGTTTGGGCGATGGTACATGCAAGAAGGCATCAGGTGATGGCACGGTGGCACATAGAAGTGGCACGGTGTTCTTTCTAGTGCACACTAGAAAGCAATCTGTCTAAAACTTCTGTTACCACTTGCATACTCCAAATGTTCTTCAAGGGCAGCTCTGTATGTTACTGTGGCCTAAATGACATGTGGCATATGTCACTGAGGCTAAATTTTATTAATAAATACACCCTTGGTTTTTAATCTCTGTTGTTTAAAAGAAGTCTTTCTCAAAATTAGCAGTGCTGCTAAAAATGTGTTTAGATGCGTAATTATGCTGCTCCAGAGACTAGGTCACAAAGCAATGGCTTCAAACTTCAGGAAAAGAGATCCCATCTAAACATTAGGAAGAGCTTCCTGATATTAAGAGCTGTTTGACAGTGGAATATGCTGCCGCAGAGTATGGTGGATTCTCCTTCTTTGGAGGTTTTTAAGCTAAGGCTGGATGGCTATCTATCCATGGTACTTTGATTGTATATTCTTGCATGGCAGAATGGGGTTGGACTGGATGGCCCTTGTAGTCTATTCCAACTCTGTGATTCTATAATAAGCTTGATGTCTAAGAGGGCTTTCCGTTTTTGTGGCTCACTGAATACAAAAGGATGGCAAATCACAAGGCTGGTTGATTAAGACACTTGCAATTCGCACCGAGTCTTTTGAAACAGCATGTGAATTTGACTATATGCTCCTTCATTGCTAGAAACACAACAGAAGTTTTTCTGGGTTCTAGGCTTTGTGTGAGGACTCCCCTCCTAAACTACAGCCTTCATTTTAGGGCCTGTCCTGTTCTTAGCTGTAAATTGGCTGGTTCCTGTCTTACCATTTTAGGTTTATTATTCTATATAATTCACATCGCTTTGCCTGTTTCCTCACAAAAGAAGATATATCAAAATAGTGAACAAGATCTCCTAGGCAACCACTAAGTTCTAAACAGGCAGCTGATCACAGCATTGCCTCTTCAGATACCCTTCCCTGTTGGGGAACCTGAAGAATTTAAGTGAGTGACAACTGCGTGTGAGATAATGTGAGCAAAACAGAGCGAGAGAGGGAGGGAGCAAATCAGTGCTGATCACCTACATGATAATGCCAAAGATGCTAAAGAAGAGCAGCACTATTGCCTTTGAATAGTTTCAGCATGTAGGAGATCAGTTCCCATTACGGTTTTGAAATACTGAGTAACAGAAATTTGCAACAAAAATGTTTCAGTGCGGAATGTTCTCATCCCACATGCCAGCTAGCCGCCATTGCCCTCTTTCAAGATACCTCTTACATTCTATCTTGAATATTACATTTTCTTACAGTTGCACCCTAAATTCTCTCTTAAGTGATGCAAGCAGGGCCAACTATGGTTAGTGCTTGAATGGGGGACCTCTGGGGAATACCAGGGATCTCCATAAAGATGTAGGAAAGATCCCTGCCTGAAACTATGAAAAGCCACTGCCATTCAAAGTTGATAAAACTGCATTAGATGGACCAAGCGGTCTGAGGCAGTGTAAGGCAACTTCCTATTGTTATATTCTCTCTCACACCAGATTTTCTTTCTGCTCACTCCCCAAAAAGCACAGTTTGGAATCTATTACAACAGAGCACGCTTTGCCTTTAATGAGCTCTTCTTCCACCACTGTCCAAGTTTTTCTTTTTCTTAGCTTTTTTTGCACAGATTGGTGGGCTTTACTGAACCTGCTGATACTTTTCCCCCTCTTGTGGATAGGTGTGCTGTCCTGGTTACAGAAGCTTCAGTATACATACATCTAAACATCAGCGGTCAGGGAACTGTCCAGAATTTAAGATATTGGCTTTCTAGGCTTGTCCTTCTCCTTGTTTTTAGATAGTTTAAAAACTTGTATGTAAACTAGCTGAAGTCACTGAGCTGTTTTAAAATGGTTATTATGCTTTTAATTGCTGGATAGTTTTCTTTTTTAAATGCTGCTTTTTAGAGTTAAATCTGTTTGATTAAACTTTGGTTTCTTTGTTAAAGGAAAAAAAAACATAGTTAAAGGAGAAACGAGTAATTCTTGTGTTTTTGCACAGTGGATATTGTCTGTTGACCTTTGGGCCACATTTCTTGCTAGCTCAATGACTTCATTTTTTAAGGCTGTCTCTAAATCCAGGTTCTGAATCCTTTGTCATCTTCTGTATTTGAGGCTTTATTCCAAAATTTACTGCATAAACTCATGGGCAATACCTTATTTTATGTGAAGAGGTAACCATTCTCATGGGGCCAAAATAAAGCTGATTGATTTTTTAAAATAGGATTCCTATATTGCGGAATGTCTTGCAGTGCTTGATAGTGCATGGAGACCATAGTGCATGTATATGTGCTCCACTAATTAGCTATTACAGCTGAAGTGAAAATTAACTATGGTATATCTGCTGAATCTACCCAGGTTATTATTAACTTTATTTATATCTCTCTTTTACCTCAAGACTGAGGCTCAAGGTGGCTTGTGCATTAAAAAGATGACAAAAACATACAAAAAGTCAACATTAAAATTCAATTAAACTGTTAATGATGTTAAAAGCATTTTTTAAATAAAAAGTTAAAAATTTAAACTGTGTTTTTAACTTTTTATTTAAAAAATGCTTTTATTTAAAAAAAAACAATAGAGCTCTTAGCAGCTCTTTTCTTAAAAGCTTTCAACTCTAAAAGTATATCTGAATAAAAATTTTGCCTGCAAGGTGAGGAGTATTCTGTTTGCCTTGGAAGGGAGTTCCAGAGTCCAGGTGCAGCCACTGAGAAGGTCCCTGCTCATGTTCCCACCAACCATACCTACGAATCATTATCAACATCTCTGTAAAAGAAAATATCTCTTTTATTACTTTTCACATCTCAGCAGTGTGTTACGTTTCTAAAAAATTTATTTCTCTCTGAACAGAACAGCACTTTACAGAGGTTGTACTTGGTGAAGAGTTTCTGAACCTGGGCATAGAGCAGGTGTGCAGCTTAATATCCAGTGACAAACTAACAATAACATCTGAGGAAAAGGTAAGATGATTTCCCCTTAATTTGGGTGCAATTTTCTTGAATCCAGGGGCCAGATCAGATGAAACGGAGCCATGATTCATGTATCCTCTGTCTGTTCTTGGACTCTAAAAGGCATAAATGGGAGAAGGGTTCTTGGGCTATCTTCTGCCTTCTGCCCCGTCTAATATTGCAAGGTTATTCATCCTGCTCCAGTGGCGACATTGGCTAAGGATTCTAGTAGTCCAGAACGACCCTTTCAACTTTATTCATCCATGTATTTGATTTCATATCATACTTCAAGCACTGTAGTCATATGAGAAAAATTTTAAAAAAAGAAAGAAAAACTCTACAAATATCTAACATAGGAGAACATAAATGGCGGTACTTGGTCAGCTTCCACAGGTGCTGTAAAAAGAGAAGGACTTTTCTGTAGATGCCACTTTTTTATTGTGTGCCTTCAAGTAATTTCTGATTTATGATGACACTATCATGAGGTTTTCTGGAGTTGAGAGTGTGTGACGTGCTCAAGGTCATCCAGTGGATTTTCATGGCCGAGCAGGAAATCAAACCCTGGTCTTCAGAGTCATAGTTTGATGCTCAAACCACTACACCATGGTGTCTCTTAGATGTCAACTACTTCACCACATACAGCAGCAGTGCCTGCACAAGGGCTTCTGAAAATTACACTAGTAGATAGGCTGGTTGATGAAGCAGGCAATTTTTCAAGTACCTGGATTCCAAGTTCTGTAAGACTCTGAAGATAAGCAACAACACTTTGAAGCAGGCTTGGTTTTAGTATACCGTTATAAGTGGTGTTCTTTCAACTTGGGTAAAATGTGTTCCCATCTGCTGATTCTAATAAATAGTGTGGAAGCTGTTAAATGTAAGTTTCTGGGAAGCTTTCAAAGCTTGGCCTCATGTACAACACATTGCAGTAGACCAGTGTGGAGGACACCAAACCATGGAAAAATTTAAGGAGCAAAAACTAATCCTATGTATTAGAAAACTGTGAATAGATGTCATAATTACTTGAATAAAGATAGCAGTGCAAGGCAACATCTTATGACACCAACTGTGGGCTGAGATGTAGGTTAAGCAAACCATGTGCTGAGTTTGGGCATATGGCAAAGCTGTTGTGATCATTTTGCTTTGCCAAATGCCCAGGTCCTGTGTGGGTTTCTTCCCTCAGAGAGGGCTGACACTTTACTGTTAACATCACAGTCCAACTCTCTGAGGCTTTGGCAGGATTGCAGTACTGTCAGCCCACATCTCGGCCTGCTTGTAGAATTATGTGTTTTTTATCCTTTGACTAAATCATCACAAGATCTTTTTTGGGGGAAGGGTACTCTAATTTCATCTGAACTGAACCTTCATTAAGCATCCACATAGATTGTGTGTGTGTGTGTGTGTGTGTGTGTGTAATACTGTAATTTTGTGTAAATTCTTTCTTGAATCAAACTTGTGTATGCCAGCAGGATTGTAGCTTTAATGACGCCACTGAGAACCAAGTGGGCAGTGTGTCAGCTAGTGATGTCAGATCTGTCACTTCCTTTTTCATTGTATTCTCATAACTCCACTGGCATTCTTGTCCCGTTGGTGTTGCTTTCACTTTTTTTTTGTGAGTCTTTTTTCTTCTCACGTGAGAGTTTATGTGTACATACATACTTTCACTAAAATATTCTCAAACATATCCAGTAAATATCAGTTTATTTCTCTGGTGATTAAGACATGTTAGTGCAATTTTTAATATATGCATTTTTTGTAAGACACGTTTTTACACACACACATATATGATTGCGTACACATTAAAATGCATTACATGTCTTGAAAATATTGGAATTTCCAGAGTAATCATGGGAGGTGCAGATTTGATATTTTCACAAGAAAGTACAAACTCAACAAAAATTCTTTTCCATTTTAATAGCAGTATACTAAATATAACCCTAAGATTTTCAGAAGTACAGAAGACTGCATGACATGAAGTTAAGACAAGGCTATTCCACTTGGCTTTCTAAGCTAGGCTTTCTCCAAAAAAAAAAAAATCAAGATAAGGACTGAGCATTCCAAGCTGGAAAGAAAACAAAACAATTTTCAATGGCATTGAACATACTGGCATATGTCTGAATGGATATGAATAGAATTGTCATGTAATATAATGGAAATCTTCGAATAAATTATTTGGAAGTCCATATCCTTGGTTTTTTGGAGAAGTGTAGGGAGCACGCATGAAGGTGTTATATTTTTGCATATACGAGCTTGGCTGTGTTGACAACAAAATCTGTATGCAAATACTCTTTATGAAATAGAAATTCTATTGATAACTTCAGAGCCAAAATGGTATAGGGGTTTGAATGTTCGACTAAGACTCTGAGAGGCCAGGGCTCGAATCCTTGCTTGACCATGGAAGCCTGCTGGGTTAGCTTTGGGAAGGCACATTCTCTTACCCTCAGAGAAGAGTGAATCTAAATCCTCTCTGAAGAGATCTTGCCAAGAAACCCCATGATAGGTTTGCTGGAGGGGCTCCATAAAGCAGAAACAACTTGAAGGCACATGACAAAAACGTCCTCTATGCATACGTAGCCCATGGGGGATAATGAAATTACAGTTGGCCCTCCACATTCACTGGGGTTGAGGCAGAGGGCCCTGTAAAAGTGAAAAAAATCACAAATGGCAAAATGTGAGTATGTATCTGTGGAAGAGGGGCTGAAACATGGTGGGGAGAGCTGGCACCCCAGGTCCAAACCAGGTGAGGGAAAGGGGAAGGAAAGGGGTGGGTTGGCATGGTGACCCTGTACTTTCTCTCTCTCCCACCCAGCTCCTTCTTTTGGTACGGGGGGGGGCATTGGGAGAAGGTTTGTGGTGCTGAGAAATTGGGGCTTGAACCATATTTTGCTGTCCAGGCAGCAGCTGGTAGAGGAGGAGTAAAAAGGATCAGAGGCAGTTTTTAAAAGGGCTGCTACATGAACTGATTGGAGCTGTCAAGAAGGAAGGTTCCTCTGGGAACAAAACCCTTGAGGTAGTGGTGAAGTTGGACAAACTTGCAAATCAAATTTGCAGAAGTTAAACCAGCAAGTGTGTGGGGCTGACAGTAAAATCCAGAATTAGAAAATTGTTTCCTTAATAGTTTGAGATTTTTACATTATTGTCCGTGCTCTCATTCTCATTAGGATGTTCAGCTACAGCTTCTTTGTGGTAGCTTAATAATTAACTAACACAAAAATATTTAATCAGTACATTTTAAATGACTTCACTATTTGCTTCAAACTCAGTATATATAGCATTTAGGGATATTGATGTAAGAACCTGTAATTTACTAATTTACTAAACAAAATTAAGCTTGGTTCAGAGGAACAAAAGTGAATATGCAGTTAAATTCAAAATTGCAGCCTCAGTTTTCATTTTAGCTCTTTATATTCAATTGGATCACTTTTGCTAGATTTTAAGCCTAGCTGGTTTAGCGAATAGCAATTTTAAGAAATCATGATGCTATACAGTTCTTCTTGCATATATCCTACATGCTTGCCTGGAAATAAGTCCCACTGAATTGAGTGGGACTTATTTCCAAGTAGACATATTTAAGATTGCATTGTGAATTGTGCCTTATGAGTAGAGCCCCTTCATCTTCAGTGTCCCCTCTTAGGTTTATCTTGTCGAAGCTATACAAACAGCAGCAGATAAAATGACTACCTGTTCTGAGAGTGTGACTTACTTTACATGTTACCTTCTAAAACACTGTGTGGCTCTGTCAATAAGTTCCATCCACATCTATGTGCAATACTTTGTTAGTTGTTAAAGTACTGCAAGAATCTTTCCTGTGTTTGCCACATTTGTTAGTTTCTGGAAGATGAAAACAGGCTCCTTTTTAACGAGGAAACTTTTGAACCAGAGTGCTTGGAAGCTCTTGCTGTTACCTCATCTTATATCTCAGTCCTGGCAAAGAGAGTTATGGTTACCCCTGAATCCTCAGTAAATGTGAAACCAGACCTAAATTTAGGTCCACCAAAGACTACCCCAAGTAGTCAGAGTGGTGGCAAGTGAGCCCTGAATCAGCCTGGAAAGGTCCCCAACTTTGTCCAAACCGTCACCCTGCCCCCAGAAGAATGCAGTCAAAACTACTTCTTATAAGAGCAAAGAGAAAGACCCTTTATTGTTAAAAGGAGGAGATTTTGTAAGTTTGAGGCAGTGATCTCATGGAGCACACAACACATGTTGTGTGCTCCATGACACAACACATCAGAAGTCAGGTGGGGATATTCATTTTCCCAAAGTCTTGGTACATTCTTGCTAGCTATATACTTCAGTTAACAATCAACAGTGAACCCATGTTGTATTTGCTCTGCAGTGAAGTATAAGAAATACTGTTACAGAGCATAACAGAACACTGGGAACCAATGCTGGGAACCCAAGCATTGACTTTGACAATTAATGTCAGAATAATTTTAAGTAGAGCAAGGGACTGACAATAGGAACAACCTTTAAAGCTGACTAGAATTCAAAATGGAGGAAGTTTAGTTAAGCAAATGCAGAGAGAGAGTTACTTTAGCTTGGACATTTACAACAGCTGGTACCTTGTGTGAATTGAACTGTCTAGGGTGCTGAATCACAAGCATCCCTGCCGAGTGGACTGGGGAACTGCTGGCGAGGCACTGTTCAGGGTCCTTAAACCTTTTCCTGCTTATGGAAAGATTCTTAGACACTATGCTGTCTTGCTCATTCTTTTGTCAGGAGCTGTTCTCTGGGCAAAGAGACAGGATCCTTATGAAAAGATTGGAAGAGGTGATGGGGGAATTTTATAGCCATTTTTACAGAGGAGAGCAGCCACAGTCAGGGAGAGGTGCTCAGGGACTGAGCTGACCCTATCTTTTTTTCTGAAATTGGAGTAACAAGAGTTAATTGGATATCTTGATAGATGAAACGAAGTAATAAAACATGGCTAACTGTTTCTGCTTCTCGTTTTGAAAGAGTGTAGAGACATTCTTGGTAAGGGACCCTTCTGTGTCTTATTTCCAGAAGCACAGATAGTAGATCATTAAATCTTAATTAATGTAAATGCTATTTTGAATTTGGGAATAATCAAGTTTGCCAAATAATTTGTGGGCAGAAATCCCCCATCCCCATTATCCCTGAAACCTGGAAATATTTTTTTGCCAGGGCATGATTTCTATGATAAGGCTAGACTTAGGTAATTTTGCAGTCTTATCTCAAATTTGCTGCTTCAGCTTTATATCCAAAAGCTAGAAAGAGCACTGACAGTGAATCCAGGAGTCTATATTTTTTTTCATACAGTATCCTTTTCCATTTTGTCTGAAAGGTGTCAGTTAAGATCAGGGGGACTGCAAAGGAGAAAAATGATACAAGCTTCACCCAGAAATTTATCTTATGGATCCATGCACAAGGCTCTGCAGAAGAGAACTCCCAGTATGTGTCTCAAAAATTTAGTTTGTCTGACTTCCGAAAAAGTATAGTTGCTCTTAGCACAAAGCAGAAAGCCACACAACATCTGAGCTATAACTTTACTATAATCATACAAGGAAAAGTGGTTGTGAGATTTTCTGCCTTATATGTCCAAATAACTTTCTTGGATTTGGGTACTTCTCTTGGGTGAGGGGAGAAGGGTGATTTTTTTTTGGCCTCAGGCAGCAGATTATCATGGGTCCAGATGAGGGAGAAGACAGCTTTGATGTGGAATCCTTTTCTAGCCTTAGGAGATTAGTGTTGCCTTTCAGAGGCTAGGAGTTGCTGCAGATAGCATGTGTTGATAGCTGAAACTTTTCTTTGTATCCAAGAAAGATACCTACTCTGATGCATTAGCTCCTGGGGTAAGTGCCTCTCTCCATCATTCTCAATTCCAGAACTGACAGAGTAGGACCGTTTAAAAGAATAATAGGTGGATATGTCCAAACAGAAAAATGTGCAAAACTCATATTGTGTCTTGTGTTATGGAAGGTGTTTGAAGCAGTGATAGCTTGGGTTAACCATGACAAAGATGTGAGACAGGAACTCATGGCACGCCTGATGGAACATGTTCGCCTACCATTGCTCTCCCGAGAATATTTGGTTCAGGTAAGTAAAAGTAAGCATTTCACATCTACCCTTTCTGTACTGTGATTCTGTTAGATAAATGACTGAATTTTAAGTTGGTAAGCCTAAAAAGCATAGGATTAAAATCTATAATATTAAGCAAAGGGAACTGCTTAATCATGAGTAGCCATTTTTGTCAAGGTATACGTATGTTCTTTACCTTTCTGTAGTTAAGTAAAGCAGTGAGTATAACTAGCAGATGTACAGGGCTTCACAAGAGTTAGAAAACCCACAGTTACCCACTTTAACACTTTTCTCTTTGCTTTTTCTCCCCCGTCCATCTTGCTGGCTTTTTTCTTCCTCTATCCTGGTGGTCTGCAGCCTTTTCATCTTCTTAGTCCCCTTCTCTATTTTAAAAGTGTGGCAAACAAGTAGAGGGAAGGTATTGTGTGGAATAGTTTAGACACAGACACACACACACTGCCCCTTGGAGAAATAAATATTCTAGGCCTGGTTCCAGCATTTCTCTCTGATTGGTAGGAGAGATAAGGAAAGTCTGCCACCTAGTGGCTGAAAATGGTACCAGGGGCTGCAGAAAGATCTTAATTGAACAGAGCTATTGTATTTGCTGGCGTACAAGACTAACTTTTTTTCCTGAAGAATACTGTTTGAAAATGGGGTGCATCTTGTATGCTGATATGTTTTATATGCCAGCAAATAGTATTTGCCAGTGTATAAATGGGATGCGTCTTATACACGGGTGCATCTTGTACATCAGCAAATATGGTAATTACTCCATTTTTAAAGGTGCACATCCCCCAGTGTCACCTTAGCATCCATGCCAAGTGTCAGGTTTCTTAGTTTCAGTCTTGTTGCTATGGTAGAGACACCACTTACTCTTTAATATCAAAGATGTG
This sequence comes from Cyclura pinguis, assembly GCA_030412105.1. NCBI lineage: Eukaryota > Metazoa > Chordata > Lepidosauria > Squamata > Iguanidae > Cyclura > Cyclura pinguis. The sequence goes on along the minus strand of CM059603.1, from coordinate 158,893,212 downwards.
ATCTGCTTTTTTTCCCCCTGTTACATTTCTTGAAGGATGTGAAAGTTATAACAATGGAAAGATAAGATGAGTGAGTAATCAACATAATCAGTAAAGTTTCCACATCTGACATGCCTGTCAAAAATGGTTTTGGCTAAGAATAACACCAGTATACTAGAATAAATACTTTGGTTCATTTTGCGCTAGTGTGTGTCTATTTTTCTGTTGAAGAGATTAATATTTGCTGTGTGCATATATTCAAATGTTTTAGAAATGTTGGTCTCTTTAAAAAGTAATTTTCATTCTTCCAAGGTTTTTTTTTCTTTAATTTTCTTGGATTCTATTGTTTGGATAAGTTACCCTTAGGTTCTTCAAAGAAAGTATTGAAAAAAAATTTTGCGTAGCAAAAGGTGTACCCTTCTTAACAAGAGAAAATTCTGGAGGATAACTCACAAATTAAAAGAGGTGTAGCTAATTGTATTGCATTACATTTTTGCAAGGGCCTAATTTCTGTGCTTTTTCTCTGCTCTAGCCTGTTAGCAGCTTTGGAAAACATGTTTAAATATCTTAACAAAGCCAACAGTTCTGACATTAGGCTAATATTGAAATGAGAACTGCACATTCTACCAAATTAGTGTAGCAGAATTTGTTGAGACTTTGTCAATATGTTCAATGTACAGAGAGTCGAAGAGGAGGCACTTGTTAAAAATAGCAGTGCATGTAAGGATTACCTTATTGAAGCAATGAAGTATCATTTGTTACCACTTGAACAAAGAGCTCTAATGAAAACCACGCGAACAAGACTGAGAACACCTGCCTGTCTTCCAAAAGTAAGACTCACAGTTCCTTCCCTGCTTCCCTTTTGTGTTGCATTGTATTTTGTGAGGAAAAGTTAAAGTACATTCAACAGCGAGAACAAATGAATGAAATCATGTGGTCTTCTAATTTTTTATTGACAATTCTGTCAAGTCAGAATACTGTAAGGGGATAGCATACAATTATTAAATCAGAGAGGGGGGGCACTGATACCTGATTGCACAGAAATTGTTTTACTAGATACACAATTTATAACAGACCCCCACTTATTCCTAGCTTTTTTTATTTCAGATTCATTGGTAGAATTCTGTGGACTAAAAGTTATTCTATTTTAATTAGAGTTCACCTTGCCCCAATAATGTACTAAAATTGGTATCAAATTGCCATCAGATGGCCATGTAATAGGCCTCAACTTTTTAGTGAAGTAGTACAGAAGCATTTTGGTGCCATACGTGTCACACACATGAATGGTCAGGGGAATCACTTAACAGGAAAGCTTTTAATGACAGTGTTGGATATGGTGATCATGCAGCCCTCCAGGTGTCGTTGGACTGCAACTTGTTCCTGGCTAGCCTGAGCTTTGGGGATATAAAAAGATATCATTTGATATCTCAAATTCGGCTTCACATATCCCTTCCACGTGCTTGCGAGGCCCCCGGACAAGCACGCATACAGGCTTGGCCGATTATCGCCGTAATATTCCTAGACACTACAGGCAGGCCAGAAAATAGCCGACTCGCCGCTTTAGGAGACCTCAAGGCAAGTACTCCATTAGGTATGCACGCAACCTACAAAGGATTCTCTGCCTCGCGCTGGCAACTTGATGATACAGCACTCAAGTATTCCGCGTTTGCATACCGGCTACTCTATTGATAAATTCGGCTCTAATTCAGTCATTCAAATTCTGAGCTTTCGGAGGCTTTGTCTCCAACTCCAAACCTATTGTTTTCCCCCAAGTCTGACCTAGCCTGCAGTCACAATTCTCCTTATAAAAACCCTTGATTCCGAGACCTTCCTCGGATCGCTCCCGAGTTCCAGACCGCCTTGCTGCCGCTTTGCTTGGCGAGCTTCCCCTCAGCCCCACGTGCTGAGATACATCGAACCCCAGCTTTGCTCTCCATTTTCCTCCGGACTTCAGGACAGGTTTCGTATCACCCAAACCAACTATCCCTCTAAAAATCCCGCTATCTTACTCATACTGTTATTTTCCTTAGTTATCTGTGTGTTTGTGTTGCATACATTGTGTGCCTGTATTTAATAAAGACTGTTCATTATTTTCCAACCGGTTTGCTTCTTGACTCGGCCTGACCCCGTAGACACTGGGTTGCAAGATCCTGCTGAGTTACCCTGCCTCTCGTTTTGCCAACTTGTGCTCTGAACTAATTTCCCCAACTTATAGCAATTTGGTGTCCCTCCCGGGACCCCCAGAAAACAGGGTAACAAACTGTCAGCAGCCCTTACCATCAAATCCATTGGGTGAGGAATGCTAGGAATTGTAGTACAGCAACATTTGGAAGGCCACATGAATCCCAATTGTTAGCTCCAACTAGAGCAGACTCATTAAATCAAATGTTGATAGGCCAAATGTTATAAAATGTTCTGGTTAATGTAATGGCTCTACTCTGACCATGAGATTTAGGCCCACAAAATACTAACTACTAGGAAACTGAAGAGATTGATTTATAGAAATGGGAATATATCTCAGTTCTTTATATATCACTGGTGATGGCAGAATCCAGTTTCCAGAGAATTTCCTCAGAAGAAGCCTCAGAACAAAAGGTGGCTAAAGGAAATGATAGATGGTTCCTAAGAAATTATTCTGCCACTTTTACTCTCTTGTGAGGTGCCAGGTCAACTGGCATGGCTACTGCATGTTCACATCTGGAGATAAGTGTTTATGACCACCTTAAGCTACTCACACCCTTACCATTTCATAATGGCAAGATGTGTGCCATTTCTGAGACTTGGAATGGCAGCTCCCCTGTGGTTTCTTAGTAGTGTTGGTTGCTCACTTAAGAGAGGATAACTTCTCAGTTGTTGTTGCCATTAATGCAGATAAGCAGTTGGGTTAACTACTTGTTGTTCCTTCCTTTGAAGCTGATGGTGGTGGTTGGAGGACAAGCACCAAAAGCTATCCGCAGTGTAGAATGTTACGATTTTAAAGAAGAACGTTGGCACCAAGTTGCTGAGCTGCCTTCCAGAAGATGCAGAGCAGGTAGCTCCATGTCGTCTTCAACTGATGTTGTTGAAAGCTGGATTGACATTTCTAATGTATGAATTAAAGTGTAGATAGCTCCAGGGTTATAATTTTTTAAAATGTTATTTGCAGAGACTTAAAACATAGCTGATGAAATAAAATGCTCTCTTTTTCAGGAGTAGTATACATGAGTGGTCATGTCTTTGCTGTTGGTGGATTCAATGGCTCCTTGAGGGTCCGCACAGTGGATTCATATGATCCAGTGAAGGACCAGTGGACAAGTGTTGCTAATATGCAAGACCGAAGAAGCACTTTGGGAGCTGCTGTATTAAATGGACTTCTGTATGCTGTGGGAGGATTTGATGGGAGCACAGGTATATAGTCTTTCCTTAATACTGTACTGAACATGTGGATTTTTTTTCGTTGAAGAACAGGTCTTTTAGATTGTGTAGCTTTTCTGCAGCCATAATTCTTGTTACCCTTTTATCTTTAAACACAATAAGAAGGCAACTTTTGAGGAAAAAAAAGACTGCATATACCAAAAATAGGTCACCCATTGAAATTTGATCACCTGCTTAACATACCATACCATAAGAGATCCAGGATTTGAGATCCACGATTTGAGAATTTGATCACCTGCTTAACATACCATACCATAAGAGATCCAGGATTTGAGATCCAGGATCATAAGAGGATCATAAGAAGATTTGAGATCCAGGATCATAAGAGATCCAGGACCATAAGAGATCCAGGACTATACCATAAGAGATCCATACCATAAGAGATCCAGGATTTGAATTACTCTGAAAGTTTCTATCTCCTTTGCACTGGGCTTCCTTTTCATCCCTGCATTTTCAACTGGCTTTAAAAAAACCTAGAGAAGCAGCTCTACATCATGTATCAAATACATTCTAAGTGATTTATTTTATATGGTGCACATAGTATTTCAACTAGGACTTGCAATCTAACCTTCTGTCAGTAATTCAATGATATTTATTAGATGAATGGAAATGTGTTGTAATTCCCATTGAGTATTCCACAAAGAATAAGACTGAGTAATATTTACATATCTCTTAACTTTCTGTTCTGCTTTATTACAGGGTTATCTTCTGTAGAAGCCTATAATATGAAGACTAATGAATGGTTTCATGTGACTCCAATGAACACAAGGAGAAGTAGTGTTGGCGTAGGTGTAGTTGGAGGTAAGGTCTCTTTGGACTAAGCTGAGTTTGCTGTCTGTATGACATGTTTTTCACAGCCTAACTGCTTAAATGTATTCTTAGGAAATATTTTTTGCAACTTTTTGAGGAATACAGGGTACAACTCCATCTTCAGATGCAGTATTAGGCCCAGGAGCACCCTCTGCTGGGTTCTCTGTGTATTTCCTTTCCTATTCACCTGATTTTTTCTTGTGACAAAGAATAATCGGAATGCCACTGCCTGCTATAGAAACAAACTATTGTAGTCCTATTTTATTGAATTTCTCTAAATAGTACCTTTTACTCAATGATTTCTCAGGCTACCAAATGCTTTCCCAAACAGCTCAAAAACTGAAAGAAAAAGAGAGAAAGGTCTGTTACTTTGAAATAGTGGCCTAAAACCAAGTATTAATCCCAGCTAGAATAGATCCATTGAATTAGTGAGAACATAGAAAGCCAATATTTAAATAAGTGACTTAGTGGGCTGACAGAAGTTGAAATGAACAGTAGAGTTTCAGCCAATAATTTTAATTCTATTTATCATTCTGTAAAAGGGTGTGTGTGTGCATGGGCCTTCAAGTCATCTGCTGACTTGAGGTGACTTCATGAATTTCATAGGGTTTTCTTAAGCAAGGAATACTCAGAGGTGGTTTTGCCAGTTTCTTCCTCTGAAATAGAGCCTACATATATAGATCTCTACAAATATAGATGGTGGTCTCCCATCCAAGCAGTAACTGGAGCTGACCCTGCTTAGCTTTCCTGTAGGTGCCTGTAGGGTATTTGTAAAGGGGACACTCTGGTTAATCAAAGCTGCTTAGCTTTCATCTAGCATCCTTTAAAAATTTGAGTCTATCAAATATACAGACTGGTCATAGAATTAAAGCAGTATCCCATGTAATTTGTGACTTTCTCAGCCATCAGATTTTCAGGAATTGTCCTTCCATTTCTTAAGTAAATGCTACAATTGTAAATTTCAAATACTGATATACAGCAAGGATGAGAAATGTTTGATTTGCAGATTCTGATCAACTTCAGTTCCTGCCAGCTGTGGACATCCTAGCCAAAAGAGAAAGATGATGGAAGTTGTAGTCTAACAACATCTGGACCATCACAGTTTTCTATGATTACTTTCTAACATGGCAAATTTTACTGAAGGATATTTTTTCATGTGTGTCATATTGCACCATCTAGTATGGTAGAAAAACAATATGAAAGTTTCCATTAAAATTAAAACAGATTAAAAAGAACAGTTCTAATTCATATTGAGAACAGATCGAGCTTCTCAGCTATGGTGTATATTTTCTCCATTTTATTTACAACTAACTTTTCACAGTCAAGAAAGCTGTTTGAAGTTTCTAGTTTAATGGGAGAGAATTATAATTATTGAATAAAGAATCATTTCTTGCTATTCACATTACAATGACACACATAGGCACACAATTTGTTTTATATTCATTTATAACATTGTGTTTGTTAATTACTCTAAGAAATATTATATTGATTAACAAACAGAATTTGAACATCTTAAGTTGTTAAAAATAAAAGTGAGCTGGATCCAAGGTGTGGGTTTGGCACTGAATGGCTGTTAAGCATGATGGTATACTTTCAAGAAAATAGCTGTATCCATATGGGATGCAAATTGCTTTAATATATAAAAACAAAGCAACAAACAGCACTTACGACAATCTTTGTTCTAGAACTTTTGTTGCTTGTTTATAGACAAATAAGAGCTTCAGTTAATGGATCATTCAGTGATGAAATCTCTTATAAATATCTCTTAAAAGCTATTATGGACACCTTTTATTTCTTTTTCCTTGAACAGGGAGGAGGCAGTTTGTGGCCCTCAGATACTGTGCTGTGTCTCCTATAAGATGTAGCTACCATAGGCAGCTGTGGTAGATGATATGAGTTGCAGTCAAATAACATCTGGAGGGCCAGGGCCCAGCCTTTTATAGAGGGAATAGAAGACATTTATTCCAAGAAATGAAAATATTTGCTAAAGGAGGAGAGTGAAAACAAAAAAAAATCTTCAGTTTTGAATAGTGACTGGCACAAAGCATCAAATGCAGCCGTGTATGGAAAATATTGTTGTGCTGGTGATGTGGGCATAAATCGCAGGACATTGCTGCCTTAACTCCCGTTTAAATTACTGTAATGTACTCTGTGTGAGGTTGGGCTGCCTTGGGAAAGTGCTTAGAAACTTCATTTGGCCCAAAGAGCTGCAGTCAGGTTGTTAATAGGGGCTGACTATAGGAAGCGCACAATTCTCTTGTTGCAACAGCTCCACTGGCTGCTGGTCCACTTCCAAGCACAATTCAGAGTGCTAGTTTTCACCTATGAAGCCCTATATGGCTTGGGCCCAGGTTACGTGAAGACCTGTATCTCCCTTTATGAGTCCAATAAAGCTCTAAGGTCATCTGGAGAGGCGCTTCTCTCTCTCCCACCACTCTCTGAGGCCCATTTGGTGGAAACAAAAGAGAGGGCCTTTTTAATGGCTGCTCCCAGTCTTTGGAAGTCCCTCCCCAGAGAGGGCATGATGGCTCCATCCTTGTTCTCCTTCTGTTGGCAGGTAAAAACTTCTTTTGCACTCTTAAGCTTTTATAAACTAACTAGGATTGGGCTTTTAATGCTGTGTGGTTCTGTTCTTAAGGTTTGCATAGTCTTTTAATATTTTTAATGTGCAGTGTTTTAACTTTACAAATTGAGTCTCGTTGGAAGAAGGGCAGGATATTAATGATTAATCATCCTCATCTAATTTACATGAGAACATCCTTTTTATTGAACTCATTTAAATAATTCTCTTATATAAATGAGACTTCAGTCCTCCTTGCTGTTTACAGAAGTTGGATATTGTGACAATCTTCAATGTCACAATAGATAGATATTTTTCTCATTATATTTTTAGGTATGTTGTATGCTGTTGGGGGTTACGATGGTGCGTCACGTCAGTGCCTTAGTACAGTGGAATGCTATAACTGTAATTCAAATGAATGGACCTATGTTGCAGAAATGGGCACTAGACGTAGCGGAGCAGGTGAGCAAGCAAATGAGAACTATTTTGGAACTGTTTCATGGAAAAAATGCAGGTGTATTAATGCTTCACGTCTTGATACTTTGCATGGTGTATCAGTTTTGTACTAGGAGCAGCAGGGTATCTATTAAATCCAAGTAATCTGGCCCAGCTTATACCATTTCTTGAAGTTAGATGTGCAGTGAGTTGGGGAACAAAATTCTTATTTTATATACCCACTCTTCATATACTTTTCACTGTATTCACTGTATTAATTCCTTAAAGCAGGAAGTAACTGCATCTGCTTGAATGTGTTATACCTCTGATCCAAATCAAGCTTGAAATCAAGACTTTCACTGCAGGATCAGTGAAATCTTATTGCTTTCCAGGAAGTAATAAAGGGTGCATGGGTAGATGTTCAGGCTAAAGTTCTGCTGCTGTCATATGTGGAGTATCTGAAGCAGACTTCTGGGTACATAAGCTATATATAGCATGGGATTAATTCTGACAGAATGATGGGCTTTTTAAAGCTTGTACAAAGTGTTGTAGAACCCCATAGTACTTGTGACTGTGAAATGTAGAAAGCGATGCTAGTTCTTGGTTTTGCATCATGTAATGGCTATGACTCAACTTGAAACCAGGAACTTCCTGATTCAGAACCTCAGTTCTCTAACCCATTAGCTGGCCTTTAACGAGGCAAATACTGTGATCTTCATTAACCCACCCTCAATGAGAAGGGTTTTTTAAAAAAATAGTCTCTACCTTTCACTGTAAGGATTACTCCCTATGCTACCTCACAAATTCTCAGGATTTGCCAAATATGGTACCACATTTAAAAGTGGATATTTGGTCTTTTTTCAATTGAATGTTAATTCATTTTGCATTTTGTCTTTACAGGTGTTGGTGTCTTAAACAACTTATTGTATGCAGTAGGGGGTCATGATGGCCCTTTGGTTAGAAAAAGTGTTGAAGTATACGATCCTGCCATCAATACATGGAAGCAGGTTGCTGATATGAACATGTGTAGGAGAAATGCAGGTAAATATATACCTGACAAAAAACCTTTATGTTAAAAAGGGAGAAGATCTCAGTTCAGTGGAAGGCATCATCTGATAACATAACTCCCCCTTGGCATATTTCTGTTTCTGAACAGGTATGGGGTCTGAATGCTGGGAATACTAAAAGTCTAGCATGACTTTTGGACCAACAGTTCTTATGCTGTTCTCAACTGAATAGCAATGGGCATGATCAGAATACAGCAACTTTGTTCAAAAACTCACTAGTCCACATCCAGTTCTGATAAAAATATGTAGATGTTCCTCCTAACAGATGAGTAACACTGCATTTAATGAGTTATAAACCAGTGACCCTGAAAGGCTTAATATTTTTTGTTTTTGGCAGCCCTCTGGCTCTTTATTCTTTGTTACAAAATATATACAATATTTACAAAGTCCAGATGTCGATCCAGCATATCTAGCTTGCTCTTTCTGGCAGAGCCACCAGCAACATGCATCAGACACCATGTGCACTTGTTGGCTGGGATTGTGCTACCTTTATACAGACACCTGGCCAATCCTGGCCAGCCCTTGCATTGTCTGCACCTGGTGCTCATCAGCATGACCCACCATAAACTAGCTCGAGTCACATTCCTTTTCACAGGTGCACTTAACAATTAAAGCAATTAAAGCAACATGACATTTACACTTACATCACAAAGTATTTTCTTGAGGTTTGGTCCAACCTTTTCTGACAATTGTTGCTTCGTCAGCTAAGAAAACAATAACACTATATTTCTGTTCTGTATTAGGGGTTTGTGCTGTGAATGGGCTCTTATATGTAGTTGGAGGAGATGATGGTTCCTGTAACTTGGCAACAGTGGAATATTATAACCCAACAACAGATAAGTGGACAGTTGTATCATCATGTATGAGTACAGGAAGGAGCTATGCAGGTAATGACAAATACACAAACCCCTGAGGCTAATAAAGGGGAAAGCGACGTAATTATATTCCCTGAGTGGGTATAACATGTGAATATGCCTACAACGTCTCATGCAATGGATGAAATAAAAATGGAGTTAAGCACAGTGGCTATACTCAGTGTAAGGAAGATTGTATCTGAAATGAGCTAATAACATAATCTTCCACTTTGACTTATATTTATTTTGGAATGTTCTCAGTGGATTAGGAGAGTATTGTACAGAGATTAATAAGTCATTTCTAGAAGAGAAACAGCAAGTAACCCTGTTACAAATAGGTTTAGCATTCTGTGCAACAATGCCAAATTACTGATTGCCAACAGGTCTAGTCAAAAAAAAAAAGATTAAACAGAAAAATGGGCCAATGATTCTCTAATAATAGATGGCCAGTGTCTGTAATTTGCTGAAATGCAGCAATACCCTTCATTATTCAAGTTGCTATCTTAACTTTGGCATGCTTAGCCTTTAGTTCATAGTTGCAGAGTAGACTTTGGAAGTCTGCTCCTTCTCAGCTTCCTTTTTTCAGTATGGGGATAATTCACTGTACCTTACAGAACACTGCTATAAACACGTTGATGTATTCAGTGTAATTTAAGCAGAAATGTTTAATAATACCATGGCAACCTTACAGATATATTTCATTAAATAAGAGTTCAAGTCTTGCTCCTATCTCTCTCTCTCTCTTTAGGTGTCACTGTTATTGATAAACCATTGTGAGCTGCGACAAATATTTTTCACTTTGATTATGCACTAGAAGCAAGCTTGAACAAGTGGTGTTGAAGCAATTGAGCATCAAAGCACTTCTCAGCTTGTTGGAAGATGTGATCTGCTACAACAGAGGCTGAAAATGAAGATTATTCTAGGTTGAAGCAACGTGTAGCATTATTTGATATTAAGCTGCGTCTGACTGAGATGCAGCAAAGTTGTATGGACCACAATTCTTCTTTGCTTGATTTCTGGACAGAACCTTTCTTAAGGACCAATCATGTCTCTCATGGTTGACTGTTTTTTTGTTTGTTTGTTTTTTTAGTGAAAGATAAAGTGGTGTCTTCTGGTGAAAATAAACTTGTCTGTTTTGCAAAGAAAGACAGAAATATCCATGAACTGCAGCGTTTGGGAAGGTTACTGCTTATTTATTGCATTTATATCTTTCCTTTCCAGCAGAAAAACAGGACGCAAGATAGCTAACAATAATAATAAGAAAAACACAAAAATCATCACAACAAACAGTGAAGATTAAAACAATTTTAAAGGCCAGTTCAAAGATATGTGTCTGCAGAGTTCTCTTAAAAGCTACAAGAAGAACTGATTGTAGGGGGAAAGGATGCATTCTATAGTCCAGGAGCAACAAGCCCATCCCCACCTGTCTGTCAAGTAGGCCCCTAGGAGTGATGATATTCTCAAGAGGGGTTCATCTAGGGATAACATCTAGGTGGATTCATTACAAGGCAGGTTGTCCCTTAGATAGCCATTCCCCAAGTTGTTTACTGCTTCGTATGTTAAAACCAACACCTTGATTTGGGCTCAGAAAGCAATTTCCGAACAGTGCAGAACTTTCAGTGCTGGAGTAATATATTTAATATGCATCACTTAGCAGCATAGTTGCCACACTTTGTACCAACTGAAGCTTCCAGACACTGTCCAGAGGTAGCCCCATGTAAAAAGCATTGCAGTAGTCAAGACAGGATGGATAAATGTTGACAAGTCTAATCTGCTGAGTCAAAATCTGAGCTGGTACATAAAGCCAAATTGTACAAAAGCACTGCTGCCATCTCAGAGTCCCAGGAGAGCACATGATCAATGTGTACTCCCAGACTACAAGCCTGACCTTTTATAGGAAATATATTCCTTTCCAAAACCGTTTGAATCACAGTACTTGAGCCACCCTTTCTACTGACTGCCAATACTTTGTCTTGTTAGGGCTTAATTTCAGCTTTTTAAACCTCATCTAGTCCATTATCAAATCCATCCAGTATTCAAGGGTGCTTCCTCACTTGGTGTTTTAGGTGACAAGGGGCAATAAAACTGGATGTAGCTCTTAAGCTCTGAATAATTTCTCCCAGTGGCTTCACGTAGTAGATAACTGAGTAACATGGCATCAGGGTGAGAGTGGGGACAGAATAGAACCCTGGGCAACATCATATGCCAAAGGCACCATTATGTTAAACAGAAATAACACCTGTATCACCTGGGTATGAACTGACAAGGTTAATGAAATACAGTGTCTCCTAAAGTGAATCCAGGCTGATGGTTTAGCAGGGTATCATAGTCAATGATATTAAAAGCCACCGAGGGATGTAGGAAACCCAGTAGGGCTGCATTTTTATTTGCTACCCAGTATAGATCATCTGCTGATGCAACCTAAGAAATCTCAGTGTCACAGTCAGCTAAAAACCCAGTTGAAATGGGGCTTGATAGTCTGTGAGACCCAGAAATGCCTGGAGCTGGGGTGCTTATGAATGACTTTAGCCAAGAATGATAGAGCCAAGATGATAGTTGGTCAGAATTGCTTGATCAAAGGCAGGTTTCATTAATAGTCTTATTACTGCTTCCTTTAAACAAGCAGGGACAGCATCTTGTAAAGAAGCATCAGCTTCCTTAACCATGGCAGCACCTCCACCTTGGCAGATTTAATCAGCCAGAAAGGGCAATAGCTGAGTAAACAGGTGGTAGCCTTCAGGGCTCATCCTGTCCTCATCTTCAAGGTCTATAGGCTGAAAATAATTCTATGTAATGTGACAAGCAGTTGCCAAGGTTACCTCAGCCTGGTTGCCTGATTGTCAGAAACCTAAGGTAAACTGTTTTGTCTGCATTTTCATCTACTCAACATACAGGAAACCACTCACATGAAGCCACGGACAGCTCTACCACCCTCTCCAGCATTCTAGTGAAGAAGGTCTTGCACAGTTTGGCAAAGCATCACTAACCTATTCTGCACAGACAGAATGGTGACAGTGAATTCCAGCTTAGTACTGAAATCCAGCTTAATATTGAACCTCAACATACTGAATTCCAGCTTAATACTATGAGCTGGCATGAGAACTTGGTTGCTTTTTTAAATCATCACTGGTTGTATTATTGTGTGCATATTTAAGTGTGTATACCTTTATACTTTTTGGGAACTTGATGATACTATTTATAATTGGGATGGTACTTCAGAGTATGCCTGTACTATGTTGCAAAACAGAGTGTATATTTTGATATTTACCAGTGCTTTACAACTAATAAATGCCACAGAAGATTTAATGCCAAAATGTTTTTAACTTATGTATTGGTGATCCTTATTTACTAATATCTCCTTTGTTATATTTTGATGTATCTATCTTAACTCTTGTCTTGGGGTTAATATTTGGCATGGATTTAGACACAGGTTTTTCATGAATGTATGAAGCTCTGTTTTACCTGCATGGCATTTGAAATTATTCTTGTGTAACTCTAGCTGCTAAAGACTATGTACTGTATGTGAACATGTTTGTAAATACAAAATAAAAATCAGTTAATTTCTGGATGCTTTACATATGACCAGAACTATTGTCAGTTGACCTGTTTTCTTTAATAAAACTTTGCATATTTGTTTTTCTTAAGGTTTGAGACTTATCATTAATACCTACTATTTACTATTACTAATGGTAATAGTAATAAATAAATACATAAGGTTCCAGTTTGGCCAGCTGAATACAGTTAGTATGATACAGCCATTGCTGTCTCTTTGAATGTGGTCTAGAGGAACTAGGTATATTTTGCCAAAAGATTAAGTGCAACATGCTCATGAAGTCAGTTCTCAACAAAACAGCAATTGACCATATAACGTTAGAAGAAAAGTCCTGTTTTTAAAGTACAAGCAGAGTGACTTGAAACATCAAGAGAACAGATGCAAGAACATGCTTCTTAGGAATCCTGAAATCTTCCCTGGAGTGAGTTTGTTTAAAAAAAAAAAACCTAGAACAAGCATTTGTTGAGTGTTTTACCTATGGAATGGTAGAGAAAGCACAGAGGGACAGTTTAATTGAGGTTGAACCCTTATGTAAGAAATTTTTTCTATCATATGAAAAGTGGACAGTCATATGTATTGAATTCCTTACAGGCAGATCATAGTATGAAAACTAACTCATAGTTCAGCACAGATTCTATTTTGTTACCATGTCTAATTGCCATGAATAACTAGGTCCTGTATCTGTCTAATCAATACATACATGCTTTGTTAAAAGGACAGCTGCCACTTTACCAATAATGCATTCCGTGAGTTAAGCAGTGGTTTAGCTACTGATTCTGATCTGAATTAAGCTGAGGTCGTAATTTCTACTAAGAAAATTATCCTATCTCTAGGCTGTAGGACTTAGAAAATTAGGTTTGACTGCCTTATCCGTGCATACATCTCATAATAAAAAAGCAAGTGTCAGGAAGTTATATGGCGAGAGGATTCCAACAGTCACATACATGTGCGTGCATGTGAAAGAGAGTTAAATGTTTCAGAATTCCAACAGAGCTACAGCATGTCCTCCAACTGTTCCAATTTGGCAGGAAATCCCTATCATCCCACTTTTTCTGTTGTTTTTAAAATGTCCCAGTTTCTCTCTCCCTCTTCCACTTTCCCCCTTGGCCCTCAGCTTACTTCAATGGCTGCAGACTAAGTTCAAAATATAAAATAGGTTGCACCCAACTCAAGCTGTGGGGAGAGGAGAGGGAAAGAATCTTGCCCTTCCCGGTAGGCTCAGGTGAAGTCAAACTGCTGCAGCCTCCTAGACTGTGTTCTTCCACATTAACAGGTTTTACTGTCTTAACCACGTTGATGTTGCTTGTGTCATCCATGAAACGTTGAAGGGTATACTATAGTTGGTTACTAGTTCCCACTTCCTTCATTGTGACATTGAGAACAGCCCTGGGTGTTCCTTATTTGCAGGAACTGGGAACTAGTAACCGGTCACAATATTCCTTTCTTTGAATTCTGAACTCCTTTTCGAGGTGATACAACTTGAAACTGGGATGTATCAGTAAGAATCTTTGCAGTAGATAGTTGGTTAGAACAGGAGACAAGAGGATATTTGCAGAGGATGGGGTTAACCCTGAAGCTAGGAAGATATCTTAGAGAAAGGACGAGGTGGCTGAATGCTGCAAAATAACATGAATGTTGGTGGTAGCCAGAGCCAGGCTAGCCGGCTACTGCTCAGACCTGTCGCTTAAATTCAGTAAAACGTTGATGGGGCAGTGGGGTGGGGGGGACAATGCTACCCGTTTGAGTTTTTAGCTGTTCAGTCATTTCTGCAGCACATATGGCTTTACCACTTATTACATGCCACAGTCCCCCAACCCCCAAGTCGGAAACTAATACTCTGCAAATGCAACGTCACCTGTATTAGTAGACTGGCACTGTTTTGATTTGGACGAGGAGGCAACCAATTCAGAGGCAACATTTGTAAGGCCGCAATCCAAAGGATGCCTATTGGGGACTAGTCCCATGGGTGCACTCATCACCGCCATTTTCCCTGTAAAAGGGAAGGCGTTTAAGGATCAGTATGTTGATACCATAGTATTTGTCCTTAAGAGAGAAAAAATGGTTAGGTGGTGCAGGAAGCTGGCGTCCTTACTTGGATGCATGTTTTGTCATGTTCAGTGGGGCATCGTGTGAATAAAAGTGCAGAAGAACAGACAACACGGTCCTGTGGTACTTTAAACACCAGCAATTGTTGCAAATTATACAGTTGTGGTCTTTACTCAGTTCATCACATGCGTGGAGTGGTAACCAAAACTTTTACGTGTATGAACAGGAATGGGATCCTCGAATCGGGAAAGCAAAGATGCCACACAGACCCCCAATTTGTATTTTGCCCTCGCCAGCGGTTTAAAGGGCTTTGGAAATGGAAATAATAGGGCTGTTTTTCCAGGTGGCATTCACCTGGCCACTCCTCCCGAATCAGAAATGCCATCTAACCAAGCGCGCACGTGACTCAGAGGAAATATTAGATCTCCAGTTTCCACGGCAACCTCCCGCCTCAGGTGGCCTCCCCTCCGCACGTCTCCTTCTTGTCGTCATTAGCCCGGCGTCGCCTCCCATTGGTTGCCCGTCGAGATCTGACTATCCTCACTCCATCCCTTAGTCCAATGCCAGGCGGCGGGATGTGCTGGGCCCTCAGTCTCCCGCACGCCTGACCGTGACGAACTGTCGCGCGAGAGCCAATCACAACGGCGAAGGCGGTCCTCTGCGGCCAATGGGGAGAACGTATTTCAGAGGTCGGCGGCGACGGGGCCTCACTTTCTTGTTGTCGTCGTCGGGTGTCGGACCGGAACGTCGAGCTTGGTCAGGTAGGTGGATGTGGGCAGCTAACTGATACACTGGGCGTGTTTCGCTCGCTGGGGCCCCGGGCGGTGCTGTGAGAGTTCGGGACGTTCTGTGGCGGCTGCCCCTTTCCTGAGCTTTGTGGACAGCCTGGTGCTTAGCGGGCGAACCAAGTACCTCTAGTCGGTTAACAGGTAATGGACAGGGAACAGATAATTAGTGGGATAGAAGTTATTTATTTCTGTCCACATACGAGACCTCCGAAGGGCAGAGCCACACCCCCTGTTCCCTTTGAAATTAAGATATTAGTGAAGTTAGCCTTGATAATAACATTAACTATCACCGTAACACGAAAGAGATAATTTCTCATAACAAGAAGTTCTGAATTCACCAGAGTAAACAGCGTGGTCGAAGGCGGTCGTGAAAGTTTGGATTTGTAAATGCACACTCCTTGGTAAACTTGTTTTCAGACATTTGATCTTTCTTCGGTTTTATACAGCAAGTCATAATACTGTAGTTTATAGTATTAGTGTTATAGTATGACATCATAGTATTAAAAGCCATAGATGTTATGGTCTTTTTCCTTTTCGCTTCATTTTGCTGGCAGTTCGGTCTCAGTTACACTTTGATTTTGCAACTCCCCGCCGCCTTTTATTTGGTGGTCCCTTTGACAGACCTGGATTTTCTCATTCAGCATTATTTTTAGCTTTTTGCTTTTATCCCAAAGGTGTTGAGAAAGGTGTTGGTCTTTTTGTTGTCAGGCTTTAGTTTGTCTGAGGGATTATGACAAAGTAGAGAAATATGTATGGAGTATTTAGCTCTTGTAAATTACTGTTAATTGTTGTTGCGTGTGTATGTGCCTCCAAGTTACCTGTTGACTTATGGCAACCCCATGAATTTTACATGATGCTCACTATTGTTTTGATATCTTGTGTGTTCTCCAAGGCACTACACATAGTTCATCTCCCATCCCACACCAGTTATTTTCATAAAAATGATGTGAAGTAGCCTAATGTCTTTAAAGGCACTTAATGAATTTAATGGTTGGCTAAAGATTTCAAGCAGGCTTTTTCTAGTCAAATCTAAGACTGTTTATTAGGCAGTCAATCCCGTTGATTTTCATTCCTAACATACTACAACATGGTATCTCAAATCTAAGAATGTTTGTTAGGTAGTATATCCTGTTGATTTTAATGTCATTTACTCGTTAGTAAATACCGTGGGGATTATGTTTGTAAGGAAGCATTTTCTGCCAGTTTTTTCTGTGTGTAGTTATACATAGAATTGAGTCAAGTTCTGTCCAGTTTTAGTATAGAATAAATGTAGGCCACTATGGTTAGGCTTGATTTCATAGTTCCAACCAACTGCGCAAGAAGCGTCAGAGCTTTGAGTACACTTCTGGTGCAATGTTTATTTCACCCATCAAGTCAAAAGTGAGAGAGAGGGCTGTGTGTGCACGCAGTTGCAAAAAGGATTGTCAGCAGGAGGCACCACACTTACAGAACTTATGAGAAAGCATAACCCATTGTCCTTTTATACTAGCACAACAGGATTCTAATCTTAATACTTAGTTGAGGTCCTATAATTCGTTGGTGTTTCTTGAGGTACAGAGAAATGTTTACAGCTGGACATTAAGAAAACAAAAATAATGACAACAAATTTACATAACCTTAAAGTAGACAATGAAAACATTGAAATAGTTCAAGATTTTCCATTACTTGGCTTAGTAATTAATCAGAATGGAGAGTGCAATGAAGAAGTCAAAAGAACACTAGGACTTGGAAGGGCAAGCTGTGAAGGAACTAATCAAGATCCTGAAGTGTCAAGATGTATCACTGAATACTAAAGTTAGGATTGTCCATATTTCCAATGTATGGTTTTGAAAGCTGGCCTTTGAAAAAAGCTAATAGGAAGAAAATCAAATTATTCAAAATGTGGTCCTGGAGAAGAGTTCTGTGGATACCTTCGACTGCTAAAAAGACAAATGAATGGGTCCTAGAGCAAAGCAAGCCTCAACTCTTCTTAGAAGCCAAGGTAACCTAAATGAGGCTGTTGTACCTGGACCATATCACAACAAAACGTGACTCACTAGAAAAGACAATAATGTTTGGTGAGGTAGAAAGCAGTAAGAAAAGAGGAAGACTGCCTTACAGATGGATAGACTTGATCAAGGTAGACAGATCCCTGAATCGGCAAGACTTGAGCAGGATTGTTAATGATAGAGTGGGTTGGAGGTCTCCCATTCATAGGGCCACCGTAATGTTAACCTGTTAACCTGACAGCATTAACGACAATATATGTTGAAGGGTGTAATCCTGAGAAACATGAATGTGTCAACCAGTAACCAGCTTCCCAAGGACTTGGTTTTCTTGTTTGATCAGAATTTCTCAGGCTGAAGGTCAGTGCTCACCAGTTAGGCTTCAGCCTAATTTTAAGACTCTTCAGTGCTGCAGCCCACAAAGTACCTGTTTGTCTGACCACTCACTACTACAGCCATGAACTGACCTTTCATTTGGAGTGTTGTGGATATGTGGCAGCCAGCGTAAGTTAGAGAGCAAGGCTGTAGCGTGGTGTCTTGAAAGAGAGGTTGTAAAGAAGAGGAAACAATAGATAGAGTGGGTGGCCAAAAGTGAGAGAAAGAAGATGAAAAGATGAAAAATAAATTATATTTTATAAACAGTAATTTTAAATTTGTCCTTGTGCACCACCTTGAGTAGTATAAAAATGTTTCAAATAAAAATAAAGAGCAGATAGACAGTGGGAAAGGGAGAAGAAGCTGCTAATGTGTCCTTTGACCATATCAGCTCAGTCAAAGTGGCTTGGGAAACAGTGCCATTCTTACTTCTCAGAGAGAAAAGAACTGAGGATACTTAAGGAAATGAGATAATGAAATAACCACCACAACAAAAAGGAGGATAAATATTGAAGAGGAAGAATTTAGTGTAGAAACAGCAGCAGCAAAAGAAGAAAGAAACTGGCATTTGGGGATAGAGTACAAAGTGTGATAGAAGACAAGGAGAAGGAATGCTGGGAGAGGAATAAAATTCCTGTGAGAGGCATGTGCAAGTAATACAAGATAAAATATAAAGTTTCTACTTAGAGCCTCTGGATCAGTAAATTCTTCCTGGAATGCAATGATAATATCTACTTCACTTGAGAACTGAACTGTGGAATACCCTGCTCCAAGAAAAGAGAGTTTTGCAATTCTTAGAGACGTTACATATTATAAATTTTTTTATCAATAATTGGCAGTGGATTTCGCCAAACCCTGCTTCCATCTGTCACTGTTTCCTTGTGGTACTCATTTTCTTAGTTCTGTCAAAGAGAGGTTTGGTGGAAGTAACGTAATAAAATTTGATTTCATGCATCAGTCCAAATACGTATCAGTAACTGGTGGGAATGTCAGCTATCAGTTGGTTGCATGGGCCCCTTTGGGTTTGTTGGTCCTGTAATAAAACTGGTTAAAAGCAATATAGTTCTTTCACTGTTGTCATCGGATAGCTTGTCAGTGTGCTGCCAAGTCAAATCCACTGGCAACTTTAGGAAAGTGTTTGTGTTCTATTTGCTTAGATTTCCAATTTATTTTTGGGTATCTAATTAAGAAGTCGCAAGGTCCATCCATTTCTTTACAGAGTTGATTTTGTAGCTATGCTTTTTGTTGATGTTAAGATGGACAAGACCTTAATCCACACTTAGTTGTCTAGTATCTGCTACCTGAAGCATTCCTGTATATCTGGAAGATGTACATTGTGCTGCTGGTTGATCTCTCTTTTTATGTCTTACTGACTGCCAAAAATATTTGTCATTTTGCAGGTTTCTTGAAATCCTGTGGCAAAGCTGCTAATGTGATGTACTAAAGCTGAACAATGGCAACTAATGAAAGTGTTGGCATATTAAATTCTGCCTATTTGGCTGTGGAATATATAGACTCCTTCTTGCCTGAGAATCCACTGCAACAGCCATTTAAAAATGCTTGGATCTACATGCTGAGTAACTACAGTAAATTCCAGATTGCAACTTGGGGTTCACTTCTTGTTCATGAACTTTCCTATTTTTTATTATGTTTGCCTGGATTTGTTTTTCAGTTTATACCTTACATGCAAAAGTATAAAATACAACAGGTAAGATAGAATTTTGTCTTGTGAGACTTTCCAGCCCTAATTGTCCACCTGACTCTAGGTAGCTGGCATAGACTTGGAACTCCTCAATCTGTGAGCAAGAACCGTGAGGCCCTCCAGATGTTGTTGAACTGCAAGTCCTAGCATCACCATAATAGGCTATGTTGACAAAAACTGTTGGAACCTACTGTCCAGCAAGATCTGGAGAGTTGCCACTCCTACCTTAAGCCTATGAATTCTGTCCCCTTCCTACTATCTAGCATGATACCGGGTTGCCTTCTTAGAAAGACAAAGGAGAGCAATCGTCTGGTTTACTCCTAGTCTAGAAATCGTATACTCTGACTTACTGCAATCCTTGTTGCTTATATTCGGCTCAGTGTGAGGTGTCTATTTTTAGTACAAATTATTTGGGCAGGTATTTATATTTGGGTATTGCTGATCTGGTGCTTATTGCTGAAGGACATACATTTCTGATCCTCTAGCTTGGAAGCTTTCATATAAATCAGGTGTGGGTAACTGCAAACTAGACAGGCGATATTTTTCCTTCTTGTGCACATCAAACAAGCCACAGCAGTGGTTTCAGTGCAGGTAATGATATCTCCTAGCTGCCATTTCAGCCAATTTTTTTTTTTTAATCATCTGTGTTTGGAAAGCTTGTGAGCACTGGGGGCAGTGGAGCAAACGGTTGCTTTTCAGGTGGTTTTGGGAGATTCAGTTTGAGAGCAAAAACCATCCCAAAATCGGTACTCCAAAGATTAAAAAGGTGGGGGGGGCTCTAGGGGCTTTGACGGGTTCTACAGGTTGCACTTAAGGGCCTCATGAGGCCCATGGGCTACACGTGTCCACTACCTCTAATTTACGTGAATATCAACAGATTCTGGTTTTACTTTTTCTAACTGTTCTCAGTAAAGTGAAGGGTCTGAACATGTTTTGTTGCTTGTTGTTGTATGCTTTCAAGTTGTTTTTCCAACTTATGGCAACCCTAAGATGAACGTATCATCAAATAGTGAGTATTAATAAGGATGATGACGATAAACTGAACTAAGGGGAAGTAGGGAAGCACTATAAGTAGTAGTAGTATTTTATACAGTTCCAGATGGTCATATGCAACAAGTAATGTTCGCTTGCAGTGTAAGTTTAGCTACAAATCAGTTTTTGCTCTTCAGAGATGAATGATACATTGTACATACCAATTAATTTCTTTATTCTCTTTGAAGTTGATCTTTCATTATTATTATTACCACTTTCACTTTTTCATGTTCCATTCATGTTATAATTCTATGTTCAAGAAAATAATTTAATTTAATAAAGATTGTGTGTGTGTGTGTGTGTGTGTGTGTGTGTTAAAAAAATAGCAAATTAAAGAAGGGGATCACATGGGATAGTCACCTTGACTGAATAGCTGGAAATTTCAAGACGGTTAAATTAAGAGCTCTGGCTATGCACAAGCCAAAAATACTCCTTATAGTTTTCAATAGTATAGTGTTCATTAAATTCACTCAAGACAATTCATGCAACAATTGTGTAGTATATACTAGAATCAAGCTTTGATTGTTACAACACCACCAGTTTTACGTAGTCCAAGCAGTAGGGACACCCCACATTTACTCCCTGACCATGCGCTATTGATACATAACAATCTGACAGACCAATATTTAATGTGCAGCTCTCCTATGATGTCTTTCTCTAATATCTACTAAAAGGAAACTTCATTTCAAGGGGATTGAAGTGTCTACTAATATTCTGCACAGTTTAGAATACAGCGGCTTGCTTCTTATCCAATTGAACTGTGTTATCTCCATGCTTTAAGGGTCTGTTCATGTAACTTGGAACATATCCGAGTCTAAAAGTATACATAACTTAAGCCTTGAGTGCCATAATAGCTTCCTCTTCACTTGAAAAGGAGTGAGACTGCATTTGTAACTTTGGTTCATTACAACAAATCATGGATGTCTAGGCAATCTTAAACACTATTCCCAGTTTGCCAGAAGAGATTCATGGAGACCCATAAATCTGTGTATTCTAATCTCTATCCCTCAAACCGGAAAATGCTAAATTAGAAATCTGGCATAGTCTGTTAAAAGGTTGAGGTATTGCCACTGAGATTTGTATCTGAAGTTGATTGAAACATTGATAATTCCAGGCAACAGTAAACCAAGCTGTTATCATTCCAGCTGAGTTTCACTAATCAAGAGTTTTTCTCATTTTCTCCAGGCAAATCTGCATTGTTGGAAAATATTAGGTGAAAGTGATCTAGACAATAAAACTGACTTGTGTTATCCTTCAGCAACACTTTCCAAATCTTGAATTATATAGTTTGCTGGGGCTGATGGAAGTTATTGTCCAACCTCTAGGGATCCAAAATGGGAAAATATGGTGTAAACTAAAGTTTTGACCTTCTCTACCTTTATGTTCACACCTTGAATACTGCCTTTGACATGCTATATTATATTTGTGTATAAAACACAAATAATTTAAATACTTTTTCTGATTACAGGATAAGCCAGAAACATGGGAAAGACAGTGGAAATGCCTCAAAACGCTTATGTTCAATCACTTTTTTATTCAGCTGCCTCTGATATGTGGCACCTATTATTTCACAGAATTTTTTAATATTCCTTATGACTGGGAAACCATGCCAAAATGGTAAGTACATGAGTTCAGATTCTACTGTTTCTGTTATTTCATAGTTTCAAGCTGAACTTTATCTGGGTCCCTTAACATATTCTTGTTATTACAACCTGAAAAAATTCACTTGTTTCTCGTAACTTTATCAGAGATGTTAGTGGGAGTTTTCATCAGTGTATACTCTAAGAAATAGAATTCTGCTTTTGTCTCTTAAATCACAAGTTTCTATTACATTTCAAATATCCTTAGGAAAAGGATAACATCTCCCATCAGCAGTTATGTGTGTATTCATCCCACTTATTAAACTTTTTGTAAAGCCATGTCACAGATTGAAAGAAACCCAGCTGCTTTATTTATTTGTTGAAAATATTGTTCAGGCTACTTTGATATGAGAGCTAGCATGGCGTAAATGGTGTGAGTGCTGGACTAAAACTAGAGACCAGGATTTGAATCCCCACTCAGCCATGGAAACCCACTGGGTGACCTTGGACAAGTCACTCTCAGTCTCAGAAAGTCAGGGGCAAACCCTCTCTGAACAAATTTTGTCAAGAAAACCCCATGATAGTTTTGCAGGAAGAACTGCATTGAGTTGCGATGTTCTCTGAGAAACCTGCTACTCCATACTTTCCCCATCATTATTCAGTTCTTTTTAATACCTCTAAAATGTCCTTTTTCATACCCCTGGGGGTATGCATACTCCAGGCTGGGAATCACTGCTTTAGAGTTACCAGAAGTCAGAAATGACTTGAAGACACACAGCAATATACAGCAACTATTTTAAAGGATAAAACCCTTCTGAAAGCAGCTTCAAACTAAATGAACAAATGGTATAAATAAATAGTAAGAACATAGTGATCATAAAATCAAACTTACAAAAATCCAGTTATTACAGTTACAAGTGATGATCTACTCCATGTGGATGTTACTTTTTTTTTCTAGATGTATGCTTTATCCACTACCTGTTCTCTTTTTAAGTTCATGAGGATTATAACAATAGGGACTTGGTTGCTTTATGCATGAAGTGAACAGAAACTTAAATACTGGGTGTCTGAAATACAATCTTATGTGTGTGGTACAACTTACTTGCTACATCTGAAGCAACTAGTGTCCTACATCTGTTGCAGAGGGCAGTGTACATCACATGAGTAATATTTTTCTATCTTCATTGATTTCACACACACACACACACACACACAGAAGTTCTGTATACAGTGGGCCCTTGGTATCTGCTTGGATTTGGTTTCAGGATCTCCCATGGATACCAACATTTTTGGATGTTTAAGTCCCATTATGTATAATGGTATAGTAAAATAGTGTCTCTTATATAAAATGGCAAAATCAGTGATTGCTTATGGGAATTTTATTTTATTTTGAAATATTTTCAAGCTGTGGTTGGTTGGACCATGGATACAGAATCCATGAATATGGAGATGTGCAAGGTTCCTCATTCTTGCTGATCTTTTGTATATCTGTGCCCTTGCAAACAAATGGTAATTCATGAAGGCATGCAGTTCTGATTTTACTGCTAGAAAAAGAACTACAAAGGAAAAGGATGTGTAACAGAAGGAGGAATTAGTCTCTTGCACTTCTGCCTTCTCTCAACAAATAACTTTTTTTTTATTATTCAAAGGTATGTTCTGCTTGCCCAGTGTTTTGGATGTGCTGTGATTGAAGATACCTGGCATTATTTTTTGCATAGACTCCTGCATCACAAGCGGATATATAAGTACATCCACAAAGTGCATCATGAATTTGTTGTATGTATTGCCCTAAATTTATAGATTATATTATTACTATTTAGTGCTGTGGATGTATAAATACACTGGGCATGTGTTTATTATTTTTTTGGTGGCAGAAGGAACTGGCAGGTTTGGCAGTCTGTTCTCATCAGCTTTGTATAGCGAAGTAGTTGCCCGGCCTTAGAAATTACAGTTGTACATTTGTACCAAAGGTGGACACTGGATACAAAAAAATTCTCTCCATGGGGGCATGTCTCTCGTACATCAATGATAGCTAAAAATGAAAGCAATACAGAAATCCTTTCAGATTGTTAACTTAAAAATGCTCTTTGATTCTGATTATCCATTTTAAGCAAATAAAGTTGTCCTATAGCAGGTCAGACTATTTGTCTGTCAGCCTGCTGTTTTGAACTCATTAGTAATGACTCTCCAGGGCCTCAGTCAGAGATCGTTCCTTTCATTTGTTGAGAACTTTTAAGTGGAGATGACAGAGATTGGACCTGGGACTGTCTGCATGCAAATCATGTATTCTTTAATAGAATTGTGGTCCTTTCGTGAGAATTCCAGAGTGCATTGGATAATTTCTGTAACGTATACCATAAAACTTTTTTTAATAGTTTAAAGCTGGCATTTGTTAATATTTTCTATAGAGATTATAAAGTAGGGGTTCAAGCAATCTCTTTTCATGACCTTCACTTTTTAAACATGTCATGTATGCAATGAGCTGTTTGTTCTTATTATTTTCTGGGACTTCTTACTTTGTTTTTTTCTTATCTGAATGTAATCATACATACATATTGCCAGTTGATTTTATAATATTCCAAGAGCAATCTAGAGTAGGTAATAATGAACATTCTTAGACCCTGGCTCAGTTCTTTACAAGAAAGACAAGACTGAGTAAATTTAGGGTAGCTAAATTGTTTGTTTGTATGTGATGCTGCAGGTAGTAAATGTTAAATCCTTTCTCGTTTTCTCTTTAGGCTCCATTTGGAATGCAAGCTGAATATGCACATCCTCTTGAAACCATTATCCTTGGGGCTGGATTTTTCATTGGAATAATGGTCTTTTGTAATCATATGATTCTTCTGTGGGCCTGGGTAATTTGCCGCTTGGTGGAGACCATTGATGTCCACAGGTAATCTCTTTTTGTTGTGTAGTGATTCTCTATTGCCACACTCAGAATTATCAAGTAATGGCTAGAAAGATCTTTGCCACAATTCCAAAAAGTTTGTTTCATTTGTATGCTGTCTCTCTCTCAGGTGAAACCCAAGGCAGCTTCCAGAGACTGTGAGTTAACAAAAATTCACAGTAAAATTTAAAAATGATTAAAATCACCCCATAAAATAGTATAAGAAAACATTTTTAAAGCATGCAACAGTTTCAAAAAAATAAATAAAAGATCCCAATAAGAAACTCTCCTGCTTACATATAAAAGCCTACTTAAACAAAACTGCTTTTTCCTGCCAGCGAAAGGAAAGTAGGGAGGGGGTTACTTGTGCTTAACAAGTCCATTTAAATACTTCCTTTCAATTTCTAAAGGTTTGATCTTAGGCTAGAATCGTCATTCTTCTGTGGTAGTAAGTTTCACTGTATTGAATGATGCTCATACAGTTATCCCTCCACATTTGCTAGGGTTAGGGGCACAGGACCCCTGTGAAAGTTGGAAAAACCGTGAATAACTCTAGGCTCTCCCAAACCATATTTAACACACACAAAAAAAGTGTGATCACCATATTCAACCCACCGTGGATTACTTTGAAGCATCAGGGTTCCTTCACAAGGCAGAAGTGGCTGGCTGGTGGGATTTATTGCCACCTCCACTGCTGCCCCACAGTGTTTTTAATAAGCGCTTACTAGCCTCGTTCGCAGTTTCTCAGTCTTGTGAGGCTTGCAGTCCCTATTAAAAATGTCCTAGAGAGGCAGCAGAGGTGACAGCAAATAATCTGTGAATAATCAAATCTGCAAAAGTGAAACCCGCAAATGTGGAGGGCTGACTGTATACAATTTTAAAGTTCTTAGATTTATACTGTACAATATATATGTGTCTTTAAGTGGCCTGTCCACATAGTTTTCTTAGACAAGGAATAGTTGGATTTGCCAATTCATTCCTCTGAAATAATTCTTTAAAATATTATTCAATTCTGTCTTTTAGAGATTTTGTAAAATAACACCATCCAAATTATCTTATAATTAGAAGGCACTGAACATCTCTCCCAAGTAAAATAGCTAGGACAGAATTTCCAAGGCCTTCTTACAATATTTTTCAAGTCCTATTTGTAATTATTCCAGGACCCTGCTCCACTCAACAAAAACTCAAGGGTCTGTCGGTATGCTACCGGTGGACCAAAATGATGGTTTATTGTTCACATTGAAGGTGTTAAGTGGGGTGGAGCAATAAAATTCAGGGCAAATGCAAAGTTTGCTCACACCCATTTAGCTGATCAAAGCAGTCTTTTATTACAGCTGCTGCTCACTGGATTGCCACAGTGAACTAGATGATATCCCAGGAGTCCAGTTTACTGGGCTGGAGTACAGCTGATTTACCTATTCAGGATGAGTTCAAAGACTGATTCTTCCTGATTTGTAAATAGTTTTTCTCCTTTGTTCCATAAGGTGCTGAAACTTTCCAACCAGGTGTCGGGGTTGGGGAGAGATCACCTCATCCTAACAAAGGGAAGCTTCCCAGGCATTTTGAGCCAGTCATCTTATCTTTCACTACAGCATGAGCTGTCCTTGTACAGCCTGCTGGAGAAACGGTAGTTTCTCAAAGCCTTGTTGTTGTTTTTACTACAGTCCTGCTTGAATATTATGCATCTCGTAAACCTGTAAGACACACGTACAGGGTGAATGTGAGAACTGTCAGTCATTGCTACATCTTATAGATAGTTCAGGCCCCTACAGTATTTGAAAACCAAAAATATTTTTAATGTTTAAGTTCAAATGCATGCAGCGCAAAAGGAAATTAAAGGAACTTGATGGACTGTGTCCTAAGTCACTCCTTTGCTTCTACAGTATGAAGGTCTTTCTCTAAAAGTATTCATGATCACTTTGGAGCAACTCTTCTTCCCTGCTGGGCTTTATTTCGGAAGTTCCAATTTCAGAAATGCATAGTCTTCCAGCTTCAGACAATTATTTCATATGGAAACAAATATCTTAGGTTGTAGTCCCATATTCATGCATTTGGGACTGCACTGAACTCAGTGGAACTTACTTTTGAGGAGATGTGTCTAATATCAAATAGTACAACTTCTAGCACTAGTTACAAGAAATGTAAGAAATGTCTTTGTGTCTGTATTGAAACATGTTCCGTTTCTATCTCCGTAGTGGCTACGATATTCCTCTGAATCCTTTGCATTTGATACCCTTCTATGGTGGGGCTCGCTTTCATGATTTCCATCACATGAATTTCATTGGCAACTATTCTTCAACTTTCACATGGTGGGATAAACTCTTTGGTACAGACTGCCAGTACAATTCTTATGCAGAGAAAGTGAAGAAACAGGAGAATGTGACAGAAAAGAAGACCAAATAAATGTTTCACCAGAAATAGAAGGGAGCACCACACAGATTCAAATGGCTGCCTTGTGCTTTTGGTTAAACTGGGAAGATCTAACATATATAACAGGTTAAAAGCAGGATGCTGCTTTTAACGGAAGACTAAGAGCAAGCTGCTGAATCTTGGTTCTGTAGTAGACAAAACCATTAATAGCTGCATCTACCTAATGGGAACACATTTTCTATTTTTTACTTAAGTAAAGCATATATTTAAATAAAAATGAAAAGAAAATGGAGATGATACATGGAAGTTTGTAATACTGATTAGAGTTGAAGACTTGGTGTAAATCTTTTGGATGTAGATGTTCTAAAATTTGTAACTGATTTTGCCAGTTTTCTGAACCATGAGAAACTACATAGAACTTTTTTGGGAACAAAAGTACTGGAAGAAGAGAGTTTCGGGGGGAAAATATTTGCACAACTTAATATAAAAGCGTTTCCCAGTCTGGGATCAAAAGTATTTTAGATTTGAGATAGGAAGCTTTTTTTCCATAATGTACTGGGAGCATCCTTTTTATTCTATTTTAATGGATCTGCTTTATCAGTATATTTAGCATTATACATATCTGTTTGGAAACTACTGAATTGTTGCAATATTTTGCACTTGTGGTTGGCGAAGAAATGTAGAGATGATCTGACTTTTCTCATGTTTACCATGCAACAAATAAAACCTTGTTGGGATGCAACCTGTGTGTTTCTCTGTTCTTGTAACTGTCAGAAAATAAAGATGGTGTTGTGTGATTAATACTTTCTCAAACAGTGACTCTATAGTTCTGTCTAGACATGTTCTCTTAAAGAAGATTATGAATGTAACAGTTGGAAAAGCTTGTTCGGTCCAACTGGTTTTATTCTGGTGAATAAACAAGCATGTTGAGTCACTGGGGAACCAAGTATGGCCACAAAAATTGGATAGGGAGCTGCTCTTTTGGTCCCCCTCAAAATTTTGTCACTTCAAGAGCATGAAATGTTAAGCTTAAAAAGTAACAATAAACATTTAAGTCAGAGGAGATTAATTTATTGTTAATATTGAGAGTGAAATTTAGTCTTTAATTCATTGATTAAATAGATTTTTTTAAAAAAGTTATTTATATAGAATCGTATATTTGGTGGTTTCTGTTATCCCTTAATTAAACATGTTTTCACTGTGTCTTTAAATAATGCTATTTTTTAAAAAAAATTGATTGCTTGTACAAGTCTGGCATTTGCCACATGCCTTGTCCTACAGATGTAAACAGTCAAATTCATGGCAAGGAAAGGTAGGCTTTGTAGTCAACTTCATTTGGAAAGTGACAAGCATGAAAAGGCTATTCTAAATGATGGGGCTAAACAATCTCTTCAGTTAGAAGTTTCTCTCATTGATCTCTATTGATCTTTTTTTGCATACCTGCAACAACACGTAAGCTGTCCATTTTGTCTCCAAAAACCATGTATAACTTAGATTTATAACTATTTTTATGCAAATACTTAAATAGCACATCTAAAACTTTGAAAGAGCAGTTTACAACAAAATGCAGAAATTAATATAGGCCAAAGCCTTACATTGCGCAAAACAGTACAGCACTGTGCTTATCTAGTTCTACCAACCAACTGGGTTCTGGATGTATAATTCTGCTTGAAAAGTTAAGGCTCGGTGCCTTTAGTCATATAGCAGCAGGGGAGGGAGGTAGATGGCCAAGAGACCACACCTGCCTTTAGCAGGAGAGTGGAGGGAGGTGGTACACCTGGAGCTACTGAATAGGTTTTTGCCTGGAGCATATTGACTCACAAGAGTATTTCATATTGTACTTACCTCTGCACTAAATGTCTGCCCCAAACAATGGCCAAGCAGACCACTGTAGGGGTTGATCTCAGGTAACTTGGTCACAAATTTTTTAACAACAAAACCCTGGCCTGGTAGCCAATTAAGCAACTGAAGGAATTGTTTCAGCAAAGATGTGTGCTGCTGGTAAATTACACCACTCAGAAACAGCTGACACATTTTGCACCAGCTGCAAAGGACAACCCCATATAGAGCATATTCCAATAGTCCAAAGTTGAATTACTAGTTAGTTACCTTCTCCAGGACCTGGCACAACTAGTATATCAGCCATGTGACTTCACTGACTTTATCACTAAATCAGCAATGTCAAAGAGATCGAGGAACTCTAGGCTACATTTAGATAGAATGCAGCCCTATCCAGAAATAGTAAAAACAGCTTCACTGGATACTTCTCTGTTTTTGGGCAGAAGTCAAAGTCCTGGCTCCTGATTGCAGTCTTCTGGTCTATCCCATCAGGCCAGAAATACAATTAAAGACCTGCCATTTGATGCGTCTGGGTTGCTCCATAAGGACTCAAATGACATTTTGGAACACATCCATAAGGTGAAGACAACTCCTCATAAGTCTGCTCTGCCTTCCCAGTCTGCCTGGTCCTCCAGCCCCATATACTCTTCGTCAAGGCATCTTGCGACCACAAAGAGAGCCTACAACCCAACTTCAAGACAGCAGAAATTTACCTTTCCATTTCTGCCTCCATTGAGGAAATCCACTGTGTCTTCTCACTACAGGTCCCAAACCTACAAAAAGAAACCATCTGAAAACAAGCAGCACTTTTGACTTCTTGGGGCTTCTTTTCTTCCTCTCCTCCTTTTGGTAACAGACTTCATTGATACCAACACACCTGGTCTACTATCACTACTGATTCTTGTGCTATTGGCACCATCTACAGAGGCTACGCAATCAAATTTGCCAAACATCCACCTACTGGCATCCTTCACATCACTGCCCCTTCTGCCCTCTTCTGAAGGAGATGCATGCTGTTCTCCAGAAAGGAGCTATCAAGCCTGTGTCACCAGCTTCCATCCCACAGGTGTTCTCCTGCTATTTCATCATTTTGAAAAAGGATGGTTGATTGGACCTAAGAGGCATAATTTTTTTTATCCATCCCAGGCATTTCCATATGGTGACTTTGAATTCCATCCTTCCATTGCTGAAAGAAGGACACTAGTTTGGAACCTTGGATCTCAAGGATGTGTATTTTCACATTGAGATCTGACCATCACATCAGTGCTACCTCTGCTTTGATGTAGGAAGGAAGACTTGCCAATTCCAAATCCTACTCTTTGGTCCATCCAGTGCCCCTCGTGTCTTCACAAAGTGTATGGCAGTACACCAGCACAGTGTCATTGTCTTTCCATACACAGACGACTGGCTAATTGTTGCTGGTTCTCACCCTCACCTTCTCTCAGATATAGACTTTACTCTTTGACTTCTACATTACCTCAGTCTTATGGCCAACTTTGAAAAGTCCCACTTGCAACCATCTTGTACCATCCAATTCACTGGGGCAGTGCTTGATTCCAGGGGTGAGAGAGCGTACCTCCCTCTGGATCAATTTCACACTCTATGTTGTGTGGTTGTTTGCTGCTGCTCTTCCAAGTGTCTACTGGCCAAGTTAGTCCAGCTCTTGCTAGGTGTTATGGCCTTCAGAAACTTTGCGTACTGAATGCCTGCCTTTGAATGCAAGCATTTCAGGCTTGGTTTCCTTCAGTGTTCAACATCCTCATAGACTCTCCTTGGGTTCATTTGACCATTCCAAGAGCATTTCATCGATCTCTCGAATGTTGGCTCCACACTGACTTAGCCAAGATGCCTTTTCTGTAGCATCAGCCCACAAAGTCTCTAACACTGGGCACATCTAGAGTTGGGTGGGGAGCCTACATGGATGGTCTTTCCATCAGAGGACAATGGATGAGTCATGAAACTGAGCTCCACATCAATGTGCTCAAGATGCCAGCTGTGGAGAAGGCTCTTTGTGCTTTCAAGTCTCTGCTCCTACGTCAAGCAGTCCAAGTAATATCTGACAACGCCACTGTGGTTTATTACTTGAACAAACAAGGTGAGATTCAGTCAATGACCCTTCTCAATCTCATCCTTCAGATCTGAGACTGGTGTCTGGACAGAGGCATCCTACTCTCTGACATCCATCTTGCAGGAAATACAAACACCTTGGTGGATGCTCTGAGCAGAACAGCATTGTTCTGCCATGAGTGGATGCTCCATCCCAATGTTCTCCAGCTGTTCTGCAGGTGGAGGTTTCCACAGATTGGCCTCTTCATGTCACTTCAGAATGTTCAGTGCATGACATTCTGCTCCAAGAGCTGAATGGGGAAAGGCTCTCCAAGCGATGCTTTCCTGTATCATTGGAAAAATACCATTGTGTATGATTTCCCCCTGATCCCTGTCATCACTAGGGTCCTCTCCAAGGGTCCTCTCCAGTACAGTGACCTGTATTCTCATGGTTCTGTCATGGCTGACACAGCCATGGTTCACCCACCTTCTCCACCTGTTTTGTGGAATCTATATCAAAGCTCCTGTTGAGGCTGGAACTCCTGACTCGTCTCAGTGGTCAGTTTCATTATCCTGATATGTACACTGTGATAACTGAAGCCCCTGCCAGAGCTGCTGCTGATGAGGTCCCTGTTGTTCTGGCTGGAGATGAGTCCTGCAGCTCAGAAGCTCCCCCTGCTGCCATGGATCAAGCAGGCACGGAGGTTCCTCTGCCTGCTCCTTTAGAGCAACAGGGATCCAATTCTGTGCCTGCTCCTTTGGAGCAACAGGGATCGGATTCTGAAAAGGCTCTGGAGCCTGGATCAATAAGCCCCCAATCAAGGTGGAGACTCAAGAGGGCTGTGCAAAGGGAGGCTTCCTTGGCTAAGTTTAAGAAACAGTGACTGGACACACCTGTGCCTTGGGCTATATAACTGGCTGCCTGGAAGCTTCCCTTTGCTTGTGGCAAACTTCTTACAAGCCTGCCTCTTGCCTGTTCCTTGCTCCTAGCACCTGGTTCCTGCTACCTTGAATTGATCTGTGGACTCTTGACCCTTGGCTTTTGGAACTCTGACTATGGCTTTCGCTTGACGCTCTGGTAAGTGAACTTCCTTATGTAAAGCGTGTGCTTGTGTCCTCCCAGCTGGACTTTGCTGGCTCTTCCACTCCCTTCTCTGGGCTGGCTTGCCACCCAGGTCTCTGACCTTGACATACACCCTCAAGCTGACAGCCTGGAAGATCTGTCCTTAGCCTCTTCATCGACACTTCTTCATCAAAGCCTGTTGGCTGCCTTAAAGCCTTCTACTCTGAGAACCTATTCCTACAAATGGAACAAGCTTCTTTTGTTCCTTGCTTTTCAGCATATACCTCTAATTGCAGCCTGGATTCAGCACATTTTGGACTTTCAGTTGTCTTCTTCTGATAAGGGCCTACTGCTCTCCTCCATCAAGTGCTACTTGGTGCTATATCCCATTGATTCCACTTGTCAGGCAAGCCATCCTGCTTCCAGTGCCCTCTGGTTAAGTGCTTCTTGGAGACTTACAAGAACTTGCACCCTCTGGCCTGGGCTCCCACACCCCAATGGAGCCTGGGACTAGGTCTGTTGCAGCTCTTCCCGAGACCTTTTGAATTGATGGCAATTTGTGACATTCCTCTTCTGGTGTAAAGACCGCATTCCTTGTAGTAACATTGACCAGGCAAGCTGAAGAGCTCTGTTCACTCTGTATTGATGTTTTCTATCTGCATTTCCAGAAGGACAAGGTTGTTTTCAAACTGGACATTTTCTTTCTGCCTAAAGAAATGTCTGCTTTCCACCTCAGTGAGGATACCATACCGCCGACATTCATGCTGAACCTGTCTTCTGAATTTCAAATGGATGCTTCATTGTCTGAATATTAGAAAAGCATTGGCCTTTTACATCAATAAGACACCTGACATGTAGCAGACTCGAAGGCTCTTTGTTTGTTACTCAAGACACAAGAAAAGTCAGCCAGTTTCTCCTCAATGCCTTTCCAAATGGGTCTTCTCTGCTATTCATCTGGTATATGAACTTGCCAAGAAAGACCCTCTTGTGACTGTGTGCAGCCAGTCCACAAGAGCTGTGGTTGCTTCTATTGCCTTTTTGAAGGATGTTCCTTTGCAGGACATTTGCAGGGCAGCTACCTGGTATTAGCCTTTAATCTTTATTATGCACTACAGACTGGAATTGAAGTCAAAGGCTGATGCTGCCTTTGAGAGAGTGGTGTTGTACTCCTGTGTCTCATGACTCACCCACCACCTGAGTCAGTAGCTTGTTAGTCTGCCAGTTGTGTGAGTTATAGAGACCACAAAGAAGAATAGGTTGCTCTCCTGTAACTGTGGTTCTTTGAGTGGTCATTTGTGAACTCGCACAACACCTGCCCTTCCTCCCGACTTTTGTCATGCTCAACATGCTTAGCTCCTGGGCTGCTGCTTCAGCAGCCATGGTACTGGCTGTTTGAGTAGGAAAATGGCTGTTCATATTAACCAGTGGAGTACAGGTTGCTGCTAAAATGCTTGCGTAATAGCTCTAGAAGGTTCTGAACAATGCACTGCATGGGGGCAGTAAACTCCATTTGTATGAGTTCACAGATGACAGCATCAAAGCTATAGTGAGATGAGCAATTTATCCTTAAAATGCTTAGCAAAATGATCACAGTGGACCTTTGAATAATCCAAGCCTCCATTCACAAGGAAAGGTGTTAATGAACCCCTGAGCACTCTGGAAAAGCCCCAGTGGATGGCCACTTGAGAATGCAACGAAAGCAGCAAAATAAGTGGTTGTTTTTCCTGCTCTCACTGCCACATAATAGACATAACTATGTGCTAAAAAATACGCTCAGCTTCACAATGAGTCATGCACCATTTCCATTCCAGTTGCCACCCAGCTTGTTTCATTGCTCCCAGCTTTGCTTGGATTGCTCAAGGTGAACAAGAAATGTGTATATTCCGGTTAGAGGACACAGTTTCCAATGCAATACTAAAATAACTGCAATAAAATTAGTGTTGTTGTTGTTCTTGTTGTTGTGTGTCTTCAAGTTGTTTCCAACTTATGGTGGTTCTAAGGCAAGCCTATTACTGAGTTTTCTTGGCAAGATTTATTCAGACAGGGTTTGCCTTTACCTTCCTCTGAGGCCGAAAGAGTATGTCTTGCCCAAGATCACCCAGTGGGTTTCCATGACTGAGTGGGGATTCAGATCCTATTCTCCAGAGTCCTAATCCAATGCTCAAACCTGGTGGTGGATCTTAGAGTGTGTGGAGGGGGAGCGGGAGGGAGGGGGGCCACAGTGCATGGCGGCGAGGCCACAGTGTGTGGGGGCATGGCCAGGGGATGCGGGGGCATGGCTACGAGCCAGGATGCCCCAAAACCATTGCCACCCATGGCGAAGCGCCTCCACCACTACCCCAGTTCTATGCAACTGCTCAAACCACTACTCCATGCTAAAAGTACCCCCACAAAGTGGTGAGTTAAGGGTCGAGAATGCTGAATTAGAAATATTTTGGGTGCCTCTGAGTATACACAGAACATTTTTCTACACTATTAAAAATGCATCTTCAACATCCCCAGTTGTTTAAAAGCAAAATCTGTGATTTTAAATGATCAGTGCTAGAACACATGGTTTACATGCAGGGCCCAAGTTAACTCTTTAGCAAAATCCAGTTTTTATCAGTTTTCTCCAAGCATCCTCTTCCTCTTGAAACCACTTCTAGCAAATATATAGTAATCCAAAATACCTTATTCATTGCACAACAAGAATAGCTAGTGTTAAATAGCAGATTTATTTCAGCCTCTTTGGGGAAGTGTG
Organism: Cyclura pinguis; assembly: GCA_030412105.1. Taxonomy (NCBI): domain Eukaryota; kingdom Metazoa; phylum Chordata; class Lepidosauria; order Squamata; family Iguanidae; genus Cyclura; species Cyclura pinguis. Next base: position 158,858,087 of record CM059603.1, on the reverse strand, counting down.
GAACAACTCAGCACATAACTAGATAAATTTAATTAGCTATTTCATGCTGTGGGGAAGCTAACTAACAAATTAGCTAGTTAAACCTTGTTGGGGGAAACAGTGACTAATTAGTATGTAGCTAGCTAAACTGAACGGGTTATTCTTCTTCGTTGTCTCTGTGCCTCACACACTAGGAGCTTTCGTGCATGCGCGGTACCATTCGGAAAATTCTAGAGCTTAGTAGCTTGGCGGGAACCCCTCCCCCTCTGCCTTCACTGAGCATGCTCAGCCCGCCGAGCAACGGTCTCTCCTCAGTTCTTTCTTGTCTGCCGTTCCGTACGGAGGTTCTGGGTTAGTTCTCTGCTTGGCTTGCTTCTTCGTGTGTTTTTTACTGGCTTTTGAACTTGGATTTGGACTTTGACAACCCCTTTTGGATTTCGGACTTGGTTTGGTGATATTGGCTTCCCGTTTTACGGGATTTCTTCGCCCTTCACCCCCCTTCTCCGTCTTCGTCTTCGTCGTCTTCTTCGTCTCCGCCATCTTGCCTTCTCCAACTCTTCTTCCCCGTCGTCTTCTTCGTCCTTCTATGTCGGCGTTGTTCAAACCGTGCAGAGCGTGTGGTCGTAAGGTCGCCTTAACTGACGGTCACAGCGAGTGCCTTTTCTGTCTGGGTGAGGCCCATAACACCAAGGCCTGCCCAATCTGTAGAGACTTCGCCTCCCAGACCCTGAGAAATCGCCTGGCTCACCTGAAGTCTTACTGTTGGGAGCAGTCTCTACAGGCACAGGAAGGACCGTCAGTTGCTGTGGCGATGTCCAAGCCATCGGCATTGGGGCGACCTTCGACCATGCCCTCGTCGGCGTTGACAGCTGTCGACCCGGCCACGTCGGCGGTACCGGGCTCGGTACCGCCACCTCGGACGCCGATCTCTGCTTTGCCGAGGATACCGAAGGTCTCCACTTCGACCTCAGCTGAGTCTCCGGCTCAGGTTCCGAGACCGGCAAAGCCGCTAACCTTGGCCCAGTGCAAGCGGCCTGCCCTTCCGGAGAAGGGGAAGGACAAAGATAAGAAAAAGAAGAGGAAGGAGAAGGAAAAGCGTGGCTCTCCGGCTAAGAGGCCTGCTCCTCCCACGCCTCCTCCGACCCAACTGCAGGAACCCGAGGAAGAATCGGAACACCAGGAGATCCTGGAGGTCTCCGACATGGAGGAGTCCGCTGGTCTCGCGGCGCCCTCCGGCCCACCTCTCTTGACTGCAGCGGTGTCTCTGCCCGGACGCCCTGAAATGGCGGCCCGCCCGGAGCATACTCTGGCCTCACCCCAGGCCTCACTTCGTCCGAGAGGATCCTCCGGTAGGAGTGCATCCCGGACACCGGAGCGACGGATCAGGCAACGCTCTCCACGCCGTAGAGAGGCCTACCCCGAGTGGTCCAGGCCTTCTCTTGACTCTCCATACTCATCGGCATTGCACATCGCCAGATACAGCAGAGAGCACACCTGGAGAGAGTACCCAGGGTCTTACCGCTCGTACTCTCCAGCGTATCGTGTTCGGTACCACCCCGACGTACGACGCTGGTCGCCGTACCGTCGGTCCCGCTCTCCATCCCGCGGGGCCTATCATTCCCGGTACCACAGATTGCCGCTCTCCAGCTCCAGGTCACCGGCTCCCCGTCGCTTACGCGACCGTTCGCCGCACTATCGCGTGGTATCTCCTCCGCCGTGGGTCGCCTCCATGGCGACCCGTCCGTCGTCAGAAACCGCCCAGGCGCTGCCGCCATCGGCTCCAGTGACTGTGACCCAGACCGTCGACCGCCCGAGACCTGCGGTGGTCCCGCTTACCAGAGCTACTCCGGCACCGGTGACCTCCTCTTCCTCTGCGAGGCCGCCCACCGTTGCCGCCCCGACTGTGACGTTGGCCGTGCCATCCCGCCAATCGTCACGTGAGAGGTCGCCCGAGAAGTCATCCTCCGAATCCTCTCAAACCTACGAGTCTGACTCAGACTCAAACGAGTCGACACCGGCGTCCCACGAATCCCCCCCCTTGGCGTTTGGAGACCCTGCCCCGGAGTCGGCACTGGAGGACGTTAGGAGTTTCTCGGCTATCCTCCTTCGGATGTCTGCAGCTCTGGGTCTGAAGATTGCGGAACCGGCTCCGGCTGTGCAGGATCCTGTCTTCCAGTATGTTGACACCCGTCCTCCATCGACGGCTCCACTGCCATTCCTGCCAGCCTTGATGGAGGCCCTGAAGCAGCCGTGGGCCCAGCCGGCTTCTGCCCAGCCTATTCCGCACAGGCTTGAACATCTCTACAGGACCCAGAGGGAGGACGCCGAGTTCCTCTTCAGCCATCCCCTGCCGAACTCCGTGGTGGTCGAGTCTGCCCAGACCAAGGGGGGCACGAGGGCGCATACCACGCCGCCGGACAGAGAGGGTCAGAGGCTTGACACGTTCGGGCGACGCTTTTACTCAGCCTCCTCACTAACAGCGAGGGTGTCGAACACCCAGGCCTGCCTCGCGGCCTACCTGAGGAACCTGCTGGATAGGTTCCACCCAGTCCTATCCAGCTTCCCGGAGGAGAATCGGGCGAGTGCTACTGACTTTTTCAATGAGGCGGTAGCACTCGCCAATCAACAGATCATCTCCTCCAGGCACTCCGTCGAGGTGGCTGCACGGGTGCTAGTGGGATCGGTCGCGCTCCGACGGTATGCGTGGCTCCACTCCTCGGGTCTTCAGGAGGACACCAGGAGGAGGATTGAGGACCTCCCGTTCGACGGCATGGGGCTCTTCAGTGCCAATACTGATGAAGCGATGGACCACATCGTCAAGGCGTGTCTAACGGCCAAGAAGATGGGGATCCATCAGCCTCCTCAGCCACGCCGCACCTTTGGCTCGTGACCTTCCTGGTGCAGGTCCTCCTCCTCCACCCTTCCATCGCGCTCTCCGCGCCCTGTACAGTCGCGTCCGATGGCCTCGTCCTCTTCCAGGAGACCTCCTCGGAGACGCCAATCCTCTTCGAGGAAGTCTTCCTCGGGGACGAAGTCCCGTTTTTGATGCGAAGCGCAGGTCGCCTCCACAGCCTCTCTTCCACCTTCCAGCATCCCTACAAGATCATCCCGGACTGGCCAGACATCTCGCCGATTGGCGCTACATCACTTCGGACTCTTGGGTTCTCTCCATCGTCCGTCTTGGTTACGCCATCGAGTTTGCAAGTATTCCACTGCGAGGCGTCTACTATTCCACCCCCGCCAGCCCGGCCTTGCTGGAAGAGATCCAGTCCCTCCTGCAGAAAGGAGCGATCGAAAGGTTACCGCCCTCGACCACTTCTCCCGGTACTTCACGGTACCGAAGTCGGACGGTACCCTGCGGCCCATCTTGGACCTCAGAGGGGTGAACGAATACATCCGCCCCAGACGGTTCAAGATGGTCACCCTATCCTCGATCCTGCCTTTCCTTCGTCGAGGGGATTGGTTCGCCTCCATCGATCTTCGGGATGCGTACTTCCACATCGCCATTCGCCCGCGCACAGACGGTACCTTCGGTTCACGATCGACGGCACCTGTTACCAATACAGGGTGCTGCCTTTCGGGCTATCCACCGCCCCGAGGGTCTTCACCAAATGCATGGCCCCGGTGGTATCGCACCTGCGAACGAAGGGCGTCTCCATTTACCCTTACCTCGACGACTGGCTGTTGGTCGCGTCCTGCAGACACAAACTGTACAGGGACATCCACAGAACGCTGTCCCTCCTGACTCGCCTTGGCCTCCGGGTCAACCCAAAGAAGTCGCACCTCGAGCCGGCGAGGGTGCTCGATTTCATCGGGGCGACCCTGGACTCTGTCTCCGCCAGAGCGTGCCGCTGGAGCGTGCACGTACGCCGGGCGGCATCCGCCACCTTCGACTTGCCGACAGTGTCAGCGAGGAGGATCCAGCAGCTCCTCGGGTACATGGCCTCCACCACGGCTGTGACTTACCTCTCCCGACTGCACGCGCGCCCACTCCAACACTGGTTTGTCAGGGTCTTCAATCCGCTCCGAGACGACCAGAGACGCCGCCTCCGGATCCCGATGCACGTGCGCCGCTCCCTGCTCTGGTGGCTTTCTTACCACCACCTGCTCTCGGGGATACCGTTCCGGGAACCGACACCTCGGCTTACGGTAACGACCGATGCCTCCCTGTTCGGATGGGGAGCGCACTGTCGCGGTCTCAGGGTGCGGGGACGCTGGACCGACGGCGAGACCGGTCTTCACATCAACGCTCTCGAGCTACTTGCCATCTTGAAGGCTCTGAGGGCGTTTCGCAACCTGGTCGCAGGACGGACTGTCCTGCTTCTAACGGACAACACGACGGCAGTCTGTTATGTCAACAGACAAGGAGGGACCCATTCGACCACGCTCCTGACCATCGCGCTCCAACTGTGGGACTGGTGCGTGTCGCTCCGGGTCCACCCGATAGCCGTGCACCTGGTGGGCCAGGACAACATCACAGCGGACACCCTCAGCAGGGACACCTCCTCCCACCACGAGTGGTCCCTGTCGAGAGAAGCTTTCCAGCTGATTCGAGACCGATGGGGCAATCTCACGATCGACCTCTTTGCCACCGAGGCGAATGCAAAGTGCCGTCGGTACTGCTCGAGAGCCGGTCGGGGCCCGGGCTCTCTCGGTGACGCCTTCCAGTTCCAATGGAGCGACGGCCTTCTGTATGCGTTCCCTCCATTCCCTCTTCTCAGTCGAGTGGTCGCCAAGATCCTGGCGGACCGGGCGGATGTGGTCCTCGTGGCCCCGTACTGGCAGACGCAGCACTGGTTCAGCCCCCTGTTCGAGGCGGCTCGGGGCCGACTCCTCCGGTTCCGCTCGACTCCGGACCTTCTGTCACACTCGGGCGGTCTTGTTCTCCATCCCGACCTGCCGCTCCTGGCCCTCCATGCCTGGGCTGATAACACCTTAGACGACCCGGTCATCCAGAACATCCTGACCGCGGCCAGGAAGGAGTCGACGCGCCGTAACTATGCCTATAAGTGGCAGAGGTTCGTTGCTTTTGCTGAGACCCGGGGAGAACCGGTATTGCCTGTCGCCCAGCGTATCGTCCTCCACTTCCTACTCCACCTTCGGCAAAAGGGACTGGTATTCTTGTCCCTGAAAGTCTACCTTGCCGCCATCGTGGCGCATCAACCTCGCGGCTCTCCATCGGCAGCGCTCTTCCGCGACGCTACCATGAAGCAGTTTATGAAGGGCCTACAGCATCTCTACCCGCCGGTATCGCCACCGCTACCGCCCTGGTCACTCTCCCTGGTGCTATCACAGCTGACGCGACCACCATTCGAGCCCATGGCCACGGCGGATGATAGGCTCCTGACGATCAAGACTGCTTTCCTGGTGGCTGTCACCTCAGCCAGGCGAGCCAGTGAGCTGACAGCGTTGCGAGCCGACGAGCCCTTCCTTATGTTCCACAGGGACAAGGTAGTTCTCCGACCTGACATCTATTTCCTGCCCAAGGTGGTGTCTCACTTCCACCTTTACCAGGACATCATTCTGCCAACCTTCCATCCGAACCCAACAACACCTCTGGAGCGGTCCTTACACTCCCTTGATGTTCACCGGGCCTTGGCGTTCTACACCAACCGGACTGCGTTTTTCTGCCAGACCCCGCACTTGTTCGTGTGCTATGGTCAGCGCCGCGGAGGCCACAAGGTATCCACCCAGCGTTTTTCTAAGTGGGTGGCCCAGACTATACTACTGGCCTACGAGCTGGCAAAACAGCCTCCACCAGACTTGCTCCGGCCTCATTCCACCAGAGCCGTGGCATCCTCGGCAGCTCTCCTGCGAGGTGTGGACCTGCAAGGACTGTGTCGGGTGGCGACCTGGTCCAGGCCATCGACCTTCGTGTGCCACTACCGACTGGACTGCCGGTCCCGTAGTGATGCCCGTTTCGGACGAGCGGTGCTGGCCTCCATACTCTAGGACCTGACCCACCGTCCTACTGGTAAGCTACAAAATCTCCTAGTGTGTGAGGCACAGAGACCACGAAGAAGAAGAACAGGTTGCTTACCTGTAACTGTGGTTCTTCGAGTGGTCATCTGTGCCCTCACACACACCCGCCCAGCCGTCCCCTCTTTCTCAGGTCCCCTTTTTTCGGCGGACTTTAGAACTGAGGAGAGACCGTTGCTCGGCAGGCTGAGCATGCTCAGTGCAGGTAGAGGGGGAGGGGTTCCCACCAAGCTACTAAGCTCTAGAATTTTCCGAACGGTACCACGCATGCGTGAAAGCTCCTAGTGTGTGAGGGCACAGATGACCACTCGAAGAACCACAGTTACAGGTAAGCAACCTGTTCTTTCCAAGCTTAGATAGCTTCCTTGCTATGTTCCACATAATCGAGCACTGCATCACCAAGATAATAGGCATGGACATTTGCACATGCACATCCTTTTGTAAGCTGGAAATCTGACCATACCAAAACATCTTCTGAAGATATCCATGTCTCAAAATATGGATGTTATAGGGGCAAGGAGACATATGGACGTTATAGGGTCCAAGAGTCCCTGCTTATAGTGCTTTCTTATATGATATATGCAAAAAGGGCTTATGCTTATGTTAAAGTGGGAGTGGCCAATTGTGGAAGACCAGGGCCACATGCACCCCTACATGTGCAAAAATAAATAAAATAAATACTCCCATGCACTCAAACACTCTCTAGGGGATGTAGGGGCACATTTTCAACCCTTCCTGGGCCCCTAGAGGGAATTTTGGGGCATTTTTCAAATTTTTAAAAACCTTTTTTAGTCCTTTGGAGCCCTGGAAGCAACATGCAAGCCACGGGATAAACTTTGCCAACCTTTGTGTTAAAAGGACTTGGGAAATTATTCACTTACACAAATTATGCTGAAGAGGGAGTCCACTGACCTCTCTCAAGAATCATAACTAGAAGAGCTACTCCAGCCACCACTAGTTGTACTCTTAAAACTATGAACAAACCCTGAAGAACTCTGGCTTTTTTTCCCCTCACAAACCCATCCAGTGAGATCACCAAAAGTAATTTATTTACTGTATTTCTCTCTTTCTCGTTCACTTTCTGTCTTTCTTTCTGAGTTTCTTTCCCGTATACACCTCATCTACCTATAATGGAAACGTAAAAGCCTGAAGTACGTGTTTCTGAATCAACCACAATTTTTCATCTTAGTCTAGTTTGTCATCAGTGGAGAGCAGGATGGGAAGGATGTTCTGTTTGCAGGTGCTTTTATTGCTTTGCAATACTTCAGCTCACCAAAAGGTGGCATTTCTTCATCGTTCTGTGCTTCTTAGTCCTGTTTCTGATTTTCTACAATGTTTCTCCCTCTTTGTGAAATTGTTCTAAAGAGCAGTTGCTCCGCGAGGTCTCTCTCAGGTTCACATAAACTATTGCTGTGTCATATAAGCAGGGGGGACTTTGCAACTTTGCTTGCAATACCTAGCCAACTAAAGAAAGAAACAAACTCTGCTTCTGGACTCAGAAAGTATGTGTATCTGTATATTAAGCCTGCCTTTGTAACAGTAGTAGTACAGAGATGTGCACACCCAAATGAAGATCAAGGTCAGAGCCAGAAGAAAGCCATGGGCTAATACACAGCTATATGATTGTTGAAGTTTCACCATTACCATCAATCTGCAGAGAGAAAGGACTGAAACTGAAAGACCACTTCCGTGCTTCTTCTTAATCTCTGTGACTCACACATAGAGAATTCATGTGTCTGCACGGACTGTCTTGAGCTGAGCCAGCATCTTTTAATGGGAGTTCCAGCCCCTTTCATTGTACATGTCAATACTCATGCCATACAACTAACCCCCTTTCTTTTCTGTTCACTGCCCACTTAGCAAAGTTTTGGAACACTCCTCTCCTCATTCTTCTAATCCTTCATTCCATCATCTGAGAAGGAGAAGCAGAATATGTTTACTGCTTGCATGACACAGAAGCTATGGGTTAGGTTGAACTCACCCGATTCATGCCTTGTGGGTAAAATGCAGAGGCTGAAAGAATATAGGTCTGAAACCTATTGGTAGTTCCAATTAGAGCAGACCCATGGAATCATTGAGATTGATTTACGATTCACCATTCAGCAATTGTTTCAGTAAGTCTAGTCTAATTGGGATTACTAGCAAGACTCAGGCTGTGGATTTCTATATACAATAAAACCGATAATGGATGAAGATTTCATAAAATTCCATTTTTTTTTTAAAGAATACATTCAAACTGCTCTAGCACAGAGAATTTTTAAGCCTGAATAGGCCTTCAGCAAATATTCCATCCATGGCTGTGGACATGGACCTATAAAGTAGAAAATACACTGTTATCTTTAGCGCTAAGTGAGCTCAGGTAGTAGAAATCTTGACTGCACCACTCCAGCAGTGGTGGAGCTTGGAGCGTGTGGAGGGAGGGACAGGAGGAGGCAGGGCTATAGTGCAGGGGTGTGGCCACTGTACATGGGGGCGTGGCCGCAGTATGTGGGGGCGTGGCCAAGGGGCATGAGGATGTGGCCGGGGCTCACAGGGGAGTGGCTATGGGTCAGGATGCCCAAAAAACATTGCCACCTGGGACAAATTGCCCCCATCGCTCCCCCCGTCCCTATGCGACTGCACTCCAGATTGTAGGTGAATGTGTGTTGCTCATGAACGCTCTTCCATAGAAAAACTCACTGTGTGTAATAAGCTCACATGTTATGCTCTTCCTCATCACCTCAGTGACTCACATACATGGGATCTGTGCCTGAACATGGCCTGCTTCTTAATATTCTCAGCAAAGTGTTTTGATAAAACCCTCCTTCTCTGATATTCCTCATCATGTATACTCAAAAGGCATGCCTCATTTTATCCTCTTCATTTCTGTTTCATATATGCCACTGCAGCATGAAGAAATGTTCTGTAGGATCTAAATTTGATGCTGGGGGCAAGGGGACTTTAAAAAAAAAACTTCTGAAATGAGGACACATAGAATTACAGTGGTTCCTTGAAATCCCTCCACAGCCACAGAACTTAACAGTTTTTCAACTTGCAGAAGTAGTCACTAAAACTTCTAAATGTCCCCACAGAACGTGTTACACTAAGGATTAATGCATCTCAAGCTATCCGATGTGGAGGACTGGTAATCTTCCCCCCAGGGATCAGGATTGTATTTCTGTCCAATGACTGCAGCTGCATCTTTCTTTCCTGGAAAGTCAGCAGGGAGTAGCAACTAATGGGCGTTGGCACCAATCCACAGACCACCATTCTGAGTAGTACGGCAATAGACAGGCTGCATGAGCACAATAATTCGCCAGCTGCAGTAATGTCTGTACTCTTAGAGAAAAGGATTTAGGACAGCTCTTTATCTGACAGATGAAGTTATATGAATAGCTCTGGGGAGATTTACACATCCATCCAAGTGAGAGGTTATAGATGAGAAAGGCAGAACACTGGGCTTACGAGTGAAGTTACTTCATTTAACGAGAGCTTCAATAAGAAGATGGTCACTTCAACCACTACCACCTGAGAAGACGCCTGTCCTCAAGTTGTTCTTGTTAAAAATTTGGCTCTGCTTTCATCAGAAGTCTCATGAACTGAAGTCCACCTAGCATTCCTGTTTATCAAGAGCAGTGTAACAATTTTCATAACAAAGGCTCCATGTGAATGCAAAAATGTGCATTTGGTTCACTAAATATAGCTTTCTTTTGGATCACTGCTTTCCTACAAGCAACAAGATTTCTCTCAGATATGCTAGCTCACTCAGACTTGTAAACAGATTATGGGTTATGCAACCTTCCAAGCATATTCAGTGAGCAGAAAATGTAAATTTGGAGGTGGAGAGAGAGGAGAAGGCTTGGAACAGGCTAAAGGATGTTATCTCTACACAAGTTTGAGCTGGCATTAACTAGGCACAGGAAGTTTTATTTTCTTTCTTAAGAACTCTGTTAGATCAGACTGAGGATGTATGTACTGTATATACTTGTGTATAAGTAAAAAATGTATGCCAAAAATTGATCCCCAAAACCTGGGTTAACTTATACGTGGGTCAATGTAGTAAATTCTGTCCAGTCATGGCACTGCAAGAATGGAGAGGATCAGGGTTCTTTCAGGGTCTCCCAAGTCCTTCTAATCTCCCCACTTATTACCCCAAAACGTGGGTGACTCAGGGGTTCACAATGCCAGTACCTCCATGTGATGGTGGAGAATTAATTAGCTCAATTAGGAGGCCCTGTGAGAGTGTGTGTGTGACCTAACGAGATCTTCCACCAATGTTTACAGGGTCTCCACAGGAAAGAATCAGCCAGAGATTCCAAAATAAGTTAAAATGTATTTTATTGAAGAGAGTTCAATCATGCACACACAAGATCCAAGCACTCACACACTCACATAAGGCTAACCAAACAAAAAGGGAGGAAAGTTGTTTATAGCAAAGCTCAGGGAATGGGCAATAATTACCAATCTGGAGAGCAGTGAAGAAAGCAGCTATGTGTCTTAGACTTGCACCTAAAGACTTGCACCTAAAGATCAGAAATCAGAGCAACAGCGTGACGTTCAACAGGCGAGATACTGCAACTGACTGAGAGATTTTATAGCCAAAATCTTCCTGGAGGGCAAGGGTGTAAATGACTCTCTGGTTGAGTAAACAATGGATGTTACAGCACAGACAATGGGTTCCAGACTGTGTTAATGGTATTGGTGTTAGGTGACAAAGAGTTAATGGTTATACTAATAGTTCTGTAACAGTGGAGAGGAGAGGGGACAATAAGGGGAAGTGTCCAGGTACTGGGAAGCAGGCCTGGTTTGGTGAGAACTTCTCACTGCTGTTGTCTGACAGCAGAGATGTTACAGCTTAGTTTAAGCCTATTATCTCCAGAGTTATGTGGTGATTGTCCTGATAATGACCTTGGCTATGCCTAGAAGGGATCTCTGATCTACTTTACAGCACACATGTCCAGCCAGTGTTTTTCCTCTGCCCAGCCTGGCCTTACAGTCACCTCAGGGTCCATTTTATATAAATGCCAATTAATCTGTTTTGCCAATTAAATTATATTCTGCCAACTAAACTATATCAAATCTGGGGGGGGGGGGATTTGGGCCAATAACACAACCTGATGGAAGCTCCAAAGTCCCACTGTCATGATGGGGAGAATGGAGGGGAATGGGGTTTCTTTCAGGGTCTCCTACCCTCTTGTAATCTCCTCATTCCAGCAGGGAAGCTCCAAAGAGCCACCACCACAATGGTGAGAATGGAGACAATCAGTGCTTCTTCAAGGGTCTCCTGGGATGGTGAGAACCTAAAAGAAGCACTGACTGTGAGAAGCCCTGACCACTTTCTCTCTCCCCACCATGGCAGAGGCTCTTTGGAACTTCCCTGCCAGCACTGGGAGATTAGAATGGATGGGGAGACCCTGAAAGAAGCCCCAATCCCTTCCACTGTGCTGATGGCTTTTTGGAGCTTCCCTGCCAAGGTGGTAAGAGTAGAGGGGATTGGTTGGTGCTTCTGTTAGGTTCTCCTGGGACAGACTATGTCCATCCCAGAAGAACCTAACAGAAGTACTAACTCCCCCCACTTCTACTCTCCCCATCACTTCTGGCCTAGGTGGGGAAATGGTGGCAGCAGCAAGCAGCTCCACTTGGTTGTGCACCCCACCCTCCTTAAGGACAAGTCCTCATCACTATATGCCATCTCAGAAATCATAAAGAGAATGTATCTCCCAACTCCCCCATTAAAGGATCCATCAAGCTTCCCATCTGTCCGTCTGTCTCCCCCCTCATCTCCTCTGCTCCCACCTAGTTTCTCAGCCTCAGCTCTTTTTTCTGTCTCTCACTGCACTTCAGTACATTCCAAGAAGACCTAAAAGAATCCCTGACTGCCTCTGCTTTCCCTGCTCTAGTGCTGCTTCTGGGCTGGGCTGGAAAATTTAATTTCAAAGTTAATATCATATCTTAATCACTACAGTAGCGGAAGCCATTTTGTTTGCATGTATTATTTCCATTACCTCTGCAAAATGAGTTCTGAAAAGTTTTACTCTCAACTTATCCACAGGTTGTTTCAAAATCTATAATTTTGGCCCCCAGACCTGCCCTTGACATGAGGTTGACTTATACATGAGTACAAATGGTAATAATCTAATATTCCCCAACCTGACACACTTTTAATATGTTGGACTGCAATACTCCCATCAATGGCTATGGTGGCTGTGGATAATGGGAATTGTAGCCTAGTGGATTGCTAGGGGAGGAAGAGCCCTATTGCCAGAGGTATAATAACTCTCTGTCTCCAGAATCCCTCAGCTGTTGGAAACAAGCCCCACAGTTTGTAGTCCAACAGATCTGAAGGGCACAAAGTTGAGGAATTCTATCTTGGAGCTATGATCACTAGCTAGATTTCTCTGGGAAGCCCAGAAGGAAGACAAGGCATTTGTCCCTAGAAACAGCAGCTGAGATAGAGCTCAGGAATATATCGCCCAGATATTAGATTGCAACTCCATTATCCCTCACACCAGTTGTGTGAATTAGGACTGATGCAAGCTGGAGTCCAACAACATCTGGAAGGCCTCTCATTGCCCAACTCTGTGCCTGACATTTATGCTTCTTAAGCACCGTGCAATTTTGACACATATATAATTGTTGAAGTATATGTATAAAACAACAATAACAGCAAAATCTTAGATTAGCTCCAGATGTAGCTGTTCTTATAGCAGATGCACTGAAAGCAATCTGACAAGTTAGTTACAACTGACTAATGTCCCATTCAATGGGTCCCATCTAAGCACAATGAAGTCTGCATCCAACCCACTGTATTGGCAGACTCAAAAGGTTACAAGAATGTCAGTGCACTGGAGAAAAAAAATGTATATTAGCTGTATCAGTTGATGATGATGCTATCCAAAAATTTCTTATACACTAAACAGCTGCTGCCATTGCCAAATACAATAAAACAATTTCTTTGGTGGTGACTTTTTGTCTGCTAACATATTCTGTTTTCTGTTTTCTAAACCAAAATCTGAATCCAGAGAGACATTAAAACAGGTTAACAGTATAAACATATCTTCATAAGGATGGCTGTCCAGCAAACAGCAGAGAGATTCTTCCACTTTTCCTTAGATTGAAAGGCCAAATGTGCATTTTATGTCTTTGCAATGGCCTTCAAAAATGGGCAGAGGCACTGATCAGCATCTTTTTCAAAAAAGTAAAAGTTCTTTTTTTGTAGCTTGTGACTCAACAAACAATGGCCTGAAGCCTATTTGTTAGTCCAAATTTGAGTACACCCATTAAATCATGGCTGGGAAATTGAGAAAGCCTAGCAGGTCACATTAAGTCCCTAGGAGTGCTGTACCTGCTCCTGGAAAAAAAAATCAATATACATTTTTGACCCCAAATGCTTCTAGGATGTATGGGTGCATTTTCAGCATGTTTTGGGTTTCAAAATGACCTCTCCTGGTCCTACCTTGGTCTGGGGGCCCACAAAATATGGGGGAAATGCACCCCCCCACACCCCCAGTGGACATTTTACATTTGAAGGCAAAAAGCTGTTTTTGGAAGAAAAAAAAGAAAAAATTATTTTTGACCCAGGAGGACCTCAGGGGCTCCTCCAAACATGGTAGGAATATCCTCTATACTTCCTAGAGTACATTTGGGACCATTCTGGAGCAGATTTTTAAAAATTCTTTGCAAAAACATTTTGTGGCCCTACGGGCCACGAAAACAGCCCAGAGGGGCAGACTGTGCCCATCCCTGCATCAAATCAAATCAATTCAACATGTAGATAAAACTCACTAACTGAATGAGTCTAGTCTAGGTAGAACTATCAATCAGACAGAGGTCAATGTCTTTCTTTCCTAAAGTACTAGTCCTGTTTTGGGTGTACAGTGTCTGAGGGCACAGTGCTCAGCATGAAGACGTGCCAGAGATTAACGTATTGCAATCCAAACCACAGGGAAAGAAAAAGATACAAGTGAATTGTACTGAGTACAAATGTTATCCATTGGCCCATGAGGCTAGTGTGTTTGCTGCCAAGGCTACCATTCAGTGTTCTTCTGTTTGAGTTTCGGTCACAACAGGAACACTAGCAGCCCCATGGCCCATTAACTGTCTGTGGTTCAAATCCAGAATCACACAATATTAGGCACCTGATCAGTCAAAATTCAGTATTCATTTGTACCTTATCCCCCTGTCTGTCTCAGGTTAGAACTTCACTTCCATGTTTGTGTACATGCTAGTGCCTTGTTAATGAGTTACTGACTTAAAGTCTCTGCTTGTTTTTTAAGCAAAATTTTGTTGTTGCAGTGTAAAATCTTGGGGACTCTAAGAAGGCAGCAGAGATCAGGAAACAGCAGATAATGGTGCTTAAAGTTTTCCACTTCATATACTAGTTTCCAAAAATCAGCCAATTTTCTGGCTTCAGGCTTTCAGTCAAGGCCTGTGCATGTCAATGGGCCTGTATGAGATGCAAAGAAGTAAAGAGAGTCACTCTCTTTCCATACTCTATTCCCCCGGGCAAAACGTAAACCTTCATACATTCATACCAGAAATGGAAAGGAGCTTAGGAGAGTCTGGGCTCAGCTAAAGCAAGAATCCAACTATCTTTATTTGCTGCTTAGGGTTAGCTGGGTGTGTCTGTTTAGAAACCACATGCTAGATGTCCACAATTTCATGGGAATATGATTAGCCTATGTATTCTAAAACACAGTACAGCAATATTTTCCCCTAGCCCACCCAGCTTCTATTCAGAATGCAGACAGAACATCTTTGCATCTTATGGAAATTCTTGCCTCTGGGTTTTTAAATGCAGCAGCCATCTTCTGTAATCATGCAGTTCTTATTTGAGCGTGGGGAATACTGTGGATAATACAGATTTCATATGCAGAAAGTATTTCTTGCTAGAAACTGAGTGCATGGTCAAGCCTGGAAATTTCACCAAATAGTAACTGAAAATATGTTTTACTCTTAAAATGCTTGAAAACTTTGGAAGCCATGGAGGTAGATATGATTGAAGAGACACTACAGACAAGCTTGGACATTTAATCGTTTAGCTGTAGATCCCTCTTTCTCTCTAAGATGCTCAGAGTGGTGCACATGATTTTCTTTCTTCCTCCTTTATCCCCTAATACTTGTGTGAGGTGAATCAGAAACTGAGTGCGTGGTCAAGCCTGGAAATTTCACCAAATAGTAATTGAAAATATGTTTTACTCTTAAAATGTTTGAAAACTTTGGAAGCCATGGAGGTAGATATGATTGAAGAGACACTACAGACAAGCTTGGACATTTATTCGTTTAGCTGTAGATCCCTCTTTCTCTCTAAAATGCTCAGAGTGGTGCACATGGTTTTCTTCCTTCCTTCTTTATCCCCTAATACTTGTGTGAGGTGAATCAAACAGAGGCTCTTTCCGCACCTTACCTTCTTGTGTCGTCTTCTGGTCGCGATCCTGATAGCCCTTCTTCCAGGAAGGGAGTGTGATGGGACCACTCCCCTCTGCACCAGACCAGCTTCCTGAGGAAGGGAGTGCAATGGACATGCCTTTTCCTTCTGCAGCATGGTGGGGCAGGAAGTGCCTCCATCATGCTTCTGGGTTTTCCACAGGGCAGGTAAGTTCAGGAGGGTCACACGATTGGGGGTCATTGATGAGGAAAACCTATCAATGATTTACTCATGCTGGCTCGCAATGAGAGAAGGATGGGACTGCAACAATGTCTTGCAGACCATTGCGGTCCCGCTCCTTTCCTATCCCCATGCCAGGACAAGAGCCTCCTGCAGAAAGGGCCTGAGTAAGAGCGACTGGCTCAAGATCCTCCAGCAGGGACTAATACCTGAATCTTCCAAACTTTAACATTCTTAAACAACTACACCATACTAGCTCTTCTTTTCTCTGGAAGTTCATCTGGTCCCTTCTTTCCTGCCTGTCTGTTGCCGCATAAGTTGGGGTCTGTTTATTTCGGAGGCCTTTAGAGTCAGGTGGAATAAGGGTGAACATCAAGACTTTGCTTTCCACCAACTGGATCCAGGTACAAAACAGCAGATCCATCCAGATCGACTGAAATAACCAGAAAGTTCCTGGATTTGTTCCCGTCCTTTGGTGAGAGGATCCACATGACATTTTCCCCATTCTGAAGTATTTCCAGAAAGTTCCCAGCATTTACAATGAGCCACCATAATCTTTTCTTATATTTTTAGTGTTTGAGTATAAGCACAGTTGCTTATGTAGCCAAGATGGTACTGGCCATTCACAACACGAAGGTGGTCCAAGGGAACCCCAAACTTTACAGAAGTAACAATATCAAGAAAAACAAAAGCCAAACAGCCCAGTGAGAAATGCACTGTGGCCTCTGAATGAAGACCAACTGTTGAGGGAGAGAATGAAAAATGGGTGGAGGAGGAACGAAATAGAATCATATAAAGAAGGGCATAGCTCTGACTGGAATAATGAAAAAAAGCACCCCACACTGCAATGTTTTATGTTTTATTGCAGTTCTCACAGGTTACTTACATTACGATTGATTTGTGCATAATGCCATCTTAAAGCATGTCTTGTCAGAATATTTTAAACACATAAACTTAAAAAGAGGGGCAGTGGGGAGGGGGGAATTATATTTTCAATGAGAGCAAAGAAAGAACACACGACTGTGTGCCAATGTAATCACATGCGGAACAAACTTAGAAAATTATGACCTATGGTTAAACCAAACTACAATTTACCATGAGCAGAATTTCTCCATGGCAAAGGTACTGACAAGCAAGTATGTTTGGGCAGCTAAATTTAAAAGTGCAAGAAGGTCAATTGTGGTCCTTAAAACAGTAAATTATTTACTCTTGTAATATGTACAAAAGTCCCATTGATTGTGACAAAAGATTGATCTGGCTTATCTGCCTTGGTGGTTTTGAACTGTCAGCTGGATTCGTATCTTCTGTCTGCTCCATGGTCTATCTGTGTCTTTCTAAAGTGCCACTCTCTGTTAAAGGAGTATTGGCTCCAGTATGTATAAGGGATGGATCTAGCCACTGTGAGTGGGTGATAGATGCTATTAAGTGCTGAATCTATTTTTTTTTTTAAGGAATCACTTATTTCTAGCTTGCATTCAGTATGGGTGTATAACCCTCTGCCTCGTTACCGTTCATATGCATTGAACCACTAAATTTTGGAATAAATACCACTGGCTATGGGAAACCACTACCATGTAGTTGGAAGTATGTACTTAGCTTCATCTGTTGTTGTTTTTTAAATGCTTCTAACAACTCATAAGGAATACTGCTTGTGTACTGAATGGAGTGTGTGGTCTCTAGGGTGTGCAGCACATTCCTAAAATAGAAAATGAAACCATATGTCATCAAGGCTCTTGACTGTTGAGAATCTTGACAGTTTTACTAGCTTGAGAGGTAAGAGATTGCTGGTTGTATTGCTTATGCTCTCTCTTCTTCTTTTTTTCCCCTTATGTCAGAGTTTGGAAATATGTGGGTCTCTGGACTGGATCTGCCAACTGCCCTAGCCAGCACAGCCAGCAGCGAGGAAACATGGGAGTCCAACGATATCTGGAGTTAGTATAACACTTCTTTAAGACCTTGCAGTGAGAATACAGGGACCAATAAGAGCTTTTAAAAAGTAGAGATAAACAAATGGAGCAAGGGGACTAGCAATTCTGCCATCCCCACCAGAGTTTTTCTGCCTGTCTCTGGAACACATTTTGTTTGGTGTTGTTAGTCAGAGGTTGCTTTACGCATAAATACTTTTCATTTCAGGATTGTAATGCCCAGCCAGGCTCTAGAGATCACACACTCAGTTCTATACTATGCAGTTCTATACTTTCATGTGAGAAGAGTAACATGTAGCCAGGGTCTTGTTATTCAGGAATGCAGAATTTTAGACTATTTAGACTATTATTTATTTAATTTAATGTGTTTATTATTAATTTTATTTATTTATTTATTTAATTTAATTTATTAAATTTATTTATTTAAGCTCTGAATTCTGGAATAAAGTGGAGCTTGCAAGTAACGTTTACAGCAATGATGGCATGTAATAAATAATGAAGGAAACTTTTCTTTTACAAAAATAATGTAATGACAGGTAAAGTTGTTACTTTTTGGCATAGTGAGTAATATTAACAGGTTGTTCCAAAACATTAGTATTGGTAGACATTTCCTAGAGGGATGGTGTTAAATTTTTTCCCCATTTTTTCAAGGGTGTTTTTTAAAACTATCAGTTTTCATAATGCATTACTAATATCTTTGAAAATGACAATACTTATGCTAGCATGTTAAATTTGAAAAATGAAATTCCAAGCTCTCAAGTACACTATAAACTTTGCAGTTATTTCCAAGGCTACTTGCCAGAAATCGGTTGCCTCTCAGAACACTTAAATTAAGAATGGTCTGAAAGTAGACTGAGATTGATTGATAAATCTCAGCGTGTTGTGTTGTAGATGGGCAAGAGTATGAGATTCTCAATTGTTTAACAAAAGTAAAAACAAATCAAATTTTACCATTTAATGAGGCTGCTGAAATGAAGAAAGCTAAAGGTAAACAGAAGTCTACTCATGGGTGAAAAGAATACGAACTCTGACACTAAAAACAAATGTTTAGATTCATAATGGGCTCAGAGACATTCTGCTTTTGATGTTAAAGTATAGGTGCTTTTCACTTGGGTATCTGCTGTGGACCATGGGTTCTAGGAAAAAACACAGCATACCTGAAAAACCTGCAGTGTGGTCTTCTATGTTGTTCTGGAAGTAAATGGAAGTTAAAGCAGAAATAAGGACAAGTTACTGTGCTAGTATTCTGTCCTCCAGTGATCAGTTTCAACATCTATAGCTCCAAGTCAAATGCAAACAAGAGCCTGTACTACAGAGCGGCCCTTTTCGCATGGCATTTCTCATGCAAAAGGGCCTCTGGAGTGTTGCGCGATTGCAAGGAGCATTTCAGACAACATCCTCGCAATCGCATGATGCTGCCAGGGCCAGCAGGCGCCGATCGCGGACTATATCATTTTAGGCTTTTAGCCAAAAATGGTGCACGATCGCGCATCGCTCTGGGGGCCCCCACGCACTTACCGTACGTGCGGAGCCTTCGGAGCCATGGCCTTCGTGCTTCCTTCTCCAGCACAGCTTGGGAAAATACCTGGCTGAGCTGTGGAAAGAAGGAAGAGGCGCAGCTTTTGTGGTTCCTGCCGGCCAGCAGGCAGCTCCTGTGGAGCAGAAGCAGTGGGAATGCGAGAGCCTCACGGAAGAGGCTGCTCGCATGATCCCCGCATGCCCGCGCTGGACTCAGGTAAGCTGTGGAAAGGGCCAATGAGCCAGCCAGGTAGAATCTGGAAAGAGAATCAGAGAACAAGACCAAGGTCAGAACCAGAATCCTAGTGGAGAGTAAGGTAAGCTAAGTGAGGAGGATCCAAAGTTAAACAAATGTCCAGGACCTGTTTCCTGTAGTTCAGTAACAAGCAAGCAGTGAGATACTAAATGGTAAATTCAAGCACATTCTAAGGTCAGGCACTACCAGGTCAAAGTTCACGAGCAATAATAAGCATGCTGTGGTATTCAGATGTTATTTCCAGCAGCCTTGTACTCTTCAGACTGAAGAGTGTGTTGCAGGTCTGCTGGGGTCCCACCTGGAACTCAGCTCTAGCCACATTGATAACTGATGTCCCTGGATAGAGGAACTTCTACTCAAAAAGACCCAATGAGGAAGCCCCTAATCTCAAGAAGTCCTCTTCTTGAAGCTGACCACTTCAGTGAGCGGCCTCAAGCCATGTATTTGTCATGATCAGGGAGACACCAATAACTTCTTCTGACTCCAGAACTGAGTTGTTCCCAAGGGAATTAAGCTCCTTTCCATTTTCAGGTCCTGGGACCTCAAATTTATTGCTGGAGGCTCCTCTGACAAGGCCATGAGATATTCATATGTTTGGGTCCTGGAATATTATTTTCAAACAATGTAATTCGTTACTTGTTAATTATTTTAAAAGTAATTTAATATGGTCACAAGTTGTTCAAGAATAACATGTTGATAACATGTTCATATTTTTAATTACCTTTGATTTTTTTAAAAATGTATTTTGTGATGAATAAGCAAACATATAACAGAGTAACAGAGTAAGTGAACTTTCTCCTCTCCTTACATATATAACATTTCTATAGTCATCATAACAATGAATACAGCCAGCCCTCCACATTCGCGGGTATCACTTTTACGGATCTGATTATTCACGGATTATTTACTGTCAACCCTGCTGTCTCCCTATGCCATTTTTAATAGGGGCTGCAAGCCTCACGAGACTGAGAAACTGAGAACAAGGCTTGTAAGTCCCTATTAGAAATGATGTGGGGCAACAGCGGAGGTGGCAAGAAGCCCCACTAGCCATCCAGTTCTAGTGAAGGAACTCTGATGCATCAAAGGAATCCACAGTGGGTTAAATATGGCAATCATACTTTTTTTGTGTGTTAAGTGTGGTTTGGGAGGGCCTAGAGTTATTGACTTTTTTTTCACTTTCACGGGGGTCCTGTGCTTCTCGGCCTTTTGGCTAAGATCAAGTGTAGCTAATCAATCCGTTATACTTAAAAGGTAAGAATATCACTTGTTCTGTTACTTGCCCTTGGCCTCTCAAAAAAGAACATTCTAGTAACCTAGCTAATGTCATTTACAATCCATTACTTCCGAGAAGTACATATGTCATACACTTCTGTCTCATACTTACTTTAGATTGTTAATAATTCAGCTAGCTGATGTACAGTTTTTCTAGAGATGTTCCATCTATTCGTTGCACACAGCCAGCAAAAAGAAGACATTTGTGGGATATTTTTAGTACAAAGAATATATAGAATTCCAGCAATATTCTGTTAGCTCTGATTTTCCAGGCACTTATCTGTATGTCTTACGAGAGTTAATCCTGAGAATAAATGTTAAGTATACTCATACACATGCATGCAAGATACAAACTAGCTTTAATTTGATTTCATGCAAGTGATGGCTTACATTAGACATTTATAAATGGTTTTAAATATGCCAACGTTTATATAAATTTTTAAAAGTCTGGCTCCAAAGCTTTGATTTATCTTCCCATAATTGTTTAGTGTATAAATTCCAAACCTCTGAGTAGCTTTATGGAATGTTTAGTGGAGATGTATTTACCACACCTTAATAAACCACTGGTTCTTAGTTTTAGATCATATCCCTTCCAGCGGTGCCATCCTGTGGACCAATGGGAGTGGGACCTCAGCTACAAATGATGTGGGTGAGTTGCCCCCTTGCCACCTATGGATTCCATGATAAAAGAATGGAATTAAGTTTCTCATTTCGGCTTGTTTGGAAGTAAACAGCATTTTACTCAATACTTACTTCTGAGTAGATCTCTATAGAACTGTGCTTTACATCAACTCTTGTGTATGGCTATTTGAATCCCACTTGGAAGGAAAGCTGTAGTAATTTCTGTTATGGTACACCTTTAAGCCCCCCTGCAAAAAAAGATGGGTTGCAATGAGGTGGTTCCATGCTCATAGGAAGAGGAAGACCTTCTTAATGCAACTACCCATCCTGTGAACTTGCACTGAGAAAATACTGTTTCAAGTGGCCAATCATGTAACCTATAACTGTCTCCCACCTATGTTCTATATCTAACATTCTGTACTAGGTGTCTGCTAGTAAAATAGGACTTTCTTCTTCATCCCCGCAGCCCTCCATGACGCCTGAAAGCATGTTATGGAAGCTTTTCCTGTGTGTGAATTTGGAAGGGGAGTACTTCTCCACTCCTACTTCCACCGATGGAAGTAAGAACTTGGCCTTCTTATTCAACCTTCATTTCAGAATAAGATTATTGCAAACGTAGACTCCTGGTTTTATTTTACTGTTAGGAGCTTTTTTGAGAATGCAGATCTCAAGGTATCATCACATAATTGTTTATTATTGTTAGCTGCTTGTTAAATTGTCTCTACTGTATGAGAGAGCTCTCCAAGGGAAGATTCAGGACTATGGCTTCTGTGACTGAGATAATGTAAAAATTACTTCCAAACATTAACAGTTGCCATGCTCCCTGATGAGAGACCTTAATGTATGCTATGACTCTGGATCACAATGTTAATGCCATTTTGGGACTACACTTTCCAGAATCCCCCAGCTAACATGGCCACATTTCTAAGTGTTACCCTGAAAATCTGGAGGTCCCAGAGGGACACCTCGATATGCTCCAAGTGATGGGGAAAGTAAGCTTAACGGAGCACAAGCAATAGCAATGCAAGAGGCAGGGTAACCTAGCGAGATCTTTTACCCAATTTTTACGGACTCAGGCCCAGTCAGAAATCACACAAAAAGGTCCAATGAATGAGTTTATTAAACAGTAGTAGCACTCATCAATGCAAACACACACACATCCAAGAGCTAAAGAGAAACAAAGAGTGGAAATAAGATAGAGGAAGGATTCGTAGTTTGGGTGATAGTGCACCTTTTCCTGAAGTCCTTGGTCCAGAAATCAGCGAAAGAAAAGGAACTCAGCGAAGAGACGCTGAGGGGATCATGCGGCTGTTGGGAGGAGGGAACAGTCAGTTAGTATGACCGGGAGATATCCAAAGAACTATTCAAAAATGGGGACTATTTGTAGGAAAAATTTACCTTGAGGGCAAATCCTCTCCCAGGGAGAACAAAGGGGACAGCAACAGAAAACAACTTCACACCAGCACCTTCTTTGATATTGGAAGATAACAAGGTGTTACCCAAGTATCAGGATCTTCTGCCGCTTTGGGTTGCAGTGTGAGTTTATGTACATGGATCTTGCCTGATAAGATTTTACTGCTTCCAATGTCCAACTTTGTGGGAAAAACTCTTAATCCCTTAAGCTGGTTCCTTAAAGGCTGATGGTCTTTTGTCCACCATGGGTTGGCACAGCTTGAGGTCTCCTGTGGCTATGTGACTGGAGAGTTTACTGGCCTGACCTGGTTCTTTAGATCGTACGACCGTTGTTGCCTATGTGCTCATCCGGGTGACCTCTCTGGTGGGTTAGATTAATTTTATATCAAAGTTGTACACCCCGGGACAGGGTTTACCAAGGGGGCAACATAAATTCTACTCTGAGCTGAACTAATAATAACACGGCATGTTTGCTTAATCATGTTTAGGGTTGCTAGACTGAAAAGCAGTGATGACTTCTGTACCCCATAGGGTTTTCTTAGGCAAGGAATACTGAGAGGAGGTTTTACCAGTTCCTTCCCCTGAAATATAGCCTACAGCATCTGGTATTCATTGGCAGTCTCCCCTCCAGTACTAACCAGGGCTCACTCTGCTTAGGTTCCAAGATCAGACAGGATCTGTTGCCTTTAGAGTATTAAGAGACAGCATTTCGGCTGGTGTTATTTGTCATGCAACCAGGTAACAAACAACACCTGCTGAAAATCCCTCTTCTGTACAACCATTAAAGTGCAGGAGCTGTCTCCACTTTTCCTTCTGGAAACCCTATTCGTGTTTCTTCCCAGCTGCGAGTAACATATGGGTTAAGGTCTATTTTCATTCATTTTTAGTCCACTCTGTACTTGAATGGGCTAAAGACAACAAACATGGCTCTATTCCTTCTCCCTTTATTCTCAAAACAACTTTGGGAAGTACAATCAGGCTGACAGAGAGTGACTGGTTGAAAGTCCCCATGATGTTCTGAACTTGTACAAATGTTGTGTTTGTGTTATAGAAAATAAGGTAAAGTATTGTCATGTATGGTATGTATAATAGGTTAAGATAAGTGGTCTGTTGGGAAGAGTAAGACCATGGAATATTGGAGGTGAATAGTAATTGGCTGGGAGTTGAAAGTGCTTTTGAAACCATGTGTTGGCCAATTAGTTAGAGAACAGAGTTATAGCAGGAACAGCAGCCAGAATAGTCAGGTTAAGTTAGTTCAGGACATGAATCAGTGAAAAAAAGGAAACAAAGCCAGTAGATCAGTTAGTACAATCAGGAATCACGTG
Organism: Cyclura pinguis; assembly: GCA_030412105.1. Lineage (NCBI taxonomy): Eukaryota > Metazoa > Chordata > Lepidosauria > Squamata > Iguanidae > Cyclura > Cyclura pinguis. The sequence continues at coordinate 158,834,213 of CM059603.1, read as the reverse complement.
ACGAGTGAAAATCTATGAACTGTGTTTGAAAAAGCTCAATTAGAATAAGTATATAAGTAACTGTAGCAACTAAGCTAAAATATTGTAACCAGAGGCATTTGAACAAGAAGTAATAGTTTCATTATGTTACCCTGTTTACTGAGGGTCCCATGAGGGACACCAAAATGTGCTCAACAATAGGTGGGGAAGATTAGCTCTGAGCACTGCTTTAGCGTTACGAGAGGCAGGGTAACTTAGCAGGATCTTGAACCCTATGTCTATGGGGTCAGACCGAGTCAAGAAGCACACAGAAGTTGAAATAATGAACTTGGTTTTATTAAAACACAATCAAACAGTGCATGCGACACACTCACTCAAGATAACTAAAGAAATAAAGGTTGGAGTGGGATAGAGGAGTTTTTAGAGGAGTTGCAGGTTTGGGTAATACTTCACCTGTCCTGAAGCCCAGCTGGAAGCGGAGAAGATGGAGAGAGTGGATCTCAGCACGTGGAGCTGAGGGGAAGGCTCGCTGGACAAAGTGACAGCAAGGTAGGATGGAAGCCAAGAGCGATCCAAGGAAGCACTCAAAGTCAGGGGTTTTTATAAGGAGAATTGTGACCGCAGGCTAGGTCGGACTTGGGGAAAACAATAGATTTGGGGCTGGAGACAAAGCCTCCGAAAGGTCAGAATTTGAATGATTGAGTTATAGCCAAATTGTCAATAGGATAGCTGGTATGCAAACGCGGAGTACTTGAGCATTGTATAGTCAGATCATCAAGCTGCCAGCGCTGGGCAGAGGATCTTTTGAAAGTTGCGTGCATACCTAATGGAGGTACTTGCCTTGAGGTCTCCTAAAGCTGCGAGTCAGCTATTTCTGGCCTGCCTGTATTGTGTTGTAATATCATGGCGATTATCGGCCGAGCCTGTATGCGTGCTTGTCTGGGGGCCTCGCAAGCATGTGGAAGGGAATGGGTATGTGAAGCCGAATTATTGATATCAAAAGATATCTTTTTGTATTCCCAAAGCTCAGGCTAGCCAGGGCAGTAACAATTAGCTTCTTCTGTTAAATAAAATATTTTGTTTATACACAACTTTTGGGGTTACTATACTGAGATTAGGTTAGGCACAGTGGTGTATCTGGTGGCAGTAGAAATGCAATTGTGGTTGCTTTCTTTGTGACTATTGGGGGTGCTGGGAAGGAATCCACACAGAAAGAGGTAACCCCGACTGTTGAATCTGGATACATTTTTCACAATGGCAGAAACTTTGAAAATCAGATGAAGGTCAATATGAGTTGTGACCGTGGTGTGACAACTAGAGGTCCCCACAAGCATGGATTGAGTGTCCGAGCACAACTGAAGGCAGAAGATGACTGCCAAGTCCCAGTCCAGTACACTGATCATTGCATCATACTGGGCTTTTTAGGTGAATCCAACCTGTTTTTGTCTTTTTTTCTCTCTTGACTGTCCAAACTCTTGATTGTCCAAACTCATCTTTACCTCTCTGCTAACCAAAAGACAGATATAGTGCCTATGTAGGTGAGCTCACCTTCTCTCACCTGCGTACCTGTTTTGATACTTCTTTTGACCTTACTTGGAACCCTCTTTCTCCTGATTTATATTTCAGTGAGACATATAATTACACCATCAGGGCTGGCAATGCCACCACTCTTCTGGGTCATATACTGCCTGGTCCCTTTTAAGAATCTGTAAGCTAAGTGGATGAACTCTTACTCTTCTTCCCCCTGTATAAAGATGTGAAGGGTCATAGGAAAACATGGTAAAATCTGGGGGGATTCTCAGTGACTTTTTTTTCTGTCTTAAAATCTCTTGTATTAGAAACATAAAATGTTTAATATGAGCTGTTCATATATAGCTACCTGACCTTTACTGTCTCAGAATGATTTCTAAGCACACTTAGGATGTGATGCTTGAATAGAACCATCAGTGATCAGAAATTATACAGGGGATTCTCAGTGCTTTCCACACTCAGAGTAGGGCTTTCTCTGATCGGGGAGGCTAAAAGGTAGGTGAAGAGCTGACTGAATGGCACAACTTGTAGGGACGTTCTTTAGGGTAGTGTGGCTCAGTTCGTGCTTCAGCTTCCTTGCAACTTCCTGGATCAGGCTAGGCAAACTACTAGGATTCCTCCTTTATCCCCAGTCACTGACCAGTGATATCTCTTAGGATTTCTATCTCCACTTCAGTGGAGCCTAGGAAGTAGATGGGGTCAGTGAGAGGACCTTACTGGGCTGGAAGTTCCCATCCCTCTACAAACCAGTGGTGGGAATCACACAGCCCTTCAAGACTGCATTCCTCACCACTGGCTATGCTAGCTGTGGTTGCTGGGTATTATACTCCAATAACATCTGGACGGTCATATGGTTCCCACCCCAGTGTAAATATTTGTGTATAATTAAAACACAATACAGCTATAAGCTGATGGGGCATCAAAGGAACTCCTTATATACAGCATTATTTATTGTGGTCTTGTCTGGATTAAAAGCAGTAGAGTACTGATGAGGCTCTGTGTGAGAGGTTCAGGGCTTTTGAATGCACTACTTCAGCCTGCAATAAAAAGAATTGGTTCACACTTCTCTGTGAACATCACCTATCAGAGACACCAAGTCAGACAGAAAAGAGTGGAGTCAAAAATCCTGTTTGGCTGGAGCCTTTCGGCTCTGTGTTATGAATTGCCATCCCTTGCATGTACAATGTATATGGAGCAAAGGTTAAAGTGAGGCCAGGATTTACTGCCCCCAAAACACAGATTGGAATCTGCACTTAATGCAGGAGTGTTGGCACTGTGCCGTCCTGGGTCAAGAAGTCTGGATCCTCTTTCACCACTAAGTTAAACAACTGATTTATTTCATATGAGAGCCCCCAAGCAGGTTCCACTGACATGGTTTTGGTTTCATTACAAAGTTTAAATTTTTTATCCCCCATACTCTGTCTTCAAGTGTCCCTGAACTTGCTTCCTAGAAAAGAGCCTAGGTTTGCTTACTCATTAAGATTTGCCACATTTAGAGGGGCTTCACTACCTGGTGTGTTTCAGATTGTTGGAGAATGGTTGGCCCTCAAGGTTATACTGAACTTCAACTCACAATGTCCCTCATCACTGCCTATGCTGGCTAGGGCTGATGGATGTTGGGAGTCCCACAACATCTGAAGAGCCACATGTTCCCTAGCCTTAGCTTTCTTAGGTTGCAATTTGGTATCAGTTTATCAAGGAAGGGCGTCCTATCTGCTGGGTATGTATAAAACAACTTATACAATTTTGTTTTAGCTTGAATGGATATTTTTTAAAAAAAGTTTTGGGTTGGTTGGTTGTTTTGCTGGTACTATTTTTTTAATTTTATGTATTGACTGCAGATTGCTTTGAATGTTTTCTAGAAAGGCTCAGCAGAAATGTCAAAAACAAACCGTATGGTAAAATAGTGCCTTTTGAGCATGGAAAAACTATAGTCATGTGGCACTTTAAAGCCCAGCGGAATGGTTGTGGCATGAGATTCTCAAGGCAAGAGACAACATGATCCTTGAGGCATGTGCAGAGCGCCACTACTTCCCAAAATAAGCGGAGGGTCAAAACCTGTATGGAAGGGATAATATTTCAAAGGGAAGAGGTTTTTCTTTTTCCCATGTGTGAGGAGGCAAAGCTTCCATGTCTTCTAGAGAAAACCTCCTTCCCTGCGCATTAGCTAAAGCTACTACAGTATGTCCTGCAGCAGGCTCTGCAGGAGCAGCCTTGAATAAGGCCATTTCTGCACTAGACTGTTATAGTGCTATTATTCCACTTTCAACATCCTATGGAATCCTGGAATTCTGAGAATTCTCAGCCAGAGAGCTCTTTGGCTTCAGTAAACTACAAACCCCAGAATTCCACAGGGATCCATCAAGTATCACCTCTTTAATCCCCCTGTTTTCAAAATGTCTGTGGTGATAGAGTCAGAATGGTGGAGTTGGAAGGGACCACATGGGCCATCAAGTCGGGATCTCCTAGCTAAAGCATCCCCAGCAGGTAGGTGTCCTGGCCTCTTTTTGAAGACGTCCAGGGGAGACCCTACAACCTGTCCAGGTAATTGGTTCCATTGCTGAACCACTCTTAGGATAGTAAGGCCATTTCCACACTACACTGTTACAGCGCTAGGACTCCACTTTCAACACCCTGTGAAACCCCTGTGGGTTTTGTAGTCGACGGTGGCCAAAGGGCTCTCTGGCGGAGAATTCTAAATGCCTCTCCCTAAACTGCAAACCTCAGGATTCCATAGGATGTTGAAAGTGGAATAATAGCACTATGACAGTCCAGTGCGGAAACGGCCAAGAAGGGGAGGGCGGGATTCCACGTCCAAGGCCGCCGTGGTGCGCTCGTCCGGGGCGACGAACGCATCAGAGTGAGGTTAAAAAAAGGCCTCCGGCGACTGCGCGGCTGCCAGGTTGGCGGCGCGTGGGAGAACGTCATCACCACCACCACCAGCACCACCACCAGCTCCGCAGCCCCCGCCGGGCAGTGGTACATCCTGCGTCTCCCCTCGGCGCGGGAGCGAGTAGTGCAGCCTGCGGAGAGGGAGCGCGAGAGCATCAGGCGCCGCCGCCTCTTCCTGGATGGAGGCGCAGGTTTAGGAGGAAGAGGAGGAGGAAGGAAGGAGGGAACGCGGCGGTCAGGGGGAGCGAGCGAGCGAGCGAGCGGAGGAGGCGCCCAGCCTGCACGGACACAGCCGGCGGCGCCCGCAGCGGCGAGGGAGCGGAGCGAAAGGAAGCCGCGCTCGTCCTCCTCCTTGTCACGGCCGAGGCATGGGCGGGCGAGGTCGGGTCTGGGCGCTGCTGCTGCTGGCGGCGGTCTTCTGCGGCGCGCCGGGCGTCTTCTGCCTGCAGAGCTCCGAAGCCGAGGAGCCCGAAGCCACGGCAGCGGGCGGCGGCGGCGGCGGCGGCGGCGGGGCGAACCGGCGGCGGCGGCTGAGCCAGGAAGACGGCATCTCCTTCGAGTACCACCGCTACCCGGAGCTGCGGGAGGCGCTGGTGTCGGTGTGGCTGCAGTGCCCGTCCATCTCCCGCATCTACAGCGTGGGCCGGAGCTTCGAGGGCCGGGAGCTGCTGGCCATCCAGATCTCCGACAACCCCGGCGAGCACGAACCGGGTATGGTGGCGGGGGTGGTGACGAGGGGGCCGCTTCGCCCACCCCGGCCGACGCCCGAGGCTGCCCGCGCCCTCCCGTGGGTTAGGCGGCGCCTTGGCCGTGGGCTGGCGGGCGCAACCTGGCGGGAGAGGGAAGCCTGTATTGCGGGTCTCTCGCCCTCTTCTTACCTCCCCCTTTGACTTTCTCAGGGGGCCTTGCTTGTTACAGGGCCCCCCAAGCTTTCCCCTTGGATTCCCCCTATCGTTCTGGCTCGAAGAATCTATTTCAGGACTCTTCTCCTCATGCGGGAAAAGCTGCTACAGGCGGCACTTTGGGGAGATTCAGCAAAGGGCCGTCGTGGCTGTCATGGCAAGCAGACTGTGTTCCAGTGCTCTGAGGACTTGTGTGGGTGGCGTTAGGTAGGCGAAGTGGCGTCCCGTGTGTATGCAGTGATGGTAGCCTTCCTTGGCAACAGGCTCGGAGAGTCTCTATCTACCCAGTGGTTGGCATTTGCGGTCTTGATTGTGAACTAGACTGCCTTTATTTGCAGGAAGGCAACCTTCTGTGGTGGGCAGAACTGGTTGTTGTTGTTGTTGTTGTTGTTGTTGTTGTTGTGTGCCTTCAAGTTGTTTCCGACTTAGGGCAACCCTAAGGTGAACATACAACCGTAAGGGGAACCGATCAAGGAGTTTTCTGGGGCTGAGAATATGTGACAGCACCCGAGGTCACCCAGTGGGTTTCCATGGCCAAGTGCGGAATCAAACCGTGGTCCCCAGGGTCAGGTCCAACAACACTCAAACCACTATACCACACTGGCTCTCAGAAGTGGTTGTACAAAAGCAGAATCAGTGTCTCAAAGCTGGGATGCTTGGGCTTTTTGACATGCTTTTAGAATACTTTCCCATCTAAGGAGATAAATGGTGGGGGCAAAAAATAATCTTGTGCATTTTCTTTTTGGACAGGGTCTGCCCTACCATTAGAGAGGCAGCAGTGGCAGGCCTTCTCCACTGTTCCTCCAGAAACCCTGACTGTATCTTCCTCTTGGAGGACAGAACTGTGTGTGCCAAACAGCTTGTCCGCACACTCTAAATTAGTCCATTCTCCCCAGTGTAGTGGAGGGTGGAATACGCAGACATTGGTGCTGATGTAACACTCATCTGCCAGTCTCATTGGCTTCTTTATGTAGAACAGAGAGGGGCAGGGAGGTATTGCGTCTTCGTTCTCAGGCAGCAAAGTACTTTGGGTCATCTCTGCTTCTTATGTGAGGGCAATGAATGCAGGGAAGCACTGAAAATGAGCATGGTGCTTTGAAACAGGGATCAGTCATAGTGCAGTATTAATGGGAAGGCTTCTGCCTTCATGCCTATAAAAGGAAGGGGATAAAAGAAAAGGGAAGGGGAAAGAGGAAGAAAAGGAGTCCTGTGGCACCTTAAAGATTAATGTATTTTAGCATGATTTACTTTAGTCTTCTTTCCTTGTACTTAGGTAACCAATATCGTTTCATGTATGTATGCTAACTAGTCACTTCTCTCTCCCTCTCTCTCTCTTCACTCAGTCTCTCTCTCTCTTTCTCTCTCTCACACAACACTTACAGAGTTCCTACCCAATAAACCGCTTTTCACTAGTAGAGGCTCCGTGCCACCATCACAGTATATGAACAGGTTATGTGATAAACTTATGTCACCACCTTCCAGGGAGGTGCACTTGTAAGCCGTGGTCAGAGTACTTGGCATGTAGCCTGGTACACATAGAAGAAGGTCTTGTGTACATTATTTGTTCCAAGGATCTGTAGCCTGCTTTCCTTTTTTACACATTAATAGTGGGGTGATTTGAGTTGTATGCCTCAACATTACAAAATCTCTTTGTTAAGCAGCAGCCATGCTAAGTAGAGTGTTACCTCCTGTCTCTCTTCTTCCTTTGAAGAGGCTATAGCCTAAAGGTACTATAAGTTGTACAAGAAATCTATTGTGCTATGTATGGTTTGGCCCATTTGATCTGTAAATTACCTGTGAGCTGCAAAACTGTATGAATTAAAGTCAGGAAAAATAGGAAATAAGCGTGGAAGTATTTTTTAAAAGAACCTTGCAACAATCGCCTCTAGGAAAGCACTAGGAGTATAATGATACAGATTTAATTGTAATAATACAGGTATGCTAGAGGAATCTCTGGGTGTTTTGCACCATAGAAAGTTCTAATGTTACTATGTGAGGCGCATATATATATATATATGGCTGTTTCTATACTGAATGCCCAAATGGCTCATTTTTGCTGACAGGAAAGAAGAATGATAAAATGATACTCAGAAACACATACAGAGTGGTGAGCACTAGTTTTATATGAATAGGTGTTATTTTTTCATAACAGAATTTTTTTTCATAAGTGGTACAGTGGGATTGGGCTAAAATGACAGATTTGCCTTTTGTAGCTTGAAAATCTAAAGCAGAGTACACTGGAGATTTTTCTTTTGACTGCTACCTTGAATTGTGCAAAGGTGCAGATGTGCTTTGGATTAGCTCTTGATCACTTCAGAGGGGGTTGAAGTTCCTAAAATACCATGTTGTCTGCCATGAACAATTACATACATGCTGAAAATGGATATAACCTTAAACACATATCTCCATCTTTGATTTTAGCTTAGTTAGCTAAAGCTTACTGAGTCCATGAAATAGAGAATCATCATCATAATAACTGGGCTAAGTTTATTTATTTCTCTCTTGCCTTTCTTTTACAATTATTCCTTGAATTGGGTAAAAGTAGTAAAATACAAGATAAAATACATTTTCACTCAAATGTAAAAGCAAACAAATCAATGACCTATTAAAAAATAGCCACTGGTTAAACCCTCTGTCTGGAAGCAAGTTTAAACTCAATTATTCTGCTTTCCCTTAACACCGTCAGTTCTGATAGCATTGTGTGGTTAGATCCTACTGGGACCATGACTCATCTGGTTAGAGTGTTACGTCTTTCTCTTGACGTAAGAGCTCTATTCTTTTGGGTTAATGTGTTAAGGGGAAGACACCCATTAACTTCTTTGTCATTTTTTGAGAGATTTTTATGCAGATCATAGAAAAAAGGAAATGCTGAGCCATGTTGATAGCATTTGTGAATTATAAAAATCACTCTAACCACTACACCATGCTGACTCTCAAACTGTGTTACCTGATGGTTATAGAGACTGGATCATTAGTACAAAATCCCTCTTTGGGTCACAGAAAATATTTGATGGCAGACTCTAAATATGATGTGTTCCAAAGCACATTAAAAACACTCCAAGATAGCCATGCTGGTCATTATGTGTTTTTTAAATGTACGGTGAAATCTTATACATGTCTACGTAATGAATCCCAGTAACTTCAGTGAGGTTTGGTCCCACGTGAAAGTTTGAAACTTCAGTGGGAGAGGGGAGGACTGCTGCTTATGGGTCACCTGTGGCTCCCCAAGCTCCCTTTGTTGCAGCCCCAAGACTTGTCTGCCCCCCAAGACTCCATAGCCTCAATATTTTGAGGATGTATATGTAAAAACACCCTTCAAAGGTTTATCACTGCTGAAAAAGGAGTGACCTGCTGACTCGTTCACAGGATCAAACATTGGCCCCTACTGCAGTTGTCCTCCCACCCTTGGTTTTGTTGTTGTGCCCCTTCGAGTTGTTTCCAGCTTACAGTGACCCTGAGGCAAACCTATCACAGGCTTTTCCTGACAAGATTTGTTCAGAAAGGGTTTGCCTTTACCTTCCTCTGAGGCTGAGAGAGAATGACTTGCCCAAGGTCACCCAGTGGGTTTCCGTGGCCCAGCTGGGATTTGAACACTGGTCCATGGAGTTGTAGTCCAGCTCTTAAACCACTATACTATGCTGGCTCTCCAGTGCAGGGAAAAGGTGATTCCTGTTACAGGAAGGGAAAGATGTTCTTGTCCCTATAGTTTTTGCAGTCACCAGTGGTACTTTAGAAAAACTCTTTACAAAACAAAACAAAAATCTTCCTTACGGTTAAGGAGCGGTATGAAACCCAACAGAATGGTAGATATTCAGCGTTCTCGTCAAAGTAGCTGTACATATTCTAGAATCTTGGAAATATAAGAAATGGCTGAGTATATTGACTGTTTTAAAGGCAGAAGATAAGATTTAGGCTTGTATTATATCAGGATTCTCAAATAAAATAGACTTTTTTGCAAGCTGAATCATTGGCAGACATTTCTGTGAAAAAAAAATCGTAGTACTAGTTTGATTAAATTTGTTACTCTGCTATTTTGGTGAAGTTACACAGTATACTCTCAGTTGTATTTTTCTGCCTGGAAAATTCAAACCACAGTCCATTTGACTGAAAGTCTCATTGATTCTACTGTGATTTATTTTTCTGGGATGTGTGTTTAGGGTTACACTATTAGTTTTCTAGAGTTTCCATTGAAATCTACTTAAGAAAGTCCTGTTTCACCTTAAGATTCAGCAACCTGTACTGTCAAGCCAAAATAGTTCTTGGACACCAGCACAATTTAACCTTTGTTTTTATTTTTAAAAGTCTCTGAACATTTCTAAATTTGGCTTCCTTCTGAGCTAAGAAAGCAAATGATTTGATTCTTTAATCTGCTGAAGTTTCAGTTTTATTAGGAACTTGATGTTTTTCTGCCAGGAGGTCAGTGCATTAACCTTGAGTTTCCTGGACAGAGATGTGATTCTGGTAGGACTTCGCCACAGACTTGAGGAGGTGAGATAGGGCTAATAGTGTGTCCTTAATGAAATTGTATGTTTCAGGAATTTAGGTAGACATGGCAATGATGGAAAAAGTTGGAAAGAAAACTTGCTTGGGGCAATATGTTTTTGAAACTTGAGCACCATAGATGGGAGATTGCCTAAACTGGGAAGGTCCTCCAATGTTTCAGGGACCCTTTCTGACTCAACGTCTGACAGATGTATTGGTCTACGACTCCCGTTAGTCCCGGCCAGCATGATCATAGAATTTTAGTCCAATACCTCAGATGGGTGTTCATGGGGGGGGGGGGACAGAGAGAGAGAGAAATAAAATGTAGCCTGTTTCTGGTATCTCTTTGTGTTTAAATATATGTTCATATTGTCATTGATATCTAGTTTGGATGTTTTGTGAATTGGAAAAAAAACAGATTAATGTACCTACATTTTTGCTGTTTCTATTATTGCTGAAATATATGAAATAGGAACTTGTGAATCTCACCTGGGAAGAGTTCCATTAGGAATATGTCCACAAATAGCTGTCATAACAAACAACTAACTTGTTGCAAGATTAAAAATGGAATGCATTTAATAATTAAGTGCACTGTATAGAATTTTTAATGAACAGAGCATTTCATTTTGCGTATTGATCAAAATACGTTTTAAAAACTCAAATAAAAGTGGCTTTCTCATTGTCTTCTACATTTCAGGGGTTTCTGTCCAATGTGGTGGCTCAAACACGTAATAGAAATTTTTTCTTTTTCCTTCCTTCCTGCAGTCCAAAGAGCTACCAAAAAGCTGGTTCCAGTAACCTTTCCGGTCCTATGGAGTTGTTATTTTGGGGCTTTGGTAGAGGTGGGGAGCAATGAAAAGGGGAAGTAATTGGCTCCCATATTTATGCTGGATTTCATCAGGGGATGAGTGCTGGATACAGCCCACTGCCTTATGTCCCACATGGTCATGCATTCCAAGGTTAGCACATCACATTTTGGAGCTTATAGTGGCTGATATGTACATACATGTGCATAGGAAGACCCAGACATTCTGCTATCACAAGCTGGTGGTTTCAGAAGACTTCTGCCAGCATAAGGACTGGGACAAACTGTTTGATTTGTAAATAAAGGCATGTTTCTCACTTCATCCTGAGCTGCAGAAGTTAATTAATCTTCTGTGGGATTTGTACAACAGAGAAATGGTCACTCTGAATTTCAGGTAGAATTTAAATTCATCACTGTTATTAAACAAGGAATAGTAAATCTGAAAATATGATTTCCAGGAAGGCCAGTTTCTGTAGAGGTTAGTCTGGTAACTGATTGTCAGTTTATTGGACTTGTTGCTTCCTTTTATTGATTTTTTTGGTTTTTAACTTAATTTATTTCATCGATTGATTCTGATTTTGTATCACATCTTTTTACAGAACTGAGATCCAACATGGCTTCCAACATAATTAAAAACCAATTACCAGTAAAAACACATTAAATTATGTTCTTAAAATAACTATTTGCTGTCATTGATACACGCACAAGAGCTGGCCCATAGCTTAGTATTCTTCAGAATACTGATTAAGTTTGGTAGAGTGATAACAAATCCGGTCAGCTGTTATCATTGTATAATGTGAATGTCTGCTGTCTGGACCGATATTTCAGGAAGCTTAGATAAGCTGTATTTATATAAATGGGTTTATGTTGTTCTTAATCATCCTGAAAGCTTAGTAAGCACAAATCAATACAGCTCTGCTCTTCTATTTGATTTATAATGTGACACCGAACTGGAATGCTGCTTATAAAATATTGAACTCTTGGCTGCTTTTGGAGATGGTTTGGCAAAGGGAATAGGGACAGCCTGTCCACTATAACACCCAGGGGTTGTGTCATAGGGATGTTAAACTCACATTGTGAAAAACTGCATGAATGCATTTCATATCATGTATGTCAGCTTGTTCTTTGAGATGGTAATTAAAAAAAAAATCCTTGACATAAATGTAAAGGCCAGCATTCCATCTGACTTTAGCAAGATCCAAAAATGGAACCCTGTACAAAGGAAGGAATGGGATCATGCAGATAGGAGCAGGCATATAATCTTCATTGACTTGGGCAACTGGTGAAGGCAAGTGGAGAGAAATGAGGGCTGTATTAAATTACATAAGCAACTGGTCTGATATTTTTGAAAGGCATCCAACATATCCACCAATATACCTGTCTTGAATACAGAGCTTGGAAAAGTTACCTTTTTGGACTACCCCCAGAATCCATCAGCCATGCTGTGTTACAGTCTCTATCAGTGAGTTTCAGTTTTCAGGGTTTGTCTACTTCCTGGATCTTTAGGGGGCTGCACCAACCCCACATTTGCTATTTTTGTTCCAAAACCCACATTGGCCCTAAATTATTTGTGTGTCAGAGAAGGTCTACAATTGTTCCTACAGAGGTGGGATTGGCTATTTTGCAACCTTGTCCTATTTTAGGCCCAGCAGGAAGTGAGAAATGGGAAGTGAATTGATTGAGGTATGGATGTTGGGATGCAAAAATGGACTTGCGAACTGCATGTCGGCAACAGGCAGGACTTTGCCCACCCCTGTGTTGTAGCGTGATTCTTCCTAAGGCAGGGTGGGCAACATATTTCTTCTGTTGAGGGCTGAGGGCCACATTCTTTCATGGGGAGCCTGTCAGGCGCAGTGGATGAAGCTGAAGCCAGTGAGGAATGGGTCTAAAGACAAAAGGAAAGGAGTCCTTCCTTCTCTTATTTTGGGATGTCCTTTTCTTGTTTTCTCTGATACCTCCCTGCAATCTAAAGCACTGTTGTGAAAGGGACAGATTGCTCTCAAAGATACCAGGGGCCCATTCACAGAGCACCATTACGGCACTGTGATTCTAGTTTAACTGCCTTGGTTGTGTCCTGTGGAATCCTGAGGTTTATAGATGGGTGCAGGAGATACAGGAGCCCTCTGGGAGAGAATTGTAAATACTCCTCCCTAAATTACAATTCCCGTGATTCCATAGGATGGAACCATGGCAGTCAAAGTAGGATAGTGTTATATAATTGTGTAATATGAAAGGGCCCCTAAAGTGATCACTTGTGGGGGTCATTTGAAATGAAACCAGGGGCCACGTGAGATCAAGTTGAGGGCTGGTGCTATTGAATAGGGCTGATATCCTGAATAAACTTCTAAAAATGTTTTCCAAAAGTATGTTTTAATTTCAGTATCCTACAATGTATATACATCAGAGACAAGAAGAAGTCCATAGGAACAAATTGCGTGTGTTGTGCGAGTGTTTTAAAAGTATCTTGGCAAATCTTGAAAAGCAATTATGCATGAAGGAAAACCCAGAGTGGCGTTTCTCTGCTCCCCAGGCTATTCTCCTAGATCTGCTAAATGTTAAAGATGGGAGAATGCCAGTTTTTACTAGGCCAAAAGGCTTTGATCATATATAAAATGCTAGCACTGAAAAGTAGACATTTTGTGAAAAATGTAAATACTGTGAAGTATTAAAAGTTCCTTATCTTCCAGGATAAAAAGCAAGCAAGCAAACAAACAAAAACCGAAGAAAATACTTAAAAATGAGTTAATCTGATATCTTGTAATGTTATGGTCTTTTGGGATCATGAACATTATTTATGATTGTAGTTCACTATAGGTATAATTGATGCTGTAGCATATTTTGACCATTACTATCAGCCTACGTTATACAATGCTTGACAAAAGAGTTCAATATCTATATGTGAAACAAAAGATGTCTCACAGGGCTGCTTTTTAGTATAGAAGTTGCTTCCCTGTGACAAATTGGGTGTTCTTTACCTTTAACCTCAAAACAATACAGTTGCAATGCTCTTCTTTGGGCTTTTCACAGCATGGCATTTCACATGGGGGATATTAATCATAGTAACTCCAGCAAATGCTGCTGAAGGAAGGAAGAAAGTACCCTTGGCCTAGCATATTGCCTAGATAATGTAGAGCATCTCCCAAAACAGTGCAAAAGGCCCAGAGGCTGTGGACAGATGACTTTGTATCATTTGGGATGAGCATTTCAGTAGTTGAAATGGCCCTTGCTGTATGCTGCTGCATTCTGGAGTGTTTTCCCATTTTATAGCAGTTCTATCTAGAATGCCTGAACTAAGGCCGTTTCTGCACTACATTGTTGTAGTGTTATTATTCCACTTTCAATATCCTATGGAATCCTGGGATTTGCAGTTTAGGGAGGGGCATTTAGAATTCTCAGCCAGAGAGCTCTTTGGCCTCAGTAAACGAAAACCCCAGAATTCCACAGGCTGTTGAAAGTGGAATAATAGCACTATAAGAGTGTAGTGTAGCAAGGCGCTAAGTTGTAACATGGAATACTCACAACAGCAAAAGTGTAGAAGACAAATCTGTCTGAAGCACCATGTCTTCTGTTTGGCTTTTCTTTAGCATTGTTCCCCTTTCCTTGAATTACATTGATTCTCCTGAACTGTTGGGCACAAGGCTTGGGAGACTTACAGTGGTGGTTTTTTGTGGTTTGCAAGGCTTTTTGTGGTCCTGACTGCTTTTTATTTTGACTTCTTAGAATGATAACACTTGGGCCCAGTGTTATCATTTCAATACCAGCTTAAATTGGTCCTTTAGTCCCAGTGGTTTGATAGGATGTGATTATCTGATTTAAAATATGTTATGATTCCCAATGATTAGCTGTTTGTTGGGGGATGGGATGTGTAATTTTAAGATGTATAGGCATCATGATGTATTGCTTTTATTTTGAATTTTTCTATATGTTATGTGCGTTGTGAGATGCTACAAGTCTTTGTTGAAAGAGGTTCCTTAGAAATCATAACCTTACTTTAGGATCTTTTCATGTGAATTTGTGTTGGAGTGTGTAAAGATGAGATGATTTCAATTTAAAACACTGAGGTTGTGAATATTAGGGCAGAACCTTTGGTTTTCCAGATACTTTGGCCTGTGACTCCTCCCAGTCCCACTTAGCATGGCAGTAGTTATGGACTGTGGGAGTTGTAGACAAAACATCTGGAAGATCATTTTGCTCCCTTGCCATAAAGGCTGTATGTGGCGAAGGCTATTTTTCCCCACAGTTTCTTCACCCTAGTGTAGCTTCACAGTAGTTTAGGGAGATGAAAAAAAGAGGCAGCAAGCTCATACCTATACCCCTTGATCTGTAAAGCTGTACAGCTGTCAGAACAACCTCTCTGCTCAAGCTAGGAAGGTTTCTTATGAGTGGGGACCCTCCCTGGACTTAGTTGCATCAATGCTAGGTACACCATCACTACTATTACCTTTGTGTTCGAGCCAGCTTTGTTTTGTTTTCTTGGTCTGGAGCACCAGGACACCGACACAGTAGCACTGGCAGGAGAAACGGTTTCATGGAGTCATGTCAAGGAATATTAATAGAAGCTCTTCTGCTCTAGTTGAGTGTTTCCTTTCTTGCTTTACACGGGATGATAGGGATGGAATGGGTACGTGGGTTGCAGCAGCTGCTGCAGAGTCAAGTCATGGCGGCATGAAGATAAGTAAGAAGAGGAAAAACCCTCGTCTCATTCACGAAAATTTTCTTCCTGGTGCATTTTGTTACAGAGCCCTAGAATTACAGCATTTGATTATGGTTCACTGGTGGTAGTCCCTGTGTCAATGATGGCTATCATGGGGTCGTCTTCTTTTTAGAAGCTTGAACTGGTGAGGGTGTATGGCCTCACAGACAGATCCAAGCCTTCCAGTTAATAAATGGTTGGGTACTGTTAAATTCTTTCCCACTGGAGTTAGGGTTGGGAGAGAGGAAGGTGTGGAAGCACAGGAGAATGGAATTTGTGATTCTTGGTAAAACCGTTGTAGCTCGGAGATTAGTTGGTGCAAATGTAACGTGGTTATATCACACTTTTCTTTTCCTGCTGACAGAAATTCCACATGCATACTACAATGCATTATTTTCCTCTTGAATTTTCCTTCAACATCAATAAAAATCAAAAATGCCAAGGGTCTAGTGTGTGTTTTTCTTTAACTAGATGACAGCTTATTTAATATACGTCAACGTTTACACAGGTGCTCACTTGCAACGTTATCCTACAAAGGCAGTGGAGCAAAATGACCAGTTTTCTAATAATTGTGCAGCTTAATCTTGGGGCTGTACTATTTGATGCTTGATGCATCTGTTTCAGGTATTTTTCACATATCCAAGATCCTCCAGAAAAATAAATAAATTAATGAAAAGATGCCTCACATTTGGTTTTCCATTGGCTGCTAAGCTGGTCCACCATTAAAAGCTCACCATAAACTACTTTTTAAGATGGGGCTCTGTTAGATCCCCACCTTCACTATTTAGTCCTTCAACTTATCTTACATTTTAGTGGTTGCACACTCTTTGTTTACTCCCAAACATTGCACACTCATTCTGCCTAACATATTGTTGAATGATTCCCAAATAAGAAAATTATTTTGTCCGCGTATTGTCCTGACCGTGCTGTTTTGTTTTCAGCCATGGAAACCCACTGGGTGACCGTGGGCAAATCACATTCTCTCAGTCTCAGAGGATGGCAAAGACAAATGGCATTTCTTACACCAGTGCTGAAGCTGTAAACATTTAAGAGAGTTTGCTTGTGAGATGTTATCAGCCTTACTTGCTGAAGTAGGAAAGTAACATAACATCCTTAGTACTAGAGGTTTTATATAGTGCGAAGCTGTGGTTTGGGCACTGAACTACGGCCATTTCCGCACTAGACTATTATAGCGCTATGATTCCACTTTCAACCTCCTATGGAATCCTGGGGTTTGCAGTTTCGGGAGGGGCTAGCCAGGTTTCCGTAGGAGTCATAACTCAGGAGGCAAAGGTTCAAATCCCTGCTAAGCCATTGAAACCACTGGGTGACCTTGGCAAATCACATTCTCTCAGTCTCAGAGGAAGACAAAGACAAACCCCCTCTGAACAAATCTTGTTAAGAAAACCTCGTTATATGTTTGCCTTAGAACTGTCATAAGTCGGAAATGGTTTGAAGACACACCATAACAATCAATTTCTGCTGAAAGGCTAGTAAGTATGGTGGGGTGCAGGACAAATTTATTATTGTTTGGAATTCCTCTTGGAGGAACTTCTGAATGTACCTACAAGACAGGGATAGGAAACCTTTGGTTGCCTACACTAAAGCTTCAACAGTGTCTTATCACTGACCCTGTTAGATGGGAATGATGGGAATTGTAGGCCCAAATGTCTAGAGGGCTAAAGTTTCTCCCCCTCTGCAATACAGGACACAAACCACAGTATCTGAAGGAGAGCAGTAAGGGCATATCTGATGATGAGCATTTCCATACTAGTATAGTATCTGAAATAAGGGGAGTCATGTGCTCTGGAGATTCAAAATGGAAAGAGACTTCTAAACTGAGTGATGCTTGTCAGGTGAAAGTCAGTGCTGGAGAAAGAATGAACTCTTCAGGGGCAACTTTAAATGTTTTAAAATTAACATGCCTGTGAATAAAGTGTTCAGGCTTCCTACACTTATCTGACAGGTTAGGGACGAGAGTACTGTCAGAAAGCAGAAATGGTTGAAAGGTGGAACCCATCTACTCTAGGGAACATGGCGGATCTGTGGAGGGTTGCTTGGGACCAGCTATGTGTTCATGCTGCTTGTACAGTTTCTCAGCTGGTTTGGCACCCTTTTACCCTCTCTGAGCTCAGTTGGCAACCAGCACATGTACAGTCCCAAGTGAGCCTCTACAGGCAAAAAGAACCGATGAAAGCCTGCTGTTTGGTTCGTTACAATACAGACAAGTTCCATTAATTTGAATAGGGGATCTGTTCTTTTTGTAGGCAAGACTTGGGACCGTATGTGGTCCGAAGCAAACCTCCATAGGCAAGAAGAACTGACAAAAGAACAGTCTCCACATTGAGTGAATAGAACTTGACCTTAATTTGGAAGTGTCAAAAGAATGAGTCATCCGGTAATGGGGTGTCAAAAAGAGGACGTTTCCTGTAAAATGGCTTTAGATATTTTTGAGGTCAACTTGGATGTTACAGTAAATGTGAGCCTTGAACATTCACCACACAGTATTACCAAAATATCTGATAGGAGACCGTGGTTTCAGTTTGGACTTTGGAACAGAAATGGTCAATGAATTTCCTGTCTTTAATCCAGAGGTAGGCAGCCTGGTGCCCTCCAGAAGTTTTGATCTCCTCCAACAGGGGGTTTGTGGGAGTTGTAGTTTGGAGGGCACTAGGTTGCCCACATATGCTAGTTTCCTGCAACAGCCAAATAATTTTTAGTCACTCAAGCTTTTTTTTTTTAAAAAAATATTTTTATTAAAGTTTAAAGTGAAAATAATAAAAAAACCTTCCCCACTTCCAAGCTTTTTTCTTTTTTTTTCCAGTTGAGTCTGCTTATTTACATTCCTTTCATACATAGTTTCTCTTCAAAAGGTAATCTTACATTGTTACATTGCTGCTTTGTTACATTGCCTTATTACATTGTTGCCTTGTGTTATGTACAATCTTGCCTTATTGTTTTCCTTTTCTTATTACTATATCTTAATCCAATTTAAGACTTCTCTCCATTCCCTTTCAAAGTTCTGGATAGAGTTATTTTTCAGTGAAAATGTTAACTGTTCTATCTCTATCATATCCAGAACTTTGAATTTCCATTCTTTTATATCAACATGGTTCCTTTCTTTCCAATATTGTGCATATGTCAATCTTGCAGCAGTTATCAAATATAACAGTGTCTTCTGGTGACATCTTATCTCTCTTTGTTGCCCCAACATGTTTAACAAATAAAACTCTGGCTTCATTTCAAAATTTAAATTGTAAATTCTTTGAATTTCATCATGTATTTCCTTCCAAAATTTCCTTGCTATCTTACAGGTCCACCCAGTCACTCAAGCTTTTCAGATACCCAAAGGGCCTTGTTGACCCCTGACTTGATGTAGTACAATTTTTCTTACTGTTGAGGCCATAAAAACGTTAAGCCTAAATATGTACTGGGTGGTTTTTAATAGTTGTTTTAAAAGAGTGGGTCTACTTCCTGCACTTGGCAGTAAAAGTCAGTTCTATTTAGAAAAAGATCTACAATGCTTTGGAAGTTTGCTGGACTTACTTTAAATGAAAGCTTATCAAAGCACAGAAAGCTTAGTAAAGAACTGGCTCAAAGAGAGAGACCACCATTCTAAAGCATTATTTTAACATGCTTTCAAATACTTGTGGGTTCATCCAAAGGTTTTATCTTTTGTAGTTTAAGATGGATGGAAAACAGAGTTTCTGGGTTCTGTGGAAATTCCAATGCTAAAACATATATGCATTCAAACTTTCCATTGAACAAGAGAAAACATGGTGAACATATTCATTATTGAAAGATGTTCCAGAAAATCCAGTTTGTACTTCAAATGTGATCATACTGTTTTCTTCCTAACTAAGAGTTTCAGAAATAGTAGTGGAGACAGGGTTCATTATATTTTGTACTTGGATGTGAATACCAAAATGCAAAAGATAGGTGTATTTTCCATCAGTTATGGATGGACTTGTTAGATAAAATTATCAAGCACATAGAAGAACATGCTTTGAAGAAAATTCAGTATGATTTCTGAAAAGTTAAGCTTTGTTTACTTACGCTTTAGAGTTCTTTGTGTCAACAAGTATATGAATGGGGAGATTTGGATTTTCAAAACAATTTTTACAGTATATTTTGCAAAAACAAAAGTACCAAATTAAACAGATGAGTCATGAAGTGAGAATAAAGCTGGTTCTCTTACCAGTCTGGAACTGGTTAAAAGACAAGCAGGAGAGAATATGAATGAAGGGATCTCTCCAAAGGGACTGACTGGGCTTTAATATCACAAACATGTTTGAGTGAAACGATGTACATTGGGGAAAGAAATCCTAGCTTTGTTTTGCTTTGGAGATTTCAGGTTTAAGTATCACAGCATTGTCTTTCTGGGACTTTTGCATCATTGAGAGTCGTCCCAGCTAGAAAAAACATAGGCCCTTTCCCCAGCTTACCTTCCTCACGCTGCTGGAGTCTGGGCCTTGCGTGAAAAGCCTGGGCAGGCAGGCTTTCGCAAGCCTCCTGCTTCCCTGCTGCTCAGGCTCCGCAGCTCCTTCCTGCTCGCACGAGAGCCCCGCCCGCGCCCCACCCCTTCCTTCCGCAGTGCAGCCTGGGAGTTGTAGGCTACACTGAGGAGAGGATGCGCGACAGGCCCAGCTCCAGAGGCTCCGCACTGCGGGTGAATGCGGCCCAGGCCCGTGAGCCTTGCGCAAGCGCGGCTTATTTTCGGCTAAAAGCCGAAAATAAGAAAATGCGTATTTGCTGCGCTTGTGGGCCTTGAGCATGGCGGAAGTGGGAGTGCGTCATGCAGACCACTCCTGACATTTATGCGACGCTCAAGGGGCCCTTTTGCTTGTACACTGCCATGCCAAAAGGGCCATGGACACTCTTTGAGAGAGGCTGATTCAGTGGAAGGAGCGATGTGAGTTATATGGTGTCCAGCTTTATGTTCAATATATGTTAACAGCAGTGCTTCAGCACTCCAGTCCTAAAATGATGCCCAGTCTGAAGGGTGACTGAAGCTTACAGTAACACCTTGAGTGGGAGAAGTAGGGCAGATACTTCTAATGGTGATGGCTGCAACTCTCTTTTAACACTTTATTCCCATATGTAAAATTGTACCCACAAAGATATGACCTCCCCAGTTGCATCTCTCATCATTGTAGCCCTGAGTGTCATAGCAAAACATCAGTGCTTGAAGATGAAATGTCACACCTTACAGTGGTGGCTGTTCTTGACAAAGCACTGATTCATAGTGATGTTTCTGGGTGTATTTTGACCTGGCTGTGATATTGTCCCTGGCTGGTAAGCTGTTGATTCCTACTGTGCCTCCTTTTTAAATGGAACATAGATGCAAGCTTGGCTGTAAAATATGTTCCTTGTTGAATTTTTTAAGCAGAAGGGAGACTTTAAATTTTAATGTAGTTCTTAAATTCTGAGGGATTATGCCAAGAACTCATAAATAAGAGTGACTGCTATGTATCTTTCAGAAGTATTTTGTTTACATGTATAACTTCAGGGGCACTTTTATAAATAAAAGGACATCTGAAAAGATAGGGCTGAATCTACTTTTGATTGCATTTAATTGCAGTGTTGCAATTTAAAGCATGTACTATCTTTCCCCATCAAGTAAAATGGTTTACATCAGTGAAAAAGAAATATGGCAAAATAGATCTACTTTTGATTACCAGTTCTGTGCTCCTTTTTTGCCCAGGCTCCCCTTGAGTTTTAATGGAAGTCTTGGCATTTGTGCAGACAGCATGACCTGTTTTGTAAAAACCATGAGCACTGTGTTGTGCTTATGGCTGCAATATAGATTATGTTAACTTCATTCAGGTTTGCATGGCTGTGATTCAGGTATAATTGAGATGGATGAAGATCCCATAAAAACTTGGCAGATTGTGTCCAGTGTATAAGCACATAAGAAAATAGGATCTCTGCTGGACTAGACAGGAGAACCATCCTTGTCTTTTAAAAATGGCTTTTAACTTGGTTTTAAAGAGTGTTTTAAATTAGTTTTATTGTGTACCCCTTTTTGGTTGGCAGAAAAGTAGTTAACATACTTTTAATAATAATAACTTGTCCAGAATTCTTATCTCACAGCAGCCAGCCAGATGCCTCTGAGATGCACGCTTGAAGAACATAAATCAGAGATGTCAGATCTGGCCAGAGTGATACATGCTTTAGTTATATCTTGGTTGTATTACTGCAATGCACTCTATGTGGGGCTTCCTCTGAAAAGTATTTGGAAACTTAAGCTGGTCCAAAGAGCTACAGCCAGATTGCTAAGTGGAACTGGCTACTGGGACACACAACTCCTTTGTTGCAACAGTTCCACTGGTTATTTGCCTGTTGCCAGGCAACAGGCTGTTTTTGACCTATAAAACGCTATATGGCTCAGGTCCAGGTTATTTGAAGGGCTATAAAGCCAGCTTGGTGTAATGGTTTGAGTATTGGACTATGACTCTGGAGATCAGAGTTTGATTCTTTGCTCAACCACGGTAATCCGCTGTGTGACCTTGGGCAAGTCACATACTCTCAGCCCCAGAAAACCCAGTGATAAGGTCACCTTAAGGTCACCATAAATCAGAAACGACTTGATGGCACACAACAACAAACAAGAAGCCACTTTGATTCCCAAATTGGGCAAAGGGCAGGATAGGAGGAAGAAGAAGAGGAGGAGGAGGAGGAAGAAGGGGAAGAAGAAGTAGTAGTAGTTCAGTTGCACCCCCTTGATCATGGGGAGATCATGGGGAGATCTCTCTCTATTAAGAGAGGGAAGGCTGTTAGTGTACAAGTAAACTGTGGTGTATTGAAATGTCAGTTAGTTTACTATTTAAGTGGCCTAAATACTCCAAAGGTACCACATCCCCTCTAATCTTGGAAGTTAAGCAGGGTCAGCCCTGGTTGGTACCTGGATGGAAGACTGCCAATGAACACCAGGTGCTGTAGGCTGTATTTCAGAGGAAGGACACAGCAAAACCACTTCTGAGCATTCCTTGCCTGAGAAAACCCTATGAAATTCATGCAGTCACTACAAGTTGACAGACTTGAAGGCACATTCATTCACACAGACTGTTTAAGGATGTAAGCCTGTTTTTTCACTGTCAGGAACACATTTTTTGAAAGTTTTCTCCCTGTTAGGTGAGATTGTGAGAGTTTCCCCACATTTTCCATTTTTTAAAAAAGAAGCCCTGTAAATAAAAAAAATCATGAAAGTTTTTCAGTATTTCTGCCACTCACAGTAGGAGGAGAGCACTTCAGCAAGAAATCTTGTAGCAGATTACAACACTTTAAGGCACCCTTTGACTTGAAGGATAAAAATCTGCTTAAAACTATTGTCTTGTTACTTCACAGAGAAGGAAAGAATATTGTCTGTTGTTCATTTTCCACCTTAACAATGGGGACTATTGTGTAGTTTTCTCTAACTGTTTGAATTTTTGAATATGGATTTTCTCCCCTGAGGAGTTCTAGAGGATTTTTCTATGTAGAGAAGAACCTGGGTTTTTGGGGATAAGATGTGTTTCCTGTGCAGGAAAAGTGAGGTTTTTTTTGTGTGTATATGTGTGCAGAAAATGCATTTTTTGCTTGAAAAACTCAAGTGTTTTCCTGCTTTCATGCAAGACAGAAGGATTTAGATCATTAGTATCTTGTTCTAAACAGTGTTATACTAGCCATAGGTATACTATCAAGATGTGCTAGCTGATGTATTTTTTTGGCTTGAAACCTTTTGTGGGGGGAAAGTAGATGTGGATCAGTGCTACCACACTGGAGAAACATTTTTACGTTTCCCATACAGAGTACCCCCTCCCCGCTGCTAACTGTGCTGACCGACTTTCCCTTCCCATGGCTGACAGAAGATGTGGGTGGAGGAAAACACAGAAACAGAATAACAAAGATTAAAAGCAAGGAAGTGGTTTAAAGTGTTCCCCGTATGCTGCATCTCTGATTCAAATCTGTCTCGCACTGTAGAAATCTGATCTCGGATCTCTCAAGTCCACCTTTGCTTTGTTTCCTACATATAGCCCATCTTAATGTAATGGATCTGCCACAGCTGGCACTAGTGTCATCAGGGCAGAATTTGGGGACAGAGGCCGAATACCCTGTATAGCAGGAGTGTTTTCAAATGCAGTGGTATTGGCTTATCACATCGTGGAGTGAAGAAGTAGCTGATACTATGTAAAGACATCTCTCCCTTGTATAAAAGCACCACAGTTGATCTTTCATAGTCCTTGCATATTACATTTAGTATGGCTTTAGCTACTTATTTGCCCCTCTTCTTTGAACAGTTGCTCAGTATTCCATGACCACTGAGCATAGTGAGTCCTCAAAGGGTGTGTGCTCATGTTTGTCTCTGTGTATGTGAGAGTCAGTCTGGTGTAATGGTTTGAGTATGGACTCTGACTCGGGAGACCTGGGTTCGATTCCCTGCTCAGCCATGGAAACCCACTGGACGACCTCGAGCACATCACACACTCTCAGCTCCCAGAAAACCCCATGATAGGGTTGCTTTAGGGTTACCATAAGTCAGAAAGTACTTGAAGGCACGCAACAACAAACAACAACTGTATTTTGGTACTTCTGGAAATCTCAGGGAGCATATAGAAACCTCTCTTGTACGTGGCTGTTACTGTTTTGGCTGCATAAAGGTGTATAATCTAGAGAATGAGTTTACTATTCATAGATAGGATTACTGGGTAAAGCAAAGCCTCCATAAATGGAGCTGCTATTTCTACCTCCCTGTCTATTGTAATTTTTTCCCCTGTATTTGAACACTTGATGCTCTGAATGTGTTCTTATAATCTGTATTAATATCACACTGTGTAAGTTTTTTCTGTAGGTATCCAGTATCTTTGCATAAGGCACAATAAGTAGAATTGATCAAGTCTGCCTGAAACTATGAGCTAAGATTTTTGAGAAAAAGGAACCCAAAGGATAAAATAGTCAAATGGGAGTTTTGAATTCCTGCTTCCAAATAAGCCAGGATTTGTAAAATAATAATTTGCTCTGTTTCCAGATCTTGATGTGTAAGTGGACAAACAAGCTAGTTTTGACACAGAAAATTTGTTTGTTCCTGCTTACTTTAACAGTTACGCTAATATGGAGTAGCACTGTGGGAGTGAATAGGCTGAATGCAGCAGTGTGCAATGTGTTCATGATAAACCAGCTTTATGTAGCATCATGGCTTGCTGTTGTGTTTGAAGGCAGCCACTATGTCGTTCATTATGAGCATAGAAATATGTCTAAGTTATCAGTATTGCTATGAAATACCTTGGGCACTACTACTGAGTTGACAGCTGACCATTCTTTCCACAACGTGCTATACTAAAAGGAATGTTTTCTTCTCTTATGAGATGTCAGGGCAAACAGAATGGTAGCACTCCAAACTGGCTTATGTTAGCTAAAGATTCTATGAGGAAAACTCAATATGTTCTAAGTGGAGGGTGGTGGGTTTTGGCACCTGCCCAATTTACAGCTCTTCAGCTTCCCCTGCCCAGCCCTGCCCTGCCCTGCAGTTTGAGAAGCCCAACATAAGATGTACAGAATGTTCTTTCCCTCTTTTAAGATTTTGTGACAGATGATATTAGTTGAGCTCCATGTCATATTCAGGCAGAGCACACCATATGGAAACTGATGATTAAACACACCCTTAGATGGAAGGGTTGATTCAAGCTCTGTTCTTTCTGTTAGGATAAAGAGTATCTCTTGAACTGTGGTTTTCTAATACAAAGGAAAACGTACCTGCTTGCATTAGAACCCTGGCAGCAAGTCTTGAGCTCACACCAACCCATTTGACTTGAAAACTGAAGAACTGTCTGAAATAGAAGTTGCTATGGTTACAGAGAGGATTAGCAGACAGGCTGTTACCATTGGTCTACAACTAGCACAAGTTGCTTGTTTGAGCAGCATTAAAATGTTGTCTCCTGCTGCTTTATATGCCAAGACCATCTGGCGTAGGCAGTATTTAAAGGTGCAGCCCCATTCTGAAAAGAACCAAGCAGTTTGCTTTTAATTTGTTCTCAATGAAGCTTACCAGGTTAACAAGTTTTTAAAGAGGGCAACGATGCCTTAAAAGAATTAATGTACAATAGCAGAACATATTATTGTCGTAAGAAGCTTCTGTAAAACACGTTTCAGTGTACTCATTGCACGTGAGTGCAAAGACGCACATACAGTCATAGTGGTTTCCTCGGGTATCATCTGTTTAAGCCCCCATTTTTTAAGATGTCTGTGATTGTAAAGTCCGAATCACGGAGTAGGCGGAGGCCTCATGGGCCATCAAGTCCAGATCTCCTAGCTAAAGCATCGCCAGCAGGTAGGTGTCCTGGCTTCTTTTTGAAGATGTCCAGAGGAGACCCTACCACCTCTCTAGTAATTGGTTCCATTGCGGAAGCACTCTTATGATATGAAGGCCCTTTCTGCACTACACTATTATAGTGCTATTATTCAACTTCAAACATCCTCTGGAATCCTGAGATTTGTAGTTGACTGGGGCCAAAGAGCTGTCTGGCTGAGAATTCTAGACACCCCTCCCTAAACTGCAAACCCCAGAATTCCACAGGATGTTGAAAGGGGAATAATAGCACTATAACAGTATAGTGCAGAAAGGCCCTAAGTCTCACAAAAATTCAAAATATAAAGATTCAGATTATGTGTCTTTTTCTGACAATTTGGGGAGTGATTTTGCTTTAATCAATGCCTTTACACTTCAATGTGGGAGTTGCTATGCTTTTAGGGGTTTATTAATAAAGACCACATTATTCTTCACTTCAGATTTACGTCAGATGCTTTTGAATTTCCACTGATTTCCCCGTCAGTGACTTATGCTATAGTACTTCATTATTCCGAAGAATGCAGAAACAGATGTAGGGTTCTAGCAATATCCTACTCTAAACAAAAGCAGATCCCATCAGATTATACTTAAGAAATGTGCTTTTAGCGCCAAACAAGATGATATATATCTTGTATTAGGTGATTTTCGTAAGGTTAGCATGAGTGTAAGACAACAGAGAGTTCAGCCCTTTATGTTGAAGTTTAGCCAATTTAAATTCAAATCTTGATGAGAATACTGGAAGGGAACCATTATGTACTACAACAGGAATGCTCCTCAGTCTAATTTTGCTAATATTATATGTTGCACTCATGCAACAGATTTTATCCAAGGTTGTTCATGTACTTTTCAGTGTCTCAGCTGTGTGTTTGACTGTGTTGACAGAGTGGTTGCATAATGAGAATATCTTATCTGATTCACTAATCCATAGATTTCTAAGCCTTTCTATTAGTGCTTTGGCTTGGATGCTGTTTTAATTATATAGAAACGTGATAAATAGCTGGCTATCCTTAGTTTTTCTGCAGTAGTGAAAGCTCTGTTTGTCTTCAGTTGTCATTAGAAATTAACCTTACTCTTGCATGCTTGTACAATAGCCTCCCAATTTTCTACATAGAAAGAATATTAAACAGATAATAATGGATAATTGCCGCTGGCAAAAGGATTTATTTTGTCACAATTCAGAAAAGTACAGTATGGGATTATGTTTTAGTGTTTTCACAGTCAAATTCTGTTCCTATGGAAAGCAAAGTATATGAATGAGATTTGCAATACAGGCAGGTATACCTCAGTTGATAAAGTAGATGTTTGTTTCTCTAACAAAAACATTGGTACCAGAAGCAGAAGTAATGTAGAAAGCAGATGGATAGGTGCTCATACCGCACTAAAAAAAGAGGAACATTTTTTAAAATTCAAAACTACCAACAGTAGGCCCTTCACATTCACAGGTTTCACTTTCATGAATTTGATTATTCACGGTGCCCGCTTGACTCTCCCTATTCTCCCCCTCCCATTCCTTGGCCTTTTACACAGGGGCAGGAAGGTGGAAAGTGTGCAGGCAGGAAGATTGTCCCTTCCCTGGATTCTCTCCCCCCCAACGTGGCCCCACGTTTTCATGTTGGTGACACACTTTTTGGACATGCATCATTTCATGACACAGTAATTCAGTTTTATGTATTATAAATAAATATATGATTTATGCTTTGATTGATTGATTTATTTTTAAAAATATAAATGAAAAGTTTTCATGTCCCCATACATTTTGTTATTATAATTTATGTATGTATCCGTATCTTTTATATCTCTTATAAGGGGTTAGTTACTAGCAAACCAGAGGTTAAACTGACTAACTGCTGCCCTCGCTGGGGTCTTTCTTGGCCCAGGGTTGCAGTGGTGACACACCTACACACTGCAGCCAACACACTAACATGTCGTGACACACAGTTTGTAAAGC
Source organism: Cyclura pinguis (assembly GCA_030412105.1). NCBI lineage: Eukaryota > Metazoa > Chordata > Lepidosauria > Squamata > Iguanidae > Cyclura > Cyclura pinguis. Next base: position 158,806,658 of record CM059603.1, on the reverse strand, counting down.
TCTGCCCTAGAATGAAGGAAAACACATCATCACCAAGAATGTTACAGTGAGTTAGACTAGGCAGAGGTAGCTGCAGTGGTTCCTATGACCGTGGTTATTGCGGAAGGTGCAGCTACAAATCACAGAAGAAGCAATTGGACATCGAATGTACTACTCAGTTAACTGTGGCATTTCTCCATACAGTGGCGTGCCTGATTGCATAAAGGTTACAGAAGAATATTCAAATGAAAATATATCAATGTATAGCATTACACCCAAGAAACAAGTGGCTGATGCACAAATATAAAATAGATTTGTGTTTATGTAGGGATATTTGCACAATGTATACATTTTGGGATTATACTGACGTTTCCTTTTTATCTGTCAGCTTTGTCCAGAGGCTAAAAATCTGTTGAGAGTGGAGGAGGAATGCTAGAGTGCCATGTAAAAAGGAAGCTTGATGTTTGATTAAACCACATAATTACATCAACTTGTCAACAAATACGTTAGGTTAAGTGAACTGGAAAAGTAGTGGGGAAGCAAACGTTTGCCTGCAGCAGTAGTCAGATTTAGTAATTGCAGTTCTACGGTGAATTAAAGAAAGGCCGTTTTAATTTATTTTGTGTGGTGTGTGCCTCTTAAGTTGAAATTTATACAGTAATGCCATTGAAAATTTACTTGTAGATTAGTATTATATAGCCTGTGAAACTGGCCCTCCCTCCATTTCATGTTTGCTTACATATCTTTTAAATTAAATTCCATCTGTATTGCCAATAGGGCTTTAAACATGGCAAGATGTAACTTTTTAATGGTACAACACACCTTTAGGCAGCATGTAGTCTTATGGTCTGTCAGCAGCCTGGATTCTGCTTAAGTCCTTAGAAGAATTTTTAGGAAGTTTAAGTAGGAATTGTAGCTGTGCTTGATAAATTTACTATTTAAGCTTAAAATAATATGTACTTGATTAGACCCAGTACAGTTGACCTTCCGCATTTGCCAGGATTAGGGGCTCAGGCCCCTCTCAGAAGTGGAAAAATTGCAGATGTGTGTATATATGTTTGTGGGATGCGGGTCAAGTAGGGAGAATGGACTCCCAGAATCTAAACAGATCAGGGAAAGGAGAGGGAAAGGGGGATGGGTTGGCATGGTGGCCCTACACCTCCTTTCTCTCTCCCATCTCCTTCCTTGGGGGAGAGGGTTTGTGGTGCTGTGAAATTGAACTGCGAGCATCTTTAGCTTGCCAGGCAGCTGATGGTGGTGGTGGAGGAGGATGATCAGAGGTGAATTTTTAAAGGGCTGCATGGGCTGATCGGAGACACCAAGAGGGAAGGTTCCCCTAGAAAAGAATCACTTAAGGGTGAGGGGAGCAAGGGTTGAAGAAACTCACAAATAGTTAAATGCGTGAAAGTCAAACATGGAACTGTGGAGGGCCGACTGCATATTTTCGCTGTATTATCTGTATGGGATATGGTTGTATACAGCCTGTATAACTTATATATTTAGGTGGCAACTGAATTGATGATAGAGTCGGATCTGTGATAGAGCTAAATACTTTGGAGTTCAAAGTTTCCAGGTTGCATCTCTGGTAGCAGCTGCGGGCAGGGCTGCTCCAGTTCAGTGTAGATAACAGCTTAGATAACAACAGTTGGACCAATAGCTTGACTTGATGCAAGGTAACTGTATATTTGAATAAGTTTTAACTAATAAATCATGTGAGATATAGTCAGTAATTTCACTTTTCATAGATTTATAAAGAGGTTAAAGATAATATTTCTGAAGCCAGAAGCAGAAAAGGAGAAAAATCTGTTGGGATATATATATAGAGACAGTGGCAATCTATAGACAAAGCAATCTTACACAAAATATTTCACTTAACGTATACCCTCCAGCATTTCACAGATGAAAACTGAGTCACATGCAGCCAAGGAAGATCAGAGTGTGGCAAGGGGGCAAAAACTGCTAACAAGGAGACTAGGCTCCATGTGCTTATGGATGGTCCAAGTTTTACTCTTTTAAAAAAGCCTTTTTATTCTTTTAAAAGAATCATAGAATCATAGAATCATAGAATCATAGAAATGTAGAGTTGGAAGAGACCACAAAGGCCATCCAGTCCAACCCCCTGCCACGCAGGAACACCCTCAAAGCACTCCCGACAGATGGCCATCCAGCCTCTGCTTAAAAACCTCCAAAGAAGGAGACTCCACCACACTCCGAGGCAGCATATTCCACTGCCGGACAGCCCTGACTGTCAGGAAGTTCTTCCTGAGGTTCAGGTGGAATCTCCTTTCCTGCAGCTTGAATCCATTGCTCCTTGTCCTGGTCTCTGGAGCAGCAGAAAACAAGCCCTTTCCCTCCTCTACATGGCATCCCTTCAAATATTTAAACATGGCTATCATGTCCCCTCTTAACCTTCTCTTCTGCAGACTGAACATACCCAGCTCTCTAAGTCTATCCTCATAGGGCTTGGCTTCCAGGCCCTTCACCATTTTGGTCGCCCTCCTCTGGACCTGCTCCAGCTTGACCATGTCCTTCTTGAATTGGGGTGCCCAGAACTGGACACAGTATTCAAGATGAGGTCTAACCAAAGCAGAGTAGAGTGGTACCAGTACCTCCCTCGATCTAGACACCATACTCCTATTGATGCAGCCGAGAATTGCATTGGCTTTCTTGGCTGCCGCATCACACTGCTGACTCATGTTCAGCTTGTGGTCTATTAGGACTCCTAGATCCCTTTCACACGCACTGCTATCCAGCCACGTGCCATCCTATATTTCTGTATTCCATTTTTTCTACCTAAGTGTAGGACCTTACACTTCTCTCTGTTGAATTTCATTTTGTTAGCCTTGGCCCAGCTCTCTAATCTATCCAGGTCATTTTGAATTTTGATCCTGTCCTCTGGCGTATTAGCAACCTCTCCCAATTTGGTGTCATCTGCAAATTTGATCAGCATGCCCTCTATTCCTTCATCCAAGTCGTTGATGAAAATATTGAACAGCACTGGGCCCAGGACAGAACCCTGTGGCACCCCGCTAGTCACTTCTCTCCAGGATGAAATGCAGCCATTGGTGAGCACCCTTTGGGAACGGTCAGTCAACCAGTTACAGATCCACCTGACAGTAGCCCTGTCCAGCCTGCATTTTACTAGCTTCTTTGCAAGAATGTCATGGGGAACTTTGTCAAAGGCCTTACTGAAATCGAGATATGCTACATCCACAGCATTCCCTTCATCTATCAAGCTAGTAACTCTATCATAAAAAGAGATAAGATTCGTCTGGCATGACTTATTTTTGAGAAATCCATGTTGACTTCTCGTGATTACCGCGTTGCTTTCTAAGTGATCAGAAACTGACTGCTTAATGATCTGCTCCAGAATCTTTCCGGGTACCGATGTCAGGCTGACTGGGCGATAATTATTTGAGTCCTCTTTTTTCCCCTTCTTGAAGATGGGGACAACATTTGTCCTCTTCCAGTCTGCTGGAACTTCTCCTGTCCTCCAAGATTTCTCAAAGATTATAGCAAGCGGTTCCGAAATGACCTCTGCCAGTTCTTTTAATATCCTAGGATGCAATTCATCTGGCCCTGGAGACTTGAATTCATCCAGTGTGGCCAGGTATTCCTGTACCACCTCTCTACTTATTATGTGCCTCACTTCCCGTGCGTCCTCACCTGCTCCCCAACCGCCAGGTTGAGTGCTTGTATCCTTCTGGGAAAAAACTGAGGCAAAGAAGGTGTTAAGTAGTTCTGCCTTTTCTCTTCCCCCTGTTAGTAATTCGCCATCTTCTCTGCACGGCGACCCTATCGTCTCCTTCTTTTTCCTTTTGCTATGGACATATTTAAAAAAGCCCTTTTTATTGTTTTTAATGTCTCTGGCCAGCCTAAGTTCGTTCTGTGCTTTAGCCTTTCTTACCTTCTCCCTACATCTCCTGGCTACTTGCTTAAATTCTTCTTTGGTGGTTTCCCCCCTCTTCCATTTCCTGTACACGTTTCTCTTAATGCTTAGCTCAGCCGAGAGTTCTTTAGTCAACCATTCTGGTTTCTTCAGATGCCTTCCATTTTTCCTCCTTATTGGCACAGTTTTAGACTGTGCCTTCAGTATCTCCCTTTTAAGGAACTCCCATGCCTCCTGAACTCCTTTCTCTTTCAATATTCTAGACCACGGAATTTCAGCCAGCAGCTCCTTAAGTTTACAGAAGTCCGCTTTTTTAAAATCTAAGACAAGTGTCTGGCTACACTTATCTTCTCCTTCCCACTGAATGCCAAATTCCAATAGGGCATGGTCACTCCCCCCTAAAGATCCAACCACTTCTACCTCATTAACAAGGTCATCCCTATTGGTCAGGATCAGATCTAGAATATTTGATCCCCTCGTGGCCTCTTCCACCTTCTGGACCATGAAATTGTCTGCAAGACAAGCAAGAAACTTGCTGGACCTTGCTGTCTTGGCAGAGTTTGACTGCCAGCATATATCCGGGTAATTGAAATCTCCTATTATTACTGTATCTCTCCTTTTTGAATGCGCGGTCATTTGGTTGAGGAAGGCGTCATCAAGGTCCTCAGTCTGGGTTGGAGGTCTGTAGTAAACCCCCACCAGAATATCCCTATTGTTTCTCACTCCCTTAATTCTTACCCAGATGCTCTCGACCTGGCTTTCTGGGTTTAAGTCACAGATCTCTTCACAGGTGAAAACATCCTTGACATACAAGGCTACTCCTCCTCCTTTCTTGTTTGGTCTATTTCTACAAAATAGGCTATACCCCTCTATTCCTACACTCCAATCCTGAGACTCATCCCACCAGGTCTCAGTGATGCCTATCAAATCGTATTTATTTTGTTGTACTGGGAGTTCAAGTTCATCTTGCTTGTTTCCCATACTCTGTGCGTTAGTGTAGAGACACTTAAATCCCCGGGCCCTTCCTGCAAGTCCTGTACTATAGTTTCTATTCCTCCCACCATTGGACGCTTGTACTACTTGGTCAATATCTTTTGGGCCTTTACCCCCTGCACTCGCCGAGTCTTTGCCCTGAATAATATTGTCTCCCTCCCCAGCAGAACTTAGTTTAAAGACCTCTTAATCCTCAGTGCAAGACTGTTTGCAAAAACATTCCTGCCAAGTTTTGTGAGGTGCAGCCCATCCCTTGCAAGAAGCCCACGTTCATGGAAATTCAGTCCGTGTTCCACAAACCCAAACCGTTGCCGGCGGCACCATGTGCGGAGCCAGTTGTTGACCTCTGCTATTGCCCTTTCCCTTTGTGCGCCATATCCTTGAACAGGGATAAAACTTGGACCATCTATAAGCACTTGGATTCTAGTCTCCTTCTTTCCTGCCAAGGCAAGAGTTCACATCTCCTCTTCCTGCTTCTGAGTTGAGCACTTTGAACAGAGTTTGCAGCAATTAAAGTAAGCTGAGGACAAAGGAGGAATGTGGGAAGAGGAGAGAGAAACTAGGACATTTTAAAAGCAGCTGAAGAAGTGACATATCAAAGTACTAATTGGGACTGTTCCTGCCAAATTAGGACTGTTGCAGAACATGTTGACAACCCTGTTCATCCTGTGCTTGATATTCATATTGACTTTGTGCTTGTTCAACTGTGGTAGCACCACTTTTAGAATCTTGGGCATTAATCCTTGGATCCAAAACCTTCTTGGCTATGAAGAGTTTCCTTCTCTTGGCCATTGAGCCCCCCTGTGTGCGAGACTAGAAGGTCATGAAATTATATTAAGTATTCTCTGAAATATATTGGAGTTACAAAACCCTGAAATATTTGTTCCTTTAATATAGCACAGCTAGTTTAACAGCTATGTTGCCATAGGCCTCAATCAAAAGATATATAATACTGTCCTTTTTTAAAAATGTGTACTGCATCGTGATAAATGCAGAGTTTATTTTTGAACACGTGTACTTTGAACCCTCTCTTCCATATACATTTCCTGAATGCAAAATAATTTAAAAAATGCTTTCCTCTAACTAACGACATCTTATCATGCTGTTTCCTTCTTCCTCCTTTTTATGCATAAGTTCATTTCCAGTATTTCATTTTCAGTTTTGAAATGTAGAACAGAGAGGCAGCAGAAAGAAAAACTGTTGATGCAACTGAGAGTATTTTTCTATCTCAAACAGTTCAGCTTTAATTTTTGTAATACATATGGAATAAAGCAGTGATGTATTTAAGTCTTTTACTCCAAGTCTCAAATCAAGTCGCAAGTCAAGTTTCAAGTCCTTGAAGATAGTTTCAAGTCAAGTCTCAAGTCTGGGAGCCAACTTTATTCTCCAACCTACATTCCAGAATCTCTGGACAGAGTCAAATAAAGTCAGTTTTAATACCTTAAACATTTAATACCTTAAACAATGTGGCCCTCCACATTTGCAATTTTGCCATCTAAAGCTTAAGAAATGGGGAGTAAGGTCCTTCTTGCTTCCCATTTCCAAAGGTAGAGGGTTTTTCAGGATCAGTAAGGATCCTCCTTACTCCCTATTACTGAACTTCAAAAGGTTTAGAAGGAAGGATCCTTCCGCCTCCAGTCTGTTGCCTAACACATTTGCTGTTTCTCCTCTGAGAAATGCACCCTGCACTCTGGGGGTGAATCTTATCTTCTGCTCTTAGGCTTTTAGGAGGCTCCTCCAATACGCAGCAGGGACAGGCTGCTGAGCAGACCTCAACCCTGCCTATTGCCTAACCTGTTTGCTGTTCCCCTCGGAGAAATGCACCCACACTTTGGGCTTGAGACAGATCATCATGTGACCAGTAGGCTAAAAGAGATGGAAGTGTTGTTCAGAGTTGTAAGGTTTCCAGATGAACGTGTTATGTTACTGAACCATGGGCAGAAAGTCAGTCACTAAAAATATACAAGTTCTGAGTCGAGTTGAGTCAGTGCATTATTTATTGCCAAGTTGAGTCTGAGGTGAGTCACTGAAGCGACCTGAGTCCAACTTGTATCTGAATCAGCCGACTCGAGTCTACATCACTGAAACAAAGAGGGTGCGTGATCTTTTTCAAATTGTAGTCAGAAGTAAGCAATTACCTTTAGATACAATACTCTTAAGTTACAACTTGGTAGCTATCATTTTTCTCTTTAAACTATTCTGTGACAATTATTTCTGAAATGAGAAAATGGAGGTTAAGGATAAATCTAGCTGGTAGTCCCAACTAGGGTAGACCCATTAAATCAACAGGGCTCATGTAAGTGGTGACTAAACTAGCTCATTTATTACATGGTTCTGCTTTAGTTGAGATCAACAATTGGATTTAGCCCGGAGCTTTTCAGTGAGCTCTGACATTTTGAACATTTTTCACAGCTCTCCGTTAGTGACAAGCATTACCTACAATTTTCGAAAGTAAGGAAAATGATGAACTGCATATTGAAAGTTCAAGCAATCACTGCAGTTACTTAGATTCTGCCTTTTTTTATAATATTAACTGCAGCTATTGCTTGCAATCGTCTGTTAAGGTGATGGTTTTATGAGGCATCCAGGCTGTGTGAGATAAAACTGGTGAAATTATAGACCTTCCTACTGATTTAGCGTTTCAAAATGTCAGGAAAGTGACACTGATTTTTGTGTTTATAGTTCCCAGAGAGAATGTGAAATAAGATAGAAGTGACTGGCTTTGATCCGCAGCAAAAAAGGAATTGTGTAATTCTGTATACAGTCATCCCAACTCCCTTTCATCCTTCCTCAGCTTTCATTAGTGAACTTCTTCATCAGGTTTTAAGTTACACTGTCACAGAATCCTGAGATTCTTCTCCTACCCATGCTTTTAGGCTCAAGGTTCAAATCTAGGGTTTGGTGGCTAATGCAGAATTGGTAAGAGAGGAAGGAGATGCTTACCCCCAAATGTGTATGTGTGTATATGTAATCCAAGGGATTACTGCAGTGTTTCCTGTCTATAAATACTACAGCATATAATGGGTGAAATCAGGATAGGATTCTAGGTTAGAAGTTCAGAGACTCAGTTAACTGAATGAGCAGGAGGGCTCCCAAAGAACTTTGTTGTAACATTTTGATGTAATGAAATAGTACATATTGTGATCAAATGTCCACTGCCCTGACATGACAAGTAAGCCCAGTTCAACACTATACTTAATAAAAGACAATTAAAAAGATAAAAAAACCCTATTAAAAACGGTTCAATTTAAAACAATACAACACCTGTTAGCCCTCTTTTTGAAAACTTTTTGTATTAAAAACCTGTCAAAATAAGGAATTTGCTTGCCAACAGAAAGATAATGAAGATGTGGCCGTTCTGGCTTCCCTTAGAAGGGAATTCTAGAGTCTAGGGGCAACCACTGAGAAGGCCCTATCTTACATCCCCACCAACTGTGCTTGTGACAGTTGTGGGACTGAAAGAAAGGCTTTTCCTGATGATCTCGGGGCCTGGCCCTTATTGCATTTCACTTCACTGCCTACATAGGAGAGGCCTGTACATTAGGGCGAATGTTGGACTAGAATCCTTTTGCATACATTCTATGTATTCCACAGGGCCATGCTGTCTGTGCATGGAATGTTTGGGCATAAAATTTTATCATCAGTTCAGAAGTGCACAGTCCCATTTAGACAGTTGTCCAGCATATACATTGATAAGAAATAAGTTTCACGCTGGATCCTGTGCCAGATTTACAAGGATCAATCAGATGTCTATGAGAAGGCCATAGCCAGGCATGAATGCATTAGCATCTTCCCCTGTAACTGGTATTCAGAGGCATAATGCTTTTAATACTTAAAGGTAATATATAGTTATAATGAGTAGTGCCTTATTCTCTTGCATTTGTTTGATTCCCTCAGTTAGTGGTAATCACTGCATCTTGTGGTGATTTTCTCCAGTCGAAATCAATGGGAAATACTTAACATTGACGGCTTTCGTACGTGTTGATCAATTTCAAATGAATTCTTAACCTGTTTAAAGCTTCAACTTTTTTTAGTTTTAATGTATCTATTGTATTATACATATCAGAAAAGAAGTGATCATGGGACTGTATTTTCTCATGTACACATCTGTAATAAACAGCACATGGGCAGCCTGAAATAGATCCGTGTTGTGCTGTTCTTGGAAATATGTCATTGAAATGAACTAGCTTACTGCATGGTTTTTCATTCCTCTCCATTTTTCAGCAGGGAGAAGGTCAATGTATTAAACCATTTAGTAAAAATTGTTATGCCACTGAAACATCCTGAAGGCACCAGATTCTGTCTGCTCTTGGAAGTTAAGCAGGTTTAGTCCTGGTTAGTACTTGGATGGGAGACCTCCAAAAATATTAGGTGTTGTAGGCTGTATTTCAGAGGAAGGTTCTAGCAAAAACATCTGAGTATTCCTTGCCTAAAAAAACCCTATGAATTTCATGGGGTCACCATAAGTCAACAGGCAACTTGAAGGCACATATACACACACAATGTGGTGGAAGAACTGATTTTCAGAAAAGGGATTCTGATCATAGGTTGCTGGATCTAAGCAAAATATCCGTATCATTGTGACCAGGCTATGGAATGCATATTTAATGAATTATGAATGAAATAAATGAATGTCAGTATTCCAAATATTATCATACAGGTTCAAAACTAAGGAAGTTATGTTTTTCTCCAGTCGGCTGTTTAGGCAATGTGGTAGTTTAAAATATGAAAATTTACAGTGTAATCCTATATATATATCTGCTCAGTAATAAATCCTTTTGACTTCAGTTGGATTTACTCCCAGGGTAGATTTGCAGGCTATAGCAGAAATAAAAGCAAAGTTCACTAAAAATATCTAATGGTTTTATGTAGTACACGTACCCTTTTGGAAGAAGGTTCCAATCACCTATTCCCTTTTTATATTATGTCTTTGTGATCATATTAGCTGTACAGTTTCCAGACTTTATCTCTGGTAATGAACATTCATGTTAAAAAGACCAGCATATCATGAAGGGAGTCTGTCAGCTGAAAATGAAGAAAGAAAATGAGACATTTAAAAGAATTAATCTTATCTTTCTTCAATAAATATTACAATGCAAACACCTGTTACTGTTGTTTGGTTTAAAAATTTAATCTCACTTCTGTTGTTATATTTTATATCATAATTATATTTTTATTATTTTGCTTTGAGATGAATTACTTGAAAAAATATGCATCCAATACTGATGAGGATGTCTCGTTTGTGTACTAGGAGTACACAATTTGAAAATCAACTTGTTACTGGCACTGAAATATCATGTGGAAAATCATAAATAGAGAATGTTGTGATTTTATTATGTCAGACACACCTAAACAGGTGGTAGAATTTGCTTGACAAAACCCAGAATTCTGAATGACTCATATTGTCTCTTTAAATATGTTTTTACTCTGCCATATTCTTTATAGGGCCTCCTTGCAAATCATGTGCTCAGTATAGGTAGTTTTTTCAGGCAAATAGTGAAGGTAGGTGTCTGTGAAAACATTACCTCCTTTCCTTTGATGGACCATTAGGTTTCTAAAAAATGGTGGTGGGAGGGAGGCAATTTTGGATGCTTTCTGAGGGTGGGGAAGAAGTCTTGCTTTTTTCCGAGAGAAAATGCTTCTTGGTAAATATGAGGTAGCAGATGAAAGTAATAAATTTTTGACCTGGGTTTTGTTTTGGTTAAAAAAAAAAAAATCAACTGCTTCAAGTGGCTTCACAGCCACAGTAAGGAACTGTTTCTCTTTGAGAAAGGCCCATTTGGCATGATATTACTTCAGGACAGTAGTGTGTTGTGTCTGTTCTTGGTTTTAGATAGACAACCATGGCTGCCTTCGCTGCCCATGACTGCCTAGGAATGAGCCCTGTCCCCAAATTACTGAATTAGAGCAGACGGTGGTAGTTATCAAACTAATCTCTCTTTCTGCTGTTAATCTGTTCTGCTACAACAGTTGTGTTTTCTCATATTTGTGTTTTTCCTCCTCTCTGCTACTGATTGTGTCTTATGGGTGCCCATAGCATGGTAATAGTGATGTAAGAAAAGGTGAGTAGTCTCCAGGTAGCTACTGTATGTGCTGTCCTCATGGGAAGAACAGGTTCTGTGGAAACCATTAAACTAAAGGAGATCAAACTATATAGGACCAAATCAAGAATTCTGTGTAAAGCTAAGAGGCACCAAGTATAGGATGCAGTAATCGCCAGCATAGAAATTAATGTTCTGTTTCCAGAGCTTGCGTCTTAAAACTGTTCATGTACTAGGTTTTTCCATCTGTTGTTTCCCTGCTTAGTACGATCTACTGCCAAGGACTACTGCATAACAGTAGTCATGAGCATGCAGGTACAATTCTTCAGATACTAGTAAGTGTCAGTTCATTTCATACCTTTGCAGAGTATGTTTCAAGAAGTAAAAGAGTATCTGGCTCAGACTAAGGGACCATGTAAGGCAGAGGTGAGCAAACTGCAGCCCACGAGCCCCTTGTGTGGGCCTTGAAGTCTCCCAGTGCCTCCCATTATTCTAAATGTTGTGAGATTCTTGTGCATTCTCACATGGAAACTCCACAGAGAACCCTCCAAATATGCAAAAACACACACAGCCCCAAATATCAAGTCCCCCAGAACCTGTAGCATTACCTTTATTTTCATTGCAGGCTTTTTCAAAATTGGTGGCTGGACCAAAATGGTAGTCACTTCTGGAAGGACTCAGATGAGAATAGAGCTATATGGGAACAATGTTTGGGGAGTTACAGCCCATGAAGGAGGGGCAGAGGGGGAAATTGGTCCCTGACCCCTATGTAGTTACCCACCTGTGACCTAAGGAATATACAAATAATCATTAATGGTATGAATGAATGAAGACATGCTGGACACTGAGCAGGAAAACATACCTGTGAATCAAAGAAACAAGTAATGTTGTAAGTAAAACTGAGAAACCAAGAAACCTTGGTCCTGGTTTGCTCAAAAGAACAAGGAATTTGAAGAAATCATCACACAGTTTGCATCCTGAATAAGTATTAGGTAAAAGTGTGGTGGATTGAAAATAAAACAGGTAAAGTTTATAGGTAACAAGTGCCATATACTAAGCAAACCTTTAACTTATGATGCTTTTGACAGGCAATATGAGCTTCATAAAATTTTTTTATTATTATTATTATGTGTTTTCGAAGTCATTGGTAGAAGTTGTAGGGTAGAAATTGTAGGGTGCAGCAAAGAAGAGCAAAGTTATCTCAGTTTGAAGTGTTCAGCTTGTCTCCCAAATTTAATCCTAGAAAAACAGGGCAGGAAGAAAATAATAAAGATAAGCAAAACGCTTCAACAGTCTTGTGCACAGTGTGACTAATTGCTGGAAAATAAAAACTGGGCACATTGCTTAGGGAACAGAATACCAATGGGTCGATTTCTAAAGCTTTCTTGTGTGCTGAAAGACAAAGTGTAAAAGATGTTAAAGGCACATTGTGCATCTTAAATACTCTGCATTACAAAATGGATGGCCAGATGGTTTCAAACTCTGTGAAGATTTCTTGGATTAAATTGAAAAGAAATGAGGAATTCTACTAGGAGTGTTAATGTGTTGCTATGAGAACAATTGTCATTTAAGTAACTGGAAGTGTTTGCAAAGTACCTTCTAGTCTCATGATTCTAATGGATGTCTTCTGAAAGGAAGGTCAGAGGACTTTCAGGCATATTCTGTCTGCAGAAAAGAGCCCCTTCTCTGAAGAATATGCTGTCTAATATTTGTTTCAGTGAAAGGAGGAATATCTAGGTGCTCTCCAGATGGTGTCTGTGTTGTGTGGGAGCTGCATTTCTGTGACCAGCTGGGAAAAATAATGAAATGTACCCCATTAGGATATGGGGCCTTGCCATATAATTGGCATACTTCCTCCTATTTCGTTTCTAATTCCATGGGAAAGACTCGCACAGTTGACTCCTTATCGTGTGTGTGTGTGTGTGTGTGTGTGTGATTTAATGTGGAAGCTACTTATGGATACTTGTCTTCCGTACAGGTGGGAGACCATGTGAAAGCTATCATGTTTGCCTGAAGGTTTGTTTGTCTTTAATGTGAAAAACTGTGTTCGTGAACTCAAGAATATCGTTTAAGAGAATCCATTGGCAGCCCCAACTTTGTTAACATTGTTATTTCCTGAAATAATTAAAAGTCAGAAGTTACATTTGTAGTTAATTCACAGAGGGAATAACAACTGATGGACAAGTTGCTTATGTGTGATGTACTTATTAGGGGCTAAGCGTTATTTGTTATAGTCTCTGTCTGTTTGAGAATATTCTCCAAATTTGGCTGAAAGAAAGCCTTTTTGGTGTCTTTCAGAATGAATCCAACAGCTTTGTTATAAACTGGGCTTATACATTTTGCGTATTTTAATACTAGAAAATATACCATGTGAAAAATATGCACGTGTGTTATTCCAATTAATCAACTAGTTTAGGGGATGTAAATTATAGGAGTATAAATTAAAAGATGAGATTTTCTAAGCATCTTTAGCAAAGTATCTGTGCCATTCAATGTCATAGGAGAGACTTGGGTTGCCTGTTCCTTCCCTCCCTCTCTGTCTGTCTGCCTGCCTGCCTGCCTGCCTGCCTGCCTATCTGTCTGTCTGTCTTCTGTATCAAATGCTTATAGCAGTGTTTCTCAATCTGTACTGCAATTCTCATCATTTCAAGCTAGTGTGGGGATCTCAATAATGGTCTTTAACCTATGGCAGGGAGCTGATAGTGCTTAGTACCAGATAATAGTAACTGCTTTCAGAGCATGAGTGTAAGAAAATATTCTGAATTCACAAGTATAGAATCATGAAAAAGCTTAGAAACTGGTAAAAACAGAGATTATCTTCTTAACATTTCCACCCATGTTTCCTGCTTCCACTTCCTCCCTTCTGCTTTAGGTGGGAATGTACCTGTTTGGAAAAGTTGGTCTTGGATGTTACTTCCTTGAATTTGGCTTTACTGAGCAGGTACTAGGCACCTGCTAAGTGGAGCTCCTAGCTTTCTGCTCAAGCTGGGAAGTGGTTACCTTGAGTGTTAGGCTCAAGCACTCTTTCTGTTTATCTGCTTGTCTAAACTACTTGCATCTCATTGTTAAAGGAGGTCTGAAAGCAGATTGCAAAAGAATTTTGCATTCATCTCTGGCATCAGGAACAGAAATAATGTGATCTCTATGTTGATGTCAGGATTATTAAGGCAGCATTTCCTGCTATCATTCTTGATTTCTCCAGTGCCTTCTGTCAGCCTTCTGGACAACAGTTTCTGCTAAGAACCCCTGAGGTAAAGGTGTGGGCCAAGCAGCCGGAATGTGTGCCCAATTCATACGGAATAATAAATACAGCACAAAAGTGCCAAAAGCAAAACTCAAAAGGGACTGCAGATATATAAATATAAGGTAAACAATCTATACAAATGACAGGAATAATAATGAATACAAATTAGATCATGAAAACCTCCACTATTAATTCTACAAGAGAAAATAAGATATATTGTCATTAGTTGGTTATTTTGTCTTTTATATTTCCAGGTATTTTCTTATTTTTCAATTACTGTACTATTCATTTGCAATTGCTCTGCTTGCCAAACACTTTCTCTTGTAGAGCTTAGTTTTTGAATTAATTATTGATGGAGAAAACATCCGTGTTGTGTTAATTTTTTAGTATATTAACACTCTAAATTAGTATCTCTTGTCTCTTTAGTTCTTGCCTCACATGGCTTTTATGGTATAATAACATGTAAGGTTTTACATTTCTAAATGTTGATAATGTAAGACTTCTGTCCTGTCAGCTGAAAAAATAATGTGAAATAGCCCTCAAACTTTGGTTTTAGAATACAACAACAACAACAGAAAGATGTCACTACTTATGCATCCTCCTTGGTACCAGGTGGGCACTATGGAGCGGGCAGTGGTGCTGCCGTATCAGCAGTTTGGGGCAGAAGTCCAGGACACTCAGCAGAATGAGCAAGAAGGCTGCCAAAAGCAGAAGGGTTGGTTTGCCACATTTTGAAGTAAGTGAAGTAAATATAGCACACATTTACCATTTAAAAGCTGCCTTCCTTAAGACCGTTAACTCCAGTATCTAAAACTGTCTAGTTGCATCTAGGAAGGCTAAACTATAGACCACAAATCTTGAAACAACCTTAGGATAATCCCTTTCTTTGTTGTTTGTACAAATGCTTTGTAGTATCTGCAAGCAAGAAACATGTGCATGTTAGCTGTGTATCTCTATCACGTTTTTCCTGGTCGTATCACCTAAGTGGCAACTGAATTATTCTTCCCCCAGTTCCAACCACTGGGATTTCAAATATTAAACTGGTCCAGTTTACATAGTCCTCACAGGAAAACGAGCCTTTATCACAATATGGGTTGAGCAAAGGAGACAGATCCCATAGTTCTATGTGTTGCCTGATCTTTTCCCAAAGCCGATGTGCTTTGGGATTATGCTAATTTCATTTCAGTTCTATTGTCTTATATATGGAAATGTGTATATTAGGCGATCTTCACTAGAACTGCTATGTAGTCTGTGGTTTGTTTTTTTTCCCCTGTTGGGCGTTGCTGTGCAACAATGGGGCAAAAGCAGGATAAAGTTGCCAAGAAGCAACAGTATTCAATTTAGGATGCCACAGCTTCTTAATAGTTCCATTACCTTACCTGTTCAGCCCACCTTCCTCAGGGGTTCACAGCAGAAATATGGAAAGCTGCAGCAGACAATGTGACCCATCATAGAAGAAAAGACAGCGTGGAATAGTTTAAATATATTGTATAGAGCAGTGTGTACAGTGCTTGTAGCTTCAACATTTAGCCCATCTTATGTTGTGCCATTTGTTCAAGACATTGGATGGATGAACTTCTCCATGGAAAGAAGCCATGATAAAAGCCACCAGTTTTGCTTTGCCTAAGTGGGGCAGTGACACACACACACTCTCTCTCTCCTCTCTGCATCTGTTTTTAAGCAAATTTCTCATATCTACAAGAAGTACTACAGTCACATAGAATGCTGTCTTCTCCAAGTTTTCTTTCACATATTTGTCTTCCACTGCAATATGGAGTTTACTGTTATTTGTTACGAAGCCAACACAACACTTGGATCAATCTCTGCATTATAGATCTGGGACATAGAACAATTTTAGTAATCTCTCTACTCTCTTTCACATCAGTTTAACACAATCGATCAACTTTCTAACCAAGCTGTTTTTCTTCTATAATCTGACAAGAGAAAAAAAAGACATACACATTAAATCATGGGTTTGGTTTTGGCAGTTGTCGTAGTAGACTGGATTATAAAAGATAAGCATCAATTGTTCAAGCAGTCTACATGTCTGCATTGGGGAAAGGGCTTGAATCTAATTTTTATCTCACCTTGAGTAGACCTATTGAATCACTGAGTTTGTAAATCAACATTTAGGCAAGTTCCGTTGATTTGGTGAATTTACTCCAGTTGGGATAAGCGATTAGAATTAGATTTTGTTATATTTTCTCTGTAAATTGAAGTGTTAATGACAACTGTGGTATAATTCACACACACACACACACTCCCACTTATATCTGTCTAATAAAACTACTGCTGGCTGGAAGGTAACAGAGATACACAAAAGCCTTTTATGTATTATATATTAATGTATTCAGTTAGCAACATCAAACATTTGCATAGAATCTACAGGTAAATAATCCCCCCATTCAACTCCCACACAGAATCTCTGAAAATCCTGTAAATGTAGGTTGATATTTTCGAGTAGTGCAGTATAAGCAACAGAGCTAAGGGCAAAAGTGTCCCTTGCTTTAACTGCTTCCAGAGTGCATTAGGCTTTGTGCTGTCCATTTTCTTACTCAGTTGGTTAAAAGGAAATATACTTTCCAATATTTTAATGGTGGCATGGATTGTATTTGATGGCTGTTGAATGTCATTTGGATACCTGGTTTGGGGAATGGTAGCTTCAGTTTCATAGAGTCTATCTGTCTGTTCCAAATGAATGAACAAACTGTAGTGTTAGATTTGCTGGTCTGCCACTGACATCTCCAAGGAAGTGCTGTATCCGGCACTAACTAGTCACACCCCAGAATACCATGCCTACATTGCCTAAGTAACACATCTGTTGTGACGGCTGCTACTTTTCCAAGCTCTTCCACTTTAGAGGGTAGGCTTTTGCCATGAGACAATGGTTGCTGACCCATGCTATAAAAGTTACCACCATTTTTTTCTGTGTTGAAGAATCTGGGCAATGACCTACTTCTTAAAAAATGACCTACTTTTGAAAAATGCATACACCATCCTGCTAGGAGAGGTGAGAAGCTACAAGCTAAAATAGTCACTTTGATCAGCTTTAGGAAAATTAGGAAGGTGATCACATCATCATTTCAAAGCAAGTGATGTACAGAACAAAGACAGAGCATAGAGCCTACATTCTTCTCCTAATCAAGTGAAGTTTTATTGATTTTGCTTACATGCTTCCTTCTGCTACAGTCAGCCCTCCACATTTGTGGGTTTCACTTTCACAGATCTGATTATTTGTGAGTTTCTCCAACCTCTGCTCTCCCACCTCAAGTGCTTGTTTACCAGGAGAACCTTTCTTCGTGGCTGCTCTGATCAGGCCATGTAGCCCCTAAAAAACCCACCTCTGGTCCTCCGCCTCCTCCTCCAGCCATGATCTGGTCAGCTAAGGACAACTCACAGGCTGATTTCTCAGCACCACAAACCTTTTCCTGATGCCCCCTTCCACACCCAAGGAAGAAGATGGGCAAGAGAGTACTACCATGCTGAACCCTCCCGCCTTTCCTCTCCCTTTTCTGACCTGGTTTGGACTCTGGGTGCCCATTCTCTTCACCATGTCTTGGCCCCCTTCTCTCTCACACACACACACACACACACATTTGTGGTTTTTCCACTTTTGTGGGGTTCCTGTGCCTCTAACTATAGCAGATGGGGAGAGCCAAGTGTAAGTGCCCTTCCATGATACAAAGTGAAGGCATTCCTTTTGTTTGTAAAAATATTTTGTGTTATTTATTTATTTAAAAATGTAAACCACACTTTGCAATCCTAGTGGGTTTAAGACAGATTATGTTTTGGGCTTGCCCAATTCAGCGCTGTATTATCACGCATGCTGCCTGAATTGGATAAGAGATTGGATCAAGTTGGAAAAAATGAAATTATTAAATTTGGAGGGGGTTGATCTGTGGTCGGGTTGGCACTATTATATGTGCAAGCAAAACCCAATAAGGAATTTAACACTCACTATGTGAGGAAGGCTTTACTAATGGCGTGGAGAAAATATTTTCCAAGAAGCTGTCAGAAAACACCCCGGTGGATTTCCCCCCGTGAAGCATATTATAAAAAAGAAAATATTTTGTTTAATAAATGGATTAAATATGAAGACTTGGTCGAAACCCAAAATGAATGAATAATAATTAGGTCTCAACAAGCATTGAATGAAGACAGAATAAACTGTCACTGGCTTCTTTACATGTTTTTTCCTTCTTACAATGGGAGTTCCACAGAGATACAAGCCTCAGCAGTCAGACCTGCAAATTTAGCCTGTGTTTGCCTTCCAGTTACCGGTCACAAAATAGAACATCCCAAATATAAAATACATAGTTGTGGAAAATCACGTACTATAACAATTGAAAGTTTTTCTCCATGGGATGGAGCAACTCTGCAAAAACTATGTGATAAATGCAGTGTCTAGTTTTCCCTACACTGTCAGACATCTCATATATCTAAAATGTCTGTAGCATTACAAAGTAATAGAATGATGGAAGACATTACATATTCATTTTAAAGTACTTGACTGCTGTTTTTTAAAACAAAAACAAAAACAGCCCAGCAATCTGTCCCCAGTATCACATAATATCATACTATATTTACATTTTTGAACTAAAATCTGATACTACATTGAAGCACAGAGTGAATATCTTGAATAATCAGTTGGTCACAAATTGTGAACCCATGAATTCTGAGAACACCATTCTTCAGATACAAATACTCATAAATATATATAGTTCTGCTGCATTTTGATGAGGATTTGAAAACTGCAAAGAAAGTCTGTGGATTTCCCCAACTGAAACTGAAGCAACAATAAATAAACCCCTTTTTCTTATAGATCTGCATCCAAAGTCTTGTTGGGGTAAATTAGAGAAAACATATCCCACCATTATATCTATAACTGGGAAGCTGGGGTGGAGGTGGGAAGGAAAAAGTTGCTCAATTGTTGGCTCAATTGTTTATACTTAGAAACTGCTCAATTGATTCATGTGAAAGTTGATAGATAATGAAACAAGTCAATGTGAGGTTGCTCCATGACAGCTTTCAGGTTGAAGTGGTAAGAAATTGCTTATTTATGGGAGTTTGAAGTTGATGAGTAACCTCCAGCTATTTCACATGTATTGTTTGTCACATACCACCACACATTTTGCTGGGATTAAATTTGCTCCTTGATTCTTCTGTCTCAGGTCTTTTGGGAAACAGGTTGTTGAGGTTTGTGTGGGAGAATGCCAATAATAATAATATAGTAGTAGTAGTAGTAGTAGCAGTAATGATGATGATGATGATGATGATGATGATGATGATATTTCTTACTTACCTTTCTGTAGAGATTGTGTGTTCTTTGTGCTGCTGTTTTCAGGATAGTTACTGGATTAATCTATTTCAAGTTATTATGTTTTTTTTTATGTTTTGCTTGTGTTAGCCTTTTTTTAAAATCAAATAATTTGTATAGAAATGGTTGTCAAGAGGTGGTAGATGAAATTATAATAAAGGATGTGTGAAGGGAAATCCTTTATGGAAAAATATCTAATACCAGCTATCCTTTTAAAGTTTCCTCGTATATAATGTTTCAGCCTTTGAATTGTCTCCTCTAGCATGTACTTTCCATACCAAAAGCATTAGTTATTTAAAGATAAAGCAGGCATTGCTCTGCTCCCATATGTTTTCTGGCCCTGCCACATGCCCTTTGCACCTGTATGTGCTTACATTTATACTTCCATGCTATTTGCCTTCTGGTGTCATTTGACATTTTCCTCCCACGCAGGGTCTGGTGATGAATCATAGAGATTAGTTCTCTGCTTCTGTTACATGCTAAAGGGTAATTGACAAATCTGTCCAGAAGAATATTTTTTTAAAAAAAATATTAAAGAATCTGGTCTTTGATTAATTCTCTTTTTCGTATCTATAAAGTGTCTGCTTAGTCATTTTGCATTTTCAAAATGTCTTTTTCAGTAAAATCAAGAAATGTGCATATATCTCCCTAGTCAAGCAGCTCCTGAAAATGAGCTGAAGTGCAGTTCAAAAACTCTGATATGATATAAATAAGATTTTGAAATATATATAGGAGTGTTACAGCCAAGTGATAGGCCACATGCTTTGCATGTTTCAAGTCCTATATTTAATCTCCAGTTAAAAGATTTTGGGTAGCAGTTTTTCAGTCCCCCTCTCTCTTACCCAAGAGTAAGCAATGTTGTAAAAGTACAGCTTCCAAAGATAAACATTTGAAAGGACTCATGATGGTCACCTTGGTTACATTTCCATAGCATTACTTCAGGTTTAGTGGCGGCATTTGCCAAGGTGGCGACTTAGTTACTCCAGATCTTGATTAACGCAGAGTATTCTGCATGGTGCTACTCCTGCAGAATGTCCAGGAATTTCGGCGTAAAATGTGGTGTGGTGATCACTCATCATTACCTTTTGTTAAAGCAAGTCTTAAGACAGGGAGCGAAAGATAATGGGCAAAGGGGCCAGTCTGTTCTTTAACTGTGGCCATTTCCTCACTAGGCTGTTATAGCGCTATCATTCCACTTTCAAAATCCTATGGAATCCTGGGGTTTGCAGTTTAGGGAGGGGCTGGGGAGCCCCTCTTTAAACTGCAAAACCCAGGACTCCATAGGATATTGAAAGTGGAATGATAGCGCTATAACAGTCCAGTGCGGAAATGGCCCAAGTTACAGTCAAATATGTAGCCATAGAACATGACACTACTTGTTCGGCATGAATCACTTCAGAGTTCAGATGGGGATTCCCATGTTGGACTGCTCCTCTAGGTAAAATACTTTCTTGCATAACAGGAAGAATTTTAACATAGCAAGTTTTCCTCTTGAGGTCCTAGTTTTATTTTTACAAACCCCAACCCCTGTTTATTAGCCCTACAGTTTTGTTTTTTTTTTCAGGTGCAAAAAATTGCTCATAAAATAGCTTCAAACATGACCTGGAATGGCATTATGCACCATCAGCCACCCTCCCAACATTCCTTTATATGCCAAATAACTGCATCCCAAGTCAGAAATGCAACTGGAAGTGACTTTTAATGACTTCCAGGACACATTTCTGCCCCCAAATGTGGAAGTGTAGCTCATCACAGGAGTGTGGAAACACAGATTGGCTTCTACTTGTACCCCAGTTGCTCTTTTCTGGTGCAGGGGGAAGTTTAAGGGGAAAAGAATGTATGTAAGATGGGACATTGGAAGTAGGAGATATGGCGTCTGAGAAGCTGGCAGGAATGTCATTCTGCTTGTTGGAGAAGGAAAGAAACAATCTGAAATTACTGCTGTTCTTTTGTAACTTGGACACTTTGATCTCAGGAAGCCAGAGGCTGAGGAACCAGTCTTACTGTTAGGAACAGTGAACCAGCTACCTCAGGTAGCAGATTTGAGGAGTCTTCAAAGGGCAGGAATTTGTCAAGTGTTTACTTTGTTACTATATTTTTTACTGTTGGAGTTAAGACGTGCTTATGAGATGTTTTGTGTGCATCAAAATAACTTCCCTGGCTTTGTGTAGTATGCACCTTGACTTGGGCAAGTGACTTGGGCTGCCATTTGCTGTTCTGGGTCAGACAATAATATATTTGGAGTCAGTCTTACGGGATTCCTCACTGAGGAGGCAGCACTGAGCCCATTTCTGCACTACACTGTTATAGTGCTGTCATTCCACTTTCAACATCCTGTGGAATTCTGGAGTTTGTAGTTCACTCGGGCCAAAGAGTTCTCTGACTGAGAACTCTAAATGCCCCTCCCTAAACTGCAAACCCCAGGATTCCATAGGATGCTGAAAGGGGAATAATAGCAGTATAACAGTGAAGGGAAGAAACGGCCTGAATGTCATCTCAACAGAGGCAGACTTCACACTTCTCCTCCTTTCAGGGAAGAGCAAATGGGCTGATGTGGCAAGGAAACAGAGGAGAGAATGCATACTATGTGAGCTCATGCTAAATACATCTTCTTTTGTTTCCTTTGCTCTTCTGAGCCAGAAGGAGAAGTTAAACATGGGAGGCAATTTTATCAATTCCTACCCCACTTCAGGCTGCACTGTGCTCACAATACCCCTGCAGTCCAAGATTATCTTCTGATTGCCATAAAACATGAGAATCTTTTTCCCATAGGGAAAAAAGGGCTTGAAGAGGGAATGACACTTGAAGCAGAGTGGAAGGCCAACTGTGCAAAGAGCAAAATGGAAACAGTATTGTCAGCTCTGACAGGCAGTAGCCGTTCAAGGTTTCAGACAAGATTCTTTCCTAGCCCTACCTAGAAATCTCTGGTATTACCTGGTGGTCTAGTATTCAAGTACCAATCAGGTCTGACCCTGCTCAGCTTCTAAAATCAGATGAGATCTGGCGCATTCAGGGTGGTATATTGATAAAACAGAGTGCTGAGAGATGTTTATGTTAATATCAGTAGAGTGGGTGGTAAAAGTTATTGATAAGGAAGAATAGACAAGGTAGGAAGGGCTGCAGCTGATTGCTTTCGCCTGAGCCTACTGAGAAGGGCAAGGTTCCACCTCCTTTCCACTCCTTTCCTCCATGCTGAGTTAACCAAGTGCAAACTACTTTCTTATGTTTAACTCAGTTTTCAGCAATTGAAATAAGCTGAGGACAAAGGGGGAAGGTGGAAGAAGGAGAGAAAAACTAGGAGAATTTTAAAACAACTGAAAAAGTAGGAGAATAGAGGATTAATTGGGACTGTCATTGCCTAATCAGGACAGTTGGAGGGTACATGATGCATGCCTCGAACCCAAATCCTCTGACTTCCAACATCTGTGCCTATTAATCAAAGTGTATTAGGTGCTGGTAGGTTGGACATATTTGTTTATAGTGGAAATACACATAGATGTGTTTCTTTTCTTTTATGTCATATTCCATGGCTAAACTCAGCATGTTAAAAGGTCTTGAGGCTTGAGTACTGATGAATCTTCTCATGTACTGACTTATAGGTGTGAACAAAAGTTTTAAAAACAGCATATTTTGTTTGTCAGGTTGGCTGTGCCATTTTCTGCTTCACAGCTTTTTATTCTTTACAACTGCTATTTTGAGAATGGTTAACTGGAAGCCACTGTTTCACATACCCCAAAATCTTTGTAGCACCTTTCGTCTGAACGGCAGAACAGTCTGTAAAAAATGTGCCACTGTTAAATTGCTGAAACCACCATGATACAGCTGAACTAAAAAGGAAAAGGCAAAATGACAACTGTCTGTTGTTTAAGAAGAAAGAATAGGGCTTTTGGGGGGGGGGGGTTGGATTTGCTTAAATGATACACATTTTTATGATGATCTCATTTCTCAGACCAGCATATACAAAGAAAAGAGTACCAACAACAAAGATTTTTCAATGTCCTGCATTTCTTCCAAGAGGAGAAGGAGGCAGGTTTGAAGAGGGGAGAAGCATTTCAAACAGAGCTTAGAAAATTAGCACTTTGTTTTATTTTATTACTATGACTGCCAGAATTACCCAGGCTTCAGAGCCATATATGGCTTGGGTCCAGGTTTCCTGAAGGCCCATATCTCCCTGCATGAACCTAGTGGTGTTTTGAGATCTTTTGAGGCCTCTCTGTCTGTCCCACCTCCCTCACAGCCACATCTGGTGGGAACACAGAAGAGGGCCTTCTCCATAGCTGCTCCCAGGATTGGGAACAACCTTCTCCAAGAGGCTTATCTGACCTCTTCTTTGCTATTCTTTCATAGGCAAGTAAAACCCTTCTGTTTCAGTAAGCCTCTGAGGCCTGACTATGCAGGGAGAAAGGATCTTTCGTGTGTTCTGCTGTTTATGTTCTTTATTCTTCTTTTCAATGTTTTTTTTAAGGCTTTTAATTTTATCAATAGTTTACTTATATTTTTATAATTCTCTTTTCAGTGGTTTTTTTCTTAACTGATTTAACTCTTTGTTTTATAGGTGCTTTTAATTTTATGGATAGTTCAATTATATTTTCAACTTTTGTATGATGTTTTTTTTTTAGCTGTATGTTTTAATTTGTGCAAGTCGACATGCCACCCATACTGGGAAGAAGATAGGAGATATATAGAGAGAGGGATCCTGGGAGCTATTGTGCACTTTCCATGTAAAATACATTTATTAAAATGTTAAAATATTACAAATACCTCCTGAAAACTTCAGATATGTCCCACTCTTCTGGCATTGTAATATTCTTTTAATATTAAAAATCGCTACCACTATCACAAACAATGTGTTTTCTGTTCTAGAACAGCACCATAGTACGTGGGGCTAAAATTAGTACAGGTGATAACACTGTCTTCTCACATCAAGTCTTTATGCATTCAAGCAAAAATTTAAAAAATAAGATAAGATATGAAGAGGAATACACGGAAGATGCAGTATGATTTGATAGTCACAGTGACAAATCGATTAAGCAGTAAAAGGAACACAGTGTTCCTCATTTGTTTATTTTTCCTTTAATGGGCCAAACAAGAGGTCACATGTTATATGATGAAAGCCCTCTGTGAGCATAGTGTTAAGCCACAAAGGGCAGAAGATTGATACTAGGTGCTTCTAGAATGCTGCTGTTATAATCTTTATAGTAGGTTTTACTATTATGGTTCTCACGTTGCTAGAAATATAAAAATGACCCTCCCCAATGAGATATAGGATTGCAGGGTTTGATTCCTTGCTCTGCCTCGGAAACCCACGAAGTGACCTTGGGGGCATCACACATTTTCAGCCCCAGAAAACCCTATGATAGGTTCACTTTAGTGTCACTTTACATTGGAAATGACTTGAAGGTACACAGCAACAACAAAACAATGTGTGAAGAAGATCCACTTCTCACTTATGGATTCAAAACCCTTGAAGTAGAGGTGTAGTATTTTTAATATTTTTTAATGCTTGAAGAGAACAGGTGTCTTGATATATAAAGACAGCATGTCAAAAAAAGTGATCAGTTGCTGTGAGGGTTTTTTTTTCTGCCACCATGAAAAATTAAAAAAAACACTACTTCTTTTCTTGAAAGTTGCAACAAGAACAAAACCTCCCTTTTCTGTAAAATGTGTTTTGTGCCAAAAAAAGAAAAAGAAAAAAAGAAATTTTTTTGCAAAAACAAAACAAAACCCTGAAATGAGAAAAATCTTTCAACTGTGCTTAGAAGCTTTTGTAATTTCACCCAGAGGGAGGAAAATAAATAATTCTTTCATACAAGAATAAGTAAACATTAACATTCCTACCACAAGGTAGATGGAAACAGACTGCGAAAGAAAAAGAAAAAGACTGATCTGCATCAGTGTAAAAAAGGAAAGAGAGTTTCATTGTATCCTTCAGTATCAGGTTTCACCAGCCTGGTGTCTTCAAGAGGTGCCAGAGCTACTGTGCCCATCATCCTGACCACTGTGTTCATGTCGGGATGATAATGAACACATCTGGACAGCCCCAGGTTGGTAAAGACTGTTCTCTGAACTGAACAAAGAAGACTTTTTTATAGCAAGATGCTTCCATTAATTCAGTTTTGAATGAGTTACTTGAATAAAGTTTGAACGAATTACATTTTGGGAGCAGCTGCACTGTCAGATGTTGTATGCTGCCTGGTTGTTTTGCAATTTCCCATTTATTCATAGCATGAATAAAGAATGAGAGAGATCTGTCAAATCTACTATTATTGAACTGATGGATGTTTAGCAGAAATGAGATGACTCACTCCCCAGAATCTGCACAAGATTTTAAAAAGTCAAATATATTTCATAATGTGCTACCTAGATGCCTTAATATGGTCTTTTACAAACCAGTACTTCTCCAGATGTATCAGTGATGTCTGGGAGTGATGGGGCTTGTAGGCCAGCACATTTAGAAGGCAATACATGGTTAATAACTGCTTGAATCTGCTATTAATATAAGTAGCGCCTGTTCTATAAAAACTTACATCTTTTTGATATCTGGCTAATCAAATAGTGTAGTGGCATGCACTGACAATGAAAGATAGCAGAATTCATTCAGCCCGACCTTGTATTAAAAGAGTAGCAATCATGGTCACAGATAGGAAGATATCTTGAAAAATGTGAAGTCAGTCTCTCTAGGATGATAAGAAGCTGGGACTAACTGGTGGGTTTCTGTCTAAGGAGAGAATTTCTGCCCTTTCTGATGCTTGCTGCATCAGTAGAGTAACATCTTGAGATCTCCTCAAGCTACTTGTTAAGATTTTTTTTAAAAAAAAAAATAGTGTAGAAGTAAACACAGCTAGAGAAAAGTCACAAGGAAAAGAGTTCTTCCTCTGTAGTGGGATATGTCTTACCCGTATGTGACAAAACAGTATGCCTGCATCTCCAGGTTATAAGACATTCTTTGCCTATGTTCCTTGCAGTTGGGCTTCCATCCACATGTAATTAAAAATAGTGAAATGTCAGAATCCCTGTTAATTTTTTTTTTAAACTTGTGAAGGATAGACTCTTTTCCCCTACCCCAGAGCCTCCCATACACTTGTAGCAAATTTGCCGTGCAATCTACTACATGGATGAGGTCAACCTTCAGATAAAGGAAAGAGCAAAACCACCTTGCATTCCTTGTCAAGAGAAAGACAGGATAGAAAACAAACCATATAAATTCCAGTTTCCAACTCAGTATATTTATTAAAGAACTAATAAGAAGGAAGTTCAGGAATAGTCCATTGCTTTTAAAATAAAATGAGAATTTAATTAGAACTAAACCTTATTTAACTCACTAAGTACCTCAGAGGTGATGGGGACAGGTAGAACTCCACAGTATCACATAGGCTGGTTTTGTACCTTTGCCAGCCTCAGAGAAACAGAGGAAGATCTCAAAGACCTAAAGTATTTCTTTGGGGCTGGTCAGATCTAAGAAATTCAAACTAAATGATCAGTTGCCTGGGAAGATTCAATCATACATTTGCAAGGAGAGTCCTGTTTCCCATGATACTCTCTAAGGATGAAGTAAAAGGGAAAATGACTCTGGAGTGTGTAGAGATGGAGGAGTTCCTTTTCTATCTTCATATGCGTGTGTGCGCGTGTGTATGTGCATGTATCCTGCCTGGGTATTTATTTATTTATTTATTGTTCAGAAACATTTCTAGACAAGAGAAAAGGCTACGTTCATCGTCACACAACATGCTTACGTGAGGGCTAAAAATGAGGAGAAGGAGGTGTTCATACAAGCCCTGTCTCTTGCCTTGTCTGCCTTCCCTTGTGAAAAGGTGAGATAACTTCAGGGGACGTCTTTGTATGCCCATTAGAAAGCCTCCATATGATTGATCACATTTGGGACCCAGATAAAGCATAATTCCCAGTAACTCATGTGTCAGCTTCCATTTATATTCAAATGAACGCACATATAACCCCAGTTCTGGGATCCCTGGTAAGCACAGGAAGGTTAGGAACTGAAGGACAGGGCAAATGGAGACTAGCCCATGTTCTTTTCTCACTTTTAGTTCTCACGTAAGGTGGCCAAATCCTCACAGAGGGCTACAGTCGATAGTGAAGATTGATTTCTGTCAGAGGAATACCCGTGCTGCTTTTCATTTCCCATTAAAAACATAGACAAGTAATGTGGCAGGAAAAGTGAAGTGCAACAGTTTGAAAGAATTGTGTTGGGGTGGTAATCTTTTTTTTCTTTTTTTTTTTCCTGATGAGGGCCAAACTCCTGTTGGGAGTGTTTAACCTTTCAGGAATGAATTATGCCACCCAATTAAACCTAACAGCCCAAGTAAAGTCAGTAGAGCTCTATTAACATTCAGTAGAAGCTGTTCCTTTCTGCTTGCAAGCAGAGCTGTGCCTGTAAACTACGTGTTTCCATCTGCACATTCAGCAGTAAAACTGTACAAATCATAGATTTCCTGTGGGTCAAATTGCATGGGATAAGTTTTATTTATTTATTTATTTTACCCAGTCTTTTTCACGTTGGTAAAACCAATCAATCTCGTCACCCCAAAGCTTCTCCCCACCCCCAGTCTCTGGAGATTTTATTTCTGGTTGAAGCCAAAAACCAAACAGAATTCCAACTTCAGACACATTTGGATTAATGAATTTCCTGTTGCTTGTGCTTTCTACATTTAGGAGAGTGTATGTCTGCAAGGATAGTGTGTGCAGGTCGTAATATTTAAAAGTGACAGGCAAATGGAAATCATCAGAAACACCAAAGGTCTTAACAAAGTAAAACTAGATTTCCTCTAATGAATAATGAGAACATGGAAATAACTTTAGCAAAGATAATTTGCTTCAAGTTTTAATTGAAATATTGCTCAAGGAACACTTTAGCTTTGTGAAGCTTTCTCAGTTGGCTTTGGTGTTCTGTTGAAATCAACAAGTTAGAAAACTTGTTGCAGATTTCTACAGAAGAAAAAACTAATCTTTCATTTACAGCAGTTTGTTCACTCAGGATCTGTATGGGATTTTAGGCCTCTAAGGAAACCAGGAGTCTAACACATATTACACAAAATCATTTTGTTTCATCGATTTCCATGAGACTTATGATAAGACTCAAACTTTTGAAATAAAATTCTGATCTTTGGGTAAATCAAATGCACACACTCTCTGTCCACCAACCTCTCTCCTTAAAAGGACCTATGATCAAGATTCTAAGCCTGACTCCAGTGTTACCTTTCCACACAAATCAGTGGGCCTTACTTTTGAGTAATGTTTCTTCTATAACATGCCATTGCCAGAACCGTTACCTAAGACATATATTCAGAGAATGTAAATCTAATTAGGATTTACAGGTAGAGTAGAGCTGAGAATGCTAATTCTGTCTCCTATCCTGTTGGGTGTTAGAACTTACAGAGTGAGTGTCTGAGGGAGTTTATTTTGCTTGTGCAGACTCCCTGCATGGCTTAAACCCTGATTTTTCAAAGTTTCTAAATTGCACAGGAAGCTTATATGAATATAAGCAGATCTCCTGGTGTTAGAGCTTCCCTCCAATTTGTGGAAAGTGTGAGGATGGTGATGGAAGGGGTGCATGTGGGATCCTTACTGCTGCATTCCTTCATGCATTTCAAAACCTTGGAAATAATTTGTTACTTCAAATTTGCCAGATTTTTTTCCCCACAACAACTTAAAAGCTCTTTAAATCATTCAATGGCAAGAACATTAATTTGGTGAATAATGACTTAGTGTTTCATATTGTTTGAATTCATTTTTTAAAATAATATGGAGTGGGTAGATTTGGCCAGTTCTGCCCATTTCTTTATCATTTTAGTTGATTTTTACTTTTTTTTCCCAAAAAAGAGGTGTTACTAATGCAGCCTATCGATTAGTATAGCAAATTAATTTTGTTAGATCTATGAGATAATTTTTTATTTAATTTTAATACTTCCAATGTGAATGCTGTTTCTACATTCTGTGTGATTCACTTGAAGTAAATTAGCAACTGAATGGGCCTTCTTCCTCTTCAATGGTGCCAAAAGATCTTACTAAAGCTGCCATTTTCTTACTGTTTTGAATCTCACAAGCAACTGTGACTTGGGGCCTTTCTGCACTACATTCTCAGCCAGAGCTCTTTGGCCTCAGTAAACTACAAACCCCAGAATTCCACAGGATGTTGAAAGTGGAATAATAGCACTATAACAGTGTAGTGACGAAATACCTTTGGAGTAGCTTCTCTTTGGCAGAAGATTGGCTTCTATGAAAGCTTTGTTAGGGAAGAGGCATAGTGTTTCCTTATATTCCAGTATCTAATCCATTTAGGAACAATTCTACAAGTAGTTTAGGAAGATTCCTATTTTCTAGTTCTGAGTTAAACAAGCATTTCCTTTACAACTTCAGGCTCTGCATGGGAATAATATTTAATAAGAAATGAAATGTTGGCTGTTAGCACGGACATATTTCAAATCACTGACAGATTAATAGCACTTTTTGGCATGAAATTACGGAGATTACAGTCTTAGATCACTGAAATTATACCTTTGAGCACTTCTTGCTGAATACTTTTACCCCGGGTCACATGTTTCTGTCAAATGTCAGGTAAGCCACAACGCATTATGTTGGCAATGCATTTCTGAACAGAAAATGAATACAGAAAGCATGTGAAATTGGCAAGATATAACATGGTATGCTAATATAATTTTTGAGGAGAAAATAGAAAGAGAGACATGTTGTTGTACTCCAACCCCTGTCTGTTCCAGTCCGCTTAGCCGATGGTCACAGATGATGGGTGTTGGAGTCCAACATCTGGTGGACTACAGGGTGACCACCCACACCTTTAGAACGTTCATTTTGCCCAACCATTGCTTAATAAAGCTAGTTTTTGAACTGCAACAGCCAGAGCAATATGCCACATACAACTTTTCTAAGCTGCGTTGTAAGCCCTAGAACAGTCGTCATACTATAAACAGGACGTTTTGAGGGAATGACTTGCATAAGACTATCTACTCCAGCTGGGGGAAAGTTCAAACTTGGGTCTTCTGGGTTCATGTTTTAGCCATTGTGCTACATCTGCTCTTCATGCAGATCTGATCGTCACACATATCATTTCACATGCATATTGCATGATATTGTTCTGCAAAAGTGCTTTCCATATAGAAGTTCTGCAGCTCTTTTAAAAAAATCAGAATTAGGACCTAAAGTCTGACAGTAAATGGAATAATTTGGTATGTTGCAACTACTCTCTGGTAATTTACTGCGACCAGTGGGCTGGATGCTTTTTGAACTGCAGGTCATTGCACAAAGGAAGGATCGAGACAAGACATAATTAGGAAGTGAAGGAAAGGGGAGAGTTAAATGGGTAGGACAACATTGCTTCAGAAAATGCTTTGTACTGAAGTAATATAGAAGCTACATAAAGTTTTTCCAGACTTCCAGTGCTTATGGAACGGTCATGCCATCCATTAACAAGAGAGTCTGTTATATATCCCACCCAGAAAGGAAATTTATTTGTTTAGAATATGGCAGGGCCTTTTCAGTGGCAGCACCATGAATTCCCTCCCAGAGAAGCAATGATTCTCCAATTTTTTAATGTTTTATGGATAGAAAAAAAATACTTGTTCCTCTTAGCTTTAAATGGTTTCTGTTGTATGACTGAAAGTTTTAACTCTAGGCTATTTGATTTTATACTTCAACTTTTAATATTTGTTGCTTGACCTTTTTTTTTTTAGTTTTGTTCTTTCATGTAAACCACCTTGAAGACCTTGTTAGGTCTAATGTTACAGAAAAAATACTTCTACAGATAAATAACATGGTGATCAAGGTTGTTAGAATAGAGGTAAATACTGTGATTAAATTCTTTCTTTTTTAAAGGGGATGAAACCTTCATGAAATCAGAGAATTTGTTGTGGTTTGTTTCCATATATTAAAAATATCCTTACATGTTGAGAACGGTGTTTCTTACACCAGTGCTGAAGCTGTAGCCACCTAAGAGACTTTGCTTGTGAAATTTTATCAGTTCTGTGTGATGCACTAGTAATGTGACAGTGTTACTATTAGCAGTTTGTATGTAGTGTGGGGAGTGGTTTGAGTGTTGGATTAGAACACTGGGACATCAGGATTCAAATCCCTGCTTGGCCATGGAAACCCATTGGGCAAGTCACACTTTCTCAGCCTCAGAGGAAAGCCAGGGCAACCCCCCTCTGAACAAGTTCTGCCAAAAAAACCCGATTATATATTCACCTTAGTGTCACTGTAAGTCAGGAATGACTTGAAGCCACACCAACATCAAACTATCACTGGAGGGCCATACATACCCATCCTCAACCATGCTCTGGCTTGTTTTAGGCCCAGGAGTGGCCATATGCAGAAGAAAGTGAACTGGCAGCTATATTGGTTTATGAAAAAAGCCACCACCTGAAGGGGCCCAAAACATGGCAAAATTGTCCCCCCTCCCATAGTCTAGAGAGTGCAGGCAGCTTTTTGACTAACACACACACACACACACACACACACACACACACACGTGCGCGTGCACACACACACAGGGGTTGGAGGCCTTTGTGGACTATATGCTACCTGTAGGCTATCCCCTGATATAGACATGTGAGTATTGTGTATGTATTGTTATATGATTAAAGTGTAGAAAATATTAGACTACATGACAGCAGTTTTACAGAGTTCACTGGAATTCTGTCTCTTGCCGTGTAGACAAAGCAGTCTTCCCAAATAACTTACATTACGAAGTACATTGAGAGATACCTTAGTTCACAGAAGGGGTGCCTAGCCAGTTTTGGGGGATCCCCCCTGCACCACCATGCCCATTCATCCATTCTGCAGGATTTTCCAAATCTGTGATAGGTGGCTGGAGAGGCTGTTTGTAGAGAGAAAGAAGCAAGGGAAACCACTTCTGCTCATCTGGTTTTGGGTATTTAAATCTGGGCCACAACAGTGTAGAGCACAACTACATTTGTTTATGTTACTATTTCATTTGAGTTCCAGACCTTCTGAGACTGTATTGGACTTTCCTGTTTCAGTCTGACCTGGTTGCACCTTGGCTGAATGTAACAGAAGTCACAGACTTTTCCCACCTTCTCCTTTCTTCTCCATCTCTTGTTTCTCTCCCAAACTCTATCTATAGGTTTGGGAGACCTGGAAAATTACATAGGATAAGGTACAGGAGGCTGGAGATGAAGGGGAGGAATATGGTGAAGGAGCTATAGATGCGGAAATTGTTTCTCCCTTGGAATAGAAAAGCAAATTGGGGTCCAAGCCATTTTATGATCTCTACAATCTGATATGCACATTTCATATTTTGGATTTTGAAGTTTATTCATACATTTGACATTCCATATTCCTCTGTGTTGTAGGAGAGCCAGAATTCAAATATGTTGGGAACATGCATGGGAATGAAGCTGTTGGAAGGGAGCTTCTCATCTTCTTGGCTCAGTACCTATGCAATGAATACCAGAAGGGAAACGAAACTATCATCAACTTGATCCACAGCACACGCATCCACATACTGCCATCCCTGAATCCAGATGGGTTTGAGAAGGCAGCATCACAGGTATGCACACCATAAGCATAAATGTATTAGCTCAGTGTGTGGTTCCTCTTGCTGATCTTTTTTACAGAACCTAAATATGTACAGTCATATGTACATAGGCATATTTCTTACATTCCATGCAACATTCATCAGTTGGAGGTCAGTGGCCACTGGTGGCTTCCATGTCAGTTGAGCAGGGAATCCTTTCCAGATTTTGAGTAGCAATAAAGGAGCTATCCATGGTACTGAACCTTTTCAGGAACAGGAGTCAGCACCTTGGGAAGTTGTTTTAAAGCCTGAATTTAGGGGAGCAACTAGCCCTTGCATGGAAGTAAGTTTCACAGTCCTGGACCACCACTAAAAAGGCTGCTCCTCACCTGGGAAACTCCCTGTCACAGGAGATCCAGCTGGCCCACTTCTTTGCTCTCTTTGTGCTGGCAAGTAAGGACATTTTTATTTAAGTAGGCCTTTGGTTCTTATATCATATGGCAGAAGAGTGTTTGGAAGAAGTTGTGCTTTTATCCTTTTTCTCGTCAATCATGTTTTAAAACTGTTTTAAACTGTTTTTAACCACGTGCTTTTTAACAGAATTGTTGTTTAATTTTGTGAAGTAAGACACAGTGTAGCAGTATTATATGAGATTATTCTCTGGTGGAAGATGACTTACACAGCATTATGTCTTGGGCTGATTGCCACACACTGCAAGCATAAGCTGGAATTCAGATGATGCACTGTAATTGGGGTATCGCTTTTTCTAGGGTCATCCAGTGGTGGCCAGGGAAAGCAGCCAAAATCTGTTAGCTCTGAGCAGCCTTTTTCTTTGGTGCTTTATTTCTTTCACAGTTGTTCCATCTGTGATCTCCTTCCTCCTGTCAGTGGAGTGCACCAACAAGCCATAAAATATGTAGGGAAGCTGTGGCTCTCCAAACATTGAACTGCAGTTCCTGTAGTTTCTCATTATTAGCTTTGCTCGCTGAGGCTGATGGGAGTTGGAATCAACATCTGGAGGCCACCAGTTCTGTAACCCTGGACATATTTGATGAGTCTTCACCTTTCATGCTAGAAGTTTTCTCATTTTCTTGGTTATGAACCTTGGCATTCTGCATGCAGTAGCTCTCATGGGGTGTTTTACAATTTCCCATCTATCCTCTTTCTTTCCATGTAATTAGGATCAGTATATAGCAAATTGACCTATTTGTCTTCATTTTACTGCTGAGCTTGACTTTATTACTGATACCAAGAACTTACTGACAAGGAATGCTCTGTGTAGGAGCACCCTCTAGTGGCTCCAATCACCCCTTTTTCCCCCTACAAGCCTGGTACTTTAGAACATGAATTGGCCCAAAGTAAAAGTTTTCCTGACCACTCTGTGTTTCTTATTGTGGGGTCTAATAATGCTGCTTAGAGTTCGAATGAATAAATAGTGGATTAGTTTGTTTGCTGAGTCATTATTTCCTAATATCAGGGACAAAGGTGAGGTAAATATTCTAATATTTTCACTTTTGTTTTCATTTGCACTAATTTGTGCATGTGCTTATTGACTTGTATGTGCAACTCTGCTATTGCAAGATTAATCAGCACATACAGATGTTGCCTATAGCCCAAAGTTAATTCAGATGCACTAATATGGATGGTGTTAACCCATTAAACTGGATCCAGACTTAACAGACTTCTTCGCTTGTCTAATAAATGGTTTAAGAATTCCTATCTCAGAAATATCTGAACTTTGATTCTAAATATCCCCCAAAGAAGGCCTTAAGAATATACATAGAACAAAACACATCAGGATTTTTTTAGAAACTAATAAGCCGTCTCTTGAGCATCTGGAGATATGTCTCCAGTTTCTTCTGTGGATTCTGTTGGATGCACCTTGGTTTCTGCCCCTTTGGAATCCAGACTTAGTGATGTTTAGAGTAGACCCTTTGAAATAAATTGCAAGATAGTCATGACTGCTGATCTCAGTGGGCTCACTCTAAGGCTAAGTAACTTTGCATATAAACTCCATCAAGTTGAGTCATCAGATGTTGAATATGCATATATTAATCAGCTGTAAGATTAGCTATATTCCTGAGAACCATATATGCTGGTGGTTAAAAATAACTGAGAGGTGTTTTGAGCATGTCGTGCTTTTTGTCAGTCTTACGTGACTGTCAGACAGTACAGTACTGAAGTGAAGGAACAATTTATCTGAGTCATCTTGATGGTTGTGTTGTGCTATTAAATGATAACATTCATTCTGTTTTCTAATAATTCCTCCCACTTCCTTTACTTCTTAGCCAGGTGAACTCAAAGACTGGTTTGTTGGCCGAAGTAATGCACAGGGAATAGACCTAAACCGAAACTTCCCTGATCTGGACAGGATAGTTTATGTCAATGAGAGAGAAGGCGGTCCGAATAATCACTTACTGAAAAACCTGAAGAAAGCTGTGGATCAGAACCCAAAGGTAAAAAAAAAAAATCCTTGTTTTCTAACAGCCTGCCATACTCATTAGCATCTGTTTTTCCAAATTCTTTCCCCCTAGGAAGTGTGGATGGGGGTTGTATTTATGCAGCTTGGGTGGCTGGGAGGATTTTGATGAAATACATCAAAGTTGGGTGGGTTAGTATTTGCCAGGTGCCTTGTTGCTGTTACTCTGTGAGATAGTCAGGGGGAGTTGCTTCACTTTTTGTTTCATAAAGAACAAAGACCACCAGCACAACAACGGACTTGTCATGGAGAGCGGTGCAAGGATTTTATTGTTAGAGTTATAAGAACTCTTTTAACATTGCTTCCATCCAACCCACCATAGAGCTTTGTTTCTGATCACTATATTGCAGTGGCCAGTGTATCTCATGGAATTCCCATGAACTGACATTATAACAAAACATAGGATGAGACCTTAGGGGGTGCTAGAGATGGAAATGATTCTATGTTTTAAAAAAAAATTAAAAGAAGCAACAATGTTTGGTTACCTCATACAGTAAGGGTGGGCATAAAAGTCTAGCCCAGTGCTACTCAAAAGTGGTGGTCCATGAATTGTTGCTGGTTTCTAAACCAGCTCTTGCTGGTCTCTAAAGAGTTTCCAGGAAAGAAAGAAACAGTTGTGGCTAATTGAAATATTGTGCCCATCCATGGCAAATTAGAAAAGAAAAATTGCTAGTCCCTCATATCAGTTAACTTAAGAAGCACTGGTCTAGGTGATCTGGTTAAATTCCTCTGAGTGGGCTAAAAAAACTTCCAGAGCGGAGAAGTGTTGTAATTTGGGTGCTGCTACAAAGAAGGCCCTGTCACAAATTACTAGCAGTTACTGGGAAGTGGGTTGAGATCTTCCCAGGTAACCTCAGACAGTAGGCAAGTTAAAAGCACATAGAGGACAGCTATATCACTTATTTTAATTTACATAATAAGTAGTATCCATAGGTGCCAATGAAACCTCCATAGCCATATTAGAATTTCAGTGACTCTAATCTCTTGAGGAAAAGCTATAGTTAACCATGGTATATGATACTTTCTTCTGTATGTGTGGAAAACACCAGTTTCTGGGCAAAAAAAGAGCATTGTCATGGACAATGACATCTGTTCAACAAATGAGTCTGTGGCAAGGAAAAATGATTATGTTAGGAAGATCAAGCAGAAAAGTAACTGGCTTGAATTTCAGCTTTCACTGCTTCTGCTGTGAAGTACAAAATGGGATCAATGATGCCAATAAGCTAAATCAATCAATGTTTCTGTGCAAGAGATTCATTTTACAGATTCTCAGTGAGGATTGATGTGAAGCAGCGAACTGCTGACTGCTGAATGAAATCACCAAATCACTAGTTGAAATCAAGTTTACTCTTTCATAACTGATTATTTTCCAGAACAA
Organism: Cyclura pinguis; assembly: GCA_030412105.1. Lineage (NCBI taxonomy): Eukaryota > Metazoa > Chordata > Lepidosauria > Squamata > Iguanidae > Cyclura > Cyclura pinguis. The sequence continues at coordinate 158,769,834 of CM059603.1, read as the reverse complement.
ATAATTTTGCTGATTGGTTGTTTGAACAATGAAAACAAATCCATTGGCAACTAAATGGAATGCTTATGTTACCTGGAAGTATAGTTGCATATGCTTTTTGCACTAGTACAAAACCTTATCTGTTTGAAAGCAAAAAGTCAGTTTTGAAATTAATTAGTTTCTACTTGCTGTCTTGTAGATATGCAAGGGCATAAACCAAATAGTTTACGAAGATTAAGACTTGACTACAAAGAATCATGAGTTCAAGAGGTCTCTAAGTTTTGCCCTTTTACTAATATCCCATAGTGTGGGCTTTTACTCTGGGACAGGAGAGCTGAAGGTAGCTCTGGCTGTAATGGCTCATCTTCTGGTGTTTTGCAGTAGATTAGCAAGGATCTTCAGTTATTTGGCAACAGCAGAAAAAAACACAACAAAACCAGCCTTCCCCCACCAGTTTCACTGCTGAAATAAGGAATGGTTGGAAAACAGGGAACTGATTTTTGTACTAAAAGACTGTTGCATTCTGGTACACTAAAGAAATCCCCAGGTTCAGAACTTAGTTGTTAGTGTATCTCTTTTGCACTAGGCCTGGTTGGTGGATCTCAGGAACTAGTACAAGGAAAAGTAGTTCCTATACGTCTGAAGGCCATTCACTGCTTATTTGTACAGATATCTTGCCTTCTAACATTTCTTTGATAGAAGACTGTTTGATAGAGGGTTGTTTTTAAAGACTGTGTGAGTATTGTCTGTATATGTGTGTTGTTTGCCTTCAGGTCAACTCTGACTTAATGGTGACTCTGTCATATGGTTTTCTTGGTAAGATTTCTTCAGAGGAGGCTTAGCATTGCCTTCCTCTGAGACTGGGAGAATGTGATTTGCCCAAGGCCACCCAGTGGCTTTCCATATCTGAGTGGAGGTTTGAGCCCTGGACTCCCGGAGTTGTGGTCCAGTTTTCAAACCACTATACCATACTAGCTCTGCTATGTGGACACTTTTACCAAATTCAGATTTTACACCAAACCACTTTACATTTTAAAAAGATATGCTAAACACAAGTTAAATTTAAATAATTTATTAATATTCTTTTCAAAAAATCAGTATGTGTGTGTATTACTTACCCCACTTAAATGTTGTTACTTTTAATCTACCATGAATGTTGCAGCGGGGAGGGGGAGACAGAGCACAATGGCTTTTGGTTCTGCTTTCTTCATTTTTTAGGGAGAAAAATTGTTCTCAAGTGAGAAAATAACTGTATGAATCGTCCCCGGAAGCTTCATGATGAAAGCAGATGAGTTTACTTGTAATGGCTGAGCCAGATGTTCAACAGTTCGAAGGGCTGTAATTCAGTAACAGAATGGACACATTGCATCTAGGGGGTCCCACTTTCAATCCATCGAAAAGAATCTTACCTGAAACTCTGAAGAGCCACTGCTATCTAATTTTAACAGTATTGAATTTTATGGTCCAACAGTTTGCTTCTTTATAAGAAATAGCTTCCTGTGTTCCTGTGACTTGAATTGGGAAACTGAAGTCTTCAGTGAATATATAAATAATATAAATTCTTGGTCCTCAACCATTTGTCCTCTATATATTTTGGATCTCAACTCCCAGAAGTCCCAGCCATCATGTTCAATGGTCAGGAATTCTGGGAACTGAAGTCCCAAATTATCTGGAAGTCCAAAGGCTGAAAACCACTGATCTAAAAGTAGTAGCAGAAGGAAGGTACAATTTGGAGATGGAGCAAGCAAGAAATGAATGATTAACATAGCCACTGTTTCGTCCTTCAACACCCTTCCCTCAGCAGCTTTACCCCAACCTGGCTCCGGTATGCCTGTCTACCATGACTAAGGAAAAGAAGTATAATGGGAGGGGACATGTAGATGAACAACATCAAGTAGAAAAGTTAAGCATTGCTCTCTCAGCCACCTTTTCTCCTCATGATGGATGTTTGACTGTTATCCAACATCCACATCACTTTAGTTTCTCAGAGAAGAGTTGACAGGCATTATCCACTGCTCTGTGATGAGCTGTCAGTACATATTCTCAGTGGAGAACCTTCCAGACTCACTTCATCCAGGCTGGCCATTGGTCTCTCTTGGCTGCCAAGAGATGGGAGGATCTGTGAAATGCTGGGGAGTGTTGATTGGCACCAAGCACTACACTTGGATACCTTCCATTCCACAGATCCTTGTACTTCTCTGAAGCCACACGAGCCACCCGCTTCCTCCTTGTGTGGCAGCATGAGTTACTGAGTTCCGTGTACACAAGTCCTTTAAGCTTGTTGGGGGGCAGTGGAAGAGCATGCTGCTAGGTGAGGCAAGCCTTTTTCCTGATCTTGCCACACACACCCCGACTCCCTTAAGCTTCAGGAGGGGTGGCAGTAGTGGAAAATGCACTGGGAGGGCAAGGTTTTGATGCCCTTACCTACTACCCCCTTTTCCCTCACTGCCTCCTTGGATCTTTCCACTGCCTGAGTGCCACCCACTTTGGGAATGACTTGACTAGATGATGAGATTTATAGAGAATAGCATGAAGTTTGTCACTTTTAATCATAGCTGAACACATTTTCTTAGTGGTTTTTCATTGTCTTTTTAAAGTTACCTTCCTCCAACTTGTTTTTTTTTTCTCCTATGGACTACAAAGTGCATGATATGATTCTTGTCCGGTAATGGGGGGAGTCCAATGTCCCTAGGAACTGTCAGCTTGCGGAAAGATCTCCCAAAGCATAGGATCTCAGAACTTTTTCAGTTCAATTTATCACTGAACTGCATCTCTCTTTTTCCCGCCCCACCAATATGTACAGTTCACTTGTCAAATGCCAAATTTGTTAAAGGGTAATAAGGACTGAATTATTTCTGTTAGAGGACACTGATCCACCACAAGTACGAAGATGGAGATGCTTAATCATAAATAGTTTGAGAGCCTGTGCCTCTGAACATATGCAGAACATTTTTTATACCCACTCCAAATTAAGAAACATGATCTGCAAAGGTAAGAAGTTCAGCTCATGTTCTACATGCAGGAACTGGGGATCTCACATTCAATATGCAGCATCTTCACATTTAATGATCAGGTATCTAACAAGCCTGCTCTTTTCTGCACACATCCTACCTTAATTGAGGATGGGTAAAAAGAGGAAGAAGTGGAGAAGGAGTAAAGAGCAGAATGGGAAGCAGAGAAGAGAGAGAGGGAGATGACAAAAGAAAAAATGTGGGTGGGTTCATTTTAGGAAAGCTTTTTACTTAACTATCCAAGTGCATAGCACTGTGTGAGGATGGTTACAAAAAGATTCAGTGCAAATTATACTTACAAGATTGTATATGGTACCATAATATACAGTAGAAAACAATCCAGAATATAATAAATAGAGGTGGAGAATTTACTGTATAGAGTCCCAAAGTACACTCCCCAAGAACTCTACACACTTTCATTCCGTACAGGTCTATGGGGGCAGGACCCCTGCCCTTCAGACCTGAAAAGCCTGGGATTCTGAGATGTCCAAAATAATATTGTATAATAATGATATGTTACACCATAAAAGCCACCATAAAAGCCTAGGCCTCTGCCAAGCAAACAAACCACTCCCTACCCCATTCCATTCTAAGACTATTTTTTTCTTCTTTTCCATTTTTCTTCTTTCCAAAACCTAGCTGTTGTTCTGCTCAACAAACACAATTCTTCTATTCTGACCTATGTTCGAGAAAGTTCTTTCTCTCTCCTTCTCCCTTCTTGCTGTCTTCCCAAAGAAATCACACAGATTAGCCTGCCTAACAACAGAGTTAGGTGTTGCGTTTCGTCCAATTCTAGTAATTCTGTCGCTAAGACGGCAGGTCGTCCCGATTTCCTTAATTTGGCAAAGAGAGGCACCCACTCTAATGAAATCTAGCAACTTAATTCACTAAAGCATTTTTAATGTCAGCATTAATAGAGGAATCAAATCTAGCAAATTAATAACATATTAGTCAATGAAGTAATCCCAGTGTCTCTGTGTTTCTATTCTTGCTAGTTAGTCTTAATTCCTGATTTGTTCTATGGTTCTCCCTTTGAATTATTCTGCTTGCTTTTCATCTCCTGATTCCTGTTTCTGTCCTTGTTACAGATTGTTGCTTAAGTATTTCTTCCAAATTACACCTTACCCTGGTTCTCTATTGATAATTTATTTGTTCTAAGAGATGGGAAGGGAACTCTGTGGGCTGTTCTATACACGTATTTTGGCATTGGTATATATATATATATATACTGTATTTTCTTCTATAGCTTGCACCTGAAACAAAAGGAGTGATTCACTGGATTATGGATATTCCCTTTGTCCTGTCAGCCAACCTTCATGGTGGGGACCTTGTAGCAAATTACCCATATGACGAGACTCGCTCTGGTAAGTACAGTAAGTACATTAACTGCTTGGTATAAAAGGCTTGTGAAAATTATGAAACTTATCATAACTGTAGAGGAATAGAAAAAAGGTTTCTATATTGGGTAGCTGTGTATGAATTCTTCAGAAGAATATTCCTATATGCAAGTAACAGCTGCTAGAAATTGCAACTGTAGACACTTTAGGCAAGGAAGTTGGGAGAGCTAACATGTTCTACAGTAGAATAAGGGGAGGCCCATTCAGTCCTGTGCATGGGCATAGTTGCTGAGCAAATGGACACTCCTAGCATGAAATTCCAGAGCCAGTGAACATATTTGGAGTACAATACATAGATATGTAAATTGTATCTTGTGCAGACAAGAACAAATAATTACAGTAGTTTTCTCCCTGTTGTGGGAGAAAATGAATATTTCTGTGCAGTATTGCCCCTGTATTCTAGTGTCCTGAAGTGATCCAGAGGATTTTTCTGTATAGAAAGGCACAAGGTTTGTGTTTATGTAAAACCTACATCTTCTATGCAGCAACATTTTTTTTCTCTCACAAAAAAATCCATGTGCCTTTCTGTGCAGAAAAATCCTCTAAAATACTTTGGAATATCGCTTCTCAGCCTTTTGGCTAAAACCATGTGCAGTATCTGTTCTTATCAGTTTAATATCTGATACGTCCTCTACTTGAGGACTATATATTAAATGGATTTTTGGAACTAGTAATTTTACCTCAGGAAGAACTTCCTGATGATCAGAGCTGTCTGGCAGTGGAATATGCTGCCTCGGAGTATAGTGGAGTCTCCTTCTTTGGAGGTTTTTAAACAGAGGCTGGATGGCCCTCTGTTGGGAGTGCTTTGATGTGTGTTTCTGCATAGCAGGAGGTTGGACTCGATGGCTCCTGTGGTCTCTTCCAACTCTATGATTCTATGATGTTATGAAATACTGGGAGAAAACTGTGCAAAACCGTTATTCTTCCTGATGGCCTTTCCAGACTGTCACCAGACTCATTTTACAACTAGGAAACGAATAAAATGGATTATTTTTCCATCTCTGATGCCTCATTTGGGAATAACACTTTAGTGTGCTTCAGCAAAAGCAGACGTGCCAGAGTCATGTTTAGGTTTGGTGTGCCTCCTCTGATTGCCAGCCACAAGGAAGAGAAGAAAAGTTTCACTATTCTTTTTTTACTAATTGTGGTTAATTTGAATTATGGATTACTTAAGCAAGCTAACTTCAAACCAAGCTCTCTTATTTTAACTGACAAGTTAAAATTAACCGTACTTCAGGGTTCAGAGATAATATGGAACTACAGTGAATAAAAAATGAAATGGATGTACTTTCAGTCTGATCAGAGCCTTGCTAGAGCAGGAAGGGATTGGGGGCAGAACAAGAACCTGCAGTTCATGCAAGTAATAAAGCATTTTTAATGTCCAAAAAGAGCCTTCATCCTTTAAATTTCTCTAAGTGCCCTCTGACGCACTAATGTTGCAATGCCAGATTTGGTTCTGAAGGTCAAGCTAGTCTATCTGCTTGTTATATATTTAGAAGTGCTACTTCTATAGATAGTGAAAGGCACCTGTTTTCATAGCACATGCTTTCATCACCTCCATACCTTGCAAATGTGTTTGCTTTGTTTTGTGATTGGTCATTGGAAGGCAAACACAGTCTTACTTTATTAGACTGACTGCTGAGACACTTATCTCTAAAATGTGCTGACAGAAAACATAGTTCCCTTCATGCCTTGCTTGGCCCTGATTCTGTGGTCAACAATGTTGTCTTTCTGGTATCTATTTAATACATAGGTGTAATTCATTCACACATGACATTTTAAGGGCATAATCTTTGTTTCATGTATATACACTTCCCAGAATATAAATGTAATAAAATTGTATTTAGTGACCATTTATACTGACAGGGAAATGACATGCATACAATGTATAGGTGCATTCTTTTTTTGGTTTGTAAATTTTGTCCAGTATCCTGGAGTGACATCCACAGCAGGTTCCATTATAATTTAAGATTCTGTGCTCCTCCAGATGTTTTTGGATGACAGCTACTGTAGTTCTTCACATTGAAAACTTCTGGTGTTCCACAGTTGCTCCCCTCTGGCTCAAACAAATGCATACAATCTCCTTCATATGGAACATAATTTCTGGGACATTTCTACATGTTTTCTTGGAAGACCCCATTGAAATGGATGTCCACATGTTTCTGATTTTGTCTCCTCAGGTAGTGCTCATGAATATAGCTCTTGCCCAGATGATGCTATTTTCCAGAGCTTAGCACGAAGCTATTCAACTCTTAATCCAGCCATGTCTGATCCAAACAGGCCACCATGTCGCAAGAATGATGATGATAGCAGCTTCATAGATGGAACAACCAATGGTGGTGCTTGGTATAGTGTTCCAGGAGGTTAGTATCAAAGAATGGCAACATTTTAGAAATTCATTTATTTTAGAGAATATGAACTGATGGCTCCTCTTCATTGTTATGGTGTTAATAATGCGACAAGTGTTATACTTACATGAAGGTCTTTAATTCATTCATGAAAAGAAGACTACATGTTTCTCTTTAGTGCCCTCTGATAAAGCATTTCCCTGGTCTACTGTGGTAGTATACATTACATGGCAAACCATACCCTTCACAGTAAATCTTAAGAGTCAGTAGTATCTCAGTCAGTAGTATGTAGGTCCTAGTTGGAAGCCTCCAGTGTAGGCACAGATAGCTGATGCCAAGGGAAATTGTATGTTAGTCAGCAACCATATGCTGCTAACTCACAAGCAACTCACTTGCTAAGTGAGGTGCCTACTACCTTTCGCCCTGCCCATTTCTGGGAAAGGCAGGATGCCCCCAAACCTCTTTGAATGGTTTGTGTTGTTGGCAGGAAACAAATTTGCCAGCCATTGCTTATTCCTTTAATTGTGCCAGAGCATGCAACTTTCATAGCTGCATAGGAGTTTTCTCCTTTATATTACAAGTCTGTCTTGGCAAAATGTATCATTAGTCCAATGTTACGTTTGTATAGCAGTTGGGAGATGAATGTGCCTTCTCGAAGTTGATTTTTCAGTGTGATGGGAGAAGTGGACCTCAGATGGTGAATAATTTGAATTTATAACACTCCGAGGGAGTTGTATCATCTGCTTCAGTTTGGCTGTTGCCTGCCTTGTTATATCTTCTATTGAATTAAATTAACCTCTAGGATAATAACCCAATATGATGGGTGCCAATCCGTCAATAGCCCCTATAGAAACAGAGACAGGATGTAAATAGGCAGATATTGATATAGGATAATGTAGGAGAAGAGCTGAGTTTTAAAAAATGGAGCAGATACTGAATATTAAATTAGACTGATTTTTATGGTCTGTTGTGAACAACTTGCCAATTTGGGCCACATATGGCCCTTAAACTCTCTCCTCCAGCACTCCCCTGGCTAAATTGGCTGCCTTTATTTGGCATATTTTCGCAGTCTACGTTTATGTGGTAAAGAAGTTGCAGGCCTATGGATGATCTGTTAATATAATGAGACTTTACAGGTTCTGTGGGGCGGGGGGAAGAAATACTGTTCTGTACAGAAACATGACGATTATTTTTGCCAAATGGTTCTTTTACATTAAAGGTGTTCAGTTCCAAGAAATCCTCTTCCTCCTTCCATCCTCAGTGGAATGCTCTGAGACTCTGCGGCCCTTTCATACTATGCAGTCATAATGCTGTCATTTTGCTTTAACTGCCAAGGCAAAATCCTGGGGAATCCTCGAATTTGTAATTTAGGAAGGTGTATTTAGAATCATCAGCCAAAGGGCTCTAGTGCCTCACTAAAAACAAAACTCCAGGAGTCCATAGGATGGAGCCATGACAATTAAAGTGGAATGTAATTCTATGATTGTGTAGGGTGAAAAGGTCCCAACTACGGATGCCAGATCTTAGGGCCTGGCCCCGAGTCTTCAGGGTTTTGTTTTTGATTTTTTTTCTCTCAAAGTAATCTTCATGCAGGAGAGAAGGGCGCAAATTCTCCAGTTCTGGTGGGCTCAGCTCCAAGCAAGAGGAAAGGGATAGTTGCAAATTTTCAGCTCAGCTATGAGAGCAGCAGCTTCCTACAGCTTCCAGGGATCAATTCATTTGTTACTGCAGTTTGAAAAGACTCTCCAGGGAGCTCATGTCTTTGCTTTACTTTGCCTCCTCCTTCCCTCTCAGTCATTGTGGCACAAGAGTTCACCTTTTGCTCTGCTCTGCATCCACCCTCTGTCTAGAAGCAAGTAGGCTAGATTAAATGTTGCTTATACCATCTCCCTAAGTAGATCAGAAGGTATAATCCCCTCATTTCGGTTTGTTCAGGAACAGCTTCTTCAGCTAAGATTTCTGTCTGAATTTCCAAACAGGAAGATAAGTTCTCTGTGTGTTCATGTTTGAATGAGCAAGAGTGGTTCATACTTAATGCATAATGCTCAATGATTTCACCAGTGCCATCTCTAGATCTCAGGTTTTGGTCTGGCAGCCTCAGAGCCCAGAAGGATCCTGAACTGGCAACCGTAGCCTCAGTTGCTCTGCAGTTTTGCAAGGTTTATGATGAGGAAGGATGCACTGGTACTATCTTGCACCATGGAGCCATTACAGTTGCTGCTAGATTAAGATGGCAACTACAGAAGCAGCTTTAGTGCCTGCAATGAGTGGGGACGTATGGCTTCCATAGAATTGCATGGTGGCCAGTGAAGCACTGCAATCCAGCTCTAGTATGGGGTGACCATATGTGAAAGAGGATAGATCTCTTGTTCCTTGAAACAACAGCAGAGGGCAAAAAATTCACCTTGAAGCTTTTCTCACCACTGCTTTCAGAACAGGCAGTTACCTCTTATATTTAGCTTTTGGGGTAGTGCAAGCCTCCTTGGCACCTGGAACACTTTGCCTATGTACAGCCTCCTCAGTAGCTACCTCTAGCTATTGAATTCTCTCCCACAGAAGACTAAGCTGGTCCCCTTCCACCAAGTAAAGACCTTTTTATTTGAACAGGCATTTGGTGATTAACTGGCAATGCAAAAGGGTTATGTTTTTAGATGATTTTACACTTTTATAGTACTGTGTTTTAATATGGTAATTTAATTTGTTGTTTTTAAAATTTTACCATTTTTAAAAAAATTGCCTTATTTTAATTCATGTTGTAAGCCATCTTGAGTCTTATGTTAAGAAAAAGGCAGGATATAACAGTCTTTTGTAAGTCACATAATGGTGATTTTCTAAAGTCTTTAAATGCCCCTGAACATGGATGGCTCCTATTTCCAAGGAGCCTCCAAAGATGCGGGATTAAAAGGCTCTAATCTCATTTTCCTATCAGCACAGAAATAGTGTCTTCAAGAAGATTACCCTGCCCTCCAGTCTGGCTCTGTTACCAGGGTTAACATCTATAGTCATGAATATTCCCTACTCACTAAAGCCAGTAAAGGTTAGGCAGCCAATCAGGATTGTAATCCTTGGCTGAAAACTAGTTGGGTCCCTGCTAGAATAAACCTCTTGAATCAATGAAATTTACACACCTACCAAATTACTCTTCAGCAATTGATTCACTGTGTTTACTCTGGTTGGGGCTACCCAGATATAGACCTTGCTTTTGATGGAAATTAGACTTGATGGAAATTAGAAGTCTTTCAGCAGTTATTCATTTTAATTTAGATCATAATGCTGAGTGTCAAACCAGTATCTTATAGTCAGTACTGTGGGATTAGCAGGGTTTGGTAATGTAGGATCAGTTTTTAAATAATAGAATACCTAGTTTGTATTGCATATTCATGTTAGCATTATGCAAAATGTATTTGCAGCAAATTTCACCCCAAACTTGGTACCTAACATGTCAAATGTAGCCTTAAAAAATTGTACTAAGTTTTACAGTCCTTACTGAGATTTTTGATTGTCACATAATAAGATTTAATAGATAAACTAGAATATTAGTGAATTTTGTTCCCCTGTAGTAGTAGTAGTAGTAGTAGTAGTAGTAGTAGTAGTAGTAGTATTAAAATATTATTCCAGTTGGGTTTTTTATCCCAAAAAACAAACAGATTGTTGGTGGGTAGTATATAAATAGTATGCTCACATCAAAAATGTAACATACAACAGACAATTTATAGTAAGTTCGCTGCTTTTGTGAAGTTGAAAGTCAGAGTGGCCATTTCTTTCACTAGTAGGAAGTACCACAGTGGCAAATGGAAATTAACAAAGGCAAGTTTATTATTTAGGAAAGGCTATGGCTAAATCAGCTACCATATTTGACATCACTAATCATCTCCAAGACAGGGGACCTAAATTCAGACCTGCCTGATTATCTTCCTCCATTTGCTTTCCAGTCAGGTAAACTGAGTGAAGGCTATGATAGTATGTTAGACATTCTAATCCAGTCCTAGAAAACACAGACACAGAAAAATTGTTTGTTTCCTGATCCAGGAGAAGATGCACACACAGAAGTCTGATTCTATTCTTTTGTAACTCCTCTTTTTTATTATGAGAATGTGCTTTTGGTTGTTTCGTAATGTGTTACACACATGTAAACAGTAATTGTACTGTTAAATATATGTTTGCATTAGCTCTCCATCATTAGCAATGCCTTTGTTTTTAAAATTGCTTCATTAGTAAGAAATCCACATTTCAAATTATTTCTCAAGGCTTCATTGCCTTTGCTATTATCTGTTTTTCACATGTTTTTATTGTACACATAATAACATATTTCCTTGATCATCTGGAAGTAATTGAATTACACCTGGAAACTTTTTTTTTTTGGCTTCTGAAAATACGGCTTTTACAGCCAAATGTATCCCAGCAGAATATACCGACCAGATGTAATATCAGGTTTGGTACAATTGTTCTACAGAGCTATGGCTGCCAAGAAATTCATTGTATGAAGGTAGCCTTTTCAGAACATTATGTGTCTGAGTTTCATCCAAGAAACCATTAGTCGTCTGGAAAGTTTTGTAAACAGAAGGTGGCACGTATACTTCAGTCAAGCTGTAAATAAATACTGTATTAACCCTGGTTTTCGTACAATGTGCTTCTGTTTATCTGAACTGGCTTTAGCTACTTCTTCCTATTTTTATGTGAGAGGGAAAATATGGTAGAGATGTCACATTTCAAGAAATGTTGACCTATGAAAGAAAACACCACATTCCCTCCCGACTTCTTCTCATTCAAAGTAAATAGAAATCTGGAGAAAAATTGAAATATATGCGATACTTATTTTCTAAGGAGTTCTAAATATTATTTAATGCTTTTAAACATAACTAGCTCTGAAAATTGTACTCTTTGTTGTATTTGCTGTATTTAACCTATAAATACCAAACAATCATACAGTGCCTGGAAGAGTATAGTGGCTTTCCTCCTCTGAGGAGAAGAGGGGTAAAGAGAGAGAGAACAGTCCTTGGAAGAGGAACCAACTTCATATCCTCCCTCCCAGGACACCAAGGAGATCTTCACAAAGGCTTCTTCTCTCTAAGGGCAGAAATGAAACCCAAGGAGTGGAAAAAATGAAGCATACTGGTGGGAAAAGAAAAGGAATGGCTGTATATTCTGTAGAACAGCATGACTGGCGTAGATTAATTCCCTGCCACTAGTTGCATTAGGAATGAAAAGCTTGTTTTTGAAAAACTAAGTAGAAGGAAAACCTTTTCCATGTGTCTCCCTCTGGACTTCTGCCTTGCTAGCAAGAGCCTATTATCAGGACGTTTGATAAACTGGAGGCTCTGAGCTGAGTCAGTCTGACTCAGAGCGTAATGTTGCTCTCAATGAGCTAAATCCAATTGCTACTCCCAGTGGGAGCATACCTGTTGAATCAGTGGGGTTTATGTGAGTGTTATGTACCTGTTCAGCTTTTGATTCAGTGAGTTCAGTGGGTTAAGACAATCAACTGACTTTAGGCTTAGATTTAATTGAAACAATATTGAGAAGATGGAGCAATAGGCTGCTTCTGCACCTTAAGCTATCAAAAGTATCTTGATTTTTGCCAGTTGAGGAAAATGAGGGGAAATAAAGTTTAAAAGAGACATTGGCAATAAAACAGAACACATGATAATAAACAAAAGAAGTTGTTGTTGTTTTGTTGCTGCCCCTCCTCCTCTTCCTCCTTGTTATTATTATTGTTGTTATTATTATTATAATTCTCTGTAGTCAGGATTAACCAAAAACAGTGAAGATAATAAAAGATACACATATACACACATATCACATGAGACTAAGTAGAGTGGCTGCACATCATTTTTAGTACCTCTAAAAAAGAAACAACAATGTTCTCACTGTAGGATTTGACTCTGGGATTTTCTGTTACTGTGCAGTATCTTATATTAGATCTGGGAAGCATGTAGATGTCTAAATCTTGATGAGCTACAACTTCTGTCATCTTATATTCTTTGGCTGGGGATGATAGTAATTGGAGGCAACATCACTGGGAGGGTTACATCTCCACTAGCCCAGAATTACATAGTTATTAGAGACCTGTTTTAACTTTTTAAAAACCTGTTTTAACTTGTTAGCTTGTTTTAGTCTGTTTAAATTATTTTGATTATTAGATTGATTTTACTTGTACACTGCTTATACATGCATGTAGGTGTGGGGGAGAGATAAAAAATTATTGTTGGGTTAGAATTTGGTGTGACTTGATGTGACACTGGAATGCCTTAAGGTCTGGTTCTCATTCTGTAGAATACAATGCTTGTCAAGTATCAGCTAATGTGTATGTTAATAATGCAGGTATGCAGGACTTCAACTACCTCAGCAGCAACTGCTTTGAAATCACTGTGGAGCTTAGCTGTGAAAAATTCCCTCCTGAGGAAACTCTGAAAAGTTATTGGGAGGACAACAAGAATTCACTCATCAATTACATTGAGCAGGTGAATGAATTGTTTTTAGCAGCAATGGACAGATACGCAGGATGGTAAATGCTGCCTGCCAGCTCTCCTCTGACCTAGTGCTGTCTGAATGCCTTGGACTGCACCTCATATCATTTCTAGTTATAGCCAGACTGGGTGAGAATGGTGGGAGATGTAGTTCAACGCATTTGGAGGGTGCCAGGTTGGTGAAGAATAAGTTGTTGCCTTTGAGGAAAAATCTCATTTTGTTTGGATAATTTCCCATGATTGTCTCATATATAAAACATGTTTGTACTTGTTTACAGCCTTTGTTTTCAGATATATATTCACTTACAGTCTGGATTTATGTTCAAGAACAAATTAGGTGAAAACAGAGAGAAATGTAAGGTCTTACACTTAGGCAGAAAAAATGGAATGCACAAATATAGGATGGGGGACAAGTGGCTGGATAACAGTATGTGTGAAAGGGATCTAGAAGTCTTGGTAGATCACAAGCTGAACATGAGTCAGCATTGTGATGCGGCAATTAAAGCCAACATGATTCTTGGTTGCATCAATAGGAGTATGGTGTCTAGATCAAGAGAGGTAATGGTACCACTCTATTCTGCATTGGTTAGACCTCATTTGGAATACTGTGTCCAGTTCTGGGCACCTCAGTTCAAGAAGGATATTGACAGGCTGGAGCGTGTCCAAAGGAGGATGACCAAAATGGAAGGGTCCAGAAGCCATGTCCTATGAGGAAGGGTCTGGAAGGGTCCAGAAACCATGTCCTATGAGGAGTGGCTTAGGAAGCTAAGTATGTTTAGTCTGCAGAAGAGAAGGTTAAGAGGGGACATGATAACCATGTTTAAATATTTGAAGGGATGTCATGTCGAGGAGGGAGCGGGCTTGTTTTCCACTGCTCCAGAGACTAGAACAGGGAGCAATGGATTCAAGCTACAGGAAAGGAGATTCTACCTGAACCTCAGAAAGAACTTCCTGATGGTCAGAGCTGTCTGGCAGTGAAATATGTTGCCTCGGAGTGTGGTGGAGTCTCTTTCTTTAAGAGGTTTTTAAGCAGAGGCTGAATGGCCATCTGTTGGGAATGCTTTGATGGGTGTTCTTGCATAGCAAGGGGTTGGACTGGATGGCCACTGCGATCTCTTCCATCTCTATCATTCTATGATTCTATGAAAAGATTTTATAAACCTAACCTTATGGTGCTTGCACATACACACACACAGAAACACGCACACAAGCTAAGGGGAAGTATTTCCACATAACAAAATTTTTCCCTTCCCCATGCATATATTCACCCTTATGGTATCATCATCATCATCATTGTACTTTTACATACATTGACATAACACTCGTAATACATAATGCACAATAGAAATCACATTATATCTCAAAGCAGCAGCGTTACTTAAAATGTTTGTGTGTCTGTTAACTACAAAACATTCTATATATGTTATATTATCTTACATGGTAATATAGTATTGTTAGTTCTATTGTCATTTCCCGAGTAGCTATGTTCACTTTACCATAACCTAAGTAAGTTGAATCTGTTGTAAGATCAGAGATGATAAATGTCTGTGTGAATTAGGAATTTCTAAATGTAATATTGAATGGAATGTATTAAACCTATACCAAAACCAAAAGATTTATGAACTTGGTAGCTTTGGAAAAGGATTCTTGTTTTCTACATGGCTCAGGCTGTCTACCAGGCTAAAGCATCAGGTAGATCAGTGAGAATTTCAGTAAAAGAATACTTCACCTTTGCTGCTATATGGAAATAGTATGTCAAACGAAAAACAAAGCACCATGTTCATTTACTCATTAACCCCTTTGAGTTTGTGGGGCTTACTCCCAAATGAGTGTGCACATTTGCAGCTGAGATATGTGGATACATTCTATGCAGTGGTGCATGTGTCCACAGGATATACCTACAAGTTGTAATTGGGCAAGACACTGTTACTAAAAATACAAGGAGCTAGTGTTTCCCTGGGGGTTTGATTAGAGATGTGTATAAATCAGAGATCTGGAATCAAAATTCAGAAGTGACATTCAGGATTATATGTAGAAGATTTTTGTTTGCTACTTGGGGGGGAAATACATATTGGGGGGAAAAAATCAATTGGTTGTGTACTCTGAAATTGCTGGCTGCCTGCCTGGTACTATGATGTAATCAGAGTGGCTTGCTAGTAAAACTGGGGGACAGTAAAAACACTTTTTAAAGATTAATTTATTCTAGAGAAAAAAATCTCAAAGTTTGCCAGATAAAATATTTGTAATGTCTAGGCCAGTCAATAATTCCTCTTTAGTTTAATTTTCTGTAAGATGGAAATGCAGAACATTGCAGACTTTCACCCATTGCTACAAGCAAACATTGTTAACTGTAAGGAACTTGCTGTTCCCCATACAGTGACCCTGCCAGAACCCACAGCTGATGTGAGGCTTTTCAAATCCAACTATATTCATTTTAGAGATGAGGAATCATTGACCCATAGACCAAGTTGGCCAGACTGTCCGATCTGTGGGATCATGGACAAAACTTCTCCCCAAAGGATCCCTCTCCAAGAGCTGGATCAGACAGAAAGTTAGCCTGGGCTCCCAGGCCAAGGGTCAGTTGGCTTTTTTCCTCTCTTCCCTTCTGTTGTTGGGGCTGGATGTGGGGAATGGAGCCATTCAGGGACTTCACTGGCCTTGAGAAATGTTCTTTGAGGCTGCAACTAAGTTTCCTTCATCAAGGAAGGCATAGGAGCAGTGAAGCTATCTTGGAACTCAGCCAGCCCCTCTGAGAACACATTCTCCAAGCACTGGTCATGCCCCTTGTCTTGATGTCCCTGTTCGTTGAATGACACCAGTGCATCATCTATCCACTTCTTGGAGGAGCAGCTCCTTCAAATGCTGTTTATGTCTCTTTCTCTATGTAGGGAGCTCCTTTGGTTTCGGTAAGGGAAAGCTAAAATGGGTGTTGGGAGGAGGACCTAATGGCCTTTAGGTGGAGGTGGGCATGTCCCTGTTCCCCAGTGTCATCCAGCTGCTTTATTGGTCTCAGGGCAGTTGGGCTCCTGGGCCATTTTGCTGCTGTTGCAGAAAGGACATGTTTTATAAAACAGGGGAAATAAAATCATTTGGGCCCAATAGTCAAATATTCCTGAGGATAAAAAAACTCTCAGCTAGTGGTGAAAGTTTCCCTCTTGTCCTGTCTGATTTGACCCTTCTAGAACAGATTCAAACTTCCTGTGTACACCAGTGACCCACTTCCAACATAATCAGAAATAGCAGTTTGTGAGAAACAACCACAATCAAATTTTGATTTCTTATATTGAGATTAAACAGGCTACCGGTCCCCAAACGGGAAATATTAGGAAACTCTGGTTCATTTAAAACTAGAAGGGAAAATTTGTATGTTCTTCCTCTAATGTACAAGAAGAGGGAAGAAGATTGAAGAAAGAAAAGGAAAAATGAAAGAAGCTCTTCCTTTCCTTTCCTTTTTTTGTTCCCTTTCAGACAAAGATTCCAGGTCAAAGTCAAACTTAGACTTACCACACTAAACCAAATTCTAAACTGGGCGAGAGTTTACAAAGCACTCCTTGAAAATCTGCCCTTCTATCCATTTTAGTGGTGGCTTCCAACATCCTTGTGAACAAATGCCCATATAGATCTGTCACATGTATCAGAAGGTGGAAGTCCTGTTTGTGCTTAACAGACACCCACTCCTGTTTAAAAAAAATGCTGGACCTGAGATGTTTAAGTTCTGTTCTTTCAGACTAGTTTACTGTTGCAGTTGGCTCTTGTTTTCATATATCTGTACTAGAACTGTGCTTCAGGAAGCTAGGCTATAAATAGTATATTTATAGGACATTGGTGTCATTGGTAGGTGGTTCTGACAGAAGGTAGGCCATGGTCCAGGAGGGGCGGGGGAACTTTTAAGATTTTGGGGTGAAATGCCCTCCTACTCAAACCATGAGATACCACTGGTTCAGACATGTGGTGCTCTTCACCAGGATGCTTGCAGAGCTAGTGGACATCTCACACACAGAGCTTCTGGGATCGTACATATTATGGCAGTCATATGTCTCCACATATGGAGATGCTGGTTCACACTAACTTGGAGTGCATACATCCTTACCTTCCACAGGTGGCTGCAATGCTTCATCTTTTTCCATTAATCTTCATGGTAAGAAGCATTTTCTGCCCTCAGCTTGACCTCTTTTGGCTGGAAATTCCACCTGGTGCATGGTTATCTGTCTTTTCTGAGATTCAGAGGTTTATCAGTCTATTCTGTGGTACTTGTGCTCACTTGGACAAAGCAAGCTCAGGAGAAGCATTCATTTGAAATGTGCTTGTAAACTGGGCAGGCATAAGACTCATTTGCATCTCAATAATCCAAGATATGGTTGTCCATGGACCACTTTCTCTCAAGGCAAACCTATTATTTTTAACATAGGGTTAGTACTGGCTTTCCTTGCAGTGTTAAAAAGAACATTCAACAAATGTAATTTTTTTAAAAAAAGATGGAATAGAGTTGTAAAGAATTATTATTTTTCAGATACACCGAGGGGTAAAAGGATTTGTTAGAGATCTCCAGGGCAATCCCATCGCTAATGCCACCATTTCTGTGGAGGGGATAAACCATGACATTACATCAGGTAAGAGTGTCATATATGACAAATTTTAAAAGGTGGTGTAAGACACTTTTATGATGGGGTATATCCAACTATGGCTTGGTATTTGTAGAAGCACTTTTATAGTGCTAGATCCTCCAGTGGATCTCAGAACAGATTTATAGCTGGTGGGGCAGGGGGCTTAAAAGTGAAAGAAGGAATGTGCAAAAATGGTCTCAGATTCTACTTTAGTCTGCAGGGGCCCTTCTGGATTGAAAGCCTTTCCTCAAACAGGCATCACTGGAACCCAGTATGAGTCCCATTAGGCTTGCAGATTCCATCAGACCTACAGCATAGCCAGTGGTGATGGGTGATGGGAATTTTGGTCAACAGCCAGAGAGCCACACTGCCTGATCCTATCCAGTGTAGAGCAGAAAGCTGAACTTCAGTTTGTAACCAAAATGTTTTGAAATTAGGATTGAACAACGTGTAGTAATTTTAGAATTAACCAGAACATGTAGTAACATGTAGTATGACCATTTATCCAGTCTTGATTCTTATGTAATGCAAGATTTTTAGGCTTTAAAATTTAAAAGTTATATTGGGAGCTGTTAGTAGATTGCTTGGTGATCTGCAGTAGATTGGCCAGGGTTTCTGAATTACAATTGTTTAACAATAAAAGAGGCTGTTCTTCTTTCCTAAATTAGGGTTTCCTATATTAGGCTGTTAGAAAATCTGATCTGTTTGTAACTCGGGAACTTTTCACACTACACAACTGTAGCAGTATGCTTCTGCTTTAACTGTCATGTTTTATCCTATGAAATCCTAGGATTTACAGTTTGGGGAAAGGGTATTTGCTATTCACAGCCATCTGTACCATAAGTACCAGAATACCATAGGATGCAGCCAGGACAATCAGAATGGAAGCATACCTCTATAACTGTGTTGTGTGAAAGGGCCCTCAGATAGAGATATATACTTGTACATGGAGTTCATCCCACTGTATGGCTCCCAGGGCTCAGGAAATAGTTGGCTCCAACTATTGAGACAGTATTTTGCTGCTGACTATTCCTGAGAAGCTATTTGACACCTAACTAATCCAAAGTTAGGAGACCTTTTGGTTTTAGTAAAAAAACAAAGATAGTAGCACGTGCCTGAAGGTTATTGATGCCTGCTCCAATATGTGAATTGGTTTGTTGTTGTTTTTTCCTGTGGAGGTGGTAACTTATTGCTTCTTTCCTAGCCAAGGATGGTGATTACTGGAGATTGCTGGTACCTGGAAATTATAAAGTGACTGCCTCAGCACCAGGGTACCTAGCAATAACTAAAAAAGTGGCAGTTCCTTTCAGTCCTGCTGTTCGGGTAAGTAATGCCTGTTTTACCCTGCCATATAATGCATAGCTGTGTTTTCATACAGATTGAAAAATGCAGAGCTGTAGCCATGTGGGCTAGGAGATTCTGAGACTGATGGTTCCCCCAGAGTAGATTTTTCCATGGTGTGCTCTTGTGTAGTACCATTCTTCCTAAATAAAGTCCCTAGCATTATGTGATATTTGTTGTCCAAAGCTTTTAATATCCCCAGTATAGAAGGATAGTTTGCAAATGTCTGATATAAGGCAAAAGGTGGAACTGAGTACTTCACATGTAGAAGATTTCACCTCTTGCTCCCCATCTCTTTTGTTAAAGGAATCTGGGTTAATATGGCTGAGAAGACCTCTGTTTGGTCCTTTCTGCACCACATAACTATTGCACTATGATTCCACTTTAACTGCCATGGTTCTGTTCTATGGAATCATGGAATTTGCAGTTTTGGGAGGGATATTTAGAATTCTCAGCCAGAGAGCTCTAGTACCTCCCAAGTCTACAAACCCCAAGATTCCATAGGAGGCATAGAGTTACAGCTTTAATTACTTCATTCAGACATAATGGCAAAACCTTCTAGTCATGTTTAGTGTGGAGCCATTGAAATTGTCAGGACTTGATGTTAGTCTTAACTCCTACTGATTTCAGTGGGACTACTCTGAGTATGAGTAAATGTGCATCCAACCTTGTTTATGTCCCAAGACAAATGTTTCAAGGTACTATGTTTAGGAGTTTTGCTTCCTTTTGCTTATTGTTTCTCTTCCCTAGGTTGATTTTGACCTGGAATCGCTGTCTGAAAGAAAAGAAGAAGAAAAGGAAGAGCTAATGGAATGGTGGAAGATGATGTCAGAAACTTTAAATTTTTGAGCAGAAACTCTGAATTTACAGCTTTTAATCTGTTATGTGTTGACTTAGTATAATGTACTGTGGAAAGTCCCTATATTTTAGATTTTGTGTAGCTCGCAATATTTAACTTCAATTTTTTGAGTAATTTTTTTTAAAAAATCAATAATCTGCTCCTCATAAAAACAAATTGCTAGATACTGTCATACCATAATTCACTATCCTACATACTCAGCGTGAAGGACGAATACCTGAGTGAATGTCTCATCTTCCTAACCCAAATACCAAGTTGGGTATTTCACTTACAAATCCTAAATGTGTAGGTTAAATACATTTTTTTTAAAAAAAAACAACTATAGGAAGTAGCAGTTGCTTGCAGCTACTGCCACAAATATTTGGCAATGCAGGTGAATAGATAATATTATCTAATGTCTCATACAATAATGGCACTCAAATTGTATACAGTAAGGTTTGGTGTTGTAAGTAATGCTTCACTACAATTAAAGAATGTTTATGTCTCTGTGGAAAAGCGATGTAAAATAAGAATTGTGCGTGTTTGGGTTCCATCTACTGACACAAAAATAATCTTTCATTGTTCTTCCTTAAAAGAGGAACTCGTACATCATTTTTCCCTTACTCTGTCAAGTAATGTTCCCAAATCACTGATCATCAGATTAAAAATTCTGGATGGATAAAGACTGCTGAAATAGTGAGTGTATATTATTAATAGATTTCCTGGATCTGTAGTATATTATTTCTACTGTCCTGTTTGCCAGCAGGCATGTGTATTTCATAGACATGACTTGCATGAAAAGACTTGAATATACTTTGCATGAAGAACAAAACATGTATCTTAAAGCTACCTCACCTACTGCATCATTTAAAAAATACTGAAAGTCCACAATTGCAGTAAGTTCAATGGGGTTTGCCTACTGCCCACTGTGCATGAGTTTTCAACATGAACTGAACAGAAGGTGGAAACAATAGTTTGGATTCTAAGGTTGTTTCCGTCTAAATGGGTTTCTGGATTATCAGAATTATGCAAGTTGGCACCAGCATTTCAGAGAACCAGTCTTGTTTCGTTCCATACTGATATACACAGACTGACCACATTGGCTTGGGCTGCAGTGTTAGCATTTTGTCAAAACAAAATGATAGGTTCATATATCCACAAAAGCAACCATCCATGTTGCCCTTCCTAGTAGAGTATCAGTGTTGCTGGTCAGTAATGCTAACTGGAATTACCTTTACATTGCAACCATCTTCATCAGAAAAAAAAAAGTTCAATAGGTCTTACTCCCAGTTAAGAGGGTATAGCATTTCAGACTTGGGAGAACAAATACCATTATTAACTAGGACACTAGTTACCATGAAATACCACAAAATTAGATCAGAGTTTATAAATGTTACTTTTGTATTTCGTTCCCAGAAATGCCCAGTCAGTGGTCAATGCTGGCTTATAGGTTCTGGAACTTGTAGTCCGAAAAGATAACTTTCCCAAGCTCTGCATTACACCAGTCTTCAGATCCTAAATAACCACTTCTGCAGTCAAT
Source organism: Cyclura pinguis (assembly GCA_030412105.1). Taxonomy (NCBI): domain Eukaryota; kingdom Metazoa; phylum Chordata; class Lepidosauria; order Squamata; family Iguanidae; genus Cyclura; species Cyclura pinguis. The sequence continues at coordinate 158,748,309 of CM059603.1, read as the reverse complement.
ATTGACTAAGTTGAACACTTAGCTTCATTTAGGTAGTCCTATCTAGAGCAAATCAGTTGAATGGGATTTCGATGGCACAACCAGCTGAAGTACCATTGATTTCAGTTGGCTTTACTTAGGTAGAACCAGTGTTGCATTTAGCCCCTTGACTATAGCAAAGAGACATTGCTTCAGAATCAAAAAGTTATTTTAGTTTCCTAAGGATGTACTATATATCCAGCAAACCATGCTTTATCATTTGTGTAAACATACATTTCATTGTAAAATAGCCTCAAGGTGGGAAACATGAATTTCATATGATTTTCAGTTATCATAGCTAAGGGTTGCTGTGCTCAAGCAGAGCTTGCAACATGTAAGAATTTATTCTTGCTTTTATTGCATTTATTGGCATTCAATGAATGACTACCAGGGACAGTTTGAAACTTAAAGTCAGCATACATAATTTTACAATTTTTTCCATTTAAAATCCAAGCTAGAAAATACAGTTATAAAGAACAACTACTGCCATGTACCCATTTAATTCTACAGCAGATTCTACAGCAAAGGTTAGCGCAAACATTACATCCTGTTGAATTTCAAGATGAATTTCTAGTTCAATTTGTAGTCTGCATATATATCCTTATCTCCTTTATATATTGCAGTAATCAAATACAAATGTCTGATAAATAGTCTCTGGTTTATTTGATGTGTGCTTACTGTTAACAATATGAAGAGATTTTTAAATAATTGATTTCTTCCATATTAGAATCTAGAAAAGCAGAGAGATGCCCAATTTCCATTTCTGGAATGGCATCTCTTGTTAGTATATCTCTGGTAGTGAGACTGTGAAGAATCTTTTTCTGAAACCCTGGATAGCCAGTGGCAGTCAGTGCAAACCCTGGGTTAGTACCAGTGTCCTGACAAAACTAGCACTGCATGTTGTACTCAGTAAAAAAATCAAAGGAGCAAATAAATTAGGTGGTTCAATTGTGCAGTGCCTACAGCACAGAAATTTCATGTTATTTGGTCACAAGGGATAAAATTATACAAAAAATGCCAAATTGAAAAAGGTTTTTAGTCTGTGGTCCATGGATTCCTAGGGGTGCCCATATGGGCTTCATGGCATCTGTGAATTGGGTGTAAAAATGATTACACCAGCCTTTCAATTTCTTCGTGTTAATTTTTAAAAATGTACTTATGTTCATATTTCTGGAGAGGGAATCCATAGCTTTCATGATATTCTCAAAGGGGTCCTAATAACCCCGCAGAAGTTTAAGAGCCACTGATTTGAGCAGCAGAATGAGAAACTGATTGTTCTAAGGGTATTTTGCTTTCACATTATCAGTAGCCAAACATATCTTACAGGTTGCTTCTCCCCATTTACCAGAGCTTTTTTGTTTACACCTGCTGGATGGTGGATTTCTGAAGTTGAAACACCCCAAAAGTAACTTTTCCAAGCTTTATCTTTTACATTCTTTATGATCTTCAACATTAATTTATAGCTGAAATTTTATCTTTACATTATATCCACATCACCAGAGTGAATACAAAGTAAGGCTTGATGCCCGATCACTGATAATAACTTTTTTCTTCCAGGAGGCCTGCAATAGCATTTATCATTTTGAACTACTAATAGTGCAATGTTAGTTGTACCAGTGGCACAACTATTAGTTGTAAGAGTACGAATAGTTGCAATATTCTACACTTTAATCACAATTTTATAATGTTTTTGAATCTCTTAGAGCCTTTCCGCACTACACTGGGGTTCCATAGGATGTTGAAAGTGGAATAATAGCACTATAACAGTGTAAGGTGGAAAGGCCCTTAGACTCGGTGAGCTAAATTTGAATTATATAGAAAAAGGAGACTGAATATTTTTCATGGCCTACATATGCCATCAAAGCCAGCATACCATACAAATATTTCTATTTAAAAACAAGTTTATCATAGAATAAACTGAACTGGATGGTACATAAGCAGAAAATCAGCTAGGTATGCAGCCTTACAGGAAAATTGTGCCAGCCAGTGCAGAGACCTCCTTAACTGTTGCTATTCAAGAAAAGGATATTAGAATTCTAATTACTCCCCCACCCACCATTTCAGCATACTATCCCACTGCCAACAGAAAGATAAGCATTGCAATTCTTAGGAGGCTTTGTGTTATAAGTGCAGATTAAAAACTTTTTGCAAATAGCTTGTAAATAGTTTTGGAATTAACCAATGGAACAGATCACATCATTTATTTTAAACCTCATTCTTTATCCTTGGCCCATATACATCAACTGAATGAAGATATCTCCTTTATACTCCCTGTTTTCAAATACTGATTCAACAAGCTATCTTTTAGTTTCAGGTTGCCAAATGTAAAATTGGAGCAATTATATTGATTTAACAGAAATATTTGTGATGGGTACAGCTTTTTGCTGTATTGTTTAAATGCTATGTGTTGTAACACTAACCGAAGCTTAATGCAATCTGTCATAAACTTACTCTGGAATGGTCCTTTTAAACCACAGTAATAATTCCAACCCCAAACGGCACATGTTATAGTAGAAATCATTTCAATATCTGTTAGGACATTTTTTTCTCTTGCTAAAAAAAGGCATTTGCCTTGATTCAACTGTAACTGAACAATATTTTAAAAGCTTCAGTTTAAAAAGTATGTAGACAGATTCGAGTGGGTTCTGGAAAAGGCAGTGAAAATGGTCATGGATATGTAAAACAAGTCCTGTGAATACGAGTAGAAGCAACAGTGTATGGTTAACCCGAAGAAGATAAAATTGAGAAGAAACAGGATAGCCCCTTTCAATTATCAGAAGGGATGCCATAGAGCAAGGGCTAGATCTAATGTGCTTAAGTCACACAAGGATAAATTTCAGTCAAACATAAAAGAAGATTTCAACCCAACAATGAAAGCAGCCATGGGGTGGTGGTGATGATCTCTCACTGGATATCTTTAAATATAGCATGGAATGGGTTTGGTTGGAATACTTGGCTCTGGGCTAGAATTTAGAAAAGGTACTTTTTTGAACTTCAGCCAGCATGGGCGTTCACTATGCTGGCTAGACAGTTCTGACAGTTATAGGCTTATTAATTTCTCTAACTTTCTCCATCAAGCTATAGTATGGACTGGACGGTCTACAAAGCCCTCTCCCATTTTATGATCCTAATTATGTTTGACTAAGCGTGCTGGAATTTGGAAAGACATGTATATTACATCCTATTGAAGGCAATGAAGTATCGATTTACAGTCTTGGATGCATATTCTGATACTCATTTTGATGGTCTTCAGAGATTCTCATGTACATTTTGTTGTTCTTACTTGCAGAGGTCTGTTCCTAGGCATGGAAACCTACATGTATAGTCTGCTTGGTTAGATTTAATGGCCTTGCAGTAGGTACTTGTGAAGTTACTTTGTCTTACATATTTAAGTAACACAGGCAATGAACATGATAAGAAATAGTTACTGATAAATCATTTCAGACCATGTATTTACTTCTTGAGCAAGAGTAATGTAGCTGCATAACAGATAAGCATCCCTATCAAACACACCCAAAACAACCCTGGCCCTTTTCACACCTTACCTTTTACCGGTGCTGGGCTGCTTGGCTCGCGCATGAAGGCTTGGGAGGAATGCTGTCGCATCCCTCCTGCTTCGGCTCTGCAGCTCCTTCCTCGTCGCACGAACACCCCGCCTCTTCTGTTTGCAGTGCAGCCTGGGACCTCGCAGGCTGCACTGAGGAGAGGACGTTTGACCAGCCCAGCTCCCGAGGCTTCGCACGGCAGGTGAGTGTGCATGAGGCCCCGGCGCAATGTGTGACCGCACAGCATTTTCGGCTTTGAGCCGAAAATGAAAAGCTGCGTGCGTGGTCTGTGTCAGGCTCTTGAGCATTGCATAAATGTGAGTGGGTCATGCAGACTGCTTCTCACATTTATGCAATGCTCAAGGGGCCCTTTCGCTTCAAAAATGCCGTGCGAAAAGGGCCCCTTTCTCTCCAAAACACTTGTGGTACTTTTTGTGAACAAGGCAGGATTTGAATATTGAGTGGCAGCTCATGGATAATAATACTTCTTGAGGAAGACCATAACTTAATAATAAAGCAAATGTTCTACATGTGTCCAAAGGCCACATATTTTTTTTTAAAAAAATCCCAGGTTCCATTTTTGAAATCTCCAGTTTAAAGGATTGTATGAAATATGATGAGAAAGACCTTATTTAGAATTGCTGGAAAGCCCCTATTGGAGACAATGGCTGCAATCCTGCTATGGATCAACACAGCACTGTAGTTCTGCATGCAGAACTATACTATGCTGAGCCATTTACCACTCCCTTGATGTACCATAGAGCCACTGGAATACTCCCATTTAGCCATTTCTGTTTGGGCGACAACAGGGTAGAGGGATTACAGAAGGATCTGGCTATGTCCCTGTTGTCAGATGTGAAATGACAATTCCATCCACTGAGGCCTGTCAGGGTCCTCTGGAGCTCTCAGTTGCTGATGTAATACTTTCATGTCAGGCTACAGGGAACATAGCCAGACACTTCCACTCTTCTCCAGGTAAAAGTAGTGATGGAAGGATGGGATTTCATCAACTTTACAGTAGGCTGCAGGGGGTGGGTGGGATTTGGTCATTGTGGAGGAAGGAAGGGAATACTAACCTTCACAGCAATCAAAAACAAATATACAGAAGTAGATGTACTTGTGTAAGCCACTAACAGAATGCCAGCCAATATTGGGCAAGGTGAACATATATTTTCATCTTGCTTTTACACACCTCCCTGATTGTGCCATGCTACTCACATAAATGAATCACTTGTGTAAATAGTTATTTGTGCAAATTAGTTGGCTGGCAGACTGATCATCTGAACCTGCACATGAAATACACCAAAATCCCCCTCTGATCTTTCTCTCTCTTTCTCTATGTCTCTTTGGCCCTTTCCGCACCTTACCTTTTTTCAGCGCTGGGGTGTGGGGATCACGTGAGCAGCCTCCAGCAAGAGGCTTTTGTGTTCCCGCTGCTTCAGCTCTGCATGAGCTGCCTGCTCCCGAGCAGGCAGCGTGAGAGCCCTGCCTCTTCCTTCCGCAGTGCAGCCTGGGAGTTTCCCAGGCTGTGCTGGGGCAGGAAGTACGACTGCCGCAGCTCCGGAGGCTCTGTACACACAGCAACTGCACATGGGGCCCTGGAGCAATGCGTGATCGCACACCATTTTCAGCTAAAAGCTGAAAATGAAAAACTGCACGAGCAATGCCTGCCCTACCCTGGAGCATCGTGCGATTGTGAGTGCGTTGTGAAGATCGATCTTCACAATCACGCGACGCTCCAGGTGCCCTTTCGCATGGCAAATGCCGTGCGAAAAGGGCCTTTGTCTCTCTCTCTCTCCAAAGTCCAAGCCCTTTGTATTTTAGGAACTTTAATTATGAGAACTTTTAGTAACAATAATGGTTTGGTAGATCTGCACTAAACAGACTTCCATGGATCCCACCTGAATAATAAAGCAGAAGTTCTTAAAATTAAAATTACCTCACTGGCTGACACAACAAGTTGCATCTGAGCATGTCCAAGTCTGGACATATTGAGATGGTTTTTACGTAGGGTCCAAAGACTCAAGATGTTCTAAGCCCTAGTGGCCTTATTGGTTAAATTGCTTAACTTAGGTAGGAACTGTGCTTTTGATCGCCCTGCCTTTCCGAGGGAGCATCAAAGGGAAAAGGCACAACCTTCTTCCAAAATAGTTCTTGTACTTGCAGCATTGCCTAACAAGAGAAGTGGGAAGCTACCCCAGAGCCTATAAATACAGTAGCATCCACTTAGGCTGCTCTGAGCATCATATTGGGCTTCATACTTGAAGAGGTTGAAGGGTTCCAAGTTTTCTACAGTTGCTTTGTTTCCCAAAACTTTATAGCCAGAATCCTGTATGGAAGTTACAACTTTATAGGTATACTTATGTCTGCAGGATCTAGAATTGAGGTGTTTTGTAATGTCCATATCCAGTTGAAGGTTGCTGTTACATTACTATATAACACAGCGAGTAAAGTGATTGTTGCACAGTGGGATCGATGTGCAATAGGACTGATACACCCTGGGATTGATGTGCATTAGACACCAATGTGCACTGGGCACTCTTGTCCCAATATGCATCTTCACAATTCACTAACAGGGGTTCTTATCTCTTCTGTTACTTAACTAAGACCCTTTTTGCACCTTACCTTTTCACGCTGCTGGGTTGGGATTTTAGCGTGAGAAGGCCTGGGAGGAACGCTGCCCTGTCCCTGCTGCTTCGGCTCCACAACTCCTTCCTGGTCGTGCGAGCACCCTGCCCCTTCCTTCCGCAGTGCAGCCTGGGAGTTAGAGGCTGTGCTGGGGCAGGAAACGTGACTGGCGTGGCTCAGGAGGCTTCGCACAGCAGGTAAGTGTGTGCGAGGCCCTGGAGCAATGCACAACTGCGCAGCATTTTCAGCTTTGAGCCAAAAATGAAAAGATGTGTGCGCGGTCCGCATCTGGCCCTTGAGTGTTGCATAAATGTGAGTGCATCATGCAGACCGCTCCTCACATTTGTGCGACGCTCAAGGGGCCCTTTTGCTTCAAAAACGCCATGCGAAAAGGGCCTAAGTAAAGCTAAAATGATGCTAAGTAAAAGGTGATACAGAATTCTGGAGTATTTATGTATCATGCCTAGAACTTGAAATAAAGCCATTGAAGAAGAAATAGCTTTCAGATAGAGTCACTTCAAGGGAATCTATGGCACCTCTGTTTTACCCAGCCCATTGTTTTATTCATCCACTTTCTTTTTCAACACAATTAGAAGAAGTCAGGAAATGGAAAGGGTTTGCTTCACTTGCTGTTGTTATGTGCTTTCAAGTCAACTCTGACTTACAGTGACGTTATGCTAGGATTTTTCTGATAAGATTGATTCAGAGCTGGTTTGCCAATGCTGCCTTCTGGGAGACTGTGACTTGCCCAAGAGACCCAGTGGGCTTCCATGGCTGAGGGTGGGGGTCCTAGGCTATTTCTGCCCTACATTGTTATAGTGCTATTATTCTACTTTCAACATCCTGTGGAATTCTGGGGTTTGTAGTTTACTGAGGCCAAAGAGCTCTCTGGCTGAGAATTCTAAAGGCCTCCCCACCCAACTGCAAACCCCAGAATTCCACAGGATGTTGAAAACGGAATAATAGCACTATAACAATGTAGGGCAGAAAGGACCCTAGTCTGCCACTAAAACCACTACACCATACTGGTTCTACTTTGTGGTAAATCTGTGCAGATGGGAAAAGATGTCTCCAGCCAAAGAAAGTAAAAAAGCAGCCTGCACCATACTGGGCCAGTCTACATAGCTCCCAAATTCTAAAATGTTGTTTAGCAAATCTCAGCATCAGCAGTGTAGTACAGACAAGAATATATGACACGCAGGAATGATGCAACATTGCAGTGCTCAACACTCATATGTGAATGTTCTTTTGCAGAAAACTGTTGCAACTGGGCAATGCAAATCAACTGCTGTCCATCGTGCGGGTGTTCTGGCTGAAAATAAACGATCCTCCAGGCAATCTTATCTGTCCTCCTTTTCCCCTGACCACAGATTTCACGTAGTTTTTTTGGGAGGGGCTTAAATTCTTATTTGTATGATTGTGAAGGCAAATGACTAAAGGATATATTCTATGGTCTTATGTAGCTCATGTAGCTAACAGGTATGGGTTTGTCATGCTTTCCTGCATGCTTCTGTCCCATCTGTTGTGTTCTTTCTGTGTTTATATAGGGTGTAGGATGGGACTTGCACCCCCCAGTAGGCCTGCCAGAAGACCTGCAGGATGTACTAGGGGAGATTTGTACATCACTAGTTGTAGTTTTGTGTCAGTTGAATTCTTCTTTGATGGCTCATTAGAAGATTATCACAGTCTGAATCCCATTTTTGAAAAACAAAGAGAGAATGAATGGAGCTGAAACAATTGGGGTAATGGTACCAGTGACTGGCATCAGTACAAGTCAAATGTGCCACTCTTCTCTAGCCATCTAACCCGACAGGTTTACAGTGAGAGGTTTGTACTCCTGGGATGGGATAATCCACAACATTCCTTAAGTTACAAAGGTACCTTGTTGAAGGGAAACCACACAGACTGAAAAATTAAAGTGCACCATTGATGTCTTTTGATCAGATCTTCTTTGGTCTACCAGCTGAAGGGAAAAAAATTAAAACACTGACTTTGAGTCCTGAGAAACAAATAGTTTGTTGAGATCCTGTCATATATCCTCTGTGTATGGACCCAGCTGTAAATATACAGCAAAGCCTAGGCAGTGAACATCCTTTAGAAAATTTTATAACATATTATATCATTTTAAGAATCAAACATCTTTTTTCCCAAACAGTATAAAATTGGACATATCTTGAAGACATTTTTTTCCTCTAATGAAAGAAAACAGGCTGGAAGGCATTTTGAATTAGGTCAGTAACTGTTTGTTTACTAGGAGGTGAGTACCATTAAAAGTTGCCAATGCAAATCTAAATTCACAAGGAAAGTATTCACTGACTCAAGTTATCTAAATTCCTGGACCTTCATTTTGCCAAAAAAACAAGGCCTAGGCAAAGAAATGCTCAGACATACAGGGCCAGGTCACTGCAGTTGTTAGCTGAACTTGATCCTCTGACAGCATAAATATATTTCTAAGGAAATATTGTCATTTAGCTATATGAAGAGACTGAGTTAAATATAATAATTAAAGTCAAGGTAACTTGCAGAGAACTGAGCATGGACTAAAAAATTGTATTATTGAACTATTTGGATAAAAGCAAGCATCTCCAAGCATCCTAAGCTCAAACTATTTTCCTCAGATTTGTTCCTGGGAACAGGGAAATGTGAAGCAAGATGGTTATGCCCATTAAAACATGGTGGAACAGCTATCATATCAGACAAAATCACAGTAGCATAAGAGTGATTATGATGATTTCTTAGTCACTGGGTGCACAAATCTAATATCCCGATCCACTGTCTATCACAGATTTGGATGGAGTGGACTGGGTCCCACATCCCACAAATGCAGAATGTCTGGCTTGCCACATTTTGAAGCGATAACGTGTATTACTGTGTGAACCTTCCCACCATAAAAGACCATTGATAGGCCATCTCCCACTCAAAAGGCCATTAAGATCTTCCCCAATCATGCTTGTTTTCTCTGTATATTGATACAGTGGGCTCACGTTATCCATTGGTTTGGTTCCAGGACCTGTGGATACCAAAATTTGTGGCTGCCCAAGTCCCATTATATACAATGGTATGGTAAAATGGCATAACTAATATAATGGCAAAATCAAAGTTTGTTTTTTGGAATTTTGTGTGTGTGTGTGTGTGTGTGTGTGTGTGTTGGGGGGGGTATTTTCAAGCCATGGTTGTTGAATCCATGTATACAGAATCTGTGGATATGTAGGGCAGACTGTACTATTTTACTTGTGGATGGAGTACATTCAGTCATATGAGTCTCACCAATAGTCTGAAATAGTAACATCTGGGACTAGATTTCTTACCTGGGTTGCTGTTTTTGAGAAACGTTGTGTCTAGCAACCAAGAAATGAGGAACTTAACTAAAAATATCGTTCAGAAGGTACGTACACATCTTCATTTTTTTATTTGAGGGGTGCTTTCTGATATGCTTCGTGATCACTAGATGGCAATATTAGTCTGCATACAAAGATACACAACAGATACTTGTGATTCTTTCTGGTAAAAACTTTTTGAATGTATTCAGCCATATTCATTCACCAATCTCATCAGTGAAATAACTCTGTAGCTTTTATGTCGTAACTTTTTTCCAGCTGTTTGCTCTTTATCAACAATTGGAACAACATATGTATAAAGCATGAAAATGTATGTAACACAGTCTAGGACTGAGGCCATTTCTGCACTAGACTGTTATAGAGCTACTATTCCACGTTCAACATCCTATGGAATCCTGGGGCTTGCAGTTTAGGGAGGGGCCAGCTGGTTTTTTTCTTTCTTCAGGTTCTCCTAAACTTACATACATAAATTCCAGCATTCCTCTACTTCAAGTAGTAATTTTGCATGTTCATTAATATATTATAACTTCTTGCTACTCAGCCACATGCTTCTGGCCACATTCTGATGCTGCTTGCCATACATTTTCCAGTTTTCATCTGTGAAACATTGTAAGGGATGTGACTAACACTCTGAATTGACCTTGGAAACAGACCTGCAGTCTGGTCTAGTAACATATGAAGGGTCACATGTGGTCCAATCCTGGTACAGAATAAATTTTTATGTGTTCAAATTTACACTAGTGTGTGCACATGATGTATGCATACAATATAATGGCAAAGTCGTATTGAATGAACAGGGTACAGTGAAGTAATATATCAGTCTGTAAGTGTTGAAGACAAGGTATTCTGATTGTCAAATTAGCATGCTAGGATAACAAAGCAGCTCTTAAACCACAAATAGGCAATAAAGTAAAGTTTTAACCTTTTTAGGATTTAGCGTATATATTTTACACTGTTCTGTCATTTCTCAACAGTTCCCCTGCTTTGCGTTGTGTGAAACATAATATATTAACAGTGATAAAGTATTTACGCATTAAATTCTTTGTGGAAGGTTTAAGGATAAATGGTAGCAAGGTAGGAATTTATGACTAATGATAATTCCAATGTTATTATCTCTTTTGGGTTTGTTCCCAGCTACCAAGTGCAAAGTTTAGTTTAGAAATGGAGAAGTCTGAGAGTTTCACGTTTGCCAAAATTACCATTTTTAAGACTTCAAGTTCTTTCTGTCCCAGCCTAGTAAATTCTTCAAAAACAAGCTGAAATGAAATTGTAACCCATTTGTACCACCCAGACACACCTATTCCTGTCATAGAGAGGACCATGTTATACCTGTTTGTCAAACAGTTCTTAAAGATGAGAAGCCTAATAAAAAAAGAGGTAGCAATTATAATTTAGTGCTAAACTGCTTCAGTACACTTTAATACACAAATACACTTTAAATGTAATACTTTTTAAATTGGTTAGCTGTTTCAGGCAGTTGAAATAACATAACAGAACCAGATACGTCTTTCCAGAATATCAAATTTATTATTGTTTAATCTTCTGTGGACTCAACATCCCATTTCTTTAGATACATGAAGTGAAAATCTTGAGCTTCATGTATATGTACAGTGTTTATAGTTGGGGACGTAATGAAGAAAATGAGATCAATATGAATTTTAACGCAGAAGCATGAGGAGTAACAATTGCATTGGTATATATCTCCTATAACTATAACTATAATTAGGAAGTATGATAAGAAACTGCTGTCCAATAAAACTATTATAACTTAGAACTTCATAGTGACCTTCTCACCTTGTCCTCTCCTTCTTTGAAGTTTCCTTATATTGTAATGCACCTAAAAGTTCAGTTTCTGAAGGAAGGACCAGGCTGTTGTTCCAGCTGGAACCCTAGAAGGAACCTTGAAGACTGCTTACCATAGTCATACACAGAGCTGTTGTAACCAGCCTACTAATAATATGTAGCATGCTAAGAAATCCCAACGGCAAGAGATCCCATCTGACCTTGGAAGCTTAGAAGAGTCAGCCCTGGTTCTTATTTGGATGGGAGGCCACCAATGAATACCAGCTGCTGCAGGCTATTTTCAGAGGAAGGAACTGGCAAAACCACCTCTGAGTATTCCTTGTCTAAGAAAATGCTATGAAATTCATGGGGTCACAGTAAGTTGACCGGCGATATGAAGGCGCGCGCGCGCGCACACACACACACACACACACAAGAAATCATTATCCTGATTCAAACTTTGGTGAAAGACTGGAATTTGTGAATGTATTCTAAGACATTTTGCTCTCACTGTAATCTTCCTTTGAAATTTTTTGGCCAATTGGGGCTGAGATTCCTGTAAGAATGAAGTGTTCTGCCATTAGTTTCTGTGAAAACTCTGAGTCTGGATGGAAAAATCTTTCAGTCACTGCCACTTCCATATATGAATTTTTAAAATCCTTAATTCTTTGAATCTCAAATATGAAGAATTTTCAAATTTTGTTAAACTGACCAAATATGAACTGAAACAAAACGCAACCTGTCCGTGCATTGGTTGACAGAATGTGAGCTCATACCATCCTTTAACTTCAAGATGCATTCTATCATAATAATTGTAATCACAACTGGCTTGGAACCAAGCCTTGTCTCCTTGGTATGTGAATATTTTCTCTCAAAAATGTAAATGCTGATTTCAGGTCCTGTTCAAGTGTATCAAGCTTTAATTTCAGTTTACTAAGAATCATAGCTATATTCTATTTATGTTTACTTAAAAGTCAGGCCCACTGACTTACAAATAAGTGTGTTTAGGATTCCTGCTTCCAACTTTCACCACAAATCTATATATATTTAGTCAAGAGCATGTTTCACTGTGTCCAAATGAGCTTAATCACAGATAAGCATGCATGGCATTGTAGCCTAAATGTTTATCTTAAGCTGGGTTAGAAAAATCTGCTTCCATTCCTTTGGGGGGAAAAAGACAGAAAAAAGACTGAAAATATAGACCTGCATAAAGATGTATAGTATGGTCTCTGAGGACAGGGCAATCATACTGCACAAAGCTACCATCTTTCACAGATCTAGGAGAACTAATGGAGTTTATAATGCAATTAGGCACATTAGTATTGATTCACAAGCAGGACTAAGTCACAGCCCATATGAATCCATACTGCATGGAAACTGAGCTGTAGCCATCTTGCATCCCAGGGATTTTACATGCATTTTACATGCCAAGTTGATGTCTGGCCAGCACTGGGATTATAAACATCTCCTATTTTATTTCAAGGCATTCTTCTTTCTGCACATTTTCAAGTGTGTGCTGTTCTCTTTTTCCAACATAGCAACTCGATAAAATATAACCAGTAACTCATCCTTCAAAGTATGACAGATCCTGCAGTTCCAGTGTATTTTTTGGTCTTATTGTTAAAGTTGCTCTGGCAACTGTACCCAGCTATTGTATTGTTCACTTGTATCAGAACTAGATGTCACAACATACATGGATCATCTGTCACTTCAAGTCTTTTTCCCCCTTTGTTCACCATGCCATATGACATTTGTGGTCTGAAATCATGGTCCCATAGGTTCCCCCCTCCACCATTACTGATGACTGACAATAGGAACAGGGGAACACGGAGCAGAATCATACTGTGTCATCTTGTCTCTCACACTGTCTTGAGCTAAATGTAAAGGGCAGAGAGGAGAAAGAGAAATGGCAGCCTGTATCTTATCTAGTCCACCCAAACTGGACAGTAGGAAAGCAAAGTTTATTTCACCTGTTTGCTAAAAATGAAATGGCAATACAGGAAAGAATGGTCAGTATTGGGACTATGGATGACAGATGAGTTTAATCCTTACACTTTCATACTGCAGTCTTAGGCCCTTTTCACATGTGGGGGGGGGAACGGGTAAAAACATGCTAAAACAGAGCTTATAGGCAGCCGGGTAAGTCCGTTGCCACGCGGAGCAGTGCGAGCTCGCTGCTCCACACTCCTCCGGTGTCTCAGATGGCAGCTTCCGGTTGGTGGAGGCTCTCCACCAACCGGAGAAGCTCGCCAGCCGGAAGCCCGCCCCCGGCAGATCTGCAGGCATGCACTTGTGCACGCCTGCAAATCCACTTTAGAACCGGGCGACGGAGCGGCACGGGGCTGCGCGCTCCGTGCTTTTTAAAAACCTCGAAAAAGAAGTTTTTAAAAAACACGCAGCCCTGCTAGTTCCTGCCGCTCCTGAGTGGATTCTGGTGTGGAACTACGAAAAGTAGTCCACACCAGTCCACTCTACGGTGTAGAAGACCTCCGTGAGAGGTCGCTCTGCACCGTTTCAGAAGCACGGTATGGAAATGGCCTTAGACTTGTGGTGGGGTATAGATTTGTTATTTGTAACCGTACATGAAACAAATCCACACTTGTTTCACATATTGTCCAATTTGACTGTCAGAGCCTCAGTGTTCAACACATAAGAAACAATGTCTGCACTCCAACATTCCCTCAACATAGTGGGAGTATCTGCATGTGGATATATGCTACACCAGAGCTATATGGTGCCCATGCAGAATAGCAACATCATACAACACATGTCAATAACCAGTTGTTGTTCTGCACTGTTCAGGCTCAATGTGCAAATGTAACATACAATGTGTAGTGTTCAACAGCAATTTGCAGTGCACTATTGCAATGTACAGTGCACAACCACCAAGCACAACATTGCTGTATGAGCAGCTCTACTTTCCCACTGTCAGCAGAATATATCTGTTGTGCTGTGGTGAATAATAGTATGACTTATGCATATGAATGTCACTATCAGAATTTCAACCAGTGCATAACACATCACTTCTAGCTGCTATTGGCAAGAGGCCACAGTTTCTGTCAGGGGTAGGAATCCTGTGGTGCTTTATATCTTGTTGGACTGCAACTCCCAGCACTCTTTGCATTGGCTATGCTGGATAGGGTTGCTGGAAACTGCAATCCACCAATGTCTAGAAGGCAACATGATTCCCATTCCTAATCTATGCAAATCAGCATTCTGTTGTAAAGACTGCTCAGTAAAGAAATGATTAATATTAAGAACTGGAAAAAGAAAAAGAAAAGTGCTATGCAAATAATGAATACTTTAGTACAATCACTTGTAGAACCATGACCCTTGTTATTTTTCATTTCATTTTATTTTAAGGATTTTTATCCCTTTTTCCAACAAATTATTTGGGCTCCACCTAAAAGCTGGAACTGCAATTAAATACTTACTTATCTCAGTGGGACTTAATTCTGAGAAGTCACAAACAGAATGGTCAAATTACAGTAGAAATAAATTTTAAAACACTAAAGAGTAAAAACAGCTGAAATAAATGTGAAGCCAAAGCAGTATGGAAGCAAAAATACTACATTATTCACTTAAGTGATGAGCTGCCTCAAACTCATGGACCTATTGCCATGACTGTCAGCCAAGGCAATGGCAGCTGGTGGCTTGGATGCCAGTGGGGTTGTGAATTGGCTCTCGGTTAAATGTTGAAGAAGCTATCCAAAATGCTGCATGTATTTTGGAGATACAATTTCCATCTTGGAGAGTTCCTTTGAAGATTAGTCTAAAACCCAGAGCAGAATCACTGTTCCCCCCACATGAAAGTAGAGCCATCAAACAGCAATGAATCAAGGAATGAACCTATAGCTAGCAATGCTGTGTCCCTCCTGTATGACTGCATATTTCTGATAATATTTCAGATAGCTTCTTTGTCTACAAGGTCAAAGAAAGTTCTTCTCACCTAGGTTCAATTTTCACATTTTGCTTCCTCTCTATATCTTCTTCCTTCTTTCCTTTTCTTAAAATGGCTGCCCAAGCTGCAATCACCAGTGAAAGAATGGGAATAAGGGCAATTTGGAGTTAGGGAACTGAGAAGAAATCATTATAACAATTTTCACTGAGACAGAAAGGCTGGACATCATGTTACGGGTTAGGTGGAATGGCCACAACTTTCCTGCGATAAATATCAGTCAGATACATTCACATACACTTCTTAGCATAAAGTGTGTCAAAAAAGGGGGCTGAGACCACTGGGACCCATGATTTCCAGACCAACACACATTGAAGCAGGGCATTAAGCAACAGGTGCCTGGTAAGTATCTGGCAAGGCTTGCTGCATTTCCCAATTCGTGGAGTGAGGAAAATGGTGCATCCAAGCACAGGCACTCTGCAGATGTCCAAACTTCAAGTTAGCCCCCCCGCCAGTTCAACAACTGGCCAGGAGACCCGGGGCTTCCCTCCTCCCAATTTAAATAATGCCCAATGTGCCCTCTTCACTTTCGTACCTGAGGACAAAGCTGATCAAGAAATCCATAATGGGTGGCAAAGCTAAAATGAGTAGTCCTCCCACAAGTCCCACATGAAGTGGGTGAAACATCAGGGAAGGTGAAAAAAAAACATGCTACAGTAACACGGAAAAATCCCTTCCTAGTCTCCAGAGGTGACTAACCATAGCCTGGGGTTTCACAAGAAAGTGTGATGGCATCAAGGGTGGGAGAGTGAGTTGTGCTGCAGGTTCAGCCAAATATGGCCAACCACTATGCCTACAGGATTATACATAGGGTCTTGTGAGATTTGAAGTCCTGTGAGACTTTGCATGAGATATGGCCCGTGATTCAGCCAGATTTCTTGCCAAAGTCTAGTCATGGCATAGTCACCACATGAGTTGCTCCAGGTTTACACTGAGTAGCAGCTTGGCTAGACCAGGCAGTGACAGTACCATTCTCGGGGCTCGATGCAACATGCTTGCTCCATGAAGGCATCGAGAGTAAGCTTTGCACTGATATAGGCTGGACACTGTGTTATGGGTTAGGTAGAATGGCCACGACTTTAATGCGACATATACTAATCAGATATATTCACATACATTTCCCTTTAGCATACAGTGTGTAGAAAGAGGGGAGGGGGCACCAGGAGCTATGGTTTCCAGACCAACACATGCTCAAGCAGGCATTAAGTGACAGGTGTCTGGTAGGTCAGGCTGAAAACAGCTGACCACTATACCTTCAAGCCTATATGTAGGTCTGCCAGGAATCCTAAGATGTCTCATGAGAACTGAAGTCCTGTGGGACTTTGCATGAGATCTGGTGTGCAATTCGTGCCAATCTGCCACCAAAATCCGTCAGCAACAGTGCTGGACCAGGCGCTTGACGCAAATGCCCCCCTCTGCAAAGGTGTCAGCGGTGAGTTTTGTCTGCATATCCTCTTTAAGGATTTAGCAGTTGAATTACTTTTTGTTATGTATTTAGTGATATCGTTTATAACATTTGCACTTGTGATATTTTATTCTTAAGCCGCTTTGAGTAGGGGCAAAACCAGTTTTTAAACAGGATAAACGTGTAGATTTGAATCCATGCTTGACTCAGTTCAACACAGGAGCCAACTCAAGTTTGGGTTCCAAAGTTTTATCCAAAGGTAAGGGCAGCCCTAGGTCTAAACTGTGTGGAGTCAACTTGGAACGAAAATTATTTCATTTTTCCAATGTGTATCCTGAGGGGGGAGGGGAGCACTTTGCATATGCTTGGAGGCATATGACCCATTTAAAAAACAAAACAAACACACATTTTGTTTTTCTTCAGAGGGGAGAGGCAGCCTGCCTGGTCTCAAATCCACTTTGGTCTTGGTGAAAAGTAAACACAGAAATCCATGTACAAGAATATTAGCTGGAGAACAGAAGGAAAGGACTTCTGTAGTACAGAACAGGATCTCAAAGAAGGAGCAGAAGATCAGCAAGGGAGTTCATAAGAATATTAATAAACTTCTAATGGTGCAGCAAACTCAGTGGCTTTCCTACCTTCCATTAAGTGGGAAATGACTCTGACCTTCTGTATCTCTGGCAGCACAAATTTTATAGTGGATGTGGAGACAAAATTGATTAGAAGACCAAATTTTTGGCTCCTGGTTGTTTTGCCATCAACACTTCCTGCAAAAAATTTCTTGGCCCAACCTGCTACTCATACCTCTTTCCCCTGCCATCCCTTATAAGCAGCCAAGGGGAAAAAAAAAATCTAAAGAGTCCTCCTACAATCTCCAGTTTGATAAATGAGTCTGTTTCAGCTCTATCTACAGTTCTCTGGTTTCCTTCCTGAGTCAGTGTCCCTTGGCTGAGCTATAAGCCTGGTGAGAGGAAGTGCCCCTTTTGACACTAAGGCAGCTTCACACATAATGTCCCCCCCCCCCTCACCATGTGGAGAAAAACTGAACACATTGTCATGCATGAAAAATTACAATTATTATCATTATTTTTGTTGTTGTCATCATATGAATACATATATTTCATTGCAGTTAGAAAGAAGCTTACATAGGCAATTTTTAAACTTACTGCTTCTTTTCACAGACTGGCTGCAATTCCAGGTATGTCTGTACGGCAGGAAGATCCACTGTGTTCAGCGGAGCTTCTTTGCAGGCAGATGTGCATAAGATGACAGTCGAATCACAATGTGAAAAACAATAAGCTGCAAAGAAGACAGTGTAACTTACTGCTTACTAAATATGGATTACCCCCAGAAACAAAGAATGAGTGAAGTAACAGCTCTTTGTAGGCTAACCATACATTACAGAGGAAGAAGTGTAAAAGAAAACATTAGTAAATGCTCTATTATCCTTTCACAGATATTTTATTCTACCACAGTCTTTCATGGCTGCTGGAGCCATTATTAGGTTGTAATTATTCCAGATTCTGGGAGTTATGTTAGTGGTGGTGATGGGAGACCACTAAACCTTACAATGTTATTTTTTCTTCTCACTAGTTGAAGGTAGACAGAAATGAGAAACTTCTTGAGGTAGAACTGAACTGCATTCTTCTTAGATTCAGTCTTACAGCCAAGCAGTTAGTGTAAAATTTTCTATGAGACTCCAAACAAGCTGCCATTTTGAGAGGGAAGAGATACGCATGAGAAAGAGACTTTGGCCATTTCTGCACTAGACTAGACCCGACTCGAAGGCCCCTCCCTAAACTTCAAACCCCAGGATTCCATAGGACGTTGAAAGTGGAATAATAGCATTATAACAGTCTAGTGTGGAAAGGGCCTTTGTTTCAGACAGAAAATGTTGTTGCTGTACATTTTAGGTTTCTTTCAGACATTCCTACAGTTCATTCTTTTTCTTGATTCAGGCTTTTATCTTGTTTTCAAGGTTTGGAAGAAAGCTTGATAAAAGGTGCCATAATACTTAATTTAACAGAAACAGTGAATTACTTAAGACTATTCAGACAATCATCTTGGTCAAATGACTGATCATTATGACATATGTCTATAGAAAAAGATGCCTTATGAAAGCTCAGTGAAGGTTTCCAATACATGTGAAACTAAGTTGGATGTGGGCTTGTTTGATTTGCCCTGTCATTTGAAAATAGAAGACCTGGATTTTGTTGACATGGTTCCACATAGCAAAATCACAGGGGCACAGCAATGCACAGTGTAGAAGTAAACCCCTAATTTCCCTTATCTTTTCTCTACTTCTGCTGGGCCACTATAGAAATCGTCTTGATGGAAACCTCTCACCAAGATCTGATCCCCAGTCATGTCAATGGGTATCTGCCATCACTCTGGCCCTTTCTACTCCACCCTCCCAACCTGCCATAGGAAGAGGAGAAGGATGAGACCATGATGATGCTTATGCACAATGTTGTTGCGGTCCCATCCTCCTGTCTCCAGGCAGCATGATCACGCTGCAAATCACTGACGGGTTTTCCTTGTCAATGACTGGCGATCTTGCCACCATTTCACTACCTGTGCACCCACAGTTACCTTCCCTGTGGAAGCCACGAAAGTGCAATGGCTGTGCTTCCTCCCCCAGCACAGCCTGGAACAGTACCTGGCTGCGCTGTGGCAGGAAAAGGCCAGGCCATTGTGCTTCCTGGATCCTGGAGTCAACCAGTGCAGAGGGGAGCACTCCTGTTGTGCACCCCTCCCAGCAGGGCCAATGTTGAGACTCACATTGGATGTCTCTGCAACCAGGTAAGATGTGAAAAGGGCCTCTGTTTAGGCCATACAGTTCCTATGGCTGATTGTTCTATGTAGAGATTGCCACTTGTGCAGTGGGGAGTAGCATCCTACCAGCTATTCCAGATGTCCAACTGAAGTCCAATGATTCCCTCTTGGTTGAATTACCAAACACCCCCTTCCCAGTCTTTCAACTGTGCACTAGCTAGCGCACCAATATGAACTCAGCAGTTCTCTTGGCTTGAGACAATCATACATATAGTAGCTACGCAATGGTTTGGAGAACTCAAAAGAGTTGTGAGGTACCAGTTGTCCCACCAAACACAGTATTTTTGGCATGGATGCAATGCTTTTGATATCAGAAAAGTTATTCCTCAACACTGCCTAGACAACGTGCCTCCAACCTGAGTTCACTGTTCCTCGGGTAATTGGTGTGTGAGTGTAGGTAATAGAGCAGCAATGCTATAGAAGCACAAGATAGGGTAGTAAAAAGGAATCTTCTACATATACATCATTTGATGAGTGCCTCTCCAGGAGCCCACATGAACCTGGTTAACAGTTAGGAACTTCTTCATAAACTACTGGGGACAGGGCCTTTTGTATGGAGGCACCTGTATTACAGAAGTTCTTCCCTGGGCCTATTCCCCTAGGATCAGATAAAGCCGGTTTTCCAAGACTGTTACTGGCATGATGACTTTTACAGTAACTGTAGCAAGTCCTGTTTTATAGATTTTTGCTTGCTAAAAATTTGATTTTAATGTTTGCTTTTCATCTGATGTTTTACTTCTATGAATTTTTTACTATATTTTAAATTTTATAGTTTTAGCATTGTTAAGGAAAGGAGATAACTAATGGGGCACAGATGGGTATGGAAATTTGTTGAGGAGAAACAAAAGAACTCTCAGTTGGAATGGATAGACATTCTGGGCATAGCCTGATGAATTCTCTTATTTTAATAGTTCATTAATTGTGCATTTTCCCCAGAACTCTCTAAAAATTATCTTCCGTATAATGACATTTTAAGAATATTCTATCAACATATTTTAAACTTTAAATTCCTTTAAAATTAAACTTAATGGGTAGAGCAAATCCCCAAGGATTAAAATAAACCACAGAACTTTCATTATTTTATCATAGTTCAGACTCATGATGTGAGTGTTATTAGCTTCACACTGTAACCAACAGAACCTCTAACCTCCCTGTCAGCCCCCTCTCAGGGATCCTTATTCCACTATTCTGAATGGATAGGGTTCCTCTTTCTGAGCATGTGCCATGAAAAGCTTTGATCACCTACTGTTAATTAAACTAGGCTCTAAAACTGCATTTTTAATCAACAGCCATACCACTGACAGGGCAAAGCACATAGTAGATTTTCTTCTATATGTAAAATCAACAAAAAGAGTCATAAAAAAAAAATCCTAAATAAATGGAAAAAACGCAATAGAGCCACACCTAAGCAAAGTCCATAGGATCCTGACAAAACTCTGTCAAACTGCTGGAGTCAGTGGTCAAAGTTTACATGCTGTGAAAACGAGCAATTTGTTATTCTCTCTACCCCAACATTGGCATGACCTACCCTCAAAACTGCCTCTCCTGTACTGCAAAGTTTTGAAATCATTTGTTTATTCATTTTTCATTTCCCTAGTATTTATATATTCATTAAATTTATATCCCTCCTTTTTCTCAAAGGAGATCCAAGGAGATTGTAGCATAAGCTGTGGCAACTTCTTTCCTTTCTGTATCCACAACATTATTTGGCAAGGTGCCTTCTGCCCTTCTACCCAGGTGTCAGGAAAGCATGGCATCATTTAGGCTAGGTCTGCTTGATGTAGGGAATGAGGATGACATAAGGTACCTGCACGGCACTCTAGTGGGGAAAAAAAGTTTCTTTTCCTACCCAATTATTTTAATGCACTAATAAGAAGTATTAAGTGCTGTTCTGGCTCCCAACACAATAATGTCCTGGGAAGAATAAGGGAGTTTTCAAAACTCTCTTCAGTGTGTTAAAAACACTATGTGAGATATACTTTTGAATTTTATCCAGATGCTTAGTTTTATCTTAACTGCTCAGGTGCTGTTTTAGTGCATTCTGTCTCTGATTAGGTCTTTCAGTATCTTTACCACTAGTGAAATTTATTTCTCTGTTTATTATTTCCGCTCCATAACCCATCTGCTTATTTTAGCTACTTGTTCCTTCCTCTTTTCTGGCTTCTGCCTGGAACTCACCAAGGTCACAGGTTTACATTTCAGCTTTGTTTGTACAGTATATAAGAATGTAGGCAAGGACTGCTCATTCATTTCTTCTTTATGGGTTTGCCATTGCTTTTGAAGACTTTGTGATGTGGGGGAAGTGTTTCCTTCCTTGAGGTCTGCTTGTGATGCAAGAATAAGAGAGGAGGCCACACTTCCTTCATCAAGAATCAGACTTTGTAAAATAATAATAATGAGTGTTTGAAATTAATTAGAACATTAACATTAACCAGTTTGTTTTGAATGCCTGGAATTACAGATACTTCATTTGTGTTGATTACAGAGTTTCAAATCCTTGTTCAAAACACCAGTAGTTAATGCCATCAGCATTGTTCAGTGTCCCACAACACTGCTCTATCAACAAAATGCATGCAGACATTTCCAGCTGCCATCTTGCGCTGTATTGTTGTGCATTGGAATAATTAGTGATTTTCACTACCTTAAGAAAAAACCTGAGGTTTAGGGATATGATACGCCTTCTGTTTCCAGGCCATGTGATCCTTTTTCAGAACTGAAATCCCCATCCTCCAGCTTCTCTGACATGTCTGGCAGGGCAGATGTTTACAATGTTTGGGTTTTCTTACAAGATCTGGAGTTGGAGAAGTGGGCAATCAGATAGTCTAGCTGTGGGGAGGAGGAAGAGAGTGCTTAGGCAAGTTCTGTCCTAAATAAAAGGATTTAGGAAGGCAGAATATCTAGACTGCAGAGTGAGTCCAAAGTGTGAGGGCCTCTCTGCACTACACTACTGTTATAGTGCTATTATTCCACTTTCAACATCCTATGGGATCCTGGGGTTTGCGGTTTAGGGAGGGACATTTAGAATTCTCAGCCAGAGAGCTCTTTGGCCTCAGTAAACTACAAACCCCAGAATTCCACAGGATGTTGAAAGTGGCATAATAGCACTATAACAGTGTAGCGCAGAAGGGCCCTGAGTCTCAGAGTATTTCTGTGAATACTAGCTAGCCAGTCAAGATGCTCCAGACCATATTTTTAGAGCATCATCATCATCATCTTAAGTTAAGTTGCAGTTATTTGTCCTCTGCCTTATCTACCAAGGTACAGATTCAAGCATACCTTCCAGCTGTCCTGATTTGGCAGAGACAGTCCTGATAAATCCTCTGCTCTACTTTTTTCAACCGCTTGTAAAATGTCCCAGTTTCTCTCTCCTCCTCCTTTGTCCTCAACTTAGTTGAACTGCTACAAAGTATAAAAATTTGCTCTGAATTAATTCAGCAGTGGTGAGGGGAGAGGAGGGGTAGAATTTTGCCCTTCTCAGTAGGCTCAGGCAAAAGAAAAGTGCCTCCCCTAGCTTGTGTGTTCTTCCTCGTTAATAACTTTTGCCAGCTTAACTACTCTCTGGCATTGCTTGGCACACGTGTCCCAATTCTCATCTGTAAAATGTTGGTGGGCATGCTGAAGTTAGCTTACAAACTACAGTTCAAGATGATTACAATATAGTTAAAAACATGTTTAAAAAATTAAAGCATATACTTAAAAATAATAAAAAAAGCATTTGAAATCCAGTTCAGTTTAAAACAATACAGTATTTTCTTAAAAACTCTGTTGTTAACAAGGAAGAATAAAAATGCCTTCCTCTGCTGATGGAAGACAGTAAGAAGATAGACAGTTTAGTTTCCCTGGGGAGGGAGCCCCAGAACCTAGAGACAGCTGCTGGTGGAAGCTCTGACTATTTCTGGAAAGTGTCACTATAATGCAACAGCAGTGGGTTGTTTCCGGTCCAGGAGCTGTGCTACCACACAACGTCATCGCTATTGGGCTGCTATCCTGTCCCCCAAGTGTCGCCAAACTGCCATATTCTAGTTCCAGAAAAAAATCTGTTAATAGCCTCCTTTAGTGCTTTAATCCCATCAGTCAGCTCAGTGCAGTAACATAATAGTGCTTGATGGAGCTTCCTGTGGTTGCAGATCAAAGAATGGCATGCAGGCATGTCCAGCTTGCCCCTTTCTCTGCTATTCCCATGGTACGGTAACTTCAAAATCTATCACTTCTCCATGTTTATTTTAAATTTAAATTTCTCCTTTGAGTTTAAACTTTATTTCTTAAATACATTTTTTAAGCATTATAGTGCAAAAGTGCAATAGTGTACTGGCGTGTCATGCTGTTATAACATTGCTGTGCTAGTACAGCTTCAAAACAAACAAACAGACAAAAAAATGTCCAATTGGGGTGGTGGGACAGGGTGAAAGTGGAGCAAAGGAGTAACCAATTACACTTCAATGTGGAAGGAACACCAGTGGCAATACTGCTGTTCATCCGCTTAAGGTGGAAAAGTGAGGAAAAGAGCATTCCTAACTCAACAGCATCACGCAAATGGCAATGCCAGGGACTGAAAGATAGGCTTCTCCTGAGGATTTCATCTGGAAGCTGCCCACAGAGTTGAGAATTTCTGACCCTACTCTCAAATGGCTCCCAGCATGTTTCAATTGCAAGTTAATTTAAAATAAATTTCTGCTACCTGTTATAGAATACAGGCATTGGCTTGATCTCTCACATAAACTTCCTGCAGCATTCTCTGAATTTATTTTAATGGGTATCTTTGTCAGATCTCAGAGGTTTTTTTTCACTCCATGGTCTGCATTTCCTCCATGTATTACACAAGTAAGAACTTACTCAAGAGTTTATTCTGAGGCCCTTTCCACAACTCACCTTTTCTCAGCGCTGGGGTGTGGTGCTCGCGTGAGCAGTCTCTTGTGAGAGGCCCTCGCGTCCAGGTTTCTTCAGCTCCTCACAAGCTTCCTGCTTGCGTGAGAGCCCCGCTTCTTCCTTTTGCAGTGCAGCCTGGGACCTTCCCAGGCTGCATTGAGATAGGAAGCGTGACCGGCCGGACTCCTGAGGCTCCGCACACACAGCAAGTGTGTGCAGGGCCCCAGAGCAATGCGTGACCATGCACCATTTTCGGCTTAAAGCTGAAAATGAAAAAGTGCATGAGCGGTGCCTGCCAGGCCCTGGAGCGTCATGCAAATGTGAGTGTGTCATGTGGACCGCTCCTCATATTTGCGCGATGCTCTAGGGGCCCTTTCGCATGGAAAATGCCATGCAAAAAGGGCCTGAATTGCAGATTAGATTGAGTGACAGAAATACCAATAGCCCTTGACATGGATCCTTTCGACAGAACCCCACGCTTTGTTTGGGCAAATTGTGTCAAGTGAAGTATCAGGAGATTACCTGTGAACTGTGGATGGAATCCACGGAGACTGCATGTTCAGTCAGGCATTGCTTTTGGCTCTCAGGTAGAAAGCACCATGTGGGTGTACTCTTTGTGTATGGATGAGTACCAATGAAGTGGGCGGAAGAAGATTATGTGGCATTTGTGTTTTTAGGACTAAACCGTATCTCCATTCTTTCAAAACATGAAGGAAGTATTTTTTTAAACAGTACTTTTTACAAATAAAAATATGCAGGTAGCTTGCTAAGAACAATTACATATTTTTTTGTGTAATCATGGGATAACCTTTGGCATCATTACTTATTCATATGAATTTTTCTGCTCCAACCGATGGGGATCAAAATACAGGAAATGTTGTCTGAGGCAAAGCTATTGAGAATTTATTAAGCTGGAGAAGATTCTTTGCGCATTAAGAATGGTCACCTAAATCTTCAATGTACAAACATTTAAACAGTCTGAACCTATTATTTGATTAGGTTGGGTTTTTTTTTTGTTCCTTCAGGTAAATAATTCCTTTAGTAAACTTCTTGGTTGAATCCTATTGGGTAGTGCTAATTAGAACACACCCTGTTACCGCTGTTTCTAGCCCGAGCTTGTGGGATATTAAGATATCATTTTGATATCAACAATTTGGCCTTCTGTACCCATTCCTCTCCACGTGCTTGCGAGGCCCCCAGACAAGTACGCACACAGGCGCGGCCGACAATAGCCAAACCATTCACATCCCGATCTAGGCAGGCCAGTCATTGCCTAACGCAGCTTCAGGAGACCTCAAGGCCAGTACCACATTATGTATGCACGCTACTTACAAAAGATCCCCTGCCCCGCGCAGGCAGCTTGATAAGCGGACTATACAACGCTCAAGCACTCCACGTTTGCATACTGGCTACTCTATTGACAATCTGGTTATAACTCAATCATCTAAAGTACTGACCTTTTGGAGGCTTTGTCTCCAGCCCCAAACTCATTGTTTTCCCCAAGTACAGACTAGCCTGCGGCCACAATTTTCCCTATAAGAACCCCTGACTTTGAGCGCTTCCTCAGATTGCTCTTGGCTTCCATCCCACCTTGCTGTCGCTTTGTCCAGCGAGCCTTCCCCTCAGCTCCATGTGCTGAGAATCCACGCTCCCCAGCTTCTAAGCGGGCTTCAGGACAGGTATAGTATTTCCCATACCAAACCTCCTCTAAAAATCCCTCTATCCCACTCTTACCTTTATTTTTATAGCCTCTAGTGTGAGTGGGTTGCATACACTTGTGTGATTGTATTTCAATAAACTAATTATTATTATTCCAACTTCTGCCTTATCATTGACTCGGCCTGACCCCGTAGACATAGGGTTCAAGATCTCGCTACGTTACCCTGCCTCTCGCATTGCAAACTTGTGCTCTGTGCTAATTCCCTCCCCATTGTTGTGAGCACATTTAGGTGTCCCTCCCGGGACCCCCAGAAATCAGGGTAACAGCCCATTGAATTAATTTTTGTTTGGTGAATCAATACATAGCTAAATCATATTCATTCAACTGGCCTACTTTAGTTGAATCTAGCAGTAGGATTTGGGTCTTTAAATTTGTTCATCCTATCGCTCTGCTTCTAGCAGTGCTGTCAATGTCATACACTGTATACATGGTAGGAATGAGGCAACTGAGTTTCTTGGAGGTACAGTCTGTGCAGTCTAATTGTAATTGTCTTTATCATATTCTGCTTGATAGGTTTAATGAAACTTTTTCCTAGACTTACCTAGAGATGCCAGAAATTGAAGGTGGGGTCTTCATGGAAAGCACATGCTCTTCAGTTGAGCTATAGCCCCTTGTTATGTTATTATGTAGATTTAGCAGCATTTTTTGGGTAGTCCTTTTCACTTCTTTGTGTCTTTGGGAATGGTTTATACTGAATTACTTCTCTGTAAGGCTGAAAATGCTTAGCCTGAAATCTGAAAATGCCTTCCACAAGAACTGCACGGGGTACAAATTTCATAATTCTCATATATTTTTGGAAAAAGCATATATAGTAAAAATGACCAATGTCCAAGCTGGATTCAGAAAAGGAAGAGACACTAGGGATCATATTGTAAACATATGTTGGATAATGGAACACACCAAAGAGTTTCAGAAGAAAATGAATCTGTGCTTTATAGATTACAGCAAAGTTTTTGACCATGTAGATTATAAGAAATTATGGTTTGCTCAAAAAGAAATGGGAGTGTAACATCTGATTGTCCTAATGTGTAAACTAATATATTAGGCCAAATAGAAACAACAGAGCATATATTACTCCAGTGCTCGTACTACAGGGATATTAACTTTAGCCTTATTTCACCCTACTGTATAAATGCCAAGGATGCATTGGACAATTTTATACTTCTTTGTTGCTTTCAGACCCCACCCTGATAAAACATATAATGTTGCCGGATTCTGTGCAGCAGTGGTTAAAATTCTCCAGGCAATGACCTCTGCAGTAGACTAGTACCTATCTTATCTTTTTATATTGGAGCTTCGTAGCCTGAAGAGATGTTTTAAATACTATTTTTAACCTATGTTTTTACCCTCTTTTTTTTCTGTATCCCCTTTTTATCTGTGCAGTTCTATGACCATAATGGAGAAAAAAAAATGTGTAACCTATGCTCCGGACAAGAGCCCGCTGTCAGAACACAATATAGGGAAACAGAATCCAAGGATTCCATGGAATGCATCCATGGCAGTTAAAGTTGAATCATAACACTCTAACCATATGGTATGAAAGGCCCCTAAGAACTGGAAACTATGAACAAGCTACATAAGTTCCTCAAGAGTAAAGACATATCATTAAATACCAAAGTCAGAATCATACAGGCCATAGTATTTCCAATTTCTATTTCTATGGCCATTTTTGCACTAGACTGTTACAGTGCTATCATTCCACTTTCAACATCCTATGGAATCCCAGGGTTTGAAGTTTAGGGAGGGGCCAGCCTGCCAGCCCCTCCCTAAACTGCAAACTCCAGGATTCCATAGGATGTTGAAAGTGGAATGATAGCTCTATAACAGTCTAGTGCGGAAATGGCCTATGTACGGTTTTGAAAGCTGGACAGTGAAGAAAGCTGTCAGGAAGCAAATCAACTCGTTTGAAATGTGGTACTGGTGTAGCAGTTTGAGCATTGGACTATGACCCTAAAGACCAGGGTTTGATGCCTTGCATAGCCACTGGGTGATTCTGGGCATATCACACATTCTCACCCCCAGGAAACCCCATGATAGATTCACCTTAGGGTTGCCATATGTTGGAAATGACTTGAAGGCAAACAACAACAATAGCAACAACTGGAAAAGAGTTCTATGAATACCATAGACTGCTAAAAAGACAAATGAAGCAAATCAAGCAAATCACTAGATGTGCAGATGATTTAGTTGACTAAACTGAAGCTGTGGTACATTGGGCATATCAAGAGCTGGCATGACTCATTAAAAAAGACAACAATGCTTGGTAAAGTGGAAGGCTATTGGGAAAGAGGAAGACTGCCCTATGGGTGGATTCAGCCAATCAAGGAAACTACAAACCTAAATTTTCAAGATCTGAGTAGAGTTATCATAAGTCGAAGTCAACTTGATGGCAAACAACAGACAACAACAACAACAACAGTTTTATCCTCAAAGGCAAAATAAAACTGTTTCCTTCAAGATTCTACTATTATTAATTAAATTAGTGGTCAGGTTTTATAAAAAAAAAAAGTAGTAACAAAATTTTGGTCGTTGGATCAATTAAATTTCATGTGAATTTAGGCCATTTCCCTGAGACTAATGTAAAGAACAGTATTTTGGTTTACTACATTGCTTTCTTCCCTTTAGCACTTGCTCTGGCATACATGCTAAGTGGGGAGTGGCAAGAGCAATGAGTGGTGGACACTGTACGGAAACAAGAAACAGAAGAGGGGAAGGAGCGGAAACATAGATGAGAGAAAAATAGAGAGTGGGTGGAAGGCCTAGGTGAGAGAAGAAAGAAACATGCAGAATGCAGGAAGAAAGACATGCACAGAAAGAGGGGAAGGACAACAAAAGAATATACAGACACAGAGGAGAGAAAGCAAGTAAACAGAAGAACAAGGAAACAACATACCATGTGTGGATAACTAATGCAGATTGCTGACTGTGTTGGTGAAGAAGAAGACTCTGAGGAGATGAGAGAATAAGAGAGAAAGACCAAGCAGGGGCAGGGGCTCATAAGTGGCCTCAAAAAGTAACAGGGTTCATAAAGTCAAGGATTATTTTATTGTAAATACAGAACGTATTTGTGTTCAGTAAGGGAGAAAAGTATATTAAAGTATATTAAAGTATAGAAAGAAGTATATTAAAGTATATTAAAGTAAAGAAAAGTATATTAAAACATTGTTAAAGAGGGGGGTTTTTTGGTGGGGGAGGTGGGGTTCTATAGATATAAATAGCTTGGGAATGTTTATTTTGCAGGATGTGCTCTCTGAATGGATAATGGATCAAACCAGAGAATTTCAAAAGAAAATCAGCCTGTGCTTTATAGTTTACAACAAAGTCTTTGATTATGTAGATCACGAAAAACTATGGATCATCCTTAATAAAATGGGTGTCCCACAACACTTGAGTGTCCTGATGTGCAAACTATACTTAGGATAAGAGGCTATCATCAGGACAGAATGTGGAGAAATGGAGTGGTTTCCAGTTGGCAAGAAGTCAAGCAAGGCTGCATTTTATCACCTTACCTGTTTAACTTGTATGATGAACATATCATGAGTAAAGCAGGATGAAATTCAGAAGAAGGAAGTGTGAAAATTGGAGGAACATCAACAATTTAAGACACGTAGATGATACCATATTACTAGCAGAAAATAGGAAAGACTTGGAATGATTAATGAAGAAGGTCAAAGAAGAAAGTGAAAAGGCAGGTTTACAGTTGAACATTAAGAAAACAAAAATAATGACCAGAGATGATTTATATAACTTTAAAGCAGATGATGAAGACACTGAAATAGTTCAAGATTTTCCATATCTTGGCTCAGTCATTAATCAGAATGGAGACAGCAGTCAAGAAATCAGAAGACGGAGTTGGAAGGACAGCTGTGAAGGAACTAGACAACATTCTGAAGTGTGAAGATGTAGCATCGAATACTAAACTTAGGATTTTCCTAACTTTAGAAATATTTCTTATTTCTATTTATGGTTGTGAAAGCTGGCCAGTGAAGAAACCTGAAAGGAAGAAAATCAACTTATTCAAAATGTGGTCCTGGAGAAGAGTTCTGTGGATACCTTGGACTGCTAAAAAGACAGCCCTTGAGCAAAAGAAACCTGAACTCTCCTTAGAAACCAATATGACTAAATTGAGACTGTCATAATTTGGACATATTATGAGAAGACATGACTTATTAGAAAAGACAATAATGCTTGGTAAGGTAGAAGGCAGTAGGAAAAGAGGAAGACTGCATTACACATGGATAGACTTAATCAAGGAAGCCACAGTCCTGAGTCTGCAATTGCTGAGCAGGGCTGTTGATGCCAAGATGATCTGGAAGTGTCTCATTCATAGGTTCACCATAAATTGAAGCAACTTGACAGTAATTGACAATAACAAGATTGCTGGTTGATTGGGGTGTGATGGCTTATAGTTCATTTTTATTAGCACCACTTTTGGATTCTTGCATCCTCCATGTTTGAGTATATTTCTATTCAACCCTAGCCATTTCCTTTCAGTGGATGAGAAATGAGATTTTCAAAAAATTTATGCTACTTTTTTTTCTTGTCTTCCAGGTTCAAGACAGGGATGGGAGGAGTAAAATCTTGGAACGGTTTTGCCTCTTACTGAGCCCTGGTGGTACAGTGGTTAAATGCCGGTACTGCAGCCACAATGTTGTGAGTTCGATCCCGCAGGGCTCCAGGTTGACTCAGCCTTCTATCCTTTCGTAGGTTGGTAAAATAAGTACCTAGCTTGTTGGAGGCAATTAGCTAAAAATACATTGTGAACCGCTTAGGGAGTGCTTAGCACTGATAAGTGGTATAGAAATGTAACTGTTATTGCTATTGCTCTTACTTTCCAGTAAAGGTTTTAGTGTAGTAATGTAACTTACATTTAATCACAAACCTAGAATTAACTTTAGGATAATAAATGTCCTCTTTTCAATGAAAATATAACTAAAGTAAATTTTTCAGCTTTTTAATGTAAATGTAATATAATAATAGAGTCAGTTTGGTGTAATGTTTGAATGTTGGACTACTCTCTGGGCAAGTCACATTCTCTTAGCCTAATCAGAGGGCAGTAGCAAACTTCCTCTGAATAAGCCATGCTCAGAAGCCCCTGTGACACAGTAACTGTAAATCAGAGTTGACTTGAAGGCTCATAAGAACAAACAACAAATATTACAATACTTTTTCACTAACTTTCCTATGTTTGTTCTTATGTGCAATAATTTTAGTGGTCATGGGTCACAAGAGCACCATTTCAGGAGAAAAGATGTCTTCATTTTAATTTTTCTACTGAACTAGCTAGAATTTCTGGTTTCTGCTGTATTAAATAGTGCAAAGGGGATTTCCCCAGTTAATGCAATTTGCATTTTGGGGGTAAAATCTCTGTGACAGTATGTGACCTAAATCTAGTTATTAGCATTGAGTAGAATTGTTACCCCAAAATGTGGGTGACTCAGGAGTTCTTCCATGATGCCAGTACCTCCATATGACGATGGGGAATTAATTAGCTCAAAATTAGGAGGCGGGGGGGAATTAACGAGATCTATCACCTATGTTTATGGGGTCTTTGCAGGAAAGAACCAGACAGAGATTCCAAATGTGAAATTATAATGTGCTTTTATTGAAAGAAATTCACACCAGCACATAAAGATCCAGACACGACCCACTCACACAAAAGCTACCAGAAGGTAAAGGGAGGAAAATGTGGATAGAGAACTTTTAGAGATGAGGCAATAATTACCAGTCCAGAGAGCAGTGAGGAAAGCAGCATCATGGCTTAGGTAGGCATCTAAAGAGAGTTCTTGTTGTGGAATCAAATAGACAGTGTGGCATTCAGAAAGGAAGGAGAGTGCATTCAACTGGTCAAAATCAGGGATTCTTATACCCAATAAATATGTTGCTGGTATGAGTGTGAATCATTCTCCCAGCCAAGTGGACAATGGGAGTTGCAATACAAACAATAAAGTCAGACAGAGTTAATGGTCTTAGTGTTTAGGTTACAAAAGGATAATTGCTGTTGTAATATCTCTGTATTATGGAGACGGAGGAAGACAATAGAGAAACATCCAAGTGTGTGGAATCAGGGTTAAAACAATCACAATTTGGTGAGTTTACCCCATTCAGCTCTGAGATGTCTGGCTCGTTAGCTTTAAGAGTATTGTCTCAAGAGTGGCCTCACTATTAGCCTGAGAATGACTGGTTTATGCCTAGGAGGTGGGTATGGCTGACCTGCCTTGCTATCTCACATTTACAGTCAGTAATTTGCCTCTTCTAGCTTGACCTTCCAGTCACCACAGGTATCATTTATATCACTACTAATTAATAGTGCCAATCAAATAATATTTTCCAATTAAACCATGCCAATCTGAGGGGTGTAACAGCTGTAACAGAATAGAGCTGCTGGATCAGCTGGATCTACCTGTATGTTAACTCACCATTCAAAGAATTGATTCAGTAGGGCTACTCTAGTTGCGAGCAACCAACAGGATTCTAGTCAGTATATGTATGTGTGTGGACCTTTCACTGGCTCTCTTCCGGGAAAAGGACCCTTTGGACAAAGGCCCTGGAAAAAGGAAAGTTGCAAAGTATGAGAAGAAAGCAGTATTTCTATTTCTGGTTGCTTCTGATTAATTTATATAGCAATCAGTAAAGGGTAAATGCTCAGGTAAAAAGATTCCTGGACCATGGGGCTGTCATTCATCCTGGAGTCCCTAAAATCATTACACATGAGCAAAAGCCTTACAATAGAACATCTAAAATTAGAATACACACAAACAGTGACATTGAACAGGGTGACACTTCAGCTATTTTTAGTCCTTTGCTTTCTGAAGGATAAGCAAACCTGGATCTGTTATGCCTTTGGAGTCTTATAACAAGCAGAAGGCCCACATACTCTGTTTATAGAACTTTATAACACAAAGCTAGCATGTTTGCTAGAATGGCCATTAACTTATTTTAAAAATAAATAAATACATCATAGAAAAATTAAAGGTAGGGAATAGGGAAATACCTTTAAATCTTTTCACCAGTGTTTTGTAGAACAAAGTAGCTTACTAAAAGATACATATTTTAAAATGTTTATCAGGGTGGTCAAAAAGAGGTGAAGGGATGGGTGAAGAAGTGCCTACATGTATTTTGATGACGAATCAATATTTTTATTGTTGACTGTGCTTTTTAGAAACAAGGCGATATTCTTCTTGTCTCTGCATGGAAGCTGTTAATTTACAGCTAAAATATAAGCTTCTGTCTGATAGCTACTTTGCTTTTGTAGCCACGTTCAGCAGGCGTAGCTTTAATTAAAGTTTAAAGATTGGAATTTAAAAAAAAATTCAGAGAGAGTGTTTTTCATCAGGAATGAATAACAGCTAGTGTTATACAGTGAGTCTTCTGGCAGAAAGAATAGTGTTTTGTTTTTTTGTTTTTTAAAAAAGCCACATTTATTTGCTAAGAAGGGAAGGTCAGAGTTCAACAAATGTAGTTGTGACAAAGATTTAACATTCAGCTTTGAGAACACTGAGAAATTTATGCAGAGGTCATTATTCCAAAGTGACTCAGCCTCAGTGTAAAATGAGACCAAGATGTATGAGAAAGAAAGAAATTGTACCGCATTCTGGGCTCCTGTTCTGGGAGGCAATGACATAATATTGGCAATAAGAAAAGGAAAGTTAATTCACACCCTCCTCCCGATCCAGCCATAGAAACTGGACAACAAAACTTACAACCAAAGAATGATATGATAGACTGAGAATTTGAGAGGGCATAAATTAGTAGGTGTCAGAAGAGCAGGATGGGAATATAGAATGACGCAAAATATAAAGAAGAGATAAAAGGGAAATGAGTGAGTAGGGAGTCTGGAAATCATCCAAAGCTTGGAAAAGTTACTTTTTAAGGAATGTTTCTTCCAGAATCTCATCACCATGCTGGCTGGGGGGACTCTGCGAGCTGTAATCCAAAAATGACCATATTTGCCAGCGTATTAGATGCATCAGCATATATGACACACTCCACTTTTTAAGGGATATTTTTCAGGAAAAATTTTTTTTTGGTTCTCTAGTGAGCAAAATGCACAGGAAAGGAAGGGAGGGAAAGGAGTGTTGAAGCAGGAGAGGAGGTGAGTGAAAAGTGTGCTGCACCACTACCGCTCTTTTCCTGTTTGCTTGGGCGGAAACTCCCAGCAGAGTCAAAATGCACAAGAGAGGAGGGGAAGGTAAAGAGAAACTCTAAAAATTTCTATCTATGTTCCTATAGATCAAGGCTTCCACTACCCCCTCCCTTCCTGTTTTGCCCGGGCAGCGAAAACTCCTTTCACTCCCTTTCCCTTCCCTATGTTTTTAGTGTTACCTTATTTGATGGTGTATAAGATGCACCCCATTTTCAGAGGGTATTTTTTAGGGAAAAAAGTATGTCTTATAGGCCAGCAAATACAGTAACTTCTTCAGGATCTGGAATTAGCTGGTTTTATGAGGGAACAGTATGAGAGACAGTAGTTCTGAAGACAGTTGAAAATAGTGTGTTGTTGACATTGTTGGTGTCGGTGTACACACTCTAGGGGTGCCAGTGGTACAGTGAATCTGGTCTGGCTTTGAGTCCAGATTTTAAAGAAAATATCTGAAGTGCAGAACCCATTTGGCAGACTGGAGGTTTCTGAAATGTTCATCATAATTCTGCAAAGCCTAATAGAGCTGATACTACTTGCACACACCATAAGCAAAATTTCTCTTATCATACCATCACAGGATTTGAAAAAAAGCAGTAATCTCTCTGTAGATCAACCTTGTTATCATTTAGGACAAAGAAATCCTATATGGCAAAACAGACAGGCACATAGATTTTTGGGAAAAGGGGAACTTACTCCAGTCAAGTGGCCCAGCAAGATTGAGGCTTATGTACTTTTAAAATTTATAAAATGATTTTTATCTATAGAGTTTCCCCAGTTGGTATACATGCCCCCGGTTTTAAAAGATAAGCTTAATATAAAAACATACAGTCAAAAATTAAAAAGTAAGCAACAACACTTCCCCAGCAAATGGACAAAAAAGCCAATGATGTTCATGTTGAGGGAGGAGAAGGAGGAGGAACTCCAATTGGAATTTAAAATGCTTGGGTGAAAGGAGTATGTTCATTTGGCACAGAAGAAGAAACAAGTTTGGTGACAATCTTATCTCCTTTAGGAGGCAGTTCGAAGACAGGGTGCCATGACAGAAAAGGCTCTTGCCTTTAAAAACACATAATTTATTTCTGCCACTGAAGAGACTTAAAGAAGGACCTTCCCTGAAGATATTAAGGAACAGAAATTGATAGGGTCAGATGTGATCCTTCAGATGTCTGAGCTTCAAGCCATATTGGACTTTAAATGTGATAAATAACACTTTGAATTGGGGCTGGTAGGCAAGGTTGGCCCTACCGTCAGGGCAGCAGGTGTTGGGATCACCAGCCCTCTGTCCATTCTTCCTGAACTCCCTAACCATTGGCCTTTGTTAGAAAACAAGAGCTGTGTTGCCAAGCAGTTTGCTTCAAACCTACACTGTAGCGCTGAAGTAAGTTTCCATTGGCAGTCTAGTACAAGCATGGGCAGCTGTGGGAGCGAGGGGGCTGTAGTAGCTCCCCCAAGGAAACCTTGGAGGGCTGTAACCATGGGCTCATAAATACTTTTTTTTTTTGCCCCCATCTCTCTCTAGGGGATGTGGAGAGCATTTACACCATGTTTTCAGGTTCCATTGGGCCATTTTAGGACCAGGAGTGACCTTTTTTAAGAACAGGAAGTGAGCTTCCTGTTCACTTCCTGTTTTTTTTAAAAAAAGGCCTCTCCTGGGCCTTAAATAGCCAAGGGATCCACTCCCATCCCCATTTTGCACTCCAAACTCCCTAAAGGGCATTTGGAGGCAATAAATAAATAATTATTTTTTTCAAAAATGAATTTTTGACCCTTGGGGGTCCCGCAGGCCATAAAAACGGCTCCGATGGGCTGCTTGCTGAACTTTGCACCCTCCCCCCCATTTAGTTGTTTTCTATAGATGGGGGGTGTCCTTCTCTGATGGAAAAACATCTTGGGTGGGGTGTATAGGTAGCAAGCCAGCATATTTCTTTAAATATTTATTACTATTGTATATACCCAGCATTGCCCAGGATTTTATTTTTTCATAGGTAATACTTGTTAGAAAGATTTGAGATCCTGTGTCTCTAATTCCCCAAGCTGTCTTGTCCAGTACCTGTAATTTTCCCCCAATCCAATCTGAATTCAGAGTTATTAACATTCAGAGGTTGGGTTCCTGAGGGAATACACTGCCCTTCTCCTTGCTGCTAGCCCTCATCTCCATAGTAACTGGCCTGTTCTTTGGCTAAGAATTCTAAAGTCCCCTCCTTAAACTGCAAACCCCAGGATTCCATAGGCAGCCAATCGTATGAGGTCTTTGCCTGACACAGCCAATCATATGAGGTCTTCACCTGGGACAGGCAAACAGACTTTGACTTTTATATATTAGATATGGGTCTATTGAGAAGAACCTTTGTGAGTTTCAGCTGGTGAATTCTTCACACATTAAAGCATCTGAATTATATATTAAGCTACCTCAAAAAAATAATTATAATGTTATAATGAACCAACCTGGATATTACCACAAAATGAATCCATACACAAGATTATCCCTGTCCAGAAAACTGTACAACTGGTGAACCAGTGGAGGGCTATACAAGGTGCTGTAAACCAGCAAAGCTGAATGATGTAATGTTTCATAAAATTACCAACCCCAATTATGGTAAATGAGATCAAGACAAGAGAAATCTGTGTGCAGTTCTGAAAAAACAACCTTACAAATTTGCTGCAAATGCTGATTGCTTCGTATAAATTGCACCACTGTAATAAATTGTATTACGGCTTGTAAATACAGAAAGAACTGAGGGAAAATACCTAGTGTAAAATGGCTATATCTTTCCAAAGGAAGCTGCCTTCACATTGTCCTTTTAATTTAACTGTTATAATCTCATAGTGAAGTTGGGTTGGCTGAGGTACCAGAAAAGTACCTGCTGCTTATAAATGTATATAGAATTGGAAATATATGAGGTAAAATAGCTCATGTTAAATAATTAAATTCACTGAAAGGAATCTGCATTAACACTATCCTTTAATCTAACTATTGTAATCTCATAGTGATATCAGGTTTGTTGAGGTGCCAGAAAAGTTAGATGAGAAACAATGGCAAGATAATATATCAACATTAAATCTGAATCAGTGTAGCTTTCGGTCATCGTAGTCATACTTCCAGACAGTTGCAAGCTTTCTATGGACATTTGTACTTGTTATTAATTAATCATACAGCGAGATATTTATTGCAGTTTCATTTTCTTTAGCTATGGTCTACTTCACATGATTCTGAGGCTGAAGACATGTCACACCTTCTAACCATTGTCTGCAAGACATGGTTCTGAGGTCTGGCTTTTAGGCCTGAGGGATATTTCAAGAGCAATTTATTATATGACATGGACAATGCTTATAAAAATTAGTTTTTACACTACAGTTTGCATAATCCCACTGCCAGTAAGGCTAGTGACAACATTGTTGTGATGCACTGGGGATTCTGATTGCTGTAGTGCAAAAGCTCCTGTTCAGGGCCACCCCTGCAAACAGTGGTGGAGCTTGGAGCAGGTGGAGGGGTGGGTGGAAGGGGACGGGGCTATGGCGTGAGGGATGGAACCAATGTGCGTGGGGGTGTGGCCAGGCATGCGGGGGCATGGCTATGGACCAGGACATCCTAAAAACATTGCTATCTGGGGCAAACCATCCCCCCGCCCCCCCCGTCCCTACACGACTGCCTGCAAACGCAACTTAGAAGTTCAGTGTGCCTCCCCTATGTTCTTTCTCACATGAAAGGGGCAGGACAGGTTTTGAGTTAACATCTGTAGATGTAGTGAGTAATTAAGGGCCTTAAACAGCATTTAGTATGTTCACCCAAAGTATGCTTTGTGCATAGTTTTTCAGTTTTCTCTATCATTTCCAATAGGGGTAGAATTCACCATGAAAGCTCTAGCAAGAAAAACACAAATTTGTCATTAATGAAGGTGAGGTCCCTGAAGTAGTGTAAGGCATTTTACATTGTTTTCAAGGTTGAGGAATAGTTTGAACATGAAGTTGAAAAAGATTGATATCAAATGTTTATATTTTCTCCTAATCCATGATGGGGTGCATTTGGCTTAGTTGTCAATGGAGTTTTGAGAACAAACAAAAATTATCTGTCTGTCTGTCTGTCTGTCTGTCTGTCTGTCTGTCTATACACACACATATACACAGAGAGAAAGAGGGAGAGAGAGAAAGAGATTCTGACTGTCCTGTGAAATTATCCTTTTGAAGCTTTAATTATGAGTTCAAGTGAAAGCTTTTGGTGTAAAGCTGTCATCAACCATGTGTTAGCCATGTACATATTTCCTTTTGTGGTGCGCATTTTTAAAATTTCTTCCAGTGATGCTTGGAAAATAGACCTTCTGGCGTAACTGGTTTTGCATGAAGCACTGAAATGCATCTTTAAGCATCTCTTCTTCTATTTTGCCTTGCATGAATGTTGTTAATGTGGATAGAATGTAGGAAAGAAATCAAACTGGATGAGAAATCATCCAGATGTTGCTTTTGAACAAAAGGCTCATTTAATGAAATGTCAGCTCCAACTTCATATCTGAAGACGTTCTAATTCCTTGTTGGCATCTTAAGTGGAACCCCTCCCCATTCATTCTTCAGACCATTACTCAAAGATTCAAGAGAGAAATCCTGTGGGTCGTAACTATAATGTTATATCTTATTGGTGTTTGAATATGGGACACACAGCTAGTTGATGATGTGCTGCTGAAGAACTCTGGGAGAGTTCAGCTTGTTAAACATAGCATGGAATGGAAATGAAAGAGTCCATTTTATTAGCTTTATAATGCCTAATAGCTCAATGTTGCCATAAAAATGAGGCTATTACAGTGAAATATATATGGAATAATAGAATCTTAGAGTTGGGAGAGATCACAAGAGCCATCTAACCCAATCCCCTGCCTTGCAGAAATATACATCTAAAGCAGCCAATTTCTATAATCACTATGGTCTTGAAATACTTCATAGTTCAAGGAAATGTTATTTCATTTTATTTTTTCATGCAATGAGATGGTTTTATGAGTGTTCTCTAAATTGTCTTATCATAACCTGATATCCTCAAAGGTAGTTCCTGCTGGCACCATACATCATGTTCAACAATTAGGGATGGTGGGAACATTTATCCAAATCATATAGGCAACATCAGGTTAGGAATGGCTACTCTAAATGATGTCATGCAAGATGGCGCTTCAAAAAATTACCTTGGGAACAATTATTCCCAGAATTTCCCAATCAGGCATGGGCAGGTGCATTCTATAAACTGTTGTCCAGAGGTTTCTTTTTCAAGCTTTGATACAAGGGTAATATTAATGCTGACAATACAAAAAAGATGACTGTATCCCTCTGAAGTGGTTCTTTCTTTTCTTCTTCTTTTTTTTAAAAAAGAAACACATATTTTACATTCTTTACCACTACAAAATTGCATTTTAGAAATGGGGAAGTCTGTCAGTATTTTTTTCTCTCCTGTACAAATGCTTTAAACATCAAATGCTTTCTATTCCAAAACAAACACATTTGCAAAGGTTAGTAAATTCTGATGAAAAATGAACTGTAACGAAGTTCTCAGTCAGTCCATTTCTGTTTGCATGTCAGTTTAAACAGTTGTCTCAGAAAGCAGGCAGTGTACTGAGTCCATCTGCTAGACTGATTGTCATGTTTTCTATGTATGCAGGAATTTTAACCAAATCTGTGCTGATTTAATCTTGTTTCTGGTTCTGCCAGGACCTGCATCCTATCTGGGCATGGCATTAGCAGCTAATGTTGTTGGCATTCAATCTTATTTTAAACCTGGAAGGCTAGTGGTTCCATCATCTGTAACATGTAACCTCTGACATAAAAGACAAAAAACCCCGAAAAGTTGATAAGATAAAAATGACCAAACTGCACAAGAAAGAAGTGACTTTCCGCAGCAAAAACACTTCTGTAGCCAACACAGCATTTCTGGGCTTGTCTTCGTAAAATGTTCCACATCTCTTTAATCATTGTTAGACAGAAGAGACAGGGAAGATACAGAAGGTCTTTGTTTCCATTTAGCAGATATTATAGCCCTGAAATTAAACAAAAACAAAAACAAACCAAAACATTATTTAATATCAGCATCCTCTTTCCAGACATGTCTTGGAGACGCATGGCTTCATGACAGTTGCCTGCAGCTGAAGAGGAAAAATAAATATTAAATCCTTTGCCAATGTTTACTTGATATAGGTAATTTGAACATATCCTGGGCAGATAATGTGTGATAATGGGCATCCTCCATTGTTTGGAAATATGTTTGAAAACATACCGATAGTGATTATCACAGCCTATGACTTTAGAAATGCTCATTCAGACACTTTGCATTGAGTCCTCTTCTCAGTTTTTAAGCACAGAATTCTCTACTCCTCTTTTTGCTTCACGCTTCCTTTTGTTTGTGTTCTTATTGAACACTCCAGTCAGTGATGATGTTCAAGCAGCCCTCCAGATGTTTTTGGTCTGCAAGTCTCAGCACCTAACACCATTGAATATGCTGGCCAGGGGTGTGGGAGGGACAGTTCAGTCATATCTGGAGACTCACAGGATTCTCACCCTTGCTCTAAACTTTTTAGGCTACCATCATATACTAACCTGAATAAGTTCCATTGAATTCAATGGGACTTAGCACTGAGCAGGTATTAATAGGATCATGTTGATAGCTGTGATAATAAAGCAGTATGACTATGTAAACCCATTCATAATAGGTTAAAACCATTAAAGTTGACCATTTGCTATAGCTACTTTGTCCCTTTTTTGGATCCTGAGCACTGCTGGAAGCAGCTATAGATGTGACCCATAGAATGAAAACTGGTTGAAATATTATTCATGACATTAGTCAATCTCTGTCCAATCTGATCAAGATATGGATTAGAATCAAAATGATGTTCAACATGTTTGGCCATTCTGATTCTAATTCTGATTTTTGTTCTGTCTTAGCAGGTCTTAATGAAGAAGGTACTCCTATTATTTATTTATATGTGTGTGTGTGTGTGTGTGTGTGTGTGTTCTCACCCTTCTTTCCAGAAAATGAGGAGATGCATGTGTGATTTTCCTCCTTTCATTTTCACAACAATCCTGTGAGACAAGATAGGCTAAAAATGTGGGTGACCAGCAGCCAATGCACAGTACAGATTACAGCACTTTTATTCCACTAACTGCCATGGCAACATCCCATTGATTCCTAGGACTGATGGTTTAGGGAGGAGCATTTAGATTTCTCAGCCAGAGAGCTTTAGTACCTCACTAAAATATGAACTGCAGAATTCCAGTGGATGTTGCCATTGCAGTTAAAGTGGAATAATAGCACCATGACTCTGTAGTGTGAATAGGTCCCAAAGTAAACCTAGTAAGTGACAAAATTAAATTAAGATCTGAAACCAAGTCTTCTTCTTCTAAGCCCAGTACTCATAACCCCTGCCCCATCCAGATCTAGTATTTAAAGCTAAGCTGTTAGTGGCTGAAAAGTCTGCATTTCTAATATCAAATAGCTTGACAGATTTATTTCTTGGACTGTAACTCACAGAATTCCTGTGTTAGCATGACTAGAGGGGAGTTCTGGGAGCTGTAGTCCAGAAAAGGGAGTATTCCAAGGTCTGGAGAAGACCTTTTATTACAAATGACGAAATGAAAGCCCCAAGAAAGAAACAACTTTTGGGGAGAGCTAGCTATCTTTAGCTGCATAAGGGAAAGAATAACACTGTTAGTGAGTTGGAACTGTGAAGAATGTAGAAACCTCTTAGGGCTATAATACAGTGATGGTGCCAATTGGTTTATTGATTGCTCTTTCTGTAATAAGAGCATTTGTCCCACTAGCTTTGCTGTTAGTTTTTTTAAAAAAGATCTTTTAATAGACCAGATGGTTTGATGTATAGATATCAGTCCTTTTACTCATTATTGGCAGGAGAAACACTTTCTGAACCTTACATTGGCATATTTGTACTAAATTTGCTATATATAGACTTTTAAACATTCCTCTATTTTCTGTAGTAGACACATTTGCTCTGTGTCCTTTAAAGAGCAGGCATACTTTTAACAAATTTCTCACCTCCAACCAAATGCCTAGAGTGTTTCAGGCCTGCATTCTGGCCATCTGTGTCCCATTGCTTCAGCAATTTTCCTCTGACTGCTGTCATCAAACATTTTTTCCCTCTAGTTTTATTTTATATCAGGATTTCAGAACAATCATGTTGGCATAATTCTTGTTTTCCAAAAAAAGGTTTCCAGATCAACTTCCATGACTTAAGATGAATAAAAACAAGACAGTGAGCAATATAACTCATAAAATAGTCTAAGTTGTAACACAAAATGAAAAGAGGATGGGGAGGAAAGAGGAGATTAATATGTGCCAGTTCTTTAAAAATGTTAGACATGGCAGTTAAAAATGTTAGACATGGTAGAGACTGAAAAATTAGCTAACTCCCTTAAGAATAAAACGGTTCAAAATTTTGAAAGAGAATGGAAAAGGGTAATGCTCTGGCTAAACTTGTAAATGTCTGTGGATTGAGTATGTTGGTATTTGATAAGATATGTATAAAGGAGAAGAAAGATTCAACTGGAAAATTCTTGATATACAGAAGCGGGCGGGTGGGGAGGAACGGAAGAAGTATAATAATGATATACATATTTGTGTTTATGTATGTTTTTATGTATTTTGAAAATAATAAACATTTCTAAAAAATAAAAAAACATGTGCCAGTTCTGTTTCTGGGTAGTCTTTACAATAACCAGTTGGAATGGAAACAGGGGAAAAGGAGGAACCAAATGGAGCCAGCCTCTCAACAGAGCCAGTGGTGGGGCCCTGTTCCTCATTTCTGTCATTGCTGCATCTCCCCAAAATTAATGCTACTATCTTATGGTTGAGGGGGAAAGAAGCCTGAGAAGCTGATCTGTCAGTAGAATCACTGGAATAGTCTAGTTCTTATTTCTCTATTCACTGCTGCCAAATACCTTGCATGTATATGGAGGGTCAAACTATTTTTTTTTTCGTAGTAGCAATAAATCTAGGAAGCAACTCATTTTTCTATTGAGTTATTTGGCTAATTGTTTCATCACTAACAAGCTGGAAAGGGAGTGCTTTTTTGCATGTAAGTGACATGGGCCCTTTTCACATGTCAGGGGGGAAACGGGCAAAAACGCCCAAAAACAGAGCTTACCTCCAGCCGGGTAAGTCCGTCGCCGCGTGGAGCAGCACGAGCTCGCTGCTCCACACTCCTCCGGCATCGCAGATGGCAGCTTCTGGTTGGTGGAGGCTCTCCACCAACCGGAGAAGCTCGCCAGCTGGAAGCCCGCCCCCGGCAGATCTGCAGGCACGCACTTGCGCGCGCCTGCAGATCCACTTTAGAGCCGGGCGAC
Organism: Cyclura pinguis; assembly: GCA_030412105.1. Lineage (NCBI taxonomy): Eukaryota > Metazoa > Chordata > Lepidosauria > Squamata > Iguanidae > Cyclura > Cyclura pinguis. The sequence goes on along the minus strand of CM059603.1, from coordinate 158,704,744 downwards.
GGAGCAGCACGGGGCTGCGCGCTCCGTGCTTTTTAAAAACCTCTAAAAAGAGGTTTTTAAAAAACATGCAGCCCGGCTAGTTCTGGCCACTCCTGAGTGGTTTCTGGTGTGAAGCTACGAAAAGTAGTCCACACCAGTCCACTCTACGGTGTAGACGACCTCCGTGAGAGGTCGCTCTACACCGTTCCCCCCCACACACATGTGAAAAGGGCCATGGCTTCAATTCACTGATTTACAGTGGAATAGGAACAGGTTTGTGAGTGTTACTCTTTACTGTGTACTCTGCTCAGTTTAAGCAATGTAAAGGTGAAAAGGAAGGGTCACATGGGGGGTGTGCTACTGTCTTAGATGCTGCAGCTAGGAAGGATTGCTTTGTAATGTCTTTTGAATTTTTTTTCCCTCAGAATTTCCAGTATCTGACATTGCCATTTGGGGGAACCAGAGAGCATTTCCCCCACATTCTCCGATAGCAAACAATGGTAAAATGGTTTGTAACAAGGAACTCAGTGAGTTACCTTTCTGGACTGCAGTCGCAATAACAAGTAATGACACATTGGCTGATCATAGTGATTAATAAAGCAGGGTAGTATTCAGCGTGGTGTAGGATAAATAGGGCCATTTATAGTTGTGAATATGGGAAACAGCACTACATACAGATGTCTTCAAATCAGTCATTTATTAAAATTTCCTGGAACATAGACCCACATCTGATTTTAAGGATACACAAATACTTAAATACAATAAGTTCAGGAATCCAGGATTGTCCTGGTCTCTGTGGACCTGTAAGCACTGAGGGTTTTTGGGCTTTCCTTTCAAAGGGGTAATTTACAACAGGTGCTATGTTGCACTGGCCAAGAAAATAGAATGTTGGAATGAAGGAAAATCATAGCAATACGCATTAGGGATACTTGCTGGGAAGATAGAAACCTCAGAGGAAACTAACCCCACCACAGCAACAAGATACTTTAAAAACACACACAATTTACTTTCCCACATCTTACTTGTAATCCATTGCCATGATATTGAAAAATATTTCTTCCTTTGGTACTTTGACAAAGCCCTTGATAGCCAAGGGAGATAAGCATGGGTAAAAAACCACATTTGATTAAAAATGTGTAATAAACAAGTTGATTAAAAGTGTGCTTGTATAAACCTATTAGTTTATGTTCCAATAATAATCTCAGATATACTCCTAATCTAAATCCCTGCCTACTTGACCCCCTACTCTTACCTAGCAAAGCCGTCTTCAAATTGGAATCCTCACTCACCAACTCTAATTTCTTACTCTTCCTGTTCAACCCTCATAATCTACATCTCCAGCCAATCAGCATCCAACAAGCTCCAACATTCCATCTCACTCACTCATTCACTCACAGCTATCAGTAGACCACTCACACTACAGAATTTATAGTGCTATTGTTCCACTTCACTTGTCCTAGTTGTATCCTATGGAATCCTGGGTTCTGTAATTTCATGAGGAACTGAAGAGGTCTGCCAATCTGAGGATTCCACAAGGATGTCTGTGTATAGTCTTCAAACATCATCAGCTCAGGAAGGCTACAGGAATCTTTAATATTTTAGAATGGTTATTTCACCATCAGAGTTACTTCTCCATAAGCAGTGGCCACAACACTGACTTTTCTGTGTACTACCATGAAGCCACAAAGAAAACTCTTCCCACTTTCGTGGCCTCAACATAAAGAGCATATTCAGTTGTGAGGGAAATCTCTATACTATATCCCTGTGTATATAGCCACTTGGGATTCATAGAATTCATAAATCTGAACCCGGTATTTCATTCAGATAGAGAGAAAACAAATTTCAAGTTGTCAGAATTAATTTTTAATATTTGATGCTCAGAAATATTTTCTCAAAACCAAAGATCACAGATCTTAATATCACATTTCCAGGCAATAATATTAGGTACAATGGATAGATGGTGGCGTCCCCTCCCCCCATATGTGATGGTAGTTCATTCCTTTATATAGGAGCAGACAGCAATGACAAACAGAGGATTCTTGGTTTAGCCTGTGTTACCCTGCTTGCTGGGGGTCCCTTAGGTTCCCAACGCCGGTCAAAATTATTACTTGTGGGGAAAATTAGCTATGAACACTGCCTTAGCAATGCAAAGAGGGCAGGGTAATTAAGGATCTTTTACCCAATGTTTACAGGGTCAGGCTCAGTCAGAAATCACACAAAAGGGTCCAATGAATGACTTTATAGAATAGTAATAGTTCGAACTAATACAAACATGCACACACGCATCCAAGGGCTAATAGAAATAAAGAGTGGAAATAAGATAGAGGGATTGTTGAGGGATTTGCAGCTTGGGTGATACTGCACCTCCTCCTGAAGTCCGTGGTCCGGGAAGTAGCGATCGAACAGCAGCTCAGTGAAGAGATGCTGAGGACGGGGGGACTGCTCAGTTGGTATGACCGGGAGGCATCATAATCCTTGCCTCGCCTTTCGCTCCTTTCTCTCTTGCCTAACTAGCCCAAAAACAGGGACTATTTGTAGGAAAAATTTACTTTGAAGGCAAATCCTTTCCCGGGGAAAACAAACAGGGACAGAAAAGAAAAACAACTCCACACCTGGCATTTCTCTGATATCGGAAGATAACAAGGTGTCATCCCAGTAACAGGATCTTCCTCCGCTTTGAGGCTGTGGTGTGAGTTTCTAGAGATGGATTTGATAAGGTTTTATTGCTTCCAGTGCCCAACTTTCCAGGAACACTTTTACTCCCTTCAAGTGGACTCCTTAAAGGTTAAGGACCTCTTGTCCACCATGGGTTATCACAACATGAGGTCTCCTGTGGCTACGTGACTCGGGATTTTACTGGCCTGACCTGGTTCGTTCGATCGTACGACCATTATTGCCTACGTGCACATTCGGGTGACCTCTCTGGTGGGTTAGATTAATTTTATATCAAAGTTGTAGACCCCGGGACAGGGTTTACCAAGGGGGCAACACCTCTGATTGTTGTTCAGCTCATGCATCCTTTAGATGATGACAATCTGAATATTCATTTTGGCTCTTCTCTCACAAGCTAGTTGTTGGCATATGAATTTTAGAGAGGAGAACTGAATTGAGATATGCAAAAGTTCTGGTTGCCCATTAAAGCTAACATGGAATTCTGAATCAGGAGTGAGATTTTGCCTGAAAACAGACCATAGTTCTTTTCAGAAAGTTGGAGAGTGTTGCTAAATAGAGGGCTCCTTGTGACAGTCATTAAAATGCCCTGAATAGAGTCTCCACCTTTTTGTCCTTAACAGATTTACTGTGGTGAGGAGAAAGAAGCAACGGAAAAACATGGGAGGATTACATGTGGAGAATAACGCCCTGTGAAACCTGGGTAAAATTTAATGACTCAGGTAGGGCACACTTTTTATAGAGTATGTTGAAAGCCTCATTGAAACCATTCAGCAGGATAATGATGGAAATGTCATTGTCCATGGTATGCATACTCAGGGGGCCGTCATCTCAGGTTTTTGCCCTACTGTCATCTCTAGTTAGTGAAATAATATTCTATTGTACCACCTTTTAATCCCCTTGAAAACCATTGTCTGTAAAAATCTATAGGCTTAGCTAGTAAGAAAACATTCAAGATGTCTTGTGTGGTTTTAAAACCTTTTAAAGTGCTGGACTGTAACCATAATTTGCAGTGTGTTCTGCTAATAATAATGTTACACTTCCTGGGGTACTCAATGGCACAGTGGCCTTAAAGCCATCGATTTAATGTCTGCTTCATATCACACCAGCTCACAGTAACGTGGTTTAGGAAACAGCAGCCCATAATGAGTAAGTGATACTTGATCACCAGAAGTATTTGCTATTCTTGATGCTCTAATCATCTAGGAGGTAGTACAGAAGTGCAGATGGGCCCATCTGTATTGGCCTTTTAGATTTCATTTGGTTCAAAGAGCAAACCAATAAAGAACAATGCCAAAATGTCCAAAGACTTACTTCATATACAATAGGAAAAATAATGAGCTAAAGATCACCCTAGACACCAGAAACAATGGCGGATATGTGATCACATGATCCAAATATGATACAAATTTTCTTTGTAATCTTTTATCTAAAAGGAAAATGACAAATTTTTCCAGGGAAGTGTGTGACTGATTTTTTTGTGGGAAGTAGTATTTTTATCTTGCACAAATTATCATGAGCCAAATACATCTCCCACTTTATACTAGCAGGAGTTCTTCCATGCCTTTTTCAAGGGAAGCATGCAGCATTATAAATCTGAAGCAAAGTTATAAGCATAAAAGTTTACTAAAACACATTTAATGCAACTACAATACTGTGAAATTATAATCAGAGCTGAGGATGTTTTGACAACAAAGTCTGTCAGTTGCCAAACTTCAGACCCATGAAACAGACTTTTATGTACTTGCTTGCTAGATCATTCAATATTTGTTCCTGTTAAATGTTTTTATGTTTTTTTTTCCTGACTAAACTCACTGGGTGAATCCCAAATACTATTAAGTTCATAACAACCTACATATAGATGCCATTACAATGTAGGATATATCCAGTCAATCAAGAAGAAATGTCAAAGGATTCTAAACAGAGAATAATATTCAGCAGATTATGCAGCATCCATCAATATTGTGACAGGACTCTTAGGACTAGAATTTATCTTCCCTCATCTGAATGTCCTGACTATGGAATCCTAAGGTATGCTAAAGCCAATCTCACTTGTTCATGAATGGGTGCAGGTAAACACATCCTGCTACTCATTCATGGGCCATTTCTGCACTACACTGTTATAGTGCTATAATTCCACTTTCAACATCCTATGGAATCCTGGGGTTTGTAGTTTAGGGAGGGGGCCTTTAGAATTCTCAGCCAGAGAGCTCTCTGGACTCAGTAAACTGCAAACCTCAGAATTCCACAGGATGTTAATAATGGAGAGAAATAAACTATGGTGGGAGTGGACTGGCATATGGTGAATGATGGACCTCTGATGATTGATATTCATGTTTCCAAAATATTAATGAGATTAATACAACCAGCAGCTCTCCAGGGGACACAGAATGAAGGGTGGATTCTCCCCTCCCTGTGTTAAAAAATAATCCACCTGAGTGTCAAAGACACTATGTCAGACCTGCACAACTTGGCAGTAGGTACGGGCTGAAATTAAATAGGCTAAACTTCTTTGGGACACAGATAGGTTTTTAGCACCTCACTTTCCAAGTAAAGTTATGACAATGGTATAATAATGTTTTTTATTTACAACATAAATTATAGTATAATTAGTGATTAAACTATTTTGTAAATAAAATAAACCATATTATAAAAAAGAGAAATTGGGGATGTTTTTTCTAATGTTTAGGTGGAACTTCTTTTCCTGCAGTTCGAAGCCTCCTCCATGTCCTAGGGCCTTTCCACACTTCACTGTTTTAGTGCTATTATTCCACTTTCAACATCTTGTGGAATTCTGGGGTTGTAGTTTCCTGAGGCCAAAGAGCTCTCTGGCTGAGAGTTCTAAATACCCCTTCCTAAACTGCAAACCCCAAGATTCCATAGCATATTGAAAGTGGAATAATAGCGATATAACAGCATAGTGTGGAAAGGCCCCTAATCTCTTAAGCAGCAGAAAAAAAGCTTGCTCCATCTTTTACATGACATAAGAGCTTGACAAAAGTTCTTTTTGGTGAACTACAACCTCTCAAAACCCCAGGTAGCATAATTACTGACTGGGGAATTCTAGGAATTATAGTCTTAAAAAACAATGCTTTTGAACTCTGGGAAATTTTTTTGTCTCACCAGAGTAGACTGGGTGACTTATTGTTGTTGTATACCTTCGAGTTGTTTCTGACTTGTGGTGACCCTAAGGCAAACCTATCACTGGATTTTCTGGGGCTGAGAGTGTGTGATCTACCCAAGGTCACCCAGTGGCTTTCCATGGCTGAAAAGTTCAAATCTTGCCTCTGCTACAAACTCACCTGGCAATCTTAGGGAAACCTCCTTCCTTAAATTTCACCCACCACCACCACCAATATACAACCTGGAGAATGACAACACTGGCCATTTTTGTCCTACACTGTTATAGTGCTATTATTCCACTTTCAGCATCCTATGGAATTCTAGGGTTTGTAGTTTCCTGAGGCCAAAGAGCTCTCTGGCTGAGAATTCTAAATGCCCCTCCCTAAACTCTGAAACCCAGGATTCCATAGCATTTTGAAAGTGGAATAAGAGCACTGTAACCATGTAGGGCAGAAATGGCCGCTGTCTTACCCTGTTGACCTGTTGTTAGGATGACTGAAATAATGCAGATGTAGCAAGTTGTGATTACACAAAACCAATAAATAGGACTATTGGAAAGACAAGATTGCTATACCTTAAGAAATGTAGCAGTGTGTAATTTGCAAAAGATTTGCAAAAGATCAAAGGGAAGGGGAACACTCTGGAGTGGCAGAAAAAAGTATTATTTATGAGGAAGGGAAAGAAAATAGATTTGGAGGATAAACAAGGGAAATTTATGAGGGTACATGCCAGAATAGATCTAAATTGCATTTTAAAATGCAACCTTTAAAAGCAATTTAATTTTTTCCAATGCAATTTAGGAGGGATGGGGTGAATGAGTACACTGACATATAATAAGCTGGTTCCCCCAGAGGGTCCCAGTCTGCCACGTAGTAGTCCATATTGGCTTGCCCAGGGAGGAGGAGACCACCTCCTTTCTTGCCCCCTCCAGCCCCAGATGGTCTTCTCTTTTTCCTGGGCACTTCTGCCCTCACTGTCTATCCAAGGGAAGCAGAAAAAGAAGCAACTGCTGCCATCTTTCACAAGGGAAAAAAGTAGCATCAGCTCAGCTCTCTGCTCCCCCTGGAGGGAAGGAGGAGGGAATGGCCCAGCCAAGTTCATCCAAAACCATCAGCAACCTAATTGCTGCAACCGTTTTCAGCCCTCACTCTCACAAGCGATGTGGGCGGCATGAAGTCCTTTGGTGGGCTGCATGCAGCCCCTGGGCCGTATGTTGTGCAGGCCTGCACTGCGTGCACCACAGCCATCATTTCCAAAAAATTGAAGAAAAAAGACTTTTAAGCAGTTGTTATGATTGGTTCTAAATTTGCAGGAGACCATGCTGATCACCATAATTGGAAACAACTGTTATTTGTTCTTCTTAAAAGTGAATTGAATAGAATAAAGCCCCCTCCCTTTTTTTTAAAAAAGTCTGATATTGATGATTGTTAACTCAGGAAAATGAACTCTGCTCCACAACACATTCTTTCCTATCCAAATTCTGAATGTGAATATATTCAGAAGTTTGGGTGCCTCACCAAAGATGAAAAAACATGGGATGTGTTGTGGAGCAGAGCAAATTTTAATTATTTACTTGTATAGGAATCAGTGCACACTCATGCATTATTTAATCTTAATGACACCCTTGACAAATGACACCCTTAGCACTATTTGGCCTGACTTCAGAGGAGCTGAGGCTGAGGAGCTGAGGCTTCCATTATCTTCAGCGCCTTGTATTGTATTTCCTATTCTGCACTAATGCCTTGCTATTCTCAGATGAAATGGCTACCTGCAGCTTCAAATGGAGTATTTTAGTTTTGGAGAAAATATTTGTGGCAGGCGTGTTATATCTAATTTGTATAGCTGTGATATCTGAGTGCTATTCTTGCTGTTGCTTTCTAGGTTTCTCATTGTGTGTGCAATAACCTGATGGCACAGCATCACTGCTCTGAAAGTGTGGTATTTGGTTTGATAACATCCCTTAACATAGCCAGTGGATAAGCCTTATGTCTATATTCTTAAGGGGGTGGGGGGGGCTTTCTTCTTACAGATAACCAATCTTCTCTTATAATTCATGGGAATCTCATGGTTTTCAGTTTCATCAAGAATCTTGCCATTTTATGCAGCCTACATATTTCAAGGATTTTCTAGACTGGCTACTGTCATGTGTTATTTTGCCCTTTACTAAAACCGCCCTAGAGTTTCATGGATTCATTTTTTTTTTCATCTTTTGTCTCCTTTTCCATAAACCATTTTTTCCTCTTGTGAAAAACTATCTTCCATAATCAAATTTGTTGTCTCAGCTTCTCTTATTGCATGGGTTGTACAGCAGCAAGGTTGCTCGCAGTGACTTCTATCGCAATTTTTGGATGGGAGACTGCCAACGAATATCACGTGCTGTAGGCTATATCTCAGAGGAAGAAACTGGCAAAACTACCTCTGAATATTTCTTGCATAGGAAAACCCTATGAAATCCATGGGGTTGCCATGAGTCAACATACAGTTTGAAGACACATACACATAATGAAAGCTACCTAGTGCTTTCCTGACAGCATGCAAATTCTTCTAGCCATTGGCTGGATTGCCAAGATATGATGAACATTAAAAATCTAACCACAAGAAGCAAAATCTTGTTAAACAGCCCAGTTTCTGTTAAACAAATGGAGTGTGGGGAAAAATCATAGTGGATTTAGGAGAAGGTCTGTGTACTGCTTAGATAGGTAATAAAACTGAGGTTTGGAAAAGGCAGTGTAAGAATGGCCTAGGAAACAGGAGAATAAAAGTAAAGAGACTTGGAAGAAGGAAGCCTAAAGGAATGAGGAAAGGATAGGTAATAGTTTGAAAAACAAAATTGTAAAGACAGGCCAAACAGGAAATGAAAATTTTGCTCAAGACATTAAGAACAAGAAAAGCTGCCTTCTTTTCTTGGGTCAAATGAAGTGGGCAAAACGAAATGGGAGAATATGATAGATTCAGGATGATTGAAGGAAAAGGAACAGTGGAGCTAAGAAGCATGAAACTAAAGGAAGTGTAGGTTATGGAGAAAGAAGTCTGAAGAAAAGGAGGCAAGCAAGTAGCCAATGTGAGCATTAAAAGATAGGGGAAAACATGGATTTCTCAAGCCATGCTTTCTTCATAAGTACATGTGGGCAGGCTGCAAGACTTTCACATAGTCCATAGAAAAGCCTAAGCATTCTCAACCCCCTTCCCTCCACGGCATGAAAATGTGGAAAAGAGAATGTCATCCTCACATGCATACTCTCCAACATTTCACAGATGAAACCTGGGACATGTGTCACCAAGCAACATCTGTGTTACCCCAAAACATGGGTGACTCAGAGGTCCATCCATGATGCCAGTGCTTCTATTAAATGGTGGGGAATATTAGCTCAAAGGAGAGACCTGTAAGCAGGGGTAGCCCAGCAAGATCTTTTACACTTGTGTATATCAGTACTAATGCAAGAACATGAGCCTGAGATTCAAAGAATGTTTGCTTTACTGGGGGAATTAACAATCACAAGCACACAAGATCCCAGCAGTCTCACAATCACTCAAGGGTAACTGAAGGAAAAAGGAAGAAAAATTGGATAGTGAGAGTTTGAGTGAAGTGGGTGATATTTACCTATCCAGAGAGAGGAGTCGAAGCGATGTGGCTTGAACTAGGTTCTCAGAGTAGTACAAGAATGGGAATCAGAGCAGCAGAGTGATGGCCTATATCCAGAGTACTATGAGATATCTGGCTCAAAGCCAGAGTTTAAATACTCTTTTTCTGCCCTGAAGGGGAAAATGTCAATGGCTCTCTGGCAGAGTAGACAGTGGGGTCCAGAATGAGCAAATGACCTTACCATTAGGTGACAAAGGACTGATGGGAATCATGATAGCTTTTTAATGGCAGGACAGGTGAGAGGACAAAGGAGGAGTTTTGGTGAACAGAGGAGGATGGTCGATAACAATCAGTTGTTCTGTGGAGGCAGTCTTGGGTGCTATTGTTTCTAACAGTTGAGTTGTTGAGGGACATTTGAAAATTCATTATCACTGGAGCTTCTGTGACTATGATCTGGCCATGCCCTGAGGTCCCATCTACTGCAACTACTTTTGTGTTGCATGTGTTCAGCCAGTCCTCTCTCACCAGCATGGCGTTGCAGCCATAGTAGTATATAATTTATATCTTATGCCAATCAAGTGATATTTGCTGATTGAACCGTATCATGGAGGGGGTATATGGCCCCAGAACATCAGAGTGTGGTCAAGATGGCACAAGGTAATAAAGAAGGTAAAATCTTGGAAAGAGTGCATCAGTTTGCTTTGCCTGAGTCTACTGAGAAAGGCATGATTCTACCCCTTCCTCTCCTCACCCACACAGAGTTGAATTTGAACTAATTTTGCACTTTGAACTGAGTTTGTATCACTTGAAGTAAGCTGAAGGCAAAGTGGGAGGAGGAGAGAGATTCTGGGACATCTGAAAAAGTGGGATGACAGAGGATTAACCAAGATTGTCCCTGCCAGATTGTGGTGGTTGAAGGATATGGACCTCCTAACCTGCCAAACAGGATTTAGGAAGATGTGGAAGATCACAGTCTGACCCTGTTGAGATAAGAAAAGAGATAGCCATTTTCCAGTTTAGCAGAGAGAGCGTTCAAAAGCCAGGATCATGGTGATGATTATTGGCACTATCTACACTATCAAAGGGATCCCAATTTACTGGCAAGGGATAATTAATTCTCTTCTTCCCTGCACCTGCAATAGAAGGGAGAGAAACGTATCTATGTGTCGTGCAGAAGATAATTAATAAGAGTAGGAAAGGTTCAGCACCTCCTTCTTTGCACCCATTCTTCCTGTCAGTACTTCTTCATTCCTGCCACTGTATTGTCTTCCTAAACTTGAGTCTGGAAACATGCATCTGCCAAGGTGAAGTACAGTTCTTAACTTCACAATCTGGAAAAAATTGGATTGGGGAAAATGGCTTGCTTATACAGGCAGACTTGTGTGCTGTTGGCAAACAACCAAGAATAGCGCTTTGGAAGCTGTTCAGCTCCAGAAAGAAACCAAGGGGCCAATAAGCTCTGATTTGTTTGTTTTTTATGGAAGGAACATGTATATAATGTAGAGAATGTATGTCTATGTGCTTCTTTCTGTCATAGCTCTGTGACCATGAAACCTAGACAATTGAAAATTGGCGTGGAGATTAAAGGAAACCTAGGAGTATGCACTCAGCGTTACTTTGTTTTTATTTCTTCATTTAATTGGTTTCTATTCCATCCTTCTCCCAGATTAACTCAAGATAGCTATCATCATACTTCAAAAACACAGTGAATTATATATTAAAATACAATCAAACCAGTTATTGTATTAAAACAGCAAGATGTTTAAAAACATCTCAGAAGGATAATTAGCCTCCTTGCCCATTGGTCTCCTTGACCAAGAAGTTCTTTGCAGAAGGATAATGAGGATGATGCCTTCCTAATTTTCCTTGGATGGGTGTTCCATAACCTGGGGGCTGGAACCAAAGGAGGCCTTTTGGTATGTTCTTAGAGGCTGTTGGTATGAAGAGAAGGCCTGCTCTGAAGACCTTAAAAAGGAAGATAGTTTATAATAGCACAATTAATTTTCATTAGATAAAATCTGCTTATAGCCTGCAGTCATTGGGTGGCCATCAGTAGCAAATATCTATTATTGTCCTTGACGACAAAGCTGCAAGTAGGCATTGGATATTCCTTTCTCCAGAGGTTTTGTGGACAGCTCCCTTATGCCTTCACTTTGCAGAACCATGAATGCCTCAAATGGTTGAGAGAGAGAAAGAGAGAGAGGTCTTTTTCGCACTTGGCGAAGAAATCGCCCCGTGCCAGTAGTCACTGGACCGGAGTGCTCCATCGGCGGGTCCAGGCTGGTCCAGAGCAGTGCGTGGCCGCGCTCCACACTGCTCCGGGAACAAAAATGGCGGCTTCCAGTTGGTGGAGGCTCTCCACCAACCGGTGAAGCTCACTAACCTAAAGCCCGCCCCCGGAAGATCTGCAGGCTTGCACTGGTGCGAGCCTGCAAATCTGAACCAGAGCGCGGCCACGGAGTGGTGTGCTCCATGCTTTTGAAAGACCTGTTTTAAGCAGTCTTTCAAAAGCACGGAGAACAACCACTTTGGGTCATTCTGGAGTGGGCTGAAGTCTGGAACTACACAAAGTAGTCCGGACCCAGTCCGCTCCCAAGTGCAAACGTCCTCCCTGGAGGACGCTCTGCACCGTTCTAAAAACAAACTGCGGAAAAGGCCAGAGAGATAGATGGTTCTGCTGCTTGGTAAACAGGGTGGTGGGAGATGAGTGAAAGGAAAGTCTGAACAAGCAGTGGGGTGAAAGTACAGAAAGAAGGAAAGGAAAGAAAAGGCAAGGCAAGGAAGAAGAGTTGGGACAGAAGAGAAAGTACAAAAGAGAGAAGGAGGAGTACTGGCATATTGGTGAGGGACTAATATATTTCTAGTCCTTGGTGAGCTGGGTGCTTTTGCTAATATTTTTCATAGACTGATTTAAGCTAATTAGCCAAACCTTGGGCTACAGAGGTGCTTCCAATCAAATTAACAATTAAGATTCAAAATAAGCTGCACACTTCCTTCTTTTCTTCCTTAACTGATTTTATATGAAAATTAGAGGAGGAGGAGAGGAAAAAGAAGAAGAGGAAGAGAAAGAAGAAAAGCATAGGCAGAAGTGGAAGAGCACCAGAGGGTTGCAAATCGAGAAGGTTGTCATCTGGTACCCCTGTAAAATTCCATGATTGAGGTTGGACTATTGGACAGTAAAACTCTCATTTGGAAGCAGCTTAAGCTTCAATTTTATTTTCTTTCTCACTGTGGGCACAACTGAATTTCAATAGTTTGAGCCTGGCTCACAGAGAAAGTCATAAAGATAGAAGTTTACATTGAATGAAGCAATATAGAGGGGGAAAGCTTTTATAAACCACATCTGTATATATACTAGAGGCTGCAAGTACTAAATGAAATAGACAAATTGTCTGAAAGGTCCTTTGGGCTTCAGTTTTTACCTTTCTCTTTAATAACATGGCTCATCTAAACAGCCACATGAAAAATGACTGTGTGTATAGAGCAGTGTAGCCTCAGGGATGTTTAGCACTAATTTCTGCAAAATGGAATGTGTGATAGTGATCCTAGCTGTTGTATTATTTTTAGAAAGCTGTCTGTTGATAGCATACTCTGTAAGAATGACCTTTGAAGATGACTTTTCCTCCTGAGATAAGGGTTTTTAAAGATTCCTCACCCTTTCAAAGCAAATACTACTGCTTCTTGATAGTACTGCATCCTGTTTTTCAAAAACACATTATCTGAACTGGCATTGTCTAATTTATTTTTCCTGTGATTACTGAAGCATAAAACTTTTTTCACATATGATGCGATCCATACTATCACCATTAAAACAATATGACTGTTAGGACTTTGTTTGGTGAAGTACCTGTTCCTGGTTTAATTATGGTTATTCTGACATGGGAGAAGATAAGAGAGGAGTGTGTCACAATAAGCGTTTTAAATGAATGAGTAAATAAATTAATAAGTCAATAAATATTAAGTATCTTTAAATTTATACATGTACACAGACACATTGTATTAAATGGGTTCTCTCTCTTTTTTTAAACTCTTATTTTCCATGTGTTCTTAAAACAGATTGGGTCTCTGAAGAAAACCCAGCCCTAGCCAGAGGGAGGAGCTGTGCGTGTGACAGAAAGAAAGCATATAAACTGGGAGCGTAGTTGGAAGCTGTCTTCCTTCGGTGAGAGTTATAGAGAGAACTCTAAGTCAGAGTGTCCAGTAAACCTAAAAAGGGTTTTCTGGGAGAGGTTAGCTTCTCTGTGGCCTAGTGTGAGGACACAGAAGTAACCAGACCACTTCTGAAAGGGTCAGAAAGTACAACCTGGAGTGAATAAAAAGACCTTTGTGCTGGGAGAGCCAAAAGGGTGTGGTCCCCTCAAGGTCCCTCCCTAAACTGCAAACCCCAGAATTCCATAGGTTGTTGAAAGTGGAATAATAGCATTATAACAGTCTAGTATGGAAAACTTCTAAATCTGGGCCCTGACTTGTCAGTCCTGTAACAAACCAGGAACAGGAAACCAGCATCAAGTCCTAGCTTCAGACTCTGATTTGTTAAGGAAGTGAAAAATCAAAGCTGGTTTAGATGTAACAGGTGTAAGCTTTTCCTTCTGCATTAGTATCTGGTTAGTTTAGCTCAAGGGCAGAGACCTTGTTCAACCTGAGGCTGAACTCAGTTTTAGAAAAAATTTCCAGGGCCACAAGATGGCCCAAAGGGAAAAAACTGGGAAGAAAAATACTGGTATATTTTAGCTTAAAGCTCTTACTGCCAGTAATTTAACCTCGGGGGGTATTTCATGCTTTCAGGATGGGAAAAACAAAGAGACAAAACACTGGAAACCACCAAACAATGGTATAATAAGCAGTTTTAACTTGTGGTCCAAGTGCGGGGTGAATCTCATCCCACACTGGCAGCCTGAAAGTTGAATCATGGGGAAGGTTGAGGCCATCTGAGTAATCCAGAAGTGGATCGGTCATCAGTAGAGCTTGATTTGGGTGCCAGTGTTTGAGGTTCTACACGCCTGGTTTAACTTTCCCTTTGTCAAGACTCACCCTTTGTACCCATGGTGTACAGGAGACAGCACTTGTGGACGGAGGTTGCCTTGTCCACAAATCAGATCCTGATCATGCCAGCTGTCTTTGCAACCCAGGTTTCTTTTGATTGCTTGTTTGATGTTTGACCTTAGAGACTGTTTTTTGTTTTTTTTGTTGTTGTTGTGGAATCCATCTTGCTTATTATCTGCTTTGCCCCGCTTGTGCTTCAACTTTGGACTGCTATTTAGATTGCTCTGCTCACTGGTAGGATGTAGCTCTTTGGCATTGTCTTGACCACTGCCTCTGCTGTTAACCTGTTTCCACCTGGATTGTCTGTTGGCGTGTTGCTTCCCTGTTGCTGACTTCCCTGTTGTTGACCTTTGGACTTCATGTTGCTATTAGATCCTGTGTGATACTGGAGCAGCATGTTTATGAATAATCTAGGCAATTCTGGGCTATTATTACCTCTATGCATAACTTCACAGGGCCTAAGTACCCTAACAGCACCAGATCTTGTTGAACGTAGAAGCGCTTAGCTTAGGGTCAGCAAGTTGAAAACTGCTTGCCGTAGCCATACACAGAGCTGTTGTAATCAACCTACTAATAAATGCAGTATGCTAAGAAACCCTAAAGACACCAGATCCTAGCTGATCTTTAAAACTAAGCAGGGTCAGTCATGGTTAGTACTTGAATGAGAGACAGCAATGAATATTAGGTGCTGTAGCTTATATTTCAGAGGAATGAACTGGTAAAATCATCTCTGAGTATTGCCTAAGAAAATTCTATGAAATTAATGGGGTCACCATAAGTTGACAGGCAACTTGAAGGCATATGCACAAACAAGCATAAGTTCATACCACTTTGTAGCGCAACTTGATTATCTGCAATTGGGTGCAATGGCACAATTATCTGTGGTTGTTATGTAAGCTATAGCTATTCTGTTGTTAGCGTAAAGTGTGGCTCTCCATACCTCTCAGAATGGAATTTGTGCAAAGTTTAGTAACCAGTGAAACCTCATGGGTATAGCGAAGCTGACAACAGATGAATGTAACCCATTTAGAGTACAGTGAACATTACAGAAACTAGCATGGCTTGGATCCAGCTGTGGATACTGCAATACGGTTCAAGACAATCTCAAAGCCAAAATGCAGTCAACCATATGATTCTCTGATGTAATGTGCAGTCCTGAGTACGGCAATTATTTATGCTCTCCTCCACCCAGAGTCCTGCTAATCATTTGGCAGTTAGCAAAAATGTCTGCAAAGGAGAATGTCTTAATTTGGAAAGTTTGTGAGAAAATTTGTAGTGATCACACCAAATAAATGTCATTACCACATGCCTAAATATTGGTGCAGATTCACAAATATCTGTTTAATTGTGTCTGCAGAGGAATATTTTGCTTGGTGCACAGTGTATATCATTCTGTGCAGTGAGACTCATCAGTAACAAAACCAGTTATTTTCCAGTATCTGTTCCTAGATATACAACATAGCCTGGTCAAGATTTCAGTGTGCATTGGAACTTGCTATGCTGATATGTTTTATTTGCTTCAGTACTTGCCAGGTAGCTTCACTTTAGCTGTTTGATTTTTTCCATTTCACATTTTTCAGCATGTTACTCTTTGGCCTTCTGGATTTCTCTGAAAAGTTTTCTGTACACTGCCAAGAGATGCTGTGTGAAATTAATAAAATATGTCCAGATCTGTGTCAGTGAGCCAAACTTTAACTCAAACCATTTGCCCTTGCAGTAATAATATACAGATGGATAGAAGAATTGGGAAATGCTTCCTTGTGGTAACTTTGGCCCTTGTTCTCTAAGCTACTAAGTATCTCAGAAGATACTCCCTTTGATTCTTTCCCTTTGATTATAAAGGCTAATCACCAATATCATTGGCTTTACCACTTAATGTGTGTCCAGGAATATTACTTTTTATGTTGTGGTAAAGGGAGACAGTACAGTCAGTCCTCCATGTCCACAGATTCTGTATCCACAGATTCAACCAACCACAGCTTAAAAATATTTGAAATAAAAATCCCAAAAGCAAATCTTTGAGTTGTTCACCATTTATTTTTAAGTGATGCCATTTTACTATACCATTGTATAATAAGACTTGAGCATCCACAGCTTCCGGTATCCATGAGAGATCCTGGAACCACACCCCAGCGGATATTGAGGGCCCACTGTACAGATATTGAGTCATTTATTTGTATGTCAATTTAACACGTATAAATGAAGTTTATAGCAGGAATGGAATGCGGAACTGGAATGTCCAATTTTGAGCAATCAATGTTCTGCTGTTTTAGCATCTATAACAAATATGACTATAGATCTCCGATTGTATCTCATATAGCTGGAACTACTGTTCCAAGTATGCTCTCAGCACAACATAATTGCTGGATGTATAAAATTTCAATTACTTCTCTTATTCATGTGATTAGAAATCATTACACAAATACATTTGGTACTAGAAAGCTCACTGATATTTAGTGAGACCATATTCTTTTAAGTTATTTACCTGTGCCTTGGAATTTAACACATGGTAACTAGAAATAGATTTTTTGCTCTCTCTTGACTGCCAACAGATTGTTACTGGAAGCACTGGAAGAAAAATTCTTCTCTGCCTGTGATTCAACAGATAGACCTAACAACATGTGCAACCATTGAAAGAGTGGTATATAGATGCAACTTGCAAACTGACTTATATTTAGACATCTGGTCTGCTTTTACTGAAATTTATGAATAACAAATATTGTTTTTCCTTTTCTCTCCCTCTCCTTTTAGTACAGTCAGTCTAACACATCTGCAGGTTTGACTTTCAGGGATTTGATTATTTGCGAGTTTCTCCAAATCCTGCTCCTCACCTCAAGTGCTTCTTTTCCAGGAAAACCTTCCCTCTAGCTCTGATCAAGCCAGGCAGCCCTTTAAAAATCCACCTCTGGTTCTCCTCCTCCACCAGCCACTGCCTGGCCAGCTAAGAATGGCTCACAGCCTGATTGCTCAGCACCACACACCCTCTCCCAATGCCATCCCACACCTAAGAAAGGAGATGTGCAAGAGAGAGGAAGTGTAGTGCCATTATGCCATCCCACTCCTCCCTTCTTTCTCTTTTCTCTGTTCTGGTTTGTACTGTGCCTCAGCCCCCTTCCCACAGACATACACACACATTTTGATATTTGTGATTTTTCCACTTTTGCAAACCCTAATGCATGGGAGGGCTCACCTATATTGGAATATTATAATATGTAACTGTGATCTTTATTACATATGCTTATACTGCACATAAAATACTATTTTGAAAACCAAATAGCATGTGCTAGCTAATCATAACCGGCAGTGCATAAGGCCTGATCAACTGGACAGGTGTGCTGTAGGTACTCTTCAGGTGTTCTCCATGCAATCATAACTGCATAGAGGTAGTGAAGCAGGTTTCATAGAGTTCTGAGTCCTAGGGGGATCTCTGACCATTTCTGTACTACATTGTTATAGTGCTACTATTCCACTTTCAACATCCTATGGAATCCTGGGGTTTGCAGTTTAGGGAGGGGCATTTAGACTTCTCAGCCAGAGAGCTCTGTGGCCCCAGTAAACTACAAAGTCCAGGATTCCACAGGATGTTGAAAGTGGAATAAAAGCACTATAACAGTGTAGTGCAGAAATGGCCTCTGCATCAAAGAACAGGTTCCTCATTACACACCTTTCCCTGCTCTGTCTTACCATGGCTCTGCCTGCAATTATAGTTGTGTGGCAGAGAAATGTCTGTAGCAAGATGTAGTGATCCAGGTATCAAGTTGTAGGTCACAGGAAGTAGGAAGAGTGTCTCCCCTTTTCTTTTTGTGTCCTTTGTTACTTCAAATCATATGTATTCATCAGAAATCAAGTCAAGATATAAAGTATAACCTATTAGTCAGATTTATTGCATCACATAATTAAAAAAATATCAGTTGGTGTTAGATAACTGTGTTTCTATTGATTCTAGAATTGAAGATATGAAGTTCATTTTTTACCCTGAGACGTCTGAGTTGTTTCTTCTGCTTCACAAATATTCATAAGCTTTAATCTTGTTCAGTAACATTTTGTTCTTCCTTTTCCTTCTCCATTGTCTAAAAGTGTTAAATTGAATTCCATATCCTATACCTGTCAGATAGTTTTTACAATGTCTGACCAATATTTCTGTGGCTGGGGAGGGCCCCATCAAACATGTGCTACTGTTCCCATTCTGCACCTCCACCATAGACTAGACTCATTGAGGTGTCTTCCTGCAGTTTTCAAATGGATGTAATACTATTCATACAATATTTTGCAAAAAGGCTCTCTTAAAGCAACAGCATCCTTTCTCCTTTTTGTAACTCCTCCCTGCTGTTATTTCAGAAGGGTATTAGGATGTATGTGATTTGGCTGACATGAAGGTAATGGAATTTGGGTTTCATAAAAGTCCTTCCCGCATACCTTTTCCCACATAATTTGAATATTGCTAGGAATGCAATTCTGTGGGATGAGGGTCTCTCAATTAATTGGTTGTTTGAACAAAGTGAAGAGGAAATTGTGCCAAGAAGACAGGCATCTGGCAAAGAATCCCTTTTATGTGAAAAATCCCTTATGTTATTTTTTCCAACACATATTCTCCTACTCCTAAATTTGGCTGAAAACACTGCTTGGAAGCGTTACTTCAGGGCTATAACTTCCAGAATCCCCAACAGTGTTCATCTGAACCCCACCCCTCCCCATGAGGTAGCTTACATGCTTAGATTTTTTAGACGTTTCTATTAATCCCACAACCTACACAGACATGTTGATGAGAACACAAGTGGACTTTTTCAATGGCTACTCCCAGGCTCTGGCTTTCCCTTCCACGAGAGGCTATCTTGGCCCCCATTTTGCTTTCCTTCTAAGGGCAGGAAAAAAATCCTTTCTGTGCAGACTGGCTTGTGGCCACTGAGGGACTACTTATAGCAGAGTTTTTAAATGGAAGTCATTGTACTTCTTTTCCCTTTCTTACACACCAGTTCTAATGAGAGAATTTAATGAGTGTTTAATACTTTCAAGCTCTTTAATGTTATAAAGTGATTGGTTTTTATAATATTATGCTTTAATTTATGCTTTTAATCACCTTGAGTCCTGCACTGAAAAGCAGGATACAAAAAACAAACAAACAAATATTGCAAAAAGTAACTTTTCCAAGTTCTTGCTGAGAGTGACTTCAGTGACGGTTTGGGAGATGAGATAGACAGAGTTGCAGAACAAAATTGTTTTATTTATTTGCCATGTCTGTTAGCTGTATTTTCTGAATGAAAGTCCCTTTTCTTTATCTGAAGTGAAGCACAGTCATTAAAATATGAAATACTTAATCACAGTTTAATCAATCCTATAAAAGTAATCTATTTTAACAGTAGTAATATTAAAGCAACATCTGTTATTTCTACAGTGACAGTTCCTCAGTGAGCAGCAATATCTTTATGAAAATAATGTAAAACATTTTTTTTGCTTTTTTTTGCATCCTGTACACATTTACTCAGGAGTAACTCTAACTGAACTCAGTAGAATTTATTTCCAAGTAGAAAAGCTTAAGATTGTGCTATAATTGAGGAAGTTTTTAACACAAAGGTGCGAACTCTTGGAATCCCCAGATGTTTTGGACTTCATCTCCCAGATGGTCCTGTCAATATAAACAATGGTAGCAGGTTACTGAAATGTTGGCCCTCAGATGTCTTTGGATCAAAAGGTTTATCACTTCTGCCTTATCATGAATAAGTGGGCATTTTGTTAGCCTGTGGCTTTTGTGCATTTTTGTAGGCTTGATAGATTAAGTTATCTGTGTTTATTTACTTCTATTGGCTATTTGGTGTCATCTAAAATATGCAGGATGTGAATATGGTAAATAGATGATGAATAAAATTTGTTCTGCTATTAAGTGGCACTGAAGATATGAGGGTTTTACATCTGATTCCTCATCAATATCTACACAATGAAGAAAAAAATCTACAGATGTAGAAAGAAAGTCACAAGGCAAGGTAAATACACAATTTATATAAGCAGCAATATCATAAGTCAGCAGAAAAAATAAATGCTCATTTTCCCCCCACCTTTTTTGCTCAACACTGGAAGCCACGAGGAGTTGATTGGCAGGATATTCAGAGAAGACCAAAGGAAATACTACTTTTGCTGTTGTAATTACTTGTTGTCAAGTCTCATGACAACCCTATGAAAGACAGAAAGTCAAGAGTCCCAATCATCAACTGCCCTGCTCTGGTCTTGCAAATTCAGGGCCATGGCTTCTTTGAGTGAATCAATCCAACTATAGTACAGTCCTCCTCTTTTCCTAGTTCCCTCCACTTTACCAAATTCCCAAGAAGTCATGCCATATTATGATATGTCCAAACTATGATAGCCTCAGTTTAGTCATCGTGGTTTCTAGGGAGGGTTAAAGCCTGATTTGCTCCAGGACCCACTTACTTATTTTAGAGCAAATGAAGCATGAACCTTCCCTGGAGCTCTCAGTAGATATGGTCCATAGTATACATAGAACTCTTCACCAGCACCACATTTCAAATGAGTTGATTTTCTTCCTGTCAGCTTTCTTCACTGTCCAATGTTCACATATATTCATAAAAATTGGAAACACTGTGTGTTTTTTAATTTATTGTAAACCACTTTGAGTCAAAAACTGAGGAAAAGACAGAATAGAAACAAACATAGCAACAACAACATTTTAGTAGAGATGAGTCTGACTTGGTATTTAATAACATTTCATTAAGCTTGAGGATTTTATTTCATTCCTTCATCGCTGCCCTTCCAAAGTCTTTCTTGAGCATAGTCTCCACTTTGTTAGTTACTGAGCCAAGACTTAGAAAGTTTGTAACTATTTCAATGTCTTCATTATCCACTTTAAAATTGTGTGAATCATCTTTTTTGTTTTTTGTTTATGCAGTGTATAGTTAACTGATGGAATTCACTGCCGTGACAAAATGATGGCAACTGCTTTCAACAGAATAATAGAATCATAGAGTTGGAACAAACCACAGGGGCCACTGAGTCCAACCCCCACCATGCAGCAATATACAATCAAAGCACTCCCAACAGATGGCCATCTAGCCTTTGTTTAAAAACCTCCAAAGAAGGAGACTCCACCACACCCTGAGGCAGCATACTCCACTGTCAAATTTTCTCACTGTTAGGAAGTTCTTCCTGATGTTTAGGTGGAATCTCAAATCAAGAATATGTTGGACTGGATAGGTGTTTGGGCTGTTCCAGCAGGCTCTTCTCTTGTTCTAAACACAGAAACAGAAACATCAGGATATATAAATATTTGTAACACACATGGATGGTCATTTGATGAGCAAAGAAATGGTATCGTTCATGATGTTTACTTATCTTCATAGTTTTCAAACACTACAGCTTCTGCTTGGATCTCAAAGCACATTGGCCCAACTATTTCCTCTTTGCTGTGAATATAATACTTTTTGAGGACTTGGGTTTGGCTTGTGCATTTCCATCATTCTAAATGTAGCATCTTAGTAAAAAATGCATTGGTTGGTGTGGTTTGCATTATAAATAATGGAATATGGTTCTGGCATAGAACTTAGAAACAGTTTTAAAGAGCAAATTTCTAGTCTTTCATGTGGCAAAGGTGAAGACTACATAGACAGAATCCTGAACTCTTTTGAAAAGAGCTCCTATTTGTTAGCAGGCACAGAACTTTCTAATCGCACCTACTCAAGGACTGTAGGACCACTGGACTGCACTTTTCTCCCATTAGTATTCTATACATTCTATACACCTTCCTCTGTATGGAGCCAGTGACAGAACTTCAATGTTACACAAAATATGTCAGCAGAATAAATCCTACAAATTTAAGTGACACCCTCATTTGCTTAATTTATTGTTTCTTTACTTGTGCTTCACAAAAGGTGTTTTGTGTGCTTAGGGAGGTCCTGTGGCCAGTTCTTTTTCTGCCAGGACTCTTGCTGTCTTTCTAATGGCTGACAAGGAGAAATTTAGCTGATGAAGCTGTCTCTGTAATGGCATTTCCAGGCCTGGAGAAAATTCACCTTCTTAAGAAATCTCCACCTGTTAAGGCAGTTGTCAAAGACACAGTAGAACAGTGCTGTAAAAGAGTGGCAGTGATGGAGTTGACATCCATACAAGGAAGCAGTTGCACGCTCTTGTAAAGCTGCTTTTTATTTTGTTGTAATTGCTTGTTTTAGATTGTTTTAATGCTATTCACAGTTTGATTCCATTTTAATGTTAATATGGCTTCATGGTTTGTATTTGTGGTTTTAATTTGTGAGTCTTCTTGAGTCCTGATTAGAGGAAGGTAAGGTAAAATACCTTTAAAAATAATCCATTTCCTGTCAAAGATACCTATTGGTTGCCAGCCACTGAGTTGTTTCTTGGGAATGATTATCACAACTAATAAAAAGAGAAATTATTTTTCCTAGTCTATTACTCCTATTAAGGGATTGGCATCTGGCATAGCTCCATGCTTAAAATTTATCCTTATTTCTTGCCTCTTTTACTGCTGGGAATTTCTTGGTTGATTAAGTAGGACCAACATTCTGCACTGCTGCCTGGATGCCCTTCAAGCTTTCAGGATTAATAGTGGCAAAAATACACATATATGAAGAAGGGCGCGCTTGTTTCCACAGAGCTGCCAGCTTTTTCCTGGCAGGGCCGCAGTGCCTTTAACAGCTGTGTGGCATGTAGACTATCAGCAGCTGAAACCTCTCCCATCCTTGCCAGTGAAAGTTTCACCAACACTGAATTTCTGCTTCATGCACATAGCTGTTAAAGGTGCAAGGAGTGCCAAAGCAAATGTTGTCAAGCCTACACATTTCCATGAATAGCTAGCAAGGCCTGAGAAACATCTAGGAAGTTTCCATAGATTACATGGAACAGTGAAGAATTTCCAAAGGATCTGAACCCTTAAGAACTTAAAAATGTAAAAGGAGCCTTTTTGCACCATTTTAGTAAAAACTTGTGGAATTTAAATTCATAAATAAAAAGGAGACATTTCTTGCTGGGATCTTTTAGTTGTTTACTTAGTTTCAGACTAGTTGGCTTCATGTACAGTGGCTAATCAGTAAAGAGACATCCTAATTTTTTATGCATCCTTTTATGTAGAGATACATCTGTTGTTCAGATTTAGAATCTGAATGTTTTCAGAGCTTTCAAAGTTTTGAAATAAAGACCGTTCATTCTACAGATGTCTATGAACTTGTAGGATAATGAGCAGCAGCCGTTCATGAGCTTATGAAAGATGATGGAGCAATTTACTATGTTTGAAAACACCCAGTTTCTAATTGTGCAGAAAACATCAGTGAGACGTCTAGGCACATTTGACACATTTCCATTTTTCATTGTGGTTTAAGACTACAAGGGTGACAAAAATACAGTAATGAGAACAAGATGCTGAGGATTTATAGCCAGTCTTCTATTGGACTCATTAAAGGGATATACATTTGGCTCCTTAGACTAGAGAAATCTCATATGGAACCAATGTTGATGATGACGATGACTCTTCCTCCTTCTCGGTCCATTGGGAAAGTTTGGGAAGGTGTGAGTTACCCAGGCAATTAGCCCTATGGGAACTCAGTATTAGTAGAGTATCAGAGAAAACGTTTCCCTGTTTGAGTGTGGTTTCTTAATATATAATGGCTGACTTCAAAGACAAGGCAGACAGCAGAATTCAAAATGTAAAAGAAAATATTTACTAAAAAAATTATAATGAAACATTAAACTCACCAATTAATTAATTAGATTAGAGATATGCTCAGCATATTTTAGAAATTAAGAGCAGTTAAGATCAGTTGACATTTTAAGCAGCAGTATGTGTATATTCAGAGTCAGAGTCAGAGAGTAGAATATAGACAGTTAAAGGAGAAGAGTGTTCTCAGAGACAGTGTGATAGTTGACCTGATTGACAATTGAGAACCCTAGCAAGGATAGTCAAAGAGGTGGGGAAGAGAGAATGCTGCAGTCATTTCCAACAGGAAGAAACCTCATAGAAATCGTATGGTAAGAATCGCTTGACAAACTGCTTGAATTCATTCTGGAAATATTTGTCAGTGTACATGGTACTGAGCTAGGTAGGTCAGTGATCTGACCTATTTAAAACTGAAGAAATGTGCAATTCTTGGTGAAGTGCGGGGACGAGTGGGATGAAATTCTCAGTCATTTGCATTTGCAAAATTCAGTATGTACAACTCTTTCTAGTACAGAAAGGAGAACATTATGTAGCTGCTGCTGTGTAACTGTTCAATATGAGACTGTTGCGGGCAGGAGGAGACTGTTACTCTGATTTCTGGGGTCCCATAGGGATGTCTTAATGTGCTTCACGTGGTAGGGAATGGGAACTCAACAGAGCACAAGCAATAGCAATGCGAGAGGCAGGGGAACCTAGTGGGGTCTTTTTACTCAGTTTTTACGGGGTCAGGCCTAACCAAAAACCAAACGAAGATGTCTAATGAATGATTTTATTGAATGAAAGTCTCACGCACCAACGCAATCACTCACTCACTCACTCAAGACCTGTTAAGAAGCAAAAGAGAGGAAACTGGACAGGGGGAATATTGAAGGGATTGTAGCTAGGGTAATACTGCACCTTTTCCTGAAGTCCTTGCTCCAGGAAAAACAGTGAAGAAGTGGAGCTCAGCACAGAGAGGGCTGAGGGGATTACTCGATGGATGGAGAAATGGTCTGCTGGTATGACCGGGAGCGATCCAAAGAAACGCCCAAAAACTGGGACTATTTGTAGGGGTAAAAGTACCTGGAGGGCTAATCTTTTCCCAGTGAGAACAATGGGTGTTGCAATGAGAAAAGAAGCTCCACGATGGCAACTCCTTTTTGCATGATGGGATTACGAGGTGTTGCCAAAGTTTCGGGATCTTCAGTTACTTTCAGTTGTGGTGTGAATTTATGTAGATGGTCCTTGCCTGATAGGATTTTATTGCTATCAGTGCTCAACTTGGGGGAAAGCAAGCTAATCCCCTCAAGTTGGCTCCTCAGTGGCTAAGGACCTTTTGTTTACTGTGGGCTTGCACAGCTTGAGGTCTCCTGGGGCTACGTGATGGGGCATTGTACGGGCCTGACCTGGTTCTTGGTCGTTCGACCATTGCTGCCTACGTGCTCATCTGGGTGACCTCTCAGGCACATTGAATCATATTTTAATATCAAAATTGTAGACCCCAGGACAGGGTTTACCAGTGAGGTAACAAGACATCCTTAATTCTTTAGCAGAAACATTTTTGAATATACAGAATTCATTTTATGAGATAAGTATTGAATGCTATCTGCCTGGATATGCTTCAGTCCCATTAATTGCCAAGTTCCTTTTGTCAAATATGTGAAGAAACGTTTGAATTTTGGAATGTGCATTTCAAAAAATGAACCAAGTTAAATTTTCACCCAAAAAGCACACCTGGTCTTTTCGTAACCTTTGACATCATTTGGATTTATTAGTCCTTCTGTGTATTTTTTTAAAAAAAACTTGTGCCTTCTAGATTTTGATACATCTGTTGGAGTTACTTTGGTTTCATTCTGAAGCTATTTTCATCAACATAAGTTTAGCTTTCTTTTCCCAAATACCTTTGACTAATGGATGATATAGTGACAAAATACACCCATTTTGGAGAAGGGGTTCTAACTCAGTGCTAGAGCACATGTTTTGTCTACAGAACAAGGCAGGGAATCACATGGCCCTCCAAATAGTGTTGGACTGCAGTTTCCAGCATTCCTTAATGTTAGCTATTCTGTTTAGAGCTGCTGTTGCTTGCAGTTAAAAAATACTTGGAGGGCTGCATGGTTCCCACCCCTGGAGTAGAAGGTGTCAGCTGCAACCTCTGTTTTCTTCAGAATGGGTGAAGAAAGGTGTGTTTGCCCCCATGGACAGCCACTGCTAGTCAGTGTAGGTAATACTCAACTGAATAGCCTGATGGCCTGACACATATAAGGAAGCTTCTAATGTTCAATTTTGTTACAGCCAAAATTAGAATTTGTCATAATTTTCGTTTTCTCTTGGTTTGGTTGTCTGTAAATTGTTTTGTTGCTTGGGTTTTAAGCTTTGTTCTTTCAAATTTTCAAATTATGCTTGTCCTATTCTTCTGATTGTTCTTTTAGAACTTCTTCCTTAGATTCTTTTCCCCATTAGTGAATCATTCTTTCCCCCTTATTCTTTTATCTTCACTATACAATGTTCATTTGTCTTTCTTCCTATTCATTGTTTCATACCATATCTGGTGCTTTCTCCTTCCTTCTTTCATATTTTTTTCTCCTTATTACCAGATTTCTTCAAAGATTTCCTCACCTGCATTTGATCATCATAGCCACCTATCTCTCCTGTATCATTGTAGCCTTTATGCTGGTGCTTAACCCAGAGTATGAGATACAATTATACAGAGATTATTAGTATGATCACCATGGCAACTGGCAAGCCTTCCAAAAGAGGCATTCAAAAGAATGTACGTTTCTGATCTCTCTTGACACGAGGAGCTTCTCCTCATCCCAACATCTTTGTTTGGGTTAAATGGTTAATTACATGGATAGCAATATATAAAGCAAGTTTCATAGATGAAAACAAAATGGCAAATTTTGCCATATTGAAACCCCCTATTTATTTTTTTTGAAGCGTGTGGAAGTAGAGGAAGAAATCTGAATGACATCAGATGGTTTGCCTTTCAGCAGGCTTGATGGCAAAAGGATTTTTCAGAGATGTAGCCAATTAACTGGAGAGGCCTTCCCGGTTCTATAATGGGGTAATATTACATTGTACTTATCATTATCAGTATAAAGCAATGAAATGTTACTTTTCAGGTCAGCAGCTAGCTTGGAGTTTGAAGAGTTTATGGTGCAGCGTGTGTTAGCAAACTATATCCGCAACATCTCTTCTGCTCCCCTCCCCTGCCCCATGCAAGCGCAACACCACAGCAGGTCTATGCCTTTGCTAAAAGTTACAAGGGGAATAGAATAGTTTATGACCTATTAACATAAAGGGGAAATTTTGCTATTGACTTTGGTGGGTCATGGCTGGCACCCCATACCTGAATCTGTCAGTCTCAGCTGGACCTCTTTGACCTTTTCTGCAGCATGCTAGTAATGAGATTGACCTTTTGCTTCCCGATGCAGTAAGATTGCTAGACTCAAGGAGCTAAGCGTTTTCAACATGTCTCTATTCTCCAGAGGTGTCATTTTCTGATTAAAACAAATCAGACATTTTCAAACTTGGCAGGGCAGTATTAAAAATCCTTTCCAGATGTTTAATTTTTTTAAAAAAACAGCAGTGCACATTTCCCAACAGTCACAATGGTTTTCTTTCCCCCTTTTTTTTTATCACCCATTTTCTCTATTTAGCAAAACAGATCTACAGTCAGGGCACAAGATCATTTTGCACAGAGTCATTGGCTATGCATTTTTTCTTTCTTTCATTTTTTTTGTCCCCTTGATCCTTTATTATTGTGCTGCTTCTGTTCTGTATCATGATTCATAATGTTCCAGTTAAAGTTCAAAGATGCAGTCCTACGCAGAGTGGCTCTCACCAGGCTCTGTTAAAATCACCCTGCCCCCATCTGCTGCCTCTGTGTGTGGTGTACTTGTATTCTTCTCTAATCCGTGATGTTGTTCAGCTAACAGCAGAAGGCCACATGCATTCTGACACTTCAGATTTGTTGCCTTTTCCGACAGGGCTCTGGAGTGTAGCTTCTGATTTTGAAAGACATAGCTATAGACAGATCATGGGACCCTTTGGTGTCCTTCTGTTCATTTTGGAGTGTAATCAAAATGAGTAAACAGTACATGAACACAACATCTTAAATGGGTATGAAAGCCCATGTTCTTTCTGCCATCCTTTCTTTAATAGTATTCATGGTATTTTAGTATGGAATGCTGCCTTTGAATTCTGGGGATCATGGTCTGCGGAGGCCAAAGTGTTTGGGGGCTACAAAACAGCTTTGAGGGGGGATGTATGATGCTGCAGGGACACACTTTGTCCATCTTGGTCTGTTTACTCTTCATATGGGACATTAAAGGGGCTCTGT
The DNA here is from genome assembly GCA_030412105.1 of Cyclura pinguis. Taxonomy (NCBI): domain Eukaryota; kingdom Metazoa; phylum Chordata; class Lepidosauria; order Squamata; family Iguanidae; genus Cyclura; species Cyclura pinguis. Next base: position 158,676,352 of record CM059603.1, on the reverse strand, counting down.
ATACCCAGAAGGCCACTTAGCTTTTCTGGTTGGGCCATTTGCATTCATTCAGTCAACAATTTCACTCAAATTGTACAGATATTTAAAGTAATATTGTTTGATTCTCAGATACTGTACTTATCAGAGCTTAAGAAAAAGTGCTCTTTGGATTGTACCTCCCAGAATCCCTTGGACAATATAACTTTCCCAAGCTCTGCTTCTCATTCCCTCTATGTCAGATATTCAACCTGAAGTAAGGATACTTACAGAGTAAAAATGGCACCCTTAAGACACAAGTCAGAGATATCCACAGGCTTGGCTGAGCCTCAATGTAATTGGGGGCAGGGGGAACTGAGGAGAAAAAAAATGTTTCAGACACAACATTGTATTTGTTTTCCACAGTGCCTGCCTTCCTCACCTAGATCTGGGAGCCAGGGCTTGTGCAGTAGTTTTCCAAAAGCCATTGCCCATATCCTGGATGACTGTGTTGGGAGAAAGAAAGAGTATGCATGAAAGTGATATGAGATCGGTGATGCAGAACAGAAAGGGCTTAGGAGAGCAGGAGGGGATGCCTTTGAAGATGTGAGCTGGGTAGCCTGATGTGTGTGTCTTCAAAAGTCTCCCTGGTCAGGCAGGAGTAAGTACCAGGCAGCCTCCCAGCTAAGAGACAAGGTTTTGAAAGCACGGATGAAATCCACTATGATCCAGCCTGGCACACACCTTCCCTTTCTGATGGGGTAAGAGAGCTGATTCTTAGCTGGGTAACTCTCCCTCATTGAAACACTAGAGCTTTGAAGGCTCAACCAGTACTTATGCAGGATAACATTGTGGGGAGCCTCTCATTTGTTTTCCCTCACTGAAATCTAAGCTTTTAGTTCTACAGCCCAATATGAGGGATGATCATTTGAATTATCGATCTTCACAGAAGCAACAGAGGAATTTCACAGAAGACGATACAAGTTTGTTATTAATTTTGAAAGCAGGGAATTGTTATAAAACACATTGCATAAGGCAGTTGTCCAAAGCAACGGACGTTTGACCTGGAGCCAGTCTTGATGCCGTCCATGTGACAAGCATGGATGCGTCAGTGTGACATCATCTGCACATTCCAGTTCAGAATAACAAGAAACACAAAGACATTTGATGCAGTTTGAATAAACAAATGGCATCATATTTTCAGGCTCTTTTAAAAAATGTAATAAAGTTAACCCTGACTGTTATGAGGTTCAAGGATACCCAGTTTTAATGGTTCCAGGCATAATGCCATCAACTATAAACCTCAGAAGTCATCTCTTGTAATACTTAGTATAACTTCTTCCATACAGTTTCTTCTACTGTAATTTCTATCTTAAACCATGTGCACGGCTAGTGAAAAGTGATGTATTTCAAGAGCTAAACATTCATGATGTGGGTCTTCACTCACAATTCTTTTTCAAATGTCTGCAGCTGCATAGGCAGTTGGCTATTTTCAAGGTATTCATAAAGCTGACATTTTCTTTAAAATACCATTTGGGAGTCAAAATGTTTTCCCTGGATTTAATTGATCCTGTTTTGCATTTTAGATTTGCACAGAATATTAGCTGCAAATTGTCCACATATGCAAATAAAGACACCTGAGCTACAAGTTCCATGCCAGGTTCTGCTGCTTTTGCCCCGGAGCAAATGTCTGAGCAGGTTCAGTGTGATGTTTGATCTGTTAGAAAGGTATGAATCACAGCATACAGGGCATCTTCTCAAAGCTACTTGAAAATACTGTATTGACAGTGTTACTTCACTATTTCAAACTTGACCTCCTTTATTTCATTTACCACATCTTCACTGCAAAAATTGGTAAGAGTTTGCATTGCTGGCAATGAACCAGTGTCTATTCAAAAGTGGAAATAGACTGTGTATTTGTTTACTTTTGTAATCTTAAGGAAATGTAATGTGAAACAGAGTCTGAATAATTGACAAGAAAAAGACTAATTGTCAAATTTTGATCCCTCTGTTTTTTTAAACAGATTACTCATAAAGCCATCAAATTTATTGTGCTCTTCAGGCAGTGCATTCCTTTTTCAAGGACCTCATCAGAATTACTTAAATGATTCATGAGATGCATGAAGCAGACAGAGAAGCTGGTGCATATAAATGTGGTTGATTAAGGAAGACGTTCCCCAACCTGAGGCCCTCCAGATGTGTTGAAATACTAGTTGCATAATCTGAAATCAGCGTAGCAGTAAATGGGAGCTGTAGTCACAACAGATCTGGAAAGCTAGGTGAAGATACAACAAATAGAGGATAGGAATGCAGGTTGATAATAACTTCCTCTCTTTGTGCTGTGGTCTGACATTTCTCTGTCTATGCTGTTGAGTATTTCTTGTTGTTCTTCTTATGTTAGCGCAGGAAATACTGTTTTATTTGACATAATAGGCTGCAGTTCTGTGCAAACCCTCTTGAATTCATTGGGTCTTTGAGTAGAACAGGTTTTCCAAGCAAAACAAAGTATTGTTACCGTAAAGGGGGGGGGGGGGACTTTGAGATCCAACCACAATGCCAGCGTCTCCTTAGAATTTGGGGAATTGTAGCTCAAAGCAGGCCTGAGAGTGGAAGGTAACAGCAAGATCTTTTCACCTGTGTATACCAGTACTAACTGTAGAGAGGATTCCAGTTCAGAGTTAAACAGAGTATTTTATTGGAAATTAGCAAACTCACAAAACCAGATATTCCTAAGAACCACACAAGGCTATCAGCAAAAGAGGCAAGAAAGGTTGAACAGAGAGAAATTGGGTGGAAAGGGTGATAGTTACCAGTCCTGAAGCAGAAAGTTGAAGCGGGGTGGCTCAGATGGTGAGCCTGAGAGTAGCACAGAGGAACAGAGATCTGATCGTCAAGTACTAGTCCAAAGTCCTATTAAATTACTGGGACTGGAGCTGGAGTTTTTCTACCCTATTTCCTATCCTGAAGCGGGTGCCTGGACAAAGCTGTAATGGCTCTCTCATGGAACTGACAAAAGAGTCCGGAATGGGCTCTTAATATTCTGGTCAGATAGTGTCAGTAGGGAAGGTATCTATAGGATATGCTCACAGTAGGATTCCTGATTGCTTCACCTGGGCAGTTTCACCTGCTATTGTCATGAATGCTCACAGCTTGCAACTTTTGAAAGGATTATCCCAAGTCCATTAGCACTGGGCTTTCCTGCCTACTCCTCCCTGAACTTATGACTTGATCATATCTGAGGTCATCCTGATCTGGCATATCAGTACAGCCAGTGCACTTTCAAACATGTGTTCCAGCCATGAAATATGTCCAATTATGAAAATAGGACATCCTGCAGAGTAGGAGTGTATGGTGCGGTAGCAGAATAGCCATCTAATTTTCAAGAAGTAAATATTGGTATCAGCAATGCTTTTAATTTATTGGGGAGTTATGAAGATGCCCACTTCTTCTCCACTATGCCAAAAAAAGAGACCATAATATTAAAATAAAAATGGAAAGTGTTTAGTTAGAATCGTGGCAAAATTTGTTCATCCCCCATTTCATCTTAGGAATTTCTAAGCCATGAAAAAGAAAATCCTGTTGAGGAGAACCTCAGCACCAAAACTGTTTGCCTACTAAAGTGGTTTCTTTGATTTTTTTCCCCACATGCATTTCTATCGCTTCACCCATTCTTAGAATAACACCAGATCAATATGCATCCAGTGCCCTTGCTTGTGTCTCAAAAGGCAAAAGCTAATGATGCTGACAGCTTTTGAAAAGCTTTCCAGTTGGCCCAGTGTGGGATAAAGTATCCTGAAGAAAACCGTCAAACATTTTCAGTAATGCCATTAATGCAAGATATGCCATCAGCAATATGTCTCAGTACTTAATAATACATCATAGGATAAAAAGAAGATAAAGGAGGAATCCTTTAAGTACTGAAAAATACATTCCTGATTTTTTTTTTTTGGCATCTTTTACTATAATCTTAAAGAGGATCCTTTCAAAGAAAAGGTGTAAAACAATGCAAAGACAAAAGTGGATATTTATACACGAGTAATCAGAAATATGTCCCACCAAGGTCAAAAGGACTTACTCTCACATAGACAATTACGTATATAAGATTAAGATGTAGAATATAATTGTACTCTTCTTGCAATGTTAAGTACCAACTGGTCTTTCTGAATGAGTTATATTAAAATCAGGAAAGAGAAAGTATTTTGGAAGAGATGAGAGAGATGAAGTAGAACAGAAACAATGAAGCAAGAGCAAGTTGGAAGTGGTGTAACATTTATAACTGCATTTGTTTATTTAAGAATTTGTACACAACTTTTGAATAATGTTGCCAGGACATTTTATAAAAAGAACAAAGTAATTATAATGTAAATGCTGAGGGCAAGGGTTAGCAAGTGCCAGGGGTTGGAGGTGTGCTTTGCGCCCCTGCAGAACTTTGAAAGGCCACCTCCCTGACACCCACCATCGCTAAAATTTTGTAAAGAACCTTCCCCCCCGCCTCCTCCTCCTCCTCCTCCTCAAAAACACCCATGGCTGATTTAGGCCCAGGTAAGGCCTTTATCAAATCAAGAAATAAAGCAGAAGTTCTAGGCAGTTTAAAACTAAATGTGAGGAACATTTATTTACCAAGGAAGTACACTGTCTTGTTTACACCAGCTTCTTTTCTTCCTTTCTTTCTTTTTACAAAAATCCCCACTGTGTCTGAAGAATCCCGAGATGCCATGTGCCTGGTTTGATCTTTCTTTCTGTGGATACTAGGGATGCTACCCAGTGCCTGTTTGGACCATTATCTGGCCTGAATTCCAAGCTTTTTTTTTTTTAATTAATCTTTAGCCCTCATAAGAGGTGAGATATGGGGCACAATGTGGAGACAGTCTTCTGTGAAATTTTTCTGCAAGAAACAAGTCTATCCCTGCCTTTCAGGTGCAAGGGAAGGGTGTGTCAGCCCTGCAGGTGGTGGAGTGATGCATTGTGAAGGAGTGAAGTGAGGCATGAGAGAAAATAAGAGGAAAGGGAAAGTGAGTGGTGGTAGCTATAGAGTCAAGAAGCAAGGGAGAGTCATACTATGAGAGTGTAAGGTGAGGCGAGGAGGAAATTGTTCCGTGAGGAATGAGCAATGTAAGTGGCGGCATGGAAGAAGCAAGGGAAGGAAGCACTGTGAGGGCATAAAGTGCAGTGAGAGGGAGCAGGAGGGATGGGAGAGTGAGCTGCGTGAGCCATGGAGTAGAAGAAGGTAGGGAAACATGTATTATGAGGGTGTGAAGGGAGGGAAGAAGTAGGAAGAAAGGGAGAATGAGCAGTGTGAGTGGCAGCGTGCAAAAAGCAAGAGAGGACCTGAAAGATAGTTTTGCTGAGCAGAAGTGGTGGCCCAAGGTCACATAGTTAATCTCATAATGAAGAAGAACTTGGCTCTCCTTGTTAAAGTGTACAGCACTTTAAACATCACTCTTCACTGGTTCTCTCAAATGAGATGTAACTGTAAGAAATGCATTGCAGGTTGAAACAAAATTGAAGAATTAATGTGCTAGAATTGCAGAATTAGAATGCAAATTGGAATCATTTACAAAAACAAAAATTGCAAAATATGCAAATTAGATGCATGGATTTGAGGAAAAGGACTTTAGCAACTGTACTCCTGAAGCCTCAAAATAGGCTTACAGGGATACATTTCCCTCCCCCCTCTTGTAGCAAGAGAGTGCTAAAATCATAAACGCAGCAATATTACAACTGAACTAACAGAGCTTGAGAAAACAAGGAGATATTTCTTTGTGTTGAAAAGTACAGGAAAGTAAATTTGCCAGGGAGAGAATTCCACCATGACAGAGAGGGCCAGAGAACTGTGCTGAGGAGAGCATTCCACAATACTGGTGTTATCATGAAGGACATTCTGTCTCTGATAGCTACCTCTCACCTCACCGCCACTGGCAGGAAGTTCTTTATGAATCATCCTACTGTATGGTTGGGTTAAACTGGTGCATATGGAGACAGCTGGTGCTTACAGGATTTTTTGTGTCTTTTTTTTTTTAATGTATTCAGTAGATGCCCCTATTCATTCTTTTTTGCTTTCAAATGCATGCAGATGCATACATCTCATTTTCTTACTCTCAGCTTCCTTCTTTCTTGTATGTATTAACCCATGTGTGTACCAGCCCACACAACAGTAGTGGCCCTTTCCAGACGTTGGGGGGGGGAGCCACGTGAAAACGGGACTCACCGGATTTCTTCAGCGTCCGGGCGAGTCCGTTGGGACGAGGAGCAGTGCAAGCTCGTTGCTCCGTGCTGCTCCAGCGTCCAAAATGGTGGCTTCTGGTTGGTGGAGGCTCTCCACCAACTGGAGAAGCTCGCCAGCCGAAAGCCCGCCCCCGGAAGATCTGCAGGCACGCACTTGCACATGCCTGCAAATCTGCTCCGGAGCGCAGCAATGGAGCGAGACGGAGTCGCGCGCTCTGTGTTTTTTAAAAACCTCTAAAAAGAGGTTTTTAAAAAGCATGCTGCATGACCAGTTCTGGTCACGCAGAACCGGACTGAGGTACGGAACTACAAAAAGTAGTCCGACCCAGTCCATTCTACGGTGCAGAAGACCTCCGTCGGAGGTCGCTCTGCACCATTTTAAAAGCCCGGTGTGGAAATGGCCGGTGTTTCAGTCATCTCTGCTTTCATGAGAAACCAGATGATTAACTTCCCACTTTGATGGTACCCAGCACAGTTACCTTATGACAATTCCCTGGCTATTGCAATACTCTCCTGAACACACTCTGGTTTTGGAAGCTAAGCAGGGTTGGGCCTGGTTAATATTTGGATGGAGAACCACCAGGAAATACTGGGAATCTCCAGTCATACTAGGAAAGAATCCTGCCAGCAACTCTGGAGAGCTGCTGCCAGTCAGAACTGGCAATACTGGGTGAGATGAGCCAAGGGTCTGACTCAATCTAAGGCAGCATCCTATGTTCAGATTGTATCTGTGACTAATGATATCATGATCAGCTGTTATAAATGAAACTGATGGCAAGGCTAGGGGAGATATTTAATTACTGGAATATAATCAACTGTCAGCACAATATCTATACCCACCAAAATTCTCCCTAGCCTTATTTTTTAGGACAGATATTCATTCATCTGAAGCTTAGATAACAAATAAAAATGCAGTAGATTTTGCAAGAATAACAGTAGATTACAATTTATGCAGCTCTGATTGCTGTTATACCTTTAGAATTAGAATTTTGCTAAATGTTTGTGTTAGCATTGGGCTATATAGGATAACTATCAGGTGTCAAATGGCTACAAATACATATGAAATGTTTGAACACTGCATTTGGTATCAAGCGCAGGGGGAAAGGCCCAAATGATATTGCGAGCACAGGGGGAAAAGGCCCAAACGATATTGGACAAGTAGTACAAGCGGCCAGTGGTGGGAGGAGTAGAAACTATAGTACAGGACTTGCAGGAAGGACCCGGGGACTTAAGTGTCTCTACACTAATGCATGGAGTATGGGAAACAAGCAAGATGAACTTGAACTCCTAGTACAACAAAATAAATACGATTTGATAGGCATCACTGAGACCTGGTGGGATGAGTCTCAGGATTGGAATGTAGGAATAGAGGGGTATAGCCTATTTTGTAAAAGTAGACCAAACAAGAAAGGAGGAGGCGTAGCCTTGTATGTCAAGGATGTTTTCACCTGTGAGGAGATCCGTGACTTAAACCCAGAAGGCCAGGTCGAGAGCATCTGGGTAAGAATTAAGGGAGCGAGAAACAATAGGGATATTCTGGTGGGGGTTTACTACAGACCTCCAACCCAGACGGAGGACTTTGATGACGTGTTCCTCAACCAAATGGTTGCACATTCAAAAAGGAGAGATACAGTAATAATAGGAGATTTCAATTACCCGAATATATGTTGGCAGTCAAACTCTGCCAAGACAGCAAGGTTCAGCAAGTTTCTTGCTTGTCTTGCAGACAGTTTCATGGTCCAGAAGGTGGAAGAGGCCACAAGGGGATCAAATATTCTAGATCTGATCCTGACCAACAGGGATAACCTTGTTAATGAGGTAGAAGTGGTTGGATCTTTAGGGGGGAGTGACCATGCCCTACTGGAATTTGGCATTCAGTGGAACGGAGAAGATAAATGTAGCCAGACATTCATCTTAGATTTTAAAAAAGCAGACTTCTGTAAACTTAGGGAGCTGCTGGCTGGAATTCCGTGGTCAAGAATAGTGAAAGGGAAAGGAGTTCAGGAGGCATGGGAGTTCCTGAAAAGGGAGATACTGAAGGCACAGTCTAAAACTGTGCCAATAAGGAGGAAAAATGGAAGGCATCTGAAGAAACCAGAATGGAAGCTTGATAGATGAAGGGAATGCTGCGGATGTAGCATTTCTCGATTTCAGTAAGGCCTTTGACAAAGTTCCACATGACATTCTTGCAAAGAAGCTAGTAAAATGCGGGCTGGACAGGGCTACTGTTAGTTGGATTTGTAATTGGTTGACCGACCGAACCCAAAGGGTGATCACGAATGGCTGCTTTTCATCCTGGAGAGAAGTGACTAGTGGGGTGCCACAGGGTTTTGTCCTGGACCCAGTGCTGTTCAATATCTTCATCAACGACTTGGATGAAGGAATAGAGGACATGCTCATCAAATTTGCAGATGACACCAAATTGGGAGGGGTTGCTAATATGCCAGAGGACAGGATCAAAATTCAAAATGACCTGGATAGATTGGAGAGCTGGGCCAAGGCTAACAAAATGAAATTCAACAGAGAGAAGTGTAAGGTCCTACACTTAGGTAGAAAAAATGGAATACAGAAATATAGGATGGGGGACACGTGGCTGGATAGCAGTACATGTGAAAGGGATCTAGGAGTCTTAATAGACCACAAGCTGAACATGAGTCAGCAGTGTGATGCGGCAGCCAAGAAAGCCAATAGAATTCTCGGCTGCATCAATAGGAGTATGGTGTCCAGATCGAGGGAGGTACTGGTACCACTCTACTCTGCTTTGGTTAGTCCTCATCTTGAATCCTGTGTCCTGTTCTGGGCACCCCAATTCAAGAAGGACATGGTCAAGCTGGAGCAGGTCCAGAGGAGGGCGACCAAAATGGTGAGGGGCCTGGAAGCCATGCCCTATGAGGATAGACTTAGAGAGCTGGGTATGTTTAGTCTGCAAAAGAGAAGGTTAAGAGGGGACATGATAGCCATGTTTAAATATTTGAAGGGATGCCATGTAGAGGAGGGAGTGGGCTTGTTTTCTGCTGCTCCAGAGACCAGGACAAGGAGCAATGGATTCAAGCTGCAGGAAAGAAGATTCCACCTGAATCTCAGGAAGAACTTCCTGACGGTCAGGGCTGTCCGGCAGTGGAGTATGCTGCGTCCGAGTGTGGTGGAGTCTCCTTCTTTGGAGGTTTTTAAGCAGAGGTTGGATGGCCATCTGTCGGGAGTGCTTTGAGGGTGTTCCTGCATGGCAGGGGATTGCACTGGATGGCCCGTGTGGTCTCTTCCAATTCTACATTTCTATGATTCTATGATTCTATAATAAAACTAATGTTATTTTAACAACAGCAGTAACATTGACATTTTGTCCCCAGGGCATCTGCTTGTCTGGCAAATCCATCAGATAACATTTAGCTTTATGCACATAAGGTACAGGCTTAGAGCAAGATGTGGGCAAATGAATTCTGTCTGTAAGAACCAGATATCAGAACTCATGTGTGGCACTTCACTCCGTGCATCTGATGAAGTAAACTTAAGTCTATGAAAGCTTGTGCTACCAACTTCTTTCTCTCAGTTCAGGAGGTGCTACAAGATCTGTTTGCATAATATTTTTTAAAGTTACAGATACGTACCCTCAACTTGGACATTTTAAAAAGAAAAGTATTCACCACCACCACCACCACCACAAACTTATTAAATGAAGTTATAGATTTGTGGGGGCAGAAGAGCATTTCAGCATCTTTATTAATATCTTAAACTTCTTGGTTTTGAGGTAGCAAGACATCTGTTCAGAAAGTATGCCATTTGTATAAACCATTATATAATTTGTGTATAAACAATTTTTATAAACCAGTAACTTCAGGGCTTATCCAGACAAAAAGCAGTCTAAGAATAAGTAAGCACCATGGACATCTTTATTTAAAAAAAAAGACCTTTACTGTCATCACAGTGGCTGGAAGACTGCATTATGGGTGGATAGAATCGACCAAGGAAGCCTTTTATTTGCGGGACCTGACTGGGGCACTGAATATCAGGCTGTCTTGGAGTCTCTCGTACATAGACTTGCCATAAATTGAAGTTGTCTTGACAGCATTAACAACAACAAATGCTTCTATATGAATGCTTCTATATGAATTCCCTGATACCCACTATGACAGGGACAGGAATACTCTCTATATCAAGGTAGACAACTTATGCTCCTCCAGCTTATGATGAGCTGTAATTCCCAACATCCATTATCCATTCTGGGTGTATACCTGGTTGAACATGCTATAGCACTGGAATTAAACTCCCATGTTTACTTCTGCCAAACTCTGTGGAGCTGCCCCTATTTAATTTCAAAAAGTTATCTCTAATTTTTTTTTTAAATTTAAAAAAAATGTCACCGTGCCCACACTACACCCTGAAGTGTCCTCTCTTTCCTTTCTGCTCCCTGACTCCTGTCTTGTAAAGTTTGATTTTCCACAGTGTTATACCTACTTGGCCTCACTCTTTGGACATCATCTATTCTTAATTATGTGTGCACGTAAGGTAAATCTATAACACATTCCCAAAGTTGTCAGAAGTTAATCTCTTTCTTTATAAACAGTCATGTGTTTCTTCTGCTTATGTGAGCTACAGACAGATTGTTCAAGAATAATTCACTCCTCCTACCCAGCCCTTTCATATTTCTTAACAGAAGGATATCTGGGTATCTGGCCAACAAAATGGCAATACAATACTTTATGCCTTAGGGGTGGTTATCTGGACAAGGGGTGGTTACCCCCTAAAGCTGTTGCTAAGGCCCCTGGACCTCTTTTGCTTCCTGGCGGAAAAGAATTGCTCTTTCTGGAAGCCTCGAGAAAAAGCGATTCTCCTTTTAAATAAGGCGCAACTCCTCTCTCAATTTTATTTTTTGATCACTTGTTTTAAAGCTGGAAGTGGATTTTTGATCATATCTAGTTTCATTTTATTTATTTATTTTAGGGGATTAGCATGGGCCTCAGGAATGAAGAGCCCTTTGGTCTATGCCCATTTCATTCTTTCTTCAGGTTTGGGTATGGAATTATATGGAGAAGTATGTCCCTTTTAACTCAGCTAGTCTTCTCAGTGGTGTTCACTGCCATCTAGACTGGCTGGGGGCTATGAGCTTGGGAGATATGTTTCTGTGGAGTTCTGATACTTCTTAGAGTGTCATTTTCAGAACGTGATGTTTGTGATTGTGATCCATCCTACAGTATTGTTCTTGTTGTTTTTATCCTGCCTTCCTCCAAGAATTGGGACTCAAGGAAGCTTACAGTTTAAAAGAGCAATAAAGGTAAAAAATATACAAAAAGGGAACATTAAAATAGAATTAAACTAGTCACAATATTAAAACACTTTTATTTAAAAGAATAAAATGCAATTAGATTAAAAAGCTATTAAAACATTTTAAACAATACAGCACCCTTAGCTGTATCTCTTTCTTTAGTTCTTTAAAAGCGTTCTGTATCAAAAGCTTGTCAGAATAAAAAGGTTTTTGCCTGCTGGTGGAAAGAGAGCAGGGAGGGTTGCATTCTGGTCTCCCTGGGAATGAAACTCCAGAATCTAGGGGCAGCCACTGAGAAGTCCCTCTTTCATGTCCCCACTAACTGTGCTTGTGAAGGTGGTGGAACTGAGAAAAGGGCCTCTCTGGATCATCTCAGAACCCAAGCGTACAAGGAGATACAGTCTACCAGATAAGCTTGGACCTGAGCCATCAATGACCATTGTGTTTCTCAGGGTTAAGTCCTGTTCCTCAAGTGATTTAACATCTGCTTGAAATTTCTGGGAGAGGCTGTGCATGGATTTGGGGTGCATTGTCAACAATAAGTAGATGCCTACCCAGGTCTTTCTTATTTTCATCCAGTACCTGAGAAACTATTCCTCTTCTGAGCTGGTGTCTTGAGGGAGTTATGGAGGAAGCCAGTCTGGTGCAATGGTTTCGGGAGACCACAATTCAAACCATTGCTCAGCCATGGAAGCTCATTGAGTGGTCTTGAGGAAGTCACTGTGTCTCAGCCTTGAAGGAAGGCAATGGCAAACCTCCTCCAAAAATATCTTGCCAAGTAAATTCTATGCCAGGGTCACCCTAGATTGGAGTTGACTTGAAGATACATAACAGTAATCATCACCACCACCACCACCACCAATGTCAACAATGACAGAATAACAGACAGATGAAGATATTCAGATATAATCTTGAAAAACTAGAAGTGCACCCAGTCAGGAGACAGGTTTTATCACACTAGTTGGTTGTTCTAGGTCATTCTGTTTAAAACAGCTTCTTCTGTACTCAGAAAGGTAGTGGAATGATATTGCACTCTTTTGTATCACTGCATTTGTGCTTAAGTGGCATTAATTCCCATATTTGTTTTCTTGCACTTGAAATACAACAATGAAATTTATAGTACCCTGTTTCCTCTGCATTCTGCTCCTTGATTTTTTTTTAGAGGAAGCACAAGTGTGCAATTACATAATAACACTACAGTTGGTCCCTCATATCCTTGTGACTAGTACCCATGGTTTCACTTACCCATACAGAAATGCAGTCTGAAAACATGTTTCCATCTCTTTTTGGGTCAAATGTTGTTCTTCATTTTTATGTTTTTTATCAATTGTGCACTGACTTTGGACTGCAAATAATAGCTAGAAAAGGTGGAAATGGCCTCTGATTGGGACAACATTTGGCCTCCTCTAGTCTGCTGGGGCTTCTTCTGTTCTCCAAGAATTCTCAAAGATTATTGCCAGTGGTTCTGAAATTACTTCTACCAGTTCTTTTAATATCTTTGGATGTAGTTCATTTGGCCCTGGAGACCTGAATTCATCTAGTGTAGCCAGGTATTAATGTACTACTTCTCTACCCATACCGTGCTGAGTTTCTGCTACTTCCCCACCTGCTCCCCACCCCCCAGGTTGAGTACTTCTTTCCTTTTGGGAGAAAACTGAGGAAAAGAAGGTGTTGAGTAATTCTACCTTTTCTCTGCCAAAAGAAGGGCAGGATTTAAGTTTTTATATGAAATAAAATATTGGGGAAGACTGTGACAAAGTGACTTCTATACCTCTTAGACCTGCTGTTCAAATGTTACTTGAAGAGCAACACCGAAGCCCTGATCTCCTTATTTTATGGTTCTTTTTCTTTAAAATGGATTTCAACTGGACAGCCCCTCAGGTAAAAGGGTTGAAAAAGAGGACTGTCATCTGACTGCCCTTCGCACAAAGGGCTGCCATCTGTAAATTAGGGCATTTGATCACTTTAATGGCAAATGAGGTATAATGTAAATGTAAAGTGTTATACACTGAGACAAAAAACTTCCTTTCTTCCCATAAATTGATGAAGTCTGGACTACCAATGACTAACTGCAAAAGATATCTAAGACTTCTCAAAGAAAATGTCAACACAGTGTGAAGAGGCAATGAAAATGGTAAAATTCATGGTGGGAATTATCAGAAAGGAGACGGAAAATAGAACTAGAGGCATTGCAATTCCCTTGAGTCCATGCTTCTGCCATGTTTGGACTGTTAAGTACAGATCTGGTCACCCTACTGCATAAGGAAACAGAGCTGGGAAAGGTGCAAAAAAGATCAGTCAAAATGAACTAAGAGCTGGAGCCCCCCTATAGAGAAAGTCTACAATGTTTGGAACTTTGGTATGAACAGATTTATGTTTTATATTTGTTTCTTCTACAGCAATAATAAAGTGTTTTCTGAGTCATGGATGGGAAGGTAGCATTGTAATTAAATACATGAAATTTTTATAGCCCAATATTAAAAGACAGCTTGAATTTAATATTTTGTGTCAAGCTCAAGTTATAATATGAAATATAAATGGTTTATAGCATTCTGACACCAGCAAATATTTGCATACAGTGGCCTAAATCCTGTCGTAGTCTTGACTGGGGTAGGCCTTTTGAATCATTTGGATTTAATGATGTGTTAACTCAGCATTCAGTATTTGATTAAAACGGGTCTACTCTGCTTGGGACTAACCAACAGAATTGCAGCCAATGTCTTCTAAAACACTTAGGAACTCTTTAGAAATATTTCTGTTCTGCAGTCTAGTCCTACCTGCACTACATCAGATTGCAGGTGGGGATTCATTTACTTAGATGCTCCTCCAAAAATATTCTTGCATATATTAACTAGTATATTAGTGAGAAGCTAAGCTAGAAGTCTTCCTTCTGACATCTAGTTTTCTGTGGCATGAGAATATTTTTTTGTAGAAAAGTAGCAAGTCCAGCAAGAACTTTTCCACTCAATAGCTTCAGCCTGCCAGTGCGTGGTTGCCCATCTGCAACTATTTCAGGGCTTTCCCCAAAAGCCAGAGTTAGTCATCTCAGGTGGTTTTCTACTGTGACAAACTCCATAATTTGTAAGAAGTGTTAAAGCTGAGAAGTATTTACTCAAGAGTTTTCTTAGAAGCTGGGAGAGTGAGTCAAACGTGATTCAGTTTCCGGGAAAAGTTATGAAACATCACCTAGGGATTAAAAGAATAAATAAATGCGTACAATTCTCTTATTCAATCAGCTGTCTTTTTAAAAAAAAATAAAAAATGAATAATTATAAAAATCAAAAGTTAATGTTTGTTTTTCTGGGCAGAAATCTAGCTCTAGAAAAGTTGAGACATGTTCTGCAAATGACAGTTTTAGATAGCATGAAATTATAATTGTGTTTTGGATATATTACGAAGCTTAATGTAAAGACTTGCACAGTATCACTTACTGTAAAGTGAACAGAAAAAGCAAAACTAGTGAAAGATGCACTAAAAAAAATACAGTTATATGTAATAGACAATTCCTTTCCAACTGAATTGCCCCTGAGGTTTGTGCTCTGTCTTCCACAAGTCATTGCTAAATATCATTGAAAACTCACAAAGAACGCATGAGGAGTATTGTTCTTCCAGACAAAGTGGAGGTGCTACTGGTGGGTACTGTTGACATTCAGCCACTACAGCTAGCTGTTCACTGATGCTCAGACTTATCACAAAGCCATCTGGCTCTGTTCCTGGAGTTAGACGAGAAATGACTCCAAAGGACCCCAGCAGACCTCAGACAACAATGCAATTATTTACTGTCTGGATATGGGAGATAGCCAGATACTTCTTTGATTCTACCTCCCACCGCCCACTCTCCACTAGGCACAAAATGGCAATGGGGTAGCAGCTTTATGGTAAGTCCATGGGGTGTTGGTTGTTGCAGATGAAGAGAGGAAATACCAGCTTCTGCAACGACAACAACAAAGACACGCACAGGAATAAGGTTAATATACGACTGCATATGTTACTAGTAGAATATCTGTTTGTGTGTGAAAGTACTCATATGCAGACATGTATAGGTACATAAAAATGTATTTATTCATTTATTAATGTAAGGAATACCATTCTTCCATGTATTTTTTTATCCTTGCTGTGAGTTAAATGGCAGTAGAGAATGCATTTATCACAACAGCATCAGAGTGGTGAGTGTAGAAAAATGTATGTCAAGAATCAGAAGCCCAATATGTGAAGGTGGTGTTTAGAAGGCAAAAAGAGGTCTGCCACACTGTCTGGGCACTTGGTTTGCACTGTGCTTTACAGAGGATAGGCAAGCATGCAACAGCATAATGTGAAGCAAGTGATGGCGGTGGTGGTGGAGGAACAGAAGCAAGGGATGGAGAAGGAGGAAGGAAGGAAGCACTATGGCGGCTTCAAGGTGCAAAGAAGGGAGATGAAGCAAAAGAGCAAGGGAGGAGAAAAGGAGAATAGAATAAGGGCAGGCAGCAGTGTCTGAGCTCCCCCCCCCAACCCCCAAGAAGGGGAGAGTAGAGCAATTCACTGCTCCTGGTAACCTCACTCTGCCTAAAAGTGAGGCTGAGTGTACCAAGTAATGGGTACATGGCAAAAATGAGAGTGAACTAAGGGTTTGTTATTCACTCCTCATTTACTAAACACCATCTCTCACAGACTTCAAATTTAACTAACTTGCTGGTTGAAGTACTAACATAGAAAATCACACATCTAATGGTATATGATCTGACATCTTATTCCACTTAACGCTCTAGTCTCTTTGTTTCTACTTCTTTATACAGTGTTAAAGTTTTGTATAGAAACCTGTGATTACAGAACTACAGCAGTGCAACAATTGTACCTGATTCTTGAAGCTCAGTGGCCCAATGTATAAATATATGTAAACTTTCTATAAACTTAAAAGTTACAAAAACCCATTATGAGGATAAAGATAAGGATTTGATGCACAACAATTTTCAACTGCCCCCTCTCCATATCACCCTCTAGTGGCCAGTGGAGGATGAGAGCAGCCAAGTATCATCATCCAGCTATGCTCCATAGCCTACACACAGCAATGCAGGCTTCCTCTGGGATTTTCCAGTGATGCTCTAGAGGTCCCAAATGATGACATTATTATTATTATGTGCTGGCTATCACAATATAGCCAGACAATAATCCTCAACTGCTCTCTTCTCTCCCCACCCCACTACATTATTGTGTTGGGGAGACACCAAAATAGTGAGTGTGTGGGATGCTGGAATTGTCTTCTAGATCCAGTCAAAGACTCAGGGTGGTGGATAGGAATAAAAAGGGAGCTTCAGGATTTGGCTTGTTGGGGTTTCCTCAAACTCAGGATGTGCCTTTCTCTCTCTATGCCAAGTCTTTCTATATTCATTATATCTCCAATCAGAGACAGCAGTACAGCCACAGCTCCCCCTCCTCCTCACCTCACAAACCCTGATTTCCTCCTACTCTCACCAAGACGCAATCACCCCATAAACTGACCACTCCCAACCTACCTTTTTCTTCTCCTCCATTTAAGTTTGTTTACAATTTCTGTGCCAAGATTATTCCTGAGACTGGGGCCATACAGTAGACTAGAGTGGCAAACCAGAAAACTCTCTAGCCATCCACACTCCCTTAATTTCTCTGGTTTTCCTCTCAGCGCTGTTCTTGAGAGCGAAAAACCATCCATTTCTAGAAGAGAAAATCTGCACAATTAGGCTTCAAAATGGAAAAAGTACAGTGGCAGAAGTGGTGTGGGCAGAGGCATATCTAGGGTGGGGCATCTGGGGTGCGTGCCCTGGGTGTCAATGCCAGGGGGTGCAAAAAAGCTGTACCCCCCACACTCCCTCCCAGGCCTGGCCCACCACTGCCCCCGGCCCCTGCCAGGGTCATTCTGGCCCGGTGCAGAGGTGGCTATGGCAGCAGGAGCCCTCCCTCCCGGGCCTGGCCCACTGCCCCCCATCCCCACCCCTGTCGCCCCTCACCCCCACTCCTACCGGGGTCATTCCTGTCCCAGTGCAGAGGCGGCAGCAGCAACAGCCTTCCCTCCTGAGCCTGAGCTGCCCTCTGCCCCCACTGGGGTTGTTCCTGACCCGGTGTGGAGGCAACGGCAGCAGTGGCAGCCCTTCCTCCCAGGCCTGGCCTGACATTGATGCTGCCCCCCACCCCTGCCAGGGTCTTCCTTGGCCCAGGCTGGGGGCAGCAGGGGCAGGGGGGCAGCAGCAGGCACTGCTGCTGGGAGAAGCAGCACCTAGAGGTGCAACTTCCACACTTGCCCTAGGCGCTGTTGAGCCTAGATGGGTGTGGGTGTTGTTGGAATGACTAGGGTATTCACAGGTTTTAGACAAGACTCTCTGAAACATACCCTTCTTACCATGCCATGCACCCCCAATCTGTGATACACGATGATTGGCTATACATACTGCATAATTGGCATGAAATAAAGATAGATTTTATACTTATGGTTGAAAGCTGTGTAGAAAGGAAAAGGAAGCTTTAAAACTAGGACAAAGAACCTCAGCATGCCCAGGTCATAAATTCAGAAGACTCAGTCGGAGAGCTCAACCTGATGAGTTTGAGATGGTCCTCTGAAGTACCCAAGCCTAGGAAACAATAGAGAACGAAGCTGCTGGAAGAAGTATACAAAAGGCTGACATCCTGTTACCTCGCACAGAAACTATCTTTTTGTTCCCTCACCTTTCCAATCATTGAGGTGATTGTGATTTCCCTCAGTGCTTTGTCACCTGCCACAAAGACCATCAGAACCTTCCAGACCCCTTTGTTGGCTCTGCCAGAGAGCAATTAACACACTCCCCTTCAGTGCAGAAAAGGGGTATTTAAACCTTGGCTCAGACTATGACTTTTTGCTAGTACTATGGACACACAGTGTGTTATGCTGCATGAGGGCCCTCAGATTCCTGTTCATTGTACTGCCCTCAGACCCCACAGTCTGAGACACCTCACTTCAATCTGCTTCTGCTTCAGGAATGGTAACTATTGCACTCTTAATCCCAAAATCTCTCTGCTATCCAACCTTTCCCTCCTTTCCTTCTGCTAGCCTTGTATGGTTTGTGAAACTGCTTGATTTCTTGTGTGTTGTGAATTTCCCCCAATAAAGACATTCTTTTGAGCCTACAGCTAATGTCCTACAGTTAGTCCTGGTATATACAGGTGAAAAGTTCCTGTGGTTGCCTCTCTCTCACAGGCCTCCTTTGAACTATAGTTCCTCATCTTTCTAAGGAGACGCTGCCACTGCTGGAGGATCTCAAGGTCCCCCATCTTTTAGGGTAACACTCTAGGCAAGGTTGGTTTCTTTTGAGGGGGGTGTTCTGTGCAGTTTACTCAAAAGTAAGTTATTGCACACATTGACAAAGCATTTCCCAACAGTCTCATTGCATGTCTGCTGTATTCAGAAGAAACAAACAAAAGCAGCACAATACAGAAATCTAAGTTATGCAAATCTATCCATATACAACATGGACTGGATTACTCAGAAGTATGCAGGGGCAAAAAAATTCTGAAAGAATCCAAAATTTACTCTTCTGCATGTAGAATAGTAGTGATAATCACCCTAATAAAACCATGAGAGAAAGTGGATCAAATGGCTGGGATTATGAACACACAATTGGTACGTGTATGTGTGTGGTAATTCAAGCACAGAAACTCTTATTGAAAAACATGTTATCTTCTTCCAGCAATAATTTACACCGTACACAGAAAGAAAGGAAATTAAATGGCTAATATCTATAAAAGCAACTAAAAAAAAATACAAGCATGATGGTATTACTTTTGAAATTACACTGCTGAAGTGACTTAAACCTTACTGATCATGGAAAGGAATTAATTACAAGTAACTTCTATCAAGCTGTACCAGAATATTAGTTATTTGTGAAGGTAAAATAAAATGTTTGAAATTTACTTTATCTGCAAGAGAAAGCCATAGTGATAACAAATCCAGTGATTCTAACAATGGCAGGACAGAAACTATGTGTTCTAGGAACCAAGCGGGTGATTACCTAGTATACCTTAGGCATGATAGCAAATCAGTAAAAAAATTGTTGGAAATGAAGTAGGTGTCTAGTTAATTTTCTTATGAACATCCAGACTGAAGGGAATGAGGGTAGCAGAAGGGATTCTCATATGAACTACTGCAAACACTTTGGTCTACATCTGAAAGATGCTTCACAAACTTTAAAACAATCTGGCATAGACAATAACAAATTATCAAATGCTAATTTGTTGTGTAGATTTTTTTTTTTTTTTTTGCCACAGAGGTTGGGTTCTTCTCCACAGTTAAACATTACAGACCTAGCAGGCTGAGATTTTAACTTGTCCCTTTTAAACATCTGTGCTTGAATTACCACCAATTTGTTCCTTTGACCTGGTTCATTTGAACTATGCTAGAAGTGAGTATTGCAACTATTAAATCTAACTTCAGGGTGTGAACTGTTGTTGGTGATGATAGGTAATTGAATAATGATCTCACGAAAAGGCCATGAGAGCACCAGAGATCCCATGTTCTCAAAGGAAAAACAAAACAAAAACAAAACTTTAAGTTCGCTTGGAAGAGAAAATAGAAATCAGCTGTTTATAAAAAGAGCAGGGTTTACAGTGCATTTTTTGGTAACTAATTTTTTTAAAATGACTTAGGTAATATCTCAGTGACCATTTCAGACCAGAGCATGGAAATAATTAGGTACAAATAGTTGTAATTATCTCCGCATAATGCAGGAATAACTATGCTGCATAACAGTTACCCAGAAAGTCACTCCATCTGTGACACAATCATTTTAGTTACTTTAAGTATTTATGGAGGGATGGGGCCTTATTAAATGGTGGAGAAGAATATGCCAGCTCATGCTATGCCTTGTGCCCTGCTTGATGCGTTTGTGTTTTGGTTGTGTTTTGAGATGTTGAGTGAGGCATGGGAGAAAAGTCTTTTGTAGCATTAATCCTTTTTTCCCCCAAAGGAACTGTAGAGAAACAGGATGTAAAGAGTTACTAACTAGTGATAATAGTAACTTCCAGAGGAAGCAACTGGCAAAATCACCTCTGAGTATTCCTTAAGAAAACCCTATGAAATTAATGGGATTGCCATAAATCGCAGGCAGCTTGAAGGCACATAGACATAATGGTAACTATCTGTTTTGGATTTTGGAACTATAATTGCCTATATTCTTTCAACATTTGCATTTTTTGAAAAAAAAATTAAAAGAATTTTGGTTGTTATAGTTCCAAAGTCCCCCAAAAATAATGTTTTAAGCTTTGTGCTATACATGATGAAATTTGCCAAGGGTGGGTGTAGCAGGTGTTCCTTATAATGCTGAATCACTCCTTTGCACCACACATCCTGTTTCCACTATCTCTTTTTGACCTCTGTAACAAACTCTGAGGTCTTCATTCCCTAGAGTTTAGATTAATACAACATGTGCATCCAAGATTAAAGCCACTTCTGTTCCCAAAACTGACACTGAACAAACCTGTTGTCCTGAGAAAAATGTGCACAACCTCTCTCACACACAGTGAATTTTCCCATTGTTTCCTTGAAGATGACAAATTGCTGAGAGGAGTGGGAGTTCAGGTTACATAGAATTCTCAGCCAGAGAGAATTCTGCAGAATCCCCCGATTCCATAGGATGTTTCAGTGGCAGTTACAGTGGAATCATGAACACTATAACTGTGTTGTGTGAAAGGGCCCCTGGATTCTAAAGGGAATATCATAATGATTTTAAAAGCAGGGAAGTCAAAACAAACAAACAAATATCACAGTCTTTTATTTAATGTCATACATTTGAGTTAGAAAAGAGGGGGAAAAGAGGGGGGATATTGAGTAGTCCAAGAATACATTTGTACAAGATGTTGTGCATAACATTTCCAGTGTTGCTATTTTGTAACTTGGTTACAAAATGTCATGCAAAAGAGTAAAACTGAATATTCCTTGCCTAAGAAAATCCTATGAATTTTATGGGTTTGCACACATGCCTTCAAGTTGCCTTTTATTAGGCAAGGCATATGCAAAGGTGGTTTTGCCAGTTCCTTCCTCTGAAATATAGCCTACCCCTCCTGGTATTCATTGATGGTCCCCATCCAAGTTCTAACCAAGACTAACCCTGCTTAGTTTCCAAGATCAGACAGGATCTGGTGCCTTTAGGGTATTTAGGCCCTTGCCAGAAGATATCTCTACTTTAAAAGGTACAGAAGCCCTCTTCACTCTTGCCAACAAGAAGGACTGAATCTTCACACAAGTAGCTTACAAAAGTGTGAGAAAGAAGCAATTTAGCTAACATTTTCTGTCCACTGATAATCTGTATCGCACCACCAATAAATCACAACAAAGCATGATAATTGTTTCTCTAGGTGAAAGAGGGGGCTAAGCTTCTACAGCCAACACAGAAATACGGCATGATTTTTTTTTTATCCCTGATATCAAATAGTTGGGTGTCCATTGTTGATGATGAAGATTAAAAGGTTACCAACATTGTTTCTTGTCTAATGGCCACCCTTAATGTGAACGGTTCCAGGTCAGAAGGATGGAGAATAAAGAGAAGGTGGGTCATGCTTTTATAACAAACATGTACTCATAAGAATTAAGATGGGAGTGGAGAAAGTCACTTTGGGATTTATTCACCAACATTTGTAACCCTGGCATTGATCCCAGAGTGCCCACAGCAAAATGAATAAAATAAACATTGAATTGCTGAATGGAGTTTTCTGGGGCATCTCACATGTGTTTCTGGACTGCATGGTAAATATTTATGGATCTGTTTCTGGTTAATATTATTGACTCAGATTAAGAAGGAAAAAGGAGACTCAGCCTCTATGAAAATTCAGAAGCTTTTCTAAACTATTACATTATCCCATTTAATACTCAATAATATTACTTCTCTGTTTATGTATTTCTGAAGAAATATCACTGAGTGTTTGATGTCTATGGCTTAATTCTTGTACATATAATATTACTTTAAAAAAGTATAATCTCATGGATGCTGTATTTTTACATCAGAGTAAAACAAAGAAACCCAACCATGTAGGATATTGTGCAATTATATCTCCTGCTAGAGATCTACAACAAATATTTGGCTGTTGAATTTAAATCAATATATTAATTTCCAAGTACACACACATTAAAACACATGCACTTCATCTGTGGCTTTGCCGCCCCCTTTCTAGTTTTTCAGGTTCCAGCCATTGTGGAGTAGTAGCTAGGGTGTTGGGCTGAGATGTAGGAAATGAAGACTGAACTTTCCACTGACTCATGGAACTTGCTGGAGGGGGAGCTTAGCGCACTTACCCTCTCTCAGTGTGACCTACCTCACACAACTGTTGTGAGGCCACAGGAGGAAGAAGACATGCAAGTCATTGTCAGTGTACTGGAGGGCAGAAGGAGGCAGTAATTTACTTCTAAGAAGCATACAGAGAGCAGGCATGGGGTAGTGGTTTGAGCATCAGATTACAACTCTGCAGACCAGGATTTGATCCCCTGTTTGAGCACGGAAACCCACCGGGTGACCTTGGGTGTATCACATACGCTCATTCCCAGAAAAGCCTGTGACAGGTTTCCCTTAGGGCAGCCAGAATGACTTGAAAGCACACAACAACAACGATAACAACAAAGAAGCACACAACTATTCTGGTTTCCAGGCTTTTTCCTCTGCCCCTCTTTTGCTTGACCTCCTTCACTTTGCTATCCTTTTTCTATTCCTTACCATCGTTTCTCCTTTTGCTATAGCTAGTAGTTTTGCACACTGTCGCTTTTCCTGACCACTTCTTCAGCTGTATTTCAGCCCATGGTGGTCTTTTGCTTCACCTGTTCTATGTTCTTGAATGATCCTCCCAGCGTTCCACTGGGAGCTACCCATTATCTGCATATATAATCAGTACAGAACATTACTAACTTCCAGGTAAGTGTGTATAGGTTTGCAACCTAAAATGTGCTACACATCTGCTTTCACCTTTAACTAATGAACTAACACAGCCGTTATGTAACAGTGACCACAGTGGAATGCCTCAAAAATCCACTGCCCTGGAGAGATGAAGACCGATTAGTGATAACTAATAACTGACTTTTGGAAGGAGAGGAAAATTAACATTGTGGAACAAAGTTCATTTTGTGTTCATGAAACTGAGCGTTCCATGGTTTCCAAATGGTTTTATTAACCTTGCAGAGCGTTGGTCCTCTTGAAGGTTTTAAGTATGAAGATTCTCTCTCTCAAACGACATCACAGGGAAGAAGAGGGAGAAGACATATTTGATCAATATATCAACAGACAACAACTTAACCAGAGCAGTTACATATCTGATATGTATCTGTGATTGTTAAATTTAATGCAAAAGGACCCAGGTGCTCATCATTGTGGTAAGCACCTCACAACTGATCTTCATACAAACACACACACACACACACACACACACACACACACGGTTCTAACTCATGGAACTGTATGACTTAACTTCTTTGCATTTATTTTTTTAAAAAACTTTTCTTCAGTTTGAAATCCATGGTGTGATTTCTGCAGGAAGTGAACCAAAGAATAAGAGAATTTGATGTTAGACCTCCTTTTCATTGAAGTCAGATTAGTTCATTCCTCCCAGTTTTCATCTGATAATAAACTGAATAATTATATAATGAGTTTAATCATTTGTTGAAATAATGCCCTTATGAAGAACAGATGGAAGGTGCAAGAAGTGTGGGCAGCTTGTAACCCTGCTGAAACACTCACGCTAGCTGAAGTAAGCCTAGTGAAACAAACGTTTTACAACTGGGACTGATTGCTGTAAAGGAATATGGATTATTTATGACAATTGTTCCATTCTGAAATTAATTCTGTGCTATCTTTTTATCAATAGACTTCAGAGAGTTTAAGCAAATTTCAGAGAAGTAGTTACCTGGTTTAGTATCTGTGCATTACTATATATGGTAATGTCTCAGCAAACAAAGGGCCACTGTAACAGTGCTCCATTGTTACAGATTTTTTTAAAAGGGGAAGATCAGGTACAACAGCTTCAGAAACTCACGTAACATCTGAGTAGACAGGTCAGCTGCCCAAGGGCACAGATAATGTATTTGCTCTTAGTTTCCTGAGGGTACATAGAAAGATGTCAAGACGCCGAGATAGTACATACACCAGCCGGGGAATTTCTCACAGAAATTCAGGTATTAGGAGGAACAAAAGGTGCAAATCAGGGGCAGAAATGCCAATAAAAAGGAGGAAAGGTAAATGCTAGCTTTCACATATACTTATATAGCAGGGTATGTTGAATGATTTAGGATGATGGTTCTGTTGTTGCGCTATTGTGTGCGTTCAGGTCATTTCCAACTTGTGGAGACCCTCGGGCAAAATTATCATGGGGATTTCTGGGCACGATTTGTTCCGAAAGGATTTGCCATTGCCGTTCTTTGAGGCTGAGAGTCACTTGCTCTAGGCTCACCAAATGGGTTTCCATGGCCAAGCAGAGATTTGAACCCTGGCCTCCTGTAGTCTTAGTCCTGTAGTGTTGTATCTGCTTCAGTTTTTTGTATTATGTTTTGTCTGTGTTTGTGTTGGACAGGGTATGTGCGCGTCTGTTCTACGTACTACTACTGGAAACAAAGAAGATGATTTCCACCGCTTAGAAATGTCATCACTGGTCACAGTGAATCACCACCAGGTGTCTTCCGTGACAGACAAGTTGCCAGTGAACTAAGTGAAATCTGCAAGATCTAGGAAACCTCCTGTTACAGGAGAGAGCAAGGCCTGTTCGTCTGTCAGTAAAAGTCACTTTAAAAAGTGTGTGTGTGTGTGATGTAACCCTAAATATTTCATGCTCACATTCTCTATGAATCACATTTAGAAAACAATGAAATTTTCATCTCCTCAAAAGCAGAAACCATGTAAGCTGGGAAGGCCACAATGTACACAAATTCACCTTCTCCCGAGGAATTGTTTTCAAAGACACAAGAAGAAACAAAAAAATATTGCATATAGAGTTTTATAAATATATGATCAGGAGACCTGAGCACTTGTTGCTATACAAGAATTTTCAACAGTACTCTGAACTGCTGAGAAACCTGCCTCCTTTATTGCATCATAAACGTAGATGTGAAAATCGGAAGGGTCACATACACCAGGCTTTACAGAATGGCATCAAACTCAAGTAAGTTGGAGAGATATATATGATATTGAATAGATATCCCAGAGGGTCCCAATACACATTGTTTGCCCTACAGTGCAAAAGCTGGCCAAAGTTAGATTCTGTCTTCACTCACACTGCTACCATTTAAATTCATTTAAATTTAAATTCATTTAAATTCAGTGAGGGAGAAATCAGATTTGCAGCAGCTGCCATGCGGTACTCAGTCTCTTTGCTCAGTTGAGGATAAACTCTTTAAGTTGGTAAATGGTACAGTAATTGATGAAGCGTAGAGCTGGGATACTCAGAGTTATTTTATTGACCCTACAGAGCATTTTCTACTTTCTGGGCTTGACAACAGCTATCCTGCTTCAAACGAACCTAACACAGCAGCTGTATGCTACATGAGATATTTATTTGCTCACTTCTATTCAACTCATCCTATAAGGGATGTGTGCCTTCTTAGTAAAAGGGTTTTCATCTCCAGGGAGAGTGTTGGTCAAGTCTAACTTTGAGCAGAAGAACTGCAGCACCGATATTCAAACTACTATCTGCAAAATACTGCGAAAACAAATGTCTCTCAGCTGTTTCTGGGTTTTTAAAGGTACTCCATGAAAGGTTACTCTCAGAGCTGGACTTGTGTTCAAATTTCAACTCTCTCAGGAAGTAACTTGGCAAACAACAATCTTTTACCCATGCTTTCCCACCTTCGAGTGACTCCTAACTCACTTAAGTTTTGAAGATAAGCAAACAGAAATATGGCAAATCACATACAGAGTATAAATTACAAAGTCAAATAAAATTGTATTTACAGGTACAGTATGCTACACAGAACAGGACAGTGTCTGAGACGCAGGACATATCATTCTGACCTATTATTTAAAAAAAATGGATAGAGAAACATGAGTTTTGACATTAAAGTATTACTTCCTTGTGGTGGGATTCAGCACCCCCACGAGGAAGACCGTTCGACTAAAGTCGGGGGCGCCCAAGGTCTCTATCAATGGGGGCACGGATGCCAGAGGAAGCAGTTGCCGCTTAAGAGGGCGAAAGGCCCGTCTATCCCGGACCCAGAGCCCCCAAAATATGTTACAGAAGTCAGAGATAGAGACCCACGGATTAAGGAAAATCGTTTATTGTAGCCGGCACAATGTCTCAGTGGGATCGTTCCCAAAAGTCTGAGCCTCGCCTCTTCATGTTCACAGTATTTTATACATTCTCCAGTACAGTCATCACATGTTCAAGAAAGGAAACAGATGCATACAAAGGTTCCCACCGTCTCTAGCGTAATCTTACAAATGTTGCAAAGTAAAGGAAGCATAAGTGTAGTGTGCCACATTCCATCCTCCCTAGCATTTTATCTTACAGAGTTCTATTGTATTCCTTTCAAACACAGAGGGACTTCAACTGCAGAGAAAGTTAACTGCTTTTCCTTCACACCCAGAGGTCATCTAGACTGACCCCACCACATTTCCCCCCTTTCTAAGAAATTCCTGTTAATAATAAAATTGACCAAGATTGGAATAACTCCAATAAATGACCAGATCATATCTAAAATCTATAGATTAAGGTATAGAAAGCTATGGCTGAACAATCCCTTAGAAGTTCTTTTTTTAACCCTTGCCACTACCACCTTCATAAATTAAGTGGGTTACAATTGAAGCATGTTTCTAGGGACCAATGCATATTCTGGATCACTCCTAATAATCTTCATTTATCATCATCATCGTCATTTATTTTTCTGCTTTCATTTTACTGATGTTTGTGGTTGTCATTTTTGATGTTATTTTAGTTTTATTTGTAACATTTTTTTTTAAAAAAAATCAATTGATATATGTGTTTTCTTGACATTGCTATTTGCTGCTTTGGGAAATTGTTTTTCAAATGAAAAACGTGGCCAAACATTTTCAAAAGTGTGTGTGTGTGTGTGTGTGTGTGTATTAAAAAAAAACCTGTTATGCCTAGCTTATTTCCTTCACCTGGTGAAAGATGAAGTGGTTTTGAAAGGTCACTCACTGCATTTCATCGTAAAGGAAATGTGACATCACTGGTCTTTATGATCCACTGTAGTTTACCTATTAAATGGTCAGAGCTGCCTCAGCAAATCACAAGCTCTGAAAGGCCCACCCAGGGCAGGTGGTGCTCCAGCTGCTAGGGGCTCAGAAGAACAAGAACACCATAGAAAATGGCTCGATTCAAACGCAGCAGGAGTCGGAGCCTCAGTCGTCGCCGTCGCAGGCGTGGAAGACGCAGTCATGGGAAGGGATCTGGAAGGAGGCGGAGAAGACGACGTCATGGAAGAAAAGGTAAAAATCCTTAAAGTGCGCAAGGGAGGGGTGTTTAATTATATAATTATTTTCTGGATCTCAGATGGGTTATATTAGATACCTAATGCTTATGTTTGCCTTTTTCAGGGCATAAACACGGTCACAGGAGAGGGAGAAGAAGAAGAAGACATCACTAAGTTCTTCCACTGAGTTCTTCCTGTGCCCTTGATTTTAAGTCGCTGACATCAACAAAGCCTCTGTCAAAAGAAAAAAGAATGAAACCCACTCCTTCCACTGAAACATGCAGGAAAAATTCTCAAAAATCAGGGAGCCTGGAACAAGTCTGAACCTTGCCACCTGTCAATAAATGCTGCCATTTCATTTCTGAGTCCATTATTCTGTTGTTTGGGGGGGGGGGGAGGAAGGAGGAAAATTGTACATCACAAGTCAAATGTACAGTAACACAACATCCCATAATTTCTATTAAACTTTAAAAGAGTATTGTCTATACATTTCTTAGATCCTGAATGTTTATTTTTAGCATGACACTCCCATGTAAAACATACCCAGTGTTTGAAGAGATGAACAAGGAAGCATTGGACCCCGAAATTTCAAATGTCTGGAACTGGATGTATTGTCTTTTTGAGTGGCATACTATCAGATTTGATACATTTTTACATGGGTACGACACATGGCCAAATATATGGGCTTACACTCACAGTGTCTGATGTATGTATGATATTCTTTCCTGGGGAGGCAAAATATTGTCTTGGGATACACAGAATACATTTCTAAAGGCTATAGCTGTACATCTGAAAAGACAGATGCTTCAGTACTCAACTCTGATAAAACTATGGTAAGAGCTGAAGTGTTTTGCACTGTGTGATACAATCAGGAGCTTGTGCAAAGCCTATGTGCTGATGCGGCTTATCTTTTCAAGGCAAGTTATGATGCCTGGAACATTCTGATACCTGGAACATGATATGTGTATGTGTGTGGGGAACAGCTCCCAAACACTCAGCCTGAGGTTTGTTGGGATGTGTACAGGCAAAAAAAGTTTTCCAAGCAGATCCAGAATTACTAAATTCTGCAGTGTATAGATGGGAGAGAGAAAGTGGAGTTCAGCAGCAACCAAAATAGACAACTGTTATTTAGGCTCCAGAGTCATGCTTTGTATAGATATGTCATGATTATATGAAGACATGAAAAGGTTACACCACCACCCTTAACAGCACTACTTATTGCCATTTTGAAGGAAACTGTTTTCCAGATTCATGTAAACTGACATTGTGTAGTGAATAAAGGGGCCTTTTACATCATACAATTATAGCATTACATTTCCACTTTAACTCCCAGGCCTGCATCCTGTGGAATCCTGGGGCTTGTAGTTTCATGAGGCGCTCGAGCTTTCTGCCTGAGAATTCTAGATACCCTTCTCTAAACTGCAAATCTCAGGAGTCCATAGGATGTTGCCATAACAAAGTGGAATCATAGAAGTATAATTCTGTACTGTGAAAGGACCTAAGAATTAACTTTTGTAGGTGGAGTAGTATCTAGCAAGTCACATTCTCTTGAACCGAGGCTTGTCTATACAGTGGCCGCTCAAGCACAATAATATTTGTTTCACTTATCAAATTACATCCCACACAAGATAAATTTGCAGATATCACCAAAACATCCATAAGTTTATTTGGGGGTTATTGATGTGCATTGTTAACACGAGATCAAAAATAGATATATGATTATTTTTTGGAAATAATTCCTTCAAATATTCTGGTGAATTACTTGTTTCATATTTATTGAAAGAGATATTATACAAATTCATATTATACTGTGACCTTTCATATTTTCTTTGGGCATGTTTTATGTACAGCCCATTATCATGTGTCCTCTGTTTCTGTATGGTCCTTCCATCAAAGACTGGGAGCATTCTGCTGATGTCTACCAGGGGCGTACAAGTTCCAGGGCCTCAGGGACCATGCCCAGTGTTTGTTAGGAGGCCAGAGGCTGTACATGCATGTGTACATTCCAGAAGGTCACTTCTGGGTCACTGGTAGGGAAAACCTTCTAACAATGACCAGAGTCAGGATTTCTGTTTCCCAATCATTATTAGCAATGTGGACACAGCAATCCTGGGTGCTTTGAGGTTTCGAGAGACAGGGAGGCTAAAGACTTCCCTATGGGCCCTGATCAGTTTGGAGAGATTGGTAGGTGTTGGGAGAAATCTGGAGCCATAAATAGGGCATTAGAAGCTACCTGCAAGCTGTGGTTTACTCATCCCTTGTGTATGTGTGTGTGTTTGATTGATTAATTTCTATTAATTTATATTCCATCTTTTTCTAAACAATGGGCCCATGGCAGCTTACACCATAATATAGAGATACTTATTTACAAATGGAAAGAAAAATGAAAGCTCTTTCAGAACATGGATATTAGGGAGGGTGGAGCCAGCACGGTATAGTGGTTTGACTGTTGGACTACAACCCTGGAGACCAGGGTTGATTCCCCACTTGGCCATGGAACCCACTCGGTGACCTTGGGTGCAACACATACTCTCAGCTCAACAAAACCACATGATAGATTCACCTAAGGGTCACCGCAAGTTGGAAACGACTTGAAAGCACAGAACAACAACAACAACAACAAGCTACATACCATGAAATGTTGAGACATCATCATTGTATATCTAAATCAGTTGTGGTGCATGGTTACATTTAAAAGTTTCATTTTCATAGCAGTAAATCACATTCTTGGCCATCCAAACAAGAGACAATACCCTGATACACTGACCAAAATGTGAACATTTATCACTAGTTCTTTCAGGACAAAACAGAATGCACTAATAGAAAAGAAAAAGAGAACTGTCCATATTCCTTTACAGATAAATTCTTATTAAAGCTAGTTAAGATGATTCCTCAAAGCCATGGTTTAGGAGATTCAGAATGACCCATTGTAGTATCCTCTCAGCTGGTAGCATGCCCTTAATTTCAGCTGATTTCCATTTATGAGTCTGAATGTTGCCCAGCTAATGAGAAAATGGGTATTTCTACAGCTTTATACTTTGAATTTTAGTATAACAGGTATTTAATTGAATCAATATTTAGTATAACAAATATTTAACTGCTAGAGCAATCTGATGGGAGCAGAGAAGGAGGGAATTCAGGAGGGAATCCTACCAAATCCAAAGTGCATTAGGCTTATGTAAGCAGAGCAGAAACAAATGACACTTTCCCACTTGTATTGTCCTTTTGTTCAATCTTTTTTTTTTTTAAGGTACCCTCTCATTGATCCCAGTGGCAAGTGGGACATGAGCAAAGCAGGGACTTCAGATTCTGAGAATCCAAACCTTCCCTTGATCTGCCTTTGACAAACCAATACCCATACCCATACTCATCCATGCCCATAATGTTTGCCTTTGGCTTTCTTTGTCCTTTGGACCTCTCCGCTTTCAAAGTTGGACCCATCTCTGAACATGCAGAATGACTTGATACAAAATCCCATAGCCCTAGGATGCCCTCTTCATGGCTCATTTTTCTCATATCAGCGTTGATTTAAACACTACCAAACGTACATATGTTGCATTAAGGAAGTGATATCCAACTATTATGTCCTTGCATGTGAGGATGAATTATTTATATAGTTTTCTTCCACCTCTGGGAGGAAACAAATATTTTTGCATCGCTTTTGCAGATGTTGAAGTGTTTCAGGAAAACATTCTGCACAGTTTTTTTGTGCAGACATTTTTTCCCAAACACATTTCCATAGAAAAACTATTTTAGGGGGCAAAATTGATTTTGCACAAAACATGATTTTTTCACAAAAAAACCATATGTGCTACTGGAAACAGTGTTTTTCACTCACACAAACACACAAACACAACTTCATACACAAAAAACCCCCATAGTTCTGAACACCTAACTGTATGTTTATATGAAAAACAAGTGTTTGTGCAACCCCTCCCCCAATTTTCATTGAAAAAGTATTGTTTCTGGAAACATATTGGGTTTCTTAAATTTTTTAAAAAATACCCATGATTTTTCCACCAAATACTATATTTTGCATGCAAAAAAAATGTGTATGCTTCTGCAGAATGATTTCCCAAAACACTTTGAGATGTCCAAATAGTGAATGAAAATCTCTTGTATATGTGAGATTCCTTATATAAACACATTTACAGATTTGTATTAAAAATAGCTTTATCTTAAAAGAAAAGAAAAATCATTTTAAAACTTTCTAGTGATTTTTTCTAGCAAGATTAATAAAAAAAAAGATTCTTAATTCTCATGCAGTTAAATTCAGATACATTTTTCCTGAATGTGATTATGAGACTTTTCCATTAATTTATAGTTTTAGAACAACACACTTATTTAAAAACACAAATGAAATTTTGATTAATCTTATATCAAAAATGGCTGAATTCATCACAATTCATAGTAATCTGAAACTAGATGGCTAGGTTATTTTACCTTATATGGGCAAAAAGTTGGACCTAGCCTCTGGCTTACCATAAAAGGAAATAAACCATTATTTAAAAACACAAATGATATTTTGATAAATCTTATATCAAAAATGGCTGAATTCATCACAATTCATGCTAATCTGAAACTAGATGGCTAGGTTATTTTACCTTATATAGGCAAAAAGTTGGACCTAGCCTTTGGCTTACTATAAAAGGAAATAAACCATAGTGTTAGGGTGGATACATCACAATTGAATGTGGTGTTATTAGCCATTGTTAGACTTCCCAGCTTTTTATATAAAGGCCAGCATGGCAAGCTTCAAGCCTTAAGCTCTGAAAGGCCCATCAAGAACAGGTGGTGCTCCAGCTGCAAAGAGCTTGAAAGACAGAGGCACCATCTGAAATGGCAAGATTCAGACGCAGCCGGAGCCGGAGCCTCAGTCGTCGCCGTCGCAGGAGGCGACGTGGAGGTAAAGGTGGAAGGAGAAGAAGGCGACGCCATGGCAGAAGGAGGAGAGGTAAGGTCCTTTTAAAAACAAACGTTTTGAAAATGTAACTTTTCATGTAGTAGTTGATCTTTCTAACAGGACTTAGACACAATATATGACCATGTCCTTTTGTTTTCTGTTCTGTCTAGGTCATCACAAACATGGTCACAGGAGGAGGAGGAGAAGAGGCCACAAAGACTAAACTCCATGGTCTCGAACATGCTTCCCTCCTCGCAATGTTGGCACCTCAACATCACCTGCCAACCAGAAAAATGGCACAAACCTTCTGAAGAGTAACACCCGAGATGACTTACCCAGAATCAAGGAGGCTGAAACAATTTGAACAATACCACCTGTCAATAAACACTTGACATTTTATTTGGTGTCTTGTTTTATTGTGTAAAATTGGGAACTGGTAGAGAACAAAATAGGAACATAGCTGAATCATAACTGTTCAGAGAGGGAGGGAAGTTGAATTACAGCACGCTGAATTCTATACATAACTACATCATAAGCATCCTTAAGATTTGGCGGGAGATTATTTTGAGGAAGTTATGATGTTGCAATCCCATGTTGGGTGTTAGTTCTGTGGAACTCAGTTGGACCTGAATTGCTGGACATGCCTGAATAGATTCCTTCAAATACCTAAAGGTGTTCGTTTTTCCATATGAACCTGTACATTTTAAATACTTGACTGTAACTTAAACATATTTTTTATATTTTGGGATGCTAAGTTGTGGTTTTCCAGGGAAAGAACTGTCTAGTTGGCCAACATCTCACAGAGCACAAGGCATAAGCTGAGAGTGACATAAGATGGATGCTAGATAAGAGGTATGACACAGCTTTAAGCGATGGAAGATACTTTGCTACCAAATACTACCATAATACATTAAAATTACTGGAGAAAGAGGCAACACCATAGAAGACTAATCCCTGAGGAATGGGAATAACACTGTTGACATAATAAGCATCATCATCCAGATCTCATGAGCTAGAGGTTCTGAATATTATTTTCAGTCTTGTATTTGGCTTTTGACACTACTGTTTCCAAAACTGTCAAGATAAAGGAATTTCAGTAGTGCCAGAACATTTGGTGGAATCCCTTTTGTTTTAAAAGAGGTTTTCCATGTGACTCTGGCTTATAAAGGAGTTACAACTACTTGAGGAAAAAATAATCTTGATGGAATTACTTTCATTGTTGCTTAGATTCTGACCAGTGTTCTCTAATTGTGACCCCAACTAGTGACATTCCATTGTTCAACACAAAGATGTCCTTTTAAAGTGAGGAACAGCCGAGGGGGAGCGCAAAAAGAATAACTTTCATTGTTACATCAACTGTGAGTCTTCAAGCCCTCTGTCAACTCATGCTGATCACAGAGATTTCTTAGGCAAGGAATACTCAGAGGTAGCTTGTCACTGTTTTCCTCTGAAATATACGAAACAATACCTAGTATTCCCAGGTGGTCTCCCAAGTGCTAACCAGGTCTGACCTTTTTTTAGCTTCCAAGCTCAGGCAGGATTTTGTTCTTGAAAAATAGTTTAGCTATAAGGTGAACCATTACACTGGCAGCATGCTTTGGTGGTAATGCCCTGAGCTTCTATTGCTGTGTTCAGTCAAAATTAATGAATGCTTGTGGGTTGCACAGACATCTGGGATAAAGGGGAGGGATAAGGGGAGGGATGATTTTCTTCATGCTTCTCTTTGTCCACATTGCCTTCCATATTTTTCTATTGGTACACCAGCCCTGCAGAGGAGCTTTTCAAGGCGAAGAAAGGTGTACAGTAAATACATCCTGCGACTGCTATTTCACTCACAAGAACTCTAAATCCATCTCAGAAATTTTTCCCACACTCTGACATTCACAGAGTGGCATTTTAAACATAAGAAATATCAATGTTGTTTAAAACAACATTTTAAGCCACTATAGAGTTTACATATATAGAATTCTGCCTAGCTTTCCCATTTAGACATGCTTCAAGGTGACTGTGTTTGTCAGACACAAATCTCTTTTGTGCATATTTTTGTATTTCAGCACTTTACGAAAACTCATATGAGGTTGTTTTAATAAATTATATGTTGTACTTTCTGTTACTACGCTGGTACCAAAGTGTTTGGAAGAAACAATGAAAGATGGATAATCATACAAAATTTGGGATTTTTATGAAATGTATTATTTTAGTACACTTAAAGCTATGGCAGTATTACTTCATTTGTTTCTTTGTTTAATTTATATCCGATCTTTCTTCTAACAAGGAACTTTGATTTCTTTCTCTTCCCCTCCCCAACTTTTTATTATTATAGTTAACAACATTTTGTTCTCTTTTAATAAAATAACAAAGAAGCAAAACAAAGTTATTCAATATCTAACACAAATCCAGTTTACTAACTTGTGAACAAATGGCTCACTAACAAACAATAAAGAAGAAATGCCAGTCAATTTAATCAAAGAACATTGTTCTCTATAGCTATGTTATATCCAGAGTACTTTTTTTTCTTATATTGTCCATCATATTGATGGTGTGTCTCCATATACATGCCCACCCATTGTATTTCATCACAACTGAATTGATTTGAAACATCATAAACCTTAGACATGAAGCTAGTTTTCAGAAAAGATAATATTGACACTTTAAACCACAAGTTTTGAATGGCCAATCAAGGACTGGTAGCAGTTCATTTGAGAAGAATTCAGAGGGTGAGCTGCATTAAATGTTTGTCTGTTTCACAAGCTACAGATCTCATGCACTCAGGAGAGGAGAAGGGGATATGACTAAGCTCCTGCTCATGATCTATGCACATGATCTCAAAAGCTGACCACTCTAGAAAAATCAGATAACATGAAGGTAGTTGAGTCCAGTCATCTTCAATAAATACTAACATTTCTTTTCTCTGTAATTTCATTTCATTTCTCTCTGTTGTGTCTTGTTCATCACATTGAAGGTGTTAGTTGGATTTTAAGGTACAAAAAAAAGTTTGAATATATATATATATATATATATATATATATATATATATATGAGAGAATCCATCTGTATCTGGTTTATCAATAATACTGTGAATTGTGTAATTGGTACACTTGTTTGTAATAACTGGCCAACATTCAATTCAGATGATGTTAAAATTCAGTTCATACGTACTAAAAATATTCATCCTCTCTTGTTTTATTTTCTGTTCCCTTCAATGTACTTGCACATGACAGTATACCACAGTTTAAATATCTTTACATCACTGCCCATGACACACACAAAAGTTAACACAGGTACTCTTAAACATAATGAAGATTAAATAAAGCTTATCCATACAAAAAAAGCTCCCTCATAAAAGTAGGAATGATTCCGCCAAGAGATGTTCAGAAAAGAAATAATTCATGGCAAACTAGACTATTACAAAATGTTTCAAGTACTTAGAAATAAAGTCAAATGAGGCTGAGAGCATTATTCCTTATTGAAAGAGACAAGCTCTTAATATTTCATTCTAATACCCTTCTCAGCTGAAACGCATGGGATATCTGACTGTCTCAAGCATGCGTACAAGCTGAAATCAAACACTGTATCTGAAGAGGGCTGAGTGGAAAAGAACAATTAGCTTTGCCAGAAAAGATCTGAGACCCAGTTAAAATTTCCAGAAATGTTGTTAACAAAAGACTAAGGGGCACAAAGAGAAAAAGCAATGAATTCTGGCTGTTTCAAAGCCAGTCTGGGCCGGGTAACAGAAAAGCTGTATGTACAAGAATAGTGAAATGAATGAGTTTCCTAAGGAAACTTTTCCCAAGATTGTTTTATTAAATATAGATGCTTTCTTTTTAAATATATAATAAGCAATTGTTGGGGAAATGAATCAATTAAAGGGAATTTTGCTAGTACAAGACATTTGATTAAATCATTATTGAAAACATTTTTCATAATAATTGATTGCCTCATAGAAAATAATGATGTGTCTAGCTAAGGCCTTTGTTGTGCCATGACCCAGTGTCCTTTACACTATTGTGCAATGATTTACACATGTAGTTTTCTGCTTGCAACCCTACCAAGTATTCTCTTTGCTTCTTCCTTTCTTTTCTTTCCACAAAAGAGAGAGAGGGACAGTGAAAGAGAGAAATAGTAGTTCAATGTCTTTTCATTTCTAGCATCAGGAACTGTTCATCTGGAATCACAATAGCTAATGTTCACCTACATCTCAAGGAATCTTCTCCCAGGCAACGAAATGGCTTTTATTAAAAATTTGACAGCTGGGAGGAGAAGTTTGGTGACTTAACATAACTCTTAGCAAATTCTCATAACAGTGCTGATCCAGTACAAAAGCCAATCTTTTGTACCTGTTTCAATTTCATTAGAAGATCAACAATTTCACATTTTGAATTCTTGGACAGCTACCAGTTGGACCCATTCATTTTGCAAGGAAATCCAACATTTCATCTCTTGTTACTACTATTTCTGAGACACTGTTCCTAAAAATTCAAGCAGAAATATCTGCCCTGTATCTTCAGCAGCATGGTTTAGTGGCTTGAGCACTGGGCTATGACTCTGGAGATCATGGTTTGAATCCCTGCTCAGCCATGAAAACCCACTGGGTGATCTTGGGCAAGTCACACTCTCTCAGCCTGAGAGGAAGGCAATGGTACATCCCCTCCAAACAAATATTACCAAGAAAACCAAATGATAGATCTTCCTTAAGGTCACTGCAACCTGGAAACTACTTGAAGGCACACACCAACAACAATGTTCAGCCATGGTGGACAAAAAGAATTAATTTATTACTCTTTTAACTCTATTGTCAGCCAGCATTCTATTTCCCTGCTGGTAGTGATCTCTTGGCATATTTATGTAATTCTTTTGTTGTTGTTGTTGTTGTTTATGTTATTAGTTTTTTTCCAGAAATAACATGCTGTTTTAATTTTAAAAAACCCTAGAGCAATTCATATTAAAAAAAGGAACAACAATACAGTGTTTAAATGAATAAAATGATGAAACATAAGGCAGTCAAATCCATAAAAAACATTACAGGCAGTATGATTTTCAATATCCATTGTTGCATCTCTTATTTTGTGCTTGCATTTCCTTTGTGCACGTTTGTATTCCTTTGTGTTCTTATTTAGATAAAACTTGCATTTTCTGAAGGAAGCTGTCTTTTGTGTAAAAACTTCCTTGACACAGTTTATTTGCATTATATGTTCTAGCAGCGCCTCTATTATTGTGCTTTTGAGTGACACCCAAGCATTTTGGAGAGAGATGACCTTCTTGACTTTCCTTACAGCTTCCTTTTTTACCAGTTCACTCGTTTTAAATAAAAAAAAAATCTCTTTTGAAGTCAAATGTGACTGTTGGATTTCCTTGGCACTTTTCCATATACAAATAAATCAAAATAGATTAACTTTGGTCACTTTTTCCAATTGGTTCAACACCTTACAGAAGCTCCTGGATGTCATTAAATAATGACTAAGTCCAGGGTCACCTCTCATCTGGCTATATCCATAACCAGGTGTTTTACAGTACAGTTATTTAGAATTTTTAGAAATTTTACCTCTATGTTATGAACAGAACCTGCATTTTTTTACTCAGTGTAACATTAACAAAAATTACCCATTATCTACAATACTTTTTTCCCCTTTGGATGCCTCTCTACTTTTATTCTCTCTCAGAAAATCATCATGAGCATTTTGTCATACAATGTCTTCAGGACTAAATTACTTTTGAGGTCTGACACTGTCACCAGCTGCAATTTTGTGTCACCTTTTTGAAGGTTTCTATCAAAATTATCACTGTGCCCACCTTGAGGAAGAGGGAAATCACCTCCTATATGTCTTTAGCCTGTCCTTCAAGGGATGTATCACACTATTTTTTTTTTCATTCAGCAGGTTTAGTGGGTCCCTCCAGAAAGTGTTTTTCTGAGTCATTTTTTCAAGACAGCCAAGAACTTTCCTTTCCATATAACACCTGTAACATTTGGTTGTTATCAAATACGGTAATTTAACAAGCTGATGAAATTTGGTGTTGCTGAATGCAAACAAAAGGTAGCCTCCAAGGGAGCACAACTTCCCATTGCCCCTGTAATGAAATAGAATTGTTTTAGAAATAGTAGTTTGCCTTTGCAGAAGTGATTTAGAGCAGGATCTTCCAGTGGGGCTAGATAGAAACTGACAAATAGTGAGATGACGTACAAGGAAAAGTGGCAACTGAAATGAGCTCAGGGATTCTTTCCTTCTTGAGATTATTTACTCACTGTAAAAGGGAAACTTTTCTGCAATGCTGTCCTGTTATTTCCAGTCTGGTAGCTTTTGAGGGGGATGAGCATTCCTTTCATATGAATCTAAGAATTCCAGGCTGTTACTAGGATAACAAACCATCACCAGTTGTTGCCCAGCTAAAAGATATGGCAGTGAGGAAAAGAAACCTTACAATATGACTTCCATCTCAAACCTAAAGCAGTGATCTCTCTTAAAAATCACACCATTGCTTTCACACAGCTAAAACCCCAGACGTATCAGTGCAGGTTGTTGTTGATGTACACTTTATGGCGACCCTACAGCAAACCTTTCACAGGGTTTTCTTGGCAAGATTTGTTTGGAGGGGATTTGACATTGTCTTCCTTTGAAGCTGAGAGTGTTGACTTGCCCAAGATCATCCAGCTGATTTCTACAACTGAGCAGGAATACAGACCTTGGTCTCTTGAGTCATCATCCCAGGCTCAAACCACTACAACTTGCTGGCCCTCTCTCTCTCAACACAGGTAGGCCCTGTAAAATCACTATAATGTGTTTTTTTCCCCCTCAATTGGCACAGGAGGAGTTTGCCAAAGCAATAATTCAACAACCATATATGGACGAACTGAAAAAAATACTATAAAATTAATGAGGGTTAGGTGGGATTATAGCATCTAGACTTGCTCAGATCTTCATAAATACAGTGTGCTTTGTCTATGGCCATTTCTGCACTAGGTTGTTATAGTGCATCTTATGGACTCCTGGGGTCAAAGGCCCCTCCTTAAACTGCAAACCCCAGGATTCCATAGGACGTTGAAAGTGGAATAATAGCACTATAACAGTCTAGTGTGGAAATGGTCTCTGTGTATGCAGGATCTAAGTACCTATAAGTGACAGTACCAAAGCTTAGAAAGTTACTTTTAAAAAGCAATTTAGCATTGTAAGTTGTTGCCACTCACCCAAAGGTTACTCATTACTGTTAATGTTACAAAATAGTTAGTTGTTCTGTCACTCATTACATTATTTATCACTTCATTACCTTTTTCTTGCTCTTATAAAAAAATCCATCTCAAAAAGTAAGAATATACCTTTTCTTTTGGAAGTGGGGAAAAAGCCTCAGACTCTCCCAATAAATTATTTTTAGCCTCAAAAAGTAACAAGAAACAAATAATTAGTCAATATTACTCATTACATGGGAAAAGTTTTAAAATATTTCTAAACTTTACATTTTGGGGGGAAAAGAAACATTTTAATGGCCTCAGTTTGCCAAAAGTAACATGTTATAACTAAAGTAATTTCCTGTAATGCTGTGCTATGTCCAAGCTTTGAATGGCACCTTTCTGGTCCAGATATGATCTATCTTACATGTTTGGAGTGGGAGCAATCACTATAATCTCACTTCTTCTGTTACCATGTTTGTACCCTTTTGATTAACATTTGCACAGAACTACTATGAAACATCTAGTAATAATATGGTTGCACTGTAGCATTGTAAATGCTCATGCTAGGCATCTCCAAGCAACTTGATTTTTGCAAAGTCCTGTACTAAATGGCTTAATCTGCCCCCTCAAACTAATGTTTTGATCAGAGTTTAGCTATCCACCAGTTATCACACTATAAGAAAATATGCATTTTAAAAAAAACATGCATGGGGGCAGCGGTGCTGCAATGTTTGTTTAAAAAATTAACTGGTTAATGTATAAACAGAACAGACTTTTGGATAGATTACAAGAAAGTGACAGAGTGAATTACTGAAGAAACTATCAGTGTGGTTTGAAATCTTATAATTAAAAGGGAGCAACAGAAGTAAGATTGCATCAAGAAACACATGATTCATTCACCATTGTCACTGAACAGCTGGAGATATCTCCCACATGCTCAAAATCCAGCCTTCAAGGTAGATTTCCCTCCCTTTTGCCCAAATGTAACTTCTGCTATCATTGGCTAGTGAGTCCTCATTTTCCAAAAATATCTCCCACAAACTCTGTTCTTGCCCATTGATTCTCAGGTTGGCAAGAAACAATAACTGAAGAGAAAGTAGCTACTTTAAAACGAAACACCACAATGTCAAAGGACAAACAGTGATGTGGCCTGTGATGTATTTAAGATGACTAGAAAATCTGGAGGAAACACAATACATTTCAAAATGTCTTGTAGTGCTGGGGGATTTCAATATCGATGCTGAAACTATTCTGTTGGGAGTGGCTCAGGGCTTCTTGTCTGTCATGACAACCCAAGTAGTATCTGGCCGTACTCATGCTGCTGGCACACTCTGGGCCTTGTTTTCTACAGTGTGTTCTGGGAGTGTAGGAAGACACGTCTCCATCTGGTGGAATTTAGATTTGATGGGACTCAGTAGGGGCGAGGGACTCATTAAAATGGTTCATCCTAGACAGCTTAAGGATCTGGATAGATTGCTGATGGCTCTTGGAGAGTCTCCTGCTACCTTGTTGAAGTCCTGGCTGACCTCTGTAATGCAGAAATGGCCAGGTCAGTGGACACGATCACTCTTGAGCATCGTCTCTCTCAGAATGGAGGCAAACCAGCCGACTGGATTTCAAGGGAGCCGGTGGCAATGTAACAAGTGAGAAAGCAACAATGATGTTGGCACAAAATTCAGAGAGGGTCTGATTGAACACAGGCTAAAGCTATCTGAGGGCCTACTTTGGTGCAAAAGCAAATCCAGAATGCCAAAGCAAATTTATTCTTTGCCTGTATTGCATCTGCAAAAAGCCAGCCAGAAGAGCTGTTTCAAGTGATCAGGGCCTTTTACACAGAGACCCAAGAGAAGACAATCCAGACCTCTCAACAGCCCACTGTGAACAACTTGCCTGATGCTTTGCAGATAAAATCATTCAGATCCACTTTACCTTGGATGTTACAATGGATACAGATCCAGTGAATGTCACTTGGGCTCCTGTTTGTCCAGTGACAATGGATACATTTCAATCTGTGCAACCTGAGGATGTGGACAGGATTCTTGGAGAGATGAGAGCCATTACATGTAGGTTAGATCTTCCTGGCTTATTAAAAAAGTTAGAGGGGGATTGGCTAAGTAGGTAAAGGGAGTGGTTAATGTCTTGCTAAAACAAGGCAGAGTTCCAGCTTGCCTGAAGGAGGCTGTTACAAAACCATTATTAAAAAAGCCTTCCCTGGATCCCACCCTTCTGAATAATTATCAGCTGCTCCCTAACATTCCATTTTTGGCAAGGTTCTGAAGCATGCGGTGGCCTCCTGGCTCCAGGGATTCCTGGATGGGACAGATTATCTAGATCCATTTTAAATTGGTTTTTGGCCTGGTTATGGACCAGAGGCAGCTTTGGTCATTTTGGTGAATGACCTATGCCAAGAGCTAGACAGGAGGAATGTGTCCCTATTGATTCTGCTGGAACTTTTGGCAGCTCTCGATACCATTGATGATGGTATCCTTCTGGGTCACCTTTCTGAGATGGGACTTGGGGGACTGTTTTAGAGTGGTTCTGTTCTCTCCTGAAGGGGTGAACCCAGAAGGTGGTGCTGGGGGATTCCTGTTTGGCCATTGGCCTCTGGGGTGCTTCAAGCCTCAGTTCTGTCTACCATGCTATTTAACATATACATGAAACTTCTGGGAGAGGTTGTCTGGTGTTTTGGGGTTCAATGCCACCACTATGCTGATGACACCCCACTCTATCACTCCTTTCCATCAGAAACCAGAGCTGTTTTGATTCTAAACTGCTGCCTCAGTAATGGGCTGGATGAGGGCAAACAACCAGTTCAGTACTGTTGTGCTTTGAAGCCTAATTAGACAAGACACAGGAGATCCAAATTTGTTTTCTTCTCTTTAAAGCTTTCATAGCAGCCACTGGTGGTTTCATTTAGGTCATGGCACTATGGAATTAACTCTTGTTTGTGCACCATTTTCCTGTCTTAAATTAGCCCACCATTACCAAAAGCTGCTATTTGCTCTCAAAAGGCAGAAGGCATACAGACACTAGAAGGATGCATGATTGCAAATTGCTTGCTTTTCAA
The DNA here is from genome assembly GCA_030412105.1 of Cyclura pinguis. NCBI lineage: Eukaryota > Metazoa > Chordata > Lepidosauria > Squamata > Iguanidae > Cyclura > Cyclura pinguis. The sequence goes on along the minus strand of CM059603.1, from coordinate 158,633,402 downwards.
TGGCAAGTCAGTCCATATGAACTGAATTATAGGCAGTAATTAGTTATATAAAACTGCAACTAGCTTCTCTGGCATCAAACAAGATAAGTTATGTTGTATGCAACACAGTTTTAATTGCTATCTGAAATGAAAGGCAGATGGCCTGGGTTCCAATAGAGGCTAGTGCCCAGCAAATTTGGAGTATCTAGATGCTGAAATCATCATTCAATACATTAAGATCTTAGCGATTACAATCCAGCAAACATTCAGCACACCTCAGTTCTGTTGATTTTATGTCAACAAGAGAGTGCTAAATGTGTAGTTAAGTCTCCACTGAAACCAACAAATTTCAAAATTGTGTAGGCTTGGCAGAACTCTGCACCTTTGGACCACTTAAATACAACATTTTGGTGGTGTCTTCACCTTTTGATATTGTTCTCTTAGGCTCTTTTCACACCTTACCTTTTCCCAGTGCTGGGCTGTGGGGCTTGCGCAGGAAGCCTTGGGAGGAACGCTCTCGCATCCCTCCTCCTTTGGCTCCGCAGCTGCTTCCTGGTCGCGCCTCTTCCTTCTGCAGTGCAGCCTGGGACCTTTCCCAGCCTGCACTGCACAGGAAGCACGACCGGCCCGGCTTCCGAGGCTCCGCATGCCAGATAAGTGCGCGTGGGGCCCCGGAGCGATTCGCAACCATGCAGCATTTTCGGCTTTGGGCCGAAAATGAAAAAATGCACATTGACACGGAGGCCAAATACATTCAGTAGTTCTCCTTAATCTCTGAAGACATGCCAGCACATTTTAATTTTTAATGGAAACAATAAATCTGTTTGGGAATTCTTGCCAACTTGTCTGGGGGAGTATGGAATGTTTTTCAAAACAAAGTTTTTCAGCATGTAGGCACTATTTTCCTCCATATGCATGCGTGGTCCGCATTAGGCCCTTGAGCGTTGCGCAAATGTGAGTGCGTTGCGTGGACTGCTCCTCACATTTACGCAACGCTCAAGGGGCCCTTTTGCTTCGGAAATGCCATGCGAAAGGGCCTTAGTCTACAGGGCTTGTGTGTGTGTGTGTGTGTGTGTGTGTGTCTATGGTCACTTCTGCACTAGACTGTTATAGTGCTCTTATTCTACTTTCTACTTTCAACATCCTATGGAATCCTGGGGTTTGCAGTTTAGGAACAGTCCATAGGATTCCATAGGATGTTGAAAGTGGAATAAGAGCACTATAACAGTTTAGTGCGGAAATGGTCTGTGTATGCGTGTGTGTGTGTGTGAAAGAGAGAGAGAGAGAGAGAGGGAGAGAATACAGAAAATTTCCATTTGAGAAAGGACAGTACTACTACATAGAAAGCAGAAATTAAACACTGGATAAAGATGCCAATATTCCCATAGTTACTAGACACATATATGCACACAAAAAATAGCCAGAGGTTACAGCACAACTAAAAAATTATATAGCTCAACCAGAAAACCACTTAATCAATCCATCTGATAGATGGATGATGATGATGATGATGATGATGATGATGATGATGATGATGATGATGATATCCTGCTCTTTCCCCCAAAATTGGGGCTTGAAGCAGCTCACAATTTAAAAAAACAATACAATTTAAAACATACAAAAGTGAATATTAAAATACAATTAAACTATTTATAGCATTAAAACAATTATACTTCAGTAAAAGAATAACAGACAGACAGCGTATTGTAGTGGTTTGAGCATTGGACTATGACCCTGGAGACCAGGATTCAGTTCCCCACCTGGCCATGAAAATCCACTGGGTGACCTTGGGCACGTCACACTCTCTCAGCTCCAGAAAACCCCATGAAAGAGTTGCCTGAGGGCTGCCATAAATTGTAAATAACTTGAAGGCACACAACAACAAAACAATAAAGCGTAATTTAAAAATGATTTTTAAAAGCTCTTAATAACAACCATTAAAACAACATAGCAACCCCTAACCTGTTTGTTGTCTTTGTTGTTAACTGCTGTCAAGTGAATTTAGACCTATGGCAACCCTATGAATGAGAGATGACCAAGTCACCCTATCCTCAACTGCCCTGCTCAGCTCTTGCAGACTTAGAGTTGTGTCTTCCTTGATTGAGTCTACCTGTCTGTAATGTGGTCTTCCTCTTCTCCTACAGCCTTCTACCTCACCAAGCACTACTGTCTTTTCTAGTGAGTCACATCTTCTCATAATATGTCTAAAGTATGACCGTGTCAGTTCTGTCATCTTGGCTTCTAGGAAAAGTTCAGGCTTGATTTGCTCTAGGACTCATTCATTTGTCTTTTTAGCAACCTGCAGCAACCTTTTAGCAACCTTCTACAGCACTACATTTCAAATGAGTTTATTTTCTTCCCATCTGCTTTCTTTACTGTCTAGCTTCCACTACCATAGATAAAAATTGGAGATATGACAACATGGACAATCATAAGGTCAGCATTCAATTATGTATCTTGATACTTCAGACTCTTGTGTAGTTTCTTCTTAACAGCTCTTCCAAGTCCAGTAATTTTCTAATCTCTTGACTGCAGTCTCCATTCTGATTAACAACTGAGCCGAGGTATGGAAAATCTTGAATCTTGAAAATGTCTTCATCATTTGCTTTGAAGTTATCTAAATCATCAGTGGTCATTATTTTTGTTTTCTTAATGTTCAACTGAAAACCTGCCTTTTCACTTTCTGCCTCGATTTTCTTCAGTAATCTTTCCAAGTCTTTGCTATTTTCTGCTAACAGTATGGTATAATCTGCATATTTTAGGTTGTTGATATTCCTTTCTCCTATTTTCATACCTTCCTCCTCCGAGTCTCATCCAATGTACGTATGGTACGTTCAGTGTAGAAGTTAAAGAGGGTGTTAAAATGAAGCCTTGTTTGGCCCCTTTGCCCATTGGAAACCACTCTGTCCTGATGGTAGCCTCTTGTTTTGAGTACAGATTATAGTTCAGGACAATGAAATATTGTGGCACATCCATTTCTTTAAGAGGGATCTAATGTTTTTCATGATCTGCACAATGAAATACTTTGTTATCATCTATAATGCCTAGGCTGATTTTCTTCTGAAATTCTTTGATGGGCTTCATTATCCAACATCTGTTTGTAATATGATCTCTACTGCCTCCTCCTTTCCTGAATCCAGCTTGGACATTATGCCATGTTTTGTTTTGTTTTGCTCCATATATGGCAAAAGTTTTTATTGAGGAATTTTGAGCATCACTTTGCTTGCATGGAAAGTTAATGCAGTGTTCCTGCAGTTATTGCAGCCCCTGATGTCCTCTTTCTTGGAGACTGAGCATTTCCAATCTGTGGGCCATTCTTTTGCTTTCCATTTTGCTGGCAGATTTTCATTAGAAGTGGAGATGATTCTGTCTCTGTAGCTTGATGAGCTCTATCTCCACCTGTTCCTACTTCTCCCATGTGCCCTGAGTGTAGCTTCCACTTCACTTTTAAAATTATAGGTCCATTTTCAAATTATTCTTCCTTGAATGAATTTTTGACCCTTTATTTCTTTTATACAGTTCTTCAATGTATTGTTTCCATCATCTTTTTATTTCTAATTGGCCATGTAGTGCACTCCCCTTTTAGGGGTACAGCATCTCCACTCTTGGTTTTAATTTTCCTTTGATTTATCAGATATTGTGGAAGAGATCTCTTGTTCTTCCTTTTTTGTTGTCATCTTCTATTTTTCTTCACTGATCATTATACTAGTTCTCTTTATCCTTTGTGTAAGTTACTGAACAGTTGCATTTAGGGTTCTGACCCGATTTCTGTCACCTATTACTTTTGCTTTTCATCTGTCTTTAACTGCATGAAGAGTTTCATCTGTCTTTTCTTGAGTCTTCTCTTTCTTTTTGGTTGAAAATAGCATATTTTGCATTCCTCCTTGCTAAGGTCTCTGGTTTCAGTCCAGAGATTTTCTGGCTCCCAGTCAATTAGGCTTAATAGTACAAATCTATTTTTTTACATTATCTTTAAATTCTCTGAAGAAGTTCTTACTCTTCAACAAAGAGGTCTTCCAGTGGCAAAAAATAAGCATTTGCAAGTAACGTGTTGAACAACAAAGTCACCTCTAATGTATTCTTTAGAGGGTAACTAAGATGTAAAGACAAGCCTTTCTCTGACCCCAAAGTAATAACAGGTAATATAACTGTCTTTGTGTAATGTAATTGCCTTTGGGCGTTTCTCATAATGGGTGGCAGGGGAAGGTTGCCCTGCAACACATTAATTGGATTTGTTCTGAGGGCCATTTCTTTTTCATATGAGATTGACCACCAGCTGTCCTTGGACCCTTTCACAATTTTAGCACCCTGATACTACTTTAACTACCATAGTTCTGTCCTATGGGATTTTGGGAACTGCAGTTTAAAGAGGGACATTTAGAATTCTTAGCCAGAGATTCCTGAGAAGTCCTCACTGACAGACTGTAAACCCCTTGATTCTATAAGATGAAGTATGGTGGTTAGAGTGGAATCATAGTGCTATAATTGTATAGTGTGAAAAGGTCTCTGGAGAGTATAGTATCTTCCTAGCTGGGCACATCTGGCATTCACCAGAAAGATTCAGTCTCCCACAAGCAAAATACAATCTAAAATGGGCTAGTAATATATTCTACATATGTGAATAAATAATCAAGCTAGAAATTTATGTGTGGAAAAACAACAGTAGTTGCTCTTTCTAAACGCAGAACTTGTGCTAAAACATTTTATTTACACACGTACTTGGAACATTTTGAAGTGAATAAATACTTTATGTGCTCTATGGAAGCTCTTGGTTATTTTTAAAACAGGCAAAAACACATGATACTTGTACATGTTAAAAATAATATATGAATTAAATGCATTATGAACACTTTGCTGTTCTCATACTGCACCAATATTGTGTGATATGCAGTGGCTTCTCCTCTCTTGCATATTCCAGAATATGGAAGGTGGAGGGATAAAAGAAACATTTTCTAAAAAGCTGAACAATAAAAAAATAGAAAACTGTGTCCTGTTTTTGAAAGGATATCCCATGTGCTGACTGTCTTCCATGGCTTGATCTTGCTAGTGTCAAGTCAAGAGAGGCAGACAGGCCAAAGAAAACTCTGCCGATATTGTATTTTAGCAGGTCACCAAGTTTTTTGGTTACAAAGAAAGGCTGTGAAGTTAATCCAGATGAGATACCTAACCTCTGTTTATGTTCCACAATGATAAAGCTGTTTCAGAGGGGAAAAACCCAACTCTCAGCAATAAGAAAAAGCCAGGAAGGTTACAGACGTTGTTACTTTTTATTTTGTTAAGGTTTTCATGACAGCTTGTTTGTTTTGACAGTTGCCAATGGAAAGCCAAACAAGCAATTCTGTCCTTCAGTCCTCCACCCTGGGTGGGACCAATTTGCTCATTAATGCTTTTGGGCTGGTGGGCATAATGCTACATCAGCAGGAAAATGAATGCTAGGGCACTGATACCCTAGTGTAAGAATCTAACAGTATGTGGGGAGGGGGAGATAAGTATGGCCATTTCCACATTAGATTGTTATAGGGCTATTATTCCACTTTCAATATCCTATGGAATCCAGTGGTTTGCAGTTTAGGGAGGGGCCTCCGTTTCCACACTAGACTGTTATAGGGCTATTATTCCACTTTCACTTTCTGCTATTATTCCACCTTTGAGGCCCCTCCCTAAACTGCAAACCTTAGGATTCCAAAGGATGTTGAAAGTGGAATAATAGCCATGTAACAGTCTAGTGCAGAAAGGGCCTATGCTATATTCTCTCAGAGTTTGGTCTTGCGCCCGAGTAGGGCTGCCAGGAACTCATTCACATTACACAATTGCAGCACAGATTCAACTTTAACTGCCATTGCAACATCCTGTTGAATCTTGTGATCTTTGCCTTTAGGGAGAGGCCTTTAGGACCCTCAGCCAGACAGCTCTAGTGCCTCGCCAAACTATATACTTCAGGAGTCCATAGGATGTAGTCATGGCAGTTGAAGTGTAATCATAGTGCGACAGTGGTGTAGTGTGAAAGTTTCCGTAGTCTCGGGGTACAGCCTGAAGTCTCAGGGAATTGTTATGCTTCCTTGGGTCTCTAGCCACGGGGATGATGTGTTCATTAGAGGAGGAGGAAGTGTAATTTTAGTGAGTTGGCTCTAAAGCTGGACACATTTTTCCACTCATTGCCATTAGTGCCAGGCCTATCTGGCTCAAGCCATGAGCCTGAGCCTTCCTGAGTCCTGACACAATGCCCCCTGCTGCTACTTGCATTGACATTTCCTGTGGGGACATGGGCCATTTCCGCACTAGCCTGCTATAGCGCTATTATTCCACTTTCAACATCCTGTGGAATCCTGGAGTTTGCAGTTTAGAGAGGCTCCTCCCTAAACTGCAAACCCCAGGATTCCATAGGATGTTGAAAGTGGAATAATAGCGCTATAACAGGCTAGTGCAGAAATGGCCTTGGTGCAGTTTACAGTGCCGTCTACTTTCTGTTATAGCTTCTGTTTTCCCCTAATATGACACACTTCTCTAAAATTTTAGCTCACTTCACAGACACAGAAATAATATGAATCTGCCAGTGGAAAGGACTGTCTTTGAAAGAGAAGTCTTTTGGTTTTTCTATGCAAGCCTTTGACTTGTTGCACCTTGTGGTGCTTGAACAGGAAAAGATATGATCATTCTTTTCTGCCTGCCTGTGTGTGTTGTGCGTGTAAGGTGTGTATACAGAGTTTAGTGATTCTGTAGTATTTGTCCTTCCAGGTACAAATAACGTAGGAGTATCATCTGTATGCAATATCATGATTTACGGGTGTTGGCAGGATTGCCAGGGATAGTGGGCATGGTGCCCATAGCTTTTCTTTCTACAGCTACTGCTAAAATGGTTGATTCTGCTCCTTGCTGAGCATAAGAGTGTTTCAGTTACTCTTGACAACTGCCACATGCGTGAAGCAAAGAACTGTAGCCTCTCAGTGAAGTGTTGGAAATTGCGCACAGTTCCTCATGTGATAAATTTCAGGGCGGTAATGGCAGCTTCTCAGCAAAGAATTTTCCAACCCAGTACTGACCTGTCTTACCCGGGCTGGCCATTGGATCTCTCTGAACAGGAAGGGATATTAAAGGGATCCTGTTCATGATGAGCCGCGTCCAAGCTATAAATCCTCTCCTTGCTCCTTTGCTGCATCTAGATTTGGTCTTTTGGGGTTTTCCTGCAGGCCTCATTGGCCCTTTTCGCACGGCATTTGCCATGTGAAAGGGCCCCTCGAGTGTCGCGCGAATGTGAGGAGCAGTCCACACGACGCACTCACAATTGAGCAACGCTCCAGGGGCTGGCAGGCGCCAACCGTGCACTTTTTCATTTTCAGCTATGATCCGAAAATGGTGCGTGATCACGCATTGCTCTGGGGCCCCGCGCGCACTTGCAGTGCGTGTGGAGCTCCGGAGCTGCGGCGCTCGCGCTTCCTGCCCCAGCGCAGCCTGGGAAAGTCCCAGGCTGCACTGCGGAAGGAAGAGGCGGGGCTCTCGTGTGAGCAGGCAGCAGCTGCGGAGCTGAAGGAACTAGGACACGAGAGCCTCTCGCTAGAGGCTACTCGCGTGATCCCTGCACCCCAGCTCCGCAAAAAGGTGCGTTGCGGAAAGGGCCGTTGTCTTCTGCTCTTGTGCCCTTCAGACTGCTGCCCACAGTTTATTCCTATCATGCTGTGATTAAATTACACAAGTATTAGCTTGTATGCATTGACTTCCAAGTATGTTGCGATCCTTGGCTCTCTGTGCTGGAGCCATAGAGGTCTTATAGTGTTCCTGATGCAATTTAATGGGAGGTAAAACTGTTGCAAGAGGCCTACTTTGTGAAGTTCATCGTACATAAACAGTAAGAGACTAGTTCTATGTTTCTATTTTCATTTGATCCGATCTCTTGTGCAGGCTTTGGAGGACATCTGTCAATCTATTATATAAAAGTCAATGTTTGAGTGTCTGTTTGTTTGTATCAGGCAGGCAAAGACCTTATACAATTGGCTAAGTGAGGCAAGAAGACCTCGTATGATTGGCTGGCTGAGAAGATTCTATGGAATCCTGGGGTTGGCAGTTTAGGGAGGGGCCTTTAGAATTCTCAGCCAGAACTCTTGGGCCTCAGGCTGGTTGCTATGGAGATGAGGCCTACCATCAGTAAGGATGCCAGAAAACATATATGAAAACATACATACATACATACATACATATATATATATGTGTGTGTGTGTGAGAAAAATTAAAGTGACATACACAACATAGTTACAAGGTCTTCTCGCCTCAGTAAATTGTATGTATTCCATATGTGAGGAATCTTAAAATTGAAATTCAAAACAAAAAATGCTTCCAGAAAAATGTAACACCATTGCACAAATTCAACCAAAAGCAAAAAAAGTAAAAAACCCAGTACGTACATCAACGTCACCAGAAACACAGAACTCAACTATTGTATGTTAACAACTCTGAATACATATTGGATTGGGGACTATGGGGAAAAGTTACAGGTACTGGAGTATGCCAGTTGCTATGAAGACAGGGCCTAGCAGCAAGGGGGAGGACAGTGTGTATGTAAATAACTCTGAATACAGATTGCGCTGGGAGAAATATGGGGAAAAATTACAGGTACTAGAGAAGACAGTTCAGCGAGTTCTTAAGAGGAAGATAAAATCCTGGGCAATGCCGTGTAAATAATGAGTTTATAGAAACAAGAAAGCCCTTCAAACATTATATATGCAGTCAATCCATGAGAAAAGATAGGAAGGCAGTATTTCTATAGTGAATGAAATGATTCTCAGGAAATATTCAGAGAGAATTTTCTGTTAGAGAACTCTGTTTATCAGACAATCTGAAATATTAAGTTTCTGAAGACTAATATGTGGCTGTTTGAGATTGTACTTCTAACTGAAACTATCCTGTCTCCTTTGTGCTTTTGATTGCCTTTCATTTGTAATTATCTCTACAGGACTAAACTCACAGACCAGTTCAGAAGTAACGATGTAATACCAAATACAGCTGGAAAGTATTCACAGTTAGACTGGTGTCAGATGGATCTAACAGAAGGACTGAGCAAACAGACTTGTGGGTAACACTCTGTCTACAAGAAAACTACAATTTTATTACTTGGAAGCAGTTTCCGCTTGGCATTGGGTCAAACAACTTGTTCCATTCAAGATGTTAATGCCACTCTTTCCAAGGAAGAGTGATTCTTCCATACACCCATTCCTGAAAATCTAGTAATAAACTCACATCAACGTGGTTGAAGACATACAAGCAGTACATAGTGAATAAATGGGAGAGAGGCTAATAAAAGTAAGGAGATGTCCAGTGTAATCATTCTTGAATCATGTGGCCCCTATCAGCTGAAAGGGCAAGCAGAAGCAACAAGAAATAGCAAGTACGGAAAGACTTAGGAGTCATACTAAGCCATTGCTTTCTATTGGTTTGGAGTGATTTTTTTTCTGTGTGGAATAGGGATGTACAGAAGCTAATAGATAGAGAGATAGACTGAGGCTAAGATGGTAGGACAGCTAATTGTTAGCTGCCTGGCAAGTTATCAGTAAATGGTAATTGCTATGTCTGTGACAGAGCCCTATGAGCACAGCAGGTGGTTAGAGAAGAATCTGCAAAACATACGAAAGAGATTATTGCTCTCCTTGGCTTTCACTTGTCACTGTGTGAGAAGACAACAAGAAAGTGGGTCCTAGTAGGACAGCCCTTGCTGTTATCTCCCTGTCTCCTCCCTGTGGAAAAAAAAGCAACTCTAAAATCATCACTCAAAAGCAAATAGTTAGATCCCTTTCAGGTGTAGATTTTTTAAAAATTCACGTGGCTTAGTAGAGTTTATTGTACTGCTGAATGGCTTTCTGGTCTGTGCCTCTTTGTGCAACAGGACAGGGCTCAGATAAATTAATGTTCCTCCATAGCTCAGAACATCTGATGTTTTCCCATAGCCAATATAAAAGTGATAAGTTTGTTACTTACCTGTTTCTATCTTTCTATCTCATGTTTCTATTTCCAGGAGAATTCTTGTTCCTTCTGCCATCTATTTTGAACTAGAGAGAAATTTTTGTTTGCTAGAATATCATACAAAATAGAATATAGATTATTCAATTGTGTTAGACTCCCAGAGCTGTCTCAAAGCATTTTGATACCTGAGATAGAGCAGGAAATGGCCCTCCCCACTTATCTGGATTGTAGTACAGTGTGTTCACAGCCAAACAATCTATCCTGCCACAAGAGGCAGGAAATCCCACAAGCCCATGGCTTTGATATACAACAGTAATATATTAAGTAATGATTTGGGGCCTTTTCAAAAGCTGCCTCAGATGTAATACCTGAAGCAGCCTCCTTACCCTGGCTGATGGTAGAGTTGGCTGTGTGGAAACCTCTCCCCGTGGACCAAAATAGTACACATGAAACACCAGTTTGTCACCTCTATTAGAACTAGATTGTGAACTCCAGAGAATTATGACCAAGGAGTGCTTCTCTAAATACTTATGTATACATAAATAATATCAGATGGTGGTTTCCACATCTCTCCATAGCCTGGCCAGCCAAATTCTTTTAAAAATGGTGTCAGAAACTTTACCAAAGGATACTGTGGATCTGCAATTATTGCAGACCTGAGATGGGAAAAGTGCACCCTGCAGGTTGCATGCAGCCCCCAAGCTTCACTTTTGTGGCCCCTGAAGCCTTCTGCCAGTACCCCAACTCCTCCATTTTTAAATTTTTAAGGGATTGATTTTCAGATAATCACCCAATAATTCTGCCCAAAGACCCCCTCCAAGTGTACAAAAATGTGTGAAAACACTCCCCTCAATTCCTCAAAGAGACACACTGGGATATGTTAAAAGCAGCTGGAAGGTGGGACAACAGGTGATTAATTGGGACTCCTCCTGCCTAATCAGGACAGTTCAAGGATGATCAAGACTCTTGGGGTAGAATGGTAGCTAATGGGTAGCCATTTACTTTCTTTGCTTCTTTCATAGGATTTTCCACAAAAGCTAAATGTAAAACCCTGGAGATCAGTCTGTGACAGTCCCTGTACTGACACATACTAATGATCACCCTGTTTGATGTCATCAAGAAGAGGACGAAAGGTCATCTGCTGAGGATCTTCTATCAGAACTTGAAAAAATTACTTTTTTGGAGAGGGGGGATACAAATACCTGCATCCCCTAGCCAATGTGGCCACTACCCATGTATATGGGAGATTCTGTGAGCTGTAGTCCAAAAGGTAACTTTTCCAAGCACTGCTTTGGCTTTTGCTATGCCAACTAGTTGGTTGGACTTGTTGAGAAATGTATATCACTCCTACTCTGATTCTACTATTCTGCATACTGATGAAGTGTTTAAAAAATCAAGAAAACCTATAGAAAAATTCCAGCAAATACAGAAGTTCCCCCTCTTTCTTTTTAGTATTCTTTGCCTTCGTGACATGTATATATAGGGACAGTTAAGATAATAAAGGGGTTACAGATAACTTCATATACCTTGATAAACTCCACTGGTAAGTAATGGAATGACATAATAAGGAAACCATGGGGGTGAGAATTGCTGTTTAGATATCCCCATTTCACACAATAGAAATGTAGTAACTGCAGGTATCAGTTGCTATCCAGATCTTGGTCTGAAATGTTTATTGAAATATAAGTTCAGCATTGTATGAACACAATGAAATAAATGTTCCTACTATACTACTGCTAGCATATCTAATACCATTTTTAACTGGCCATTATAAGGCTGTTGGAAAACAATCTATGCAACCATGCATGTTCAGTCTGATCCAGGTGGGGTTGTATTTGCATAGAAATGGACTTGCACATGTGTATCTGTAGCTGCACAATGATTCATTGCGTGGAGACTTCCCAAGGATCTCATCCAGCACACAGCAGCTGTAGCCTGAGTATGCAAAACTAATAATAAGATAGGCAATCTGTTCAAAAGTAGTGGGGAGGGAAAGTAGATAGGATTGGATTCCATATCTATTTGCCAAAAAGGACTGGTGCTCTTTCTGACAATCTGTCTTGTGTTGCTAAGAGAGGGCTCAGGCATATGGTTCTTTTAGGGTTTTTATATATCTTTCTTTTAAACAAAACAGGCCCAGATTCCAGTAACTTTTAGTAATAAATGGCTACAGGCCTTATCAGGCCACCTAAGTTGATGACAGATAATCATGTCATGTTTAAACTGGAAATTATGAATAGTATTCCATTTTATCATTTGAAGTGATAACTGGCTCATATGCTCAAACCTTGATTTTTAAGAACACACCAAAATACTTTGCTTCCCTGTTTTAATAAAGGATTTTCATCACAAAATATTAATTGGACGTATGTGGAGGAAAATAGTGCCTACATGCTGAAAAACTTCATTTTGAAAAACATTCCATACTCCCCCAGACAGGTTGGCAAGAATTCCCAAAGAGATTTATTGTTTCCATTAAAAATTAAAATGTGCTGGCATGTCTTCAGAGATTAAGGAGAACTACTGAATGTACTTGGCCTCCGTGTCAATGTGCATTGTTATAATGGAGCATCTTCAAACATGCTTGTTTCATGCAGTACATTAGAAGTCAGCCAAATAATGTTAAAATTATTTCAACAGTTTTCTGCTAATAGAAATGGAACACAGTTCTTTTGGGGATTTTTTTAAAAAATGTCTCCCAATGGCCTAAATCCAGTTGCTAGTCTCAAGTAAAGTACACATTGAATCAATTGCTGAATGGTAAATCAGCTGTTATGTAAATCTCGTGGATTAAGTGGGTTTACTCTTACTGGGATTAGAAGCATTTAGACTAAAAGAGAGAGAGATTCTGATTTTTCCCTTTTTATTTCCCTTGGTGTTACTAATTATTATTATTAATATTTCTTAAAAGCTTTATCTTTTCAGCCTGTCAGTGAAGATTAAGCAGCATGAGGACTGACCCTGATCTTCTCTGTAAGTTTGCTGCTTAAAGGACATCGGCAGGAAACGGCCAGCCTGAGGACACAATGAAAGGAAACAAACACAGCAGAAAAATCTTCACTGATAACATGTGATCTGAGTTAGTGAGCAACTCTAGTCAGTCGTCCAGTTACTCAGGCCAAAGTCTATAAAGTGCACTACTGACTCCAATGCGGCTGTGTCACACAGCCATGTGTAGAGCTGGCAACTGATACTTGGCATAGCAGGCAAGGGAGGCAAAGTGGTTTGATGCATTGCCACATTTTGTGACAGACACATTTTATCAGATTATTCCAATTAAGGAATGCTTGTTTAAGACATGAATTTAAAGCTGATACCCAGTAATATATGTAATTTCAAGCATCTTTAGATATAATAAAATTCAATCATTTCATCTCTTTCTACACTATCAATAACTTATACTATCATTCTCTAATTCATCAAGCACCTGCTTTGATTGAAAGCTCTTGGTCTGTTTTATTTACATTTCACTGTTTCTCCAGGGAGCTCATGGTAATGTATGATTCTTTCTTCCTCCTCCATTTTATGTGCACAACAACCCTGTGAGGGAGGGTTAGAATAATGAGCAATACTGTTTGGTTGAAGGTAAATGGCTGTAAGCTAACTGAATGGGGATTTTAGCTATGGTTTCTCCAGTTCTTTTTCTAGTCACTAACTAATAGATCACATTGGCTCTCTGTCTGATTTTTTTCCCCTTATCATTCTGGGACTTTGTGTGTTTTTTCACTATGGATTTATTTCTCTCTTCTCTTATTTCTACCAGTACTGATGAAGCAAAATATATAGAATTCAACACGTAAGGTTGTTGCTATTTATATAACTCTGGTGTTTTCTTGCTTCACATATGCACCCTAACAATGTAAAGCAATTTTTCCCTGCGGAAAATATACATATAGAAATAGGTGTTGCATGATGATGTTAGCAGATGCATTTGACCTGTCAACTTCAGGTTAGTTAAAAATCCCCTAATGGGAAAAAGCAATCAAACTCATCCTCATATGGTGATCTGAGGGGTGGGGTTGGAGGAAACAGAAGTGCATTTCCACTGGCAGAGAGTTCTACTGGCGAGGCGGAGCTTGCATCTATTGTGGTAGCCCTAGTTAGCTAAGCCTACAGAAAGGCCTGTAAGTATAACCGTACTGCCAGTGGAGCTTCTGCAGACCCTGAAATGAGGCACAGTGATGATGGGGAAGAGGACAACCATGGCTGCTGAAAGCTAATGATGATGATGATGATGACAGTGATGGTGATATTTATTTCTATCATGGTTTTCTTCCAAAATTGGGACTCATGGCAGCTTATAATTTAAAAAAGAATGATACAGCTATAAAGTCCAGTTGGAGGGCTGTAATCAGGCCCACCATGGTTCCATAAGAGAGACAAGGGCATTTCCTTCAGCTTCCAAACAGCAGATCCCATTCAGAGAAGCTCTGTCTAAGGCCCTTTCCGCACGTGGAGGGGGAAACAGGGGAAAACGCGCCGAAACGGAGCTCACTGGCAGCCGGGTAAGTCCGTCGCCATGCGGAACAGCGCGAACTCGCTGCTCTGCAGTCCTCTGGCATCCAAAATGGCGGATTCTGGCTGGCGGAGGCTCTCCACCAACCAGAGAAGCTCGCCAGCCGGAAGCCCGCCCCCAGCAGATCTGCAGGCATGCACTAGTGTGCGCCTGCAAATCTGCACCAGAGCCCAGCAACGGAGCTGCACGGGGCTGCGCGCTCCGTGCTTTTTAAAAACCTCTGAAAAGAGGTTTTTAAAAAACACGCAGTGCCGCCAGTTCTGGTCGCTTCAGAGCGGATTGAGGTGCGGAACTACGAAAAGTAGTCTGCCCCAATCCACTCCACGGTGCAGACCTTCGTGGGAGGTTGCTCTGCACCTTTTTAATACCCCGGTGCGGAAAGGGCCTAAGTTACTGCAAAAAATCATAGCCCTGGCAACAATCTCAAAACTTAGCCAGAATTCAGTGGGAGTTGTATAAGAAATGGCTTGAGATTTAAATGTTGAAACAGAGCACTGTGAGGAACCTGCACTAAAACAATAAATAGGAAATGGCTGATTTAATGGCAGATCAGAAACTCATTAAATGTATCTTCAGGCTTGCATATATTAATGTATTCTGGGAGACAGAAATGCATTTGTCTTTCTCTGGTTATGTGGGATAACCAGACACTACCTTCCAGCTTTTCATATTTTGTTAGGGGTCCAGCTTTCAAAATGCAAAGTTATGGGCTTCCAGATATTTTTATTTCATGTCCCAAAAGACCTGACCAGCGTGACCAACGTTAAGGGAATGTGAGAGTTGTAATCCAAAGCATCTGGAGGGCTCCCTGTTGTGGAGGATCACCATATTTTCTGTCCACCAGATCTCTGTCTTCTGATCCACTATAAGATCATCCAAACTCATAAAGAATATTTGCAATTAACAAAAAGTCTGATTGCAATGATCAAGGAGCTAATTCTGATATTCCAAAGCAGTGAGATCCCCTGCAGTAATGAAGATCACAGTCCTCAAAATATGTGTGTGCATGTTTAACTCTAAGATGCTAGCCTGACATCACATCCTAGGCCCTTTCCGCACGGCATTTTCCATGCAAAAGGGCTCCTGGAGTGTTGCATGATTGTGAGGAGCGATCTGCACAATGCACTCACAATCGTGTGACGCTTGAGAGGCCGGCAGGCGCCGATCGCACACCAATCACGCATTGCTCCCGGGCCCCACACACACTTAGCTGGCGTGCAGAGCCTCCGGAGCAGTGGCAGTCGTGCTTCCTGCCCCAGCACAGCCTGGGAAAGTCCCAGGCTGCACTCAGAAAGAAGGGGCGGGGCTTTCACACAAGCAGACAGCTCATGCGGAGCTGAAGGAACCCAGACATGAGAGCCTCTCGCCGGAGGCTGCTCGCGCTATCACCGCACCCCAGCACCAGAAGAAGTTAAGGTGCGGAAAGGGCCTTAGTGACAGAATTTAAAAGTATTTTTGAAATAAGTAAAATTAATATATGCATATGATTTAAATAGACAATATGACATGTGTGGCTCTAATACAACTTAGGATTTAAAAAAGCAGAAGAACAAGGATTCTCCAAGAGTATAAAGCAGCCAAAGCCTTTCATGGAGTAAAGGGACTCTGCGTGTCATGTTTTACCAAACAAAAAGGTCTCTTTCAGACTACACAATTATAGAACTTTGATACCACTTCAACTACCATGACTTTACCTTATGGAATCCAAGGACTTGTAGTTTCAATAGTATTTAGAATTTTCTGATAGGGCTTGAGCGTCTTACTCAAAATCCCAGGATTCCATAGGATGGAATCATGGCAGTTGAAGTGGTATCAAAATATTATA
The DNA here is from genome assembly GCA_030412105.1 of Cyclura pinguis. Lineage (NCBI taxonomy): Eukaryota > Metazoa > Chordata > Lepidosauria > Squamata > Iguanidae > Cyclura > Cyclura pinguis. The sequence continues at coordinate 158,617,134 of CM059603.1, read as the reverse complement.
ATTGTGTAGTATAAAAGAGACAAAATAAATAATGCTTGCTCATTAGGCATCTAATTGGTCACTGTAGGAAACAGAAGATGAGACTCTAAATGCTATAGATCTGATTCAGAAAAGGTTCTTCCTCTCTGCCGTGCGGAAAGAGCACCTTAAGCAGCACTTTCATTAATGAGAAATACCTTCTAAACCTGGAATGACAGCATTGGATCCAAGCTATTATTTTTCTTATAGGAAGGGCATTTCCAGGGGCCAGAGAATGTAATAAGCCTTTTCCTCCATAGTCATTGAGGGAGCTCTACCTTCCTCAGTATGGTGGTGCCAAACTTCTGTCACTACCACCACTGTGATGTCGGTGTTCCAAGAAGCCCAAAGAGACATTCCAACAGTGTATTGGGCCATGTTAGGGAAGTCTTGTGAATGACCAGATCCAAAGCCCTTCTTTCCTTGAATGTGCCACCATAATATGGAGTAAAGTGTGCCTGCCTGGAGCCAGAGTCTTTATTTTCCTTCCCGAGGGAAGGAAACATTTTGAAGAAAAGGTTGGAGAAAAGAGTAATTCATTGTTCACTCTGATGATCGGAGCCCAGTAGGGCTTTGGGTTTCATGGGTTTTTGGCAATGAATTTGCCTTCTCTTACCCTGTTAGGACTCTGTTTGTACATTTTATTAGTTTGAAGAGCTCTAGTTTTTCTTTTTCTTTTTCTGGTTTTTCTACCGTTTAAACCACTGCCAGGGACAACATGCTTTCTAGTTAATACATAATAAAAAGTACAGTGAAAAATGCCTTTCATATGAACATCCAGGAAAAACAGGACTTGGGTCAGTTATATTCAAACAAGCTTCATTGGCCTCTCCAGCTGGCATGACATCAATATCAGAGGATCTGGAACATCTATCACCCCCAGATATGCTGGTACAACCAAATGACCAAGGAATGAAGTAGAACATAAGAGAGAGGTCCATATCTGATACAGCCTTCTATTCACTTGAATCCTGCATTTCACATAAGCATGCCAAAATTATTTCAGTATCTTGATTACAGTCCTAGTGGTGCTCTTTCTGACTGCCAATATTCAGTACTTCCTGCTGTCCTAAAATATTGGACTCCTACCCTCCTGGAAAGTTCTGTTTCCTTTTCAAGCACAAATGTAGCAGGACTAAGCCATGATTTTACCTAGGGGGTGTTATGAAACAGTGAGCAGTGGCTGCTCATATCTTATTGCATCAGACTCCTGCCAAATTTAGGTCATGCATCTAGTCACCGGAGTAAAGGGTGGAAAATTACCTTTCCCTATGTTCTTGGAGCCTGGGGCATGTATTTATTTGAAATAACACTGCTCCTGCAGGCCACCATCTAAACATATTATAAGCAAAGTGGTTTGTGGAATGGTGCAAGTTGTGAAATGAAAGAAGGCTATCTGCCAGGGAAGCAAAGCAAGAGAGGTCTTGGGGCTGTCAAATATAGTAGCAAAAAGTAAATTTCAAAAGATGATTGACTGAGTAAAAATCAGTATTTAAACAGAGGAGGTGGAAGATCAAAGTCTGAAAGCATTGTTCCCTCTGGCTAGGCTTTCTTGATGCTCAAAACACTAGAATTTCTAAGGTTTCAAGGACTAAATGTTTCTAGCTGGAGGCTACGGAGGAGAGTTTTACCATACAAGAGAACTTCACATGTCATAGCAACCATCTTATGTGTTTGAAATGTCTTAGCTTTCTTTTTAAGTGATACTTTTACATAAAGAGAAAAAGGAGGAAATGTGATTATATTGGAGATGTTTTATTAAATGTATTAATAATGAATGAACAGAGGGTAATACTGTTTTGTTTGTTTGCTTCTCTTTTAAATCATCCGCTAACCAAGGTTCTCTGGCCACTATTTGTGTGTGTGTGTGTTTGTGTTTGTGTGTGCATTCAAGTTGACTGATGACTTATGGTGACCCAATGAATTTCATAGGGTTTTCCTTGGCAAGGAATACTCAGAGGTGGTTTTACTAGATCTTTCCTCTGAAATATAGGTTACAGTGCCTAATATTTGTTGGAGGTCTCCCATCCAAATACTAAGCAGGGCTGACTCTGCTTAGCCTTCAAGATTAGATGGGATCTTTACAGTATGCAGTGTACAAGCTGCCTTTATGATATGCAGTGTACAAGCTGTTAAAAATATAAAAGGCAACAGTAATACCAAAATGTCTGAAGCAGAATATAAAATTAAGATGGAAAGGAAAGCAGCAAATAAAAAGTTTTAGCATGTAAGATGAAATTAAAACTAGCAGAATGATAAATAATTTTACGGTATAAAAACACTAAAGCAGTTCTTAAAATAGCTAAAAAGGTTTTCACCTGCCACCAAAACAGCCATTTATGTAGGTGTCAGGGAAACTTGTCTCAAATCAGCATTCCACAGGTACGGTTCACCACTGAAAAGCCCTTCTTTTTGATACTTTACTTCATTTGGTGGGGCACCCTAGATGATGACCTTAGGATGCAGGTAGGTAAGCATGAGATAAAATATTCCTGCAGACAATCTCGCCTCCGAACCATCTGGGGCTTTAGGAATTAAAAAAAAGCACTTTGAATTGGGTCCAGCGATAGATTGATCATACTAGATTATCCTTGGATTATATTGATTATAGCACTTCTGACTGCAATGCAAAATGAACAATTAGATTTTTCATTGAAAGTACTTCACTTCCCCTACCTTTTGGAATAGAATATGATATTGTTTTCCCTCCATTACAGACAATGGCAAGGATATCACATTCACCAGTTCCATAGTCCAGCCAAAGCCTCCAAAAAAAAAAAAAAAAAAAAGAGAAACATTTTATGTAGGCCTATGAAATATTGTGCTGTGTCTAAGGCCATATCCACATGATGGGGTTGTCCTGCTATAGGGACAGGTTGGCAGAAGTTGGCTGGTCATGCTTCCACGTGACATCATCGCTGGCCCACTGCCATCCTGTCCCCATGCATCATATTTGTGGGGTATTTCCTAAATAGACAAATCCATTTAGTGGCCACGATCATGCGACGCTCCTGTACCTACCCGTCCTGTGGAAGGGCAGGAAGAGTGATGGCAACACTTCCTTCTGCAGCACAGCATGGGAAAGTGCCTGGTCATGCCGTGGAAGGAAGAGGTGTTGCTATCGCACTCCCTTCTGCAGAGAGCCAGTCCCATGTGGAGGGGAGCATTCTTGTTGCACGCATTTCCCTGCTGGTACTGCGACGGGATGACTCGTAAGAGCCCCATCATGTGGAAATAGCCTAAGAGTAACCTGTGTTGACATTTAAGCCATTATTAAGATGTGGGTTTAAATAGAGTACTATGTAAAATCATTAACTGTGTTCCCAACAGAGCACGTATCAATTGCTCCCTCTTTTTTTTTCCTCTCAGCTACAGCAAATGGGGCATGCTCAGTAGACTGTTTTTTCCTCAGAAGGCTTGCCAGTGGGGACTTAAGGGCAGGTCCTTACGTAAATTGTATTGCTAAATGCAGCAACTGGATTGCTTAAGATGTAATTTTTAAAATAGAATCTAAGTGAAGCACATAAAGAAAACAGTTAATTGTTTGGGATTAATTGTTATGGGGAGAAATGCTAATGCAGCCATGGATGGGAGTTCTACTTTCTCACTTGAACAAATTTTGCCTAACTGTCAGTGAATAGTGGCTTCCATGAGGCAGTTTTAAATGGTAGATCTGTGTATGTTTATACAAGCCTCATCTGAGTTCAATGTGGTTTATTTTTAGTTAAGTCAACAGGTATAGGATTGCAGCTTTAGTCTTCCAAGGGTGTTTTCTTAGGCTTTTGAACAGCCAGAGAATCCCCTAGAAATATAACTACGCAGATCCCAGAAGTGTCTTTCCAGGAACAGGAAAATAGGCAATTACTATGTAAAATATTTACAAGAAACAGTTGAGTGAATTGGCTCAAATGCATGAGAATGTCCCCTGCCAACACTAGCCTATCATTCAGAGCAATCAATGAACATTTCAGTAGTGTTAACATAGTCAGAGTTTGCATGAATTTTTCAGTAATCATAAAGGTATACCATCTAAAGAATTTTACAAAATCTGCCTAGACAGTAGCTGAGTTTGGGAATCTGCATGCATGCAGACCACACATACCCAGAATGTTTTACATTCCATGTTTGAGATGACCTTTTTGATAGAATGCAATAATTTCTAATATAGCTTATTGTTACAGGTTCAGTAAATTCATATTATAGATAATTGGCAATGAAGAATCTTGGTAACATCATGAGAAACAAATGCTAGAAAATGGATGCTAGGATACTCCATTAAGGGTATATGCCTATGCTCAAGTGGATGGCAGTAAGCCGTAATTTCATTCAAAGGAACTTACTTCTGAGCAGATGTTTATAGGTTTACACTATCCATGACCATTATGTTCATTCTATGAATTTCTTTCAACCATTTTCCTATCAGTTACACCATTGCAAATGTACGGAATTCTATTTTAAAAGGGGCTGTGATTCTGCAGAATTGTCATTTGTGAAAGAAGGTGCTATTCACTATTCCCTCTTTTCCTCAACAGCCCTTTGATCCTGTTTCAGGGAATCCCTCTATCCAGATAATGGAGGTGGATGCAGGAATCTATGAAGGGAAGGAGAACCAACAAAATCACCCCGCACCACAATGAACAGAAACTTTCTGAAAGCAGAAGTATGGATCTCTGGATCCAACTTTATTTACATATCACATATATAAAGAAAAAGTATGATACAGATAAGTACAAGAAGATCAATGCCAGTGAAAATGAATGTTTTCCATTGCTGTTGGAAGTCTTCCTCTTTTGTCTTCTTGGACTGCCTGTTCTCTCCCTAATGCTTCTGGCTTTTCGTCTGAAATTCTATCAGTTTCTTCTTCTGCAGAGAGAAGAACAAAGAGGAAAAAAAATACTATTGTTGTTGTCTGTCTTCAAGTTTTTTCCAATTTATAATGACCCTAAGACAAACCTATCGCAAGGTCTTCTCATGCTGAGAGTGTGTGATGCCCCCCAGTCACCCAGTGGGTTTCCATGGCTGAACAGGGAATGGAACCCTGATCTCCCGGGTTATAGTCCAACATTCATAGTACTACATCAAACTGGCTTTAATCAGTATTAAATTGAATGGAAGCAGACACACTGCTTTACAGCTTTTGACAAATCTGCTCATTTTTCACAGAAATCCCTCTCCTAAATAAATAAATAAAAGCACTAGTCAGTTTCAGAAGAAAGAGGAAGAAACACCATCTTCCTACAGGCAAAGTTTTGTTTCAGGGCACTTCCTTTTGCTTTTTGACTATTGTCTTCATCCTTCAGTCCCTTTTATCATGAAAACAACATCTTCCTAGATCCTTCTTCAGGCAGAATGGAAACATTTTGGTCTGACAATTATTAACATGACCTAACATAAACTCCTGATTTGAACAGAAAACCCAAACAAGATTTTACCATAAGAGAAGCTTTTCTGATTTAATATGTTTTTACCTTCAGAGGACAAAAAGAATTTTTAAAAAATGTTCAAACAAGATAAAAAAAAATCTGAGCTTTGGGATATTATCTAAAGCAGCCAGCAATTTAGAAGTCTGAAAAAATTGAAATTCCCAAATGGATGCTGAATGGATGTTATTTTTTTTTTATTTTGTTATTTTATTTGTAGGGGAAAGAAATAGATAGAAAATCTTTTGAAAACTGAGAAAATATACAGCCAGAATGAAGACTAGTTTGGAAGAATTTTTGAAAAAAAAGTTGTTTTTTAAAAAAATTGAAATACAAACATTATATAAGAACAATACTTTAGGTATCACTGTTATAGTAAATTATCATTGTATTTAGATGACTTAGAAAGTACTTTAAGAAACATAAACTATAAACTGTATTTACATAAATACTAAATATATATGTGCTGTCATGAATAGTTTAAATCTACTGAGTTTGGGATAGTGTTAATTCCAACTAAGTTTAAAAAACCTGCACAATAAGTCTGTATATACAGGAAGTACATCACGTTAGCTACTGCAATTTTGCTTCAATATTCTACCTGCTTTCGTTCCTTCAGGATCCTGGGACCCTGAAAAAGTATACTCTCCTTTCTCCTCTGAAGCAGTTCCATCCAAAGGAATGGCCAAAGGACATGGAAAACCATGGAACTTCTTCAAGCACTCATTCTGTTACATCCAGGTCCAGAGTGCGGGAGAATCAAATTGTAACCAAGATACTTGTTGGTTAACTTCACACCATGTTAAGCAGAGTATGGCTAGAAAGAGATGTCCGTCAGGTAAAGAGGCCAGAACCTTAGAAAACACATTGGAGAAGTGGTGGTTGGAATTTTTTTTAGTGAAGAACCTTCCTTATCTCTCCAACTTGCAGATGTCTTATGAAGGTTGGTTGTTCTGGCTCTCCTGTCTGCCCTGCTCTCTCTGAGGAACTACCTGTACTTCTAAAGTACAACTGCTTTGTTCTGTAGTCTCTTCCTCCTGTAGTATGGGGATGGTGGGATATACACAGGGGTTGCATCTTTTGTCTCCAAGGACCCTAGCAAGACCTTATCTTCCAATCTGGAGGGATGATGGAGGTGATGCCTCCTCTCTCTCCATGACTTGTCTCAAGCCTGGAAAGGGATGAATATCAGAAAATATGATGTGCCCCCTTTATTTCATAAGTCAAGAGCAATCACAAGAAAGGCTTTCTGATTAGAAAAAACACACAAGATCATTTAGCATTCAAGTTTTCATTTCTAAGTATCTCAATTACTCAGGAAAGTCATTGATTTATTGCTTTATTGAATTATTACTTTACTGAAACAAGGGGGGAAAGTATATTGCTCAGTTGGAACAACTTGTTGCTTTTATATTTCATACAGCAGAAGGAAGATAGACTCCAATACATGTGATTAAAGAAGCCACAGCTTTATTGAAAGGATATCCTATGCATGCAGTGCCTAAAAGTGTGCAATAGTACTTCTAACTCCTCCTAAGAAGATGCTCAGGGAAAGTGCCATGATGTCCCTCTGGCACCACTAAGGTCAAAGCTCAAGCTTCACCTTATGGATAGTCAGCAGACCTTAGAATTTTCCTTTTTTGGGCTACAATTGCCAGAACCTTTTGGCCGGCATGCACTTGAATGACATCCAGAGGCAGATATTCCTTGTTCTATACACTGCCTGGGAGTAAGTCCCATTGAATCCAACTGTGCTTTGTTCTGAAAAGACCTGTGTAGAATTAGTACTGCACTTCTAAATCCAAACCCAATGTCTGTTGGCATGCTTGGTACTGGAGCTATTACTCTTAGAATTTCCGAAGCTCTGCTGCATAATTTGGGGATTGTCTGGGGTGGTAGTGGTGGTTGTGTTTTTGTTTTAATTTATGGCTTTCAATTAGAAGAGTGAATGTTCAGTGTGTTGCATTCTACTGTCCAAGGTCAGACAACCTAGTTGGAAACTTGAGCATGCCTAAATTTATCTGACTCCACATGTCAGTTTTGTTTACATGTGTTATAGTTATAGCTGCCAAGCAATGTAATTTTAATTATTGTTTAAACCTGACAGAGAGCAGAAACATTATTCAAATATTCCAAAAGAGTATCATTCTATATAAATAAATGGCCTACAGATTCAGAAGAAAGATACCCTTGAATACATCAGGAGGCTGTATGTATATTGGACTCACACATGCACACATCTTGAACTTTGGTTTTAGTAACTGTTTCTAGAAAAAAATATCAAAAGATTTGATATTAATTCACCATGTGACAGGAAACAGAACTATTTTACCCATAGTGACCACAACAATATAATACAAAAGAAGTCCTTTCCTTTCATATAATAATTAGAGGCATCAAAAGGGATATCCTTTCCACCCCTTGTAGTTTTTCAATAGTATAGTATATTATAACTTAATAATGAATTTATTCCATCCATAGGAATTGTTTTCTTCAGTGCTGAAAAATTCTGCTACACTTCAGCACTATTCATACATTCATTGCAAGCTTATTCTTCTCTCCTCTCTCTCTGTTGATTTCTCTGCTATCTCTGATTATATATCTTCGTAACGTCATCCATGTAACTTGTGTCAGTCAGGGTTTGGAAACATTACTTTTTTTTTTTGTACTACATCTCCCAGCTGTCAGCAGAATCTGGAAGATACAGTGTGTGTATATGTGTGCCTTCAAGTTTCCTGCCAACTTATCATAACCCCATGGATTCCATAGGGTTTTTCTTAAGCAAGGAATACTCAGAGGTGCTTTTGCCAGTTCCTTCCTCTGAAATACAGCTACAGCACCCGGTATTCACTGGCAGTCACCCAAGTACTAGCCAGGTGTCTGATCAGATGGGATCCAGTGTCTTTGGGGTATTTAGGCCTGAAAGATATACACCAAAGACCATAATAATTTCCTCAAGCTATAACATCACTAATATAGAAACCAATTTGTCATCTGTCCACAAAGATGTCATTGCATAACCCATTCTTTATGTGGTTTCTGGTTGGCTAGGATCAACCATGCAACTAACACAGGCCCTTACCATACCATGCCTCAATAATATGTTGTTCTGTGTCAGTTCCAGCATTGCCATTTCCATGTTGCTTCCGGGTTCCAAACGCTCTCTACCACACAGAAAGTGCTATCAAACACAAATGTGGAACCACATTTACTCAGGTAATGGACTTGTGGTGGGAAAAAAGGCCATTACTGAATTTTTTTGTGGAAATGAAAAAGTGCTGATTAGCAACAGAAAGGGACAGGAAAGCAGCTGGTAAGAGAAAATGTCACAACTTTGTGTTGTAAGGGCCACAGAAAAAGAAGTAAGTGCCAACAATAGTGGAGGGACTGAAATTCAATGAAATCGGCAGTTGTTACAGGGAAAAAAAATTGGCACTGAATAGGGTTCAAATTAGTATTGAAACAGTACAGAAAACTGTTCAGTAACCACCCTAAATTTATAGAGAAGGGAGGTGCACTGGTCTAAACTGTTATTATAACTTAAAAACAGAATCCATATTAAGAAAACAAGAAACAACAGTCTGAAGCAAGCACCATTTGTAAGACTTTCATAACTATATGCCTGGTTTAAATTACATTTTTAAAAAATTAAGCATTATTCTAAACCAGCAACAAACATTTTGATCCATGTACCATTGTAAACTTTGCAATCCATATGGATTTGCTAATAGGAACAGCAGGTTTTTATTTCCAGGATCAAAACCAAATTATACGTTTTAGGGAAGTGATTCTTTTTCCTCATGAGACATTAGAAATAAGGCTGTATGCTTTACAGTCATTTTCAAGGATGAATATAGCCAGTTACAGTAGTAGTGAAAAGTGCAAACACATGTAAATCTGTCAAAATGAAATAGCATTAAAATATAGATCAGAATTGTTCATCATAGAGAGCCAACATAGCGTCATGGGTCCTGGCATGGGGACACAAGAGGAGCAGGACCGCAACGATGCTTCTGCATGATGTCATTGCAGTTCTGACCTTCTCATGTCACCAGCCAGCACGACTGCAGGCTATATCATTGATGGAAAAACTCTGTCAGTTACCCTCAATTGCACGAGCCATCCATTGCAGCCAACCATGCAGAAGGGCCAGAAGCACAGTCTATGCCCTTCTTCCCCTATTGCAGCATGGGAAGAAGGCCAGCTGCAGTCCAGAAGGACAGACCGTGTCCCTCATACTGCTTGCAAACAGCTGGTCATGTGCAGAGAGGAGCATTAGGAATATGCTGCAATCCCGGCAGAGGCCGTGCCGGGGTTGTGATGGGACAATGCGTAAGAGTGTCATCATGTGGAAAAGGCCACGGTTTGGGTATTGGGCTCAGATCCTGCTTGGCCATGGAAACCCACTTAGTGACCTTGAGAAGGTCACAGTCTCTAGCCTCAGAAGAAGGCAAAAGCAAACCCCCTCTGAACAAATCTTACCAAGAAAATCCCTTTATAATTTTGCCTTAGGGGTGTCATAAATTGGAAATTACTTAAAGGCACACAATAACAATTGTTCATCACATCACTCCTTATCATCTTGCACAAATCTGCATCCTTCCGCTTCCATAAAATAATTCAAGCACATAGAAATAATAAAGATCCTAATGAACAGCATAAGGAGTAGATCCATCTTTAATCATATGGTAAGCTTATTGAAATAAGGGTTGGAAACATCAGTGTCAATGTTAACAGGTTAATGTTAACAATTCATTACCATTAGATCATTTTAGTGAAAAGAATACAATTTATTTGCCTGCATTAATCGTTGATTATGCATTAACTTTTATTTTTTTAAAACTTTAAAACATTTATGTTTTAAAAAATAAATAATTGAAGATACTAAGATACTAAATATGACCAAAAATGGTCAAGTGCCTCTAAAATTAATCTCCATGTAACTTGCCTCTAAAATTAATCTCCATGTAACTAATGGAAATAAAGTGAAATTTTAACCGTAATGATAGCATGACTGTTGTTGTTATTTGTGAATTGAAAAACAGTGTCTTTAAAATCTTTGTAATAAAATAAATAAAAGACAATAAAATACTTTGTAACTATTTCCAAACTTTAGCCATTTCCACAGCATACTGTTGTAATGCTATTATTCCACTTTCAACATCCTGTGGAATTCTGGAGTTTGTAGTTTACTGAGGCCAAAGAGCTGTCTGACTGAGAATTCTAAATGCTCATCCCTAAACTGTAAACTCCAGGATTCCATAGGATGTTGAAAGTGGAAATGGCCTTTGATTGAAAGCAGTAGGACTCAAATTACTCAGTCTCTTTTAGTTAACTGAGTGTGATTCAACAACAAGATATCAGTGGATCTTCTCTTAATATAACTGATTATAAACTGCTTTGTGTCCCTTATTTGGAAAATGGTGGGACATAAGTAAAGTGAAGTGAAGTAGACAGATGAATAAATAGACAGACACACACTCACATCCACTGCAATATCTTTTATTCTGTAGGACTGTGCTTGCTCAAACCTTGCTGAATTTTGTCTGAAAGGATTATTTGTAAGTGTATGTGTAGGACTGAAAGTTTACTAAATTACACGCAAAATAGAGTAAGAGTTTAATTTTCCTCTCTTATAAAATCTTTACTGAAGATAAACACAGGGTCAGTTAATCATGATGTGAGTGTCCAATACAGAGTGCTCTCCTACTCTAATTTTCTCTCCCATCCCTGTTTCTATGTAGGAATATAATAATAGGCAAAATAATGATGGCAGTAATGTTTGAACCACTCAGATATTATACAAAAACAGAGTAAACAGAAGTAAAACTGGTTGTGCATGAAAGTGGGTGGGAATGAACTTTGTTGTTTTTCACTGCCCATCAGGTCGACATCGACTTGTGGAGGTCCTATCAATGAGAGACTGCCAAGTTACCCTATCCTCAACTTCCCTCTTCAGGTCTTGTAGATTCAGAGATGTATCATCTTTACCTGAGTCTATCCATCTATAATGGGGTCTTCCTCTTTTTCCTATTGCCTTCTACCTTACCAAGCATTATTGTCTTTTCTAGTGAGTAATGTCTTTTCATGATATGTCCAACACACACCAGTCTCATTTTGGTCATCTTGACTCCTAGGGAGAGTTCAGACTTGATCTAAGATCTCTCCGTAGACCAATATACTACCAATCCTATTATGTCACTTTTGTTCTGCTGCATAATGTGGGAAAACCAGATGTTTTAGAGGACGGATGTCAAACTCAATTTCATCTTGGACCACATCAGCATTATGGTTGCCCTCAAAGGACCGGTTGTATCTCTAGGACTATATAAATGTATCTACTCTTTTATCATATTAAATAATTGCCTCTGCTTTTGATTATTACTGGTTTTTAAATTGTCTTCTCTCTGCATCAACCTGTCTTTTCTTGGACATTTTGGGGCTATTTGATTGTAGTTTATGGTCCCTATATCTCTGTAAAGTGACACAGAATTGGTCAGTATATCCACAGTGTGCCACTTTCTGTTCTCCAGACCCTCTCTGTGCCTCTTTCTGCCCTCCCTCCCCTGTGTGATAACTGAAGCCCCTGTCAGAGCTGCTGATGACGAGCAGCAGCTGTTGGTCCCTGTGGCTCTGGCTGGAGATGAGTCCTGCAGCTCAAGAGCTCCCCCTGCTGCCATGGACCAAGCAGGCTCAGACGCTCCTCTGCCTGCTCCTTTAGGGCAACAGGGATCCAATTCTGAAGATGCTTTGGAGCCTGTGTCAATCAGCCCACAAACAAGGCGGAGACTCAAGAGAGCTGAGCCAAGGGAGGCTTCCTTGATTAAGTTCAAGAAGCAGTGACTAGCCACACCTGTGTCTTGGGCTATATAACTGCCTGCCTGGAAGCTTTCCTTTGCTTGTGGCAAACTTTCTACAAGCTCTCTCCTTGTCTGTTCCTTGCTTCCAGCACCTGGCTCCTGATACCTTGGAATGATCTCTTTGCTCCAGACCCCTGGCTTTTGGAACTCTGACTATGGCTTTTGGAACTCTGACTATGGCTTTTGCATGTCCCTCTGGCTTAGGTAAATAGACTTCCCTTGAGTAAGTGCTTCCTTGACTCCTCCTGGCAGGACTCTGCTAGGTCTCCCACTCCCTTCTCTGGGCTGTCTTGCTGTGTGGGTCTCTGACCCTGACACCCTGTGGCTTTTTCTGCCCCCTGCCCCTCTGTATCTGGTGAGCCTGATCCCTACATTGTGGGCCTGCAGCTGCAGCTATTCTGAAGAGGGGCCCAGCAGCCAGCACTCACAGTCTACTTCTATTTCTGATTGCTCCTCTGCCCAACTCTAACGAGCTGTGTGGTGCATTGCCATGGTAACCCAGTACAATGCTCTGATGGTGAGATTTGGACAGAGGAGCAGTCAGAAGTAGAAGTAGATTATGAGTGCTGGCTGCTGGGCCCTCTTCAGAATACCCACAGCTGGGGGCCCACAATGTTAGGATCAGGCTTGCTATGCAGGGGGACTGCTGTGTCTGTAGGAGAGGTGTGGGGGCCACATGAAATGGTCTGGCAGGCCAGATTCAGCCCATGGGCCTTGTGTTTGACACATGTGTTCTAGAGGGTTGTTTGTACACAGGACATTGTGTTGTCTACCTGGCAGTCCAAACAAAGTGTCCTTGTCCTGATTAGTTCATCCTGATTTCTCAACTTAACCAAAGTTTTTTTTCATGCAATGATAAACCCACTGATTTATAATAAAGCAGGTTGAAATGATGTCATTTCACTACAACCTTCTGGAACAACAGGAAAACTTACATTACATGTAGAACAATGTTTCCAAGGATTTTAAGATGGCTGTCATTTTTTCTCTCAGGTGGGAGTTCCTTATCCAGTCTTTACAGGTCCTTACTCAGCTCTTTCTGCTTTTCCTCATTCCTCATCTCCTTCCACAGAGACATTGTGAGGAAGATGGGAAATGGCCCCCAAATATGTTTGGAGCATTGTTTCTGCTTGCCACCATAGCACAATGTTGTTGTTGTTGTTTAAGACAGTAAGAAGGAATGCTCTGCTACCTGACATTTCTGTATCACATTCAAAAGAAGCTACTTGGGTCTCTTAAATTTCTGCACATTTTTCTGCATTGAAGTCTGTATGGTTTTTTTCACTGCCTTTTATCCCCTGCATTTAATGTACTGAAAAAGTTTTTTTGTCTTCTGAGGATTGCTTCATATGTGTGCTTTTTTCTCCCTGCACAGATATAAACGGGTATGTATGTGTACACACTCACACTTGTGACAGTCTGCATGAGAGTTTTGAATCTGGTGTACATAAATAGGTTGGGAGGCTAATGCAATTGCGGTAGCTTAGTTCTGTTGAGGATGAAATGATAGCTATCTTTCTCATAGTTTCTATAAACTATAAACAGCCTGTTACTGCCCTGGCTAGCCCGAGCTTGGGGGATATAAAAAGATATCTTTTGATATCAATAATTCGGCTTCACATACCCATTCCCCTCCACGTGCTTGCAAGGCCTCCGGACAAGCACGCGTACAGGCTCGGCCGATAATCGCCGTAATATTACAACACAATACAGGCAGGCCCGAAATAGCTGACTCGCAGCTTTAGGAGACCTCAAAGGCAAGTACCTTCATTAGGTACGCACGCAACTTTCAAAAGATCCTCTGCTCCGAGCTGGCAGTTTGATGATCTGACTATACACCGCTCAAGTACTCCGTGTTTGCATACTGGCTATCCTATTGACAATTTGGCTATAACTCAATCATTCAAATTCTGACCTTTCAGAGGCTTTGTCTCCAGCCCCAAATCTATTGTTTTCCCTAAGTCCGACCTAGCCTGCGGTCACAATTCTCCTTATAAAAACCCCTGATTTTGTGCGCTTCCTTGGATCGCTCTTGGCTTCCATCCCGCCTTGCTGTCGCTTTGTCCAGCGAGCCTTCCCCTCAGCCCCACGTGCTGAGATCCATGCTCCCCAGCTTCTCCGCTTCCAACTGGGCTTCAGGACAGGTGAAGTATCACCCAAACCAACAACTCCTCTAAAAATCGCTCTATCCCACTCCAACCTTTATTTCTTTAGTTATCTTGTGTGAGTGTGCTGCATACACTGGTTGATTGTGGTTTTTAATAAAACCACATTTATTATTTCAGCTTCTGTGTGCTCCTTGACTCGGCCTGACCCCCGTAAACATAGGGTTCAAGATCTCACTACGTTACCCTGCCTCTCGTATTGCTAGGCTGCGCTCTTGACTAATTTCCCCAACTTATAATTTGAGAGCACATTTAGGTGTCCCTCCCGGGACCCCCAGGAATCAGGATAACAAGCCCCTTGTATATCTTCCAGCTTAACCGAGGCTGTTCTTTATCTACTGGCTTTACATTACAGGAAAGTCTTTTCCTAAGATGCATGGACACAAAGAATTAAGCAAGCTTCCTCAATTAATAATTAAATACACAATATTATTTTTGAAAACAACAATATCCCAGTCCTTAATTATAAAGGAAAAAACTCACAACAGTGAGATCATTATTTAAATAAGTTGACTTCTTGCACATATGATTGAATACTCTGTTTCTTTCCTCCCGTGTTTTCTACATTAATGAAAAACAGAGATTTAGAAACCTGGACATTACTTACATATTTTATTAAAACCATAATTCTTGTTATTATATACTTATCGCTGTTAATGAAAGCAGGACAGAAAACATTACTGTCATTTGATTTGGCTTTGTTACATTGCTATGTAGTCGGATTGGTTATGTGATGATGCTATGCTATTGCCTTTGTGACCCTTCACTGACTGGAATTACCTCAGAATGATGCCTATAAGCTAAATCCAACATTGTCCTAATTAGACCAGAACCATTTAAACTAAATGTGACCTGTTGTAAGTTAACGTTAAGTTGGGTTACCTTAAGTTAAGACCCACTGAAATGCAGGGGGATTTAAATAACTAACACTAGATTTAGGGCATTTCCTCACTATACTATTATAGTGCTATTATTCCACTTTCAACCTCCTGTGGAATTCTGGGATTTGTCATTTACTGAGGCCAAAGAGCTCTCTGCCTGAGAATTGTAAATGCCCCTCCCTAAACTGCAAACTCCAGGGTTCCACAGAATATTGAGAGTGGAGTAATAGCACTGTGACAGCATAGTGCGGAAACGGCCTTAGTCTCCTGTTTTTTAAAAATATAATGCTGAAATTGCAGAATTGAAAAACCAGTTGTTGTGAGAAGCCCATGTATAACAAAAGCAAGAGAGACTATAGAACTTTGCACACCTGCCAAACTGCCTTGAAAATTTTCCTGGATTACCTATAAGGTTGGGAAAATAAACATACTCCAGCATTCTGATATATGTAGGACTAGATCATACACCAGTGTATCCAGGTGCATAATCCCCCAAGCACATTGACATGGGAATATGTACACATGCAGGACTATAAACCCTATTGAACACACTGGATAGTATATATGAGTAAACCTCAGTAAGGGCAAAGCTAGAGCATTGCCCCAAAATGAGAATTATGCCTCCCAAATGAACTTTTCGGACAGTCTTCAAATTTCTGTCATTACAGAGAGTGAGGTAATGAAAATCATTCTTACTTAGAACTCTTAATATTTGTTGTGTTCGCATTCTCTTAGTAACTTTGCCTGCCCTTGTTCTTTGGTTATCTAAAATATATTTCTAAATGCTCAATTAAAGTTTTAAGTTATTGCAAGAAATCTGAGGGCCAGAATTCTTATTTTGAGAGGCAATGGCCTGATTTTGCCTCCTCCTCCTCATAGCTCTCCTCAGTTGGACTGGGCTACTTGCCTACAATTGTGCACATGCTTCCCTGGAAATAATCCTCTGATATTCATTTCAGAGTAAACATACACAGCCTTAAGCTTCATGTTTGCAGTGAAGAGATATGTGCTTTTCTGCAGGTAATATTAAATACTCCACTCAGTGAATTAAAATGAATTATGCAGCAAGAGTAGAAAAGATCAATAATATAATTTCCAAAAGAGTTTTAAGGATTTAAAAGTAATAGCTCTTTTAGAACTGGAAGACCAATAGCTCAAACAAAAAGGTTACAAGTTATTAGAAACCTCATATTGATCCAATGCAAGTTTTTATCTGTGTACTTACAAAGAATATATATATATAGATACCTATACCTATCAGTGATGCCTCCTGATAAATGAAAATGAATAGATTTGTGAAATATACTCGGAATATGGGAATACTGAAATCTGACTGAAGCTTGGGTTAAGACATAAAATGCCAAAGGCATCTTTAAAAAAATGATTTCTTTAAATGAGGCAACTGAATGAAATCATGGGCTAGGAACTGAGGTATACCAACCAGAGAAAATAGAAAATGAATGCTTAAAAACAATAGCTGTGAGTAGGTTCTTGAGAAGGAAAAAAGAACTCCAATACTACACATGTTCAGCCCTGATAACTGCTGTATCTTGAGGATGGGCCAATCTCCTGACAAACTATTTTTCACCTGAAAAATAATCTGAATAATATTACCAAGAATCAATTATTCTGGGGGGATGGGGACCATGTGACTGTCTAGATGTTTCTGGACAGGAGGCTCCCATCATCCCTCACCATTGACTATATGGATCAGGCTGATAGGAGCAACAGTCATACAACATCTGGAAAGCTACATGTGCCCCTTTCCATGGTAGGTTATGATTATGCATATTAGAATGAAGAATTATTAGAATTACAATTACATATTAGAATTACAATTACAGATAAGAAAAAAAATACTCTGGTGTCAGCCCCAGTACTAGGCAGAAAAAGGTGGCTGCCTCAGTCAGCAGATTTGGGGTGTCATGAACAGGAAAAAAATTGTGATTATTCATTATTTGCCTACACTTGTGTGGGTGCTGTTTACTCCTCTCTGCTTGAAAAGCAAGATATCTTGGGCCATACATTCTGTCTGAGGCAGTGTAATGGTAGGAGTATCCCTGCTCATTGTGGTGTCAGAAAGTTAATAAGAGTTGCGTTCATTCTTGATATCGTGATCTCACCCACTTTGCTTTTGGTTCTTTTCGCAATCCCCAGAAAGGCATTTCTTTCTCTTCTACTGTAAACATTTGCTTTTGTGGTCTCTTGTGTTCCCTCTGATGGCAGAACATAAATCTGATGACCTTCAATTTTTTCTATAAGCATTGTATGAATTCACAGTTTTTTCCCAGCCTGAAAACTGTTAACTTCTCACAAGAGAAAGATGCTTCAAAACAGCAAGCATATTTTCTGGCATTCTGTTTTTCCCCTTTCACCATGACCACAGTGTATTGATGGAGTTGAGTAATTGCTGGCTTAGATTTCCAGCAGCTTTTTTTAAAAAAATCCCCCCATCCGCATGCATCAGAGCCAAATATTTTGAGAAAGAGAGACCCCAAAATCTAGAAAAGAAGCCCCCTGTTTGTGGAAGTGTGGTAGACCTGAGCCATAGGCTGCTGTCAAAGGGAAGCCAAAAGCTGGGAACCAGAAACTTGTGGTTATCCCAGGAAGATTTTGCTGAGAGACCAGAGTGGGAGAGGTGAGGGACAAACCATAATGCACCACAGCCAGGACCTCACTCAAGCCAAGTCTACTGCCCGATGGCTACCATTTATTTACAAAAATCTCTGCCAACAGCAATATTACTGTGTCATGATGTAGCTTTGCTTCTAGAAGTGATGGTAAAAATATTTACAGATATTCAGATAACTGATGAAGAAAGACTCTTTACACTTCAAGACTTATTTTGTGCCAAAAGCGCTCGTGTTTTTGCTACGGAAAATGACATTGGCCAGAATCTTGTTGAGAAGTTATGAATGTGTAACCCAGAGTTACATGTTTTTAACTTTGTTGTATTTTTGATCCCTACATGGCCCCTGGTTTAGGGAATGCTAACTGACCATGAAAGTTGCCCAATCCCCACTAAATGGGGATCGGGATGAGAGTCACTATATCGTGCTCTGCCTATCATGCTTATGCAGTTGTAACTCCACAGTCATCCTCTTTTCAGAAAGGAAGTTGTCCGCATAGAAAATGTCATTTTCTATGTAACAAAATAAATCCTAAGCTGTGAATAGTCCTCTAACAGCACACTGCAAGCACTTTCTTGCAGTAGGGAGAGAAATAGTAAAAAATATTCATTCTTGCCTATAGAATTTATGAAGATTTACATCCCTAGCCAACGGAGGCCTTAAGGGAAGAAAGAAGCCACCTGTCAATATATGGAGACTGACAGGAATGCTGGGTGACAGTGATAAATGTTAAACCTGCACCATGTGTTGGCCTGAAGCTGGCCAACATGGCCTACTTTTGCAACTATCTTGCGGTTTGCGTGGGTGTAGGGACAGTATTTTTACTCACTACGAGTCTTCAGTTCTGCTAAAATGATCACAGTATTTCCAGCATTCACAAATTTCAGGTGAAAAAGGAAAAATAGAACTTTAGTAATAGACAAACATAAAGTATTATGTTCTTTGGACCCAAGCTGATATTTCTGTACAGTATAATATCTTAGTCAGTGTAGTGGTTTGACCATTGGACTACAAACCTGGAGACCAGAGTTCAATTGCCAGCTCAGTCATGAAAACCCACTGAGTGATCTTGGGTGTATTACAGTCCCAGAAAACCTTTTGACAGGGTCACTGTACGGTCACCGTAAGTCAGAAATGACTCGAAGGCATACAACAATAACATAATGTCTTAGGTAAGAAGGTAAAGCTATTGTCTTTGAAAAGCGATGACAGGAAAAGCCAAACAATTGGCAGACAGAATCTACTGACCAGTGCTTTTTGAAATTTAATTCATAATATTAACTCTATATTACTTTTTAAAACATTCCAAATTTTTGATTATAATAGATTTTGTAAGTACTATGTGAATATTTGGCACCTACCATGGACTTATTACAGGATTAAAACATATTTCTTAAGGGCATTTATACAGCGCAATTGGTTTTTTCATCACAGAAAACAACAGTAAAAGGAATAACCAAGCAAACATTTTAAATAGTCTTTTCTTTTGGCATTTAGAAATAATTTGTAAACAGTGAAATAAATCATGAATAGTTCTTAAAAGCCTGTCAAATTAAATGCCAACTTAATGCAGAGACAATATGCCTAATGGAAAATCTCGATCAAAAGCAACCCATTATGTTATGAATTTTGTCCAGTTTCAAATACCCCCAAGCATCTTGCATGAGAAGTCTCAGTTCCAAAATATTTTTAGACCAATATATAAACCCCTAACAATACTTTGCAATGGAAACTCTGACAATGTGCCATGTCCTCACTGTTGAACTTTTCTCTCTGAACCACATACTAGTTACACCCTTTGGCTGGAGCAATTACTGGCTTATTTCTGAGAGTGCTAGCTGATTTGGAAGGTGCCTTACAGTAAGTCAGGCTAGTGGTCCAACTAGCCCAAGCACTGCCAACTTTTGTCTTGCTGTAGCTCTCTAGACATTCAAGTAAGTTTATTTCCTAGACATACGTGGAGAAGCTGAAGAGTGAGCTTGGAAGCTTCAACCAGGGCCACTATGAAAAAAGTTTCAATATGTTTTATTAAAAATGGATTTAAGGGAGCGCCCTTCACAGCTGGTGGCTTCCATGCCAGTGGGGTGGCATATCTATTCCAGGTTTTTGTACAAACTTTAAAGGAACTATTTGAAATTTGGGACCTGTCTGGGAGATGTGGCTGAGAACCTTTGACAGCTCCTTTAAAATTCAGGCTAAAACCAGAGCAGATTCACCATCCCACTGAAGTGGATACAATCAACTACTGCAGCTACTATATTTTTCTTTTTTCTTTTTTTTTTTTCAGTTTAAGTGTCATTTAAATGTAGAGGAAGATAGTTAAAAGTAATAACTTTCCAGATTTGCTTCTGAGAGAGTTGAAATGTGAATGCATACCCACATCCAACACTGTATTTAGTGGAACCTCTGAAAAGCCAAGGATTTGTAGTAGAGACCAGCTGAAATCTGGCGTCATCTCATGGAATGTAACTTTCCTCCAGAAGCAACTCTGATCCTTCCGCCCTCTACACACCAGGAGAATACACACACACACACACACACACACACACACACACACACCTCCTGCCACCACCACCCTCAGTATGATCATTTACTAACTGGGAAAGGGAGGAAGACTGTCACTAAGCATCCATCTATGTTCCTATAACAGAAGGTACAATGATGAAGTCATCCTCTGAGACTTCCTGGTGGTCCAGTGTAGGTCCTGGAGAATGATGACATTATTGTGTGTCTGGCTATAGGAACATAGCCGGACACAGCATATCGATCCTCCACCTACTCCTGGCTGGTAAATGGCTATGGGTGAATGGCAGAAAGCAGATGAATTCAGTGTTTAGGGGGTCGTTGTATGAGGGAGGTGGTGAATAAAACCATCCACAATGACTCTGACTATGCATATGTCCCCAAGCATGATGCAAGCTACTGTTTGTTGAAATACACTAATCTTGACTTGCAAACCCAGAGAAGGATCTGAAGGTATGTGCTGTAATTCTTCTCTTAGAGCAAAGAGTATAGAGACTGTCTTAAAGGGAAACCCATACAGATCTGACCATGACATTTTGTTGCCTGAGATCAAGGAAAAAATGGCACCCCTGCCCCCTGTAGTCAAGGTGCAAAGTCCAAAGCCAGAGAAATTATTTTGACATGACTCAAATGTCTGCAAGTGGCCCTCTACATCATTGAGAATAAAAACACAACACCAAGAACATGAAGAACTTTGTCCCCATTTTATGCCCTCCTCCACCTGCAGTTTGAGATGTCTTCTTCACTCCGCCTAATGTCTAGACCAGTTCTGCCTTCGAGGAACAGTATGGAATCTACATAAGCCTTTCAGAGGCAAAGTAGAAGCAGAAAGAAAAAGATTTCATGGCAATGTGCAACTTGAACCTTTGAACCTTTTCAAACAAGCTGCCTGTTAACAAACCCTGAAAGCACTGTATGTTCTGTGGGGTCCCTAGTACTCCAACTCTACTTCTTACCAACATGAGTGGAAGACAGAATCTCCTCTTGGCCAGTATTTGTTGGGAACAGTGGAGTCCTCTGTGAAAGGTGTCAGAGAAGCTCAGGAAGGTTCATATGGGTAAAGGACTTAGCAGAGGCAAAGCTGGAAACTTCTTTGGGAATTCATAACTGAGGCAACAGTGTTGTTTTTTGGAACTGGAACAGATAACATTTGAGGAAAAAAAATCTTCACATGGGACATGGACTGTAACTAAGGCTAGATGGGATATTGAGTGGCAAATGCTGTGTTTTACCTTCTGCTGAGCCATCAAAACTTGCCATCCATTGGCTCTGGTTATTCAAGTTTTAATCTGAATGTTGGATCCATTTATCTTGATTGTCCTCATGTTTGTTTATGCTGACCAAGCACTATCATGCTTTGGCACCCTCTCAGGAATCCACTCGGTTACGTCTTTCCAATCTCAGTTTGATCCCACTGTCCCAAAGAGAAGTCCTGTGAAGGGACATTAATTCACTTCCTATTTTTGATTTTTAAGCCTCTGTTTATGATGCAATTGTGTATAAAAGGAGATGTGCTGTCAGCAGTCTTTTAGTACGTTTTAGTACTAACTAGCACTCAGTTTTTGTGAATGTCTGTAACTGCTCAGATTGCTAGATCATACTTGCATATAAGAGCTTGTCAAATAATTACATACTGTTACTCTGTAGCCTTTTCTTGCTCTGCCTCTAAAACTGATTCATTAGGGCAATATACATTTGTGTTCAGGAGGCCATCCTCACTTAACACAGTTTGATTCCTCTCATCTTCTCTTTTTAACCAAATGTAAATATAATTTTTAATGGATCAGTCAACACAAAGACAAGTAATCGATAATCACAGACAAAAATAAATGAAATGTTTAGGGTGACACCAAAGGGTTTTCCCCCTGAGTTTACTGACACAGAGAGAAGTGTAGCACTGATGCTGTCATAAGAGAGCTCCTGAGTCCTGCAGTCTTCAGCTTATTGATGGCTTAGCTGATGGGCTTTCTTATCATGGAAGATGCCTGGATTCGCCAGTGTTGAAGAAGGAATTTCCAAGGAAAAGGGGAAAAAGTTGCTAGAGATCACTTTTTCCCTCCCTTCCAGTAGTAGTATGTGGTACAGACACGTACATAGCCTGTCCAAAATAAAACAATATTGACTATTGAGCATTGTGCATCCAAACTTTTAGCAGAACCCGATCATATGCCCATTATTTTAGAAATGGCTTCTGTTCAGATTATTTGCCAAGCAAAAAATGCTCATCCAGTATAATATTAGACATGGTTTTGTTTTGTTTTGTTACCTTTCTTTTTCTTCAGTGGCACGTCATAGATAACCCTGCACCTTTTGTTCCTCCTGCTTGGAGGAACTTTGCGGTCAGCATCCTTGCAAGATGAACTTCTGCGCCTCGACATCTTCCTTGCTATTTCAGGATTCCAGGAGCAGAGACATTATCACTTGGCTAGTACAGCCAAGCAGTCCACTCTGATGTTCTGTGAGTTTCTGAAGCAATTGTACCCAAACCCCTCCTTTTATAAAGGCTGTAACAGTGGCACATTGTTACAGGATCCCATTATCTGCTGAAACATGCCCATATATAGCTGTTGCCAGGCAATGGCTGGAAAAACAAAAAGATCTGTAGTAGTCCTTACTTTCTTGTTTTCCATGAAACAACATTTCCATGAATTTTGTTTAGATTGTTCCATAAAGATATGATATTTTCAAATAGGAGAAAATTCAATTTTTTTTCCTAATGAACTATTTTATTGGCACAGTCTTTCTTGTAATTTGCTTCACCCAGGGTAATTGTGGCATGTTACCAGGATGATAAAAGTGGTCTCCATGTTTGTTGAAGTGATGGAGTCCAAGAACATCTGGAGTGCTACAGGTTCCCCCCTGTGCTTTATGAGATCACATTGATCACATGTGTTCAATCAAGGAATCAATTCCCCTTCTCTCTCTATATATATTACCTGAATATTGTCCATTACCATTCACTGTTATTAATTAGTCAGATGGGTGATTTCTGCAGCTGGCTGTATTGGGCATTCAGTTGTTCCTACTTGTTTAGCTCCCTAGAGTAGCTTCTACTAGAATGCTAAAAATAGCTTCATTTCCTATATGAACACAATCCATGGATCTGGAAGAATAGCAGAAAGTTATCCACCTGCTTGCAGAGCCTAATAGGTGGTCATCAGTACTAGCTTAAACCAGGAAACTGGACAAAGCCTTTCCATTGGTAGGTGTTGTCAGAGCTGAATGCAATAACAATGCACATACCTGATTGTCAGCAGCTGTCTTTTGTACTAGCACTAGGGCTGGTATCTATATGTGGATATATGAATACGCATGTTTGCCTTAGATGCATATAAAAACTTAAAACAGTGACAGATGGTATTGGAGCGCTTGCAGTTTGTAAGCATCTCTCTTCCTCTCATGCAACCAACAAGAACAAAGATAGGTGAATCATCAGTATATTTTGGATTTTCTGAAAGGTCACTGAAAGCAAATATAAAAACATCAGTGTTGTGAATGTGATCATTCACAATTTGTGGTTTTTGTATATAATACTAAGTGTTCATAATGTCCATGGGAAGGAGAGGTGGGCAATAGGTTGTGTAAAATAATAAGTAATTTCTATTATTGTGAAAATATTTTTTCCCTAAGTGACGTGGGTTATGTTTTGAAAGTAAAGCCAGAGACTAAATGATCTCAGATTTTTTTCTGTTCTATATATGAGATAATATTCTGCTTTAGGAGTGTTAGATGCTTATGTAGCCTGTGGTGCTACAGATGAATTTTTAAAAAACATTTGAAATGCAAACAAAGGCTGTGATTCTGTACATGCTTACCTGAAAATAAAACCCCTTGAATTCAACTGAGTTCCCTTCTAAGTAGACTTGTGTGCTTAGGCTGTCATCCTAAATATGTTGACTGAGGAAATTCCATGGAATTTTGTGGAATTTGAGTAAACATACTTAAGATTGCACTGAGTGACTAACATTAGCGCTCCTAACTTACAAGACATTGTGGTTTGATATTGTTGCATACAGCAATCCTAAAAATGTATACATAAAATTAAATCTGATTGAATTCAGGAGAGTTCCCCAGTAAATATATTTAGGGCTGTAGTCGTCATTTGCCCATACATCTGACCTTTATCAATCTTTCCAAAACTTTTGAGAACTGAAGCATCATTGTTATTCTGAATTTAAAGTGGAAGCACGTTTGACTCAAAATACACACTGATGATCCTGACATGTAGCAAAATTACCCAACTGCACTTTTGCTTAAGGTCTAAGGAGTCTATTGTTGTGTCTTTCTGTAGGCTATTTCTCTGTATTACCAATGATGATATAACACAAATATTCTGTAGGTGATAAAACCATGAGGTGCAGCCTTGTATTATTCCTAAAGTATTTTCAGATGACTCTTTACCAAAGGAAATTGTTGTGTTCTAAGCTGTAGTATAGTAGTTTTAGGGCTTTCCAAACTGTAGCGAGGCTGAAGACATCATCAAGTACCTCTCCAGCTTTCCTGTGCCCTCTGAGCTTAGCTTTAGTCCTGATCATAGCTGTGATAGGCAGGTGTGGGGAGGATTTTTCCGTCAACAGAGTATCCAGCCATCTCTGTGGTAATGCAAAGTATTCTGGGATGACTTGGTCTTGAATGCCCAATTGAGACACAGTAGCTCTACAAAAGACCTGCTTGTGGTGGTGAAAACTTATAGAATTGGCTCTTTGAGATGGATCAGCCGAGTGTTACCACCATTGCTAGCCCGAGCTTGTGGAATATTAAGATATCATTTTGATATCAATAATTTGGCCTTCTGTCCCCTCCACATGCTTGCGAGGCCCCCGGACAAGCATGCACACAGGCTCGGCCGACAATCGCTGTAATATTCCAAACAAATACAGGCAGGCCAGAAATAGCCGACTCGCAGCTTCAAGAGACAAGGCAAGTACCTCAATTATGTATGCAAGCAACTTTCAAAAGATCCTCTGCCCCACGCTGGCAGCCTGATGATTGGACTATACAATGCTCAAGAACTCCGCGTTTGCATACTGGCTACTCTATTGACAATTTGGCTATAACTCAATCATTCAAATTCTGACCTTTTGGAGGCTTTGTCTCCAGCTCCAAACTCATTGTTTTCCCCAAGTACGAGCTAGCCTGTGGCCACAATTTTCCCTATGAGAACCCCTGACTTTGAGCGCTTCCTTGGATCGCTCTTGGCTTCCATCCCGCCTTGCTGTCACTTTGTCCAGCGAGCCTTCCCCTCAGCTCCACGTGCTGAGATCCACACTCCCCAGCTTCTCCGCTTCTAACTGGGCTTCAGGACAGGTATAGTATTTCCCATACCAAACCTCCTCAAAAATCCCTCTATCCTACCTTTATTTCTATAGTTTCTTGCGTGAGTGTGTTGCATACATTTGTTTGATTGTATCTGTCTCATCCTTGACTCGGCCTGACCCTGTAGACATAGGGTTCAAGATCTTGCTACGTTACCCTGCCTCTCGCATTGCAAACTTGTGCTCTGTGCTAATTCCCTCCCCACTGTTGTGAGCACATTTAGTTGTCCCTCCAGGGACCCCCAGAAATCAGGGTAACACAGCTTATTTGTAATTTTGTATTCCCCTTGGGTTGTACGGCTGTAGAAACTGTCATGATGAATGATACCTGTACTTCCAAATTTTCACCTAGCTATAAGCTTCATCAACAGCAGTTTAGACTATCTTTTTAAAAAGCTCATTCAAGAATATTCTTGACATTCTTTTGGTGAATTCCAGACTGTATTCAGGTCTGCTTTAAGGCTGCATATTGATACCCCCAGAGCAAAGGTTGGAAAATTTACTTTTTTGACTACAACTCTCAGACAGCATGGCCAATGGTTGGCAGTTCTGAGAAGCTGTCATCTAAAAAGTAATGTTTCCATCTTGTGGTCAGCAATCAGGTACAATCTCATACAAGCGTCGTCCTCTTCTTCCTCTTCTTCCTCTTCTTCTTCTTCTTCTTCTTTTAAAAAAAGACAGTCAACAGGCTAAATGCATCCAGATGATTTATTGCCTGACAGGAATGCTTGCAGTTGCTTGGTGTTTCAGGCTTCTGCCATGGTCCTGGTCATTTCCCACCCTGTTAGTGTGCGGGAATGGCAGCTGTCCTACACAATCAGGGAGTTGATGAAACTACACTGACTGGGAGCTCCTTCGATAATGGGATTGTCGTCTCACTGCATTAAACAAGAGAGAAAGAGACAGAGAAATGTAGCTGTAGGAAACAAGCAAAAACTCATATGACCTTTCCTTCAGTTCTGCCACCTTTCCTTTAGTCTCACTATCAGCTCAGTTCATAATGTCTTTGCTCTTTTTACTATAAGACTGTCAATTCGCAAGATTTATGGGACTTGTTTTGGGACATGCCTTGTCAAAAGACATGCTGTTAGTCAGATCATATGATTATCCCATGGTCCCATGGTCTTCAATTAGCTAATAACTACAAAATGTGTGACTCTCCAGAATGCGAACAGAACTTGGAATTATTACTAGGTTGGTCTGTGATTCTCAGAATCTCCTGAGCCAGTGTTGGGGATTCTGGGAGCTGCAAACCGAAAACCAATGCTACCAAGCTCTGTTAGATGCTGTTGGACTGCCACTCCCATCAGCTGTGGTGAAGCAATGATGAAGCAACCTTTTGGAAGTTTGGAAGTTGCCTTTCCCTGGCAAGAAGAGATCTATGAATCAGTCATATTCTTGAAAATGTCCTCTACCATCATTGCCTCCTTATGTCCATAACTGGACCTAAGCTCCTCTATTTTCCTTCAAACTATTAGACTTCAGAAATTTAATGAACCAGATTATTTTTTTTTCTACAAAACTGCTTTTTATGTGGAGTTTTTATAGCAGTGTCATTTCACGGTTCAGTTGAGGGGTTTCTGCATGAGATTTCAGCAAAGTGAAGGGTACCAGCTATTCAGCAAATATGGACACCAGACTACATTATGAGGGAAAGTGGCATCATTCAAGAGAATTTGTCATGGTTACATTATTTTAAATAACACATGGCATCTGGGCTGGATCCAGACTAAAGTACCTGACATTGATTCCCACTGACATCCATGAGACTAAAGTCAAGTCATGACTGGCATCCTATTGCTTATTATTATGTATTGCTTATTTAATATAGTTTGAATTAAAAAAAAACCTCTTTATTACACAAAATTTTGTGCAGGACAACCAAAAACATGTTTTAAAAAAACAAAAAATAATAAATACATTAAAAGGTACTTTTAATAACCCTAACACAAACTGAAACAGAGAAGGAGGCACAACTGCTTTCCTTCCCTAAATGGTGCAACTTGAATTTTTATCTTGAATTAATTTCTTGAGGATTTCTTATGTTGCAATGATATACATGTTTACCAGGGAATATGCCTCTTTTAACACAATGGGACTTATTACCAAATAGATATGCATAGGACTGCACTGTTACTTTTTAGAGAAATCCAGTAAGTTAGTTTAAAAACCTCTCCTCTGCCTTCTCCGTTGTCTTCTAGCAGTTGTCCTCCTTAGTCTGGATCTCCTCAGGCGAGTTGATCTTCGGCTTCTGCTGCTCTGGCGCATTTGCCTTACCATGGTTGCTTTTCAGAGTTGTCAGCCTCAGGTGGAATGTGGGAATTCAGTTGGTCATTCTCTGTTATGATAGTTATTGTTAGAAATTCTAACCATGTAGATGAATAAATACAACAGGACTTTGTATCATTTATCACAAAATGTAATTATTTGCTAACTTATATGTGTGGGATAAAACAGAAGCAGTTGTTATCCAGAACTTTTTCTTAAACCTTTTGTTTTCCAGAGTGCCTCATAGTTTGATATTTCCTAAAGTAATGAGGTCATCAGTAGTTTTAAGTATTCTCAACCTCAAGAAAACACAAATTCAGTGTCACACTACCTGAGCCTAGCATGAAGAAGTCTGTTTTTAAAACCATGAAGATGATGATTAGAAACCACAAACAGAGAGGGCATAATATTAAGATCGCGCTATATGATTAACCACAGCACTTCTAATTTCATGATATAAATCTGCCTCCACTGTCATCGTCACCCAAACTGTTATTTACACCATAGAGGAAATTAGTGCTGACTGGTGATTTCATTTCAAAGAGGTGGTGAATTTGTTTTGGGTTTTAATTCAGACTTTAAAGGATCTATCTGTGGTGCAGAACCATGTCCCCTAAACAGATTCAGTTCTCTTAAAATTCAGACTAAAATCCAGAGTAGATTTACTGCCCTTTGAGACGGATGTTACCACACACCATTGTTGGGAACATATACAGGTGGCTGTTCTGAAACCATTTGAAACCGAAAAAAAACAACAACTTGTAAGCAATCTGATAACAGATATCAGCAACCTGCCAAATTTGGTCCTTATAAGATCTTTTACGCTTAGTAATCTGTGTTCTGTATACTGCTTACCTGATCTCAGCTGCTCGACCAACAACAGGTAAAGTGTTTTGTAGGTAACTTGGTAACAGGAAAAACTGTGAAGTCAGTGACATCAGAAAATGGCACATTATGACATCACTCCCTCCAATGGTAAGCAAAGGGGCTTCTCAAACTGTTTGATTCTCTCAATAAAAAATGAAAAATAGAAAGGAGCATTTTCATTATACTCATGTTTGAGAAAACACACTGTTGTGATTTAGTTATTTTAATGTTTTTATAGAATTTCTTTCACCCCAAGTGAAATTTATCAAACTAAAAAAATGGAGAACACAACAATAAATGAAAAACGTTTAATGAAAACATTTAAAACACAGGAGGAAAATGTCAAAATCCACTCTCTTCCAACCAACATCTTTTCCAAAACAGGACAGGTTTTGACCTGCTGTCAAAATGTGAGCAGAGCAGAACGCAAAATCAATGGTAGTGTAATCCACGTTGTGGGATCTGGAACAGAGAAGTCACAACTCTCTATCCCTAGAGTTTACTTGTGTAATAAGTAGGACACAAACTATTTCCTCCCATGCAAACTGAGGGGAAGGGGAGCAACATATGGAAACAGACAGGCATACTCAAACATATCAGACCGTATTACTTTTGGAAATAGATCCAGAGACATCTCAGCAGCCAATATGAACTAAAAGTAAAAGTAAGTAAAAGTAAAAGTCCTTACAGCACTTCCTAGCCAGGAAGTGAGCAGAAAGTTTATTAGGCACAGCTTCTGAACTATCTCTGGAGCTAGTTCTGTGTAGCGTACATCTGTGATACAGAAAATGATTTATTACTAGTTACATTTATGTACTCAGTTTCCTTCCTGTGAGTACAAACAATCAAAAATGGCTTCACTTTTCCCTGTTTTCCCCCTCACAACAATCTAGTAAGGTAGGACAGAATGAGAAAGAGTGACTGGTTCAAGTGAGCTTCACAGCTCGATAGGGACTTAAATCTGGTTCTCTCAAGTCCAATCACTGAACTGAGCTGGTTTTCAAGTTAGCAGAGCATTAACTTTGGTTATTGGTTGAAAAGTTTTTTTTAAAAAAATCTTCTAGAAATGTTGTGTAGACTGGCCTGGGATTTCTTGTGAATGAAGGGGTAATATATATCCTGGGGGGCTGAGAGAGAGCACCATTCAAATTATTTATATTTGAATGGTGCTCTCTCTCAGCCCCCCAGGATATATATTACCCCTTCAATACATAATCTATGCCTGTATTTTTATCTTTCTATCTAGTTTGTCTGTCTGTCTGTCTGTCTGTCTGTCTACCTACCTACCTACCTACCTACCTACCTACCTACCTACCTATCATCTCTTTCCCTCTCTCTGGGACTGATCCACCAAGTAAGGGTTCATTTGTCCTTCCTTCCTTCCTTCCTTCCTTCCTTCCTTCCTTCCTTCCTTCCTTCCTTCCTCTACATCAAATGGTCCAGTTGGTTTAATCATCAATCACATCAAGAGCTCCTAAGATATCCAGAAGAATGAGCAGATATCATGGACAGATAATTTATCAGGAGGTTCTAACAGATAGTTGCTGCGGCTTCCATCTTGAACACTGCCCTCAAATCTGATGGATATAGTACCAGCAAACCTACACCATCCAACATTTCTGGAGTTGCCTTGTTACTTTCAGGGCCACAATTTTAATATGTTGGCAGTACTAGACTTTGGGTGGTGTGGGGACATGAGCTTCTGTTACAGGAAGTAAAATTTCTTGCGAGGGCAAAACCAGTGCCTTCTCAGGCTGCTGCTTCTTGTCACAGCCTCCTCCTATTTCAGGCACCCAGCAAAGGCAAACTGACTTTTACATCTGCAGCAGAAGGAGAAAGAGGAAATAGCACCATGCGGGTATGTGAATAAGGTGGGCATGTTAGTGGTGCATTTGCTGGTATACCACAGACAGGAGTTTATGTAAAAGAAGAATAAATGCAAATCTTCAAAGCACACAAAGACAGTATTAAATTATGAAGGTTTTTCCCACCAGACTCTCCATGGCTGGACTTCTTTTTTTCAATCAGCAACTGAACTCAAGCCTTATGTCAAGTTCTTGTAATACCACATCCCAAGGGTTCTGATGTTAGGAATCAGGCATAGTATACTCTTTCTTCTGACCTTTGCAGTACAAATATGCACGGAGCTTCATTTCACCTGGAGCACTGTGTAGGAAATATGATCTACACAGCTGGTGGATATTGTGGAGAAAATATTTTTTCCTAAGAGGAAAATGCTTATTTTCCAGGGTAGCCCTTGAGCACTTTTAAGTTGTTCTTTATAGTGATGAATAAATGGACAGAAAGTTCTTTGGAGGTATTTCTTTTTTTTTGCCTTTATTGTCATGCTGTTAATGAAAATCCTGAGTCAATTAGTATCTGATAACCACTTGTCCGCACTGGCTCTCTTTATTGTCATGATACGCTAAGGCCCTTTCCAGACGTGGGGGGAGCTGCACGAAAACGCTACTCACCGGACTTCTTCAGCGTCCAGGCGAGTCCGTGGGGATGAGGAGCAGTGCGAGCTCGTCACTCTGCACTGCTCCGGAGTCCAAAATGGTGGCTTCCGGTTGGTGGAGGCTCTCCACCAACCAGAGAAACTCGCCAACCAAAAGCCCGTCCCCGGAAGATCTGCAGGCACGGACTTGTGCATGCCTGCAAATCTGCTCCGGAGCACGGTGACGGAGCGAGAGGGAGTCGTGCGCTCCGTGCTTCTTAAAAACCTCTTAAAAGAGGTGTTTAAAAAGCACGCTGCGCGACCAGTTCCGGTCGCGCAGAACCGGACTGAGGTGCGGAACTACGAAAAGTAGTCCGACCCAGTCCACTCCACGGTGCAGAAGACCTCTGTGGGAGGTTGCTCTGCCCTGTTTTAATAGCCTGGTGCGGAAATGGCCTAATAATAGTGTACAAAATAATTGTCACCCAGCTTTTAAAATATTTGCTAGTAGAGATCATAATGAAGAATTTCCACTGCTGAACACTTTTTAAAAATCTTGTTCATGTTTTTTCCTTTATTTTCATAATTGTTATGTCATCTACTGTGTTTGCCACCTTGGGAATTCTAAATATTGAAAAAAAATTAACTCATGAAAAAGTACCCATAATCGAAACACCTTAGAAAACCAAAATAGTATCTTGACTCAGCCCCAAAGACTCTAGTTGAAATATTCCAGTCCTGAAGTAATTTTTATGTTTATTTGTGTGCTTCAAACCTAGTCAAATTGTTTACTATGTACACCACAGACTTCTGTAAAGGTTAGCTGGCTAATTCAGTTCTTCTAGCTTCAGTTATGTCACTATAAGCATCTTTAGCCACCTTTTGAATACTTTCCTTAAGATTATATGCAGCTACTTGTATAACACCAAAGCACATATTTTTCGTAGAATGTGTTGAATGCAATGTGAGGCCAGTTTGGGACCACTGCAAAGTCTGAAGGGTCATAACTCAGGAGGCTGTCCTTGACCGAGGCCAAGTGTTTAGTTTCCTACAATTGCTAGACTCTGATATCTCTTTCCTGTTTCTCTCTTGATTCCTTTTGGTGAACTATCAGTGGCCATCTATGAATTGTAAAAGCTCACTCTTTGTAGCCTAGAGATTTATCCACCAGACTTCTTGTAACCAGGTTTTAACAAAACATGTTTGAGAAAAGCACAAGCATGACATTTCAGCATTTTATTGACAGGTGACTTTGTCCACATTGTAGCAGGCTCCTTGAATCTCAGGTAGTTGTCTTGGGTGTTCTTATGAAAAGTTGTTTCATTTTCTTGTTTTGTTTAGTTAGGCAAAAGCTTTAGTCTGATGGCTTTTGGAATCAAGGGCACAGGACACCATGAAAAGAGAAGAGTTAGTGATGTCTTCTCCTCCCTCTTCTGTGGCCACGGGACCTACCTGGAGAGAACATAAACACCATTAGTTTTACTCGATAACCATGTTGAATGGCAGTCTTAGTTGACAAATAATTCTTACTGAGCTCATTAGGTCAATGTGTGAAGGACTGAACTATGAATGCCCTGGGTGGAAGGATTCATTACCTCTCCTCCTGCCATGGCGTCGCCTTCTCCGCCTCCTTCCATGTCCACCCGCTTGGCTTTTCCTTCGTCGCCGCCTGCGACGTTGGCGGGTCAGGCTCCAGCTTCTGCTGCGTTTGAATCTTGCCATTTGATGGTCTTTTTCTGTTTCAAGCTCTTAGCAGTGGGAGCATCACCTGCCTTATGGGAGCCTATGATTGCAAGTGGTGGGCCATGTCTATTTATAAGGAGGCTAAAGGTTAGGGCAAAGGATGGTCACAATGAACTCTTCTGTCATGTCATATAATGGGAGGGCCCCCTATATGGTAAAGTAGTTATACCTATATTTATACCAAAAATAACTTATATCACCTTCCCTCTCTCTCTCTCTCTCTCTCTCTCTCTCTCTCTCTCTCTCTCTCTCTCTCTCACACACACACACACACACACACACACAGATGAAATCCAGAATCAAGCCAAATTAAAAATCAATTGTAATAAACCAGTGGAAGTAAAAAAGCAACCACCTGGAAATCCAAAATCAAGAAGGTCATAACTGTAGCTTACAAGCCTTTTCAAGAAGAAAAATCTTAACACTCTAGTGGAAAGCCACGAAACAGGGAGAAGGGTGGGCCTCTCAGTGCAGGGAGTTTCAGAAGCTAGGCATACCAGGAGAGAACACCAAGTTCCTGTTCCAGAATAAATATGCTTCAGAGCAATGGTGAGGCACAGGAGTTTCATTGACTATCTTAACCCTCAGCTGCTAAGTACAAGATAGGTGGTGTTATAAAATCCATACAGAACTAGACCAGCTAGTTATATAGAGTTGGTGGCATTGTTGCCCACAAGAGTGTAAACAGCTTCCCTAAATTTCCATCATTTGCCATGTATATTTCTTTTCATTTATTAAAAAAAAGTACAAAAAAATTCTGCTGTTTTTCCAGCAAACCATGATGTGGTGAAGCGGTAGCTTATGTTTCCTTGGCCTTAAGGTAGAAAACATCTGATACTGCATGTGCAAACATTCCTTTCAACATAGGGTATTTGTATACCTCCCCAGCCATTGAATCCTGTCTGGGGTAAGAAAAAAAAATAAATTCATTGATCACAAGTTTGTTTAGCTTGGTAAATAGTGGCTAATGAACAGGCAGATACATGAGGTGTCGTCCTTGTTTCAAGCACCTTGGTCCTAAACCATATAGAACTTGAACTAATACTTTGAAATAGGGCCCAAAAACAAACCAGAATTTAATGATTTTCTTTCATTGTGGGATATTTATATTTTTTTTGTCTCTGGTCAGTAATATCAGCACTGTACTCCGGATGGCCAGTGGAGTTTCTGAACATTCATCAAAGGTTGCCCTGGACTGAATAAATTATACTAAACCACTTGTGAAGTAATCAAGGCATATCATAATTAATAGTATAGTCCTACAGACTTTAGTGGACCTCAGATGGGATATAGAATGTAAAGGAAGTACTGCTCTGCTGGCAGGGCAGTACTTAAACCTCTGAAAGATACCCTGGGATTCCCTGGCATGGTTGTGGAAAGCTACAGTCGTGGATGGTGGCATTTGACAGGCACAGTGGGGAGGCCTTTGGTACACAGAATGCAAAGTCCCCAATGCCATCTTCAACCAATGATGGCCTCTCATATTGGTGTCAATTGAAGGGATTCAGTATATTTTTTTTTCATGATTGGAAGGTGGGGAAAGAGAAAAACTTGCCTTTTCCTTCTGCTTTGGGCATATCAAGTTAGGAGGGTTAAGATTCTTCTGCCATTGACACACACACATACCCACTGATATATTTGATATACTTAATCTGTGAATATATGCTTGAGAGGAATTTAACTGATAACATCTCTCCCCATATCCTGATGTTACCTTTAGCGTTCAAGATGAAAGCCTCCTCCACATTTTCTAAATGATGGCTTCATGCAATAGGCAAGAGGAGCTTGTTTTTCCCCTACAGAATGCATTTTTCCTAGTGTTTTTTTAAAAAAAGAACTGAAATGAATTGTTTTCTTTAGAGAGCATTACTTATCTCACAATTCTGAAGCTTTCTTGTGACAAAACCAGCAAGTTTACATTTTTGCTGATACTGCTTCTATAGCTAGCAGGCTTCCTGGTCATTTAAAGTCTTCCCTAATATTGCAAGAGTCTTAGAATACTCCCCCTCCCTTGACAGCTGCTGTGTTTCTCCCATCCCATCCCATCGCATCCCATCCCATCGCATCCCATCCCATCCCATCCCATCCAGTACCAAATTTGGAAGTGGGTCAGATGGCACAAGGTCCTGCCACCATGCAGCTCATCCTGCAGACAGTTTGACTCAATGGCAACACTGACAGGGACATGTTTGATGCTGTTGCTATCTCTGATGGACTGTGGACCAAAGTTTGTGTATGGGAGTGGAGTCTTATTCTCCAACAAGGGATGGGGTGTTCCCACACTAAGACAGTGGGCTCCTGCTTGTTACCATCTTCCCTAATCAATCTCTCCTCCAAAAGTGTCACATTGTTTCTCAGAGAGCTTGCCTTCCAAGGAAACCAGGTGAAGTGCTTCCTTTTTTAATAGCCAGGTATTCTATCTGTTACTACTGAAGAGTAGCAGCCCCCCGCAAATATACACACATACATATATACATGGGGGAGGGTAGGAGGGAGGACTTATCTAACTATGAAGCTACTAATAAATGCATTGATTAAAACAGGATGGAGTGGAGTATTCATTGGTCATGATTCATGTGTCAAGATACCATTTAAAATTGATGCAAGTTTTTTCTCCTCCAGTTGTGCCTCATATCATCATAAAGCAACTCTGCTCAATGCTTATTTTTCTTTCCATTATCATTTTCCCTTCAATATCAATGTTCAATGCAAGGCCACTCTGGCTATCTCATATTTCACTAAGTTTACAGCTTGTCACCTACATGCTCATTTTTCAAGCCACAGAGGTTGCCATGTCGACTGTTGTGAGCTCATAACTGCCCAATCCCTTAAGAAGAAGTGCAGCAAGTGGCATCATTTCATAAACTCCAATACCATATTGAAAGACATTGCAGTGGCTTCACTAAAAGACATGCTCCTCCTGATCCTCTGCTAGGCTTTTAGCATCACCAGGGCCCCCAAGAAAATGTCACGATGCAGGTGCAGACCTCCATATCGCAGAAGGCACAAAAGAAGAACAGGTTCTAGAGCCCAGAGGAGAGGAAGAAGGGGAAGAGGCAGGAGAGGTAAAGAGCCATCCTTGTGGATTTTGAACAAATAATTATATGTAATATTTTGGCCTAAAGTCGATGTTTGGTTACAATTAGAGTAGGCCCACTGAATCAAGGAGAATTCAGGAAGTTAACACTAATATAAGTTCCTTTGATTCAATGGGTTTACTTTAGGTGCAGCCAAAAAATGGGTATAAGCCTTTGTGATTAGAAAAAAAAAATGTGTGTATGAAATTAAATGCTACTTTTGGATCTGACCAATGGCTTTCTGAACATATTGTGGATTCCCTTTTTAGTTCATTAACAAGTCCCCTAAATAGATGTTAAGAGCCTGTCATTGTAGAGAAGAACGGAAAAAAAGAAAAAACCCTCTTACAATGTTGTGATTTTGTTTCCACAGTATCCGTAGCTCATACCGTGTACTACTACAGGAAGGTAAAATAGCTTCTGCCTGTCTCCCTTTCTGACGTGCAGCAGCTTTGGAACTGTCAGACGGCACAAATACCATGATTTCTGTCAAGTGAATGAACAACGGTTCCAGCTGAGCCAAATGAAATGACGTTCCAAGATGCTGAAGGCCTCCACAGAGGAGAAGTCTTTCAATAAACCTGAAGCTGCAATGTCTTTCCTGCCTGGACCTGGTTACTTTGTCTTGTTGTTGTTGTGTGTCTTTAAGTTGTTTCCAACTTCTGGTGTCCCTAAGGCAAATGGATCATTGTGATTTTTTCAAAGAACCAACCAGGCGAAGTTCTACATCTTTTTTTTTTAAAAAAAACATTTTAGAATCCTATTGTCTCCATTGCTTTCAAGGCTAAACTTGATGACTTAGTTATTTTAGTTCAGAAAAAGCAGTTCAGTATGGAGAAACAAATGTAACACTTGACCTGAAAGGTGGGGATGCCTCTTGATTTCTGGATTTACAAATTAGTTTTATTTTTCAGAAAATGAGAGACTGGTTGCCCAACCATACTTTGTATCGTAATAACCAAAGTAGCACCCTAAACATTATCAGTGTAACACAGCATTGGTGTGTGATGTCATCAACTCCATTGTTACATAATGTGAATTTATGTTACAGTCTGTCTCTTGAGCTGGAATCAGAAGGAGTGGTAGTAAAAAGAGGGAGTAGAATAGTGTGGGAAGCTCACTTTTTATTAGTACCTTTACCATTTAAACATACATATGATGAATTATCTGGTCATAATTCAAACCAGCCTGAATTGATTGGTACATCACTCTAATCTCAGACAGTGCTCTTGCCTCAGTATATCCTATTTTGTGTAAAAAAAAAACCAAAAAACCGTAGAACCACACATTGTACACAAGCTGGTCAGTGAATCACAAATTTCTCATGTATGTGTTCTTGGCTATGACTGGGTTTACATCTCTAGGAGCTTCCAATTAAGTCTTGAAAGGATAAGCTTAGGAGAAACCCAGATATAGCTTTAATCATTTTAAGGGATTCTCTTAAAAAAATACACACAAGATGAAGCAACTTCACAAGAACATTAACAGGAACTATACTAGAATGTATTAGGCATGTAGATTAGTTGTAAGCAGACCATATGCCTGAAAGGGTATCCAAATGGAAGGGATGACTACTTCGTAAAAGTTCACATGCAGATAAAACAGAGTGAACTTTAGATCACTGAATAACAGATGGTGTCTTCCCAACCTTAAAGTATCTGTGTCTTTGCCACTGTAAGTATGCAGAGAACCCAAATATATAGTTCCTCTGTAGGGATGTAATTTAACAGTGTATGAGTACCTACGAATAGCAAAGATTTCTCAGAGATAAAATTAGCATGAATCATAGCTCCCATACTTATTTTGTTCACATTTTGACTTTCTCCCAATACTGGGAACCAAAATGGTTCACACCACAATTAAAAAAAACAGGTACAATTAAAAGCATAGTAATGTTTATAATGTTAAAATACAATTAAATGAATTATAACAACAACACCTAAGTTAAAAATCACTTAAAAGCACTACCACTAAAGCCCCTTCCCCCAAAACCAGTCAGTTGCCAAAAGCCCAGGTGAATTAAAAAAAAAAAAAATCTTTACTTTACAGATGATGGACA
This sequence comes from Cyclura pinguis, assembly GCA_030412105.1. Classification (NCBI taxonomy): domain Eukaryota; kingdom Metazoa; phylum Chordata; class Lepidosauria; order Squamata; family Iguanidae; genus Cyclura; species Cyclura pinguis. The sequence continues at coordinate 158,578,871 of CM059603.1, read as the reverse complement.
ACAGGGAAGAAGCCATATTAGCTTCTGTAGGAAGAGAGCTCCATACTCTGAGAACAATCACCAAGAAGACCTTTTCTCCATGCTCACCAAACCCACCAATTAGGGTGCTAGTAGCAAGGGAAGGGCCCAGCTTTTGCCCAAAAGGAAAACACAACAGGGCACAATCACACTGTAAACACCAGCAAGGCAATGTTCATATTGTGTCACCAACTTCTAGCTAAATAGACAGTTTCTCCCCCACGAAGAAAGGGGGGGGGGCTCAGCTCTGTAGTATCCAAAGTTCATCCATTTTTTGCCAGATCAATCTCAGTTTTATCTCTTGAGATCTCCATACTATGTCTGGATGGCAGATTGCCATTCATTATCTTTTTATGGGTCACTCTAGTTCCTTGTTTCACTCCTGAAACTTAGATTTATAGCTCCCACTTATGTATGCTTGTTATGAGGTTGGATTTCTCTAAAGATGCAATTATTTCCTTTAACAATGTATGAGATGCCAAATCATTCAAAGATGAGGGCCCACGAATGGACACCAAAAGGTCTAGTAATTTCAAATACTGTCATTCAGCACTGACAGCTAGACGGTCTTAAGCAGAAATGCTGAAAATGGTTGAAAATGTCCATCTAAACCTATTAGCTGGTCTAGCATATGAATTCTGTATTCTGCTTACTTCTTTCATAAAAAAGATTCCCTCACTATTTTCAAGACAAAATCAATATTTAAATAAGGGGCATGGGACGCCCCAGTCCTTTGCCCCCAAAAACCATCCAACAAACCTCAGGTGGGGCTAATTTATCACATTGCTAGGCCCCCTGGAAGTTGACTTCCTAGTCACTTCCAGTTAGAAAATGGCCAGGGCCTAAAACAGCCCAGTGAGGGCTGAAAACATGGTAAAATTACCCTCAAGCCTCCATAGCAGGTGTTGCAGAGGATATTAAGGGGAAAAATACAAAAATCTTTTTGTAGGCATGGGGAGGTGGTCCTTCAAGATCCTCTGAGGGGTCAGTATAACCTCATAATCCCAGACAGTTGAGTACCCTGATTGAAGACATTGTTATACCTTCCACGCAATGAACAAAAGTTAGGGTAGGTCCAGATGGCACAGTCTCACTCCTCTCTATGTATTGGTAGAACATATAGAAGGGCAGCATGAGAAGAGCTTTACAGAAGTTAATACACTTTATAACATTATAACAATGATGTATGGGAATCACTGCAGTAAAGTCTCTTCTTGTACTACTGAGATAATAATGAGAAGCTTCAGTCATAAGAGCAGATTATGCTGGGTCTTCTTCTGACTTCCTGACCCCCTGCACAGCAGGTAAGGAGAGGAGGGTGGTAGGAGGACTGTGCATTCATGGTTCATTGACAGGAAAAACCATCAATGATTTACTCCATGATTGCAATGGGTGGCCACGGAATCACAATGCAATCATGACGGCATCATGCAGAACCGTTGTTGCAGTCCTGTCACAATCCCGATGCCATTGCAGATTGGGAGCGGGCTGCAGAAGGCCTTAGTTCCCTGGGAATAACAAGAATGAACACCTGATCATACCCTCCATCTGTTCTGATTTGGCAGGGAGTATAATCTTCTGTCCTTCCAACTGAGGTGCATTTAAAATGTCCTAGTTTCTCTTTCCTCCTCCCACTTTCCTCTTTGGTCTTCAGCTTACTTTCGTTACTACAAACTGAATTCAAAGTGCAAACACAGTTTGCGCACCACTAACTGGGCAGGAGGAGATATGAGAGAAGGGGGAAGAATCTCACTGAGCCAGTAGGCTCAGGTAAAAGCAAACTGTTGTGGCCTCTCCTAGCTTCTGTGTTCTTTCTCATTAACAACTTTTGCCATCTTGACCATGCTCAGATGTTGCTCAGCCATAGGTCCTGGTTTTCATCTGTGAAATGTTGGTGGGTATGCATGTGTCTCGTTATACTACAAAATATTAACAACATTGCCATATGATTTTTTTTTAAAAAAGGAAATTCTCAATGTCTTTCTTACCCCCCAAGCCTAGTAATGTTTTACAGGTAACACCATTACTTATCCTATGTTATTTTCAAGCTGCACTTCTCCGTATGAGCATTACCCTGTTTCTAGGTTGTAGCCATCAGGGCCAGAGGTTCTCCAGTTACCTCAGTGGCAACAGAAAGAACTATGCTGCCACCATAATGCATGAGGTGGGCCATAAGCAGGAAGTGTCACGTAATATTGTATTGTTGCTAGATCATCTTGTTTTTGTGTTTGGGATAAACCTTCAGTTCTAAGGCTCTTTTCAAAAACTGAAATGCACGCTCATCCCTAACAGAGTCTATTTAAATTTCACATCATACTCTTTCTTTGCATCTATATAAATTGTAAAGAGTATGTCATTTTCTTTGCTCTGCTTTCTTTATACCTAGCATATAGACAACAGAAAGCTTTTTCCCTTGTGATACCAACAGTATGGCCCTTTCCGTACCTTACCTTTTTCTGGCTCTGGGGTGCAGGGATTGCGCGAGCAGCCTCCGGTGAGAGGCCCTCACGTCCCTGCTGCTTCAGCTCCGCACAAGCTGCCTGCTCGTACAAGAGCCCTGCCTCTTCCTTCCACAGCACAGCCTGGGAGTTTCCCAGGCTGCACTGGGGCAGGAAGCGCAACTAGCGTGGCTCCGGAGGCTCCGCACGTCAGGTAAGTAGGGGTAGGGCCTGGGAGCAATGCGCGATCGTGCACCATTTTCGGCTTCCAGCTGAAAATGAAAAGGTGCATGATCAGAGCCTGCCCTACCCTGGAGCGTCGCGCGATGGGGAGTGCGTCATGTAGATCGCTCCTCACAATCGTGCAATGCTCCAGGCACCCTTTCGCATGGAAAATGCTGTGCGGAAAATGCCAATGTTTCTGTTTCTTCGTAACCTGATGCCCTTTCACACTACACAAGTATAGCACTATGATTCCACTTTAACTGTTGTGGCAACATCCTATGGGACTCTGGATTTGTAGCTTAGGGAAAAGTATTTAGAATTCTTAGCCAGAGGGCCTAGGGCTTCACCAAATTCCAAATCCCAGATTCTATAAGATGCAGCCTACAGTTAAAGTGGCATCATCATGCTATAATTGTGAAGTGTGAAAGAGCCTTAAGAGCAAGGGTGGAAATAGTATAGACCTCCAGATTTTGTTGGGTGATTCCTCCTAGCATTAACAATGAGGGACAGCAAGAATCTCACCGATGTACCCAGGCTTGAATGCATAAATGGAAATGCTGATGAAACCATGGCTCCAGATCCTATGTAAGTACAGTTGTATATAACTGATTCCAATTTCACTTCCTATGGAAGTCACAGTTGGTGAGGACAGACTTAGTGGTTGTGTTTACTTTAGTGAAATATAAGGAGGCCTTCCATGACTGTGGTCCTAAAAGCTAGCCTATGAATTGGTTCAAAGTTATCCTTTGGAGGCTGCATGAACAAATATTAACTCAAGTGCCTTCTTAGCAGAGTGTCACCTGGCTCCCACGGAAGATTTTAGCAACTGATTGTGAGGCTGGGAAAAGTATACTTGCCATGTACCCAAGCTTACTGTGAATTCTACTCCTAATATATCTTGAATTGGATTTCTCTTTTTGGAAAATACAAAAATCAGTGGTGTCTCATGGTTCCCACTAGTGAAACAGTAAATGCACTCTGAGCTTTAATACAAACTTGAAGAAGCTGAATTTATTTTAGGACAAGGGCTCATTTTGGCCAGCTCATTTAAAGTTCAGAGTAAAACTCAGGGCACATTTACCATCTTGCCTACATGGGAGCCACCAGCTGCCACTGCACCAAGTCAAATCCTGTGTCCACTGTGGGTGAGAGCATAGTTCAGTTCTGCCTTGCACTTCCAATCAACTGGAATGATTGCTCAGTGCTACCACATATACAGAAACACACACACTTTGCACATAGAATGTTCCCAGATCAGTTCCTGCTACCCCAGTCTGCAAAAGGATCCTCCTGTTTGGAACTCTGAAAAACCAGTGCCACCCAGCAGAGAGAAAAATGAATTAGATGGATTGTTGTTTACTTGATTTAAGGCAGCCATACAAGTATTTAGGACTGACATTGACTTCCTAATCCTCTTTTTCAATGTCCCATTTTCTTTTGTATGGGCTTGCACTCGACTATAAATATTCACTATAACCCAAGGGCAAGTGTATAATACAGACAAGACACCGAAGCCAAAGAGTTACAGAAACTCAGCATTCTCTTGTACCATTAATAGTTCCAAGTACTTCTGCAGCAACCTAAAAATAAATCTGTACAATTCTCAACATGTTACAGATATTGCATTTATCACTGAGGCGGGGAAGAGGAAAGAAGAAAGGTTTTTGAAATAAATAAATAAAAGTATAACCATTTCAGATTAATTCAAATTTCTAAATCAGTGTCTTTTAAAAATGTTATTTTGGGGGATTTCAATGTATTAAAGAGTTACAGTCATGTCAAAGTCAAGTGTGAATTAAAATAGACCTTGCTTGAATAAGTTGGTTTACAGCCAGAATTAGTGGATTCTCCCTAGCTTCACAGTTAAATAAAATGATGTCTATTGCAAATAAATATTGAAGTCGATGCTTCAAATGACCGTCAAGGAATCTTGCTTTGTTCATCATTTCTAGGGAGGGGGTGCAACTCAGCTATTTATATTTATTTACAGACAGTTTAAAAATCCTAAATGTAGATGTTTTTAATTAATAATTCTTCATGCATTTAGATTTCTTTTATAATACATTCTTGTTTCCTTATATCCTCACAATGATCTCTCTCTCTCTCCCCCAAGGCTGAACCTGATTTCTCCAAGGGCTCCTCCAGACAACCAATATTTCTGGTAAATGTCAGGCTGTTTGGTTTCTTCATTGCACATCTTGTAGCAATTATTCCTGCCCTTGGATCCAATCATGCCACAAATATACCAGGGTTTTGTCCATCTTCTTTGTCCTGCGTGAGTCGGATGCTGCTACTTTTTTTGTCTGTAATAACTAGGGCAGCAATTCATTACTTTTCAAAGTAAACTAATTAGGTTACTACCTTTTCCTTGTTATTGGATGTGTTACCGGGTGTGTTCTGACTCAGTCTGAGCAATGAGAGCAAGGGGTCATTTGGATGACCTTTGGGTGACCATATCACTTTTCTTTTTGCGGTGCTGTGCAACTAGCATGGAACAAAGCAACCAGCAACAGGGGAATGAGTATGGGAGAGAAAAGAGCAGACATATTGAAACTATGAGCTGCACTAGAGACTCGGTTTAGCTAGATTTTTTTTTCAATTATTTTAAAAAGTTAGCTTCCCTTTTCTGCCATCCTCCATTTCACTCACAGTAGAGACTGTCACTGCTGTCAGACAAAGAGTGTCAGTAGGGTTATACAGGCACGGGGATGGAAATAGTGCTGATCTGCAAGGCTAGTTTTTTCAAAGAGTGGCACACTTATGCTGGCAGGGTTGGTGTGAGCTGTAATAAAGAATTCAGAAGAGGAGGAGGTGTCCTTTCTTCCATTTTGACACCTGCTTTTGCAGTAAGTGATTGCTGGAGAGTGAGATGGGAAGGAGGAGGACCTGATAGAGTGACTGCTTCTACACATCCACTCAGAGCATCTGTGGGCAGTGCATGTGTAGCTCTACAGTCTGCTGTGCTGTACCTACAGTCTGCTGTGCTGTACCTGTCTGTTTGTCTGTGTTGGGTGAAGACCTCATACGATTGGCTTTGTCAGGTGAAGACCTCATATGATTAGCTGCCTGAGAAGATTTTATGGAATCCTGGCATTTGAAGATTAGGGAGGGGCCTTCAGAATCCTCAGCCAGAGAATAGGCCAGTTGCTATGAAGACAAGGCCTAGCAGCAAGGAGGAGGACAGTATAGTCCCTTAGGAACCCAACCTCTGTATGTTAATAACTCTGAATACAGATTGGATTGGGAATATGAGGCAAAGTTACAGGTACTGGAGAAGACAGTTAGAGACACAGGATCTCAAATCTTTCTAACAAGTATTACCTACAAGAAAATAAAACCCCAGGCAACGCCAGGTATATACACTAGTTTTTCTCTATTTTTCAGTGATGTGGTAGTACTGGCAAGGGGTCACTAACACATATTCTTCCCAGTAACAGTAACAACTACCTGTTTTGGTGGTTAAAGTACAGAGTAACATAACTAGTTCATTTTAAAATATAACTTTTCAAGAGACAGACAGACACACTCATTAAACACGCATTCTTATTTGACTTTCTGTTCACTTTAAATAAAAGCTACAATTGCAGATTGTTGGGAAGTAGAATAAAGACCACAGTAATAGAAGATTCTCACTCAACAAATAACAGAAAATTCGAGATTATTAAGATCTGGAGCTGTTGATGAAATATTATGTAAAGCTCATATGTGTTTTTAAATGGTGTGATGACTTTTGTACAAAAATAAAATGAAAATGAAAGTTAATTATCCTGTATTTAATTTGTGGTTATTTACATTTAATTTTACAGAACAGGCTATATTATCATACGTCATCCCCCAGCACATAATTAGATTCTAACAATAAACACAACTATACTTTCTGACATGGGAAAGAACAATTTAGTTTTATAATAAAAATAACACTGACAGCAACAGATAATTGTCATTGTTGTTGTTGTGCCTTCAAGCCATTTCCAATTTATGGCAACTATAAGGTGAGCCTATCATGGGGTTTTCTTGGCAAAATTTGTTCAGAGGGGTTTACCATCACTTTCCTCAGGACTGAGTGTGACTTGTCCAACATGTTCCAGTGGGTTTCCATGGCTGAGAGGGGTGAACGCTGGGCTTCCTGAGTCCTAATCCAGCAGTGAGATTATTACGTCAAACTAGCTCTTTATTGTTGCTGTTATTTGCCATCAAATCCACTTTGCTGTAAGGAGAGCCTAAGAAGGAGAGACCACATTGGTTCATTGCTGAACATACAGGGCAGATATCCATGGCTGAATTTTTAGGAATGGTGTCTGAGAAACTGAGGCAAATAGGAGCAAGAAGAGATGTGGTTTTGCACCTTATTTGAACCCTGGTGTCCTTAAATTCTGATCCAACTCTCAAACCACTACACTGTGCTTATTCACGGAAAAATTGTTATGTGCCTTCAAGGCCACTTCTACTCTATACTGTTATTTATAGTGCTATTACTGTATTCCACTTTCAACATCCTGTGGAATTGTGGGGTTTGTAGTTTACTGAGGCCAAAGAGCTCTCTGGCTGAGAATTCTAAATGCCCTTCCCTAAACTGCAAACCCCAGGATTCCGTAAGATTTTGAAAGTGGAATAATAGCGTGATAACAGTCTTGTGTGGAAATGGCCTTAATCTTTTCTTGGCAAGATTGAGTCAGATGAGGTTTGCCATTGCCTTCCTCTAAGAGAATGTGACCTGCCAAAGGACACCCAGTTGGTTTCCATCACTCAGCAGGGATTTGTACGCTCAAAAGCACTACACCATGCTGGCATTCTAAAGGTAATATACAGTGCTCTAAATCAAGTTATTAGTCCTAGGCCATTTCCGCACGGGCTAACAGAAACGGTGCACAGCGTCCTCCAGGGAGGACATCTGCACCTGGGAGCAGACTGGGTCGGACCTACTTAACATAGATTCGCACCTCAGCCCGCTCCGGAATGACCCCCAGTGGTTGTCAAGTGTGCTTTTGAAAGACCGCTTAAAACAGGTCTTTCAAAAGCACAGAGCACACCATTCTGTGCCTGCTTTCCGGTGCAGATTTGCAGGCTCGCACCAGTGCAAGCCTGCGATCTGCCAGGGGCGGGCTTTAGGCTGGTGAGCTTCAGCGGTTGGTCGTGACCCTCAACCAACCGGAAGCCACCATTTTTGTCCCCGGAGCAGTGCGGAATCGTGAGCACGCACTGCTCCGGAACAGCGTGGACCGGACCGGGGAGCCAAGAAGTCCGGTAAGTAGCGGCATGGGGCGATTCCCTCGCCCCGTGTAGAAATGGTCCTAGTTAGAGTAAAAGCATTCAGGCAGCAGGTGGCTATAGTGCAGCCTACATACTACATGCAGCCCTCAGGGCTGTTTTTGCAGCATCAAGCCCCCACATCAGGATTTTTCAAACTCTTCCTCCTCCTCCTTCTGCCCTCAAATGTCCCCAGACACAGTCTATGGGTCTAAGGGTTTTTTCACCACATCTTCCTCCCATACTGGGCATTTCAGGGCCAGGAAAAGCCTCCTTCATAAGCAGGAAGTGAACAGGAAGTGACCTCTGGGTCACTTCCTGTTGTTTAAAAAAGGTCTTTCCCGGTGCTAAAATGGTCCAAGGGCCCTCAAAGCATGGCTAAAATGCCCCTGTGCTCCCTAGAAACTGTGTATGGGCATTTGGGAGCAAAACTATTTTTAAAACTTTTTTTTTTCAGGGAATATAGAGGTAGATTGACCCTGCAAGGTCTCCTGGGTTTCCAGGGCACCCCCCTAGCCTCAGACACTTGCTCAGCCCAGAATTTAATGTGGTCACTTACCCTTCAGCAATTGATTAATTGGTTCTACTGACATCGGAATTAGCAACTGGATATAAATCAGTATATTTAACTTGAGACAGAGAGAGGAGATCTATCACTCACACATTGTGCAGTGCCAGTTATTGATTGCTTAAATTTAGTAAGGACTATGGAGTCATATTACTAACACAAGTGGATATAGCAAATCTTTCACTGGAAAATTCTGAAAACATGACTGTTCAAGTCACAGTTGATTTTACAAGTCACATGTCCCATCCTTTGATCTGGAAGGTCCTTGAAGCCAGGCATTCAAGAAATAGGTACCGTGTTTCCCCGAAAATAAGACACTGTCTTATATTTATTTTTCCTCAAAAAGACACAGTATGGCTTATTTTCAGGGGATGTCTTATTTTTATTAAATATGGTACAACAATCTACATTTATTCAAATATAGTTAAGTCGTCTTCTTCTGGAACATCGTCATAACTCTCCAAACCCGGAATTCCATCCTGAATTTCTTGCGACTCCATTTCCTTTAGAACCATTGGCCCCAATCCTTCATGTCGAGCAATAGAGCTCTCATTAAATGAGCAGCTCTTATCCATGTAACCTGCTTGGAGTGCATCGGCGACAACACTGTCAGTGATTTTATCCCATGAATTCTTCACCCAAATCACAACCTCTTGCAGGCTAGGTTTCACAAAGTTTCCACGCTGATTTCTTGTCATTCTATTTTCAATGTAGTCGTTAATTTCCATACACAAATGGTCTTTGAATGGCTTGTTTATTGCAATATCAAGAGTCTGCAGATAGGCAGTCATTCCTGCAGGAATCATTATTTGATCTATTCTTCTCTCTGCAAGGAAGTTCTTCATGTCTTTAGCATGGTGAGTGCTGGCTGAATCCCAGACTAGCAGACCTCTTTGGCCACCTCGCAAAAAAGTGGCAGCATTAAATCAAGCCACTTTCTTATAACTGCTTGTGTGCACCAGGCTTTTTCGGTTTCAAGAACATAAATGCCAGAAACACGTTCAATCTTATCTTTCTTGCTCTTAGTGATGATAAGAGGTGTGGCTTTCTTTCCATCCAGACGAATTGCCAAAATACAGGTAACACGCGAACTTTCGTGACCAGTGGAGGAAATGTAGATTGAGGAGGCACCCCTCTGTTCAATTGTCGTTTGGGCTCCTTGACCCATAAACACTGCAGTTTCATCCATAGCAATCATGTTGCAAAGTTGGTATTTAGAAAAGTCGATGCCATCAACAAAGGACTTGAATGCAAATACTCGCTTAATAACTTCAGCATCTTCCAACTTAAACAGTGTTGTTGATTTTCTGAGAGACAGTTCATATCGCTGAAGAAAGCCATCCAGCCAGTGTTGTGATGCTTTGAATTCTGGGGATATTTCGAATTGTGGTGCCGTTGCAAGGGCAAATGCTTGAACATCAGCCCTGTGCACAACCAAAGCCTGTGCTCTCCTGTCAGCAATCCATTCACTGATCATGTCTTCCAGCTCAGGAAATAAAGGTTGTCGACCTGAACCACACTTGTGCTTCTTAGCATTTCCTCTGCCCACCTGTAGACTGAGGTTATCGTATTCTGCCCGCCATTTTTGGACCATTCGGATATCCAACTTCTTCTCTTTGCAGAAAGCCGTAAGATTCTTGCCCTGGGAGTCCTCCACAATTCCTTTCTTGTACTCAACAGAATAACTCTTTCTTTTTGCACTCATCTTGTCTGGGGGTACAGATACTCAGGAAAAGCAGAGATAGGCCAGCTAAGCTGATGTGTAAGGGCTGGCTTATTTATCAGGGATCCAGTGAGAACTGGGTCCAGTCTGCACAGTGGAGCTGGGATGATCTCTCTGGGCTCAGTAGCAGACTGCTTGCTGAAGCTTTTCCCCTATCCCCTGCTGTTTGTGTGGGGTGAGAGAGACCCACAGACTGTTGCTGGTTGGTGCTGGGGGAGAGAGACCCACAGTGCTGAGTAGAACAGCAGCCACAGCTTTACTTCTTCACCCTGAGGACACACAATACCTAAAGCAGAGCGTCCTGCTCCTCACTTCACTGCGGAGACTTTTACTTTCACTTTCTATGTCTCAGCCGGTACGCTGTATAGCCACGCCTATCACTATGTCTTATTTTCGGGGTATGGCTTATATTGCGCAAATGCTTAGAAATCCTGCTATGGCTTATTTTATGGGTATGTCTTATTTTCAGGGAAACAGGGTATCTCAGGGTTGACTACTTTCTCCTTCCTTCACTGCCACATTTTTCTTCTCCTTTCCACCTCTACTGCTACTTTTTTCTTATTTCACTCACTGTGAAAGTCACTTCCTACTCCTCCTTCCACATAACAGTGCCAGGTATAGGGGCTCAGCTATGGCCATATTATATGGTTGGTGTTTTTTAATTAATATGTATTGAAATAGAAACATGGCAGTAGGCCTGGTCATATAAACATCTTTCTAATAAAAGCTGTTCAAGAAAAGGTAGAACAAGGAGGAGGTAGTTACCGCTAGCCAGTTAGGGGCAAGATAGCAGTCTTTTGTCTGGAAATTACCACCTATGTTGCTTAAAAATAACAAGGAAGGGTCAGATTAAAAGAGGTTTAAACAAGTGGAAGGAGATAATTATAGGCATGATGGATAAGTTAAACAGCAGTCTTCAAATATTCCATAGTTCCAGCACACAAACAACCAAGCTGTCACAGGGTTGGCCTCAGTGAAGTTTCTGTTTCCTGTGGGGTGAGGGGGCAGCTCTCAGTCCAATAAGGCCCCCAAAAAGTAGCACAGGCCTTTCCACACTACATGTTACAGTGCTATTATTCCACTTTCAACATCTTACGGAATCCTAGGGTTTGCAGTTTAGGAAGGGCTATTTAGAATTCTCAACCAGAGAGCTCTTTGACATCAGTAAATTACACACCCCAGGATTCTGTAGGATGTTGAAAGTGGAATCGTAGCACTATAACCATGTAGTGCAGAAAGGCTCGAAGACAGGCAAGGAAAAGGATCCAAAGCGGCAATCAAAAATCAGATGGGCCACCAGCAGGTAGTACATTTCAAGCTAGACAGGATGTCATCTTTTAAAGGCAGCAGTGTGAGTAAAGGTACTAAGAGGTCAAATAATTTTAAAAGAACATGTGTGACAAACTAACCATGGACTTCAGAACTTTTCACGGCCCTGCTCCAAGATGATGATGAACAACTAAAATTTCCTTCCTTCCTGTGCCATCTCGGTCTTGGCTACTGAAATATTTGTCAATGGCGAAGTGAATTTTATAGCTAGGCTGCCAGTTGTGACACCCCTGGAAGCCCACTGTGGCCAATTTGCAAATCATTTTTCCACTAAATCACTTGCCTCTGTTCCAAAGTGCACTCCGGGGGTGTACAGTGTCTGGTGTAGTGAAGTATTTCCCTTGCTTGCTGACCACGTTTGAGTGGAGGTCTTTCAGTGTGTTCAAACAGCGTAAAGACAGGATTCAGGGGGAAGCCTGGTTGATCAGTGCACAAATCCTCTTCAAATCAAATCAAATGCACTTCTTCAATCGTTAACTATTTTAAATGTTTCATTTTGTTTTACTTATATACTACCCTGAGATCCCATGATAAAGAGTGGGATATACATATTTTAATAATGTGTGTGTCTGTTTCTGCGGGTGGCCATGCCCCTAGACTTACCATAGATGCAAACCTAATCTACTATATAAAAGTCAATGTTTGTCTGTTTGTCTGTTTGCATCAAACTGGCGAAGACCTCACACGATTGGCTGAGTGAGGCAAGAAGACCTCATATGATTGGCTGGCTGAGAAGATTCTATGGAATCCTGGGGTTGGCAGTTTAGGGAGGGGCCTTTAGAATTCTCAGCGGAGAGCTCTGGGGCCTCAGGCCGGTTGCTGTGGAGATGAGGCCTACCATCAGTAAGGATGCCAGAAAACATTTGGGAGGTATATATGAGAAAAATTAAAGTGACATACATAACATAGTTACAAGGTCTTCTCGCCTCACACAGTAGATTGTATGTGTTCTATACGTGAGGAATCTTATAGTTGAAATTCAAAACAAAAAACACTTCCAGAAAAACGTAAAGCCATTGTACAAATTCAAAAGAAAGCAAAAAAAAAAAAGCCTCAACATCACTAGAGAACACAGATTGGATTGCGGACTATGGGGAAAAGTTACAGGTACTGGAGTAGGCTGGTTGCTATGGAGATGAGGCCTAGCAGCGAGGAGGAGGACAAATAACTCTGAATACAGATTTCATTGGGAAACATGGAGCAAAGTTACAGGAAATGGAGAAGACAGTTTGGTGAGTTCTTAAGAGGAAAATAAAAACCCCAGGCAATGCCGGGTAAACACGCTAGTGGATTATGCCAAGGTGCATGGCAGGGGTCTACCTGCAGAGCACAGAAGATTTGGCCAAAACTAGGCTAACCACCTACGACTATTCTGAGGCACCATCACAACTCAAAGTATCCTCAAAGACTGTATATTCAAAGAAAGGAAACTAATCAGATTATAGTCAAACCAACACCACAGGTTACAACAAACTAAGCCAACTGCCTTTCCTATTAAACCCACCACCCTGCTAGATACACTGTTCCTTGTTTTTGTTTGCTATTTTACTATTTTTCTTATTTTCATGCATGTTAAACCAACTGTATCTTTCTACTGTAACATAAGCCTTGTATCTAAATACTTTCTCAATAAAGATACTAGAAGGAAAAAAAAATACAATATAATGAAAATATACAGTTAATAAAATGGTGCAAAACTTGAAAAAACCCCACAAACTTAACCTTGCAGAATTATCTTGCAGCTAAATAAATTGCTGTTCCTGAAGGATTCCTCCTTAGAACCTGTCTTTATGGGACTTTGTGAAGCTAGGCTGGACCTTGGAATGAGCTGAATGGGTCCCCAGTCAAATGGCAAAACACTTTATCCTAGTCAAGTTACATTCTTAGGAAATACACAGTTCCGAGTATAAGGCTTATGACATGGATAAGGCCCTTGTGATGCAGAAGAAATCTATTTAAGGATCAGCATATCTTTGGGGACAGTTTTGATTAATCCTCTATCTTCCCACTTTTTCAGCTGCTTTTAAAATGTCCACATTTCTCTGTCTTCCTCCAGCTTAGCCCCTTTGTCCTGAGCTTACTTCAACTGGTGCAAACTGGATTCAAAGTGCAAAAGTCATTTATGTTTAATTAACTCAGCAGGGAGGAGGAGGAGAGGAAGGGGTAGAATCTTGTCCTTCACAGTAGGCTTAGGTAAGAGCAAATTGTTCCAGCCTCTCCTAGCTTTGTGTTCTTCCTCACTGATATTTGTCATCCTGAGCACACTCTAATGTTGCTTGGCCACACTTGTCCTAGGCCATTTCCACACTACAGTCCCATCCTGGCATGGGGACACATTGAAGCTACCACATGACATCATTGCAGTCCCACTCCTGCCATGTTCCCAGCCATCGTGATTGTATATTATGCTATTACCAGAAAAAAATCTGGTAATGGGCCCCTTTTGTGTGATGATCACATTGGCTGGAGCCATGCAGAAAGGGTGGAAGTGCTATCTAGATGCTTCCTTCCTCAGTGCAGCACAGGAAGAGGCTGGCTGCACTGCAAAAGGAAAGAGCATGTCCCAAGCGCTACCATTTTCTAGCAGATGGCCAGGTGCAGAGGGGAGCATTTAGGACACGCTCCCATTCTGGCAAAGGCAGTGCTGGGGTGCTGCTAGGATGTCACCAGGATCCAGGTATGGAGTGGAAAGGGCCCTAGTGTGCATCTGTGAAAAGTTGGAAGGTATGAGTTAAATTCCCTCCCTATAAGGTCCTTACAGTGATACAAATACAACTTCAGCCAATTTTAAAGTTTTCATGAGTTCTGCTATGTTGTGATTCTAAATACATTTATATTCCAAACAGTGGAACTTACATCCAGATAGATATTTGTACAATTGTTCTGTTAATGTTTTAAATTCAATGCATCTTGCTTTCTGAAAATGTTCTCAGGAGTGGAACTGTGCATAATGCTGTATTTTCAGTGAGCAAAATCTCTGCTTTCCAAAACTATATCTTATCAAAATTGGAAACAAATGTGATCCTGTTAATTTCAATAAAAACACTGTAGTCCTAACCATAAATAAAATATAAGGATAGTCAGAGGATTGACTTCTAGACTGGCACCTTTTGACACTGCTTGCAGGGAAGGGGGCTATTTTTCCTTTTCTCTGCTAATTTACTTCACTGGTCTGATTATCTCTCTTCTTTCCTTCCCCCTGCTTACTAGAAAGGATCATTTTCTACTTCTCCCAGTGACAGATTATTTGTATGAGTGCCTGAAGGCTGCAGTCGTAACTCATGGAAATCAGTAGTTTAAAACTGCACAGCATGGGCATTTCCTCTTGTCACATGCAAGGTGTATTTAATTGCCACACATCATTTGATATTAAGTACTTTTAAACATGAGTTGTCCCAACAGATGCAACCATGCAATAAAGCAATTAGTCAAAATTAAAGGATGCATCTTATTAGCACAGCAATTGAGGGAAAGTGAAATCCAATTCCTTGACCTTGTTCCCCTGTCCCACCTCCAGTCAATGATTGTAGGACAGGCATTGCACCATATTCTTGATGTCTCACTGAAGATGTTCACCGGAAAGTCCAAGAAGAGCTGAGTCTGGACAAGAAGATGGGCAGCAACTGTTATTGGCAGTTTCTATTGCTCACTAGGGGTCGCAGGATGTCAAAAAATCCATCAGCCAGTAAGAGCTAGGCTGCCAAACCCAATCTGTGCAAAGGAGCTTTGATACAGACATTTGCACACTCCTTGAGAAAGTACACCAACAGTGATGCCAAGTCTGAGAACTATTAGACCCTGTTTTTTGAGACATATTTTAATGGGATCATCTTTGTAAAAGCAAATAGCATGCACTATGAAATGTGAAGTATCAATAAAAAATCAACTTGTACTCTTTGAAAATAGTTTTAGAAGTTTATTTGAATTCTTAATTGTCTTTTTCTAAGAAAGACTAGAGTGTGGTAGAAACAAATGAAAAGTAACATAATTACTTTTTAAGGTGCCAAGGATGCTAGGGAGGTACATTTCAAATGTAACTAAAAGTGATGTTATTTGTTGGTACAATGTAGGATAAGATGAGAAATGTCTGGCTGGAAAAATATACAAAATATAGGGTTGTTCTAGTTGTTGATAATTATGACAAGGACAATTATCATGAAGACAATGACAACAATGCTAACAATATTCAAAGATATGCAACTAAAGGCTTATGGAGAGATTCAGAAGAATCAATTTTCTACATTTATGCATCATCAAAAAACCCTGCACCAATAAAATTGGACATTCAGTTTTTAAAGAACTCTCCTCCATTTTTCAATTCAGTAAAAGACATTCTAAGGGTAAATTTCTACTTTACTTTTTGCACTAATTTCCATCAATTGCACTCCAGAATATATAATTAAAATCAGCTTATATGTAAGTGTATGGTCAGCAACTGAGTATAATAGCATCTGAAGACAAAAAAAGCGATTAGTAATAAACAGTTAGATAGATCACTGGGAACTATTTGCTGACACCCCACCCCCCATTTTTATGAATGGCCCCATGAGACAAAACATACTTATGAGACAAAAAGTCATGATATACATTAATCACTAACATCAACATTTGTTTAAATGATGTAGAAGCAGTTGGTGGCCCATTGGTTAATGGCCATGTTTGCTGAGTCTCATGAGGACCTGAACACTGGTTGGATGTCAAACGCCCAGACATCTTTACCTGGAGTACATCTAAGGCATCTACTTCTTCCGGCACGGCTGCTTCATTCCAGCAGGGAGCAAGATACAGAGGAAACTACACTAGTTATAGAAGGAGTACAATGCAGGTAGATCAGTTATGTTCATTCTTTTTCACAGCACACAGTTTCAGTATTTTGATACCACTTTAATTGCTGTGGCTCCTTCGGTGTCATGGAATTTGTAGTTTACGGAGGCACTCAAACTCTCTGGCAGAGAATTCTAAATACATTGCAAAAATACAGAGAAAGTAATTGCACAAAAGTGAAAGGTGGGAAGGAGGAGAAAGGGCAGGGGTGGAAATTGTGCCACATTCCTGATGTTCTTGGACTGCAGCTTCCAGAACCGTTAGCCAACATAGGTGATATGTTCCCTTTCCCCAAAGTCAACAGAATGGTCATTTGAGGGTTTAAAGACATTAGTACTGGGGGGGGGGCAGGCACGGGGACAAAGGGGAAAAATACTGTGGACACAGAACAAGGGAATATTGTTGAGTATGGTGTACATGCAGAATTGCAGAGAAGAGGAGCAGATATAACCTCTATACTCAACTCTCATCTGAAAATATGTTTGAACTACAGTTGGACTGGCAGATATATTTTTGCTATTTCTTCCTCTGTCTCAGTCAAATTCTCATCTGGTAATTTGATAAATTGGCACAGTGTTTAGAATGAGAATAAATGTATCACACAGATCACTTGAGGGAAAACCTCACTTCTTCTATGTGTTCATGGCAGTGACTCATCACAGTTCAGACTGGCATATTTAGCACAACTTTAGAGTAAAATTATTTCTGACATTCTCATCATTACGCATTTAGCTTCTGCCTACTATGTAGGATTTGGGCTTTCACCATAGATTTCAGTCTTCCTCTTTGGTTTTGATATGATGTCCTTTCCACTTCTGTATGTTAAAGAGCTACGACCAACTCATGCTTTTCACTGTGGTAAATGCAGTATCTATGAGCACATGGGCTGACTTAGGGCTAGATGGAGTAGACACAGAGTCAATTTGTTTTAGATGCCCCAAACTAGAGAAAGTGTTTAAAAAACAATAATCTACAGAAAGAAGATACTTTCCTGTTATGTGGAAGTTCAAATGGAATGAATGAATGTATAGGTATGTAATACACATACATAGATATGCATTGATAATTGTATAGATAATTGTATTGATGTATTGATAATTGTATAAATTCTGAAAAAATTCCAGAATTATACATTCTGGAAAAAAAATTGATGGAAAAGTACAAATGTCAGGAATGATATAACTGTAATACTTTTTGTCATGATGACAAAGTACACAATGGATTCTTTCAAAGAATTTTCTGTTAGTCTACCATTTATTTTTTATTTTTTAACCACATCCAACTGGTTGCTTATGGGAATCTAACAAGTGCAACATGAATGTAAAGTTCTTCTACGAAACACAACAACATCCAACTCGTATTCTTCTATTAGATCAGTGTGTATTCACACCAGTTATTTCAAGATATGTTATAGTCCATTCAGTACAAACTTGTACAAAAGAGTCCTGAATTGTTTTCATCTCAGGAGAACAGATTCCAACAGGCCACACTGTCAGAATCCATCTTGTCAGTGCTATTCTGCATAAATAAGGTTTGAATAGTGTGTTGTAGTGCAATGATCCTATTCTGTTGGCTACAAATCATTTTTTTTTTAAAAAAAAATACACTGGATTTATTGCTCTCCAGTCACCGGTGAGCACTCAGAGTCCCCTTACAAAGAGATTGACACCAGCAAGCCACACTGCTATTTTTTCTGTGCTAAACTAATGCTTTTGGATGATTCAAGTTTCTTGTTTGGGAAAACTAAGTAGCCAACCAGGAATGTGGGTAGGAGATTTAATTAGCCAACATTAGATATGAACAAGATAGATGAATAAGGCAGGGTGTGTGAATCTAGCTTGTGAAGAACATGGTCTGTCTTCTATACCATATTCTTATAGCCAAGATGCTTGTTTAATGACTAAGGCCACTTCCACCTTACACTGTTATAATGCTATTATTCTACTTTCAACATCCTGTGGAATTCTGGGGTCTGCACTTTACTGAGGCCAAAGAGCTCTCTGGCTGAGAATTCTAAATGCCTCTCACTAAACTGCAAACCCTAGGATTCCATAGAATGTTGAAACTGGAATAATAGCACTATAACAGTATAGTGCAGAAATGGCCTGTGTTATTTGTCAAAACATTCTATACCCACAGCCTTCTACTGAAGCTGTTCTGCTTACTTTTCCACCCACAGTGGGCACTGTGTTTTTGCTTGCTAAGCAATGGTCTGCTAATAACTGGATAGGCCTATGTGTTCATCACTGAATGCCCTCCTGCACATATCAGCTTGTTCTTGTGCCAGCAGGCAACCCATTGCCATGAACTATTGTGTTGCAAAGTCACAGAACACCCAGCAAGGCTTAGTAGCAAAAAAGGTCAGAACATCCTTACCTCCTTCTTAGTCAGCACTCCCTGGGGTCTCTGACTGCTAGATTGCTAAAGCAAGGAGGAAGCAGACTGATTCTTATTTTTGCAAAATCTGTTGCCAGCCAGAAAATGATACTGAGTTTGAAATACATTATTTCCATCAATCAGTGCCATTTCATGGGCTTTGGAAGTAGTAGTAGTAGTGGTAATAATAATAATAATAATAATAATAATAATAATAATAATAATATAAAAATCTCAAAAGCATACATTAGAATATCAGGCATAGTTCAGAATATCGTGATACAAGGATTTTGAAACACAGTGTTCCATAACCAATTAATGATTTTTTTTCAGAGATTCATTCTAAACTGCTTTGCTGCACAGATTCGCACAGCAAGGGCAACTGTCAGCTCAAGAAGATACAATATGGATTTATACTTATTATACTGGCATGATGGTAACTTTACTGGCCAACACACAGTCCTAAATATTTCAGATTAGGTTCATGATAATCGATCCAACAACTGCTTATCTCAGTAATAACAGTTTTAGAATTGTAGCTTTTGAAATATTATTAAATTTGGATGTAAGAGCAGGTGATGAATAAAATATCACTTGCATGCAAATACATAATTATTGATCAAGGAAATAAATATTTGTGATAGCCTCAAAAAACTCATTCATCTTTTTTTTTTCTGTTCCCAAAGGCACATCGTTCATGGAAATTTCTACTCACTGAAATTAATATATGATTGCTGTTAATATCTTTCGACATATGATCACTTGGTAAACTAGTAAGTGTGTAGAATCTTCATAAACGGATCTCAGTGCAGAACACACAGACATGGCCTGATGAAAAACAAAAAAACAGGAAAACTGTACCCCATAATGTGAAAGTACTTGTATGTGCAAGAACACCTTGGATCACTAATGAACACGTTCTTCTCCCCCAATAAATTCTACTAATGTGACTTAAAATAAGACACCCCCCATGGATCCTCAATGCAAAAGCAAAAATTGGCTTGAGTGCGATCAAGTTACCGTGCCTAAAAGTAGTCACCATTGTTAAACTCTTTTAATCCATTCAGCAAATATTTAGGTTTGAGGATTGCTGGTAGTTTATCCTCTTTTGGAAGCAGATGATCACATACCCCTCAACAAAAGATCAGGGATTTATGTACACAAATTATTAACTTGAAGATGGCAAGATCTTGGAAGGAAGTAAAGTGAATGTATAATTAACAGCATGAGCTGACCTCTTTAACTTTGAATGAAGCTTCCCCAATTAAATTTTCCTGGGCCTGGTTTTAAATAGCTGTTCACAGCTGTGGGCATTTGATTTATTCCCTGATGAAAGTCAGGGATGCTGACCAGCACCAGAAAACAACCGTTTTTAATTTAGATATTTATGCTAGACTAAGATCATTGCATCCTTTTAGACATGCATTTTAGTGACAGCCTTTCTTAGTTTGTGCATTATTTATTTTTATTTCTATTTTATTTTTATTTTATATATATATATAGAGAGAGAGAGAGAGAGAGAGAGTATATTACAAGAAAGTGAGAGAGGGTATTTGAAGACGGGAAGCACATTTTACATTAGTTTCTATTGTTCCAGATAAGCTATCTTTTATTTGTTTGATTTATATCTTCGTCTATCTTCCAAAGTGGGACTCAACCTGAAATAAAATTTTGTGATGGGGTATTCAAAGATACTCATATTTATTTCTATTTTGCCAGACAAGTACGTATATATGTATGAATGTGCTTATTTGTTTATTTATTTGATTTATATTACACCTTCTTCACCAAGCAGGCTCCAAAGCATCATAAAATTGTCATATGGACCTGAAGAATGTCTGAGTGCCAAACTCCCAGATATCTTCATCTGGAACAAGTAGGCCTAAAAGTGCATCTATCTCTTCTGGCACAGCTACTTCATCCCAACAGGAAGCAGGATAGAGAGGAAATTATATACCAGTTATAGCAGGAACACAATGCAGGTTGATCAGTTGTGTTAGGTTTCTTTCACACAACAAAATTATAACACTTTGATAGCAATTTGATGGCTATGGCCGTATCCTATGGATTTCTGGGATGTGCAATTTACTACGGCACTAGTGCTCTCTGGCAGAGAATTCTAAATATCTCACAAAACAACAAATCCCATAGGATGCAGCTGTGGAAGTTAAAGTGCTGCCAAAGCACTTTAGTGGAGTAGTTTGAAGGAGAGTTTAATCTGCTATACTCCTGAACTGGGTGGTGTCAGAATCCATACAGAATATAAACGTAATTTTGTATTCCTTAATTGGTCTTTTCCTCTTGACATGAAGGACTGCTTTGGTCTTCATGTGCTTCCTTCTACCGTGTCTTTTTGGAAATAGAGAGGTTGTTGCTTGGACCAGTCTTAAGCCATTTCCACATGAGGCTGTTATAGCACTATGATTCCACTTTCAACATCCTATGGAATCCTGGGGTTTGTAGTTTCAGGAGGGGCTGGCCTGAGTATAATTATAAATTCTCTCTTCATTGAACCTAATGGACCTTACTCCTCAGCAGACATACCTTGAACTGCACTGTTAATGGATAGATGTGTGCCTTTGCAAACATACGCACAACTCCTTTTCTGAAGTGTATGGTAAGATGCCTGAAGATTCATTTCTGTAAGGTCAGGAATTATTTGTGTGAGAGAATTAGATAAATGAGAGGTTTCTTAATATATATATGAAATGTGACAGCAGGATGGAATGACAGCAGGGATAAAAGATATACAATCAACCCTCCACATTTGCTAGGGATGGGGGTATAGAACCCCTGAAGAAGTGGAAAAATCACAAATATAAAAATGTGTGTGTGTGTCTGTGGGAAGGGGACTGAGGCATGGTGGGGAGAACAGGCACTCAGGGTCCAAACCTGATCAAGGAAAGGAAAGGGAAGGAGGAGGAGTCGGCATGGTGGCCCTATACTTCCTCTCTCTTGTGCCTCTTTCCTTGGGTGTGTGGGGGCACTGGGAAGAGGGGGTGTTGGGAGAGGGTTTGTTGTGTGGGGGAATTGGGCTGTGCGTCATGCTTAGCTGGCCAGGCAGCAGCTGGTAGAGAAAGAGGAGGACCAGAGGTGGGTTTTTAAAGGGATGCACAGCCTGACTGGGGAAGATTGCTCTGGAAAAGGAGCACCTGTGATGGAGGGCAGCAGAAGCTGGAGAAACTTACAAATAATCAAATCTGTGAAAGTCAAACCCACAAACATGGAGGGACGATTATAGTAAAAATTTATCCAAATGAAACAGAGATATTAGCAAGGTTAACTCTACCACTGTCATGCTAGAGAAAACCAGAAAGGACTTGCTAATTGTGACAGGAAAGGCATGATCTACACATGCTACTGCTAGTATTTCCTGGGTTAAGTCATGTGAAAATTATTCCTCTTCTCTCATTAAATGGGAGTCTAAGATGGCAATGCTTGACCTATCTGTAGCTAGGTACAGCACGGCCAGGTAAAAAGTCACTGCCATGCAAACTAAGATGTGAAACAAAAATAGGCTTCTGAGTTAGAATATTCAGATGTGTCTTTGTTAAAATTCTGGGCTTATCTGCCCTGGTTGTTTCATTTCACAAGTGTATACTGTTAGTTTTGAACAAAAAGATTCTGAAACATGTTGAACTGCCCTTCCTCTTTTGTACCGTAAGAACTTATCCTGGTTCTTTCCATGTTGTTTCTATTGGTTGTACCAATTTTTCTGTCAATGAAATAATGTCTATTAACACCTCTACATTCTTAACTGAGGTATACAGTGCACCCTCTATACATGCATAAAACAAAACAAAACAGGAATACTCCATTTCATTATCTGCACTGGGTGCAATGGGCACACACCTGTGTCAGTGTGGGAGTGCACCCAGCACATCAATTGACAAGGCTTCACGTGACCTCAGATTTGTGTGTGCGAAGGCCATGCCAGCAGAGGGTACACTGTATCTGTATTCTGTTTTGTGCTTTATCATGAGCAGTGAGAGAAAGTGGCTACACTGAAACCAGAGGAATGAAATACTGGAAATATGTGCCTTTCCTGCCTTTCCTTGACATAGTTTTTCTCCCCTGAAATATTCAGCCGTAGCAATGCAAAAATTTTTGCATGGGAACATACTCCCATCAGTGCAGCAAGCATGAGTTTCTTCTTGTTTTTTAGAGTGGGTGTGGGGAAGCTGTTTTCTGTTATGCCCTCTGTTTCTGTCATTATTTTAGTTAGGCATGACTCTAAGACAGACCGTGACTGTGTATGTTGACAGATGGATCCTCACTTATGAGCAGGTTGGTAATATGCATGTATATGTCACCTGGAAAAAAAAACCTTGTCGATTGAAGGTGATTGGCAAGCAGAGCAGCTTGCAAGCCGTGAAACCAAACCATGGAACTGTTCTACATTTCATATATTTACTAGGAAACGCAAACTGATTGGAAAGATTACAGTTATGATAAGAGGATTATTTTACACTTATAACAGATGCTTTCTTGTCTCCTTTGGATAGGTTTGTCACTGTGGGCAGACACTGCTGACCTGTTTCTGCATCTCAGGCAAAACCATGCCTAGGTCTTGGTCTTATCTTTCTCAGAGTGCTTCAAGGCCAGCTGTCCTCAAGTCTGCTGCCAGCCAGGGTGTTGCTCTGCTTCCACTAGTGAAGTTGAGGTCAGGGGCAGATTGCTGTCTGGAGGCTAAGAGGTGACGTCAGCGTGTAACTTGCTGGGATAGTTAATCTCCTGCTGGAAGGATATAGTTTAATAATGAACTCAGTAGGGAGACTGGGACACTTGAGGCTGCAATTTTTGGTGATATAACACAACTGGAGATAGCTTGTAATTAAGACTTTCCTTGCCTAGATGTGTGATTCTGCTGAAGTAATATTTCATAGATTCAAAACCAGATCTATTTTTAGCTTGTGATCCTTAGGCACCAAAAATCAAACAGACCCTTGAAATACTGAGGCAGGTATGCCTCTGTTTAGGGATAATTTAACTTAGATTTTGTTGGCAAATTATTATTGGATGAAGATGATGACACTGGTGACAACTAAATTATGCAATAACTGGTACAAATTCTTTGAGTGAAATAAGTTACTTATTTCCAGAAATATCAAGCAAAATAAAACTTTGATGCATTTTATATTTGATATGACATTCCACTCAGTGTGGAAGGTAAAGACATCAAATCCACAAAGTTTTGTGATGACGTTTGTCATGTTGTTGGCTATTCCTGACCTCAGTACAATGTTAGTTTTGGCAGTTCTGTTTGCTTATTATTATTTGATCCATTCACATCCTCTTGAAAAGACTGTCAGAAGAACTAAAACATCAATACAAATAAGTAAAGCTAAGCTTTGAGCTTGCAACCCAGAAAGGCAAAACATAAAAAGGGGATGGGGAAGGGAAATAAGACAATACAGACATAATTTCTTATGTTATGTGGTTTCTCTAATAATCAGATGTAATGCTGATGAAATGCTATAATGAAGCCAGACATTGTTAGTCTTCTTATCATGGCCACCTGAAATAGAAACAGCTCAAGAACAGGAGGAACCAAAATTATTGATCCATCAGATGAGCCAATAGGGTGGTCCTTTTCCCTATCTTCCCCTCTTCTATAACCAGGTAAAATGACTGCTGGATGGAACTTGAAAGAGACCCAAAGTCAGATGGAGCTGCCTTCTCAAAAAAGCTGATGCTGTGGTCCTGGTTTCTCCTGTTGTGTGTGTGTGTGAGTGTGTGTGTTTAATATTTATGCATAAGATCAAAAGCATACATATATTTTTCAGTATTAAGGAAATTCTGTGTGTGTGAGAGAGAGAGAGAAAGAGAGAGAGAGCACATACACACATGCAAAGATTGGGAATGGACATCAAAGTTAATGATATGATTTGGGGGCTCCTAAAAATAAAGCAGAAGTTTTCTGATTTCTGCATCCATAACTAGAAGCCTAGAAATATAGAGAGCCCTCGAGTAAGCACTGTTACTATCTGCTTCTTGCTTTGTCACCATTTCTTTTCACCAGGGCATTATGGGTTTTGTTTATATTGCTAAGCTAAATGGCCGTTCCACCAGTAAGATTAGCTTAGAAGGTCATAAGAAGGGCATTTTGATAGGATACCCAGTGAGTAATAGCTGGGGGCTCCCATATTAGAGGGCTGGTGCATCCAAGCTTTAAAGGAACTACCTGAAGTGCTGAACCTAGTAGGCCTAGGGGAGAGGATTCAGAACCTAAGACAGCTTCATAGAATCATAGAAATGTAGAGTTGGAAGAGACCACACGGGCCATCCAGTCCAACCCCGTGCCATGCAGGAATACCCTCAAAGCACTCCCGACAGATGGCCATCCAGCCTCTGCTTAAAAACCTCCAAAGAAGGAGACTCCACCACACTCCGAGGCAGCATATTTCACTTCTTCAAAGTTCAAGCTAAAACCTAAAGCAGATTCTTTGCTCTGATGTCTGGAAGCCACCAGCTTCCACTGTACACAATGACAGACACTGTATTGAATGATATGTGTGTCTCTTCCTTCCTACTTACATAAAGACCGATAATAGATATAATAAGGATGGGGAATGTCCCTCAGATGTCACTGGACTATCTCCTTTCATCCCTCATCACTGGGTATTAGACATGCAAATAATACTTGAAAACATTTGAAAAATGGTCAAAGAACATGTTTTTCAAACGTTGAGAAACCCTGGTGAGAAGAATCCTGGACTGATGAGAATCTTCACAGTTCAGGACATATTCTGCCCAAAATTTACACATGGTAGTTTTGAACAGGAAACAGCATTTTGTGCACAGATTATAATATTTCAATGCAGAACTATAAATCCTGTGCAGATAATGAAGTTTTCTGTTTAGAAAACGCTATAACTGGGAATTTATTCTGTGTAAAATTCAAGCACAGAGTAAGTTCCTAATTGTGACGAGCCTTCAAAAACTATGTGGCTTTCAAAACAGGAAGAAAATTGCTAAAATTACTTGTTTCTACCTTCGAGAAGAAACTTAATGAAGAATTATATCTCAATTGGGTATGCTGGCTAGACCTGCTGAGAGTTGTAGCCCCACATCTGGAGGGCCACGCATGTCCCCCACCCCTTGCCCACAGCAAAGTGAAATAAATTCTGTGAACAAAGCCTTGTCTTTCTATATACTTGCTTTAATCACTGTTGTAAGCCACCAGTCTTCTATTGTGCCTGCCTGGGTATCCTCTTCCTCAGACAACATCCCCCATCCTTTCAGGGTCCTGTAGTCAGCAACAATTTTGTCAGTAGATGTGATGATGAAGCACTTTCATTAAGATGCAACGATAAAGCTCACATATACTTTTTAACCTTTGGAAGGAAACTCTGCTCAGTGATGCCGGAACTTATCCCAGGCAAGTCCTGATCTGAGCAGCATTCTGTGAGCTGCATACTTCTTGGTCTTTGATGGGAGCAAAGGAAGCCTGTAAAGACCAGTCTCTTCTCTGTATGCTATTTGTTAAAAAAAAAAACACTAAAAAAACCCCTCTGCAGTTTGCTGCTAAGGAACCAGTCAGCATTCTGTTAGTATTCTCACTTACAGAAAGATGAGAGTGCCTCCCAGGGCCAGTTCTATTGGCTATCAGAAGGGGTGAGATGGCTACATCAGGCCGCGGGATTAGGGTGTCCTGAAAAACCAACAGCTAGTTCTTATTATGGTGTCAATCCACTTATTACTCCCAACTATCCCAGATCCACTGGACCAATAGGAACTTGGTAAACCAATACATATATTGTGGCAGTACTCAAAGAGATACCTGTGTTTTAGCACAAAAAAGATACTAAGGAACTGGGGGGGAGGGATTTCCAGCATCTTTTTTTATGGACTGCAGTAGATTGCACAGGACACAAGGAAATGTCCTCCACAAAAATTTATGCTAGGAATTTCTTTTCCACAGTTATTTTCAAAAGTGTTCTTGGCTTCTTTTTATGTCTTTGCAGCACATATCTGTTTGGGTTGGTTTGATGACTCTGCTGTAGTTGGGACTAATTTTGGACTTCAGATTGCATTTCTATTGAAGGGACACTTTAGGGATTTTCTGCCTCAAATACCAGTATAACTTGGGTGGCTTGGGGAGCAATGCAGTTTTAGTGGGCTAGGTGGGTGGGGATCTGATGCCTACTTGGAGGGGAGACAGCCAACAAATTTCAAGGGCTGTGGGCTATATTTCGGAGGAAGGAACTGGCAAAACCACGTCTGAGTATTCACTGCCTAAGAAAATCCCACGAAATTCAGTGTTGCCATAAGCGGACAGAGCTGCAGGGCAGATATGCACCCAAGTTAGGTGGGGACGGGGACACCCTTTGTCCCCCCCTCCCGCATGAAAATTCCTTGCAACCGTTCCTCTCTCCCTTCCCAGTATAAGGGAAGCATTCTAGGAAACTATTACGACTCAGGTCCTTAAGACGGGTTCCCTGTTCAATGTATATACTACTGCAGCCGCAACTACGGGCCCCTTCAAATTGCGCGTTAAACATTACAACACACTCAGTTTAACTTACGCCTCTTCTCTCCCACTATCTAAATCTGTGGCGAAGGAGAGAGTTTGCTCGTGCGAAATTCTCACCTTTTGACACACTCGTGACACAGCTCCGAGGGAAACGAGAGGAATCCCCCTGCCTCCCCATCAGCCTCGGGGCGGGGAGACACACCCGCCTGTTATGTCACGCCTGCCCTCGCTCCTTTTCTCCCGGCCTTCGGCGGGGCGATTTGCGCGGCGAACTCCACGTTTTCTTCTGCCAGGCTGACGGTGAGGATGAGCGGCTGAACGGAGGAGGGTTTAAACTCGCTGATCCGTTGGCTGGCTTGGGAAACAAATCCAGCCCTCACCCTGACATCCGATCCCCCCCTCCCGCCGCTTCTCAGAGGCTGCCACTGAGCGCACAGCCCACATTTCCAAGCCGGGGGAGGGAAGGAGCCGCGACAGAAACTTTGCTCCTGAAAACCTCGTTAACCTTTCGCATCCGCTTCCAAGCCCGAGAGACCTGCCTGCAAAAATTCTTTGCTACTGTGGGCTGGTGCGCACAACCTGCTCTACTTTTTTTTTTCTTTTCTTTTCGGGGCAGGGCGAGGGGATTTCGTTAATCTTGCTTTTCGCCTAGAATTAAATTTTACAGCGGGAAAGGCTCTCCTTGGCTTAACTTCGCCGATCAACGATCTTCTTACACCCCCATTATTGAAACAAACTAAGGGACCGCTGGAGGAAAAAAAAAAGCAAAACTAAACTTTCCTTCTCCTGGCGTCTTTTGCACGCTGGACTGGAAAAAAAACCCTGGAAAACCAGAAGCGCTGCTCTCCTAGAGCTTAGCAAGCAAAGCGTCTCCGTTGTCCTTTCTCACCCCGTCCTCTTTGCTTCCGGATTCGACCACCTTCCAGAGCTCGTCCTGCTGCTGCCTCCGCCGCGGAGCAGCCATGCCCCGCTCCTCCGCCTCCTCGCTCTGATCCCCGTTGGCCGGCTGCTCCGTCAAGTCCTCCTACTATGCCTCGCTCCTCTCCACAGCCGGCGGCGGCGGCTCCTCTATGGCGAGCGAGGCACACCGGCCAGCAGGCGCGTGTGGTTCCCTAAGGCGAGCGAGGCAGGAACAGAGCGGAGGCGGCCCGGATCCTGATCCTGATTGTATGAACAAGTAAGCAGGATGCTGACGGGAGCGGGGAGGAGGGTGCGGGACGGTTTCGTCAATGAAGAAAGGCGGAGGGAGGAGGAGGACAGGAGAGGCGAGGAAAGCCCGAGACCCGAGAGCAACAATTAAAAAGACGCGCGGGGAGGAAAGCGTCGGCGCTTCCCGTGGCTCCTTCCCGGCCAAAGCCTTTGCCATCCCCGTAGGGCTCCCGTGATAGTGGGCAACGCAGACTTTCTAGCCTCCCCGTCCTCCTCCCCGCCCCCGTTGCCCCTGGTTCGCCGCCGGCTTTCAACTCCAGTCTCTTCTTCTTCTCTTCCTCCTCCTCCTCCTCCTCTCTTTCCCTCCTCGGCAGTTTGCTGATGTGTAGCCCGACCCCATCGCCCAGTAGCAGGCGCGGGAGCGGTAACGGGATCAGGAGGCTCGGCTCGGCCGAAGGGATTCTTCTTCCGACGACGACTTGGCTCTGCCGCCGAGCCCTGGCAAGCAAAGCCGCCGGCAGCCCTTTGCTGCCGCGCCGGCGGCTGTGGCGGGAGAATTTTCAGCAGTTGCAGCACCGCCGGCGGCGGCACCAGGAGCCCCGGAAAGTTTGCTTGGCCTTTGACAGAGGCGAGGAGGAGAGCAAGACGCTGTGAGAAGACGGGCGGACGGCTCGCCCTCTCTTTTTTCCTCTCGGTCCCCCTTGCAGCCCCCCCTCCTTGCTCGCGCAGGAAAGACCCCTTCCTCCACCCCCACGCTCTCTCACAAAAACCCTCCCCGCCTCAACGCACCCTCATGTTTCATTCGCGAGTGGAGAAGCGCCAGCTCCGGTTCCGACGCCCCGACAGGCGCCTGTAAAGCGCGGACGAGAAATTCGCCTCCTCACTCCCGCGTGGCCATTTCGGCGGGGACAGCCGTGCATCTCCTTCGGGAGCGGGATTCAGCTTGCCCCAGTCGTCCTCCCTTCCCGGCCAACCCAAATAGCGACCCTCCACCCCGCAGTTCAGACACGGACCCGTTCAGCGCCCGCGCCTGTTTTCTCCTGGGCGCTCGGCACTTTCTCCGCTGGCGCGCGCGTCCCCACGCGCCTCTTGCTGTCTCGCTGGGGAAAGAAGGCCAAAATGCTTTGCTGGGGGATGGCGCTGTGGCTGGCTGGGGTGACCCTCTGTGGCAGGCTCTTCTGCTCCGCCGGCTTCGATTACGACTACGCTTACGACTTCCACGAGGAGGATAAGACCGAAGCGATAGATTATAAGGATCCTTGCAAAGCCGGTAAGTACTTTTTTCTCTCTCCAAGCCTCAGGTTTAGCGGACCTCGTCCTTTGTTTCTCCCTCTCCCCTGTCGCCAGATGAGGGGGGGGGCCTGTCAACATGTGTGTGTGTGTGTGTGTGTTTTCCTGCCACGGAGGGGCGAGTGTGCGGGGCTGAGGGGAGGAGTGGCGGAGGCTCACCTGTTTCCTTCTCCCGGGGAGGAGCGGCGTGGGAGGCGCGCGCCCGCCCGCCCGGCCAAGAGGAAGCGTGCGAAGCCCAGGGTGGCGGGTGAGGCGGGAAAGCGCGGTTGAGGGAAGACTCCCCTCCGAGTCGGCGCCGGCGAAAGCCCCGCCGGGCAGATTTGGAGGAACCTGCGGCGGTTTTCTCAGCAGGACGTAGGAACTTGACCTCCTTCCCACCCCACACCGGAGCACAGCCGCACTCTTAGCACTTCGGGGCTGTGTGCTTGAGGAAAGGCAAGCCGCCTCCTTCCGAGGCGACGCTGGGAGAAGAGTCTGGCCGTAAAAGGGAGAAAACAAGCTGGATGCTCACCTGTGCCCCCTCAGTATGATGAGGTGACTTTTCTTGGAGAATCCCCCCTCCTTTTTTTTCCCATTGGGACCTGGTCGTGGTCCACCCCCCACCCCCCGTTCTTTGCCCGTCGTGGTCAGAAGGAAAACGGGCGCTTGGGGCTTGGGGCGAACTGGCATGAAGCAGTCCTGTACCCCTGTCGGGAGTTTTGACGTATCAAACATGGCTAGAGAGGAGGTCAAGGCTACTTTGGAGGCTGCCCCTTTCATCGTCCAAACATGTGGTAGGGCAAGGTACACTCTCTGCACATGCTTGAGAGAGGTATCTCTTTTCTTTACGCTTACATCTCATGTACCAGGCTAGGAGAATTAGAACGGGAGAGGAGTGGGTTGCTTCTAAGGCAAGGAGAATCCCGACTCAAATCAATCTTGTATGGTAGAGTCCTTTTAGCTTTTCTCTCCGTTGGCGAAGAAAATAGTCCAGACAATGGATCTGCGGGGTTTTAAAGCTCCTGGCTGCCTCCCTAGTGAGATATATTAAGTTTATGCAGGTTTATGAGTGCTTGTAGGCACATCTGTGGGTTTTAAGCCTTGCTGAATTCAACAAGAATGAACTTTCCCACTGAAGACTGTGTCTTTAAGATGGTGAAAAAAGCCTTTTAAAATTCTGAGCTTAGACTAACTTTAAGTCTTGTGCATGTGGACAAAAGAGTTTGGAAATGCTGCTTGATTCCATTGCCTGCCTTCCCTTTTATTTGCAGGACAATGGGATCGCTGGATCATGGACTGGTCGCAGCCATTTCAACCAAGAGTAGCTGGGAAGGAATTATCGGGGCACTGCCCAGTCAGCAATTTAAAGCAGTGGGAACCAAGGCAGGAGGCACTTGCTCTCAGGCACTGTTGCACACTGGCAGGTGCAAGGGTTCCATTGGAAACACAGCATAGAAGGACAGTGACCTGTAGAACAGGGACCCTGGAACCATTGTCAGGCAGGTTGTTATTATTTTTGCCTACTTGTAGATGCTTGTAGGGAGAAGAGCAAATTACTTTCTTCATGAGTTGTTGCTGCCATTGCCATCATCACTGAAACACTCTTAAATAGGAAGAATCTTACAACACAGTGTACTTAGAAATGTCTTTCATGTGTTCAGTGTAGCTGACTCCCAAGTAAATGTGCAGACAGTATTTGATATCTCTTGAAGGGCTCAGTCACAATTGTTATCTTAATATTTCTTAGAGCTTGATCATTTAATATGCTTCTGATTGATGATTCCAGAAAGGGTTTACTGCACAGTTGGTGGTCCGGTTTTGCCAAATGATTTTTGGAAGGAGGAGCTCAGATGTGCAAGCGTAGTCTGTGGAAGGGGAGGGGACACTTGATTCCCTAGACCCCCATTCTGTGATCTCTGCTGTAGGAGAGGACTTCCATTAGCAGCTGCTTCCCTGCTCTTTTTTTCCCCTCTTTTGTTTTAGTGCTACTGGATGGGGGAGAAACTTTGTACCCTCTAGATGATCTCTTCCTTTGCTTTAAGGAAGAGTACTCCAGGGTGCCAGGTTTGGTCTGATCTTGGAAGCTAAGCAGGATCAGCCCTGGTTAGTACCTGGATGAGAGAGTGCTGATGAATATCAGGTGCTCTAGGCTATATTTCAAAGGAAGAAACAGGCAAAACCACCTCTGAGTATTCCTTGCCTGCAGATTTTATGGGGTTGCCATAAGTCTACAGGTGACTTGAAGGCATACCCAAGTACCATTAGATTATGTCCTGTTTGCATGGGGGGAGAGAAGAGTGCCTTTGGTTTGGCAACTTCTGCTTTCTGTGGGCTTTATCTCTTCAGCTGTAAAACAGAGAGCAACTTTTCCAACAAACTGAGGCTCCAGATGGAGGCAGAAGTGTCTGTTCAAGTATGATGTATTCATTTGCAGAGAAAAAAACCTTGAAATGCAAGTGGATCTTACAGGAAAGACACAGGAGGAAGCAGGAATCAAGTATCTTGCCCTTGAAGCATGGCTATCTGATTCACTTGAATAAAAATAAAATAGAGTAAAATAATCACTTGTAGTAGTTCGTGCATATATGCCTCTGCAGTCTTCCATGCTGGAGGGAAAAGAGGACATCATAAGTTGCCCCAAGAAAATCTCTTCTCTTGGTCCAATCCGCTGCAGAGTAACTCAGAGTTTACTGAGTTTAATTAGGTTTACTCCTGACTAAAAGAACAGAGAATTTCAGGGGCAGCCTAACTATACAGTTGCTGGATAGAACATTTGAAGAGAACTCAAACAATCAAGATGTGTATTTCATCATGGTGTGCTTTCCCAGGTTGAAAAAAAAATATGATTGAGTCTTACAAAGGCACTTGAGCTAGCTAAGTTCCTTATATGATCAGAGACCCCAGAACCTTTTTTAAATCTACTGGCAGGTGGATTGTTATTAATTTTGCCTGCTTGAAGGTACTTGCAGGGGAAAGGCAATTTACTTATCTGTTATCATTCAAACATTCTTAAATAGGAACATTCTTAAAAGCACAATATCTACTTGGAAGTACCATCCATGTATTCAATGTAGCTTAGTCGCATGTAAGTCTGCATCACAGGCAGCCTTTAGTATTCCTGGGTGGGCTCAACAACAATTGCTGTCTTAGTATTTCTTAGTGCTTTTAGTACATTTCAAATTGAATTGGTAATTCCTGAGGAGGCTCAGTTGCATAGGGGTCCTGCATAGTCAAAACACCCTCTGAGCAAATCTTGCCAAGAAAACCCCAGGTAGGTTCACCTTAGCGTTGCCATACGTCAGAAACAGCTTGAAGGCACATGACAGCAGCAATACCCATGCCGCCTACTACCTTTTTTATTTCTTTTTGAGAACCCGCATGGTATGGTGGTTTGAGTGTTGGAGTAGCACTCTGGAGAACAGGGTTTCCATCCCTGTTTGGCCGTGAAAACTCACTGGGTGACCTTGGGCAAGTCACACTCTTCCAGTCTTAAAGGAAGGCAAAGGCAAATCTTCTCTGAATGGATCTTTCCAGAAGGACCTCATGATGGGTTTGCCTTGGCAGTCACCATGTGTCGGAAGTGATTTGAGGGCACACAACAACAACCTGGCAGTACAGTTTTGCCAAATCATTTCAGGAAGGCTCAGCCTCACCCCCCCCACACCCCGTTCTTGGGGAAGAGACTCAAGTCCACCTGTCACTTGTGTCCATGTGTATGATCTAAGTAATGAGACAGGCAGATCAGGGGCAGCTTGGATTCTTCAAAGGTTACCTGACTGTAGTTCCCAGCATTCCTCATCATTGACCGTGCTCACTAGGACTGGTAGGAGCTCCTGTCTAAAAACATCTGGGGGCACACTTTGCCCACCCCTGCCTTTTGTAGTGAAAGACTTGAATATAGCCAGCTGTTCTGTCAAGGCAAGAGGCTAGGAATTCTATAGTGAATTGCTTGTACTCTTACAGTCTGCTGCAGGGATATTTGGAAAAGTTTTCTGGTTTACTAACAGTTGCCGCCTTTTGTTTTAAAGAGGTGGTTTTGTACTGAACACTGTAATGTTGGGTGGTAAGTTTATTCTTAACAGTTTTCTCTGTTCTGTGAGGGATGCTTTATAGATTAATTCAGGGATTTGGTGTTATCAACTCTATCTGGTTGGAAGCTGTTATCAGTTCTTTGTGTGTATGTGTTCATCTGCTGCCTGTCTGTAGTGTTCTTAGGTAACCTCTTAAGTGACTTTTTATGAGATAGATGAGTTAATATGTCAGATTCCTATACAAATGGAAGATCTCCCCTTTTCCTGGCTCCAGTGAAACATCTGCTGGTTACTTGACATGTGCTTTAGATTTATTGGTTCTTTAAGTGGCTTGATTCACTTAACACTGGATCCATTCAATCCTGCTCAGTGGCTTTCCTGGCACTGGGAGCTGGGGTCATGGTTTCTTAAATCAAAATGACATAACTTTTTAGTATATCTTTGTAGTGTGTGTGTTCAAAATTCATTTTGAAAGAGTGCTGTAAACAAACATAGCTCATGTGCTGTACTTGAAGTGTAAAACTAGTGCTTTAATTTTGTGGTCATTCCTTTTTCATTAGTTTCTCTGCTTTGGTTCAGCCAAAGTTAGTGTTCTTTTTGGCCACAGTCCTCTGCTTATTTATTCTTTCGCAAAGAATGGGATGAAGCGGTTTGAGGTCTGAGTTGTGATGGGCGTATTCCACAGCGCATGGTTTCAGGACTGGCCTCAATGTATGTTGCTTGGTTGATTTTAGTCATTGCTACTTAGGCCTATAGATTGATGGTGCCAAATATGCTCCATATCATATGATTCTTTTTCTAATCATAAAAATATGTATCACCTTGGTATGAGTGGCTAAACCTTTTTTCCTTTCAGCTGAGGAATATCCAGGAGCAGAAATGAAATGAATTTGCTTGTGATGTGCTTCTGAACACCGTTATCAAGATGAATAGCTCAATTCTGTGCATATGTATTCAGAAGTAGACCCTATTGAGTTTAATGTGGTGCATTTCCAACTAAATGTCTTTGTGCTTGCAGTATTGGAGCCTGGTTCTGTCTGATTTTGCTCAGGCATAAACCATAATTAATGTCATCCTGGGTCCCACTGGAGGAGAGGGGGGACATAAATTAATGAAATTAAAAAAAAATAAAGAAATTTTAGTAGGACTCACTTTGAAGTAAATGTGCTTAGGTTTGCAGTCTAAAAGTAAAATCTCATGCATCTCTTTAGAATTCAGTTGGGCCTCCTCTCAGTTATTTGGGAATGACTCCTGTGGAGTATGCTGACTTTAATGTTTGAGTGATCATGTATAGGGTTGCATTGTTAGTATTAAAGATGAAAACTCGATTCTATATATGAAATGATTTCCTAAATGTAGTATGAACAAAGTGGTGCCCCCCTCCAGATACTGGACTGCAGCTCTTAGCATTCCTTACCATTGACTGTGCAGGGAGGTCTTATAGAGTTCAACAACTGGAAGGCTGTCTGTTAACCACCCCTGTCCTATATGGTCAGTGTTCAGTGAAATGACTGAGATCTTTCTCAGTTATAAGACAGGTTTCTACAATTTTAGAGTCATTAATTTTTCAAGACTATAAATACTAAAAATAAAATGTTACAATGTAGTTATTTCAGTGTGACATTTTAGAACTATGAAACGTTGAGAATTTCTGAAAAAAAATCATTTACTGTTTTATGGAGAATAAAGTGTTTATATTGATAGGAACATATATAATATATAAGACTGACAGTTTTGAGCTATGCCCTTGCTTATAGCTTAGTCATTTCTGGTGGGGAGAGAGAAAGAGGGAGATGGAGAGAGAGAGAGAGAGAGAAAACTTTCAAACTGGGAAGGATGAGACTTGTGCAGATATATATCAGCTAATAAATAAAGCTTGTATTCTTCAGTAGTCAAGATGTTCCTGGCTTTCTCTGGAAATCCTGTCTTTCCAAGGTAACTAATGTGTGAAGGGGGATTATTCCATTTCAGGCTCATCAGTGCTGATTGCACATGTTGTTGCTATATGCCTTCAAATTGACTCCAGCCTATGGTGACTCTGTATAGGGTTTTCTTGGCAAGAATTCTTTATAGGAGATTTGCCATTGACTTTCTCTAAGACTGAGACAATACAACTTGCCCAAAGTCATCCAATGCGTTTTTTGGCTTAGCAGGCGTTCAAACCCTCATTTTTTGGAGTCCTAGTCCAACTACTACACTGGCTCTGCTGCATAGTGCCTCTTCCCTGTTTAGATGTTGGTTTTGAATTCAGCCGCTTGCCCTGTCTATACCGTGGCTTACTTTGTGCCAGAGTCATGTTTTCTGTCATAAAGTAGACATCATGCCCAGAGTTTTGATAGAGAGGGTTAAAGTTTCCTGGGTTTAGTTTTGTCTAGCTGTTACTGCCATGGGTGACACATGTGCCGAAGTTCAACTTTGTCTTTGGTAAATATCTTAAATATTTTGAGATCAAGAAGTTCTTTGCACTTGTGAGCCTAGGGATCAGTGAGCCTAACAGAGTCTCAGAAGCCTTAAGGTAGGGTGTGTGGGACAAATGGAAGAAAACAGACTTTTTACAATATAGTGGAAAAAATGTTGGCCCTCCAGATCTTTTGGGATGCAGCCCCAGCCGATATGGTCAGTGGTATGAGATCTGGAGGGCAAATCATTCTACACCCTGCTATAAAAGCCTCATGTACAGTTGATGGATATTTCTCTAAAGACACAAGAGTTCCAGAATCTGAGCATAAAGAAAGTTTTCTGGATAGAGCAGCTGCAAGGGAGGAAGCAAACCTGTCTAGTCACAGATAACTCTTCCTCTATTATCTCTGTTGCAACTATAGCAACTACCGTAGGGACAAGGCTTGCTAGCAAAGTTAATTTGGTATTTTTAGATTTCTTTTATGGTGTAAAAATTTTTCATCTTTTGTGAGGAAAGTTAGTCACACTGTCTACATTTGTACTTTGTTTCATCTCCCTCTCCCATCTGTTCAGTTCTTCTTCTTCCACTGTTGCAGATTGCTTTGCTAGTCATCACAAGGCACCTTTTTCATGATATGGTCTTCCTTTCATAGTGATGCCCAGCTTCTTAAGGTTTGTCTCCTGATGTACACTGTTACCAGAGCTTGGAAAAATTACTTTTTGGACTAAGCTCTGGCAGTTTCACTGGCTATGCTGGCTGGAGGAGTCTGGAAGTTGTAATCTAAAAAGTAATGTTTGTAAGTTCCAGCAATTGCACTTGTATTTACTTCCTTCTTTACACTGCCCTGTAGTATCCTCTTGTTTTGCAGTTCATCTGATTCGCTTTATGTTGCAGAATACAGTAACTGTGGAGAGCGAATTTGCTTGTCTTGTTTTTAGGCTCAAGAGTTCTTCACCTTGGTAGAAATTCCCAGAGACAGGATGAGGCAAAGCTGGAGCCTCCACAACTTTTTGTAAGGTCAGAAGAAGAGATGTGTCAGTTCTGGTGTGAATGTTGGGTTTTTGCAGTACACCTGAAACATATTCTGTGAGCTCTGCTTTGATATTAGGCAGCCTGTTGCTTTAGACTCATGATGGGTAACAGCTTCACCTTATCTTGGGAGTGAGTAATTTGTAGCCCATAGGCTATATGTAAGAGCTGTGTGGTTTTTTTAAAGAACCTTCATATCCTATCTTTAGATTTAAAATACAACTTTTGAATTCTCACAATCTGAGAAATATTAAGTGTGTTTCATAAAAGCATCAGTGGGAAGGTGAGTACTTAAGTGATTACATTTCTGCATTGATTCATTTATCCTTAACAAAAGAAATTCCAAAATGGAAAATCTCCAACCTTTCCATTTTACAGATGATTGGACTGAGTCTAAGAGAGGCTTGCCCAAGTCAGATTGATGAGCTGGGATATCAAACCCCAAATATCCAGACATAATGGGCAGCACTAGCTCCTACAACAAAAGAATATAAGCCTGTGGTTTCCTTCTTCAATATTTAAAAGCAGAGATTGTCAGGATTCAAAGAGGCAGAGATCAATTTTACTCTAAAATAGCTCTTGGGCTCTTGTTTTATTGAAGTATGTGAAAGATGATGCCTAAGGAGAGGCACTCTCAGTATTAGCTACTTGCTCTGTATATTTAACTTTGTAGCATGATATTTGCTTGACAAGAGGACTAATAAATGAATAGATAATTGATCTTGAATTTTTTTTTATTGGCAAGAATACATTTTACAATTTTTAAAAGGATTTATTTTGTAAGAATATAGAATTCTTTATCAAGATGCTCTCTGATGTAGCTAGCAAATTAGGATTGCAAATAGCCTTATTTATGGTACTGTGTTTAAAAATGGTTTCAAAAATATAAGAGAGCAGTTGCATAACTCAAGATTGGAAATGTTTTCTGCATTAAAGCCCAAAAGAGAGACCTGTATCAATCTGAGCCTTGGCTATCTGGCATCTTTATGGTTTGCATATATTTATGTAAAAATAATAGATGTGATATCTGAAAGCCCAACTGACCTCCTTTTGGAAACACCACATATTCTAAAAACCGTAATCGAAGCATAATTCTTTGACCTATTTCAGCCAGGCTTTTTGCCTGGATAAAGAAAAGCAAGGGTATTAGTTGCCCTGGTGAACAATCTTTGCCTGGAGACAGAAGCCAGAAGCTCTGGAAGTGGGGGTGAGAGTTACCCGTCCATACCATTAACAACAGGTATGCTCCTGGGACCTGGTGTTACTTCTGGATACCCTACTAGCTATAGTGGCCTTAGGATCTCTTTGTTGGTTGCATCTAACTGTTTCTCCTCCTAAAGAAACAGGATTGTCTCAATAGGGTTACATGTTTTTGTAAGCTTTTGGATAATTTGGCTACTGCTGTGTACGCTACACAAGGCTGCCCTTGAGGACAACAGCTACGCTCAGTGTAGAATGCTGCTGTGAGCCTTTTGAAGGAGGTTGGTGGGTGCAAAGATAACAAGGTATGGCAGGTTAATTAAATTAATATCCACATAGACCAATGCACTCTCATAGGTTCCTGGGCTTGCTTCTGCCCAATAGTTATGTGTGTGCGCAAAGTACACACGAGTTAATAAAAAATGAACAAAATTGAAAACCAGATTGGGAAATTAAAATTGGCTTTCCATAATTCATGAGTTAGACCACTTCCTTGGTATGATTGGCAACTCTAGGTGGATAGTGATTAACACCATCTACATTACTGGCAAAAGAGTATGTAACTTATAAATAATCTGTGGATTCTTTAAATAAGCATTTGGGCATGTTGTTGATAATATCTAGGTTTTTATGAAACAGAATAAGGAATTGAAAAGCTTTGAAAATATTTTTAATCACAAAGGAATCTTCACAAGGTAAACATATGGCACATTAAATTAGGGTTATTTTTACAAGAGTATTAACATAAACATGGATAGAAGTGACTTAATATTTAATATTTAAACTAATATTCTCTCTCAGCATTAATATCAGGATGTTAGTAACAGCACACTTTGTCTGTTTGGCAGATGTCTTCAAGTCCGTTTCCAGAAAAGCTGTGTTATTAATAAATGGCATGCATTCTTTATTACATATGCGAATGAAGGTTTATGTCCTTCAACCAGTTTGTGGTAATGACTTCAGAGTACTTAGCTGTCACTAGCTTTATTAATATGTAAAGCAATGGATGTATGGAAGTCATCTTTCCCCTATACCCTTTGACTGGAGTCAAGGCAAATTTGGAAATGGAACATTTCATTATGTTCTGCAGATTGGAAAGCCATATCATGGTACAACCTGAGTCCAGATCCATCTGAGCATAGAGTGGGTTCATTTTAAGATTTGCCACTGGTGCCAGCAGGCTCTCTTTCTTTGTTCTACCATCACCTGGTAATAGTCTGTGTTGGTGATCTCTGCACAAAGCCTCTCTCTCTTCCTGATGCCTAGATCACTGCAACAGCAGTACCCAAGTGCAAAGAATCCTGGAAAACAAACTTGGTTAGGACACCTAAGTTTTGGTACCTTGGATAGCCTCGGGATATTGCAGCAGTCCAGAAATGAAGAAAGAAAGGATTGATGATGTTGTGGGGAGGGATATGGTATCTCAGGTGGTTGTTGGGAGCTTTGGCTCTCATCTGGGACATAGGGCCATAGGAATTTTCTGAATGAGACCAGTGATCCTTGTATTGTGGTGCAAGTCAACTGCAGTGGGTTTTGGAGCCAGTTTTCTGTCTTTGGAACCCTCAGGGGGGCTGGTTGAAGTGCCAAAAATGCTTCTCTAGAGGGGACAAAAAGGAAACTGCAAGTGGCCAGTTGTTCACTTCTACCTTTGAAAAAGAAGTATTGTTTGATATTTGTACAGGTTGATTTGCAATCTAATGAAAAGGTGAACTGCCATTCCTGGAGCCTTCTAGAGGAAGCAATGCATTTTCCTCCTTAATGCAGAAGTATAATCTAGGTAGTCTGGATGGGTAAAGTGACACAAAACCCAGCCTTTGGGTTCATGTGGCCTCAGTACTGCACTTTGCCAATCACAATCTAGGTCAGTGTTGTCCCTGTTGACTGGTGGTGGCTTTCCAGGGTTGCATGTATGGTCTTGAAGAGTTGATAGGTACTGAATCCGTTTCTGTGCCAGAGGCAACATACAAGATGGCACTCCCTCTCTGTTTGATTAATTGAAGCTAATGAGCTTGATTTTATTTCAACAGTAGAGACGGGACAGTATTCTTTCCCACATGTGCGGCAACTGGTTAGTTTACATAGTTTATTAAATCATTAATGATGAGTAAATAACCATTATTAATATTATTATTATTACATTACTAATATTAATAATAGTGTATTATTAATAATATTATATTATATAACTTAAAAGCAGTTACTTACATTTACACTTCCAAAATTCCCTGTAGTTAGTTACCATTAGAGATGCGATATTTTATAGGTATTTCTTTATTTTTCCTTTTCTTGAAAGTAAGTAAATAGTTAATTTTAGTTAGTTCTTTTTTAAAAACACACTCTCCACCCATCTACTTTGTTATCTAAAGGAAGCAGTGCAATTTTTCCCCTTAGAGGACTCAGGACAGGTTGTGCAGCATACAAAACCAATATGTTATCAGGGAATACAGAAATATCTATTTTCATGTTTTGCACAAGTAATGTCCTGCATTAGACATCAGTCTGATGTCCTCAAATAAATGGTGAGCAGAATTTCAGATGCCTCTTACATAATGTCAGTGTTTGTTTCAGCATGTTACTTACACAAGCCAATTTTATTTGGTTTCATCAAAGATAGTTTTAGAACAACTCAGTGGGTGTGAGAACATGATGGTGATGAACATCTGAGATGCGTTGCCCAATTTCACCATCTGGCAAAATTGCTTTTTGGAGTTTATATTAAGATATGAGATTTTCTGTAATTCTAACCAGGATATTAAGAATGTAGTTTCCTCACCCTCTGTCTTCAGTATTGGAAAGAAAGTGTTACACTTTGGTTCATTTTTAATAAAGGCAAAAAAGAGTATGTAAGTACTGGACTTGCTGAGTAATCAGATATTGTACTATGATGAGTATTTCGTAAGTCAACAATAAGTCATTTGGATATATTAGCAAGTACACCAAAGAATATTTCATACCTCAAAACCACTGCCTAGTAAGGCATACTTAAGTTGATTGCCAGTGTAGTCTTAGGCCATTTCTGCACTACACTGTTATAGTTTTATTATTCCTCTTTCAACATCCTGTGGGAATCCTGCAGTTTGCAGTTTAGGGAGGGGCATTTAGAATTCTCAGTCAGAGAGCTTTTTGGCCTCAGTAAACTACAAAGCCCAGAATTCCACAGGATGTTAAAAGTGGAATAATAGCACTATAACAGTATAGTGCAGAAATGCCCTTGGATATATCAACTCAGAAATAAGGTATATTGAATTACATGTGATTTTAACTAAATGTTTATAGGGCCATAGCCTATAGAACTTAAGTGGCCTTGAGTTCTAAGAGACACAGGAAACTTCTAATGTCACATAGCTGTTTAACTTCTATCAGATGGATATGAGGAAATCTTGGAAGATTAACTCTACTCTTCTTAATTGAGGGTTTTGAAAAAGTAAGTTTTTAGCCGTATTGTGATAATCCAGAGATAAGCTACCTGTAGCCATCTGAATGGTTTAGAATAAATCTTCCATCAGCCCTGGCCAGCATAGCTCATGTTCATGGCTGCTGGTAGTTGTAGACCAAAACTTTTGGAGGATTCCAAGTTATCTGCCACTTTCATAATCTGTCAATCCCAGCATTTTCCATATAGGACTACTCTCCAATGTGATGCTCACCAGTGGCGTTTTGACAAACATTTCAATGAACTGTTCATCACTTGAAAGTTCACATTCCAGAGTAAGATGTTTGCCATTATACTTACAATAAGTTTATATAGTGATTTCTACTCCATGCTGTCAACTGCATGCGGGGAAAAAAACAAGGTTCGTGTATAAACTAGGAGGTATATGCTTTGATCCAAATGCGTATAAACTGTGATGGATTAGAATCTCCATTTGACTGTCTGCCTGCATACATGATTACATGGAAGAATTTGGTAGATATGAGTCCCTAGTTAAAACTTGCAAATATTATTTCTGTCACTATTCTCAAATTTGACAGCTATGTTTGAATAAAAAGTGAACTGAAATATTGCCCACAATTTGTAGTTCTGATCATTATTGATTTTTTAATTAGTAGAATATATAACTTTGGGACAAGGGACTTGTGTGAATGTGATTCAGTTCAGTCTATGGAGGGTCACATTTTGTTCTAGAGAAGGAATAATTTAAATGTCTGCATTTACTTTTGGTGATCGAGACATTTCTTTCCCTATCCAGTTGTTTTCTAGTTGTTAACACTGGTAGAACCTATTATGTATATATGTATGTATTATTTATTTATTTTTATATTGTTGTTGTTGTGTGCCTTGCAATTGTTTTTGGCTTATGGTGACCCTAAGGCAAACCTAGAACAGGGATTTCTGAGGCTGAGATTATATGACACACCCAAGGTCAGCTAGTGGTTTTCCATGGCCAAGCACGGGAATTGAATGCTAAGGCTCAGACCACTACACCACACCGGCACTCATATTTTATATCATACTTTTCTCTTTATATGGGATCCAAGGTGGCTTACAAAAATATAAAAATAGTGTACAATTTTTTTTAAAAAAAATTCATACATAAATTAAAAAAATTATATGACAGTTCAGTAAAAAAAAAACCCACAAGGTTAAAACAATATAACACAAAATTAAAACATAGGAGAAAAGAGGAAAACAGATAAAACATCACTTCATTAAAAGCCTTTTTTTTACACATAAATTACAAGCCAAAGGGATAGCCAAACTGCTTTAACAAATTGCATGTGATAGTTCTTATCTTTACATGTATGTTTGGCCACATACACACACAGAGTAATCATAATGAATGGAAGAAACCAAAATTAGTAAAAACAGCGTAAGCAGAAAGATGTGCACCTCTGAAAAGAACAGACTTGTTTGCAAAATAATGAGAGAAATCTAGAACTGTGTATTAAGGGACTACACAACAGTAGCTTTCTTTAGTACATTATGAACTAATGAAGTGCTGTTATTGAAGTGTTGTTCTGCTGCTTCAGCTTCTTGCATTTGATGTTTCATTTTGTATATAAAAATATACCTTCTCTGTTGAATAGCTTACTCTTGAGTAAGCTGATGAACTTACTGTGTCCATTAGGACCACAAGGGATTCCAGGACAGAGAGGTGGGCAGACTTAGACCCTTAGAAATATTACCCCTCACTTCTCCCGGGACACCAAATTGGGAGGGGTTGCTAATACGCCAGAGGACAGGATCAAAATTCAAAATGACCTGGATAGATTGGAGAGCTGGGCCAAAGCTAACAAAATGAAATTCAGCAGAGAGAAGTGTAAAGTCCTACACTTAGGTAGAAAAAATGGAATACAGAAATTTAGGATGGGGGACACGTGGCTGGATAGCAGTATGTGTGAAAGGGATCTAGGAGTTTTAATAGACCACAAGCTGAACATGAGTCAGCAGTGTGATGCGGCAGCCAAGAAAACCAATGCAGTTCTCGGCTGCATCAATAGGAGTATGGTGTCTAGATCGAGGGAGGTACTGGTACCACTCTACTCTGCTTTGGTTAGACCTCATCTTGAATACTG
Source organism: Cyclura pinguis (assembly GCA_030412105.1). Lineage (NCBI taxonomy): Eukaryota > Metazoa > Chordata > Lepidosauria > Squamata > Iguanidae > Cyclura > Cyclura pinguis. The sequence continues at coordinate 158,535,051 of CM059603.1, read as the reverse complement.
TGTCCAGTTCTGGGCACCCCAATTCAAGAAGGACATGGTCAGGCTGGAGCAGGTCCAGAGGAGGGCAACCAAAATGGTGAGAGGCCTGGAAGCCATGCCCTGTGAGGATAGACTTAGAGAGCTGGGTATGTTTAGTCTGCAGAAGAGAAGGTTAAGAGGGGACATGATAGCCATGTTTAAATATTTGAAGGGATGCCATGTAGAGGAGGGGGTGGGCTTGTTTTCTGCTGCTCCAGAGACCAGGACAAGGAGCAATGGATCCAAGCTGCAGGAAAGGAGATTCCACCTGAACCTCAGGAAGAACTTCCTGACGTTCAGGGCTGTCCGGCAGTGGAATATGCTGCCTCGGAGTGTGGTGGAGTCTCCTTCTTTGGAGGTTTTTAAGCAGAGGCTGGATGGCCATCTGTTGGGAGTGCTTTGAGGGTGTTCCTGCATGGCAGGGGGTTGGACTGGATGGCCCGTGTGGTCTCTTCCAACTCTACATTTCTATGATTCATCAGCTGCAATGAAGGATGGATCCTTCCAAGTTGCTGTTTTTCATACTGTTTATAGCAATTTTAATTATATCTTACTTGTCAGAGTAAAAGGACTTTTGAATTGAAAACCACGACATAGGTAATCACAATGAATAATAAAGAATAATAGCACACTTAATTAAAAAGTAATGTGGCTTTCAGTCCTGTATCTTACATATTGTCACATAACATATCACATTCTGCTTGATGAAGAGAAGATTGAGAGGGCGACATGATAGCACTCTTTAAATACCTCAAGGGCTATAACAAAGAAGAAAATACAGGCTTGTTCTTTGCCGCTACAGAGGGATGGTCTAGACATTTCAAATTAACAGGATAATAGATTTCTGTTGAATATTAGAAAGAACCTCTTGACAGTGAGAGAAGTGTGGCAGTGTAACCAGTAACCCAGATATCTCTAGATATCTTCAAGAAGAGACTAGATGGCTACCTGCTGGGGATGCTCTAGCTGGAGATCCTGCATTGAGTAGGAGGTTGGACCTGGTGGCCAGTTGGGCCCCTTCCATCTCTGTGGTTCTGTATGTAAATGTGAAGGAATAAAGGAACTTGCTACATTGGTAAAAATGATTCCACCACATATTGTGGAGATATGGCTGTGTCCTTATAATATCCCCAGATGCTTTTGGGATGTATTACAAGACTACAGTCTTTCCCTCAGAGGCCTGAATGGCATCGATACTGGCTTTTATTGAATAGCGCATTAAAATTTTGCTGTTCACTTAAGGTAGCACAACTGTGACCATGGCTGAGTTTTGAGCTATTGGATTGTGATTGTCCATTGTTTCCTCCAGTTGAGTTGTTTTAAACTGTTGTAAGCTGTTCTGGTATCTGTCTCCTTCCCTGAGATCTCTTGGTACAGAGTAGAATATAAATATTTTAATAAAATAAATAATAAATTGAAATAAATACTGTGGTCTTTGGGAGATTGTCCCATGGGCCACTGGATTTAGTACCAGGGCAAGGAAGGGGCTAGCTATGAGAGGCATGTGGCCCTAATCTCTTTTTTGTGGTGCCTCCCCAAATCCATCAGTGCACAACCACCTCCCCCTGACTTCCATCCAAAATTTCTGGGATTTATTTGCAACAAATTGATTTAAAATGCAATAGTTTGGCTAGTTTTGATTTGTTCCTCCAACCTCTTAAACTCAGCCCCTCCAAAACCAGCCAGATATTGGCCAAAATGAAACAAAAAATGACATCATGTCACTTCTGATTTGTTGGAGATGTGCTGGGTATCCCATGGAGTGTGGAGTGCAGAGACACAAATCAACCCCTGTCCTGGCATAGTTATCCAACTGTGATTTAATAGATCTTCCTTGATGTTCCACCATCAGTGAGAGTGGCAAAATGGGTGGTACCCGGAATGTATTGGTGCAGGCTTCTGAATCCATTGGATTCCAAGCTCTACTTTTCTTCCCTCATACACCTCTGAGATGGGGGAAACAGTATCTCAGCACTGTGTCTGGTGTATGTATTTTCCCCTCCAGTCATCCTCATTCCCATCCCATGTTTTACCCTAAAGTCATAAGCCTGTTAGGGAAGTGGATTTGATAATTCTTCCATTATCTCTGGTTTTCTATTGCAACTTTCCTTCTTCTGATTTTATGTCATACAGGTGATGTTTATAATACGACTGTGCCACATCTATGAATTGTGCTTATAGTGTGCTTGGTAGCATCACAACCCTCATAAACACAACCAACAACACAGAAGCATAATGCTAGTTATTAGTGCTAAAAAGCAACAGTCCCTCAGCCCCCCCCCCCAATAACCCTTATCTGAAATTAGATTTTCTCATGAAAATGAGGTTTCAAACAAGACGTTGACAGGCTGGAGGTGCTAGAAAGCACAAATGACTCATACTTTTCATTTTCTGTACTTGTTCTGTAGTGTTCAGTGTTTTCATCTTCCTCTCATTGTCAAGGTCTCAGGCACAGCTTATACCTCTGACTTTAGTAAGAGATGTCAGTACTCAGCTTTGAATACTAGTGAGATCTGGGGGAACAGGAAGTGTTAGTCACGTACATTTCCTCTTGCCAACACGATGTCATTCCATGATTTGTAAACTGTGATACTGTTTTACATGCTGAATATTTCAGATACCAGTTGATGTGCCCTGCACTATACTGACTCTTCTTGCCATGCAATCTTGGCAGCCTGTGCAGGAATGAAATGTGTTCAGACAGTTGTATGATCACATAAAAGCAGTTTTGAATGGGTTCCATGGCACAGCTTTCACACACAAAGTGTTCCCTAGTCCTTATAGCTGTCATTTTTGTATACTGTTCTGTACAGCCAAGATCTCAGTCAGGAATTAATTCATTGTTCAGATTCCTTCATTAGAGGTATATGAATTGTCAAAGCAGCATGCCATTTTCCTAACTTGGGTGTGAAAAGGTTGAAATAACTATTTACAACATAGAAGGAGGTGTTATTTCACACCTAATTGAGGTAGCAAAGTGATCTTCTAGAGCTATTGGAAGTCCATCTTGAGCTGATGTGTTCAGCAGAGGTTTCTCATACTAACTGAATGAAGACACAGTTGTTCTGATCAGTTTATTGAGCTTATGGTTTGTACAATGAGAGCACCCAGGAGTCATTGTAAGGGTAGATAGTCCAGTGACCCCCAGACAGAAGCTTCCAGGAGGAATGGCAAAGATAATGTTGAATGTAAAAGACACTGCCTGTCTTTGTGACTCAGAAATCAAGAGGAGATCAATTGTAGAAGGAGCTGCATTCAGTTTGCCTCATCAGAGCTTTAAACTGGACTTCAACAATGAATCATCCTTCCTGAAATAAAGAGCTCTTGGTCTCCAGAAGGTGTGTGGGTGTTAAGGATTTTGGAGGAACAGCGGGAGTTGGGAAAAAAAAATATGAGTACCCCAATGAACATGACTTTCTTTTAATTCCTGGTTTGGTCACACTGAGTAGTTTCATCTATTGCATCCTGCCTGCTTGTACTTGTCTGATTATAAAGGTGGATTGACAGATATGTTCACATTCTCAATCCAGGTGTACTGTTTACTCTGCCCCAAAGCCATTGAGAAGTTGGGTAGTAGTTTTCTCTCCTTCCATTTTATTGCAGCTCCTAATAAATTTAAAAGCAATTTGTCACTTCTTTTGCAAAGGCTATATGCTTTTAGAATTACTCTTTTAAATGTAACATACAAAGTTCTGCTTCATATCAAATTTTGGAACAGTGGGTGCTGCTTTTTTATTTTTTTTTTAAACCACATAATGCAGAACATTATTAAGCAGATTAAATGACTGAGAAATGAAAGTTACAGGGTTTTGTTCTCTTGCTCCTATGCTCCTATGTATTCCTCCTATGTTGCCCTATATTTGGTTTCAGATTAGCTGTTGGATTTTTTTTTATTATTGGCTATGCATACTACTGGGCTTGTAGACCTGAAAAATGTAATAATTCTTACAATAATTCTTACATATATTTCGTCCTATGGGAAGTAAAGGTTTAATTCTGTAAGGACTATATATGTATTTGGCTTTTCAAAATTGTAAAAGTGTTGTATATTAAAATATGTACTGTGTTAATGTTTAGTTATTTTATGAGCTATGTTAAATCCATTTGAAGCAACGATTGCTCATGCAAGCTGCCTGAAACTAATATTCTGGAGTACAGTCCTTCTTCCACATTCACGGGTTTGACTTTTGTGAATTTGATTACTTGTGAGGTGCCTGCTTCCTTCCCCTCAATTTTCCCTTTCCCATTCCCGTGCCTTGGCATCTGGAAAGAAGGCAGCATGCTTGAGCAAAAGGCAAGCAAATGGGAGGAGGGAGCCCTATGCACACATAAGCCTTCTCCCCCTTCCATTTGCTTGCCTTTTGTCTGGGTGCATGGAAGGACGGCAGTGTGCTCATGTAAAAGGCAAGAGAATGGGATAGCAACATGGCAGGAGGCACATGTGCACCTTCCTCATGTGCAGCGCTTCCCCCTTCCATTCACTTACCTTTTATCCTAGATGCTTGGAAGGAAGGCACACATGCCTGGGCTAAGGGCAAGAGAATGGGGTGAGGCACATAACACCTTCTCCGCACATGGGGCATCCTGTCTCATTCACTTGCCCTTTGCCTGGGTGTGGCAAAAGAAGGAAGGCATCTGTGCCTAGGTAAAAGGCCAGAGAATGAGAGGGATGCACGTATGCGCCTTCTCCACATATGGGGTTGCCCCCCTCCCATTCAGTTGCTTTTTGACCAGCCATGGAGAAGGAAGGCATGCATGCCTGGGCAAAAGGCAAGGAAATGAAAGGAGAGAGCCCCACAAGGGAAAAATAGGGGGAGTGCTCATTTGGGTTAGGTTATTTTTGTTTTTTACTTTCACGAGGGTTCTGCACCCCAAAAATCTCGCAAAAATAAGGGGCCACTATACATTGAAGTTGCTGGAATGTTGAATAGCATGAAGTCGTAAAATTGTCTAATGTAGGTCTTTTATTTGCTGTAAAATTAGTTTTTTGAAGCAGGTAAACTTTTTTTTAATATTATGTAGAACATCTAAGATAATTATTTGATGAATTTTATTTGCATCAGTGAAAGCTAATAGTTACTTGACTGAATGCATGAGGAGTAAGGTAGCACTAAAAATTTAGCTTTACTAATTGTCAAAGCTCTTGAAAAATGAAGTTGTTTTATTGAGTTTTGCACATATAGCTGTGTTGTACTAATATTTGGCTTGCTGAGTTTTACGATCAAATAAAACTGTAGGAATTGTAGGCCTATAAGGTAGCACAGGTCAAAACAACTGTTCCATTTTATTTGCAGGGCCAAGGTAGTGGAACGTTATTCATAACAGTGCAAAATATCCTAACTTGAAACTTGAACAGCAAAGATCTAAACCAGCTGAGCAATTCTTGTACTCTTAATTCCTCTTGAAGATTTTACATGGTTGGCATCAATTCAATTGTAGCATTTCCTGAACTGTGCCTCCACCTTGTTTTGTGACTGAATTAAGCCAATACAAGGCTTCAGAATGAGTCCAGATTCACTCTGTGGGACTATAACCCTTCCTATGTAGACAATGCCCAGAGAGTGAATGTGGTATACAGGGGAGATTGTATGCTTCTGTAGTCCATGTGTGAATTGTAGTGGTGGGATTATCTGCCTGTTTCTGCAGACTGGAGAATATTACTGTTTGCTGATTTTAAAAATGTGACTTTCATTCCTGTTGTTGAAAAGAAGAATACATTTTGTTGCAAGCAGTGTCTTGATTCTGTTTGTATAATCACATTAAAGCAAATTTGGGAGAAAGGACAGTTTTATGCTACAGTACAGATGCTACAGTACACAAAGACCTCATACAATTAATAAATAAAGAGAAGTAGAGTGCATTAAGGTGACTGAGCTCCTTTTGCAGGTTTTGTGGAATTCAGTAGTATAAATGAAGAAGAAATACTTAATGTCATTATGTACCCTTAATAAAATCATGCTGATGCAATCTTTTTTAAAAAGAGCATTTTTAAGAGTAAAAGTAAGTAAACTTATTCAGGAACAGTTCAGTGATTGTTGAAGATTTGCCTCGAAACACACACTACATGTATCCCCCATTTTCCTATTTGCACAAAATATATAAGATCACAAAAATGCTTGCAAAAACATCATTATGTTTAGTTGTGATTAGGTAAATGAGGTTTATCTGCTGTGAGTGCAAAAGAACTACAAAGGTCTTTCAAGACTGTGTGTCATGTTGTAAGTGCTTTGCCTACATCAAACAAGGACAACTGTATTATTATGTGATAGATGCATAAGGCTGCATGTCTGTGAAAGGATGAACATATATGACATGGATAGGCATCAAAGAAAAAGTTGAGGAGTGATCCAGAAGGGAAGTCTGGATGTGTGTAGTTGATGTGTATATTCTTGTGTGTTTGCACCGTGGCATGCATATGGTTCTGGAGTGCTATTTAAGATATGTGGAGGGGATACAACCAAGTTTTAACTCATAATGTCATCCCATCTTCATGTAAGATTTCAATTTTATGAAAAATAATTCCTCTCAAACTAGATATTCAAATACAGTAATTTACATTTTGGGCTGGGCATTTTTGGCCGCACCCAAAATTCTGTTTGCGAGCCTTCACTCCATCTTACAGTGCCTCTCCCATAGCATTTTGCCAGGGCAGAGATAGAAGGAGCATATATCCCTGTTGTGTGTTGATGCCCAAAGGTGCTCCTTCTCTGTATGCCTTGTGAAAGCTTTTGTGTCCTCCTTCCCCATTCTTCCTGAGGGAAAGGTTGGAGGATGCATAAGGTGTTTTACTTGTTGTTGTATGCCTTCAAATTGTTTCGACATAAGGCAAACATATCACAGGGTTTTCTTGGCAAGATATATTCAGATGGGGCTTGCCTTTGCCTTCATCTGAGGCTAAGAGTGTGATTCACTTAAGGTCACCCAGTGGTTTTCCATGGCTGAGTGGGGATTCAAACCATGGTCATTTTCACACAAACCACTTGTCTTTCACACAAACCACTATATCTGTCAGGGTCTGAGGTGTGGGCAGCTAGGGTTGATTGGAACAGGCCCTGGGGCTGGGCCAAAGAATGGGCACTAGGTCAAGAAGCCAAGGGTCAGGGCAGAACAAGAGTCCAAGGCAGCAGTCCTTCACGTAGCAGGACTTCACAGGGCCAGAGGCAAGAAGCAGGTCCAGGAGACAGGCAGGAGGTGAGAGCACAGTGAGAGTTCAAGGCAATAAGAGCCTTTTGGACAACAGACATACACAGAGCCAGAGACAAAAAGCAGGCCCAAGAAACAGGCAGAAGGTCAAGGCACAATAAGAGTTCAAGGCAGTAGAAGCCTACCAGGCATCAAGAGTCCACAGGGCCAGAAGCAAGACAGGTCTAGAAAACAAGCAGGGGTCCAAGTGCAGGGGTCCAAGTGCAGGGGTCCAAGTGCAGGGGTCCAAGTGCAGGGGTCCAAGTGCAGGGGTCCAAGTGCAGGGGTCCAAGTGCAGGGGTCCAAGTGCAGGGGTCAGGACCACTGATGAGTCAAAAGAGGCTACAGGCAATACTGGAAACTGTGTTGCTGTGGCAGAGGCTGCAGAGTAAACCCAGCCCTTATCTAGCTGGATGCTGACTGCTCCAGCTGCCCTGCATCAGAGCAGCCAGTTGGGTCTGAGGTACTGGGCAGGATCCTGCAAGGACTTAGCCACAGACCAGAACCCTTACAATACCACACTGATTCTCAAGCTGTTGCACACCACTTCCTAAAGGTACGTGGAATGTTTCCAGGCTTCTGGATCTAACCTTTCACCTCATCTGTTTGTCCTGCTTCCAAATAGAAAAGACCTTCAGAGTGAGGTTTCCCCAGTTTGCTGTTGGACAGCTAAGGCTCCTCAGGTTCCGGTCTCTCTTTCTCCTATGAAGCTTCAAAAATTTGAGAGAAACCTGGCTGCTTGTCAAGATTACCAAAGGATGGAGCCATAGGCACAATGGCAAACCAAAGTGTTTTTTCATAAATTTAAACTGGAGCTAATTGTATTATAGTATTCACACACAGTACTGAGTTCTCTTGCAATGTAACACATCTGAAAGGCACCAGAATGGGAAAAACTGTTCTATATAATATATACAAATTTTGTGTGTGTCTGTGTGTGTGTATGTATGTATGTATATGTGTGTGTGTGTGTGTGTGTGTGTGTGTATAAAATCCTCTTCCATGCACAGATTTTGCACTCTCCTGGCATTTGACAATATGCACACCAAATTAAGAGACAAACTTGTGTGTGAACAAGTAGACTAATTTGTTCCAGCCTGTGCAAATATTCAGTTTTATGAAAGCCTGTGATCAAACGTAAATAAATACTCGTAAAAACACTTATTTCAGAATTTGGAAGATATTGAGCTCTGGAACCTGAAATGTGCAAGGGGTGCATTTTCGAGAAAGCATGTGTTGGTATTAACAAAAAATCTTGTAAGGTGAAAAACCATCACAGGGAAGAGAAAAAAGGGGTTTACTTAGTACAGAAGGACTTTTTAAAAAAAAAAAAAAAAAATGTCATATACTGTGAAGGAAATGAAAAATAAGAATGTGGCTAGATGATTTGGTCTTATGTATGGTAGCTTCCAAAAAGACAAAAACTAGTCTTGAAAACATCATAAGAAAATGATGTACCATTTCCAGAATAAGTTGATATAATCTAAATAAATAAAAGTGATTTGAGTAGTTGCAGTTTGAAACATTTTGCTTGATGTGATTCTTGGAGAAGCTGGGTCATATTGTAAATTTGTTCTGAGGTAGAAATTATTTTTGAATATTGAACTTGATATTTCTGAAGCAGAGTCAACTGGAGGTTAGCAGAATGTATTTCTCACGCTAGTTAGGAACCAACATTCATACTTAATGACACACGCAGAGTGATGTCACCCTTCAGATAAATTCTTAGCCATTTTGATGGCTGTTGGTGGCTTTTGCTGCTGTCAGACTAATTAATCAGCATCAGGACTCTGGATGTGGTAAACCGAAGAAGAATGTAAAGCTCTTTTTTTGCTTTAATTAAAGTTTCTCATTCATGTCTTGAAAAGATAATTTTCTATGTATTCTAAAGAACATCTTTAACCTCTGTTAACATGACCCAGATCTTAAAAGGTCTATGGAGGGGAACAAAACAGTACATTTGTATACAGCCGAGTCACCATTAGCAAGTTGCTTGACAATACAAATCATTTATCCTATCTAAATACAATTTAGGGAGCACAACAAAGAGAAACAAGTTTATCACACTCAAAGACATTCACTTTTGGCTTCTAGGAAAATGTCAGTAAGAGTTGTACAAGATGCATTTCTAAGAAGTGGAAAAAAAAAAAGAAAACCTCTTCCAATTGTGGTAGGAGATAAATGAGAAGCAATTTGGAAACAATTCACTTGAAAATGCAAGCATTAGTCTCTTCATAAAGAAAGAAAAATAGTAATATAACCAGGAAGAAATGTTAGAAAAATGTTAGTGAACTTTAAATAGAAAAATGACAGAACAGCCCTTTAGAACAATATATAAGGAGGTGGAACGGGTTGAGTTAACTCTTTCCTCTGAAGAGAGAAGAAAAAATTAGCTGAATAGCTTTCTTGCAGGTGTTATTGGCTGTTGCTGTTGTTCTTAACTATATTTATACCCTGTCCTTTCCCCAAAACATACAAAAAGTTAGCCAGCTGCCTTAATATTGGAACCCTGCCTGTTGTATGGAGGTGTTGTCTACTTCCTTCATCTACTCAGCCAGTCCTTTTTAAGGCACCTGTCCATGAGCAAAGAACTAATGGCCAAACTTAATGATTTATATTTCAAATTCCACATATTGTTTAAGGCATATATGAAAAACTATTCTAGCAACCAGAATCTTACCTTCAAGGATGAAAAAGCAATACAACAGGAGAAAGATTATTTTTTAAAAGTACTTGTATTCAGACTTTGGCTACACACAAAAGCCCTTGATTACTTTATTGAAAGTTATATATGAAGAAAAGACTTGTATTTGAACTCTTTCGGATGTTGGATTTCCTTAATAATTGTTTTTCACTCTCTTTGCTTAGGCAGAAAAAAACTTCTCTACATATTTAGGGGCTTTGATTTCTCTGTATGCTTAAATTTCCTAAAGTGTATTCAGATGCAGACAATTCCATTCACTTCCAACAGATATGAGTGGCAAACTTACTGAACTTGTGGGAAGGTGATATACATTTCTCTTTCTACAGATGCATCATATACAAGTCATATGGATGGTTATGATCACAGGCAGACTTCTGTACCATGCTAACATGTACCTTCTGGCTGGTGCTGTTGTGAAAAGCCGGCACCAGTAAGAAGCTATGTGACAGGCTACTGTTGTATATTCAAATGAGTTCACTGGGAGCTCCCGGATATATTTTTCCCAAGGGCCCACCATAAACTGGCTGCCACTGATCCATGTGATTGGGAGTATCCTCATAGCAAGGTGATCTAGACAGCAGAACAACAGCAATTTATGATTGCCCTGCCTTTCTGTTCCTAAAATAATTTTAGAATTGAACTTTGTGAAATATTGTCCATGGAAAAGCCATATGTCTGCCTGTGATTGTACTATGGCTTGCTTAGTCACCTGAAGCCCTGTTGTGTTTGCAGCCAGTCTGTCTCCGCCTCACGTTTCCTTTTGTAATATATTCTTTGGCTGCTCCCTTCACTCTCTCTGGTTCGTTTAGAGACTGCTTCCATCCCAGTGACAGTACTGTAAACCATGCAGTGAAGTACTGATTCAGTGGCACCTCACACAATCCAAAGCACATTTACTAAGAACAGATAGGGAAAGTGCATCCTCTGTTTTGTGTCCCCTCACTTTTTGAGGTGCAGATGAGGACTTTTTCCCAAATAGGAAGTGACTCTGTAGTCGTCCTCTGTTTGGGAAGATAACCTATCTGGGCTGGATCAGGTAAGGAAGGAAGCAAAATACCTCCAAATATAACAAAATGGCCTATGATCCCTCTGAGATTTTGGGAATCCCAAAAAAGTCTTCTGGCTGACTTTTTTGTACTGCAAAATCTGAGGTTTGGGGTGTGTACGACCTGTCTTCAGAGTAGTTCTTATTGAGCCCAGTGCCGCCTAGTCTTTAGTAGGTGTGCTTAGGCTTGCAATATTACAGAAAGTAGAGTAGGTGCATAAGTGATCATTGTCTTCTAGAACCTGTAATTCATAGTTGAATTTCTTACACATACAGTTACTAGACATCATATAATGAGTTAGACTGCAGTGCTTAGTTCTGCGATGTGTAGAGGTTACGTTAGCCAGCTGCCTTAAGGTACAAATGACTTAGGCCATTTCTGCATAACGCATTTATAGTGCTATTATTCCACTTTCAACAGGCTATGGAATCCTGGGGTTTGCAGTTTAGGGAGGAACATTTAAAATTCTTAGCCAGAGGGCTCTTTGGCCTCAGTAAACTACAAAGCCCAGAATTCCACAGGATGTTGAAAGTGGAATAATAGCACTATAACAGTGTAGTGTTGAAATGGCCTTATACAGAGCTATCAGCATGTGCATGTTACAAAGTGAATGTCAGTTTTGTTTTGAATTACACATGATTTATATTTACTATGTGTTGTCTTCACTATTAACGTCAGCAGATCTTCAGACATTTTCACATTTCTTGGCTTTGCTTTTCTATCCTTCCAAACATGGGTGGGTAGAATTCCCACACATGGGATGTTGCAACTGATGACTCTGGTCGATATATGTCATGGCCTTGTTTTCTTCCTTAATCATCTGCATCCTTATGCTCAGTTCATGAGAGTTGGTTTTAATTATTTTTGTTGTTTATGTATCATACAATTACACAAACTTACAAATGAACCTCAACAGTTGTTTCCTAAATGGGGAATGATATAGAACATGCACAAAAGATGTTGATTGAAAAACAGATTGCTACATGTGAATGTTCTATTGTGATTTTCTTCAAAAAGATGTTTTTTAAGGGTGGAGAACCTATGACAACTGCAGAAACTGAACCACACCCATGCATCCCTAGTGGTAATCTAATACCAGATTTACTTCCAATAGGCGTGCCTGAAAGAATAGATATGACAAAATTCACAATGAGCAAGGCAAACTTACAGAACTGAGTGCTAGATAGAAGTTAGAAAACTGTCAAAGCAAACATAACCTGGAAAGAACAATATATGCAGCACCTTTATGCATCAATCTAGAAACACCCTTTTGTTTCAAAACGAAAGAGAAGGATAAATAAACAATGAGGTCACAAAAAGGAAGAGTAGACGATCAGAAATTGTGATGTCCCTGGGAGTTACGTTAAAGATTAGATGGGATGATAACCTACTCTAAAGAATATGAAACAAAACTGAGATTGTGATATATTACAAAATAAGTTAACCTTTGGAAGTGTTGGTCATACAGCAAAATAAAACAAAATGCAAAATCCACGAAAGAGTGATACTTTTATTGGCCAACCAAAATGTACAAAACCCATCATGCAAGGTTTCGAGGCTTCTTTGTGTTGGAGTTACAGGCCTGCATTTTGTATCAGGTGATGTCTGTGGTGTAGTGCAGTTGGCTACCTATGAATGATTTTTTTTCTGGATTTGAAGATACTGGATTTAGCCACAACAGGGGAATCCTAAACAAGAGGGAGATAGGCCTTAACTCTTTGAGGTTTTTGCCTCCAACAAAAGATAAAACTTTATTTTGGACTATGATTGGCAGAGTTTTACTTGTATAGCACCTAAAAGTTTTTCCAGATGTATCAGTAGAGAGACTTGAGAAATTCATGTGTTCTCGACTTAAGAAAGGGGCCTATGGCTTCACAAAAGACAGAGACACCCTGGATTCCAAGAGGAATTACTTTCCTGCTGCTAATGGAATTTAAATTTTACTGTCCTTGGTCTATGTCCCCATGTGACCAACAGTGGAGATCTCTGGACCAACTGAACCACAACAGAGACAACATTTGATACAAAATGTAGGCCTATGACTCCAACACCGTCACCTCTCCCCCCCGCTTTCTCTTTTTCCAGTGTGATTTTTAACATTGTTTGCCTGAGGAAGAAACCAGTGGAGTTTTGAAAGCTTGCTTGATATGGTTAGTGCATTTTGGTTCAAGAATAAGGAATTGTTCTTTTGTAGATTTCAGGTTATGCTTTATTTTGCAGTTCTATAAAGTCATTGGTATCAGCTTTCTGGTTTCCTCATTGTTGTTATTAAGATAGCGGAGTGTAAGAAAGGCATTTCTTTTTGATGGAAGGTCTTTGGTGTGACCCGTTTCTGGAACAGGTTTTTGGTGTCTTTATTTGGCAGGCTTGGAAGAACATATTTTAGCCATAAGGTATCAAATTCGCTTGGAATCTCACCAAAGTTTATACCACTGGTTGAGATTGTACCTAGTTTGATGTCATTTGACTAAGGTGAATATTAACAGGAGTTTTTGTTGTTGTTGTAAGCCATGTGTTTTTGTAAACAAGGAGATTCAAAATGATTTTTATATTAAGCAGAAGTATGTATGTGTAAGTTTGAAATGAAGATAGCATTGCGAAAAATGTAGGTTCATGATATTACTGTTCCCCAAGTTACTGGGGTGCATCATCTGCAGCTCATGGTGAAATGGAATGTGGGGGTGTGGAGTATCTTCCAGGCTCCATGAGCTTTCCCCTTCTCAGAAGCTCACATGGTTTGTCTGTGCTTTGCAAAAAACCTGCCAACTGAGGCCATTTGCACATGAGACTGTTTAAACTGCAAACCCCAGGATTCCATAGCATGTTGAAAGTGGAATAATAGTACTATCACAGTCTCGTGCGGGAATGGCTTAAATGTGGATAGGTGGCCTGACAAGTAGGAGTGAAGAGGTCTCATTCCAGTCTGCCTCTTGACAGCTGTCTCCTGGCAGTATTAGCTAGGTTCCAGTGCTCGATTTGTCAGTCAGCTTTGAGAGTTAGCCCTATATATCCTCCCTCTGTTTTACTACTTACTGCCATATGGATTTGTTTTGGTTCTTATGCATAAGATTCTTTAATTTTCATCGTGGTTTTGGTTGTTTTTTTCATGGAGCCTGGATCCATTTAAAGGAGGATTAGTCCTGTGCACATGTCAGGCCTGGTTTCAAGGGTCCATTTACGGGCTCTTGGGAGCACGGGCAACCAGAGACATTCCCAGCTCAGCTGCAGGTGGCTCTGTCCCATTCCAAGGTGGTAGGGGTACTATGGAGTCACTCCAGTTTGATGTCATTTGACTAAGGTGAGTTCGGCAGGTGAGTTGGGCGAGTTGGTTGTCAGTGGTCAGCAGGCAGGCGGGTCGGTTGATAGCTTTATTTTGACCTGTGCTGAGGCCAAATCTTTTCAGTTGTAACCAATAAAGTTGTGAGATGTTTTATGCCAATGATTGTGGCTTATGTCATTTATGCTGGTTGGAGCTTCAGTTGCCTCTGAATTTGCGATTCAACTTTTCCACAGTTATGTATCTTAGAAATGAATGAATCACTCTGTCTGCAGTCATTGTCTCTCACATATAATTCATTCTTATGCTCATTCTGTCCAGTTTCTTCATTAATTGATAACTGTAAAAAAAATCTTCACACATGTACAAAAATCACATTGCTGTGAAATCTTTGTTTGGGATTCCCAGCTGGCAGACAGGACTGTACTTGTCAATGTTCTTTAGGCTCATGGAATCTAACTAGTGAAATTAACAATTTAAACCGAGCTTCAGTGTAAAAAAGCCATTCATGGTACTGATAACAACTCCAAGTTGATATTTTATTACAGAATTCATAATTTCCCAGCTGACCAAATACTCTGTTTTTAGCTATACCCCAAAACAGCTCTGATAATCTGGTATATGGGCCAACTCTGCCATCATGGGTTTTTGGGGGGGTATGAGTGAAGAAGGATTTTTCTCCTATCTACCTGTTCATTTTTACATTTTCAGCCAACTATATGCTTGGAGCTGTAGGGCTCATCCTGTCTTGTGTCCTCTCTTTGATATGTGAGATTAAGTTCCAGTGACAGGGTGAGCTTCACTCTTTGTCAGTTTTCTCTTTCAAATGTGTATGACATGCCTCTCTCCCACAGCTGTGGCCTCAATTTGAAGCACTTGTCTGCTAATTGTCTTGGCAATGCAGGCCCTATAGACAGTTATCTCACAGGGCTGTGTTATCCTTCATGTATGAGCCTAAGTCCTGTTGATGTTAATAGGACTTAATCACACATATCAAAGGAATAATAAACCACTTACAAGAATCTACAGCCATCACACGGGAAATGCACCTAATTACTATTAGTTTGGCAACAGGATTCCTTCAAAATTGGTTTCTTATTGCCTTGTGATAAAACAGCCTGGCCATTTCCCTCATTGTAATTGCTCTGGTTCTTCTTTATTGGGTTTTATAGCCAGCTGCTCCTTTTTTTTTTTAAATATGTCTCAAGTGCCTGCAATTAATGTGCACCTTGTTCTGTTTGAATTCCCTTCCTTGTTGATTCCATAGCGAAGGTTTATACCATGGCCCTTCTAAGTGTTCATGTTTACTCAGTGGTGTGTTGCATTGTGTTTTATGGTGATTGTTTCCCCAAAATAACTATGTTTACAGTGGTTTATCGTGTTCTATCCTTTTAATTAAGGTCTTATCTGTTGCTGTTGCTTTATTTAGGATTTTTAAAAATTTTAATTACATATTAAAATACTGCCTTTGGGACTAGATTTTAAATGTTGTATTTTTAATTAAGTTGTAATCTATCCTATGAAGGGTGTTGTCCCCATATAAATCTAAATGATAATTGTGTTGGTGATGATACATGATCTACACTGAAGATGTGCTATTAGATTCTGTAAATTAGCTCTTTTCAACAACACCTCTGCCTAATATTTATCTTCTAGAATGAAAGGAATGCTTGAATGTCATAGCCTTCTGCCTTTATCCTTCATCCCATTGCCAGAACTGATATTATTACTCAGGGCTCCTGGTACCCATCAAAATATTATGAGTGGGATCCAGGTATAATGACCAACTTTTGCTGCCACATTGCTTCGAATCAGGAGGTGAAGAATTTACACAAAACCCTGCATGGAAGGCAGCAGGACTCAAAACAGCTTCATCTTAGTACCCTGTGTACCCATAAAATTGGGAGCCAGTTAGTATAGGGGTTAAAGTTTTGACCTGGATTCAGATTCTCATCCAGCCATGAAATTTGCAAGATGACCCTAGCCCAGGGATCATCAGTCTAACCTAAAGCATGAGTGGGTGGGGCAGAGGGAACGACATGCAAAGCTTCTGGGAGGCAGATGAAGATGAAATAAACAAGGCATGAAAATTTATGTTTCTAGTTTAAAGGACCACAGGCCTGACAACATGCGTACCACGTATTAGTCACACAGCAGGGCGTTCCTTCTTGTACAGAATGAATGCTTCAAAAAGAACTCTAATAATCTATGAAGCATCAGTCAGTGCTGAAAGAAAGGCACTGTTCTTTAGCGTTATTTTATATGGTTTAGGAGAACTTTCAGTAGTTGTTCTGGGGAGCCCTGGATCAAATTAAGACATGCTGTGTTTCAGTTTATGTGCCATTTCTTTTTATTCATTGATCTTCTACGGTTTACAGCCTTGTTGAATTACAGTTTCCCATAATAACTTCAGTGTGCATTTGAAGACAGGTGATGAGGTAGGACAAGACTTTTATAACATTCACTTGATTTAATAAAGTTAAGCTTCTTTAACTTTCATGACAGTGCTTAAAGTGGATTTTACTTTCTCTGTGCAAAAAATAAGATCAACTTTGTTAAATGCCATATGTTTTCTATGTGTTGCCTTCAAGAATTATCTAAATGGTAACTTCATATAATCCACAATAGGAATAGATATTTTAGTTGCCTTTAAAAAACAATTTTTGGGGCAGATAGGTCAAGAATCAGCATTTATTACACACAAACTTGCAAATTGTACTCAAATGTACTATAATGTGACAGTGACATTTATTTATTTTAAAATATTTTTACCCTAACATTTTCTCCAAGAAGTTCAAAGTAGCTTGCTGCAACAAAGTTGATAAATTACTAAGTTAAAAAAATCCTTCCAGTTCACAATGTAATACTAAAAATTAAACAGAAGAAAAACAGCAGCAGAAAACCACAATGCAGTAGTAATCACAATTTAAAATATTTTAAAAATAGAAATTTAAAATGGAATTAAAATATAATGCTTTCCTGAAGAGAAAGGTCTTTTGCCTGCTTCTGGAAGGACATTAATGAGAGAGATGAGCACCTTTGGAAGAGAGTTCCAGAGCTTATAAAAACATCCGTTGCAGATTGCAGCTGCCACAAACATCTAGTCCATATGGTCCTTGGCCAGTTTGACTGGAAGATTCTGGGAGCTCCAGTTTGGAAAAAAACATACTTTACTCTGATTCAACTACCAAAAAAGCCTCCTGAATCCCACTAAATATACAGTCAGTCTTCCATATTCATGGATTCTATATCCATGGAGTCAACCAACCATGGCTTGAAAATATCACCCCTCCAAAAAAAAAAAAAAAAAAAAAAAAGTCCGAAAAGAAAATTTTGATTATCCATTTTGTATGAGAGATGCCATGTTACGACACCATTGCTCATAATGGGACTTAAGCTTCCATGAATTTTGGTATCCACAGGGGTTCCTGGAACCAAACCTTAGTGGATACTATTGCCCACTGTATCTAAGGGCAGTTGGAACTTGCAAGAGGGCCTTCAAAGATAATCTCAATAGGTGGACAGGACAAAGAGATTCTTCAGATGTTCTTGTATTAAATCATTCAGAGCTTTAAAGGACATCTTCAGCACTTTGCATTATAGGTAAGGCATGTGCCTTCAAGTCCTCTGCCAACTTATGGTGATGTCAAGAATTTTACAGGGTTTTCTTCAGCAAGGAATATTTAGAGGTGGGTTGTCATTGCCTTCCTTTGAATATAGCTTACAGCACCTGCTATTCCCTCCCAATCTTCCTTCCAAATATTAACCAGGAATGCCAAATCTGAATTCCTGGTTAGTATTTGGAAGAAAGATTGGGAGGGAATAGCAGATGCTGCTCGGATTTAACAGATACAGACAATTTAAAAGGGTAAGGAACAGATATTTAATCACTCACTTCTTGAGGTGGAGTGGGAGGGGGGAGTGAGGAAGGAGGAATGTATTAAGCACCATTAGAATCTTTTCAAGTGAATACTACAAGGATATTTGTCAAAATTGCGGCTGTATAATTCTATTATTGTAATCTCTCCACTCACTGTGTTCTTTTATGTATTTCAATAAATTGATAAAAATAATTAAAAACAAAAAACAAAACAAATACTAACCAGGAATGAGCCTGCTTGGTTTTTGAGGTCAGATGAGATCTGGTGCCCTCAGAGTATTTAATCAAAATGGAAAGTGTAGTCAAGAAATCAAAAATGACCATAAATAAAAAAATCTAGAATGAGCCTTGAATGATCATCTGGAAATGAACCAGATAAAATCCTCAAGTGGGAAGGAATATAATTGAATACCAAAGTCAGGATTATCCATGCTACAGTATATT
The DNA here is from genome assembly GCA_030412105.1 of Cyclura pinguis. Lineage (NCBI taxonomy): Eukaryota > Metazoa > Chordata > Lepidosauria > Squamata > Iguanidae > Cyclura > Cyclura pinguis. The sequence continues at coordinate 158,516,500 of CM059603.1, read as the reverse complement.
AGATTGCTGTTAAAAGATATGAAAGCCAGGCAGTGAAGAAAGCTGATAGGAGAGAATTGACTCATGTAAAATGTGGTGCTGGAGGAGAATTCTGCAGATACCATGGAATGCCAAAATGACCAATACATTGGCCCAAGAGCAAATCAAACTTCCCCTAGAAACCAGAATAACTGAATGGAGTCTTTTACTATGGATGTATCATGAGACAGCATGACTCTTTAGAAAAGACAATAGTATTTGTAAAACAGAAGATTGTAGGAAAAGATTCATTTATTTGTTCTCAGCAGCCCTGCTGAGACTCTACCTAGGGAAGTAGCATCACAGGTCAGTGAACTTAAATCAAGGAAGCCATGGTCCTGGGTTTCTAAGACCTTAGCAGAGCTGTTAGTAGCATAGTATCTTGGAGGTTTGTCATTAATAGCATTACAGTAAGTTGAAGTCAGCTTCAGAGCACATAACAACAACAGCAAGACATTGAAAGGTTGGAATATACAGTGCTGCTTTCTCAACATGTTAAGATACCTGTCTCTTCATCCTAGAATTCCGTCCCACCCAGTCAGTGGCGCTGGCTGGTTCAGTTGCTCATCCATCCATTTATTTGTTCTTAGCAGGCCTTCAACAGTCCTGCTTTGGACTCCTCCTCAGGATGGAAGAACCTAGAAAGGAATGTACTTACTTGTATCATTTTAATTTTTCAGTAATGAGAGCAAAATAATGTCACATTTTGAAAGTAACACAGTGAGTGGGAAATGATGTTATTTTATTAATACAGCAAATAATAATTTATCTTTACTTTAAAATTACGTTTAAAGTACTTTTAACAATCATGTAAAACGTGCTTTGACAGGAATCTTTCAGGGTTTAGGCTGCTCTCTTATGACAGTTATCAGTTGTTATGTCACTTTCTCTCTCTTTTCTTTTAAAAGATTAAAAGTAACAAGGCATTGGGTAGCACAACAAGTTATATTTAAAACATCTCTGTAATAGCAGATCACTTATTACTTCCCAAGCTCTGCCCCTGCTGAAGTACTAGCAATTTCCCCTGCCCCTGAAATTGGCAAACTTACCCAAATGCCTCAGAACAGATGTCCCCTATAAACTTCATCTCATCTGTTTTAATAAATCGCCATAGTACAGAGTGGTTATGTGCTGGCACAGGAAGGATTGAGCTGTCAGTCGAGTGTTTAAATCAATTAGCCATTAAAAGAACTAAATATACAGATCTGAAAAGCTTCAGATTACAAAGTGTATTGAGCCAGAAAGGATGGTTTAAGCCAGCACATACGTTGATAGGTAGCAGATAGATGGAATTTTGCAACTGCAGAGCAATTACTAATCCTAATTGTCACTTCAGATATTATTGCTTTCATGTCCTTTGCTCACTTCTGCTCACAGAAAGCCTTTTGTAAATACTGAAAGACCACTTTAAGTGAGAGATATTCAGGCATTGAGCAAATGGAAAAATGTTGAAGTGCCAACAGTTGAACAGTGTGTGAAATTTATTATTCAGTAAAGAGAGCATGTGAGGAGAGTTACATTGTAATCTGATGGTATAATTAACGGTATTTAAGACCAGTTTCTCAATGGAGTACTATCAGGGAATGACATTGTACCTGCATTTAATTTTTTTGTCTTTTTTGTAGAAATAGAACTGATTTGAAAATCAATATTTCAATTTTCTAATTATGTTGTAGATATACTTTGTGTAACTATTAAGTACAAAGCTAGAATTGGAAAAATGTAACTTGTAAAGCTCCCTATTATGAAGCAATCTAATCTGTAAAAAAATTCAAACCAAAATATAACAGAAAGGACTTAATTCCTTTTTTACTTTAACATTAGCAGTTCACATTACTTCCAGAAACCAGTGGGATTCAATCTGATCCTGTACTCTATACTTCCCATAAATAATGAAAATACTTAATTTTCTTAATATACCTTAAATTTCCACCTATATCCCTATTTCAGTTCAATGTAAATGTGTTTTGTACATAGCATTAAGAAATACATTTTTAACTGCATGTATTCTAATTGATTTTCTAGTCACAAATTATGCAGAATAATCAGAGCCAAGAAAAGGTACTGATTTGGAATATAACTGCTAGATCTTACAAAGCCCTAGAGAACAGTAAATATTTATACCTCTTTTGTGCTTGCTCTCCTCATAATTCAAGCACCGTTTCTGGTGTTTAGGTTATAGTTAAACTATCAAATGCAAGAGTTGAGACCAGGGCTCCAGTGCCTTGCACATAATATCATGTCTCTCTCGCTGCTTAAAAGAACCAGGTACTGCCTAAATATCAAAGGGATTGGGGGTGGTATCTGTTTGTACAGCCATACTTGTGGAGGCCAGCATGTGAGTCAAAAGCCTGATACCACATTTACATCAAACATTTGGGGTTTTGTTACCAGTAGTGTAAAATTTGTGTTTTTTGCTGGTTTCTGTGGCTCACCTGTGCTTGCTTACCTAGCTCACCTAGACAAAATAGGGAAGGTATATAAAAATGAGAATTTTGGCCAATAATTTTATGTCAGCAGCCTTTATCAGCAGCCCTTACCTTGTCTTTTTTCCTTCCTTCCTTCCTTCCTTCCTTCCTTCCTTCCTTCCTTCCTTCCACATTTTATTTACTTATTTATTTTTCTCCTGTCTTCACTTGTGGGACCCAAGATAGCTTTAATATACCTTAAAACAGAATACAGCTAAAGTCAATTATAATTTATAAAATTGTTATTAAACTATCATATTAAAAACAGCAATAAATTGACTACAGGAGAAAATAATTTTAAACTGAAAATTGAACATCCTTGGTTTTCAAAAAAGCCCTTTCATATGAGCCTGGGCCAAAAGCCTGTCTAAATAAGGTATCTGCTTGGTGAGGAAGGGAGCCCAGAGAGGAGATCTACCTCTAGGCTCCCATGGGAGGAAGTTTGATAATCTGGGAGCTGCCATTGAGAAGAACTTTTCTCACATCTTCACCAGTGCGCCTGTGAAAGTGTTGGGACCAAAAGAAAAGAAAACCTTTCTCTGAAGATTTCAAAACTCAGACAAATTCATATAGGGAGACACAGTAGTCTGGACACATTATCTATAGGATTTTATAGTCTCTGAAGATGGTCTTTGAGAGCATAAATGCCCCGAAATGTGTTGGACTTTTTATTTATAAATCATTCATTCATTCATTGAGCCCCTGGAAACATGTCTTCTATTTATTTATAAATCATTCATCCATTGAGAACCTTGAGACATATTTCTTGTTATTTACTGACTTTATAGGTCATGATGAGCACTTGGATTTGTGTTCCCAAACAGACTAATATTTTGTATATTGTGATGCTATCAAAATACAGTGGGATGTAGGTATTTGCTGTATCCCTGCGGGTACCAAAATTCAGGATGCCCAAATTCCGATTATATACAGTGGCATAGTAAAATGATGTCCCTTATATAAAATGATGAACAACTCAGAGTACCAGAGAGAGCTTGGAATGGTGGGAAGCTACAGCAGAGTATGGCCACACAGGAGCATAGTGCTTGGCATGAGGCAAAATCAAGGTTTGCTTTTTTGAATTTTTTTTCTGACTATTTTTGAGCTGTGGTTCGTTCATCTGTGGATCCAAAACCTGTGGATATGGAGGGCCAAGTGTATAGTGGGTATTTCCAGACTATTTTGACATAACTATTATTTTCTTTATTAACTTTCTGTCACAATAATCAAAGGATTTGCATATGATTTGCACATGATTCCTATTTGCAAATTGGTTACTTTCCTTCTTAATACAGTTTTACCAGTTTTCAAGATGCTAGCCATGTTTGATTAGTTGTAGCAGAAGCAAGAAATACTGTGATTCCTTAAAGACTAATAAAATTATTATAGCTGAGGACTGGGCTATAGACTATTAAACCCTGCTGATTGATTTATTTATTATCCCCCTAGCATAGGACCCACAGTAGCTAACAATTTAATAATAAAAAAAAAAACAGCTAAATTTATGCAATCAGTGTTCATTGTGTCATAACAATTTTCTGAATGACTGGACCTGAATAGTGAATATAAACAAAACTAGCCAGAGAGAAGATGCTCAGCTAACTCTGTAGTCATAGCGGTAGTTTATGGAGCATATAGAATAATTTAAGTACAGTACGTTTTCTCAGTGACTCTGGGGCATGAACAAGGTACCTCATGCCTGGTTTGACTATATGTGCTGAGCCCTTCCTTTCCAGAAACAGAAAGGAATATACTTCCTTGTGGTTAGGAGGTCATTCCCAGATGTATTTGGTTCTTTCTGCTTCTAGATGTGAAAATTCCTCCCAAACTGTATAATGAAGATCAAACTAAACCAAACCAAAACATGGCAACTCTTGAGAAAATATTGTAAGGAATCATGATCTGAGTAAATATCGAGGATAGTCCTATCCTTGTTTCCATAATTATAAGAAGAACAAAAGCTAAGAACTTTGCTTCCTTTGTATCTGTGAGTATATCCATTGAGCATGGGATGGCATGCTAAAAAAGAAATACCTTTGCAGAAGGGAGAAACAGTATTCCTAAATATGTCTACAGATAATAAGTCCTGCATTTTAAGGACTCTTGGATGGAGAATGATGACCTAGGAGACTATGTCCCTTTTCACATGCCATTTCCCATGTGAAATGGCCATGGGAGCACTGTGGAATTGCGAGGATGGTTCCGCATGACATTCTCGCGATTGCACGATACTCCTGTAGTGATCCTGCGCCAATCACAGATTATATCATTTTTGGCTCTTTGCCGAAAGTGACCTGCGATTGTGCATTCCTCCTGCATCCCTCCTGCACTTACCTGGCGTGCGCAACCTCAGGAAGCGTGATGGCCACACATCCTCCCCCAGCACAGCTGGGAAAGTACTCGGCTGCGCTGCAGAAGGAAGGGGCAGAGCTATCACGCTTCCTTCTGTCCAGCATGGAGCTGGTGTGGGGGGAAGCGCAGGGGATGCGATTCCCTCCCACAAGAGGTTTTTCCACGCAATCTCAGTGCGATGGCAGCGAGAAAAGGTAAGGTGCGAAAAGGGCCTTTATCCATCTGGCAAGGCAAGAATGAAGACCCATGACTTCAAAAATAGCCTGGCAGTAGGACTTGAAGTCTAGCCTGATTGATCTGTCCTTTGAGTGAGATCTACTTCAAGTGCAGTTTGGGAGATGGAAAGAGCCCTAGAAGGTGATGTGTAATGGCCACACCACTGAAAGAAATGCACCTACTGGAAGAATACTGGTATTAAGATAGACAATAGCTGTAAGAGTAAGACTTCTTGTTTGTGTAAGCCATGGAGAGTCAGTAATAGTTAGCCACTTTAGAAATTCAAGGATTGTAATTTTCTATTCAAGGAAGGAGGAGTGAGGGCATAAAGCTGGACTAAATCACTGCCTCACTGTGGTTTTTCAGAGTAGTGGGAATGCTTCCCAGGATTGAGCTGGCCTGCACAGCTGCTTGGTCCCTTGAGAAGCAGATGGAGTGAAGGCAAAAACCTTTCCTCCCACAGAAGAGCTCCTATCAGCCATAAATGGCTGTAGAAACTGATTGTCCGGCAAAGACAGATGGCAGGAAAAATGGTTGCAGTTTAGGAACATGCCAACTGCAAGAGCTATGACAAGGCTTTACCCGGCCCTTTCCCACTGATCTTTGTAAAAGGAGTGAGGAGGTAGGAAACTAGAAGTTCAGGGATTACTCTAACTGTTCCTCAAATGAAGAGTTTAAAACACATTTAGTTCCTCAGTTTTGTGGGGGAGAAAACATCTTGCTTCTCTTTACCAGGAAAGAAGATGGGGGTATTTGTGGACAGTTTTTACATTTTAGGAAATAATTCTTTATTCCTCTGAGGAATGGTTCCTCTCAGGAAATGATTTTTCATCCCTAAGTAGCCTTGAGATGTCCTCTTTCCCTTTAGAGGAGAAATAGGGATGCACAACTGGCAAGCTCTGGCAAGTCACTGGTGAAGCAACACCTGCTAAAATCCATCCATCTTTTCCTCATGACTTTATATTCTTTTGTTATGATCGCATATATCTTAAAATGTATATACAATTCCAATTACAAACAGCTAAGCATTTTCAGATTCATCTAGTCATTAAACTGTACTGGAGGGGGTTTTTTTTGAGAGTGAATACTAGTTTTATAAATTTGTTTAATAAAAAGTTTATTTTAATGTAAAAATGTTCAAAGCAATTTTTCTTCCAACCATAATATTACAAAGTTTTATCACTGCTGGCTATTCCTGTTTATGTTATTGTTAGGAAAGGCATGATGTGAATATTTGGCTGTTCACTTATCTGATATAATCTGCTCTCTTGAAGAGCAAAATACACATTGCCAACCTTTTGTTATCTAATTTCCCGACTGCAGTACAGTATTGGATCCTGCCAAAGTTGCTTACATATTAGCACTCACTATTGCTGTGGTTATCTCTTCCTGGTAGCCTGCATCCTGCCATTTAGCTGGAAATCTCTCTCTCTCTCTCTCTCTCTCTCACTGCATACAAATGCACACTCATACACTCATCTATGATTCCCAATTCTAGTTTTTTAAAACTGAAATAATGCGCAGAAACAATAAACTTGTACATAGAAAGGAAAGGAAAGGGGAATTTCTAAAATGGAAGTTTGTGCTGTTAGAGTATCTCAGAAAAGATTTTGTTAAGAAACAGATTCCTAGTTGCCAGAATAAATGGACTGTTTTTTTCTCCTGCAAGAATTAGGATGTGTTTTCAGATACTGGCCATTTCACATTTCTTTGAATTTATGCTAGTATCAATTTATTTTAGTAACTGGAGAGGAAGGTATCTGGGACAATTCTGGTCCTGATGTTGTGTAATAATTAAACTATGGTTGGTGTCTGACAGTTGGGACAGATGAGAAGGTTGTTCATTAAAAAAAGAAAAAAAAAAGAGTGTCAGAAAATAAATGACCCAATTCAATGAATAGAAAAAGCAGCATATGAACTAGAAATACACTGTTTTAGAAAGGTAGTCCATTGGTCCTCACTTGGTAGTACATTGCTAATGTTACTTTTTTCATAGTCTTTTAAAATCATTTTTAAAATACCATCTGCCTGAATATTTCTAATATTGACCCAGATATTCCCAAAGTATCATTCTGAAGTTACTTGTTATACATGTTACTGGTTACTTGTTATAATCCTCACATTACCTCATTCTTGTTAGAAGAATTAAAAATGATATTATTCTTCCTCATCATATAAAAACCAGACAGGTAACAATGTAATTTAGATCTGTTATTTCAAAGCTCTGGTGAAGACTTAAATGTACTCTGACAACTTTACATGAATGATGTTGTGTTGCCTGCTTCAGCACCACACTTATGTTTGCACAGTATAATTGCAGATGTCAGGGAGGCTTCAGTCATTGTGATGAATGGGATTGCTATGGCTTGGGCAAATCTTCATGTATGCATGAGAGCCCCATAGTCTTTAATTTTACCTTGCTTTATCAAACTGAGAAGGACCAATCTGCAGCCGGTCAGCCACCTCAAATTGGGTATTTTGGTTCACTGATAGTTTGGAGTGAAAGTAAAAGTTCTGTTTTTTTGCAGGGGAGGGTCATTAAGTGGAGTCATTTTCTTCTCAGAAAGGCATTGTTCTGACTCTTGAAGTATCTTTTGGGAAATTACAGCTATTGCTGCTGTGGCTTATTCATTTATACTTGCCCTTTTTCTGATGCTCAAAGCAGCTTAAAAAATTTAAAACAACTACAGTTAACACATATAGAAAAAGAAGTAAAAACATATAAAAAGTTACTGTAGAAAAGTAATTAAACAATACATAGAATTAACCGCCTTCAAAACAAACCCATTAAAACCCCAAACACATAAATTAGCAGAACACTATACCATTTAAGAACCTTTGCAGTCAATTTCCAAAAAGCTGTTGGAATAGAAAAGTTCTTACTTGCCAACAAAAGGACAACACGGAGGGAGCCCTCTGAGCCTCCTTAGGGAGAGTAACCACTGAGAGTGAGAGTAACCACTGAGAGAAACGTGAGAGTAACCACTGAGAAGCCCCACTCCTGTGTTATTCCCAAAGAAATCCGGTAAGGTAATGGTAAAGGCCTCCCCTGAAAATGTTAGAGCCTCGATAGCATCATATAGGGTGATATGGTGCTTCAGCTATCCTGGATCTAAACCAGTGGAAAACATGGGTGATACTTTTTGTCACTCCTGCAACTACTGTTGTAGTGGACAGCAGCAACTGATTTTATTTGAGTGGCACATTACTAAATACTCATCTAAAGAAAAGGCAGTGATTAAGGCAGTCTTGTTAAAAATGCCTCCATTGAAGAGGGTCTTAAAGATGTCTCTTGGACTTTTTCCAGAGGGGAGCAAATTTGTATCATTTACATGAGTAGAATTTGTACACATTGTATAGACTGCTACAACAGCCCTATACATTTCCTGGTGTGTGTGCTCATATGCTATGATCCTTAGCAGCACATTCAGTGACATTTAGAAACCTACAAACAGTAGGAGGAAAATCCTTTAGAACTTGGAATTTGCAAGCATTAATGCAGAACACCAGAGGCATCTTGAACTTAACAAAGGTTTATGTAGAGAAATAAACATTTCTTTAAAAAATCTGTTAGGAATATGTGTGTGTCCTGCTGGGTGGGTGGGAAAACAAGATGAAGAAATACTGAACTTAAGAATTTATTGGTTATTTTCCAGTGTTAGTATCTTCATTGTAATAACTTCACAAGACTTTTCAGAAAAAGTGTCTGCATGTTCTAGAATCATATCTTTTATATTGTAAGCATTAGTGAACATTTTGCGGAGAGTAGAAGTAGATCTGCAGTGAATATCTAGTAAAGTTAGGAGGAGTGGCTGAGCTTGATCTGATTTGGGGATTCCAGAAGAGCATGAACTATTTTTTTAACTCTTACCTTACTAGCAGCTGTTTTTCACATCAGCTTTACAACAGCTGTTGTTTTCTAGTTAGTAGATCTGGTCTCTGGAAGATGTGTTTCCACCTGCAGCTGTTGCACTCAGTTCTTTTTCTGGCCAGTTTCACTGCATGCAGTGGGCATCTATCCCTTAATAAAATAGCACTGCTACTTATAGTCAACAGTTCCATACCTACATTTCTCTATAAAAAGTTAACACAGTAGGGAGCCAGATGACTACATATTATTTTCATGTTAAGACCTTAGTTAGAAGCATCATGTCTTTGTGGTACCATTTCAAGGGAAGACCAACTAGTTGTTTGTACAGGATTAATCACTTTGAAAAGTAAAGGATCAAAAAAGTATCTTTACTTTTGCCTCATATCTCAACTTCTACAACAGGCTTCTTCACTTTGAAAAATAGAATCCGGGAAAGCTCTATAGCCCTACCACCGGACATCTATAGTTACTGTGATGATGTGTCTAACAAATATAGCAGTTAGCTTACTACAGTATGTCTTCAGCTGTTTCCAGATAGTAATATGCTGCAATAAGGAAATCAGGAGGCCTTTGCCATCAAGCCTGTGAGAACTATATCAAAACTAAGACGTAGCATATGCAAGCTTACATCTCACTGGATTTGTGTTACTGTTCTGTTTCTCGGGTATCTAAATCTTGTAAATTTGCAAAAGTGCATGATTTACACTAGAATGAGCAGCGTTCAACTGAACATCCTGCTGCCCAGGAAGCTTCCCATGTAGGATAGTGCAGAATCTGATAGCCAGACTCTCAGTAGAAGTAGCCTCAGAGGTCAGTTTAATCCTTCTGTTGGATGTCTGCCTGTCTGTCTCTAAATGTTAACATTAATTATGTAATATAGGATTCATGAGAGAGGAACAGTCTCTTTGTCCCCCTCTCCCTGGACACTCGGTGGCAGGAGCTGGATTAGCCAGAAAGTAACAGTGCAATCTGATACATAGCTAATCAGAAATTGTGGAAAACATTTGACAAAGCCATTTCTCCTTAAATTATGAGGTCAGTTTCATGAATGATTTCTGTTCATCCTACAAACAGTCAAGTTTAGAAGTTTGGAAGAGTTTCTGTATTTAATAATCTGATAAGGTTTGATCTCCATGACTGAGTTTGTATAATTTTAAACTATTTTTTAAAAGTTGCTTCCCTTAAGTTATTTTCAGTTATTAACTCTAAATTGTTATTCGTATCAAATTTGCAGTTACTCAGCATCTCCTGAAAAGTGTTGCTAAATAACAAGATTAAACTATCTGTTGCAAATAATGCTAGCACAGCATTCTTTTTTTAATTTTAATGCCAAGACTCAGGGTTACTATTGCTGCAGTTTTGTTCAGGATTCTTAGGATCAGAAAATAAGTAAAAGAAGATGTATTACCCAGTTTTTTAAAAAATATCTCAGGGTTACTATAGCTGAAATTTTGCTCAGGATTTCTAAGGTCATAAAATAAATAAAAGGAGATACAATATTCAATTCTTCTAAATATATCTTTCATAAACATGTTAAATATATTGGATTTGGTCTTGGCTTCAGGCATGATTAAATTGGTTCAGATAAATAAGTTCAGATAAATATATCATGATAGAATGCAATTTCTCACTCACAAATTATTACAACAATGCAACCACCTATGGATTCTGGCCGTGAAAGCCTTCGATGTCACAATAATAATCTGCGAACTTGATCTGATCTCTGCAAGTGTACTTTATATTATGATACAACTTAAAGTTGCTTGCCTTCAGTTGATATTATTCATATAATACTAAATGTTGCTGACATAGGTCAGAGAGTATATTACATTCCACTAAAAATTGATTTTCCTTACCTCTATCCCCATTCTGGTGTTGAAACAGTAGATTCCAGGCAGTATTTAAGAGGGGGAAAAATTATCAGAGAAAAATTGGCATGATATTTGTCTAAAGTATGTCTAGCTCTGAAGGCATTTCTGCAATGTAGGCGTGGTGTGAATTTGACTGCTAAAAGTACAAAAAGAAGCCATTTAAAAAGATGTTTATGAGGGAAAATGACAAGAATAATAGTTGATCTTGCCTCATAAGCTGTTCAATCTCATGTTGTTTTTATAATATCAGAAGGAAATAAAGAGTAAAATTTGCAAGAAGAAAGTAGCTGTTCTTTCTTAGAGGCTGCGTTAAGTACAGTGTATAGTGCAGCCAATTATTCTGCAATCATACACATACCCCCTCTGTCCCTTTTGATTTATTGGGTAGGGAGCTAATTGGTTGTTGTACAGTGATAAGTTCAAGGCTGTGGCACCCATTGTGCAGTCATTGCATAGCATGGGATCCACCATAATTATGCTTAAAGGATCTTGGTCTCAGTTTACTGGTACTCAGAAAATGTTACATCTTAGCAGTGGCTGGTGAATTGGGAATGATTCCTAAGTTTGCATTCTTTCGTCTTCTTGCATATTTGACCTAATTAGCGAACAGCTTGTTTTCAGTAAATGATAGTTTGCCATTAAATACAAACTGTCCAGATAAAATTTTCCAGTGATGTTATTTTTCTCTGGAAAATTTTCCATAGCATATGTGTATCTGTTATATCCATAGTTGTCTGAGTTGTTATATTGAAATCAATCTCATGTTAAACCAGCTAAATATAGGAGATGAACTTCCAGTCACTCTTCTAAGGAGAGGAGCATTGACAACACATAGTGCTTAAGGGAACAGGCTAACAAATGAATGCACTGCTAAGCTTGTTTCAATTTTGCAAAATCTCTTGCTTCTTAATCAGACACCAGTACAGTAGACAAGATAAAATGTGATAAATTTTCTTTGCCAACAAACACAGATTCATTCTTCAGTGAAATAGAATGTTCAACTTGTACTGAATTAGATTTTTCTCAACTTGAAATGGAACTGATAATAGCGGACAGAGTGAGTTACTACAATTGTATCTCAGCAAAAGAAAGTTGAACAGTTGATAAAAGATATATTGGGTACATCCTGATTTAGGTTTGCGTCCTAAAATAAAGTGTCCTTTCATGTTGGAATTTTTTTTGGGGTTTGATTAAATATAAAAAGTATGTGGTATTATCTTTACATTATTACAAATATACCAAGAAAATAATTTCTACCTAAAGCTTTGCATGTATTTGAATATAACATTTAAACATAATGTGTTAGATCAGATAAAACTAGTTGGAGCATGTTCTGGAATTTTCCAGTTCTGCTTTTTTCTGGGAAAACCATGAAATTGCTATAGTTTGTAGAAAACTTCAAACAAGAGTCAAAATGCAATTTGCAGTCATCCTTTGGAGGTTTTATGAAAGCTGTACTTTGCCAAACTGGAGGTCATATCAAACTATGATTTACTGAAAACCAGGATGCTACTCATTATTAAGCTAAGTAAGCAATGGAACCAGTATAGTGGTTTGATCATTGGACTATCACCCTGGAGACCACGGTTTGATTCTCCACTTAGCCATAGAAACCCACAGGGTGACCGTGGGTGCATCACACACATGCAGCCCCAGAAAATTGCTTGATAGATTTGCCTTAGGGTTGCCATAAGTGGAAACAGTGTTAAGGCACACAATAACACAAGCAATGGAAAGGAAGGTAGGAGTGAATGCATGAACACAGGACTTGTTTATACCTCTGCATGATGTAGTTAAGAATTTATGTCTAAAGATACTGTTTTTGTAATAGTACAACAGGAATGGATAGCACAGTTATAACTAATTCCAGGGATTTCTGAAGTTTTTTTTTAATATTTTAAATCACTGGAGAGTTGCAAATGGCATCAGAAAAATCTGTGCTCCAGATGCTGTGTACGCTTCTGGTTAGCTCATTTTAGAACTGTATCATGATAGTGCTCAAGAAAATACAACAGTTCAGTTCATAGCCCCATTTTAAGCATGTCTACATACAAGTAACTTTCTCTTTGTTCAGTGGGCCTTTTTCCCTAGTGTGTTGAGGAGTGCAGTACGGAAGAAATAGGATTAGTTTACAAGCAAAATCTAATCCAGAGTATGAACCAAACAACCCATCTAATGTTGGAGTACAACTCACAGCATCCCTCACTTTGCCTGTCATCCTGTTGGTTATTCTCAGCTAGACCTATTTAATCAGTTGTTGAATGCTGAATCAACACATAGGTACTTCTTATTGATTGAATGAGTCTAATGTAGTCAGGACTAGCAACAGGGTTTAGGTCATTGACTATGCTTGTTGCCAGGATTTGCCAACCAACAAAATCCATATGGCTACCATAATCTAAAGCTGGGGGATGTTATAGGCCATTTCCACATGTGGTTTTTAAAACGGTGCAGAGCGTCCTCCAGGGAGGATGTCTGCACCTGGGTGCGGATCTGCTTAATGTAGATCTGCACCCCAGCCCACTCCAGAATGGCCCCAAGTGGTCGTCCAGCATGCTTTTGAAAGACCGCTAAAAACAGGTCTTTCAAAAGCACGGAGCGCACCACTGCGAGCCTGCTCCCTTATGCAGATTCGCAGGCTTGCATTGGTGCGAGCCTGCGATCTGCTGGGGGTGGGTTTTAGGCTGGCGAGCTTCAGCGGTTGGTCAAGAGCCTTGACCAACCGGAAGCCGCCATTTTCGTCCCCAGAGCAGTGCCCTGATTCCCTTGCCCCATGCGGAAATGGCCATAGATGAAAGAATTAAAAAACACCTGTCCTGGATAGATAGTAATATATTTTGTTCCTACTCTTGTAATATGAGAAAAAGTGAGAAACTTTCTGCCCTATACTGCTATAGCACTATTATTCTACTTTGGACAGTCTATGGAATCCTGGGACTTGGAGGTTAGGGAGGAGCATTTACAATTCTCAGCCAGCGAGCTCTTGTTGAAAATGGAGTAATAGCACTATAAAGTGTAGTACAGAAAGGCCCTAAAACTCAGCCTGAAGTTGTGCATGCAGTTATATTTAGGACAGACAGATGAAATGCACTTCTTCAAGCAGGGCATATCCAATTTCTGTGACCCAAAGATGTGATGATAGTTATTAGCTTAGAAGTCTTTTTTAAAGAGTTGAACAAATGCATGATCTTTCAAAGGTCATTAGGCATAGCAGCTAAATTATGAGTTTTCATCTTCACAGGTAGTAACTTCCCGGAGGCACTAAACTGCTAGTAGATAGAAACAGGTGCTCAGCTTTACAGACCTTGTTCTTCTTATCTGCAAAATAGTGATTCCTTTATTGGACCAGCTAAAATGCACAAAATATATCATACAAGCTTTCAAAACTTAACTGGCTTCTTCATCAGGCAAAGACATTAAACATTATACAGGAGAAGACATGTAATGATGTTATAATCACAGGCCTACATTCTGTCTCAGATGTCATTCCCCCCTTCTTGGCCATGTGGGGACTGGTTACAAAGGGCACAGTTTGCTTGGATGTCAATGGAAGTTACTTTGCTGCTGCTAATGGATTTTAAATTTTATTACCTATATTTTAGTACACTTTGTCCCCAGTTCCCACATTACTGAGAAGGAGAGTGGCCTCTGCCTGCATTGATATCCCTCTAGACCACAGCTTTCCAGACTGTGTGTCACAACATGTTAGTGTGTCGGCTGCAGCGGGTAGGTGTGTTGCTGCTGGCACCTCGGACCAAGAAAGACCTTGCTGGGGTGGTGGCAGCAGTGGTGGTGGGCCAGGTTTGGTGGAGGGCTGCATTTCAAAAATGCATACAAACATAGATAAAAAAGCATTAAAAATTCTTATGCTACATAAGGAAAATTCTTTCTACTACATACATTTGTGAAGTATCCTTTTCAACAATGCAGACTTAAAGACACTGAAACATGGAAGCTTAAAAATGCTTGATGATGAAATGTGAGCTCTTTATCTAATATTCCACCAAATATTCAAAAGGTGTGTTCATCCTATCAACCTCATACGTCTCATTAAAATGATAAGTAGTTATTGTTGTTATTCAAGTTTTTTAAATTCTTGCACATATTTACATATTGTTACTCATAAATGAGAACAGTCTTGGAAATGTATGTTATTATTTATAAATCATATATTTTTAAAAAATATAAATGAAAGGTTTTCATGAGATATATTGTGTCCTCGTACATTTTGTTATCACAGTTTATGTGTGTGTGTGTGTGTCCCTGTCTCTTATGAGGGCTTAGTTTAACTTCTGGTTTGCAAGTAAAACTGAATTGCTGTATTGTGATATGATGCATGTCTAAAAAGTGTGTCACCAACATGAAAAGTTTGGAAAGCTCTGCTCTAGACCATCTTAACTGACAACAGAAATAACTTCTGAGACAGAATATAGGTCCATAACTCTAACGTTGCCACTTTTCTTCTCATGTATGATTTTTAACATTTTTGCCTGTGAAGATGCCCATGAAGGTTTGAAAGCTTGCATGCTGTATTTTGCTTTTCTTATGTTTGCTTTTACTAATAGGAGATTATTTTGTTTTTTTTTATGAAAATCCAGAGATACTTCAATATGTTTGAGGACCTTTTACCAAGCATGTCTCAAAGAATTATAGTTGGAGTTAGAAAGAGTAAGGTATCTGAACTAGCTGGACATGCCTTATGAAAACTTAGTCATGTTCCATTCTCCATTTGAAATATAACCCTTCAGAAATTTCATGGTAGCACATAGTTTAGTTAGATTAGCATTTGCTTTATCTTTATCTAAGAAGTTGTTTATAATTTTGTAGTCAGTCAATACAAGAAATAAAATAGCTGTCTATTTGCAAACACTGTTAATCTTCCTCTGTGTGTGTAATCTTTTCTAGTTGTTACTTGGATGGTTGGCTGTGCACTAGTTTGTCGAACTGAAATCAGTAGGACTAGTTGGTGAGGATCTAGTATGTGGTCTCTTTTGCTTTCCTCTGTAAGGCTGGATGAGAATAAGAATGACAGCGACTCACTTTTTTATTACAGGAACATCCTGTATATTTAATCACTTGTTTCCATGCTTACCAGTTTCTGTATTTAGAGGTTTAGCCTGAGTTACACTGCTGGGTACAGCATTAATTGCACTTCACTGAAAAGCTTGCTAACAATGCAGTCCTGTAATGTCCACTTATAAGTAAGCCATATTGATTTAAAGGGGACTTAATTTCTGGTCGGTATGTATAGAATTATAGCCCAAACCTGTTTTCAGTGGGTTCTGGTTCAGATTTGGTTTGGGGACTTCTATACCCATGACAAATGTGTGTTACATCCACAGAGCATATTGCCATTCTGACAAAGAAATGCTGCTGATAGCCATTTTCTAGGACTGAGATGTGCAAAGGATAGTTTATACAATTACATACCTTCCAACTGTCCCAATATGGTAATGATAGTATCTATTATGTTTCTGTTGTCCCACTTTTTCAGCTGCTTTTAAAATATACCAGTTTTTCTCTCATCCTCTCACTTTTCCAATTTGTCTTCAGCTTACTTCACTTACTGCAAACTGAGTTCAAAGTTTAAAGTGGCTTGCACTCAGCTGGGAAAAAGGAGAGAACAAGAATCTTTCCTTTCCCAATAAGTTCAGGCAAAAGCAAACTGCTGCAGCCTGTCTTAGTTTTTCTGTTTGTCGTCATCAAAACCTTTTGCCATATTGACCACTAATGTTGCTTGCCCACATGCGTCCCTGTTTTTATCTGTCAAATGTTGGAGGGTATGCAGTTGAATTATTTGTTTATATATGGTTGCTGATATATGCATTTAAATAATAAAAAAAATGTGGATAATTTTCAGAACAAAAGCCAAAAGATTAAATAGAACCAATTAGTTATTTGTAACAGAAGTTTATAAGCTTTACAAAATCAGGGTGTTGGAAAGGAGCCAAATACAGCAATATCCTGCCTTAAAATGGGTATCTTACAGAATGGGTGCTTGTAGCAAATGACTGGCTGACAGTGTCTTGGAAGTTTTCAACAAAGGAGATTCTTCAAATATACAGAGCAGTTTCTTCAGTTGCTAGCCCACATCTCTACTAGGAAATCCTTCTTAAATTGAAGTAGATTCTCACTGTAACTACTTCTCCTACCACTGTTGAGGCAGTGATAATTATTATATTTGAAATACTTACATTTTTTCACATCCCGTTTACTCTGGAAGATACACACTTTCTTTCCCCACTGCTTTCTCTCACTTGGAAGAAAAATATTCAGTTTCTTCATTCTTTTTTAACCACTTCTTTATTGTCTTTGTAGCTCTCCTCTAATCTTTTCCAATAGCCTTAAACTGGAATAGAGAACCTTGACCCACCAGACGGCTGTTGGGTTAACAGCCCTCATTCAGCCTTGTCCATTGGCTGTGTTGAATGAGACTGTCTGGAGTTGGAGTCTAACACACTGTATTGTGATGTTGCATCCCCCTAAACACATACTAGATAGCATAATTTGGTTCAGTAGGACTTTAGTAAACACCTTTAGGTTCAATTGCCTATTGTAACTCACGTTCTTTTTGAAAGTTTAAAAATGTATAAAGTTTTTAAAAGTAGTAGGATGTATATATCAGTTTGATAAATGATGCTTAACTCCCTCTATCAAATTTCTGAAAAGGCAGAGGTGACAAGAGCTGTGTGGTTCCTTTACATCTCTGAAAGCATTTCTCTCTCTGCCCTTTTCCCTTCTATTGAGCCAGTGATGACTTTGGGGTTGCTCTTTGTGCAACAATACATTAACTATTCCAGGGAATGTTGCTATGTGCTTCTGGTCATCTGAATTGGTAATGATAATGCCAGATGACCCTAAAAATGTTCTGTGCTTATGCAGACATACCAAAGATGCCATTCCACAAAAGGTCCATTAACTTTATGGGAAAATTACTTTGGACGGAGAAAATAGGAAGACTGCAAAAAGACAGGTGAAAAGATTAGATGAGGCAGCTGATGTGTTTTCTGATGGATGAAAACCAGATTACCACCCCCCTCCTTCCGTAACTTTGCTTTTTAAAGAAATTCCTCACAGGTCAGATCTTGCTTAACATGGTTTCACTTTTGAGAATAGTATTCAGAATTTTACTTCTGCGTTTATAGACGCTGGAGGATAATGAAGAAAATCAGTATTACATTGAAGGCCTTTCCCACCTGCCACTAGAAAAGTTGCTTAAGAACCATTTTTCTTACCCTGAGGGGATGAATGAAGAAGCAGCCACGTATTCATGATGTTCTCTCCATTTTCCCTTTCAGACCCATCTTCAGTGTCTTGTGTCTTGAATTGTAAGCAAGAGAGCAGGAACTGTCTTAAGAACTGATTTTTGTAAGGTGCTCTGAAATCTTTTTGGATTAGAGGGTGGGATAATTTTTTAAAAATAAATGAGATAAGGGTTGTAATAAGATTTTATATATATATATATAGATATAAAAGGATAGTTACAGGCAAATACCTTTGCCCGCAAGACTTAAGGTTGAATCCAGTCTAAAGCCATTTCCTCACTACACTATTATAGTGTTGTTATTCCACTTTCAACATCCTGTGGAATCCTGGGGTTTGTGGTTAAGGGAGGGGCATTTAGAATTCTCAGCCAAAGAGCTCTTTGGCCTCAGGAAATTGCAAACTGCAGAATTCCACAGGATGTTGAAAGTGGAATAATAACACTGTAGCAGTATACTGTAGAAATGGCCTAAGTCATACTGTTCTGATTGAAAAAGTGGAATATCACAGAGTCGTGACTAATTTGCCGCATTGAAATAAGTGGGACTGTAGCATGAATGCAGTAGCCTGGTTCCATATACCAACTCCATACAACAGGGGTTGGTATAATGCAACAAAGGTTGGTGTAATGCTGTTGGACTGCCAGTTGTAAGGAATGCTGGGAGTTGTGGTCTAACAACATGAGGAGGGCAACTTGATTTTAGCTCCTGACTTACTAATTCTTTGCTAAAAGCTATAGTGATGGCTGTTGGTTTTAGAGTTTTTAAAGGGGATGAGTTACATTCTTAGATGATATAGCTTAAGTCTGTAGTACCTGAAGAAATTTTCCATATTCAGATGAAGTATATGTCTGAAGGCCAGGTGTTTTGGGAGGGATTTGCATTCTTGTCCTGATGGTGGATTGGATGGAGGAACCCAGCTGACCCTGATCTCTTCAGACTATCAACAGTAGTCTTATATTATGATTGCATTCCTTTAAGTTTATGGTATTTGGCATTTTAATATATCCAGCAAGAGTAAGTAACTCAACAAATAACTGAGCAGCATTATTTCAGTGTTTCCATAAACACTGTCAAGGGAGTGATTATTTGAACCATGTTCTAGTTTATAGTGAAATTAAATCTTATTATGAAGAAAAATGTTGAGGAATCTTGTTGCAGTAGAGAAACTTGAGATGTTTCCTGTATCTGCAGGAAGAGGATCTTAGAAAAAAGATGAACCTTTTCACTTTGTTGGGTTGCAAGTGAAAAGCTACAGGAAGCAGATCTATAACTTCACCTCCAGTTTCGCAAAGGATTTTGTTTGGTCAGCAATTTGTTCTCATGTCTTTATTTATCGGATACAATCTTCTCACCATAACAAGCATCCTGTTTGGGGGTGGGGGGAAGAGCGTCAGTGCGCTTCCTTGCCAGTTTTCTTCCCGAATACTCTTTATGTTTGTAAGAGAGCTTGCACAGTAACACAGATTACAACAGTTTGCATAAAGCTCTCCCTTGAGGAAATGGGAATTTTTATTGCATTGCTTCTGTTTAAATGATAAAGACACATTCCCTGACACTATCATGCTGACATAAAACCAGCTCATGGAAATTAACATGCAGGTGTATTTATGGAACTGTTTCTTACTATTTACATTTCCATTTTCTTTTTTCTTTCCACACAGTGGGACGAAAGGGCAAATTGTTCCATTCTGAATTCTTGTATTATTACTGTATCATTGTGGCAAACTTTTTTATCTCTCTTCATTCATGATGCCTAAATGAGTACCCTAATGTAAGGCAATAAAAGGGAGCTGTTGGATGTGGGGATGTAGGGTAAGGGAAAAGCCCAATTCATGTTTCTTTGGATTACAGCCAATATATCTTCTTCCTTTCCTTTTATTTGCTGCTTAGCATTTTTTCTTCTATAAAGACTTCTATAGTCATCCCTCCACATTTTCTACTGCCAAGGGTGCAGCACCCCCACAAAAGTGGAAAAATCATAAATCACAAAATGTGTGTGTGTCTGTCTGTGGGAGGGGGCTTGAGACATGGTGGGGAGGATGGGCACCCAGGATCTAAACCAGGTCAGGGGAAGGAGAGGGAAAGGGAGTGGGTCAGCATGGTGGCCCTATACCTCCTCTCTCACACCCATCTCCTTCCTTGAGTATAGGTGAGCATTGGGAGAGAATTTGTGATGCTGAGAAATTGGGGTGTGACTGGCCTTATCTGGCTAGGCAGTGGCTGGTGGTGGAGGAGGACCTGGGTAGATTTTTAAAGGACTATATGGCCTGATTGGAGCTGCTAAGAGAGAATGTTCCCTGGGAAAAGAAATCTCAGGTGTGGAGAGCAAGGGTTGAAGAAACTTGCAAATAATCAAATTTGTGTAAAAGTAAAACCTGCAAATGTGGAGGGCAAACTTCCCATATTTCTTCCAGCCACTCAGTATTTTCCTGTGATTGCTTTTGTCTTTCAACTAATTTTCAGCAGTTTTCTTCACATGTATTTCTTCTGTGTCACTGTTAAATTCTTTGGTTCTGTCTTTTATGCACTGTCTTGGTCAAACTGTACTTAGTGTCAGTTTCATATGTAAGCACTGTTTATTTTACATCATTGAAAATATGGAGGATCTAGCATCCCAGTTCAAGTAGTATCCACTTATCAGTTGTTTAATTTTGTATGTAAATTTAATGAATTTCTAAATACCTACTTCTTTGGACAGAAGGTCTTAATTTTGCTGGAAAAACTAGTGCTTGTGAACAATTTCGAAAGCTTTTCAGCATTTCCTTAAACTGATCACTGAACTGTCTTAGAAATGCTAAATAATTTATCTCTAAGAATAACATTGTCTGATTAGTACTGATAAGTTACATTCTTGTTATCATTAAGTTGTCAACAAAGAATTCACTTCCTTTTAGCATTTAGCCAGGAGTTTTAGTATTAACTGAACTCATCTTCCTGTGAATTTGTTTTTCTTCTTCCTGAAGTAACTCGTATACTATTTACTGAAGGTAACATGCCATTCAGTGCTGCTATCAGTTAAATACCTTTAGGTAAACATGATGAAACAATGCATATGCATTTTTCACAGGATTGTATCTTAACTTAGTGAATTAAGCTGATACCCTCTGCTCACACAAGTACAATCTAAGACTTTTCTTTTGTTTTTTACATAGCATTCTAAATGTTTTTGAAAAAGAAGCAAACCAAACAAAATCAAAACATAAACTCAAAAATCAGAACATAAAATATGGAGAAGTCCAAATTGGTCATTAGCCAGAGAATAAGATAAGAATAATTGCCTGTGGAGGCAAAGAAGTTTGAAAACATGGTAAGCTGGAGAAACTTGGAAACATGGTAAGCTAGAGGATCCAATATGAGCTGGGCTGTTTCTGCACTAGATTGTTATAGTGCGCAGATAGCCTTGGTCTGCTCTGCACCCATAGCAGATTAGTGGCCGTGGTGACTGGGGCATACTAGAAGTTGTAGTTCGAAAAGGTAACTTTCCCAAGTAGATTGGAACTTAGCCATTGGTAGCTGGACCTTTTTATGTTCTTGGGGGTAATTAATCAAACCCAGATTTTAGTGTGAACTCTAAAGGAGCTATCCAACATGCTGAATGTTACCCTCAAAGTATAGCTTCTTTAAAGTCCAGAGTGAAACCCTGAATAAATTCACCATCGTACTGACACAAAAGTCACCAAATGCCTCTGGACTTAGCTATCCTCCAGCTTTTATACTTCTCTAATGTTCCCAAGCAGTTTTAGGCTTAATAAAAGTTGTCAAAGTGGATTTAAAATGCATCTTTTAAAGAGGAAAATATATTCAAAATGCTGAATCCCCTCCCTCTCCCACACACTTCATAGGACCATTCATCCCCTGTGGAAATGTGACTCAAGTAGCTGATATCAATAAAAGATGTTAAAATGATATTAAAATACCGTCAGTCAGTGTGGGCAGCCCCTGGGAATGTTATGACACAGTGTTGTACACATGGAATGTTTCTCCCTTAATGCTAACAACACGCTCCAAGCAGCTATCAGTCACCTTGTCTTTATGGTAAACTCATCTGAACCCAAAAGTTTTCAGTCCATCCCCTTTCTCCAAGATTAATCTAACCAGTGTGGGGTTTCATACCAATGTGCTGAACTAATGAAAAATGAGTGCCAAATACTTTATTTTTTATTTTTCATATTTTTACAAAAATAAATGGTCGATGTTTTAATATAGCTTTCTATGTAAATTATATAATACAAATATTGGAGTCTTATGTTAGTTCATATTTACACATCGACTTGAAGGCTCTTATATACAGTTCATTTTACATTCAAAGTTAAAAAAAAGAAAATAAATGGGATGTGTGTACAAAGGAAAGAAAAGAAAAAAAGGGAGAAGGGAAGAAAAAAGATAGAAGAAAAAGTAAAAAACTTCCTTTTGACAAACCAGTTATTTATTTACATACTTCTATCTTGAAGGATCACATTATAATTACAAGGTTCTAACTATTATCAGTAAACAATTTTCTGTCTAACTCTATAGTGTATTTGTATTTGTTGTAACATTTAATTGTTAATTTGTTTGTATCAATCTAAAATTCAAATGTTTTTCCTCTTATTAAAATGGTTGTATTTTTTTAATTCTGTACACTCTTACTTGGTTTTTGAGTGGTTCTAAACTGATTACTCCTCAGAGCATAAAACTAACTACCGCTAGGTCTCCCCAATTAGTTCTCAAATATTCAATAACAGGGGACCAGTCTTTAGTATAAGAGTTTAAAGTTTTCTGTCCTAATAGATTTGTTAGTTTGTCCGTAATGGCCATTTCCATTATATATCTGCTGGGGATGACAGAGTTGTTTGTCAAAGAATCCTCCAGTAGTTGCAGTAGAAAGTCTATAGAATGTTTCTTTTTATTTGCTGGTAACTTGGTAGATGTCTCTTCTTTCCAAATATTATTATAATTAGCTATGTGGCTGAGACTCATTTATGTCATGTTACAGCTTGGGCTAATTGAGAAACTAGAAAGAGGTTTGGAAAAAAAATAGGCAGATCAGGTTGTGAGTTAGATTGCTATTATTAACAATGATTCATGATTCATGTCTGCACCTGCCTTATATTTATGCTTGGGAGGTATATGAAAGGAAAAATCAATAAGATAATTCTAACAAAGCCCCTGCCCTGTTAATTTGATATGTCTTTTTAAACAAACACAAGATACAAACATAAGAGATATCAATACACTAAATGGAAAATGACGTAGTTAACAGGAGAAAAAAGTATTTTTGTGCTCCTGTGTTGGAATTAATAACAAAGAGATTGAGAAAGATCAATACATATTGTATTCTACAATAAACACATCTGATCCTAGAGGTGTTTCTCATTTTACTGATCAAAAAGATGATGCTGCTTCTTCTTTTTTTTTTTTCCTGGGCAAAGATAAAAATCAGAACCTGACTGTTCAGGCTTGTGTGTGCCAAGAGAAATGTTCTCTTTGTGGAACAATATGTCATGTACAAACTATTTTTGATGCTTCCCTCATATTTAAAAGCAGATATCAAGGGTGGGATCAAAAACACATCCAAGGCCCTCTTGGGCCCACAGAACTGACGACTCAGTTTTTGGATATTGGATATGATTCGTATTAGTTTTCAGTGACTGATAGGTTTACCCAGACCAAAAGTATCATTGAGAGATATAGAAATGCTAGGGCATGGCTGGTTACCATGCAAAATACCTTTAGTTAGGATCTTCTTTATGTTTTAAAAATTAGTCACAGTTGCAGGGACAAATTGGATAAGAGATACAGAGCTGCAAGAAGGGCTTTAGTCTTTTCTCCTTGCTGTCATCCCCTTGGACATTGGCTTTTATTTACCTGTTGAACATTTACATATACTGTTTGGGTCTCCTACGTAAAATCTATCTTGGGCTTAAGACATGGGTCCAGATTGTATAGAGGAGCTAATGGATACAGCTGAAGGCTGTATCTGACATCAGAGTGCACACGGTCTGGGTATTAAGATTTCTAGCAGAGGCCATTCTTGAGGTTTGTCTGCCCTTTAAGGTGAGCTAAGTAGTAACCCAGGGTAGGGCTTTTTCTGTTATGGTGTCTTTTGAATTGCCCAGGCATTTTATTGTCTTTAACATGTAATTATCTGCTTTTTAGAGTGTTTCTGTCTCTTGTCTTTGGTATTTTATTGTGTAAGTATTTAGTGATGCTTATTATTTTAATATTTTTGTATAAACTGCTTTGTGACGTTTTCCGCAAATAAAAAGTCTCTAGTTCCAATCTCCCTCAGTGATTATATGAAGGGGATAAAGATAGTAAAAGAATAATCTCTGTGCTTGAAATTGCAGAGACTATTTAATCCATGTAACTCCATGGTAGATTCAGCTGTGCATAAAAAGCAGGTGTATGTGTTTCAATTTATACTTGTATCTTCTGATGAAATGAAGCTTGGAAGATGTCAGCCACAACTTAAGAGTCCCCTCTCACTTTCCAAGTTAATCTTCTCAACACATATACAGAACTATTTAGTTGCTGAAATGGGCATGTATATTGGCATAGTGAATGTGGGCGGAACTCTGCATTGATAAAATACCCTGCATTCTTAGTGTGCTAATTGCATTCTATGAATTGGGCTGTGGTTAATTTTTTCAGAGTTGTTATGGAAAAAAAATTGGACAGCTCAATGTTTATAGCCCTTAAGGCGAGGTGGGGGCTGGGGGTTAAGGAATTGAAATACAGATTGTTTTTGTTGTCACTCAAGAATTTATGATACGTTATTTGTTTTGTCTCATGTCTTTATTAAACTTGAGATACATGGAATTACAGAACTTCAGACTGGCTGTAATAACTTTACGTAAGATTGGGTATTACAAAACAGATTAGAAAACGCAATGCTCAGTGAACAAATGGAATCCATCTTTATATTGTTGAGTGTGCATATATGTGAGATGAATAAAATAAACATGAATTCTTTCTTGTTATTTCTGTACAGAAATGAGTTGAAGACTGTTTAGAAGACAGAAATTTGGCCAGCCCCCTTTCTGTTCTATCTTCTCCTTTCTGTTGTATCTACTGCAGAAGTAGCTTTGATAGACTCTTCCATTTTTCTTGAGAATTTTAGTCATACATAAATAATTTTAAAATATCCTTTGCCTAATAAAGAAGTGAGTGAAGCTTTGAAACCTTGCATGATGTTTTGTGCATTTTGGTAGATGAATAAAGATACTTCTCTTTTGTGGATTCTGGATTTTGTTTTATTCTGCTGCATGGCCAGCATGCACCCCTGAAAATTTTTTCTTGAGAATTTGAGTGTATTTTTTTTTTCATTTCTGTCTTGTTCTTTCTTCTTTCAGTTTGATCACAAGACAACTTATTCCATGACATTATGTTTGATGACTGGCAGAGTTTATGTACTTACCTTTAGATTTCTATATGATATATTGGCCATGCTATATAAACATATATTATTAGTTAATTAAAACAAGACATAACTTTAATTTTGTAGCTTTTGGTTATTACAGTCAGCTTAATTGAGTTATTCAAGTTATTTTCTTTCTTTTACTGAGATGGCTATAACTTATATATGTGCTTAAGCCTGGAGCATTTGCTGTGTTTGTTTCCTAGTTCTGTTAGTTTCATGTAGGTGGCAAGTTATACACAATGTTATACTTGTTAAAACCATAAAACAGATGGGTTTTAAAGCTTGCCTTTATGAAATGGGTAATTTAAAATTGCAAAATTTTTGCTGGCCTTATCCCTGACAGAAGTTGGTTGTAAGATCACTGGTAGTAGCCATGCATTCAATTCTATTGATATATTGTAATCCTACACATGTCTGCTTAGAGGTAAGGCACATTGGATTCAATGGGGCTTATTTCCAAGCAAACAAATGTAGAATTGCAGCTTGAGGAAACTGAGGATTCTTAGATCAGCAATTCATTTTAAATTGGAAATAGGTTAGTTTGCTGGCTTTTATATTGTTTCTTACTACTATAAAAACTCCACACTTCCTCTTGCCAGTTTAATCAGGTGAACAGAATGGATAACAATGCCAATTAACTCCATATGACTTCCAGTTTGTAACACACCAAAATGTGGAAAAATCATGGGAGTGATTTTTGAATTTTCACAGTTTTGTGAGAATATAATAGTGCTTAATGTTTGTTTAGTACTTTTTCAAGTGTTAAGAGTGCTTCACATACCTGCTCGCAGTTATCCTTCCAACAGCCTTGTAAGGTGATCTCATGCTTTTTCACCCATATTAAGGATAAAGGCTGCGTGAGAGAAAAACGGCTTGATTAAGAACCACTATACGCTCTAGGTAGTAGATATTTTAGCTTGGGTGCTGGCACAGAACAGTTTCCTAACTTCATTTAATGAGCTCCCAACTTCATTGTTTATAATCCTTCAGCTCATGAAACCTTTTACATATGGAAATTTTGGGATGGAGGGATTTGAGTCAGAGCATTTCAGCCTATATTATTTACTTAGACTGCTTTCCTGCTAAAGCCGTCCCCCATGATTTCCTATTAGCTGGCCATTTATACTTGATTGTAACTTTCCTCTTATCTACCTGCCCCTGTTAGTAGCATGCAGTCTATAATATATGGTGTTGTGAACTGAAACAAAAATATTTATTTCAAAATTAGAAAAAAAGACTTAAAAACGGTTTATACAGATATTTTTACTATGCCTATTAATCATAGCCCTGACCAAGTTTTGCCCCACATGTTTTCTTCAACACGGGATTATGGGAGCTCCTAGCCCCATTGCCTCTGTCACCACTTTCCTCATGTGGAAAGCAACATGCCTGAAGAGGAGAGAGTTCTCATATGGAGGCTACTCATGTGAGAAGGAACTCTAGAAAATCAAGGATCTCACTTGTATGCAAGGTCTCCAAATAAACAAGAACTTTTCCTCTTTAGAGCCAGTGCTTTCTTGTTGAGAAAACTTGATGATGGGAGGGGTGTGCATGTAGATGTTTCCCTCGTGTGTTAAAGAGTAATGCCCAAACAAAATGTGTGCCTTTTTCACACTGTTACTTCTTCCATAGTTCTTCTTAAATTGTCCCTTTAGGAGACCTAAATTGCCTTTAAGCCTCTGCAAATGTAAATTTTATATTTCCATTACAGAGGAATTGAAACAGAGCTAGTTTGAAGCATGATTTGGATCTAGTTTGAACCCTTAAGTGTGAAAAGTAACACCTTGTATATATCCATCTACAACTCCTTTACTGCTTTTCTCCAATGTGTGAAGCTTGTTCTGCCATCCCCATTCATGGCTCTCTTTTCTCAGCTAGTTCTAGGTGCCATTGAGGGGGCAGGGGAATATATTATTATTGTCGTCGTCATCGTCGTCGTCATCATCATCATCTTTTTTGTTGCTTTTTTTTTTGAAAAAATGTCATCATACATGAGCAATGTCCCCATGTATATGCTTTACATAACATAATATCTTCTAACTACATACTGCACAGTCTTCTCTTTAAGAAGAAGAAAAGATCATGATCAAAATTTTACTGGGATTGTAGCATGTATAAGTACTGCTGTGAAATAGTTTAAACATTCCCTTACAGAGTCTGGAAGATAGGAATTGCAATAAATCCTCCCTGGAAATGGAAAGTAGGTGATCCAATTGCTATCATTCCCCCCACCCCCCACCCTGGTACTTTACTGTTCTTTCTCATTTATTTGTTGTTCCTTTCTTAATCTCACTGTTATTACATAATATCTGAATGTGAGAGACTGAGTATTTCTTGGGGTCCAAATTCAAGAAGGAATCTGGAAACAATGAACTCATCAGGGTAAGAAGACAGTGTTGGGGATGATAGGAGTTTCAGCCCCACGGAAACGCAGCGGAAAAACCAGAGTTCAGCAAGCCAACAGCAGCAACCTTATTCCCCAGTAAGGATACTCACACACAGAGGAGTTTCTTCCAAAACAGGAGGCACTTTATCTTGCAGCAAAGTTCCGTTATATACAAAACATAGGACAGACGGACAAAAGCTTGCGCCAGGCACCAGGTTTGGTCAACAGACAAATACATACTGGTGTTACTTTGTTATATACATATCTACAACCAATCAGGTAGAGGTTTGCACACCTCCCTCTACCATCTGCACACGACCCCAGTTTCTTATGCAACCTTGCAGTTACCCACAGCTGGGGCATGATGCAACATCTTTGCAGAGGGCTGATCATTTCCCCAGGGTTCCCTGCCTGGAATCCCTGACAGAAAGCCTTCTGAACGTATTACTAATATATAACCATTATACAGCAAGCTTAGAGCAAGGCTGAAGAGTTAAAAACTAATATGTTGCAGCCCCCATCTACCAGCAGGCATCAGGAATCTTTTCAGAGAAAGACAAAGGTTCAGGCAGAGATTTCAAATATATACAGCAGCAGAAAGGTGGAGACGAAAAATCAGAAAGTTGGGATCAATTTTTTTTTCATGTTGTGGGGAACACTGGTGAGAGGAGCAAAACACAACGCATCTGCCATCACCTTGTGTTTTTTGTAAAGTATCGTGTCATCCTAAATGCAGTCAGGAATGTGTACTTTGTGCTCTACACTTTTGCTTTCTTCAGAATAATTTTTCCTGTGCTATTTATTTTTAGAATATGAGATGCATCCTGAAAGATACAGTAAATTATTTTTTAAAATACTGGAAGTTGGTGAAATTGGCATACTTGACATTATCATAAGGGGGATACTCTTTCCCCAGTGGTTTAATTTTTTCTGTAATTCTCATCTACCTAACAATCTACATTCCTTATTGGCATACAACTATCTTTGGCAAAAGCCTTAATAGCTGCTGAGATGTAGGGACTACTTACAACATTGCCTTGCCCTTAATATACTCAAAATGTCTAAGGTCTTCTCTTTTGGGATGTCTTCTGCAGCTACCATAATACTTATATTGGCAGTGTCTCAGAATATTTCAGAATAATCTCTCTCAAATTTCTGTGTATTCTCTCAGGTCATAGTATGCGTAGTGAAACTTTCACCATAACGCCTGTCTTCCTAATAACACCACAATGTGGCCTAAATCAAATAAACTCATTGGCAGAGTGCAAGTCTCCAGCAGTGTATTTAAGTCATTGTTTGTGTGTGGTGGAAAGTGCTCCTTTGTCCCCACTTTCTCTCTAACTGTGCAACTCTTCTGAGTTCCTGTTTGAACCTTTGTACCCTGCCTCCCTGCACCTTGGTTATTGGGATGTTGCACAAGGAAGTTCAGGACAGTTTATTTCACAGTACAGCTCAATGTACATCTGTTGTGTGCTTCAGGTTGTTTCCAATTTAGGATGACTCCAAGCTGAACCTGATATAGGGCCTTCTTGGCAAGATTTGTTCAGATAGGGTTTGCCATTGCCTTCCTCTGAGGTTGTGATGATGTGACTTGCCCAAGGTTACTCAGTGGATTTCCATGGCTAAGTGAGGTTTTGAATATATGCCTGTATAATTTGTGATTACATCATGTATTGTTACCCACAGAATCCTGGCTTGTATTGATAGTTGAATTTGAAGTTATAATAGCTAAATATGTTTCTTCCCTTGTTATACTGTAGTTGTGACCTTTTAAAATATAACACTTGTTTGGAAACCTTTGTTGGTATGTTCAGCATCCAAACTATAATGGTGTCTAGCAAATACCAGTGAAATACTTAAACCTTACTTGTAGAGCTGTCCTTGGTAGCTAGTTATGGACTGCTATGTTGCTCATCAAGATTAATAATCTTATGTTCTGCACCAGGATTTAGAACATCATGAATTCTCCACCCCCACCCAGTAGAGACTTGAACAAAGTAACTCTCAAGAGGTAAAACTTACTCATATTTTTTTTAAAGAAATCTGCTGAGTCACGTTAGAAAAAGCACATCAAAGACTGTTCAAAGTGCTACCAATTATGGATAGTAGTCAGATATTACACTATCTCAGGTTAAACCTGAAGCTTGAGTCTGTCACAAGAAGCAGCTGCGTAGTCTCATTTTCTTTTTTCTCACACAATATCTAGGAAACCAAAGTGTATGAAGTTAAACACCTGTATACTATGAGTTTCCCCACCCATGCCCAAAGACCACTGATTACAAGATTGGGAAACTTGTGAAGCAATGATATCATACCACGCATGTTGCTCATGTACTAGACATTACCAGGAAAGAGAGAGGTGGGGAACAGATGTGATGTTGCAAGTTTCTGAAGCATTTACATGTTCTTTGAAGTAGGTTAGCTGATACTCCATTAGCTAGTGAATATAATCTCTCCCACATAATTTTTTCGCATGCCGCTATCCTCTAAGCTCGATGTGTTGTGCCAGCTTTGTTTGTGCCACAGGGCAAAATAGCTTATACCTTAACTTCAGTATTTTGTCAAGTAACCCCACTCTTTTCCACATATCAGGGTTGTTGCATGTGTGTGTGGTCTTATGAGATAGAATTCGTCCAGGAAAATGGTCCCATTTATCTTTTTCTCGTAGAGCTCATAGGAAACTGAGAAATATTCACTGTTGCTTTGGGCATTGCTCCCTGCTTTTGACATATTGGCAAGACACGTAATAGGGAGGCACATGTTCAGTATAATCACATAATGTGGTCAATAGAATTAACTACTGCTGTGTAAACAAAGGTCACTCCCTTGAAGGTATGCAGGATTTTTTTTTCTTTTTAAAAAATAAAACAGTAGATGGGCAGCATTGTCCAGGCAATTGACTTAGAATGTTTTGATTTTAGAAATCTAGTTCCTGTTTTCACTCTAATAAATAAAATATTTAAAGTAAAAAATGACTGTATGTTGTCACAGTAAGCTTCCTGAAACCTTTAACAAGCTGCAGAGCTTGGAAAAGGCAGTGTGGTTCTGGGAGTTGTGGTTCATCTAAGAGGACTGGTCTCTATTTTCATTGACATCCCCCTAGATCATCTTAACTGGCAACAGAAGAACATTCTAAGACAAAATGTAGGCCTGTGACTCTAACATCATTTTTTGTTCTGCTGTATGATTTTTAAGAACTTTGCCTGGTAAAGAGGCCAGTGGAGCTTCAAAAGTTTTTGTGATATATTTTGTGCTTTTTCAGTTGGACTAATAAAGGTATTGCTGTTCTGTATATTTTTGGTTTTGTTGTATTTTGCTGCATGGCCAGTATAGCTACTGAGAATATGTTTCATGATCTATCTAAGCAATTTTCCTAAGCCATGAATGGTGTATGGTTGAGCTAGCAATAACTATCCAGGTGACTCGTGACTCTTCTATTATAAGCTTTAGGAGTGCATCATTTAAAAGAAGGTAGAAACTGTTAACACACACTTTATGTTTTTCTTCCTAATAATGTGCAGAAGAAAATGCAAATTCTGGTCCCAGAGATTTCATCTTTTAATGAAGTGAACAGTAAAGTAAATTCTTCCTCTTCTAATAACTAAAATGTTCAGAGCGTGTGCATGACACTACATAGTTGGAATGCTGTGTTTTATGTACAATATTCACATTGTGGAAGCTTAACTTGAATTACTCTCTTTTTAATTGTGGGAATGTTTTAGATGAAAATGAAATAGTTTCTTTACATTTCAGTACTCCTGCAGCGTAGGCATTCTGGTACTTTCCCTACAGATTTAAGAAAACAAGCAATTCATTCACCCTGGGGAGCTGACAAGACTGGGCATGTGCTTGGTCTCCTGATTCTAAACTTACTACAAATAGAAGTAGTTAAATTGCTGTATAATTGTTTCACCTCCCAGTCAGTATATTCAGGTCTCTTTCTTTTTCTGGGCTCTTAGCTATTGCAGCATATTCAGTTTTTATGCTTTATGTGAAGTGTCAATGAAATAGTGATGCTGAATTTCCACTAGATCAGTGAAGCTAGAGATATATTTAGCCTGATTTGTTCTTTTAAGTTGTTGCTTCTCTTTCTGAAATAAAGGATTGTGTGCAAATGTCTCATCCTTAAACATCTCAGTACTCCTGCAGCATAGGCATCCTTAAATGCTATTGAACAAAATCGTCTGCAAATGTAGAAAACAAAGAGGATGCTGTATATCCAGATTTTATGAAAATCACTTGATGGATGATAGTACTGAACTGCAAGTGCTAGCTGAGCTAAAAATAAGATATTCTCATTAGCTGATTTTAGAAGTCTTAAAACTGGGTTTGATGGGCGTCTTTCAGGAGGACTTTATGTATTCCTGCATGGCAGGTGTTAGATTACATGGCCTTGTGACCTCTTCCAGCTCTAAGATTCTATAGTGTTCCTGTCTTTACTTTGTCTTCTCTCAATTTTACCATAATCATATAATTTCTGTGCCCGTGTCCAGAAGTTAAAACACATTTTGAAGTGGGTGGGTGGATGGATGGATGGATGGATGGATGGATGGATGGATGGATGGATGGATGGATAGATAGATAGATAGATAGATAGATAGATAGATAAAATGAAGTGGGTGAGTAAAGTTCAGTTTTTAAAAACGAGTATCAGTACTGTTAATGGGAAATAAATTATGAAATATCTCTTAAAGATGATGGAGACATTGTTAGTCTACTGCGAGAAAACTGGAACTGAAAGTTATATTCAGTGGGCCATGTTCTTATATCAACTTGTACTGAAGGTGGAAATCATGGCATAAGTGTTTGATTTTAGAAAGCATAATCTTCGGTGCAAATAAAAAATTCTGGGCTTTGACCAGAACAGAGTTGTAGTAAACTTATGCCATTGTACTGATTTTGAAGTTTACTGTGGTTGGGCGCAACCAAATGTATTACAACTCCATAACATATTTCAAACCTGCACACAGTCCCTTTCTGTACAAAATGCAATTCTTTTTGTTTTGTGTGTCACACTGCAGCATTATAACAGTTGGAGACTATTTTGGCTGTCGTGGCTGCACCCTGCAGAGTCCTTGGATTTATATTTCGATGGAGTACTTAGAATTTTCTACTAGAAAGCTCTTGTGCTGTAGTTCAGTAGAGTGAATTAGTGCTCTCTGTTAAAGACTTCTCAGCACTTAATTCTACAAATCCCAGGTTTGTACAGTGTGAAGCCATGGCAATTAAAGTGGTATCAAATTGCTGTAACTGTGCAGTTTCAATATACTGCAGGAATGTGATCCTAAATACACATTCTGTGGAATAAATTCTATTGAGCTTCATGGAACTTATTTCTGAGGAAATATGTTCAGGATTGCACTACATATTTGTTGGGAAGGAAACTAATGTGTAACATATTCTATTGTCTACCTTTGTGTAAAAATAAAAATGGTTGCTTAGGTGATCAAGCGATATCAGTTATGGGACTGGAAAAGATTATGGGATGCAAAATATCTGGCTGTTCAGGAATTATATGAAATTATATAAAAATTGGTATTGCTAACAGAGGGTAACTATTTCTTTCATGTAGATGTAGAAATTCTTAGATCAAAAAAGAAAAACGCTTTGGCTGTAAAAATGCATCAAGACTTTTTTTTTTTAAAAAAGCACTCATAGTCCAGATGTTGTACAAACTGTAAGTCAAGGCTTCTGGATTATTGCTAGACAGGTGTCTTTGCTTGCAGGTTGATGTACAATTGATACTGTAAGCCTGCTTACTTCTTTAATTTAATTTAATTTAGTTTGGAGGAGGGGAAGACCTTTTGCTACCTGTTCAGCTGCAGTGGATTTGCCTGAGTTCTCATTAGATCTCCAACATCATATAGCAAGTCTGCAGAACATGTGGCCTTGCAGGTGTGATTCAACTGCAGCTTCCATCATCCCTCATGATTGCCTAGGCTAGCTAGGCCTGATGGGAGTTGCAGTTCAATAACATGTGGAGGTCCATATATTCCCCAGTTCTGTGATACAATAACATATTTGACACATGTGAGCACATTAATGTTTTCAGGGTTCAGTGGAAGCCTTCTGGACTGTAGGGAAAGGAAGAAACTCAAGATGGGCCAACCTTGTGTTAGGTTGGCCCATCTTGAGTTTCTTTCTTGCTTTAATATGCTGACTCCAAATAATTCTTTTTGCACTTTGGTCATGTGTGGAGGTGGTACCACACAACTAAAGCACAGTTATATCCATTTCCTTTCCTGTTTATTTGGAACTAAGCTGCGCTATGTTTGTTGAGACTTAACTGGTACATCAAAATTACCAGTTATCACTCTAAGCTTTTAGTGAAACACATTCATTAAACATCTCTTCTGCTGACAGATTGGTATGGGCTAACAAGACAGAACTGCTGTATGTTGAAGGAATACAATATGTTTAAAACATTTGTCAAAAAGATTGTATCTGTGATGAAAATATATTTTGGAATATGATACATTAGTCCTACATGCTGTAAGAACAACAACAAAAAACCTTAACAAAGTTAATTAGAAAGGCAGAACAAGACTTTTCTGGTTGCTAGAATGTATGTGTGCTTTTATTTTAACAAGCAGCAAAATTGGAAAATAATGAGCAGGAAAGAAATGCTCTGAGATTCAGGCCATTTCCATACCGGGCTTCTGAAATGGTGCAGAGCGACCTCTCATGGAGGTCTTCTACACCCTAGAGTGGACTGGCATGGACTACTTTTTGTAGTTCCACACCAGAATCCACTCAGGAGCGGCCGGAACTAGCTGCGCTGCGTGTTTTTTAAAAACCTCTTTTTCGAGGTTTTTAAAAAGCACGGAGCGCGCAGCCCTGTGGCGCTCCGTCGCCCGGCTCCGAAGTGGATTTGCAGGCACGCACAAGTGTGTGCCTGCAGATCTGCCGGGGGCGGGCTTCCAGCTGGCGAGCTTCTCCGGTTGGTGGGGTTGGAGAGCCTCCACTAACCGGAAGCCGCCATTTGGGACGCCGGAGGACTGCGGAGCAGCGAGCTCGCGCTGCTCCACGTGGCTACGGACTTACCCGGCTGCGGGTAAGCTCCGTTTTTGGGCATTTTCGCCCATTCCCCCCCCCCACATGTGAAAAGGGCCTCAGATTCAGTTTTTAGGAGAAAAAAATTAAGAAAGTAACTTACACAGAATAACTGTGGGTTTTTCTGTTTACAAAATATCTGTCCTTTGGGCTGTAGCCACTCGGAAGACACCCATTGCCAAGCAAACTGATGAGGCTAAAAAGAAGTTAACTTGGCCACCAGGTTCCAGGGTTCCAAAATACAAAGAATCTCTTTTAGATCAAAGCTTTTCTGCCCTAATGCATATTTACAAAATGCTAACTGATGAGACCAGAGGCCAATTCATGCTTAAGAATTTTAGCAATGTGCGTGCTATGTGCCTTCAAGTCATCTTAGACCTGTGGCAGCCCTATCACAGGATCTTCTTGGCAAGGTCTTATAGCACTATTATTCCAATTTAATTTCCATAGTTTTGTGAATTCCTAGGGTTTGTAGTTGGATGAGACAGTGGAGAGCTCTGGCCCAGAATTCTTAATGCCCCTCCTTAAACGGCAAATCCTAGGATTCCGCAGTGGCCAATGATGATACTGGGTAACTCTTGAAGATTTTCATCTTTCCCTCAAACTCTGGATGAATTTCAGAGGCAAGTGACTTGGCCAAGAAGCCAAGTACAAGGCAGAAGTGGAATCTGGGCTCCAAATGCCAAACTACATATGTGACCCATCACACAACTTTTTTTTTAAGGTCAAAAAACTTTTTAAGAGTCAAGAAGGATAAGTAGCTTGGGAAGCATTATGGAGGGGTGGGTATGTAGTGGCTAGGCAACTTCAGATGTTCTTAGAGGAAACAAATTATCTTCAACCATTTTAGTCTGGTTTCAGGCCAAGGTGTGGTACCAAGACAGTCCTGGTTGCTCTGACTGACAAACTGCTCTGGGGGAAAGACATGGGGAATGCTACACCACTGATCCTCCTGGATCTGATAGCAGTTTCTGATACCAATGAATATGGGATCTTAGTGGATCAGCTCTGGCAGATGGAAGTAGGAGGCACCATTCTACAGTGGTTCCACTCCTATCTGCAAGGTCAGTTCCAGAGATTTGCATTGGGGGACTCCTGTTCAGCCCCATGGCTATTATGCTGTGGGGTGCCACAGTGTTCAGTCTTGTCTCCCATGCTGTTTAACATGTGTATGAGACCATGGGGGGGGGACATTTGGAGTTTTGAGGCTGGGTACCATCAGCATTCTAGTGACACTCTGCTCTACTTCTCCTTGTCATTGGAGTTGGCTGGGGCTGTGGAGGTGCCAGAGCAGTGCCTGGATGCTGTAAAGGGCTGGATGAGGGTGAATAAACTGAGGCTGAATTGCTATATGATGGTGGCTCTGTGGATTGGTGGTTCTTGAGTTCAGAAACTGGCTAGGTTACCTGCCCTGAATGGGGTTGCACTCCCGCTGAAGGAATAGTCTGGGAGTACTCCTAGATACATCCTTGACACTGGAGGCATAGATGGCCTCACAGCTGGTCCACCAGCTACAGCCTTTTCTGGTCAGAGATCACTTAGCCACAGTAGCCCGGTGACTTGCCAGTTAAAGTACTGCAGTGTATCTTGTATGGAGCTGCTCTTGACGATGACTTAAAAAATGCAGCCAGTACACGCTGCAGCAGATAGACTGCTCACTGGAATTCCAGTCATAATGAGCAGAATGAGTTGTTGTTGTTGGTGAGTTCTCATCATATCATAAAAAGTTAGCCCGCCACATTTGCAGTTTGACTTTCACGGATTTGATATTTGTGAATTTCTCCAAATCCTGCCCTCCCCACCTCAGGTGCTTCTTTTCCTGGGAAATCTTCCTCTTGGCAGCTCTGATGAGGCCAAAGAGCCCTTTAAAAACCTGCCTCTGGTCCTCCTCCTCCTCCACTAGGTGCTGTCTGGCCAGCTAAAGATGGCTCATATCCTGATTCTCAGCACCATGAACCCTCTACTGAGGCTTCCTAAACCCAAAGAAGGAAATGGCGCGAAAGAGGAACCATAGGGCCACCATGCTGACCTATCCCCTTTCCCTCTGCTTTCCCTGACCTGGTCTGGACCCCGGGTGTTATTTCTTCCCACATTACCCCAGCCCCCTTTCATAGACACACACATACACATTTTTATATTTGTGATTTTTCCACTTTGAGGGGGAGTCTTGTGCCCCTAACCTTTGTGAATGTGGACAGCTGACTGTAACAACTGTTCTGAAGGAATTGCACTGGTTGCCAATATGTTTCTGTTCTAAATTCAAGGTGTTAGCAATAACATTTAAAGCCCAAAATGGCTTGGGACCTCAATACTTGAAGAAATGCCTCTGTTTCTCGATATAAGCCTGTCTGAGAATTGAGGTGGGGCCATCCTCCATGTCCCATCAATAGGTGAAATATATTGCATATGACATGGGAGACGGCCTTGTCTGCAGTGGTATCCTGGTGGTGGAACTTTCTCTTCCTGGAGGACCGATTGATTCTATTGCTAGAAGTATTTCAACACCAAGTTGAAACCTGGCTTTTTATTAAAGTCTTTAGGCCAAACTGATTTTATTCAGGCTGCACATGTTTTATGATTCAACATTGCTTTAATCAGCTTTAAATTGTCTGTTTTTAAATTAAGAAACTATTAATTATATTTTTAATCCTTATAAACTTTTGCAATTATTTATTGTTTTAAGTTGATTTTACTCTAAGCTGCCCTGAGATCTTTAGAGAAAGGATGGAATATCAATATTTAAAAAAATAAATAAAATATGTCTGTGGCTACATTGGTGCCTATGAACGTCATGTTGGGGACCCCAGAGCTAAAGTATCTTCAGTTCTGTGTTCAGTTACAGCTGTAGACTGAAAATAAGTTGTTTGTATGATTCTAAATATATTTAAATTAAGCTCTCTTTTTGTATTTAAAGCTGTCTTTTGGGGAGATATTGCCTTAGATGATGAAGACTTAAAAATCTTTCAGATTGACCGGACAATTGATCTCACACAGCATTCAAATGAGAGAGACAGACATAATACAGGTAAGCTGCTAAAGATTTTGATTGCTTTACATAGAGAGAAAGTAATCACTTCTACACTGAACTTTTGCAACATACTCACTTTCTTAAGACCAAAATCTCATTGTTGGGAATAATCTTGTTGGTGTGAACTATGATAAGACGTAGATACACAGATAGTGATGCATTTGTCACTTGATTTTCTGTGGCTTACATTAGGGCCTGTGCTGGTTTACAATCAACATATTTTCTTTAAAGTGCAATTAAATACAGTCTTAAACCAGCAAAGGTGATAGGAAGGGGACAATTTGAGACAATTCAGAAATCAGCCTTGCTCAAAGACTGGTCAGAGTAAAATAGTTTTTCTACATGGCATTGCATCACCACAAATGGACCACAAACTAACACTCATAAAAATCCTCTCCTATTCATTCATGAGGGGAAGAACCTTCTTCCAAAGCCCTCTGTGTGTTGTCAGATTCATGAGGGAAGAAGTGATCCTTCAGGTATCTTGACCTTAAATAATGTAAAGATTAAAAGGAAGTTACTGTCCCTTTGAATTTGGCTCAGAAATGGACCAGAAGCCAGTAAAAATGAGCTAACAAGTGTCCAATTCAGACATTGCAGAAATATTTGTTGGTGGCTAGGGCCATGTATGGCAGCTGTGCCCCTTTATTGATGCATATGCTGCCCTTCCCCTTCCAGCCTTTGGACACTGGGCACAAAGGTCTGAAGGGGACTTACATACAGAGAAAGTAACCAGTTCTACATTGAAAAGAACTTAGAATCTCCCTTCAACATTTCGCACAAAATCTAAGCAATCAGATGGTAGGAAAGGGGACAGGAGAATAGAGTTGAAGTGTGTGCTCCTGGTTCCGTGTACTTTTTGTGTTCATCTGCATTTAGTCTAAAAAGCTGAATAGAGCTAAGAAAGTTGCTTGATCAGAGCAGCTTGTTCAAGTACCTGTCACTCACATAAATCTTGGATGTAAGCCCTCATATTGCTTGAGTTCTTATGCTTAACTGTGTGTCCAACCACTGCTCTTTAGTTGTCTCTAGGGATATATTTATATTGGTAATGCCATGCTGGTAAGATCTGTAATCATGATGACACACTTTCCAGTCCCTGTCATGGAAACTGCAGCACCCGAGAAGTATTGGCTGTACACAGGGAGAGTCCTATCCAGCGTATAAGGAGCAGGAGAAATACGACTGCAACGTAGGGTTTTCCATGGGAAGAAATTCTGGGAATGGCTTGTTAATACATGGCAACAGCTGTGTAAATAATTGGCTTATATTAGCATGTCTGGGAAGTGCAGTTCAGTGATGGGGAGCTCTCCTATTAGTAAGTGTTAACTGTAGCAGAGACAAACTAATTTGTGTTGGACTCCAAACGTAAGCAGAAGAGGTCAGAAGCAACTCAAATTAAATTAATATTCTCTTTGCACTTCCTAGTGCTCTGCCAACAAGGTATGCAGGGTGGTATGCAGCAAAAATTACTTCAGTTTCAGACCAAGACCATACCTGATAAAGGAAGAGAGAGATATACTACATCTGGCTTTTGCCTACCATTGTCTTCAGACTTGTTCAGTAGAGCAAAGAGTGCAATAGCAGAATGAGTTGGTGCGGGGGGGGGAGGAGTTCACATCATAATTCTTTCCTACTTTGGTGAAAGGAATGGTAGATGCTGTATCACTGTTTGAATTTGCCTAATAGCCCTCCTTATTACCAGTCTATTCCTGTGAGCCCTTGAACCATCTACTAATTTTGCTGGAAGTTTATTGAATACATAGTAGTTTTACATATAAACCATGCTGACATGCAGTCCTTGCCTCCAACCCAAGGTATTGCAACTGAGCATAATTAATTCTTCTTGATACCTTTCAAAAATGTGTTTTTGTGCCTTGGTATTAGACCTAGTATTGGACAAAAACTGTTCCACTTTGCAATGCAGAATAAGGACAGAGAACTTTAAGCTACCTCTGTGCTAATTATTTAGTGCGTGATCGGTGGGCACATGAAAATAAAATGGTCCTTGATGTAGTTCCTTTCTTCTTCCGGTTTGTTAAAACATGCCAAAATTTCAAGTTTTCAAAGTCCACTTGAATTTGGGTGGCTAAATCAACAAATGAAGTGGAGAAGAACTGTTGGGAGGTGATTTCTGAGGTTGTTTCCTGTTCCAGGCTGATGCCTGCAGGGAAGGACCAGTAATACTTCTCCTGGGAACAGGACACCAGGACCATGGAGAGCTCATTATGAAGCTGGGTGCATTCCCAGAACACTGAACTTAGGATGTTGTTCTAGCCAGGATTTGGAACTAACCTGAGGTTGTAGTCTTAGTGCTTAAAGGCAGGATCAGCTCTGGTTAGTAAGTGGGTGAGAGATCACCAATGAATACGAGGTACTGTAGGCTATTGTTTAGAGGAAGGATCTGTCAAAACCACTTGTGAGTTTTCTTTGCCTGAGAAAACCCAATGAAACTCATAGGGTTGCCATAGATCAACAGGCAACTTGAAGGCACATACACACGCAGACACACAAAGGACTTGCACCCCATCCCCCAGGCGCTGGCTCCATCAGTGTTAAATGTCCTTCTTGCCTCTCCTGGAGATAACATGGAGGGCAAGAGGAACCGCCATACACTACCAAGTTTACTGGGGAAGAATCCTTCAAATCAAGGGAGTAAAGTAGAGCTTTCTCTTTAGGGCAATAGGTTAAGGATTTGTTGGCTCTTGGGGATCTGTCCCATGGGAGATGTTGTGGGATAATGCCTTTGGGAACTTTTTTTGGGAATGAAGTCTCTTCCTCCTTGATATGGTTAGATGATGTCTCAGGTAGTAAAGGGATCTGACAGATTTAAAAGTAAGTGGAAATGACAATCTGTTGGGCATTCCCTTCTTGGGTACTCATTTTTGCTACTCCCATTTTGTCAAAAGCAGAGTATATTTCAGTGGCTACCAGATGGAATCTGGTGTGCTCCTCTCCTCCCTACAATGACTAGAAACATTGTTCAGCTGGGGAAAACACTACCACTACAAAAAAGCTTAAGCCATTATTTTCTACCCTGAAGTGCCCAGAATGTGTTCTCTATATGGAAGAGGGGGAATGTCAGCTAAAAAAAAGCATTTGCCATTGGTAGTTAGTCTACCCTGAACTTTTCCACTACATTAAAAAAAAGAAATCACTGGACCCACTCCCTCAAATCCAGTTCAGGTTTATATAAGTTGAAAGCATTATCATACTGGTAACAGGTTGTGGCTTTCATGCAAAGCATTTTTCTTTATGTCACACCTTCTCTTCTCAATGGCTGTTCCTAGGCCATAGAACTCCAGCCAAAGGGGGCTTGGTTGCCCCTCTGCTCTCTTTTCATCAGCATGGGAAGACCTTTTTATTCAAACCAACTATAGTACACAGTCTTGGCTTTATTAAGGTCTGAAAAGGTTTTTGTGCATAATAGAGAGACATTTCTTCCATTAGTTAAGTAATTCAGGAATGAACATGTAATTTAAAATATTTAGAACTTGCATAATTAAACCCCCTATTTATTAAAACAAATTTTGTGTACAGGGTATAACCAGTTACAAAACAGTATGCATTTAAATCACTATAGGTAGAAATTAATTTAAAGAAAAATATACCAAGCCCTTTTACTTCTCCCTCAAGGAATTAATTAATTAATTAATTAATTAATTAGCTCTGCTGGAGTGTACTCTGATAAGTTGTCTTCTTTTCCTTGTTTTTTAAAAATATTTTCATTAACCTGTATTTAAGATATAAAACAACATATAGGGGATTACAGACAAAAAACCTAAAACTAGACAACAACTAAACTAAAAAGGGGGCAAAAATACATGTAAATGACATCTAACTCACCAGCTTTTGGTTCTAAGATAATATGCAAGATATACTTCTTCTAGTGTGTCTGTTGTTATCACACTACTGCCTAGTATTTAATAACTATAAGCTTAACCTTCAAAACCATTAATTGGCTCCCCCACTCAACAGTCTCTTAAATATGTGTAGGTGCTGCCTGAGGCAGAAGGGCAGAAAAGATGTTCAGGACTATGGAGAGTTATGCGTGTCATCGTTACTACTACCTGTGGGATTATCTAGTGTAGAAGTGGGCAATTAAAAGTTAAAAAAAGAAAAAAGATTTAAACAAAGCACAAAAAGCCCTGCAAATACCTGTTGTAAGTTGCATCTTCTTCAAAATATGTGTATGTGTGTGTGTGTTTTAATTCAGCATGAATTTCCAGGTGCTTCCAGTTCTTAATTTAAAACAATACATTTTGGAGAGAATGCAACCCAAAACATATTTTCAGTAAAGCAAGAGCATGTTCTATTTCTTTTTTTCCAGTGGGGTAGTAGTCACAAAAAAGGGCCAGGGGAACAAGCGGCCTACAGCACACAGTAGCACTACAGTAATGTACTCTATCACATTACATTACATAATCATAGCAGTATGATTCCACTTGAACTGCTATGGTGACATTCTATGGAACCCTATGGTTTTCAGCTTAGGGAGGGGTATTGTGATAGGTTTGCCTTAGGGTCACCATAACAAATTCTCAGCCAAACAGCTTTGTGCATCACCAGATTACAAACTGCAGAATATCATAGGATGCAATCATGACAGTTAAGGTAGAATCATAGTTCTGTAATTGCATAGTGTGAAAAGGTCTCCAGATAGAGTTGTTTGGGTAGACTTGCTTGTTTTTTGACATCCCCAGCATTTGCATTTCTCCCAACAGTCTGTTTACTATTCAAAAAATCAGCAGATGAAACATTTGTAACATGGAGATAAATGTATCGCCTATTAATATCTATGAATAAGCTCATAGCGAAAGGCGCAGATACAAAAGCCAGTTCAAAGGTTTGCAGTCCTGTCTCTCCCAACCATTTCTCCTGTTCATATGTGCATCTCTGGAGTCAGACTTTATCTTCTTTGTCTATCTAGATTTTTAAAAGATTTTTGTCTTTTCTGTTAATTAACAAAAAAGTAATTAATAGACTGTTTTAAATATATTCCTTCCTTTTTGTTTATATTTTCTTGACGTCTTGAAGAATTTTCTTGTCTGTTTTATATGGTAACTTCTTTGATCTTTTTATAGATCTCAATTTAAAATGGTAAGAGACTCAGTAACATCCCCTATCTCTCCCTCAACAAATAGTTTTAATTAGCTTTGAACTGTTTTGCAGTTTTATTTTGCTGACAATACATAGAGCAAAGGAGATATCCTCTCTCGAATACAAGTGATTGACTTGATTAGCTTGCATTTTTACTTTTGATTCACAGGCATTTCAAAATCTGTATTCTAGTTATCTTGTGATAATTGACAATATGCAACATCTCTCAAATTAA
The DNA here is from genome assembly GCA_030412105.1 of Cyclura pinguis. NCBI lineage: Eukaryota > Metazoa > Chordata > Lepidosauria > Squamata > Iguanidae > Cyclura > Cyclura pinguis. Next base: position 158,473,235 of record CM059603.1, on the reverse strand, counting down.
TTTTCTTCATGTCATCCATGGGAAGCATATGTGCTCACCTCCTGAAAAACAAAAAAAAAACCCAGAATAAATCAGAAAGTATAATTTTTGTATCTATTAAATTAGTATCTAAGACAGATATATTTAGGATCAGAATATTAGTCGTTTTAATTGTTGCTGTATAATACTTTTTTTATAAATTAACAACAATGCAGCTTATCTGTCTTCAGGTTTGCACTCAACCACTTGGGAGTAAGCCCCACTGAATTCAGTGGGAAACACTTCAGAATATATTTGTATAAGATTGCAATATTATCCTGCAATTCTAGAATTACAGACCCATGAATAAGCCTTATTCAAGTTGGTGAGACTTACTTCTGAGTGTATGTGTATGCATACATGCATGCATAGATATATGTATATAGACACACTATAAAGACACACATAGATACGCACTGTTCTCGCCAGTTCTTTTGTTTCTTTCCCATAAATTTCTTTCTCATAAATTAAATCGTAGTCTGAAAATGATTGCATCAATGGGCAAAAAATGTTTCTGGTCTATACAGTGCATAGTGATGCTCACAAAATAGCTATTTGGAAAGGAATGTCTTAAGAGTATTACCTCATTCTCTTAAAATCTAAGCAAAAATTTGAGAAATGTTTCTCAAGAGTTGCTGCAGCTATGTGACAGTGTAATAGAAATAATTAGACAGATTATGTAGCAATTGTGTAAATGTACTTGCCATATATGGCACTATGCACTATGTAGGAAGCCTTTGAACACTGGCATTTAGGAAGTTTGTATGAAGACCATATGTCAAAAGAATTTGGAGAATTGCTAAAATGGCCAACCTGTTTTTCATTGAACCTTTTTAAGGCTACAGTCCTATGCATCATTTCTTGGGAGCAAATTGAGCACAGTGGACTTTTCATCTGAATAAACATGCAGTAGATTGTGGTCTAAGCCTTCACTTTCTTCCAAGACCTCCTCTAACAGGCTGGAGGGACAGTGGTTTAACAGTAGATCATATTTTTACTTAATACCAGGGACTTTGTGAAGCTACTCAAGATTTTTCTGAATAGTGTGTTAGTGGGTACGCAATTTATTATGTGGAATGTGCTTGAATCAGATCAATTTGAGACATATTCATGTGTCAAAAGAAGTGAGGCAGCTAATGCAAATGCTGCTGCTGCCCTAAATCTAGTCCCAACTAGAGTAGACCCATCGATTCAGTGAAACTTAATACTTCAACCTTTCAGTAAATTCCATTGATTTGGAAGCTTTTTGCCTAAAAATAACATGGAAAATACTAGTATAACAGTCCCAGTTGTCCTTGTAATCAGCTTTTGAGACTCCTCAGTATACCAGTTCTTTGACTATTGGTACTTGAGTTACTAAACTATCTGATAAGTAACAGTCCATCCGTGATTTGGTCCTTTGCAGAGGTACATTTATGCTAATAGTTAAAAATGTATTCTGTTGACATTTTGTACTGTTGTACTGGTTGTAATTCCATATACCCTGGATCCTTTTCGTTGTATATCTTCATTTTATTATGTATTTATTTAGGGTAACTGTTGTATTTTAAATTTGTAAAGCGCCGTGTACATGGATGGCACTATATAAATAAAGGATAGTAGTAATAATAATAGTAATTATATTAATAATAATACTAATATAATCTTAAATTTTGCAGTGCAAAATGTATTGCCTTCAAATCAGTACTCTTGCATTTATTTATCTTATGGTTTAGCTGTCTGTTTGATGCTTCTGAATTACCCAGATTTATAAACCCAGATTTATAAAACTCCACTTCTCTTTAAAGGAAAGACACAGCCTACTATTCATAGTACTAAGATTGCCAATGTCACGTGGAGGAGAGGGATCCTTGGGATAGTAATCAGATGATATAATTGTTGTGAATTGTTGGAATACCAAAGTTATACTGGCTGGCATTATAGAATGTATGCTGAAAATACTTTAGATGATAAACATGTTTATGTTTCATTCTCATTACCTAAAAGAATTTGAAAGTTAATTGTCCCAAGAATCTTCAGCTATATTAAAGATACATTTGTCAGCAGCACCTAACATTCAGCAAATTCTCTCCTCCTCCCCACCTCAGTTTTGTTTAAACATATTTGCTACATAGATGTATTCATGGTCTCACTTGATTTTCTCATTTTAAAAGGTGGCTTTGGAGAACGTGCAGTATCAAAAAAAAGTGATGCCCTTTATCAGCTTATAGACAGGATAAGAAGATTTGGTGCAGGTATTATGCTATTTCATTGTCTCTTAATTTAAATTTAAATTTACAGTGCCAATAATGAGAATACTGTGAAACTTATTCCTGTCCCAGTCTCCAGGTGCATTTACACTTGTGTTTGAAAAAAAAGAAAGAAAGAAAGAAAAAAGGTAAAGTGTTCAACTTAATTCAGTTCAGTGGAGGAACACAGCACATAAGTGCAAAGGAATGTGTGCAGAATGGGTCCATCTGCTGAGTTTAATGGGTTTAATAGAGAAACTCTTACGGGCTGGACAATTCCATTTGGGTATTGGTGCTGTAGAGCCAAGTTCATAAGAGTAATGTACAAATTATTAAAATCAATGAGATTGTTTCCTAAGCTTAGTTTGTCAGATCTTATTTTACTTTTAAACTTTGAAAATTAAATATGAAAGTAAAATGAAATCACTCTTACAATTTTACTTGATGCCCATCATAATATTACTTATTATTCGCTCATTAGCAAATACGATGACCCCTGGTTTCTTGCTTACAATGAGTGAAATAAATACAGGAAAACAATAGGAGGAACAAGCAATGTGGGGAGGAATTGCAGGGGGAAACAGATGTGTGCTAGGAAAAGGGTTAAACTGATCCTCTTCTTGCTGGAACCTCCTTGCAAATTTCTGGCTTCTGATTCTACTTAACAATGGACAGATAGCATCTAGGCCTTGGATGCGTATCCCCACATAGTTCTGACGACAATTTAACTTCCTGTTCCTTCCCTTCTGTTCAAGTATTTTTTGGTTTCGTTGCAAAATGAAGATTTAGATAGACAACAGTAGGCTATGAATTACTCCAGAAATGAATTTTATTTGGCCCAAACTTTTATGCACCATTGTCCACTTTATCAGACCTTCACCACAAAACTTTATGTCAAATAAAACTTATTAATAGGTGTAGAAGAATCTATTGATTTTGTTGCCACAGAATAAGATGGCTACTCTTCTGGAATTTTTTGCTTTCAGACAGGAGCCCTCAAGATCAGCGACAATGTCAGTAGAAAAAGATAGTCCAATCCACCATGCAAGATTTTGATTCTCACTTTTTGGAGGGTGCTAGTATGTATGTGAGATTTTTCTTGTACATGGAGAGTTTTCAAGCCAAGGTTATTTAGGACACAGGACAGTTAATATATGGACTGCATGGTTATATGACAAATGGTCCCATAGTAGAGAGCTCTTTGTCATTTCATTGTATAGATGTCTTAAAAATATATTTGTTCATTGCATTGCAAGGCTGGATTTGATGGACAGGAAAATAATTACTCATACCTTTGAAAAAATTGTTGTTATTACTGAAATTTCAAGCATTTTTTGTTTTGCCTATTGTGAATGTCATTTCAGGTTCTGAACAAAGTAATATAACTAAGGGAAGATCACCTCTAATGTTCTCAGAGAGCTTTGAGAGAAAAAGGTTTCCCAGAGCAGCTACATCTCGTACAGAAAGAATATGGCCAGGAGGTGTCATTCCATATGTTATAGGAGGAAATTTCACAGGTAAGACAGACAACAGATTCATGAAGGAACTGGTCTTTCAAATTAGTAGCAAAACTATGATTAATCAAATTTGGACGTCCTGAATGGGATTCTATGTATTCTTTTCCTCAGATGCCAGCTATGCTTGCCATATTTCTCATATTTGCATATTCTGGTCCCTAGATAATACATGTGCCTTTGTCTGTTTTATTGTCTTCTCTGCAGAGAAATTCTTCGTATTTTTCCAGGCAAGTGCATTGCTTTCAGAAAACTACACATAAACTAAATATGAATCAAATCCCTCTACAAAGTAGTGCATACCAGAAAACTAACATAAGTTTATTGTCGCATCTTGAGATTCTGATCAACAACTACATACACAAAGAAATCTTGTAGCATCTTTGGGACTAGCTGGGAGAAAACAAGTTAGTAGTAGTAGTAGTAGTTTATGTACCCAGTCTGTTTCATCAGATGCATGGTGTGGAGCTTCTATGGGGAGACGTTAATACCAACAAGTGAATGGGTAGGGTAGTGTGGTAGATTGACAAATTCAGTTTCAGCGATGGTTGTAAAGAGTAGTTCAGGAACAAAATTGGGAAAGAAGGTTTACATCTAGCTAAGATAAGCAAGTACACATATAAATAGTGGATGACATTCTTTGTCTGATACGTTGATAAGAATGTAAGACTAGATAGTGATATAATAAGGTAGGCATGAGAACCTGCTTTCAGCTGGGTTGTCAACCAGTGGTATAATATGTGTAGTGTGGCAAGAAACCATTGTCTCTGTTCAAACCACTGTTAATATAATTATGTATTATCATAACTACTGTAGTCACAATGACACAGCTTGCACTGAATCAGCAGGAGTAAAGAGCTGAAAGCGACATATACCTCTCCTGCGGTACTGCTTCCATTGATCTGTATCTGAGCTACTGCAGATCATCTTGGGCTGATTAAATAGTTGGGACTAGGACATAATTTTTCTCTACATTCATTCTCAGAGAAAGTGTCAGGTAATTTTAGCAATTTTCTTCCCTCTCTGAGAAGGTCTTTGCAAACTGCAAAGTTTTAAAGACTATTGGCAGTTTGGGATTTATTCTATGCAAAGCTTGCATGTTTGGGTGGGTGGGTTGCACAGGAAGCAGCATTTTCTACTTAATTTTTTTCCTGAAGAAATATTATTTCCCATAAAGAAAATGCTGGTGTTTGGGATTTACAAAATTTGCATGTGTTTTTTTGGTGCTTGGAAAACAGCATTTTCTGCATAGGAAAGAACATGTATTTTTGCATAAAAATGTTGTTTCTTGTGCAGAAAACAGCATTTTCTGCATGAAATAAGTATTTGTGAATGTTCTACAGAATGAGTTCCAAATTGCAAATAATCTTGTAAGTCTGGGTTTGAATGAGTTGGGTACTTGTCAGAATGTCTAAGCTTTCAATATATATATTTTTGGTCATTTTTGAATATTTTTGAATATTCTGTCCATCCGTAATTGAGATCAGCTGTTCACCTATTCCATGACCTTAACTTGTTCAGGGGTAAGGTTATATAGAGCCCACGGGTCACTAATAGTGGATTGATTCCAGAGCAGATCAGCGCTTTAGGGAGATATGGGCCATTTCCACACTAGACTGTTATAGCACTATTATTCCACTTTCAACATCCTATGCTAACCCCAAGATTCTATGGTAATCCCAAGATTCCATAGGATTCCGTAGGATGTTGAAAGTGGAATAATAGCACTATAACAATCTAGTTTGGAAATGATCATGGTGTTGAAGGTACCATTCTTTCTCATTGGTCTTTGACTTTGATTGAGGGACAGAGTTCTTAGGTGAGAATCAAGTTTCTGTGGTTCAGTGGAATTGTATCACTCACATTGAGAGTGTTGCCTGAGTTTGGTGGAAACTAGCTGCAGAGTCCTTGAGTGAGACGTAGGGAAAGGAGGAAATAAGTTGTGAAGTACTTAAATGAGAGCTGAGTACCTTGCGTATTATGTGTATCTTTGGGGGACAGAGATTGGATTAATGCCATTTGCCATGCCCTTAGCCTTTGTGAAGGTAGTGGGGTAAGGGGCTTGACAAATTTGCTGTTCCGCACTCCACTTTGGCAGACCTCTTGGCAGGGTTTTTGTTTTTCTTGAGAGCTGCTGCTGAGCTGTGCTAGTCCCACAGCTAGGAATTACCTGGCTTCCAGTTCAGAGGCTGCCATTGCCACGTCAGTCCACCCAACTTTAAGAATTAGAGACTGATGTGACAACAATGGAAGTACATTACACAGTTGCCTTTTATTAGTTTCTTTTAGGGGTAATAGGTGTGTAAGATTGAAGTCACTGTGTTGGTGTAACAATTCATGTTGGTGTAAAAATTATTTTTCAAGTTATTTTTAGAGATATTTTGATAAGAATTTTTCAGGTTTTATGCTATGCTCTTAGAAATCCTGTTTTTTCCCACTCAAGAAAAGTTAATGAAAATGTTAGAAAAGTAATGAGCAGCACAAGTAACACAAGTTGCTTCTTCAACATTATAACAAGCAACAGGAATGGGTTAATTTGCAAATAATGTAAAAAGTAACTTTCCAACTTTCTTCTATTACTCTATCCAAATACTTTTTTTTTGGAGTAAGGTTTCTGAGTATGTGATGGTTGAGCAGCTTCAGACATTTTGGGGGAAACAGATTATCTGGACTAATTTCAATCTGGTTTCAGTCTGGGGCTAGTACCAAAATGGTTGTCTGCTGCAGCAGAAAGGTGGTGGAGTTCTGCCCTGTTGATCCTCCTAGAGGTCTCAATGACTGTGGTATCCTATTGGACTGGCTTTGTGAGATGGGTGTAGGAATCTCAGTGTTACAGTGCTTGCCTTCAGCCTGCAGGACTGGCTACTGACAATAGCACTGTATTTGCTCAGTGACAGAACTTCCAAGCTGTGAGGTGCCACAGAGTTCCATTTTATCACCCATACTATTTAATACCTACATTGAACCACTTGGTGTGGTTGTCATGAATTCTGTGTTCAGGTGCCATCAATATGCTAATACCCAGATCTACTTTTCCCTGCTGCCAGAATCAGGAAAGATAGTGGAGATGCTGAACTGGTGCCTAGATGCTGTAATGGGCTCAATGAGGACCAGTAAAGCAAAGATGAGTCCTAACAAGGTGAAGGTTCTGTGAATTGGTGGTTTCCAGTTCTGAGAACTTGACTAACAAACTGTCCTGAATCAGTTTGTACTCCTTGTGATGGAGGAAATGCATATCCTTGAAGTATTCTGGCATCTGGCTTTGTCACTAGAGACCAAGTGGATTTTTTGGCTCAAAATGCTTGGGGTCAGCTTAGGTTCACTTCCCAGCTGTGTCTTGTTCTAGACAGGGAGAACCTGGCTACATTAGTTCATACACTGGTAAATCTTTCGTACTTCAGTAGTCAATACACTGTAGTTCATGCATTGGTAAGTTGACCGATTACTACAACCACACAATACTGATTTTAAGTGTTAGTTATTTAATTTTATTTTAAGTTTTTTCTATCTGTGCTTTGCCCTTCTGTCTTTTGAGATAGGGTGGAATATAATTATTTTAACAAAGAAAAAGAATTATTTGAATGTTGGTTTCTGCACTGAAATGAAACTAGTGTGAACCAGTATGGTGAAAGGATGAAAATCCTTCCTTGTTTCAATATTGGACATAAGAAGATTTCAAAGATGTTCTCCTCACTGGAAAACATTAGTAGAGTCTTTGTGATGTTTTCAATGATTTCTTGTATTTCAGGACTTTTGGTGAAAATTTGATTTACACAAAGACATTGAATTTTGTGCAAGGTAAATCTTTTTAAGCAAGCAAAATTTTCAGGAAAAAGTACTGCAATGCGAAAAAAGTGCAAAAACTTGTGTAAAAAACACCCTTTCTCATCAAGAATGATACAATTGCTAATATTCCTTGCATCTCTAGTGTCATGCATTAGAGTGTTGGACTGGGAACTGTAGACCATCAGTATGTGTCTGCAGTTTTCATTTCATTGAAGGTGGGTGGGTTATGTAAATCTAATTGGAAATAAATTTATATATTATAATCTTGTATTATCTCTTGTATACTAAGATTAAAAATATGCGTTGAGTGAGTTATGGGATATTATCTGACCCCAATAAATATGCCAGTGATTGCGGTATATAAATATGTTCTGTATTATAAGGAGTTTCTGGGTCTATAGACTTACACATAATCTCACCCAAACTTGCAGAGCTAGAAAATGCAAGGTGGAATGAAAGTAAAATAAAATGAGATAAAGTAAATTAAATAAAAATAACACATGCATTTCTCATATTGAGGAATTCCAATGTTCTTCAATAGGATTTTGGCTTCAACGTATAGCAATCAGTGTTGTCTTATTGTTACTAATAAAGCCAAATCAATCCAGGTATACTTGAGCACCAGTGGCTTAAAAACATAAAAAAACCTGTGCTTTGCTACTTGTCTTAAATTGTAAAATGCAGAAATGTTATCAAAGCTCTGGGAAAATGACGGGTAGCAGCTAATGTATAAAATGAAGAACTGGCACCACACATGTTTTTTTGTGAGCACAGACAAAGAAAAGGTATAGTATTGTACATTCACCTTATGTCATTTGTGTGTGTCTACATGCATTGGGGATTAATACATTTTGAAAATATAGCCTTGGTTTGCAAGATTTTTTCTATTTTTTTATTGCAATTTTTTTTCATTGCTTATTTTTCTAACCCACACGTAGAACTGGGTTTCATATGAAATATTCCTGCTTTCTTGGGTCTGAAGCAATCAAGTTTAATGCACTTGGTTTGAAGTACATTTTTTAAAATGGTTTATCTGATTGCAAACATTGATTTCAGGTAGCCAGCGAGCAATGTTTAAGCAAGCAATGCGCCACTGGGAAAAATATACCTGTGTTACATTCATTGAGCGAAGTGATGAGGAAAGTTACATTGTGTTTACATATCGTCCTTGTGGGTAAGTTTATATAAAAGTTATTGGTCATGTCTGAGAGTTTTGCTTTGAAGATCTAAAGCATGGTGTTTGCCGAAGTTGAAGTTTAGTGTGATACGTGTACCAGTTATAGAATATATACACTTTATGTATTTGTGTAGTATGCATAGAAGCACAGAACTGGAAGGAATCAAAGAGTCATCTACTCCAGTGCCCAGCTGCAAGGCACACAGATCTAAAGACTTAATCTAAATCACTGTGTGCCATTGTGATTAAGAAAAACAAATTGCTCCCAAAGACCTCAAGAGGTGAAGTGATGAACATGCTTGAAGGGAAAGTCAAAACCCACTCCCTAAAAGTGTGTGCGTGTTGTCTTTTCTTAATACTTTGTATAAGGTTTTCTTTGTGTATCAAATAGACAGCTGTTTGAGAAACCTGTAGGCCTTGCAAAACTAGCTGCATAATTAGTTGTATCCAGATTCCTGGTAGAACACAGTGGAATCCAATATGTGGAGTTCTCTTTAAGTCCTCTCCCAAGTGAGTGGGAATCCTAGTGCAGTGTTCAAATAGTGTAGAACCATGGGAACCATTGGGAAAGATTTCATCAATGTTTTTTTTTCTCCCATCCGTAATGATAATTCAGAATAATCGTATACAGACTTTGCTATCAAAGTCTGTATATTTCATAAACAATTTGAACATGTTTTCTGAATGAAGAGTAGCATAACTATGCCTGAGTGTCAAAATATAGAATAATAGTAAAGAACAGTTCTTGCACATTTTTATCTTGTATTTGCACAAGTAAATTTTTTACCATCTTTAAAAGAAACTTTTGTTTCCATTTTTGACTGAAAAGCAGTCTGAAAGCGGTCATTAAGGTAATGACTTATATTATTTCATCAGATGATTTTCAGTTGGGATTTATTGTGTTTTGTATTGGGGCAATAAGGTGTTTTGGTGAAGTTATTGTTTTATGCTAAGTGATAGGACATGCATGTAAATGTTAAGTTGCTTTTATTTTATAAAATGCTTTAGTCTGTAATCTTATACTTACTTACCTAAAAGTAAGTCCTGTTGAATCCAGTGAGCTTACTTTGAAGTAGACATGCATTGGATGGCATGGTTCAATTATAACATCTTTTGTTGTTCAGTTGCCTAAGTATACGCAAAGCACTTGACCTGCTTTTGATTCCAAACTCTTTTAATCTGCTTAAAGGTCATATTTATGGTTTAACTCTCAGACAGGAAGAAATATTGTTATTACCCAAATAGTTGTTTAATGACATGACCAGGTTGGCTTGTTTTCTATCAGGCTGTCAGTTATTGCACTTCACTTGCCATTATTGATCAGCTACAAAGATTAAATGGAATTAGAGATTCATAAATAGTTAGTGCCTTTAACTGCTGTCTGCTGCAATAAAGATTAACAGGATCAAGATCTGGAAAGTCAGCCTTTGGCACAGTTTAGAGAAGAAACCAGGCGTTCTTATTGTAGACAGCTTGCTGGGCCTTGGTCCAAGCACACCTAGCCTACGTGTTCACGAAGGTGATACAGACAAGCATATTATTGCGGTTTATCACTTTTTGTTTTTCTTTGCATTCCTTATCCTTTGACCCAGTGCCACTGTCCTTGTTGTTCTAGTCCACTTAATTGGATGAATCAGTTATACACTTGGCAGGCCATTCAAAGTAGGCAGTTCCAATGACCCTGTTGTAAGCTATGCTACAGCTGGTATTTTATGGTTCAGTTATTATTAATTGCTGGTAGCTTTTGACGTCTAGCCAGTTATTAGCTGGAAGAATCCCTTAAAATTCACAAGTTTGGTTAACATTAATAATTGCCATAATCAGGGTATTTTAAAGAAGGCTTATCTTTAAGTTTCTACAGTGATGTATTTTCCAGGTGTATTTTTGGATGTTGGAGAGGTCTTACAAGGTGGTATTATGTCTCCACACTGTTTAATGTCTGTGTAAAGTTTTTTACTTTATGTCATGGAAGAGTCATTGAAAGAAGTCTGATTCTAGTTCAAAATGTGGCAGCCCTTCACAATTAAAAACAATGAACCCTTTGAGTGAATTGCACTCATTATCCTTTAGCTCCTAGGCAAAATTCAAGGGGTGACGTGCAACAAAGAAAAACATTTAAAATAGTACAGAGATTTTTTTCTAAAAAAAACCTTTAAAAACCCACTAAGATATTCTTTAAAAAGCTTTAAAACAGTCTAAAACCAAACAAATATAATCAGAGCAGTTACAAACACTGAAGGCCATGTGGAACAGCACTGTTTTATCTGTCTTCTGGAAGGTCAAAAACAGATGGAGCCAGACTCACTTCCTGTGGCAGGGAGTTCCATCATTAGGGTACTGCTACAGGGAAAGCCTTGTTATGTGTGTGTGTACCAACCAAACCTCATGAGGTGTTGGGACACGAAACAGGACCTTTGCTGAAGATCTCAAATTTCAGGCAAGTTCATATGGGAATAGATGCCAAGATATCAGAAGTCCTGGCACCAAGGTATTTTGAACTTTGTAGGTCAAAACCATCACCTATGGATGTAATTCTTCACTAGGTTTCTTCCTGAAGGCAGAAGCAAGAAGTTTCATCAGCTTTCTTCCTCTTGCAAGAAAGTCTTCAAAAATCACACGGTTTTAGAAGGCTATTTGCAGTTCAGGACTTAGTTTGAGTAAGAGTTGCAGGTGGTAGTTTTATGCAGGAAACAGTATTTTCTGTGTGGAAAATAATATTTCAATGCAGAAATATTAAATCCTGTGCAGAAAATGCTGTTTTCTGAACAAATGCTGTTTTCAGCACAAAACTATCACCTGTAAATCTTATGCAGAGTAAGTCCCATTTTGCTAAAAATTCTTGTCAGTCCAGGATTCTTCTCATCAGGATTTTTCAACACTCAAGAAACAGTTTGTTTTTTTACCATTTTCCCTATATTTTCAAATATTCTCCTTATCACTTCCAGCACCTAGAATTGAACTGGGAAGCAAATTGGAATCATGCACACTTCCTGTAAGGACAGTGTTATGGTAGTCTCTGAAATGCATTTCTGACACCAATCTGGCTGAAGCATTTTGTACTAGCTGCAGCTTCCAAAGGCAGCCAGTATAGAATGCTTTACAGGCATGAATCACTGTTACCAGATCTAGTGAAACTGGACAAAGACACTCTCGACCATCATAGCCATCTGGGTCTCTAGGAGAAGCATTGAGTGCAACGGCAATCCCAAGCTACGAACATGATCTTTCAGAGGGAATACCATCAGAATAGGCTGTGATCCAAACTACAGGTTGATTCTTGCTGACCAACAACACTTCTATCTTGTCTGAAATGGGCCTTAGTTTGTTCACCCACCTCCAATTCTTCACTGTATCCAGACAACAGTTCAGGATTTCCACAGGCTCCTTGGCATCTATTTTAAAAAAGAAATAGCAGTATAATCAGCATATTAATGACACCCAACCCCAAAACTCCACATGACTTCCCTCAGTGGCTTCATGTAGATGCCAAGAAGCATAGGAGACAATATTGAGCCCTGTGGAACCCTGTGGGCTAATGGCCAAAACAACAGTAGCCCAGCACCACCTTCTGGGAACATTCAGCCAAAAAAGACTGGGGCCATTGTGGACCAATTGCCCCAAGTCCTGTATCAGCCAAACAGCCCAGAAAGATATCATGATCAAATGCCACTGAGAAATCCAGGAGGATCAAGAGGAACACACTGTCCAGTTCCAAATGCAAGTCACCCACTGAGTTGACTGAGGCTGTTTCTTTCACATAACCAGGCTTGAACCCAGATTGGAATGAGTCCAAGTAATCCTCTTCTGTACAGATTTGTACGGTTAGTTATTGTTCAAGAAATTTTTATAGTAAGCTTGTGTATATATTTTTGTGACATGAAAGGAAATTCTGGATTGTTGGTGGTAATATTTTGAGTACGCTATGCATTTTCAGCATTACTATGTACTCAAATTAGGTTTTTGTAAATTGTGATCCTCAGAGCCACTGGAGTTCATGTAGGTATTCATTGGTGATACACAGAGAACAGCAGGACATGTGCAGGAGAACAGGTGGAGATACTAGGACAGAACAGATGGGAAGAAGAGATTATATGTTGTACAGACTTAGAATGATTAACTTTTGTTTTTCCAGAAAATAATTTTACTGAGATGTGGTACTTATCATTAAAATGTTTTGCTTTGCATCACTCCTAGGACATGAATAGTTTTTTTTTCCCAGTATGACCTTCCTGACCTTAAAAAAGCAATAGACTGCTGAAATAGGTCAGAAGCTGCTCATAAGTTTAACTGTCTTCAGATTTTAATCTGATATTTAACATAGCGTAAGACCTATATAGATAATTCTGTTTCAGTAGACCATTAACTGAGAAGAATATTGTGCTGCCCAGTTGGTTTTTATAGGGAATGTTTTTATGCAGACTTGTGGGTATTCTGCATTAAAAATACCCAGTTTATACTCCAAACAATTCTGCTTGCATAATAAATTATATAAACGCATATTCCATTTATTTATCAATATAAGATGTTGTTTAGATTGTAATTATATGAGACTGATATTCACTGGAACAGAAGCACCCTAAGTAGTATGTAAGTCATTTTATTCTAATTGTAGTATCTAGTGTGGTTGAGTTTGTGTCATGCTCGTGGATACTGCCCACTCATTTAAAATGATGAAGACAAGAAACTTAATTCATAACACATTCTCCAAAGTGTGATTCATAACAGAATCGCTCTATCTCACAAATCCAGTGATCATTTTTGCTTGTTCGATACGTCTTGTTTTTGTGGTGTTGAGGAGTAGTTGCCTCTTCCAGGCCCATTTAGAATTTTGTTGGGTTTTACAATATTCCTTTTAAAATGGGCATATCATGCTCCAGTAGAACATTCGTTCATTTGGCATGGATCCTAATATAGTCAAAATGGTCAGATCCACAGAAGATAGAGGTTTTAGAAGACACACACACAGGTGGCTTATTAGTCAATGTGGTTCTTTGCGTGGTTTTAGAAGACACAGAGAAATGCCAAGTTTTAAAGAGGTACCAAAAACAGTTTTGTGAGGTGGAGCGAGTACGCTTAAGTACTGTGGCATGTGAGTAAAACGTGATGGGAAGGAGAATTGGAATAGGATATCCTGGAAGCCATATGATAGCACTCCATACTACGACATACAGCTGCAAGTTCCACTTATCTATATGATGCCAGTTTAGAGGGCATGTGAAAGAGTTTAGGTAGATAAATGCATGGCTAGTTCTTTCCTCTTTGTTTTATTGCTGAGGATTTCAGCAGCAGCAGTGGTCAGGAAAAGGAGCATGCAAAAGAGAGACACCCTAACAAAAGGAATCTGGATGAAACTGTGGCATGAGCATTGGCTTCATACAAACAAAAATGTTTCCATGGGCTTTGGTCCTGCTATATTCCATGGTGGCTGGTGGCAGCAGTTAATCCATGCTGTCTAAAGAGCTGCCTGTAGTGGTGAACTTTGACTTCAAAATGCATGCAGCACCCTGGATAGCTCCCTTATGGTTCATCAGATTACTATAACCCAGATTAGATTCACTTCAGCGTTGATGTTGGAGCTGCCAGTTACCACTACTCTGTGGCACATGGGGGCTTCTGTTAGCTCAAACCACCTTGAGTCTTTTTATGTTTTCTGAAAAAGTAATTTGAGCTAGGGGTGTAATGCAGGTAGACATGTGATTAGGAATAAACAATGTTTTAGTTTCTTCTGTACTCAGATTCTGGTGAAATTTGATCAAACCAAAACAGTTTTATTCCATCCCACATTTGAACTTTGCAAATGTTAATAAACGTTCATCAAAAATAAACAGGATTCCTTTGTTTCCCTCCATAGAACAAATTGCAGCTCCACGTGGATATCAGATGGCTAAATTTTGTAGACAAGATAGGATACATACCTGCCCCCCAGTCCTTACAGTCTCAATTGGATTGCTCACCTAGATTTTTGGCTGGATTTTTTTAACCCACTGGATACTCACTCACAAATATGCTGACCTCACACCTAGTTTATACTGAGATTAAAGAAGGGTAAGAGAAAACATCTGTGAATGGCTTCTTTTGTGAGCCAAAATAATGAATTCTGACAGTTCAAAATATTCCATTGTGTTTCTGCTTAGAAGCCTAAGATAGCTTGGTTTTCAAATTCTTGGATAAGAAGCATGCATAAAGTCTCTGCAAATTTTATCAAGGTAAATTGATAGTGAAACAAAACATGTGTGATGAGCATGAGGACTCATGCTGTTGCATGCATTTTCTAGAAATGCTCTCCTTATTCAGTTCTCTACTCCTGCGGGTTACAGGATTCTGCCAGTGATGACACTGACCTCATCAAAGTCATGTGACCTTTCTGAATACCTTTTGTCAAAATGAGTGCTGCCTAAACATATCCATCCCTTGCTGTTTTTGTTGTGTGCCTTCAAGTCATTTCTGACTTCTGGTGACCGTCTAAGGCAAATCTATGACTGGGTTTCCTGCGGCTGAGAGTATGGCCATTTCCACACTAGACTATTACAGTGCTATTATTCCAGTTTCAACATCCTATGGGATCCTTGGGTTTGCAGTTTAGGGAGGGACCTCACAGGCATTATAATAGCATTATATTCTAATAGCATTATAACAATCTATAGTGGAAATGGCCTATGTGATATGCCCAAGGTCACCCAGTGGCTTTCCATGGTTCAGCTGAGAATCGAACCCTGGTCTCCAGGGTCGTAGTTCATTGCTCAAACCACTACACCATGCTGTCTGTCTGTATCAACCCCATATCTCTAGGAATGAAACATACTCAACTATTAGTGACTTCACATTTGTATTCGGAAATCCTGAATCTTAATCTCTACTGCCAGTTTGCAAAACAGTAGAGATTTTGAGAATGTTAAAATACAAATCCCAGCATTTTTCTGACGCTAACAATTTCATCTGTATTCTTGTCCTAAATTACAGGTGCTGCTCTTATGTAGGTCGAAGGGGCAATGGTCCTCAGGCAATTTCTATCGGCAAGAACTGTGATAAATTTGGAATTGTTGTGCATGAGCTGGGACATGTCATAGGTTTTTGGCATGAACATACAAGGCCAGATCGAGATGATCATGTAACTATCATCAGAGAAAACATCCAGCCAGGTCAGATCATTATCATGTGCTGTCTTACACTAAGAGCTTTTAATGCTTCATTCCATCTCCTTTGCTAGAAGCTGTTTTTGTGGTAGCTCACCCTTGATTGGAAAAGCAGTTCCCGTGAAGGGATATGCTCCAGTGGATTAGAGCAGCAGATTGTTGTTCTAGCACTTGGGTGACAAAAACTAGTCTTTGAAATCTAGTCTCAAGCTCTGTAAAACAGTTTAGTAAGATAATTGGTAAGACGCTTTGACTCCTGAAAGCAAAAGGGCTCATTCTGCAAAAAGGAACACATCTGATCCTATGGAGGAACTCAGACAGAATTGGTAGAAAAGAAAATAGATGGGTTCCCTTGCAGCCCCCTCCTCCATGTTCCCTGGTGCTTTTCAAAGGGTTGAAGGACTCTCCAGAACAACATGGGAAGTAGCAGTGTGGATGCAGTTTGTGAAAACTTTGGGCCCCTCCCTCCTTTTCTGCTGGTGAATGGGTGTGTTAGTACCAGTGAAAGCAATCTTGGGATTCAGCCCACTGGATGAATGCCTAGGTTGTGAGGGATCTAATGTATTTATTTAAACGTTTCTAGATCACTTTCAGCTGTAAGGTCCACAAGGTGGTATACAAAAGGAAAATTAAAACTATTTAAGACACAACCAAGAGTAAAAATAAAACAAGTTGGAAAGCAATGCAGCCATTAAAACCCAACAGAAATCCGGAGTGAGACAGGAGTGTCTTCACTGGCTGCTGCAAGCCACATAATGAAAGGGCTTTGCTACAAGATTTTGTACCAAATGAATTGTCAGAATACTTTTCAGGGCAGTCCCACATAGAATGTTTTGCAGTAATCTGAATAAGTAGAAGTTAAAGTATGCTTTACTGTGGCCAGATTCATCTTCTGCAGGCTGGGTGCAACTGAGAAGTCAGTTAAAGGTGAATCAAGGGAGTCCTGAACACATTCACTCACTGAACTTCCAGAAATATTCCCAAACTGTATATCTGTCCTCCAGAGGGATTATAATTTTATCCAGAACAAGTTGTACTCTCATTTCTGAGCCAGATTGGCTAGCAGGACCTCTGTTTTAGCATGATTAAGCCTCAGCTTGTTATCCCACATGTACCCCATTACTATGTGCAGGAAATGATCCCAAGATTTCCATTGTTTCCAATTTCCACAGCCTCCGCTCTGTAATTGTCTTAGTAGTGAGAATCAACCACATATGCTCAGATTGTTTTCCAACAGGTTCATGTAATTGTTAAAAAGCAAAGGATATCAAAAAAGACCTGATAAATCTGATAGATTAGGACTGTCTTCTGGAACTGTTCAACCGGATAGAACTAGTGGTTCCCTCCAAATCGGATATTAATTAAACATCCCAGAATAACATGGTTGGTATTATCAAAAACTATATGGGTGGAAAGAAGGTGGGGAATGAAGAATACACAGAAGAAACAAAAGAAACATCCCAAGATGCTCAAAAGATTGTTTTATTAGTAGAAAAAAACCAACACAGTTTGACTTATGTAGATGCTTAAGGCTATTTTCAGGAACTGTCTAAAACTGCAGAAATTTTTGAACCAGGAACTTTGTAAGGCCCCACTTTGGGGGTCCCCAATATCCGTATGGATTGGATGGGCGCCATACCTAATTGGCATCATATGTAATTGGCAACACATTTTATTGGCTCTGATATCAAATTCAAGCCTGAAAGGTGACAGAGAAGTCAAACTGAGTGAGGGAAAGAATTTGACTGTAAATGTGAGAAGCATAGGTCAACTCCAAAATTCCTCCAGGTAAGACTGAGTCATTTGTCAGGCAAATACACACCAGTTCTGTGGATAATAGGCTTAAACAGAAGCTGGAATTTTCCAGGGAATCTGACGGTGAGGAGCCCACCAGGACACTGATTGACAGATATCCATCCCTTGTACACCTGGATTCTTTCGTCTGTCCTCACAGCACCCACAATAGACAGCTATTACAACATCCATCATGTCTTTGTCAATCGAAGCACTAAGCCCATCAACAGGCGAAAGACTCATTGTCCACAACAGGTTCCCTTTTGTCTTGCATCTGGAACCTTCACAGCCACTAGCCATTTTCAGGGTACAAATACCCCTGATTTGAGGAGGCCAAGGGCAGTCTCTTGAAGATCTTCCCGTCACTCTGTCCGTCTGGCTCCTGAATGAGAACTGCCCTTAGGTCCTACCTAAGCCAAAATACATTTCTACTCTTTACTACTCTTCTGGACTGGTAATTATAAATCCCCCCATATCCCTCAGCCTCTCTGTAATTTTTCCTCCCTTTCTCTTTCAGCTAGCTCTTGTGTGAATGTGTGATTGTGTGTATCTTGTGTGCATGCATGAGTGAATTCCCCTCAATAAAATCATTTTATTAGACAATTTTGCTTGGTTTTTGGCTTGGCCTGACCCTGTAAAAATTGGGTTTAAAGATCTCTCTAGGTTACCCTGCCTCTTGTAGTGCTACAGCTTGTGCTCTGGCTAATTCCGATTCCCCATTATTTGGAGCACATTGAGGTGTCCCCCATGGGACCCCAGAAATCAGGGTAACAACTTTCAAACTATTTACTGGACAAGCAAAGTATTTGTGCACTCCATTTTGAGAGTTCCTAGTTCAGAAAGTTCTTAAATTTGATGCTTGTGCATGGTGGAATAAACACAGGCCAAAAGTGTGAGGCTTTTCTACTGATAAAGCAACTTTCTTTTGAACATCTTGAGATGTGTTTCATGTTTCTTTTTGGTTTCCATTGGGTACTTCCAAGTTTCTGGAAAAAAATATTCAGGGGTAGCCATGTTGGATACGCAGCAAATTACAACAAAATCTAAAATCCACAGGCAGCAATACTTTTGCTGGGCCAACTTCAAAGCATAAAAAAATACACAAGCTTTCAAAATTTTCACTGGCTTCTTCAGTGGCAAAGATGTTAAAAACTGTATAGGAGAAAATGGTAATGATATTAGAATCACAGGCCTAAATTCTGCCAGAGATGTTGTCAGTCAAGATGGTATTGAGTGATTTCATTGCAGGCAGAAGCCACTCCCCTTATTAACCATGTGAGGACTAGGGAAAAAGAGCAATAAAGGCATGTAATACAATTTCAACTCCATTGGCAACAGAAAAGTAACTTGTTCTAGTATTCCAGTTTGTTTCTTTTGAGGGAAGAATAAAAACAGCCCATGGATGTAGAGATACAGTATAGAAAGGGGTGATTTTATTGGCAGTAGGACATATAAAAGATAATCAAAACTGGGTCCACATATTGTTATTTCAGGTTCAGATAGAAGTGATAGAACTCTTTGGCAATGTATATAGCACAGAAACATATATAGGTTTCCACAGTATTAGAACAAAAACAGAACACCAAGGATCTGTAAGAGCCATGTAAAATTGTATCTTACCAGACTAGTGAACTCTGTATGGCTTTTTTAAAATTTGTGATAGCATATAGCATAGTAAGAAGGTGTTTCATAGGATTGTTACCTCAGTAATTCAGCTTAAAAAGGAGCTACATGTCTAATAATACTTACCTCAGGGTGTTGAATATAGCTAAGTAAAAAATGGCTGGTGTGTCTGTGCTGCTGAATTGATGGTGCCTGGGAACTGGATACATGAAAACCTAAATCCAACTGCTCGTCTCAACTAGATTAGATCCATTTTATCAGTTGAATTTACAGTTGAATTTCATTTACCATTCAGCAATTGGCTTAATAAGTCTACTTCTTTTTGGGAGCAGAAATTAAACACAAATAATGTTTGTTGCTAAGCATCAAAACTTTCAAAAAACCACCAGCAGTGTTTGTTCTTTAATATACTGTAATAGCTGAGAGAGATGAACATTCACTTTGAGTGATCATATCTTCCTTTAATCTGTCCAGCATATCTTAACATAACTTCTGCAGCCAATGAAATCAGTCCTTGGTTATCCATAGAAATCAGAGTATCAGATCCTGCTCTCTCGTTCCAGCTAGTCTTCCCCTTGTCCCATCCACATGAGCTGAATTGTCCTCATGCGCTACTGGTGTGACACTCTGAAGAAACCCCTGAATAAAAGAAAGATATTGTAAGCAAATGCCTTTACTGTGGTAGCAAGGCAGCAAGGAATGGGGAAGCTCAACAGCACCACTTTCTCCAGGCATCCTGTGCTAATGTCTACAATTACTTTAAACTATAAGTCAGGCCAGATTTAAATTGTGTACCAAGGATGCGAAGCTGCAGTAGGGGCAGAGATCACTTTTTGCACCTGTCCACAATGATGGTCAGATGTCACATGCAGAAATCACATCTAGTTGTAATGTCTGGGGCTTTTGGGGCAATTCTGGACCAGGGGGTGGGTGAGTGGGTTGCAGTTAATCAGCCCTTTCTACAGGTCTTCATGCAGCTGGGTTCTTTGGCTGTTTTTCAGATGATTTATTCCTCCCCCAGTTTGGAGTACAAGTGCTTTATAAAGATGGGTTAAGACAGGTTTGGAGGCTGCAAAAGAAGATTGAGATCTTAGGCAGGCCACAAGTGGCAAGTTCTCCACCGCTGCTGCATATAGGTAGAAGGGCTGCTTTTACTGTTGTTGTTTTCCCCTTGTGAGCTAGGAATGTCTTACACGAGATCTTGCTTGTGAATTACAGGTCAAGAATACAACTTTTTGAAGATGGAGCCCGGAGAAGTGAATTCTCTGGGAGAGCCATATGATTTTGATAGCATTATGCACTATGCCAGGAACACCTTCTCAAGGTTGGAGTCTCAGGTTATACCTTTTGACTTTTAATTCTATTCTTTAATGTTAATATTCTATAACAGTAGTTGTGATAAAGACAACTGTCAGAACATCTTCATACTCTGATAGCTCCTCAGTGAAGAACAAATGTCCTTGAATTTCCTCTTGTAATTCCACAATTAAAACTATATTTTTTCCCCTGATGATTGATTTGATAAATGTGTCTATGGGCAGTTTTGCTGTCCCTTTTCTATGAAACTATTCCACAGCAATTATAATTTCTTGCTCATGGAAGTGGTTTAGGAACTTCCCTATGCTAGTTCGTATGGCTGCTTCCTTTAAATTGTACAATATGAGTTCTGCCTGTAGCAGGAACAAAGTCACATAAAAGGGCTAATGTGTCTAGCATTAGAGACACCTGAAACCTTCCTTGGCACTGCACAGAAGTAGAGTGTTATGACAATAACACACAGTATACAGAATGTCCCCAGCCAAACTCTTATTAGAAATTCTGTTACTCATGGAGATAGCATACCTTCTCAAGTATAAATGATAGTCATCAAATCAGCTTTGAATTACTGTGATGGAAACAAAGCCTTCAGAAAGGGCTCATTGTGTTAAATAACAAAAAGAAATTATCTGGTTTTATGCTTACATGCAGGTCTTTTGTATACAATCAGTTTGCATTTTGAATATTTCTTTTCATGTAGAGACAAGTTTTGCCTCTCTTGGAGGTTCTCCTACATGTTGATTTGGTTATGTGTAGGGCATTATTTATATCACAGTAGCCAATTAAGCCCAGTTTAAAAGCCTGCTTTACTTTGTTGACTTGATTGTAAAAAGTAAGAATTTCCTGCTGTGACCGTGTTCTAAGATTCATTGCACTAACAAAGCAGTGTTTAGGTTAAAGTACACTAGTTACTGTAGTGATCAAAACACTGTCAGTAAGACAAACCACTGTCACAAATCAAACCTTATTTTTTTAAAAAGAATTTGAACAGAATAAATGTGCTAGGTTTCTTAAACAGTAGAATTATTTGGAACCATATTTGAATGAACTAATTAGAGATATGAGAACTGTTTTATCCTGGAACATTTTGTTCCTGCTGTTCAATTAAAATAACTATAATTAAAAATATTTTACAAGATCAGATTATCTGTGGAATTGTTGACAATTTGCTAAACAATCAGGACTTGAGTAGAACAGTTTTCTCAACAATGGTTGTGTGGTTGTCAACAATTTCTTGTTGCTTTGTTTCTTCAATACATTTGTGACCTATGGTGACCCTAAGGAAAACCTGTCCCAGGGTTTTCTTGGCAAGATTCATTCGGCGGAGATTTGCTATCTAAGGCTGAGAGAGAGTGACTTGACCAAGGTTTTCATGGGTAAGCAGGAATTTAAACCCTGGACTCCACAATTGTAGTCCAACATTCAAATCACTAAACCATGCTGGCTCAACAATAAGCCTGACTAATTGAACAAGTTCATTACTGACTGTTGTGGTCTAAATATTGAGTATTCCATTACATTATCTGCATTTTGTTTTCCATTCTAATTTGGCCAGTTAGATTACAAAAGATATAAATAAAGATATATTTCTTCAAGGGTGCTTTGATATGAAAATTGATTGGAATTTCTTGGTTTCTTAATATATTTAGGGGAATGTTTCTGGATACAATACTTCCTTCCCGTGATGATAATGGGATCCGACCAGCCATTGGTCAGCGCACACGATTAAGTAAAGGAGATATTGCGCAAGCAAGAAAGCTTTACAGATGTCCAGGTACTGCACCATAAATATACACACTCAAAACAAGCTTTACTACAAGGTTCATTAATACTAACAGATTTTTAACAAGCTGCTTTTTATCACTTTCTGTTCTGACAAATGACAGACAACTGAAAAATGAGAGCAAAAGTATTCTTAAAAGAGATACCTTATGATGTGCTCAGCATAACCTAAGCTTTGTCAGGGTTCTGACAGCATGACAGAAATAGGGGCATTTCCTACTCCTTTGCTCTTGGATTTTGTTTTTTAGAAGCACTGTTCCTTTCCTAATATTTAAACTGATATCAGGCTGATCTAAATCTTTCTCTGTTCGGGGTGTGGTGGAAGGCTGCGAAGGCTTTGGATAACATATTGCCGGAGCTCTCTTCCCATGGGTTCAGCAAGAGTGAGCAAAGTGTAGTCCATGGGCTGAATGAAGTCCAGAAAGATGTATTTGTGGCCTGTCAGGTGAAAGGAAGTATTTAGACCAGTTCTTGGGCTAAATCTTCTCCTATGCCTTGGTGTGGCAGAACACTGGACAGACTTTAGATATTTTATATACAGAGCCTTTATTCGTTCTCCAACATGATCATGATGTGCCCTGTGGGATTTTCTACCCCCAAGTCTGTTTTTGTGCACCTTCCAAAAGCCCTCTTTGCTTGCTTGCTTGCTTATTGATTGATTTATTGATTGATTGACTAATTGCAGAGGATTTTTGGAGAAGCTTTTTTTGGAGAGAAATTGCATAAAACATGTTGCAGTGTTCCTAAACTTATCTCACTGAAACTACAAAAACCAAAACTTGAAATTGATAATCTGGACAATTCATTTTTTGATATTCTGGGTGTTCTGGGCCTGTTGCAGCCTGCAATAAATGCTTAGCAGGAGGATTTGGCCACCAAGGGCTGCCAAAGTTGCCCACTGAGATAATGCTTTGGTCCAGCCACTTCCTTCCCTTTCTGAGGTCAGAGAGGGAAGTGCCAAGAAAAAGTTCACATGAAGAATCCAAGATAATATTTCTTCCTCCAAGGCTGGAGCTCTATCCATTCTGTGGCCTCTGTCATCACATTATCAGGGACCATGAAAGTATAGCTCTGGAACACTTGTCTGAACCTAAATTTACTATCTTATATGTGGATGCCTAGAATGTTCACAATTTTTTTCATCCTCAATGAGAAAGGGTATCTTAATTATTAGAAATACCTTTCCCTAAAATTGTCAGTACCCTGAGATTTTTTACCACTATGCAAGAGTGAAAAGAGCAGTGTTGGGAGCCGGGTTTGTACAAAATAGAAAGATTTTGTATAAATCCTGAAATGTAAAAAATCATTGAAAAATGTGCAGAAGCTGTCATAATGTTTAATGCAGTGAAGAGAAAACCTTTGAAATTTTTCGTTCTTGCAAAATGAATGAAATATGTGAAAATATCACTATTCATATGATAGTTCTCTGCATGCCCACTGTAGCTGTTCAGTTGCTGGCGGTCAAGGTGGGAAAATGATTCATTCTATCAGTTCTAAAAGATACTGTGCTTTAGAGCCAGAGCTTTGTTTAGACAGATGATGGATTTGTTTAACATACCTTAGCAGTGGAGTCTAGCTGCCCTACAAAACAATTGCTCTGGGCAGCTTTTTGTTTTGAATATAATGAAAGGAGTGCAAGAATTTTGTGTACATCAATGTTTCATCAGGACTTCTAGTACAGAAAGTCTTTCACTTTGATCTGGAGTTTTGCTTCTTAAGCCAGTGCCCTTCTTTTACAGACTAGCAGCTTCTTGGGTTCACAAAACCATATCAACATCTTTTCTTCCCTTCCCTTCCTAAGTATATGATTGGCCACCATTCACCCTTGTACAGTTATAATCTCCTTTTTCTGTCTTATCGCCCATGTCTGTACAACACAGAGCACCTCTTCTATAATGCTACTAATACTTCTCATACTTACTCCCTATTGTCTGTTTAAGGGGCACCAGTTAGGAAGGAAAATGGGACACACACACCCCAAATACATGCATTTCAGTTTTTTTTTCCTCAGAAGCATAGATATCTTTGGTGCATGCTTTTATTATGCACGAAGACATGCATCATGCGGAAAGAACTTGCGTGTAGCCAAGCTATATGGCAAGTATAATTTCTCCTGAGCTTTCTGGAGATAGGCAACTATTCTTAGTAAATATAGTAAAATATTTTAGATGCAATAAGTACTTTTTAATAGTGTAAAAATTGCTAAAATTAGTTCCTGGGGTTTCAGAATAAGTCACAATAACTCACTGTAGTTTTTATTCACATTTTTGTTACACAATGGAGCCCAGTATTAGTGGGCTGTAACACATAAAGTTTGTTAATAGCAAGCCATTCTATAAAGCTACTCACAAATAATCTGTACATTGTAATTGCTGGCAACACAGTTATGGAAAGAATTCCTCTGAATTCTCTCATGTTGGAATTTTAGCTAATTGCATTAGGAACCACTGAACTGTTGCAGGGAATATGCTTTCCAATGAGGACTGCCAATACATTGCCCAGTCAAAAGAAAGGTATGAAATTTGACAGAAATAGCATCTTATTGATAAACATAAAGGCATTATGTTGTTCATTTACAATAAATCTGAATATTGTACTAGGAAGCAATAAAGGAGTGGAGCTAGTAGAGAATGAAATGAAATGGCAAATTTAAATCCACTATTTTTTTTCTTTAAAAACAAGATGATTAAAAAGCTATTAATAAATTATTTTGCTATACCAAAAAGACAGTTCTAATCAGATGCAGTAGAGGCGAGGGCCACCATCTAATTTTTTAGGTGGTGGTGATTCCGTGCTGGGTTTTAGTCTGAACTTTAAATGAAATGCTCAAGGTGCTGAATCCAAACCCCTAAATAGGTTGAGTAGCTTGAAAAGCTCTTTCAAAGTTCAGACTCTAAATCCCAGCAACCTTTACTATTTAGGTAGTTAGGCTGAAGGACAGTGACTGCTTCAGATTCATGCAGTAAACTTAATGGCTCTGTAAGGATTTTAACTGGGGTTTCCCCCGTCTGGGTCTGATATTTTAAATCACTACCAAAACGACACTTTGAGCCTGAAATTGTACTTTGAGTCTGGCTCATTCTCACTCACTGTAGATTAAGCTAAAGGCAGGAATCACACAACTCCCAAGACATTGTTGTATTGAAAGGCCCATCATCTGTAGGCAGCAATGTCAATGAAAAGTTGGGAGTTGCAGTCTAAAGACATACAGAGTCCTGCATTGTTCCCATGGAGGTTAAACAAACCAGAGCTACCTCAATTAGGATGTTATGGGGAGCCGTGGATTATTTGAAAGCTAATACTGTAGATCTCTTGTTGGCATGCAGAAGAGGAAGAGAAGGAAGTGGAGCACCTGAGTCTGAGATTTTTGCAGGTTCACTCCATAGTGGAGAGACTGTGATTTCATGTTAATCAAAACAGGGCATGCATGTGTGTGTGTGTGTGTGTGTGTAAAAATGGCATAATACAGTTTTAAGTTTTCTTAACCATGTGCAGAATATTTATACCATAAGTGCAGTAGAAGAAAAATTTGTAACTGTGTGGGCTGCTTCAAACATGATGAATTTGTTGTTATTTTTTACAGGGGGTGGGGTGGGGGGAGGGAGTATTTTTTGTGAAGACAGCTGAGTGTTATGGTATACACTTTGAGAAGTTATATTTCCCAGTAGGTAAATGTATGATTGTTGAATGTACATGTGCTGGCTGAATATCCAAAATGTAATGGATAAATCTGCTTGAATTAAAGCCAGTAGGAGGCTGGAAGGCATATAGTACTAGTTTATGTAATGATATCTTAATTAATTTTTAATCATATGAGTTAGGCAACATTTTAAGAAAGAAAGTTGTAAACTGAGGATTTTTGAATATCCGTGGATGAGTGAATTCCAATGTAAATCAGAGTAATGTGTGCCTTGCAGACGAATATGCAGATTAGAACATAATTATCTTTTGGCTTTTGTAAATTTTTGTGATGTATTTTTTAGCTCAAAAGATATATCAAAATCCATTTTAAAATACCTATTTTATGATAAAGGAAATGTAGGCCTGTATGCTTCAAGAAAATGTATTTGAGGTCTGTGAGTGTTGAAGGGATATATTCAAATGAGGATATAAACACATATTTTAAATATGAGAATGTAGATTTTTATATAAAAAATGTAAATTAATCCTAAAATAAGATGGGGTAGACTTATAAATGTGTGAACTTGAGATGAACCCATCCATCTTTATGCATACAGAGTCCTTTATACATAGGACATAATGTTGCTATCATTAATTTAATGTTTATACAGTTGTTAATTATTCTACAATTAAAATTTGCAAACAATGTCATGGTTCAAAATCAAATGCTATAAAGTAGAAGTGAAAGAGGGAGACTACTATCTACTTATGCAATTGGGCCTTAGAGGTTTCTGTTATGATAATTCCTACTACTGAAGAAAGAAAGCACAGTTCAAAAAGAGAAACACATTGTTTTCTACACATGAGGAAAAGCTCTGGCTGCATTCATGGATTTGCACTTCAGGCTGACTTGGGCAGTATTTGAAAAACACAAATCAATCAAAAATCATACTGTGAGTATGGGTGACATTCATGCATACGTGCATAGGCCTCATTTGCATAGACCTGGCCTAGGGGTGGACCACACTTTCAAAGTGTCTTTTAAAACAGCCATTATTTGCTTTGTATTATTACATTTGTATTACGGTGAGTATGAATGAATGAATGAATGAATGAATGAATGAATATATATGTGTGTGTGTGTGTGTGTGTGTGTGTGTGTGTTCATTCATTAGAATTTCCTATGGCATTTAAAATCCATGTTCCTTCACTATTCTATTTATTATCCTTAGCAGTGGGCAAAATCTGCTCAGTTCTAGTCAGAAATTATGAAGAACTTTCAAAAATCTTTCAAGAAAAAAAACTAACACTGAACATTGAGGTATCTGGGAGGAAGACTTTTTTCACGTTGGCCTAACTCAGAAGTAGACTGCTTACTAACAGAGACGGTAATAAATGTGTTTGTATATTTTAGTCACTGTGTGGGTTTAGGATGTTTAGTCAGTCAGGCTCAGGAAATTAACAGTTTCCTGTCTTCTCAAGACTAAGGAACTTCACTCAACTTGCGTGAGCACTAATTGTGTGTACAACAATCCTATTACATGAAGGGGAGATCCTAAGGGT
Source organism: Cyclura pinguis (assembly GCA_030412105.1). NCBI lineage: Eukaryota > Metazoa > Chordata > Lepidosauria > Squamata > Iguanidae > Cyclura > Cyclura pinguis. The sequence continues at coordinate 158,445,679 of CM059603.1, read as the reverse complement.
AGGTAAGAGTTGGGGGTTATTGACCACATTACCTCCTAATTTTAGCACCCCATTGTGAAAAGAAACCTTTTTTTTTCCTTCAAATGCCCTCCATGCCTTCTGGCTGTGCGGGGAACGTTTTGGCCCATTTGTGGCTTTCCAAAAGCATTTTAGACCCAGGAGAGGCCTTTTTTTGCAACATCTGGACCTGTTCACTTCCTGGTTTGGAAGACACCTTTCCTAGGCCTGAAGTATCTCTTTAGGGGGACAAACACATAGTGAAATTGCTCCCATGCCTCTTTTTATGACCCTCAGGGTTCACGTATCCCTCACATCTGCCTTCCCTGGCTATAGTAGCAAAGCAACTGCTACCTCCAAAGCCAAATGCTGACTTGCTGCAGCCAAGGCAAGAATTTGGACAGGAAGAAAACATTCTGTGTTCTTATAATTTTTCTTACAGTTTCCTCCTCCCCATCATTAAGTTAAAGGGAATGAATTAGGCCAGCTCCAGGACTGATATAGTTAAGGGAACTTACTTACGCCATGTGGTTCCAGTGTTTAAGTGAAGGGATCTCACTTTTGTCATATGGATCCAAGGCTTAAGTTAAGAGATCTTATTTTTATCATGTGGATCCTGATCCTGCTGAAACAACCAATTGCGGCCTCTGCTGCCAAAGGAACACATGCGGTACTGTCTGGAAGAAATTTCTGGGTGGCGGGTAAGGCTTTCTGTGGAAAGAACTGTCCATCTTGTGACTGGCCTCATCTCTGCCCTCCGAATGATAGCTATTCCATTTCCTGTGGTCCCTACTGCCAGCCTTTGTCTGGCCTTAAGATCACAGCTTGTGTTGGAAAAATAATTTTCAATTGCATCGTGTCTGAGTCGTTCAGGCTAAGTGAATCCATATCCCAAATGATGAATTTTGGTAACACTCCTAGTTATCCGTTTATGATTTTATTGTTGTGGAAAGGTTTGTTTCTTTGTAGGCGTGATGTTTGTAGCAATATGCTTGTTCTCAGAGAAGTCGTTTAAACTTTAATCAGATCTGTAGTACAGCTTTGGGTCCACAGAAGTCAGCACTAGGGAAACACTGAACACCAATCTCTGTAGTTTAGTGCAGCTACTAATGACTGCGGAGTTAAAAATAAACTGCTGATCGTTAGCTATGGTATTTACTCTGAAAATGTCTGGTACTGAATAAATTATTTAATATACAACTCATCTTTGATGAAATGTCATGTGATATATGGTTGATGAAAGAGAGAGAGAAAAAAGGCATGATGTTAGGCTAACCCAGTACACATTTCTCTGTGAGTATAGGATAATGTAATTTTGATTTTTAAAATTATTTTTCATGCTGTCCAAGTATGCTTTTCTTACTTTTAAAAAGTTATCTTGAACACAGGTGTAATATTGTATCATGACATGCATTAAGTACATGGTATGGAATTTAAATCCATTGATGCCATGTGCTGTAACATTCAAACTTAGGTAAGATTTAGCTGGACACTAGCCATGAAATTATATTGTCTTGTCTTTAGACAACACTTTACCTTTTGTTTCTTTCTACCATTTATAATTAGTATGGCTTCGGATTAGCCTACAGGCAGTTCTGGTGCTGTCATTTGAAACTGACATTGTCTGTAGAAAGATAATAGTTTTAAGTATATAGCCATGTATAGCCTTAAGTTCCAGTTACAAATCAGCAAGAGAAACAGTTTGTTCATTTACACTGCATTACTGTCCTCACTTACCTGGTGGTAAGTTTCACTGAGCTCTGTGTGTTTTATATCTGAGTAGATGTACAGAGTGGCCATATGGAAGAGAGATATGATGTGTTGAGATCATAAAAATGCTCGTCAGTCATGTAAGAATTGTATGTAAACGTGTTCTAAGAAACAGTCCTGAGCTCCCTGGAAGGCCATAAGCCTGAATCCTACTGATTAGTGCCAACCAGTGTAGACCCACTGAATCAAGTGTAAAATGGTAAGTCAAAATTTATGTAAATTCTGTTGATTCAGTGGGTCCATTCTAATTGAGACTACCAAACACAGGCTGCTGTAGACTTCCCTTTTCGTGGATGGAGCTGTCCGTTGTTGCTCAGGTAGTGAAGCCAAGGAACAGGGCATTTTGGGTCCGTGTCCGGGAGGATATGGATACAGAGACTCCTATTGCCCATCTTGCACCAGAGCTGATGTTACTTGATTTATTATTTATTTATTAATCTATCTGCTTATTCAGTTTTTACCTTGCTTTTCTACTTACATAAGACCCAAAGTGACTTAGTAATTGTTCATTTTCCCCCCATTGGTGTTATTGGGAGGGAGACAAAGAAAAACAAATTCACATCGAAGTATAGAGTGAGAAGTTGAATTGCTCAAACCTATTGGGCAGATAAAAGAAAAACTGGAGAAAGTAAAGGAGCATGATAACAAGATATGGAATACAGTTACAGAATAACAGTTATTTCTTCAGTAGTTAAAAAAAAGGTTTGGTTATTGTAATTGCTTTTATTTGCATTAATATTGCCAAAGAAATATATGATTTTTTTTTAAAAAAAATGATTTTCCATTCTAATACAAATCTCTACTAGCATTAATCATGGAATAAACTGTTAGAAAATGAAAATATTAGTTAATTTCCAGCATCATAGCAATCACCTCTGGTTTTTCTGCGGTAATTTTTCTGTATGTTACATCTATGGGGAAAAAAAGAGAAGTCATACACCCAGTTTTTTCTTTCTTCTATGGATAGCAGAAGTTTATTAAGGCTTACTGTATGTTTGATTTCAAGCAATTGGAGGGATATATAGAAGCAATATTTCGATAGAGGAAAGAGGTTGTGGCAAGCTGTTTTACAGTTACTGTAGTGTTTACTCTTGACCGCATGTTAATTCTTCTAGTACTGCTAATGAATCACAGTAAACAAACACACTAACTTTGCACTTTATTAGGCAGTCCCATTTTCTGTAATATCTACTGTCTTTCAGCATGTGGCGAAACACTGCAAGAGTCTACAGGGAACTTTTCTTCTCCAGGATTTCCAAATGGCTATCCTTCATACACACATTGCATATGGAGAATTTCAGTGACACCTGGAGAGAAGGTACTTTGCTTTGAATCCCATGTGTCAGACTTGTGCTTCCTCAAAAACAAAGCATTATTTTGTTCTTTTTCCTGCTGATCTTGTGGACGTAAAAGAACAAGTCACTTTGATTAGAAAGCGCCACTTGAATTAATACTTGAATGGGGTTCAGAGTGTGTTAATGGAATAAAGCCTTTGTATTTATGCTCATCTGTCTGAGTTGGGTTCTTGACTTTAAAAGGTGAATTGCTTCTGCTGTAGGCTTCCAACAGAGACAGTTCACCCTTTAGGGGAGGAGAGGGCAGAAACAACAACTTGGGAAGTCTGGGGGTGGCCCAAGAGCTCAAAAATAACCCAAGGACTATATTTTGCTGACCATTCTTCCAGCCGCTGCATCAGACAAGTGTCATCCTCTGAGTGAACATACATGCAAGGATTACACTGTTAGATAATTTGGGAAACATCATTATACATATAAACACAAGAGGATGCCATTTATTCTTAAATTCAGCTGTATTTGAAGCTTGCTGAACAACATTGGCCAGTTTATTCTGTCTCAAACTAAGGCCCTTTCCGGACCCTACTTCTCCCACAGTCTTAGTGGTCACGATCCCAGCAGCGGCTCTGCTGAGAAGGGAGCACTACAAGAACACCCCCTTCTGCACTGGACTGGCTCTCTGCGGAAAGGAGCTTGAGGGACACACCTCGTCTTTCCACAGTACAGCCAGGCTCTTTCCCATGCTGCACTTGGGCAGGAAACACCTCACGTTTCCAGGCCTTCCACAAGTAGGTAAGTGTGGGAGCATCGTGTGATTGGGGGTCATTGATGGAGAAAATCCTTCAAGGATTTACCTTGCTATTGTGCCAGTTGGCGGTGAGAGTAGGACGGGACTGCAACAACGTCTCTGAGAAGCATTGTCTTGGTCCTGCTTCTCTCCCATCCCCATGCCAGGATGCAGTCCTTCTATGGAAAGTTCTAAGGTACCTCACAGGTTTGTTTTAAAGATAAAAGGAAGCCAGGACCCAAATAATGCAATCCTGATCCGATTGGAGAATGGGCAGAGAAAATAAAATCATTTTAAAAATGTTACTGTTGGTCATTGTGCAATTTTTAAAGAAGATTATACCACACATTCTCTTTAAATAGTCTGTGTTCCAGTTATTAATTAAGTAGAATAAAAATAGGAGATTTTTTTTTAACTCATCATGAGAGTCTCAATTCCTACCTGATTCCAGCCATAAGAATGCCAAAAACCCACCTTGAAAGCACAGCTGCATGGTATCTGAGACTTAATATTACTAAATCATGAAAAACAAAATGAGCTCTCAAATTATTTTGACTTTTCATAATATCCACTTTTTTTCAAATTCTGAGGTTAGTTCTCCCAGAGATACTATTATTCCACATGTCAACTGTATTTCTCTTTGGTATATTGCTGTATTCCTTCAAATACTTTTCGGCTTATAGTGATTCTAAGGCGAGCCTATCAAGGGATTTTCTAGTGAATGTGACTTGCCCAAGGTCACCCTGTGAGTTTCCATGACTGAGCAAAGATCCAAACCCTAGTCTCCCAGAGCACTCGGACCACTGTGCCATACTGACCCTTTTGAATATACTGTAATGTTAAAATGAAATAGACAATTTCAGTCATTTTCTTCTGTAAAAAAATCGTACCTATTTTACGTCTCTTGAATTTTAACATTTATTTTGTTAAAATAATTGTAAACATATATTGCACTGCATTATCTGTTTCTGTCTAAGAATGACTTTTCGTGTCTCTGCAGTAAAAATGTGAGATTCATTATCCTGCATGAGGCAGCACTTGATACTCCTGGATTTGTTTACCAAACCATTCATTTCTCAGTTGTGCTGACAAACGTTCATTGATTGTTTACCTCTGGAAACTTGCAACCATCCTGTCCTCTTGAACTGTTGATCTGTCTTGTCTCCAGTTCTTCTTCTGTGTCTGCTGAGTTGCAAAACAGAAGTTAGAATATTTTTTTTGTTTATTCCAGACCGCAAGTAATGTAATGTTTAGCTTTGATGTTACCATAGCTATTCAAAATACTGAAAGATTTCAGTATTTTGTGAGACATTGTGTCCAGTTTATGACATCTCCATTTCAATCACCCTGCCTTTCGTCTGTGACCACAAGCTGTTGGGCTGATCTGCCTCATTTTCATATCACAATGTAAAAAAAGAAAGGTCATTCAGTTTGTCTATCTGCTGCATTCTCAGAAAGACAAGGCAGTCTCAGCAGAACATGAATTCTGTAAATTTTTCACCTTCACCTCAAGCAGTTTAACTACTATGCAGTCGAGCTTGCATTCAAGAGAAGCTATGCTAATATAATTTTCAGGAACACTAGAACTTGGATAAGCCATGATTACGTATTATTTTTCCTACAATAACAAATATGTATGGGCCAGAATTTCCATAGCTTTAGATTTATGGGGAGAATAAAGCCATTTCCATGCTAAACTGCTACAGTGCTATTATTCCACTTTCATCATCCTGTGGAATCCTGGGGTTTGCAGTTTAGGGAGGGAGCTCTTTGGCCTCAGTAGACTACAAATCTCAGAATTCCACAGGATGTTGAAAGTGGAATAATAGCACTGTAACAGTGTAGTGTGGAAATGGCCTATGTTAATATTTTCCAGGTGCATCAATTTTTAGTGAAACCATTAAGTTTAATAACATTGAGCATGTTGTAGTCCATTGATTTCAAGCTTAAATCTGCGGTTTTGGATTGTGACAATGGCTGGCAATCCTGTGTAACTCCGTCTGGATTCTGTGAGGCCAACTATAATTGAATATTGCCAACATAGTTGCACTTTAAATCTAAGTATATATTTTTAACAAAAATGCAATAAATTATATATTAAATTTGACTTATATATGCACTGTCCCCAAAATTCCATGTATCCAATGAGGTGCCAATGCGGGACTTGATTGCAGGATCTTCTGCTGGCACTGCTCAATATTACTGCAACATTTAGTACAACCTTAAAGCCCCCAATTTTAAAAAAAAAATCAGAAGCAAGTGCAGTATAGAAATTACCCTACAAAGATCTAACTTTTTGGCTCCCACTTTAAATACAGAACTGAAAATACCATTATCTTATTCAAAGTGAAAAAGCAATACTCCTTATGCTGGAAATTCCAGGTCCTCTCCAGCTTCAGCTCTCCCTCTGAATTCAAACAGACAGTACAGCCCCTCCCTCAGATTTTTCTCATCCATTGTCCCAAACAACTATTCATAGAGGTTACACGTGCATGTAGCTTTATCATCTCTCTGCCCTGATTGTGTAGCCCATTTTTTTTTAAGTGTTTGCATTCTAATCTTAAACAAAATATACCATGAACAATACATTTGTTGCAATGGTAAATCTCCAGTCTCCCCTCCACATTTGCTATGGTTAGGGGCATAAGACCCCTGTGAATAACTCTAGGCCCTCCCAAACCATATTGAACACACACAAAAAAGTATGATCAGCATATTCAACCTACCATGGATTCCTTTGAGGCGTCAGGCTTCCTTCAAGAGGCAGAAGTGGGTGCCTGGTGGGGCTTACTGCCACCTCCACTGCTGCCTCACACCATTTTTAATAGGGGCTTACAAACCTTGTTCACAGTTTCTCAGTCTCACAAGGCTTGCAGTCCCTATTAAAAATGGCACAGGGAGGCAGTAGAGGTCACAGCAAATAATCCGTGAATAATCAAATCCGCAAAAGTGAAACCGGCAAATGTGAAGGGCTGACTGTACCAGTAAAGGTGGAAAGATTTGGATTTCAGCTGAAGACAGTAGCTTATTGCATCTGATAGGTAAGAATTTCTGAGAGATCTGAGAATCTTAATGAAATGATCCCTTCTGTATCTCCTAAGGCTATGTTGCTTCAGAAATCTTCACACTTGCAAGGCTTGCAGTATGTTTTATACACACGAAGTCATGAATGCATTTAAAATGGGAATGGCTAAAATGTGTACATTAGAAAGATACGCAAAAATATGCTTTAGTCAGTGGAAGAAAATATGTTCTGTTTTCTACATTAGGAAAATTACATAAATAAATATGCAGATTGTACAAAACGAGTACAAATTTCCGTAAGAGAACAAACAGCTGAACTTTATACAAACTACCCTTGGCATCTTAAACATTGGGCCTGGTAAAAAACATCTGTTTTACTGAAGAGGTCAGGAAGTCTTCTTCTCATTGACTGCTTGTAAGCCTACTGGTTCCTATAGTCAAAAACATGAATTTAACAAGGGAAAGTAGTAAGAGTAAGTAGTAAGGTCTTACATCTGAGTTGCTGGATCTATTAGACTAAAAGAAGCAATTTTTTCAATGCTTTCAATATGTATCTGATTTCAGTATATATTTTCAGTGTTTAAATATCAATATGTCAGTATCAATATATATCTCAAAACTATTCTTCAATACTGATTGGGCAAGGATATTACCTAAGATACCTCTGCCATCTCAGCACTTCTGCACTTAAACTCATAAGCTGCAGATTTTGGGAATCATGAAAGAGCAGCCATTTTTTTATTATTTATTTTGCTGTTTTTATATTTTTACTGACAGGAATAGACCAAGATATTTGTCGGTTTTCTTTGTTGGTTTGGGTACTATGCAACTTGACTTGGTTGTGTGTGAGGTGCCATTTTATGTTCTGATTCAGCAAACAAAATATATTGGACTGTCTCTGACTGCAGAATTGGATGATCTAGTCAGAGATCTCTCATATCATGTCTATTCTATTCACAAGTACCATTTATAGTTCACTTGACTCATCTTCATTGAAATAGGGAGAAACAATGGGGGAAACAGTTACTGTGAATATAGGAAGTAGAGAGATTGCTTCCACAGCTTCTCTCAGTCCAAGAGAAATAATATGTGAACTAGCTATCAGAATACCTTTTCTTCCACTTATAATTAACCATTAAACATTTAAGAAGCCATTAAATAAAAACAAAATTATGTATTTTTTTTAAACTGTGATGCCCATTAGGTGGATAAATGCATTATGCTTCTTTCTGTAAGTACAAAGATTCCACTGTAATATTTAAAAGTTCTAAAAGTACAGTATGGTGTGGTTTAATCAGGTAGATGTGCATGCAAACTACAGTAAGAAACCAATTAATGATGATTTAGGTTCATTGTTTACATTTTAGATTTATAATTCATTATAACAAGCAGAGAAAAAAGTTTTTCTTGCAGATGTAGATCACTCCATATATCTGCCAAAGTAGCTGAGAGGGACCATATAATTTTATAATATGAACTTGAATTTACTACATATTAGCCAATGATTCTTTTATAGCAAATGTTCAAACAATTTATATATCCAGTCTTAAGAGCAAAGTAGAACTAGCCAACCTAATCTATACCCTTAGTTTTACTGTGATCAGTTGGTTGAGATCAACTGACAGGCTGTTTCTCAATCATTCAAAACATAATTATTTTTTATGCATACACAAATATATACAAGTTGGACCCTTAACACAACATTGTGATATTTGTTGCCTGAATACACGGATAAGTGGCATGCTCATTCTTTGAATGTCCCTTGACTATCTGAAGGCCACTGCCTAATTTTTGGATGGTGCTGTTTTGCTTCCAAAGTGACAAACACTGAACCACCTGTGCTTGCCATTAGAAGTAAGGTTATTATTTTAAAATATTTCAGTGCAGACATGTTGGCAGCCTTCCCTTTATTTCCTCTTCTTTGACAATGAAATCTTGCTGCCACACTTCCAGTAGTGGTTAGTTATATTCCTTGGAGAGAATGTCATACAGTTGTTCCCAACGAATTAATTCCCAATGAATTGCTTTTTAGAAATAAATTATTCATATTATTCGTTGTAGTATTTGAAAAGTAATTCATTGGTGTTCCTCATTGCACTGTTAGATTAGTTTGTTGCATTACTTATTGCCTTACTGGTTTCATTTTGTTACATTCTATTACTCTAAATAATACCTTAGAATTGATAGAGGAATCACATGAAACTCAAAAAAACCCTGTCAAAAACACCTCTAAAAATGCCTGGAATTGTCTGTTAAAGATAAATTTAAGTAGCAAGAAAGCATTGATCATTACACCACTCAAATTACTTTTATGTCTGATGTTGGGTTAACTGATTACAGGTAATTGTGTTGCTTGTAACTCATTATTTCTATGTTCTGATGTTTTCAACATGAAAGTAACCAAACATTCCATGATTTTCACAGGGATGAATGGCTCCACAAAGCAGGCTGTTCAGCTCAGTCCTAAAACACACAGAGGATCTAGTTCTAAGGAGCTTCTGCTGAAATGCAGCTCAAGATTTGTTTTTCTATAAAAAGTGGTTCATAAATAACCAATATATTTTATGTCAGTTCAAATGGTTGAGTATCAACACATAATAAATGTGTGCCATGTAAGTGAGTTCACTGTGTATGAATTCTAAGATAAAGGGGAGTGTTCTGTGCCAAATGCTATTCATGCAGTTCTGGTGTCATTATCTAAAAATATGTGTCATGAATGGATGCAATCTGTTATGTTCATCATGACTAACAAGATGAAATTCCAGATTCTCATTATTGCTGGTGGGGCTTAGTCAACAAATTAATGGTTCTCTCCTCTGCTTGTGTGTCATTTAGGGACAGTGGGAAGTGATGAGATCCCTCTTTTTCTCCCTCCCCCCCCCCATATATATGCACACACAGATTATGATGACACTGTGTAGATGTTAACAGTATCTTAATATTGAGCAGTCTTGTGTTACCAGTCAGCACATTAATAAAACATCTTTATTCTGGTTCAGACTTCAGACCAAATCATTTGTATGGCATGCTTCTCTCCTTTGTACTCCAGATTGTTTTAAACTTCACTACGATGGACCTCTATAAAAGCAGCCTCTGTTGGTATGACTACATTGAAGTAAGAGATGGCTACTGGAGGAAGTCACCTCTGCTTGGTATGAATATATCAGTTGTGATTAATTGTGAATAACTGGAACTTAGAAAACATGTTAGGGCTTGCTGGGTTGACCATACAACAAAATACAGTTGGCCCTCCATGTTGCGGGTTTAACTTTCACTGATTTGATTATTTGCAAATTTCTCCAACCCCTGCCTGCTCCTACCTCCAATGCCTCTTTCCACAGGATCATTCCATCTCAGTAGCTCCAATCAGGCTGCACAGCCTTTTAAAAAACTGCCTCTGGTCCTCCTCCTTCTGCACCAGCTGCTGTCTAGGATGGCTTGCAGCCCAATTTCTCAGCTCCACAAATCCTTTCCTTTTGCCACCCCTCCCCACACCCAAGGAAGGAGATGGATGAGAGAGAGGAAGTATAGGGCCACTGTGCTGAGCCGACTCATCTTCTATCACTCCCCTTTCCCTGACCTGGTTTGGATTCTATGTGTCTGTTCCCCCCACTATGTGTTGGCCCCCTTCCCCCCCCCCCACATGCACACATTTAAATATTTTTAGTTTGCCACTTTTCTGTGGGTCCTGTACCCCTAATCCTAGCAAATGTGGAGGACCAACTGTAGTTTTTAAAAATCTCCAAAGATATGAGAACCAACTTTTTCTAGTTGCTGGCATTCTTCAAAAAGTAAGCTACCAAAAAAATATGTATTAGCATTAACATTAGCTTTAGTTGACCAAGTAAAGTTATCACACTTTTATGGATTTTGTAACTTAGAATCTATAGCAACATTAAAATTACCTTGTGATAATCTCACCCCTAGAAAGTATCAGTGTCAACACTGTAGTTCATAAAAGAGATATGGACCTTTTGTCTACGAGGTACTCTGACAAGTATTTTGGAAAGGTGTTTGTTATTAAGTGATGAATACTGTATGTGTAGAACTGTGAGTTGTGGGATCCTGTTTCTTATACATACATAATAGTGAGTATCTAGTAGGAAGGAAGCATGCATTTTTCTTCAGTATTACAGAGTGTGTTTTGATTCTCAAGTATGGATACTGGTAAAGAGACAGTGAAATGGAAAGTTGATCGAGGAACAGAGAACAGTTTAAGCACTTGCTGATAGTAATATTTTGGTAGCTTTTTGCAGAGAAATGCTGATTAGAAAAAACGTTGCTTCTCATCTTTGGAGATTTTAACATAGACTTTTGTATAAGAATTTCAGAATGAAGATCTTTATGCAGAGGTGAGCATCTATTTAGGTGATGCTATTTTAACATACACATGTCTGCATGTTAGTTTCTGTTGCTTCTCCATCTGCTTATTTATTTGCACGTTTCCTTCTTCACTGACATGTAATTTTTATAGTTTGTCCGGATTCTCAATACCATTTTAAAAATCATTCACTGTCTTTGGATGTAGCAACATATAAACAATGGTGCAGTGAAACCAGGGCTCAAAAGGTCAAAGCACTAAGACTTTTCTATTAGCAGGAACTGAACAGCATCTGCCACTCTGTGGGACCCTCCTTTCCCTCTGAATTTAGCTGCAATCCCACTGAAGATGGCGGGGAAAGGATTTTTCCAACAAGAATGCATAACTATGAGCTTTTCTTGTTGTAATCCAGAGTACTTTGGGGGTGCTTTAGTTTTACAGAAGTCATGCTCCCAATAGAGATGGCAATGAAAAGAAATGCCTTTTTTAAATACAGAGCTAGTTGGACTCTGCTGGGCATGTTGCTACAGAGACTGTAATGATGAGGATTTGCACTTCAAAATTTACCACTACACCATTGCATATTACCCATGATAATTACCCATATACATGCTAAGAAAACAAAATGTGCTTGATTTTATTCGGGAGTGACACTTGCCCAGTACGATGGAGTCTGTTTGTTCTATACAGTTAAATGTTTTCTCAGCTGTCATACAGTGCAAAAATAAAGAATATAAGAGTTGGAAGATGAGTGGAAGCTGAAGAAGAGAATAAAGGATCAGAAGGAAAGTAGCAGAAGAGAAGCAAGATTTTAAAACCGGAAACTGTGACTAACTTGAGATATTTAGACAAGAAGTTCAGACGTAGAACTGTTTGGTCTTTGGTTTAGAACTTTCTAACTCAGATAAAATTGCTCCTATCATTTGATATTGGACTTAATGGTAGTTGCATTGCAAAAGGACATTATAGACAGGAAAATATATTTTCTTATTTTTTTCTCACCACCCAAAGTTGTTATAGAGAGGGTACATTTGTGTGGGTAATATATATGAACATTATTCAGACTTTACTCTCCTGGGTACCTCAAAGTGATTTAACCTAAAAGCATCCCTTACAGAAGTACTAAAACTATGGGGAAGACGTCACATCCCATAACTTTAAACATGGGCCTTCCCTGTCACATGAAAAGAAGAGAAGAGAGTGCAATTAAAAATGTAAGGGGGCACATTCTCAATACCCACTGCTGCTGCCTGCTGCTGTCCCTCCATAATCTGGTCTCCAGCACTAGGAGCAAATAGAGAAAGAAGGAATTGGGGAGACGGTGTTGAGGTAGTGCTGCAACTAGTATTTTAAAACATATTTGAATTCCCAGTTTACTTCAGACATAACAGGCTTGAATCTCACTTAATATAGGGGTCTGCCTCCATTAAGTATAGTCTGTTCCTGAAACTCTGTGTGCAGAATTGACAAGTTTAATTTTTTAAAGTGAGAATTCCTAAAATGCATTTTTTCACTTTTTTTTTCTAGGCAGGTTCTGTGGAGATAAACTTCCAGATGTCCTCACATCTAGTGACAGTAGGATGTGGATTGAGTTCCGCAGCAGCAGCAACTGGGTAGGGAAAGGTTTTGCAGCTGTTTATGAAGGTGAGCCATTCTGAAAATCAACTGGAGTAAACAAAACTGTATTATCTTAACTGATAGCTTTGTACGTAATTGAACAAGGTAAAATGAATGTTTAATTATAGCCCAAATTCAGTATGATACATGATTGTATGTATCTTTTTGCAGCAGGCTAGAGTTTCAGTAGAGGAATGATGGTAATGGCAAGGTTTCTTTTGAACCTTTGCTTCTCTGGTTATTTTTCACCTCAGTCCCCCCACCCCAGTTTTTCTACCTCCAGAAGAAATAATGCAAAAGACATTTAAGCTCTAATTTGATTTCTCATTTAGTACAATGAATAATGCTGAACATTTGGAATGTAAAAAAAATTGCTGGATCCTACCCTGTGTATTTACTCTGTTTGTATGTCTGCATGTGTGTGGTAGAGCTGTATGTAGGAACATGTGTACGTGTGCATATACTACACACATACACATTCTTTCAAAGAAACTCTGTTTTTCTTTAGTTGTTTTGGGCTAGGGGTTTTCACATTCTGATCCTGAAGAGTGGTTACATGCCTCTCACCTATCTTGATCTTTTGCACAACTCTCATTTATATTAATGTTCTTCATGTGCTCAGATTTCACAGAAGGCAGGACCTTTTCTCAAAGCAAAAACATTTTTTTCAGTACTTGATAAACATACAAATGGTGGCAGCATACCAAGTTCTGCATGCTCAGGGCTTCCTTTGCTATGAGAAGGGAATGTTCCATGCAAAGCGCAGATATTTCCCATTGTGCACGCCAAGCATTTCCCTCTTGTAGAAGACAAAGGGAAGCCCCTGCATTAACAGGTCTTGGTCCAGACACTGAAGCTTCTGGGTCATGTCCTGTGGCTCCCATCCAGCCTGCAGTTTACACAAACTGATTGCAGGCTTGATTGCAGTTGGTTTTAAATTGTAAATGCTGCTGAGTGGAGTGGGAAAGTCAGTAAGCAAAGTAGCCAGACATTCTGATAGCTTTGCATTTGTACTGTACATTTGTAGTGTATCCAACTGTCTTCTGGCATAAGTGATTTTTAGGTCCTTTTCTCTCCTCCAAAAAAGCAAAGCATAAATATTGAAAATGTACTTAAATTCACTCTTAATATGCTTTTCAGCAATTTGTGGGGGTGAAATACACAAAAATGAAGGACAGATCCAGTCTCCTAATTATCCTGATGACTACAGACCAATGAAGGAATGTGTGTGGAAAATAACAGTGTCAGAGAACTACAATGTCGGATTAACCTTTCAGGCATTTGAGGTAAAGCCTTTTAACTGATCTGAGCAAACCATCTAGTGGATAAATGACAGTGACATTTAAGAGAATCCTCATTAAGCCAATGAAGAAACAAAGCATTCTCTATATAACATAACCCCTACAGTTAATATTTCCTTTCACTGAGACTTTTCCCATTGCATAAATTTCAAGAAGATTAAAGGGGGTTTATGTTATCTGTGTTATTTGAAATGGAATGCTTTAAAAACTGACAATAGTTTCTTTTGACAAATGACTAATCCTGTTCCACAAGGCTGCTTTAGGAATCTATTAAATAATAAGGCAATTATTTCTTTTCTAAATCTATCTGCTCTTTTTAAATAGAGATACCAGGGTTTTGTCATAGGCTAGTTCAGCAGTCAAACTTACAAATTACATAATAACCATAAATCTTTATTTTGACACTTCCATAATGGTATATATTGCTATATGCGGTATATACCACTGAATAGTACTTTAAATTCCAGTTCTGTCCTATTGTTGGTTTGGGTTAGAATTTTTTAATTCTCATGGCTGGATATCCCCAGGGCTGCAAAAATTATGTATTTATGATTTTATCTCTTAATTCTGATATAATACTATTTTTGTTTTGCACATTAATTTCATTTGTTGGAATATTATTCTTCAAAAGTTTATCTGCTTTTTAATTGGGAAAACCCTACACAACAAGTCCTTAGAATTTCTTCTAAAAGATGGATATATACATAGTTAAAAAGCAAACATTAATAAAAGGACCCAATAGTGTTCTCAATGTACAGAATATTTTGCTATCTGTGGAAAAAAATGCTTGTGAGACTCCAATTCCCATTCTGTTTTTACAGATTGAGAGACATGACAACTGTGCCTATGATTATTTAGAAGTTCGAGATGGAACCAGTGAAAGCAGTCCTTTGATCGGCCATTTTTGTGGCTATGATAAACCTGAAGACATAAGATCTACCTCTAACACCCTGTGGATGAAATTTGTTTCTGATGGAACAGTCAACAAAGCAGGGTTTGCTGCTAATTTTTTTAAAGGTAAAAGCTTGGGAAAGGGAGAAGCGTTTTATACAAATGACATGTCTTGCTTTCTGCAAAATCCAGTGTGTTTTGCAGAAACAAATTTTTCACAAAAAAAGTGCAAAAATAAATAAATGTTGAAACATGCACAAAAACACATGTTAGGATGTGTTGAGACCTATTTTTATATCAAGGATGAGAAAATTTGTGAATATTTGTTCCACGTGTTAAGCACTCCTGGGCAAACTACCTAGCTGCCTTGTTTGGGACTTTCTCAAGTGGTTTCATATACTGCAGTAATCCAGAGGGAGTGCTTTCCTTCTCCTTCTGTCCAAGTAAAGATCCTCTACGGAGGCCATTGGTGCTTCTACTTATAGTTATGGATTCAAGAACATCCTGAAGGTATGAACCTAACCATTTAGGAGAGTACAGCTCCCTTCAGGATCGCTTAAATGTATAGGTGAACCACCTATACACAGTATTTACATATAGGCCATTTCCGCACTACAGTGTTATAGTGCTATTATTCCATTTTCAACTTCCTATGGAATCCTGAGGCTTGAAGTTTAAGGAGAGGCATTTAGAATGCTTAGCCAGAGAGCCCTTTGCCCTCAGAAACTACAAACCCTGAATTCCAAAGGTTGTTGAGAGTGAAATAATAGCACTATGATAGTGTAGTGTGGAAATGGTCATAGCCTTGATTGAGTTTTAGTTCATTTGTCATCATGCAGGACATTCCTCTGTGCAGTTACCTCACCTGTATTAGAATGTGTTTGATGGAAAAGATGGAGATGAAAGATTGGATGTCATCTGCGCATCAGTGATACCACAGTCTGAGCTATTCTTTTCAAGTGGCTTCCTAGTTGCTGAAAAGTATGAAAGATAAAATAGAGCCTGAAGAACCACATAGGACAACTGCTGTGATGCAGAACAATACAGCTGGCCCTCCATATCTGTGGATTCTGTATCCACAGGTTCAACCAACCATGACTTGAAAATATTAAAAAAAATCCAAAAAGCAGGTTTTGATTTCACCATTTTATATTAGTAATGTCATTTTATTGCAGTGATGTAAAAATGAGACTTTTGGTATCTCTGGAGGGCCTGGAACCAACCCCTAGATTTGGAGGGCCCACTGTAATCATCTAGTACTACCTTCTGTAATCAGACAACCATGTGGGAGTGGAACCACTTTAATACAGTGCTCCAACCTCCTAATTCTGACTTTGTATCCAGAAGGATACCATAAAGACCCACCAAAAAGCCCAAGAAAATCAAGAGAGTTGAACTTCCTCTATTTTTCTCTTGGCGTAAGCACCCATAGGATGACTGAGGCAGTTTCTGTTCCAAGATTAGCTCTGAGATCTGATTTAAAAAGATCTAGAAATCTGGTTACATCCTGGAGTTGATCAACGATGATCCGCAATGACTTGTGCCACTTGTGCTTTAAGATTCTTTAGATACTGAGTCTGCTGTGCATTTCTCAAGTAAATGAGTAAGTAAATAAAGAATAACATAGATTTATCCATGCAACTCTTAACAAGTCATAAGAAACGCAAATGGTTCATTAAATTGTTTTCACTTATCTCCTTCATATATACAGATACACGTACCTTTCCTACTGTGTTCGAAAGATGTTGCAAAATCATAAAGCTGTAGGGATATATTTAACTGGTATCCATAAGTTGATGGCAGGTTCTATTCTGATACAACGGAGGCTTCTGTTTAGCAGCTTGGAAGCAAAACATTTTGTAGTTATTCCTCTCTCTCACTACAGCTCTTTCTCCTTCCTCCCATGCTGTTCTACCGCCTCCAGAGTAGATGGGAGGCCTCGAGTAAAGATAGCTTTTGCTTCAGTTCATCGTTGATGAAAATTCATTGAAATTTGCAGATTTATTTATATTTGAGGGATCTCAAGATTAATAGCATTGAATTTAAGGTGAGGCGGCCAGAACTGATAGATCCAAGACCAAGGCTTTGAGTGTTTGAATGCCTGTGTAGTTAAGCCTATTAGTGCTGAATAAGGGTTGCCATATCTTCTTTTCTGAGAAGCTCCATATCTTTAACACACTTATGTCAGGTAGATACTGCATGGTCCGCTTTGTGCTGTCCCTATTGAATCTGGCTGATTGAAGTGGAAAAGAAATTTACATTAGCTCATTTTTGAAGAATTTACCAACATTTGTAAATTTCTTCATATTTAGGAGGGAATGAATCTCAAAGTTTTACAAATCTGAATGTGGGAGAAAGCAAAACTTACCAATTTTCCTATCCCAAATATTTGAGGATGGGGATGGAAAGCATGAAAGAAACAGCCTATTCCTCTCTTCCCTTGATGGAAATCTCTTCTGAGTCAAAGAGCCTTGGACCAACAGGGAGTCATCAAGTAGATAATTAATCGTTTTTACAGTCTTTGTACAAATGTAGCTAGCTGCCTCAAGTCTTTCTTTTTTACTGTTCCAAATAAGATAGCAAGCTTCTGACACTTTCATTTTTTTCCTTCCATGTCACTATTGACAGAAAGCCTTACTGAGCCAGAATGGCTATAAAGGTTCATGTACAGTAAATCTGCACAAGTTAAGAGAATTATAACCCATAACTTCGTGATTGGTCCAGCTTTCCCAGTGTGAACAGTACAAGCAGTACTAGAAGGAAATACCATCTCATGCTATTCAGGCACAACTATTGGAGCGTGTGTGTGTATAGATAGATAAATAGATAGATAGATGTGTTTGTTTCTCTGTGGATATTAATTTACTACGTATTATAAATGAGTGAATCAGAGACCACTTATGCTTAAGGTGATAGTAAAATCTAGTCCTATTAATTTAGGCTTTCTAATAGGTGGCAAAATTAGCATCTGCAAAGTAACAAATACAAAAACACCCATAAATTAAAATTGAATTACTGCCAGGTGTGACATACTGTTTGTGGAAACAATACTGTGTTCTAGTTCCTCTCTTTTTCTAAGGCATCTTGTTTGCTTTAATGTGAGAAGAATAAAAATATGGGATTTGAGAATTCAGGTAAGCTGGGTTTGAATATGAGCTCAGGTTAACATACAGATTCATTCTTTTGGAGATAAAGTGCCCTTTGAGTCACCCTTTTCAATTTTAAATCTTTATTAATATTTTATAAAGCCTTTAAATTCCTGCAGGCTAAATTATTACATATTGAAAAGATAACTGCTCAGATGTGGATGACTCTTCTGCACATATGTAGCTGCCAGAGCTGTACAAGACACCTGTGCAGAACACTTTCTTTTGCTTTTCTCTCCCTCCTTGGTGCAGAGCACTTATTTAGGCATCACAGTAGGTTGTATGTGGAAAACCCATGATCCTTTTCATTAGGTAAGCAGGCTTTCCTCAACCAAGAGGATGGGGGATGGTTAAGTAAAAATAAAGCACAGTGAACATTCCCTTTTCCATCACTTAGGAAGCCTAAATACCCTGAAGGCACCTGATCCCGTCTGATTTTGTGAAGCTAAGCAGGGTCACACCTGGTTAGTATTTGGATGGGAGATGGCCAATATTGGCTACATTTCAGAGAAAGGCAATGACAAACTACTTCTGAGCATTAGTTGCCTTAAGAAAAAAACTCTATGAAATTCATGGGGTCTCCATAAGTTGATGAGCAACTTGGAGGCGCGCAAACACACACACACACACACACACACACACACATATTTCCCTCACCTACCATGCTAAGTGCTGAGGGAGGGTGGGTGGGTTGCCTTAGTTATGCCTTCTGAGTCCTTCCATACTCCAGTACTGATCATGAGCAGGGAAGAATCACAGGCATAGAATTTAGAGCTATAGCTTTTGGTAAAGTGTTTTTTTTTTCCCCAAAGATTGTGTTTCCTAGTCAGTTATTAGATCACTCAAAAGCAATCTGCAGATTCAATTGTGTTACACATAAACTGAATTAATGAGAATTTCTCAGTGAATTTTGGAGGAATATCTGTATTCTTTCTACAATCATGAAATTGGTGTGTAGTATTTTAATTTAGTACACTGCTGTTCTTCCATTGCTTCACAGAGGAAGATGAATGTGCCAAACCTGACAATGGTGGATGTGAGCAGCGGTGTGTTAATACATTGGGCAGCTATCAGTGTGCGTGCGATCCAGGATATGAGCTTGGGCCTGATAAGAAGAGTTGTGAAGGTAAAGCTGTATTTTCTATGTGATAGAGATTGTATAGTTTTACTGCATGAGATGCTTATAGAGGCACAGATTTAGGAATTTTGATATGGGCAAAGTCACTTGTCTATAAATATGCCAAATCCATGGCAAGACTGATTTAATCAAGTATAATTAATAAACATACAACAAATCCATGTCCGGGTAGTTTTGAATGAATGGTATGAACAGTTGTTTCATGCAGGTCTGCCTGCACTGGCTTACTTGTCTTTTACCAGCTCAGTGTGTTTTTTTCTTTCTGAACTGAAGTCAGCCATATGTTGGGATGAAAGTAATCCAAAATATGATAGCCATTTGTTGAGTCCTTAATTTAGCAATTGTGGATTCAAATGGAATTTGAGGCACTGGAAAAAGGTGGTAGTGGAAGAAAAAAAAAGCTGGAAGAAGAGAAGGAAAAGAGGATGAATTGGCATGCTAACACTCTGTTATGGCTTCCTTCTTCCACTACTCTACAAGCTAATCTGCATTCTTTCCAGGCAGAGAGCAGGATTCAGGATAGCACTAATGTGCTAACACCTTTCTTTCCTCTTCCATTCCTTCTTGGTTGAAAGAAAGCCTAAACTGGAAGGTCGCATGATTATTTGAACACAGGATTTTCTGGATGCTACAGAATTAAACAATCCTATAAAAGTCTCTTGTGTAAACAGATAAACTTTTCCTGTATGAAAATGCTTACTCCTGAAACTCACTTTCTTTATTTGTGAAACAGAACTTTCACATGGAAAGAAAAAGATCCATGTGTGCTCCACTGCTTTCATTTCAAATTTGACAATAGATACTACTATTGTTTGCAGTGGTACAACAAGCAAAAACCAGCTGTAGAGGAATTCCCTCTAGAATTGCTCTGCTCATGATTATGCTTACAGAAGCAGTGCTGTTAAGGGTGGGGCATTGTTGGATATTGGTCTTTGGTCCAACAAACACAATGACAAAAGAGGAAGAGAGAGTTTCAGAATATTAGGTTGTTTTAGAACAGTGTGGAATATTGCAAGGGGAGAGTGGTTACAGGCAGAAGGAGGAACTGGGAATACCACTTCTTTTCTTGCTTTAGTAGAGGCATCTTTTGGACTATAAATGGAATGGTAACTGGTTTTTGAAATGGGATGGTATCATTAGGTTTCACCCATAATTCATAAGCTAATTACCTTGCTACAAGCTACCTTGCTTTTCAAAGAGAAAAAAAGGTGAAGTGAATGGATCACAGGGGCAGGGCAGATTTATTTAAAATGTTCTCTGTGTTGTGCAGAGGCAATATGTGTACAAATTCAAGACTTGCTTGCACATCTCACAACATGCGGAAGATACATTCCAGGATGCGGTTTTGTACTTGTTGTGAATTCTGAGTGTCCCTGAATTCGACTGGCTGATCCTTATTATAATTCAAGCAATATTGTTTGGAAGTTGGATCTGCTATTCAGTCTAATGCTGTGTGTGCACCAAAAAGTGGTTTATGAATCTCTAAATAGTCTCCCTTTCATTTCAGCTGCTTGTGGAGGACTTTTAACCAAGCTGAATGGCACTATAACAACACCAGGATGGCCCAAAGAATATCCGCCTAATAAAAACTGTGTGTGGCAAGTGATTGCTCCTACCCAATACAGAATATCAGTGAAGTTTGAATTTTTTGAATTGGAAGGAAATGAAGTAAGTTATTGAAGTTATTGCAGATGTATGTCGATGCCCAATTATGTACAAGCAGAAAAAGAAAGAGTGTTGTGACATCTTTTGGACTGATAGATTTATTTTAGTATAGGCTTTCATGGGTTGTAATCAATTTCTTTAGATGTGTAGAATATGATCTTAGAGTTTCTCATATATATACCTGGCATTATATTCAATTTATCCAAGGAGGTGGGTTGTAATCCATGAAAACAATGCTAAAATAATTCTGTCAGTTTTAAATGTGTCACTGTTGGTTGTTTTAATGGGTCAGACTAACACAATTACTGCTTCAAAAAGTCAATGTTTGGACAATTGTTCAAATTGTAAGCAGAAAATGTAATCAACCAATGCAGTCTCTTCCTTTTCAGGTCTCTTTTGACTCACACATATGGGTTGTTTTGAGCACAGCCTTTCAGAAACATCTAGAGCTGAACAAAATGTTTTAGGCAGAAGCGCTGCCCATGGCCTAGTATATACATCCAGGTGGGATTCCCATCCTTCTACTCAGTTCCTTGCCAGCTGCCTCCCCTGCAGCAATATATGCAGAATTTAATTTTTTTTGGATTCAGTTTTTGAGATGGCTGTTTATACTATTTTCTTTTATTTGTGATCAGGTTTGTGTGCACTTACTCCTTTCCCCCCAATTTTTTCATCCATCTCCTTCTCTTTGGACTCTTTTATTTGTTGATTTCTTCAGTGCTGGGATTTCTTGTGGCTCATGCCATTGAGGCCCTCCTTCAGAGAATATGCAGAAGGCAGCAAGAAAATCTCACAATATTTCAAAAGAGCAACCCTTTGTGCTTCATCTGTTGATATCTTAGAATCATGGAGCTAGAAGGGTGCTTATGGGCCGTCAAGTTCAATGCCCTGCCCAATGCAGGATCTCCAGCTAGAGCATCCCCATCAGGTAGCTGTCCAGCCTCTTTTTGAAGACACCCAGAGAAGGAGATCCCACCACTTCTCTAGTCATTTGGTTCCATCGCAGAACCGTTCTCAATATGAAGAAGTTCAGTCGAAATATACCCCCTATCCTGTAACTTAAAATCATTAAACCTAGTTCTAGCCTCTGAGGCAGCAGAGAACAAGCCTGCACCCTCCTCTTTGTGGCAGCTATTCAAGTATTTATAGAGTGTGATCATGTCACCCCTCAGTCTTCTCTTCACCAGTCTGTACATGCCCTGCTCTTTCAACCTATCCTGGTATGTTTTGTTCTCCATACCTCTTATAATCCTCATTGCCCTTCTCTGAACACACTCTGGCTTATCTATATTCTTCTTAAAATGAGGCACTCAGAACTGAATGCACTACTCCAGATGAGGCCTGGCCAGTGCATAATATAGGGGGATTGTTATTTCCTTCAAATTGGAAACTTCTTTTATTAGTGCAGGCTAAGATAGCATTTGTCTTCTTTGGTGCAGCATCACACTGCGGCTCATGTTCAACTTATGATCAATAATAATCCCAAAGTCCTTTTCAGATGTAGTATTGCAGAGTCAGGTATCCCACATCCTGTGCCTGTGCGTATGGTTTTTGTGGCCTAAACGTAGAATTTTGCATTTGTCTTTGTTGAATTTCATTTTATTGATTTCAATCCAGTTTTCTAATTTATCAAAGTCCTTTTGAATTCTCTTCCTATCTTCCAGTGTGTTGGCCACCCTTTCAATTTTGTATCATCTGCCAATTTAATCAGGATTCCTTTCTTCCATCAGCTAAATCTTTGATAAAACATATTGAAGAGCATCGGCCCAGGACAGAACCCTGTGGCACTCTACTTGAGACCTCCTTCAAATCTGAAGTGTAGCCACTGATGACAACTCTTTGAACACTATTTTCCAACCAAATATGGATCCAGCTGATGGCGTTTCCATCTACTCCATATTTAGTCAGATCGCTAATCAAAATATCATGGGTGACCTTATCGAATGCTTTGCTGAAATCCAGATAAATGACATCTGCAGTATTCCTACCATCTTATAAACTAGTGACCAGATCAGAAAAAGATATGAGCTTAATTTGGTATGGATTTGTTCTTGACTACTGCAGTGTTGTGAGAAAAAAAGTACAGGATGGTGGTTATGACACATGGTAAAAGTACATATTAAAGCTGAGGATATCAACTACAATTGGGCCAAATAAATAACAAGATACAGTTCTCTTTCTAATTTTAAGAGATAAAAAAAATAAAGATTTTCTATTACCTTACTCATTTCCCCTTATGGAAGGCATTTACATGTTTATACTTCTAAAGTATTCCGTCTGCATCTCTCAAAGGCATATTTTATGCAGTCCCTGTGGTGTCTTCATCCCTGTGAAATGAAAGACAGTTAACATTATGTCTTAACACTGTCTTTTCTATAGTAACATAAGTGGTAGATTCTTCAGCCAGATTATTGTTAAGACTCTCAGGGTCCAAAGGTAAATGTATCAACTGCTTATTGGCAGGTGTACTCCCATATGTTTCATAAGAAGTAACACATGCAAAATAATTTATTTTCTCTTCATGAGGAGTGATGAGTTTCTCCATATTCTTAAAGGAAATTTAAGATAAATGTCTTCTATTTTTTACTTTAGTTAGCTTTATGGATGAAGCAAGTGTCTGGATGCACAACCCAGAGAAGTTTAAAACACTTAAAAAGTTCGGAAGTTGAATTATATTAGAGTGGGAGAATTAAATTATATGTGCAGAATCAGAAAACAGAAGTAGCAGATTTCTTTAACTTGGCAAAGTGAGGACTTTAATAAGTATTTATAGGTATTTTGGAATTGGAAGCCTTGTGAAAAGAAAAGAAAATGTTTTAGCAGGGACGGGTGACCACACCACAGAATTCACTGCAGATGTTGAATCTTACTAACTCTGCTGCAATTTTTCCTATGACAATTCTGAAACTATACATAATCTCCCCACTTAATTATACTTAATTTACCAGTCTATCTTTGAGAAGAGCCTGGAGAAAGTAGCCACTATCATAGGAAATGCCATCATCAATAACTTAGCTTATTCATGTATGATCCACTGTAGTCCCGTTCACTCCAAAAGTTTATTTTGATTTGCATAAAACGTTTTGATCTCTTTTATTTATACTTAATAATGCATTTATTAATTGTGCACTTACTTTTGTGCAAATTACGGTTGTACTGCTGCAAAAATAACAGTCCCAACCCCTGACCATTTACACATTGCAAGAACATAGCAGAGAAGGATGAAAAGAGAAAAAGGGAGGACAGTTTTGCAATAGTTATATGAAGAGAGAGAAGGCTAATTGTGCTTAGCTTCTGCAGTTGTCAAGAGGAGTCTGAGCAGCTTAAAAAGAAAGAGGATAGGTTAAAATTTGAGAAGATGGTAATTTGAAATGACGTTTCTTAGGTAAGGTTTGAAAGCATGATATTCGTGATGGTGGTTTTGTGAGTGACAATATTTTTGATGGTTTGATAATGTGGACAGTTGTATTCTGTAGTTTGCATGACATTCAAGTGTTCCCTCCCCGGCGCATTCTTATGGTTGCTTTCTTCTGCTTTTTAAAAATGCCCTTTGATCTGAAATTATGTTTATTTTCCAAATGCAGTATGCAGTTCTAACTGAAATAAAGGGAATGCTGTCCTTGAATGTCTAAACTGCTCTATTTATGGGCTGTCTCCCACATTATAAGTACAACAACTGTATTTTGGGAGAGGGGAGCCACCATAATATAGGTAACTCCTTTGTTTCATCCCTGGAATGATCAAATGTGGAGATTCCAAATTAGTTTTGTGATGGCAAGTGCCTGAGAAATCGAAAGTATATTCATGAAAGAGATCTAGCTTGTCATTTAAAAGAATATGTTGAGTTCAGGAAAGGAATGGAAGCATTAATGAGGACAAGGGTATATGCCCAGAAGGAAACCTGACTATTCTCAGCTGGCAAAGAAGGAGCCATCCATTAATGGGTTAATTTTTGTTGCTGCTCGGGTTAGGTAAGATATCACATGATTTTAAAATAATGTTGTTAGTCCTTGTCTCCTCCTCCTCTTTCAGTTTTTCTTGCCTCACCCAGGAAAGATTATATGTCCATCTCCTACACTTTTCTTTGCCCATGTGCTCCATTCTTTTTCTGTTTCTATTCCTGCTTCTATTTCTTCCTCTTTCTCCTTCCTTTATAGCCCTTAGTTTTTCATGCCCCCATTAGTCTTCCCCTTACTACATAGTTTAGCTTTCTCTTTTCTTCTCCCCCAACTCCTCCAAAGCCCTAGAGATAAGGAAAGTGAAAGCTAAAGCCTCTAAACCTAGCTCTGCTACTTGAACTTCTCCTACCTCAGTGTACATCCAGGTGTTTGGGACATCCATATGCTCTTAGCTGTATCCTCCAGTAAGCTGCAAAATGTGCTCAAAGAGCTCCACTTGCAGCAATGGCCACCACCTTCAGAGCTGCTTATGTAAGTATGGCTTTTAACTCAGTTTCTGTTGAAACTGGATCATCCTTGTGTCTCTGAATTTGCTGTGGCTGCAGCGTTGAAGTCTTTATCCAATGAACAACAATTAGAAAAGGAAGATTTACTATCAGGGGGGCCTTTTGATGATGAAGCTGACCACCACAGAGATGCCTCCCTTTCTCCTGCATAAATTCTTACCAGCACACCCACAGCCCTAGTGGCCTCCATAGCACCCGCTTAGCCCAAGAGAGCACACTCATGTGCTATAGGCACTCACAGCAGCCTTTTGAAGCCTGTGCTTCAAATGCTGGCCATTTTGATCACAGTAATTCTCATCATACTGCACTGCCTGTGCCTTTCTCAATGCCTGTGCTTTTATTTGATCAAAATACATGGCTTCAGCAGATTTCCTCTGCGGTGGCTAAGAAATTGAAAGAAATGAACCAAGTTTCTCATATTAACTGTGGGGCCTCTAAGAGACTCAGACAAGATCAAGCCCTTCCTTCCACTGTGTAATTACAATTGACTAGCAGATAGGCTGCACAACCTGCAGTGCCAGTAGACTCTCTGCTTCCAGAAAACTCAGTCTCCCTACAGGGGCAAACTTTCAGCATCCTCAATCTGTTCAAGACACAGATGTTATTTCTCCATATGGCACTTCAATGAGAGACACATCTGATTCAGGAGAGGAGGAACAGTTGTGAACAAGATGAATCAGCAAGAGAGAGATATTTTAATTTAGGTGATTTCATTCATCTTCTGTCTAAAGCTCTTGGATTGCAAGAGGTTGGAATGGTTCCTCCCTCCAGTTCCAGTTCTCTGCCTACTGATACCACCTGTTTTCTGGAATTGGATTCTCCTATGCAGAGTAGGAAAGGCATAAAAATAGCCCCAAAATTATACACCCTAAATCCTGGGACAATGGAAATTCTTAAACTCCTCTTATTGAAGGTCCTGTTTCAGCCTTCCTGACAGGTGCTCTTCCACCCAAACAAGGGGATTCTGCTCTTAAAGACTGAAACAAAAAGAGGGTGGATGCATCTACTGGGTTCTAGACCTCAAATACAAAAATGCATAAAACGCAGGAAGTTCAGGATGGAAAGTCTCCAGATCATTCAAGAACACCTCTTCCTATGAGGTTTTTCCTTCTCTATAGACCCTTCAGAAGCTTATTTCCATGTTTCCTCAAGGAAGTATCTGTATGTTACCACAATACTCACTACCAATTCAGAGTACTACCCTTTGGCTTAGCATCAGCCATCTAGGTATTTGCAAAGCTCATAAAAGCTCCTGAAGGAGCATTGACGCTTCAGAGAATACATATTTTCCCATATGTCAACTATCTCCTTGTAAAATTGTCATCCCTTCAAGAAGCCAAACAAGCATTGTCCACCACTCTGATCATGCTAAAACAATACATCTTCATAATCCATGAGAGGAAGAGTCTTCTTACATCTCAGTGGTTAGTTCACCTCAGAGACCTCTTATATACCAAGAAGGGATGCATCTCCCCTTCTCCAGAGAAAATCCAGAAAATCAAATATGAAGTTCTTATCTCTGCCAAATTAAAGTATGCAGACCTCATGGCTCTCCTACAGCTTCTGGGGCTCATGAGTTCTTTCATCCATTTAGTAATAGGGGCAACATTCCACTCTCAACCAGCTCAGTGGCTTCCCAAACCATTTGAAACATTCATCACCATACACAAACACGCAAAAGTACATCTTCCTCAGGAAGTCAGCTATTCCCTTCTCTGGTGGATGAACACATGCAACTTTTGATGGGGCGTCCCGCTACAGGATCCTCCTAGACTAGTCCTCACAACAGACGTGAGTCTCAGGGAATAGGGAGACACTACCAGAGTCTGTCAGTTCTGGGAGTGTGGAGTACTGCTGAATAATCCCACAGCATCAGTTGGCTAGATTTATGAGCCATCAGACTTGCTCAATTACAGCATGTTCTCAAAAATTCTCACATCCTAGTCTGCATAGACAACAAAACAGCCAAATCCCACACCCTGAAACAAGGATGATCTCATTGTTGATCACTCCACAAGGAGTCTCATCTACTACACTAGGCAGAGAATGTCCTTTCTATCTCATTCCTACACATTTAGAGAACTCTGAACAAACAGGTGGATTTCCTCAGCTGCCACATCCTGGACCCAGGGGAATAGAGTTTAGACTGTACATTTGCTATCTACAGCAGGCAAATTTCCATGATCTCCAGGTGGACCTGTTCACCTCAGATGCAAATCACAAACTCCCCAGGTACTACACAAGATTTTACTTCCCAAAGACCAAAGCCCAGGATGCCCTACATACTCTGTGGACACGGCTGTATGCATTTCCTTTGTCTTCATATCTAGGATATTGAGGAGAGTCAGGTCAGAAAAAAATGTTGGGATAGTGCCCCCCTCCCTGCATTTGCCTAGAGACTGTGGCTCTCCCATCTCTTAGCTCTGTCCACTCAAAGTGCTCTCATACTCCCAGGAGTTCCTCACCTTCTCAGTCAGGGTCCTGTATTGCATCCAGATCCAGAATGGCTCCACTTAGGCACCTGGCAGTTGAATGGAGAACATACTTAAGACAAGGGCATTCATGTAGAGTGGTAAAAACTCTTCTATTTTCTAGGCAAAAATACACTCCCAGAATCTATGAGACAACCTAGAAAACCTTCCTGAGGTGGTCCCACAGAAACACTATTTCCCCCCAAAGAGCAAAGGTTAAAGATACCTTAGATTCTTGCCATCAGGTCTGCATATGGGGCTTAAACCGAACATTCTTTGTTGCCAGACAGTGACACTGGCATCCATTCTGTCTTCATGCAAGGTACGTTCATCCTATCTTCAAATTAAAAGATTTTTCAGAGGGACGACATTTCTCAGCCGTCCTGTTATACTCAGATTTCCTTCCTGGGACCTCCACAACATGCTCAAAGCCCAATCTAAGCCTCCCTTTGAATCAATTAGATCAGCTCCACTCAGGGTCCTTTTGATTTGGACCCTTTGCCTGGTTGCTGTCACCTCAGTCTCACAAATTTCTCTGTCTGTTGCTCCATTTCACTACAAATTTGGCACTGACATACTTTCTCTGTGGTTGGATCCAGGTTTCTTACCCAGGGAAAACTCTTCATTCCATCTTTCTCAGCCCATTATACTGCCCTCGTTCTGTCATCATCCAACTCACTCTGTAGAAAAGCAGCAGCACAAACCAGATACCTGAATTGCTCTAAAGCTATATATCAAATATACTGAACTGTTAAGAAAATCAGAGTCTCTGTTTCCTTTCTTCCCATCTTGCTGGGAATGAAGGTATCTTCTGCCATGCTGGAAGAGATGGATCAAAGCTTGCATTTTTCTGGCCTACAAGACTTGGGGTTTCCAAAATTACAAAATGTAATAGCTCACTTAACTAGATTGGCATCCATGACAGCTTTTTCCACTTACGCTCTCCTGGGCAAATCTGCCAAGCAGCCACATGGGCAGTCCCATCCACATTCATTAAGCATTATAAACGACAAATTTGCTTAATCCAGACCCTCCTTGGTAGAAGGGTACTACAATAAGTGGTACTACGCTAAGATGCATTCTTGCCGCTTCCCACCATAATGCACAGGTCTGTTTAGGTAGATCTGTTAATGGATAGCTTGTTCTTCACTGGCTGAGAATAGCACATTGGAGGACTTGCTGTGAAGGTCCATTGTTGCCAAAGAAAAGGAGCCATTCAGCGCTACCCTGGGTAGCAAGATACCAATCTTTCTGGGATGTAAGGAGTCTTTTCTTTTCTTTGTCTTGGCTTATGAAGGAATTGAAAGAGGAGAAACAGACAAGGACCAGTGAGGTTACTTTAAATCATGCAATATCTTGCCTTGCCTGGGTGGTGACATGAATTAACTTATTAATGGATGGCTCTTTCTGCTTGGCAGGAATGGACCTTCACAGCAAGTCCTCCAATGTGCCAGTCCCCAAAGATGCAATATTATAATTCATCACAGATACTTAATCCCAGGGGTTACAGTTGGTAGAAAAAGCAAGACCTGGCATGTCAGTCTCCCACATAGCTATGGATCTGATTTTGCTGCTTCTTGAGTATTAGT
Source organism: Cyclura pinguis (assembly GCA_030412105.1). Taxonomy (NCBI): domain Eukaryota; kingdom Metazoa; phylum Chordata; class Lepidosauria; order Squamata; family Iguanidae; genus Cyclura; species Cyclura pinguis. Next base: position 158,416,202 of record CM059603.1, on the reverse strand, counting down.
ATTTTCAAACATAGAATTTCATGTGTTGTAGAAGCAAAACTGTTAATGCCCTGTGAAAGCCTAGTAGAAATATTTCACCTAACATTTCATAAAGCAGGCTTAAAATGAGTCATAAGTGGGCACATTTGGATGAATATATTAAAAGTTAATATTACTCATTACTTATATAATGATTACTTATTTTGCTGTTACAAATTACTGAACCCGAAGAATCTTGTTATTATAACTTCATTGTAACTTCTATAAGTTATGTTCTATTTTTAAACTCTTGTCAGTAAAATATATTTCTGTTTCGTTACATAGGTTATAATGTGTTTTCTTCAAAGTAAAGTTTTACTCTACTTGTACTTCACTTAAACGTTTACATATTACATTTATGAGAAAAAGATTTCAGAACTATTCCATTCAGATAGTCTGTATAGCTGTTCAAAACCACAAAATAAAGAATATGTGCAATTGTTTTCTTATTATATTTTATCTGCCTTTAAAAATAGAGTTTGTCTTTATTTTGTATACCATATGACTCTCCTAGGCATCAAGAACATCTAATTTTTATTAGTTAGACAAATTCAGAAGAGAGTGTCATCCATCTTTTACGGGGTATAGACTTTTCCTGATGGTTTGGAGGGATTGTTTGTAACTGGACTTTTGTTAAGTGGGGTTAGTAAGTTTAAAGTTTTTACTTTACATCTGCTATGAATTGAATGCTGTGGAAAATGACAGGGATTTTTGGTTCTTGTGGGTTTTTCGGGCTTTGAGACCATGTTCTGGTTGTATTTTCTCCTGACGTTTCACCTGCATCTGTGGCTGGCACCGTGGTTTTCACCATTCCTCTGAAGATGCCAGCCACAGATGCAGGCGAAACGTCAGGAGAAAATACAACCAGAACATGGTCTCAAAGCCCGAAGAACCCACAAGAACCAATGGATTCTGGCCATGAAAGCCTTCGACTCTACATCAGGGATGTTTGTTTTGGTGGCAGAGAAAAGGAAACAGTAGCTTCCCACCACACTTCCAATTCCTTGTACAGAACCAAACTATATTGACAGTTGAATTTTATTTTGCTGGTGTCCCTGAAAGCTAGTTTAGGCACTGCTTGATAATCCATGTGAGATACACGGCACTGCCTTCCGAGAGAGAGAATGAGAGAAAGAGAGAGAGAAAGAGAAATGGCTAGAGCCTCATGGGAAATTGCCAAGTATGTCCCACAGCTGCAGCTCTGCTGGCATCTGCTGTCTAAAGTGGTTGCTTCATTTTGCCTAATGGTGTAGCTTGTCCTGAGAAAATGATACTAAAGTTGCATTTGATAGAGGGTCTGGTTTTGCATGCCATTGGCCATTAGAGGAGGCAAACAGGATCCTTCTGGGCTATGTGCTCTTTGCCTTTCTGATAAGAGATAACTTGCTGCACTATCCATTTAATGCACCCTTAAAGTATGTGTATTGAAACTTGTGGTGTAGTTGTTATGAACCTCTGGACCACTGTACTGTTGGCATACTGCTATGGTCTTGTAGTGTCCTCATTAATATTGGTGGGAATTATTCAGAAAAAGTTTTATTGTGGATTGTTTAAAAAATTGGTGTTTTTTTCCCCAAAAAAATCATGATTTAATTTTTGTGTTAAAAGAGTAATTTGAATTGAAAACAAACACTCAGGTTCTTGATGTGTTGAGTCATCTAGTCATAACAATTTTCCCTTGATTACTGGATACAAATTACTTTATTGAAACAGTAAATTGTTAAGATTTTAATGGGAGTAAATGATAGTTATAAAAATAATAGTAAATGGCTTAAAATCCCTAGTCTTTCATTATTTATTTCTCTGTTGGTTACATTTATATCCCACCTTGCCTGGAATTAGGGCAAAGATGATAGACATGACTCTTCTCCTCCCCTCTGTATGTCATACCAGGGTAGAGTGGCTAGCCTAAAGTCACTTAGTGAGTGTCATGGCTTACTGGGGACTAGAACATTTATCTTCCAAGTCCTAGTCCTTCACTCAAATTAGTGCCTTGCACTGACTTTAATATGCCCTGGTTGCTGTTCACCAAACTCATAGCTTATCTTACTTCACCATGTGCTAATAAGAAGCCCTACACTCTGAAAACTCCAGTCTACTCTTAAGAACAATAATTCTGTGTGGTTTCTGTTCACACTCCTGCATTAATGGCCTGGAAAGGAGTGTCATGACAACTTGGGAGAACACTGCTATAGATATGTTATCATTCGTTTCCAAAACACTTCACTCAGGAATGATTGGCTATCCTAATAAAAAAATAAAGTACAATTCCGTCAACAAAATGTCATCCAATTTAGCAGATAGGACAATGTAAATTACAAAAACACTTTGAAAAATAAAAGTAAGGATATTTTTAAAGATGGTGGCAAAAGCCTCAAAAAAACTTGTGCTGAAACCGTAGCCATAAAACTAAAATTCAGCCTGTGAGGGATGGGGATTCTCAGTGCTGAACAGGAGTCATAAAGCCTAAAAATCCTAATTCATCCTAAATATGATTTTATTGATTTTTTAAACACTGGGAATAAAACGATATTGATAAAATGGTCAGTCCCTGTTTTATATTTATATTTGTATGTAAATGTGTGTGTGTGTATATATATATATATGTGTGTGTGTGTGTGCATGCACACAGATACATTCAGATATATATGTGTGTGTGTGTGTATACACACACACACACACACACACACATACATACATACATACACTTCAAGATTTTATTGCAAGAAAAAAAAGTGGTTTCAGACCCCCCTTGGGCTTCCTTGTCTCTCTCTGTCTGTCTCTCTTTTTTACAAAGACAACCTTTTGTACAAGAAATTGTGTATTCTTTGCAGAATATACAATTTTTATGTAAAAATGGTCAGTTTATGTAAAAAAAAAAAGCCTAAGGTTTTTGTGCGAATGACTTTAAAAAAAAAAGTCCCAAATCTTGAACTCTTTAGAAACTGTGCCAAAACTTTTGTAATCTCACCCACCAGGGGAAAAATATTTCATTTCATTTATTTATGCAAGAATGCATAAATTGCGATCTTAGTGCTGGGATATAATAAACCTAGGTTCCTGAACATAAACCCTCTGTAAATTGTGTTTCAGCTGAAGATCAGGAGTGGTATTAAGTGCATGGCAGTGTTTGGGGAGTGTGGATTACATGTGCGTCCACACCTCAGTACACAGCATTAACCTACAGACAAGCAGGCAAATTTCAATCAGTCTGACATCCAGTTCAGCTTCTCCAAGAGAATTTAAACTTTTATCTCTTTCTCATATCAAACTCTTTTCCAAGGAGTGGTGTACACAATCTTCTTCTTATTTGGTACTATCATCAAATATGCAGTTTTGAAAAGTAAGAGAAAGCTAATTGATGGCATGTTTAACGTGCATTTCTAAATAAACTAATAAAATCAATATAGTGAAGCAAGAAAGTTATACATATTAATACATATTAAAATTGTAAATTAAAACAATACCTTTACAGCTAAATCAACAAAACACCTAAATTTGTCACATTCTCTCTGCTGGTTCTTACATTTCTCAGGTGTGCAAATATGATTATGTGGAAATCCGTAGTGGCCTTTCTTCTGATTCCAAACTGCATGGCAAATTTTGTGGTACAGAAGTGCCTGAAGTTATTACATCGCAATTGAACAACATGAGAATTGAGTTCAGATCGGATAACACAGTTTCAAAAAAAGGTTTCAAGGCTCACTTTTTCTCAGGTATTACAATTTTTTAAAAAAATATTTCATTGTTTTTTGTGTCTTCTGACCAGAGAAAGTTTTTGCTTATAGTTTTTGCTTGTTAGTGCTGAAGATGAATGATCCTTCCTTTAATGTGTTCAGTTTCAATTTTCTACTCAATTATATAAGTTAATTTTAAGAATTAGACAAACAGGTGATCATGAATAGGAAGATTTACAGCTTCAAATTTTGGACACTTCTTTTACTAGCCTGTTAATGTTTTGGGGCAGAGGATTGTTTCCATAAAGGTATGTAGCTTGATCTGTGGTTTCTATATCATTGTGGTATTTTGTTTAGCCATTTCTATAAAGAGTTCTAGTTTTAGAACATAAGATGAAAAACAGGTTAAAACCGCCAATGAGAAAACTACAAAGATACAAAAGTATAGCATTTACCCCTCAAAAGCCCTGCCCTTAGCACCCAGTCTCTTCCTGCCTGAATAGAATCGCCCTCGCTTATCGGATGAAGCACAACCAGGGAGATTGCCATTCTAGCCTCCTTGAAAAGTAGTTTCACAGCCATGAGCCATGAAGAAGACCTTATCATGTCCTCACCAAGCATGTTTGTAAGGCTGACAAGAAGAAAAGAAGAATCTCTGGCACAGATGTCAAGTCTAGGCAGGCTTTTGTGGCAGAATACAGTCTTTAAGATAAACTGGACTCAAGTCTTATAGGGCTTTATGGATCATAGCCAGCATTTTGAATTATGCCTGGCAATAGGCCAGTAGCTGATGAAGCAGTTGTAATATGGGGGTTAGATGGGCCCTGTAATTGAACTCAATCAACACTATGGTTACAGTATTTGGCAGCAGCTGAAGTTTTTAAATACCCTTGAAAGGCAGTCTGATGCACCATGCATTACAGAAATCCTGACTGAGACACACAGCATTGTTAACTGACCAGAATTTCTAGGAATGGGTTCAGCTAGCACATTAGCCATAATTGTGTAAATCTGCTGATGGCCAGCACAGAAACCTGAGAATCCAGCCTTGAGGATGAATTCACGGGTATGCTCAAACTGCACACCAGGTCCTTAAGGAGGTGTATCTCAAACAGCATAGACTGAGGCCCTTTCCGTACAGTGTCGTCACTGCGTAGCTGCGACGGCTTGAGGAGGTGTGCATCCGCATGACATCGTCACTGTTAAGTTGATGTTAAGTTGCTGGTGCGCCTTTGCATGTTGCTAAAACATCGTATTTGAGCAACGGAAAAAAAATGCATTTTCACTCTCTGTGACCACTTCTACTACGTTTCTACAACTACATGCGGAACCATTGAAGCGCATTCCTGCAGGAATGGGCGGGTTCAGAGTGGGCCTGGCTCAGCACACGTGACATCATGTCTGCGTAGGGACGTCCTTCCCAAGATTAAAAAAAGGGATCCGATGAAACGGGCCGGGGCAGGCCATGGGCAGAGCAGGGCAGTGGTGACGAACGCTGTAGTGCAAAACGAGAAAGCAGTCTTCCCCGCTTCAAGTGGAGGACGGTGCGGAATGCCATGTTGCAGAAATATTGCAGAAATGCAGCCATAAACTCCGGTCCTACGACGCCATGAGATGTTTTTTCCATCTTGTGCGGAAAGGGCCTGAACATGGATCTGCCTTTCAACAGACTAGGAGCATCCTTGCTTTGTTTGGATTAAGCTTTACTTTGTCAACCTTAATCAAGACTGTTCCTGATACCAGGTATTAGTTATAAGTAAAAAATCTTTGTCAGATTTAGATGGAAATGATCAGGTGTTATGAGAACACTAGTATCACTGAACCCCCCAGAAAAATTCAGATGACTTCTTTTAGTGGTTTCATGTAAATGTTAAATAGCATGAGGTACAAGACAGAGTCCTGAGAGTCTCCAAAAACCAGTGAGCATGGCATTAAAACCACCAGCACCATTCTCTGAGTTCTCCCCTCGAGGCGAGACTGAAGCTACTGGAAAACAGTATCTCCAAGCCTCACCCCTGAAATTTAGCCCATGGTATTGAAAGATGTTGAATATCCACTAAGGGACAAATATTGTTGCAATGTTTCAAAATTATACAGGTGTAGTATTGAGATTTTTGGCCTGTCCTCCATGAACCCCTCAAAGCTATCCAGAGGCCAGTTCCAGGAGTTTGTCTTGCAGAGACTAAAGAGGAGGAAGATTGTTCATAGCTTAGGATGCATTCTACTTTTGCGCAAAGGGGAAGTCCTGAGTTGCATACAGCGCAATGTTTACCCTTGAAAGTTTGCATATTTTAACATTTTACTGAATTAAATTATTGTATCATAGTGGTGTTCATGTGTCACCATATCACGTTAGGTAATCTGCAACTGTTCACTATGAAGTTTCCCTTGTGTGAATGTCTTTACAGTGTTCTTGAGGAGTTCCCTTTCATTTCAGTGGATCTTGATGAAGGGAACTTCATAATGGATTTTGCCCCTGAAAATATAGCATTTAATTATATATTATATATAAAACATTTATTTCTGTAAGTTTCATGAAATGTGTTATGTATTAAATCCTTCAATAGCTCAATACAGCTTCACCAGTAGATGCATGATTTAGTGCAGAATGTGTTTTACTTTAGAAATTAAACTACATATGGTATCTGGGAGAAGTTATAATTTGTAATGACAAGACAGCTAAAGTTTGCAGATCGAAAGGTCAAGTTTATTTTTTGTAAAAAAAATATTGTTTAGAAGATTTAGAAAAAGAGTTAGAGTAAGTTCTTTGTTCTGTGGAATCTTGAAAAGTATATCACTTTTGTAGATAGCTAAACTTTTGTAGTCAGTATTCTGATTTATGTATTTATTTGTAATGTACCAATTTAGATTTCCATCATCAAGCCATAAAACCAAACTATGTATTTGATAACCACATGTCTAAGCATACACATTTTATAAACATGGTAATTAAATGAAATATATACTCATGAATTTATATATATATATATATGTACGTATTTATGACCAAGTTCCGTATTTCCTAGCTATATAAAGTGATATCCTTTATATCATGAAATTACAAAAGAAAGGCACATGTGATTATTTTAGCTTCCATAGACAATACAAATGTTTAATAGATTTATTATAACTTTATGGTGCATTGGATACCCAAATGCTCCCAATGAGCTAAACTTTGTATTTCATTTAAGAAAAAGGCTTATTTGGATTTTTAAATGAAATGTGTTAATTGAAGAATATGCAATCTTTTAGACTGCACTAATGAGAAAGTAAATGCTGCTTGCCACAGTGGGAACTGCTCTTTAGTGAATTTGAAAACAAGCAAATTTTAAGAAGTAGACTGGATGTTCCAAAGGAAGGTGGAGTAAGCTGACACAAAAAACTGTCTCACTTTTGTTTGCTAGAATTTAAATGCCTTTGTTTTTTCATGTTTTCTTTTTGACAAATAATGAGAGACAACCCACGCTAGATACAGTTTTGATCATTTATGTAGAAACTTGATACAAGAACATAAGCAGTAACAACAACTACCACAACATAAAGAATGCTCTGAGAAGGATATAGGCTAAATTTCAGTAGTGTGGGGAAACAAAGTAGGAAGAACAAGATGACCCCCCCTCCCAAAACCCCCCAATGTCAGTGAATATAATTACGAATATTTGTTTAATTTCACATTAGGATAACAGCAAAAGAATTCAGATGAAGGCTTCAGAAGAAAATTCACTTTTGTGCTGGAGGCACTAACTTAGATATTCTGTGCATGGAGAGGAAGATGAGATAAATAGTTGAGGAACTCATGCAAATAGGAGAGTACTGAGCAGAGGAACTGAAAGAATGGCATTAGTAATTCTTCACACCAGGAACTGTAGGAAAAAACATTTAACGAACATCAGTGCTGAATGGAGAACTGAATAAAAGTTATGAATACAGCCACAAACATTCTGAAATCTCTGAAACCTCTGAAATCCAAAAGCAACTATATAGTAAATACAGATGACATATACAGAATGCTCATTTAAAACACTTGTATATTTTAGATAGTACAAGAGAGAGTAATATAGTAGAAATGTGTTAATGTGGGCTAAATCCAGTTATTAATTCTGAGTACAGTAGACTCTGAAGTGATGGGATTTATATAAATGTTTACTTAATTTCAGTTTTGATTTAGCGGGTTTCATTTGGTAGGGACTACAGTTGGGCTTATGTCAGTGCGTTTAAGATTGCAATCTAAATCTAGATCTAATCTTGTCTTTTAAATAGCTTTCTATATGAACTGTCATCGTTAGTTGAAAGGGGACTGTGTTCAGCATTAGGCTTCACTTCCAAGCATACTTACAAGGAATTAAGCCCCCATACAACACAGTGGAGCTTACTTCCTTATAAACATATATTGGATTGTGCTGTTAGTCATGCTCAGATTAGACTGGAGAAGAGAAGACTACTATCTCCAAATACCTGAAGGGCTGTCACACAGGTTGGAAGAAGCTTGCATTCTGCTCCTCCAGAGGATAGCATCTCAATCATTGAATTCAAATTACAGTTCTCCCTCCACATTCATGGGCTTCACTCTTGCAGTTTTGATTATTCACGGTGCCTTCCCCCCCCCCCCGTTCTCCCCTTCCCATTCCCTGGCGGAGGGGTATGGCAGAGTGAAGAGGAGGAAAGATGGTTTTCTCCCCCTGCAGTCTCTGCCAGCTACTGTGGGTGTGATTGCCCCAGTGGGGGGGGGGAGGGTGAAGGGGAGGACAGATCTTTTCCTCTTGGTGGCCATCTCCTGCCCCCCACTGCAGGCGCGATCACCCCAGTGGCAGAGGGGAGATGGTGATGGGGAGGAAAAGATCTTTTCCTCCTGCTCACCATCTGCCCGCCTGCAGCTCCCGGAGCAATTGCCCAAGTGGCAGTGGAGGGGGCCAGATGGCGAGCAGTGAGGAAAAGATCATTTCTTCCCACTCACTATCTGCCTGCCTGCAGCTCCAGTGTGATCGTTCCAGTGGTGAGAGGAAGGGCAAAAGGGAGGAAAGATTTTTTTCTCCCCCTCCTATCTCCTGCCCACTGCTGGTGATGGCTGGTGTGGGCATGTGGGCAGTGGCCTGCAACATAGTGCGGGGGAGGAGGAGTGCTGGGGGGGGTGAGTTATTCACGGTTATTTCACTTTCGCAAGGGTTCTCTGCACATATCCCCCAGGAATGTGGAGGGCCTACTGTACAAGAAAGGAGAGTTCAACTAAATGATGGTAAAAGATGTTCAATATTGGAATGGATTGCTTTGCAGAGTGTTGAGCTCTTCTTTGCTAGAGGTTTTTACCCAGATGTTGGATGGCCATCTGTCCAGGATGCTTCAGCTGTGTGTTTTCTGCATCAGCAAGGAAATAGATTAGATGACCCTTTAAGGCTCCCTCCAGTTCTTTGACTTTGTGCATAGGATTGTCATGCTAAAAGGTACATCTGTTGAAATCAGTGGAGACCAGGATTTGAAACCCCGCCTGGCCATGGAAACCCACCAGGTGTCATTGCACAAGTCAGCTTCATAGGAATGCAAAGGCAAACCGCTTCTGAACAAATTTTGCCAAGAAAACCCTGTGATAGGTTTGCCTTAGGATCATCATAAGTGGGAAATGACTGGAAGGGACACAACGACAACGACAACCCTGTGGTCTGATTTATATTGTTGTTACTTGCTTTCAGGTTGTTTCCAACTTACAGAGACCCTAAGGCAAACCTATCATGGAGTTTTCATGGCAGTATTTCTTTGAAGGAGGTTTACTATTGCCTTCTTCTGAGGCTGAGAGAGCTTGATTTGCACAAGGTCACCCAGTGGGTTTTTATGTCCAAGCAGGAATTCGAACCCTCATCTCCAGAGTCATAGTCCAGTGCTTAAACCTGTTGAAATCAGTGAGACGTAGGTCAGTTTTGTCTAGGGATGGAAATCATGCAGCCCTTCAGATGTTGTTGGAATTCGAGTCCAAGGAACCAGCATAACCAGCAGTGCAGAATGAAGGGAGTTGAATTTCTACAACATCCAGAGTGTACCTTCATTTCTGCTAACAAGTCCCATTTATTTCAGTGGACCACTGAGTTGAACAGCAACTCTGCTAGGGCTGAACTAGGGTTCAGCAGCTCCTTGAAGCAGCTGCGGAAGGAGTGGCAGTACAATTTACAACCTCTCTTATGACAGATCCACCATCCACTTGAGGGGAGGTCAACCTCTCTGTGTTCCCAATCCAGTTCTTTGGCTTCAATTTCAAAATGGCTCATAGAAGATGCTGATCACAGATCTTCTGCGTTACACCTACTTTAACCAGAAATGACAGCTAAATCTAGTAACTGCATAACTTTGAATCAGATGTAAATAATAATTTTAAACCATACTATTGTACATGTAGATCTATATACAGTTGTATCTGTAATAAATAATAACATATAATGTATTGCTGTGAATTCAGAGCATAGTAGGCTATCACATTTGCACAAAGAGGAATCTTGTGGAATGTGTGGACAAATGTTCTTCTTTATAAATGCAATAGTAACGAATTAGCTCTAATTATTTTTAATGATGTTACTATATTACTGAGTAGTGTTTCATTCCAAGCTGTGGTATATTGTTTAACTGTTCAGTTTTCAAATTCTATTTGTGTGATAACTGAAATATGCCATTCATTTTGTTCCGTAGTAAAAAATTAATTCATTTTATTATCCTCTGTGACTATATATTGGCAGAAGGGGCAGGGATTGGGAATCATAGTGACAATGCTGTTAAAGTAAACAAATAAAAATTATGATTGTTCTACCCTTGAGCAAATTGATGTTGGAACAGTCACTCAACCACTCACTTTTGGTGCCATCCTGGTACATTTTTCCCCACAGACAAGAGAGCTGCCTGCAAGGAGAAAATTTTTGTTTTTGAATCATGCAAGGACTTGATACAGGTTGCCCCTTCAGGCCAAGTACGTATAATTCACAGACTGGCCTCTGAGAGTCTCAGAGGTATGACCATATGTCTTGTGAATGATTCAGAACTAACATATTGTTGAGAATGGATCTTTCTTTATTATAGGCATTGACAGAAAAATATACAAAAAGAATCCATTCAAAACTGGAAGGTTGATTTCCATCTCTGAGCAGAACAAATGGTTTGCATTTAGTCGGCAAAACATTTGTTTCTGTAACTAATTTGCACTAATTTTTTCTTCTAAGACTTTCAATCTGGAATGCACATGACAGAAAGTCTACGCTGGTTAATGTAAAATGTTGGTAAGAGTTTTAGTGCACAATTCATTGATGGTGCCAAGTGATTATATTCTGTTGTAATTTCACTGTCTGTCCCATCCTCATTGAATTGTAATGCTAGGAAAGGCATTAAAGGTTTGTTCTGATAAAGCAGATACTCCATAACTTAAAACAGCATAAACATTCCTTTAGGAGAAGACGCATGACTTTTCTGTCTCAGGTGGTTTGGTGGAACAAGAAAAGCCTTACTCCTTTGTAAAATATTCAGGCTGTTTATTCATATATTTGTTACCTATTATTATTTTTTTAAAAAAATGCTTTCTATATATTTTATCCATTTGTTAAGCAATTTCACTTTGAGGGAAAGAAATGCTGAACAGCTGACCATTCCCCAATCTGTTGTGTGTCACATATCAGCCTTGACTGTCACTTTTCTACAGTTGCAAAGCAGTTTGTTACAAGCATTCTTCCTACAATTAAAAAGCAAAATCTCTCACATTCTATGCATAAATCTCATTGTTGCTGTAGGGTTTAGGATGAACTTTAATAGTCTTCAGTTGGAATCGTTCCATCAATTAATACTTCTTTCTTTTGGCTGAAATCCAACAGCTTGCCTGGAGTGCTTCTTTGCATGCATTGGGGCTTTCAAGCTTATTCTCCTAGGCACACCTAGGGGCCTCCTTGGGAAGGGACTCTTATGGACAGTATGATTAAAAATATAAATGCTGTATTTATATTTCATTTATAATAAAATCACAACTTAGCATTCAGATTGGTTAACCATTTCAGTGATCTCCCAAGTTAGTAGCTTACTTGCAAATAACATTTGTATTTGGCAGGAATTATACATAGTCCTTTTTGGTTCCTTACATGGAAGAATAATGTGAGGGCCCAAACATGAGCTTGTGTAGTTACCGTAGAGAAGAGATTTTCAGCAGGAGGTGAGAAACCCTTATGGTTCTAATTTGATCAGGCATTTTTAGGAATGCTGGCCCAGCTAGTGAAGTACAGGCTGGGCACTGGAAGAGGTTGTGATGGGAGTATGTTCTAATGATTGATGCATGAAAGTCTTCCTAAAATTATCAAAGAAGAACCTGTAACTCATATACACGTCAACATGTAATATGTTGGATGTGCTGAAAATACAAATGTTTTGTTTCTTTGGCAAACTACTGCATTCAAAATGTAAGAATGTACTATGCAAGTGCGAAGAGTTGCAAGAAACCAATGGCAAAAAGTAGCCTGCCCCTGTGCAGTGATTTTGTCTGTACCGTTCATGACATGAAATAATTGTCTGCTTCTCTTCCTTTAATATTTTGCATACCTTGCTGCTCTAAATGGGCAGCTCTCTATAGCTGATAAAACCATCAAAAACTCTTAGGATTTTAGCTTGTTGAAATGACAGTCTAGCACATAGCTAGTGTAGTGTGTGTCATTTTGAATGTGCTTCAGGAATAAGTCTTGCCAGTTCTGATTTAATGGATCAGCCCCACCTAAAATAATAACAGCTGAGTAGGGGCAGCTGATACGTCTTGCTAGAATGATTGCCTGTTAATCTAGTTTGGCTTTTCTCCTTGCAAATGAATTTTGATGCCTTTTAGTTCAGCTCATGTTACCAATGCCCACACCCCGCTTTATGTCTAACATACTAAAAGTTCTTTTAGGAGATAACTGTTCAAAAAAAAAAAAAAATAGTGCCTGCCATGTTGTAGATTTCCTGCAATTTATAACAGTTGTTTCTTTTATGTGCCAAAGTGCTATGCTATGTCCAGGTTCATTACCATCAAAACACTTTTCTCAGGGTCTTGAAGGGTGGGAGGGGTATAATGTTCGGTCTAAAAATAATACCATCATGCTAAGCTTTGAACTTTTTTGGCCTATTTTATTTGGGGCCTTAATGGCAAAATGCTCCATTGATGCACAACCATGTGCAACCTATGACAACTGAAATTAACTGCAGCTTTTGAGAGGATTAATAAGTAATGCTTTTGCTTCCTGTTTTGGACTGTGAAACAAGAGGAAGGACTGTCAAGCATCCAGCATACAGTCAGAAAATTGAATAGCTTGGGTACAGATATTGCTACATTTTTGGACTGTTGCTAGTGGTGCTGCTAGGTGACTTACTGTTGTTATGGAATGGGGGCCCCCTTTGGACTTCCACACATATAGCTTGGCTTATGAGGTACACAATATTACAACTTCCTCCACTCCTTTCATACCTTATAACTGCTTCTGTATTACTGCTATATTGTGGGAGGGGGAATTTAAAAATCTATTTCTTATTAATATAAATAATTTGACAGTTTGCCATTTCATATTTTAAACTCACTTAAATCACTACATCAGCATGACTATGCAAATACAGTGGAGTTTGCTTCTCTGCCCTAAGCCAAACATAATTACTTGAGAATATGCAGCTTTTTGGACAACAGTATGGGAGAATAATAAAATGTTTATAGCTATGTACATGCCCAGCCAGGCACCCCCTGATCCTGGAAGGTTTAAAAAAAAAAGAAGGGGTGTTGTAGGGAGCAAAGTTAGTAATGGTGAACCCCACTATGCCACAGAAGCTTAGGTACTGGCACTAGGCCTATTTGGCATTACCCTGAGAGGTTACAGAAGTCTAGACTGGCTTCTACCCCTAGCTCCATCACTAACTGTTGGTGGAAAATAATTGGGAGAAAAAATTATAAAATTAAAGACAGAGGCCATTTTTTCCAGACAGTCTTTACCCCCCCCCCCCCCCGAGTGAGGGAGGATGAAAATCCAGAAATAAGAAAGAGGTTTTTCACTGAAGGAGGGAAAAAAAAATTCTAGGAATGTTCATGGAGCAGGGAATTGTTCATGTTTCCTCTCTGTGCTTCCCTTGGAATGACGCTATGTCAAGATGCAGTGCCAGTCCAGAGGCAACTGAGAGAAAATAGGGTGCTTAGGCCCCTTGAAATTTCTCTTCCTCTCTGCCCCTGCCAAAAGTTGTCTAAATTTTGCCTGGTCTAATTTTGCAGCCTTGAAGGTGAAGTTGTGAAAGAAGGGAGGCTAGCACTTAAAAATTAAATATTGTTAATGTTTGGTTGGCCTGTACTTTTTAAAAGTTAATTGTTCAAGAGATATTCTCAAGGGCGTTTTAGTATTGCTCTTTTGACATTGCCATTAACACCCCTTGGAAGGATATAATTACCAAACAACTACATCATCGCACTGAGAAAGATAAAGCAAGTGCTTTGTATTTTTGCTAAACTGGAATTAGGAACCATGTAATCCTCTAGATGTTGACAAATTGCAACTCCCATCATTCTTCACCACTGATTTTGCTGCCCAGGACTGTTGGGAGTTGCAGTCCAACAATAGCTGCAGGGCCTTATCATTCTCACTCCTGAACCAAACCTGTTTTCTCTAACTTATGAAATCTGGAGATAGATACTAAGTTTAATAAATACATTGCGTGTCTTGTAGATAAGGACGAATGTTCAAAGGACAATGGTGGCTGCCAGCACGAATGCATCAATACTGTAGGGAGCTATGTATGTCAGTGTCGAAATGGATTTGTGCTACATGAAAACAAACATGACTGCAAGGAAGGTAAGAATCAGTAATCTGACAATCTGACAGGGCAGCTCACTTTGAATGATTTGCTTGAATGAGTCCGTACATGAGTATTTGCAGCTATTGTAAGACATATTATGGAAGAATTTTCTGTGATCTTTAATAGAATCTACCACAAATATACTATTTACACAGTAAGCACAGTGTGTTATTGTATATAATTCTCTGTCATGAGTTTGCCAATAGTGGGGATGATGATAGTGAAGAATGGATAGGTGATTAACTCCAGATTAGCTTCAACAAGTTCCTGCCCTTTCCATGAAATGGTGAATCAGTAGTTTTTTGTTCTTACTACATAATACCATACATTTTCAACAAGATTCACTAATGTTATTTATCCTTTATTGGTGCAGCTGAGTGTGAACAGAAGATCCACAGCCCAAATGGAATTATCACAAGCCCAAACTGGCCTGACAAGTACCCAAGTAGGAAGGAATGCACATGGGAAATAAGTGCCACTCCAGGTCACAGAATCAAGATAGTAAGTAACTTGGACATAGCAAAGAACTTTGGTAGTTCAGGAGACTGCTCTGTGTGAAAATTAAAATGAATTGAGGTTGTTGGTACATGCCAGATGGTAAAATTAGAGCTTCAAAAAGGTTCTTTTTCAGATTACAACATGCAGAACTCCAAAATCAGCAAGGCCAATGACCATCCTTCCAGAGGGAGCCCGAGAATTCTAGTGATGTTGACAAAAATCCTTCAATACAGGGGAAGATGACCACATTGGCCTCCTGCAGGATCCCAGAAGTCCACATCATCCCTGGGGGATGCCAAATAAAAATTCATTATGGCCAAAGATGCCCCTCAGCATGCAGGGGTAACACTGGCCATTTCATCACACTTCAGGCATTTTCGTCCCCTGTCTCACCTTTTTTAGTCCCTTAGAATCCTTTTGAACCTGTATGTCAATAGGCTTTCTACTCTAGTCTAGTCTAATTTTTTGGGGGTGGGGGGAGAGACCCCAATAGGCAAAGGAAGGTCCCAAACACTAAATGAAAGGAGGAGATTAAATGCTCTAAAATGTGATGAAAGGGCCAATAGCCCTCCTTGGGGGTGGGGGAGGTCTGAAGCTGTCTTCAAGAGGCCAGCAATGCATGGAGGGACTATGCCTCGCTGTCAGTTCAAACTGACACAATAAAGACGTATGCGAATGTGGGAAAGCCATGTGTACCCAGGGGAAGAATTTTTGCAGGTTCCTCTATTGTCTCTTGGCCCACTTGAAAGGGTAGACAGCTTTTCAGTTGAAATACAGTTTACTTTATCAGTAGTGCAAGTAGCAATAGCAGAAGAGTGAAAAGAAATACCTAACAGCATAGCATTCCAGGAGTATGTAGATTTTTTCCACCCATCCTTTGAATCACATCCAGAGTTTATAGAAAACCAGCCATCTGTACTTAAATATTTCTATATAGAATACATACTGTGTGTGACACATATTTAACAGAATCTTTTCCCTAATATTATGCTCAAGAATTGAATGTGTAATTAAAATTACAGAAGATTAGCTTCTTCTGATCTTTCATACGGTTTAAATTAATATGCTATAATACAGTTGTCCTTGGCAGGTATTGAAAAAGCCATGTTGACACTCTGCACTCCTGTAGTACTTCCATCAAAATCAATGGTACAGCTTCTGAGCAGACAGGTAGCGTTGTATTGTAAAGCTGCAATCTTTTATTTTGAGACTACGTCCAAATAAAATTATGGGGACTTACTTCTGGAGACACATATAATGGATTGGACTGTAAAAATGAAAGTAAGAAATAATCAGCTCTTACATAAAATATATTGGATCCAGCATTTGTCATATGTAGAGTAGACCCATTGGGAATCACTGGAACTAAAATTAGATATGATTTCATTAAATCTTGCTTAAGTGTGAAAAGTTTGACTCCAACCCAATTTCAACTTCCAAACTGAATGGATTTAGTTATGTTTTTAATCATTTTATTATGGACTTTTATGTATCCATGAGATAATCAAAAAGCTAAGTAGCACAGTACTTGGCCGTATGATAATAACATACTTGAGTAAAATTTATGAGTACCAACTGGGATGGTTATACAGCTGTTTGCATTGCATTCACAGTTTTCTTCTACAATGACAAACACTTAATCTTCCTAAAAATAAGTCAAGGGAAAGTATCACTGCTTCAGTTTGCACTGCTTTGTCCCCATGCCGACTATCTTCTCTCCACTGCCAAAATGCTAACACTTAGCTACATGAAGTCCTCAAGGACAGCTGTTAATATAAAGTGGCATCACATTGTACTTTGGCTGCCTTCCATTAGGGATTCAGTAAATTACAGCTGTGTTATTGTCCCAGACACAACTTAGAGCTGTTCTGTTTGCTCTGCATTTTATTCCTGTTTGTTTTCATTCCTTTTAAATATTGCCTCTTGAGTTTGCTTTGCTAGACATATCACTGCTCCTGCCTAGTGAATTGGTGTATGATGGAGAAAAGTAAGGCGGGGGGACTGCAAGGGAATAGCCAACTCTGCTTTAGAGTTCATATGAGCCAAGTTTGTTAAATAACCTTTTCAGAAATAACTTTGGAGCTATAATCACACTCGGAGTAAGCCCCACTGGACACTGTCAGACTTGTTCTAAGTGCATGGGATTAAGATGTTAGTTATTAAAGCTGAATGAACCTTTTCTTTAATATGTATTTTAGTGCATCAGTTTTAACCCAAACTTTGAATTATCATCTGCGTTCAGTAGTTACAGCGTAGTTCATTGAATCTCCTGTCTTTAAAGGAACAATTCATATGAGCAGTCAGAAGTTTGTTCAAGCCTCAGAACAAGGATATTTGCCTTCCATGGTATCCCATCATCCTCACCATTGACAAGTGTGGCTGGGGCTAATGGGAGTTGTAGCTTGATAGCATCTAGATGGCCACAAGTTGTGCTACCAGTACTTTATAAAAGATCAGATAAAATGCTAACTAAAAGTTAAATACTGACTCAGGGGGACAATGCAGGGTGACTAGACAGAGAGAGAAGGAGAAGTTTGAAATGGCTGTTTTGTGCAGCATTTTCCCCATTTATTGTCAGCTATTGTTTTTAAGTTCATGCAAAGTATTTTTGCAATTTTAGAACATTCTCAAAAATAATGGAGATTTTGCTTGGCTAATGGCATTTGGAAAACCACTACTGCTGGGGCCCTAGAATTTATTTTATGTGACATTTTTAAAGGCTGAATCCAGCTTTTATTCACACATACACTCATGCACATTCATTGGATAAGGTCATAGGAAGAATAAGCAAGCATTGTTTAAAGTCTCGTTATTTTAATAAAGTTTGAGTAAAAGTTAATACTGTATATTTTCATAACCCATCCCTCCCCATTTCAGTTGTCTGTCTCATGTTTTTCTGATTTTTTGAGAACTATGAGATAATCCTATGAACTGGGAGACAGAATTTGGTGGAACATCTCTATTTTCCAGATTTGGTTGTTTCTGCTGTGCATAATTGCAGGGAATAAATGCCTTAATCCCTTCAGTGTGAAAACATAACTGCCAAGTCTGAAAGCTGTTGAGAGTGCAGTCTACTCAGTACTGTTGCTCTTCAGCTCCATTACACAAGGGCTTGCATATACACAAACTCACATACCCTTAGTGCTTAGTGTTCTGTCTTTGCTATCTTTGCTGTCTCACTACTTTGTTGTTTCCAAAATCAGCCTGCCAAAGTTCAAAATGTTTCAGAATAAGACTACTCTACAGCGTGAGTCATATGTGGAACAAATCTATAATATTAGATTTATATTTTGTTAACTTTCAGATTTTTAATGAATTTGAAATCGAACAACACCAGGAATGTGCATATGACCATTTGGAGGTTTTTGATGGAGAGACAGAAAAGTCTCCAATTCTTGGTCGTTTATGTGGAAATAAGATACCAGATCCCCTCATTGCTACTGGGAATAAAATGTTCCTTCGGTTTGTGTCTGATGCATCAGTGCAAAGAAAAGGCTTCCAAGCTACACATTCTACAGGTGTGAACATAATCCTTGTTATTTTCATTGAAAATGGTTTAGAAATGTCTTGCACTCAGTTTTTATATGGCCTGTTTTTAACATAAAGCAGCAAGGGGAGCAAATTGCTTTTATTTCTAATACCATGTTGTTTGCCATGCTTGTAAACACTCTCTAGTCCCCTTTATTATTTGCAGTGGTTAGTATGTATAACTATCTGATCTAGTAGTTTTGACTCTCTTGCTGAAGTCAATGTGTTTTTGTAAAGATTGAATACAGTCTTCAACTCTAGAAGCACATGACATCCTTTGGACATGGAGAGGCACTTCTTTCAAAAATTGTTGTTATTGTTGATGCTGTTGTTTAAGGGGAAAAAAAGCCACCACCAATATATTAGTTTCTCTTTTATTTGCCCTGTCAAATATTAAATCAGGTTTCTATTTAGGTCAGTTTCTTGGTTTATACTGACCCCTGGTGACTGTTTTTAACATTTTTCTGACTGTTAATATTTCACAAATATTGGGCATTGGGGAATTAAATACATTTGATTCCTTTTGAAACATAACTGAAACAGACAGTCTACCTTCCTCACTTTTTCTTCCTTTTCTACCTCCCCAACTCCTCACTTTGCACAGAGTGTGGTGGTCGCCTGAAAGCTGAAAGCAAGGCAAGAGATCTCTATTCTCATGCTCAGTTTGGTGATAACAACTACCCTGTTCAAGCTGACTGTGAATGGCTAATAGTGTCAGACCGTGGCTATCGCATAGAATTAACTTTTCAGACTTTTGAAGTGGAAGAAGAGGCAGACTGTGGTTATGACTACCTAGAACTCTTTGATGGTCATGATAAATCTGCTCTGAGACTTGGTCGGTTTTGTGGATCTGGGGTATGTGTTCCTTTGATTGTGATTCTTAAAACTCCTCCAATGAATGCAAGAACTCTGGTTCAGAGATATGTAATAAACAAGCATCTTTTTGTTGCTCCTTCCCATGTTCTTTATTGTGGAGTAGGTAACTGTGACCTTGAAGATGTTAGCATTGAGCTCTTATAATTCCTCATCATTGGCTGTGGTGGCTGTTGGAGCTGTAGACCAACAACATCTTGAAGACCACATGTTCCCCACCCCTGCTTCATCAAAATCTGCTTTTAAAACTTCTCTTAGATTTAAAGAGCAGGCTACATTCAGAGCAATGAAAGGCTTGCTGTTTGTGGAAAGAAAGTGAAAGCCCCACTCTTCTGCTAAGTAAAACCGTATGTAGCAGATCTTGCTGGATTAATGTGTTTTAGCCTTTGTAACCTGTTTGTTAAACCAGTAATTTCTGGTTGTAACAAAGCTGTTTTTCTTTGAGTGAAGTCCAAGACCATGTAAAGGAGGAAAATTTCATAAATTCATTTAGTGTCCGAAAGCTATTTCAGAAGCATAGTTTGAAAGCTCCATTCATATTTTTGTATGATTATAACCATCTGGATAATTTAATATTGAATCAATCTTATTCATAAATGGTTTGTGCTTTGAAATTATTGTTAAAGAAATACAGAAGTTCTGAAAGACTGAGTAAGATGCTTTCAAAAGCCAAAATGCATGCATTTTCCTTTTTAGAATTACGTGTGACTCTTGATGAGAGTTATTTATTTCATTCTGGCTGTTTCTGCACCATCCTCCCAACCCACCATTGGGATAGGAAAAGGACAGGACCGCAATAATGGTTACACATGACGTCGTTGTGGTCCCTTCCTTCTCCAGTCCCCATGCGACACAATCATGGAGTAAATCATTGACAGGTTTTCCCCATGAATGACCCACAATTGTGCCACCATCGCAGACTTACCTGGTCTGCAGAGGGTCCAGAAGTGCAATGGCTGCTCTTCCTGCCCCAGCACAGCCTGGATCCTTGATTGCAGAGGCAGCTGGTGTGGAGGGGAGTGCTCCTGTCATGCTCCCTTCCTGGCAGAGCTGCTGCTGGGATCCACACGGGAAGACATCAGAAGAAGGTAGTGTGTGGAAAGGGCCTTAGATGCAGCCTGCTCTAGACCTGTTTAGCTTTAAAAGAATCAACAAAATGGAGGAAGAAAATTCAGAACACAGCTTGCTGCATGGTCAGAATCAAACTTATCCCAAAAGTATTTTATTCTTATCAGTGGAACAAACTTCAACAGTTATGAAATTTTTCTTGAGAAAGAATGGTTTTTAAAAATTCTCAAAATTAAAGATGATAGGGCTAATTGTTAATACCTGATTAACCGTTGTTTCCTGGATAGCCTTAATAATTTTTTCCCCTCTTCATTCTACAGCCACCTGAAGAGATATATTCAGCAGGCGATTCTATTTTACTCCATTTTCACACAGATGATACAATCAACAAAAAAGGATTTCATATACGATACAAAAGTATAAAATATCAAGATAATGTTCACACCAAAAAATAACACAAGGTCCCCTAGACCACAAACGAGGCAGAGAGCAACTTGAGAAAAGAGAGAGAGCATGCAAAAGAAAGAGGGATGGGATTGGAAAAAAACTGGCATTATTAGTATACAAAAGTTTTTACACCACGAGTTCAAGTGAAGGAAAGCTGAAACATCTCACTATTAAATATAATCTTATTCAAGAACAACAGACATTATGGTGGTATTGTGTGGTCTCCATGCACAGCTGTCTCTGCAGAGCTGATGAAACAGTATTACATACTTCCAGGGAGACTATAAGAGCTTTGTTCTCAGCTTCACAAGTGTCATAGTTGCCTGAATACTCAACCAATTAAATTCAGGGAACTGACCCCGAAGACTTGGCTTCGTTTTGAGAAGTAACTGATGTTGAGAAGAAGAAAAATGCCCACCTTCTGTAGGTCATGCATGCAAAATGCTGTCTTTATATCTTATTCTAATTGCTTTGGTGGTATATCCAGGATATGACACATACCAACAAAAGTCAGGAAAATGGGGAGGGCAATAATTTGAGATTATTCCATACTCATAATTCATCTGTCCCATCAATGTACTAATATCATTTTAAAAAAAACTGGAAATCTGTGTCTGCAAAATCATTAGTTCTTTAGGGAGTTTTGATTACAGCAACACATTGGAATGTTTGAAGCTTTTAAACTTCATCACAATTATGAATACCTCCAGAATTTGGAGACTGTCAGTGACTGAGAATTCTGAGTTTTATTATTGCTGAAGGACTCAGTATGTGCTGACCTCTTATATTTTAGACTGAGGACCATATGGAATAGGTTCTTTTACAAGACTGCTCCAAAACTTTATGTGAAGAGAACTTAAGTATCCAGGACCAGAATAATCCCAAATGCCAGTTATGGATTCAATTTCAGTAGTAATGAACTCCTAATGTACATTTCCTTGGAAATGTTTGTGAATGAGCTTGTAACTATTTAAAAATAAGTCAAAGATGGAAAAAATAAGCTTTTTTTCCAAAAACCAGATTTCCCAAGCCAATGGGGAAAAAGCCCTGGGAGTGGGGAGTGTTTTCTGGAAATAAGACTTTTGTGATGGCAAAGCTCATTTCTATGGTGCTATTCTATGAACCTTTTAAAAATCCCTATAACCCAAGATGTTCTAGACCTTTGAGCCAACAACCTGCAGATCATGAATGTCTCACTATGCTTGGCTGCGTTTTAAGAAAACAGACTTTCTAAGCACGTGAAATGGAGAATTGGAACAGCAGCACAAGCCCTGTGGAACAACTACTACTATTGCCTTAGAATACTTGCACATGATCATACAGATCTTCCTGTAGATATACATCTAATTTGATAAAGAACTTAACAGCCTGAACATTTTAAATGTGTGTCCACAAAAATGACCCTCAAATTCTCATCTGCAGAAAAAGATCATCAGTTGTAAATACAGTGGACTTGCTATTGATGTAGAAATATGTTACTTCTAGAATCAACTATTGTATGTGCTTTTAGGCCATACATGGCCTTAGTCACAATGTATATGCATCATGTAAGTATGTATGAATGAGAACTTTAAGAGAATGAAAAATGTTGTGTGTGGATGGACAGGTAAATTGTACTTCATGTGCCAAGTTCTACCAGAATCCAGATTGACTGTAGCAACTTCCTTTCAAGCTTTCTTAAGAGGACTTAATAAAGAACCAAGAGCAAATGACATTTTATGTTCCATTTCAAATAAATATTTTGATATCATTTGAAGTTGGTTGCTACTCAGCTTAGTTTTTTTTCCTTACCATGTCATACACTGGCATTAATAAATGGTTTTTTTAAAAAAAATAAAGCAATGCATGTGTATGTCTCATTGTTTGTATTTACAATCTCTTTCTATACCTTTCATCTTCCAGATACCATCCTTTTATACCATCCTTTTAGATAATTAATTAGGATTGAGTGTCATTCCTTCCTTCTGTTGTAACATAGGCCATTTCCACACCACACTGTTAATAGTGCTATTATTCCACTTTCAACAACCCTGGGGTTTGTAGTTTAGGGAGGGGCATTTAGAATTCTCAGTCAGAGAGCTCTTTGGCCTCAGTAAACTACAAACCCCAGAATTCCATAGGAATGGCTTTCCTATTTTCTATTCTTGTAGTAAAAGGATAGCAGCTGGAAAAAGAACCCAAGCTGTACCACACCTTCTTCCACACCTTCCACACTTTCTATTACAATAAATGCAGAACACCACAGCGTTAGGTGCAAACACACACAATTCTCACTAAATAAAACAAGTCCTAAAGAGGTCTTGCATTGTATACTCAGCTATCTCCTACTGTAGTGACTGGGAGTACCTTGCAGTTAGTGTCCACTATGGAAACACTGCCATGTATGGGACAAGTGCAATCTGTTACTCTGGTCATCATCGTAACATGTTATGTTGCTTTCACGTAGCATAATTAATTTATTCTTTTCTCTGATATAAACACTTTCCTGATGCTGAATTTTGTACTTTTATCTGAATTCTTTTTTTCCCCCTCCAAAATCTGCTTGAATGATGCAGGCAGCACAAAGGCCACCTAAACACAATTGCTTAAATCCAGCAAAATTAGAGTAGAATCTAGTTGAATGGTAACATGCTTAGGTCGAACTAAACAACTTTTAGAATCAGAACCCCTCTACCAATAATTGTATCTTTAGAAAGCCATGTGTGTTTCTAAAAAATACTGGCTTGAATGATGATCACAGTTACAAATGTGTAACCTAGAGTTATATATTCATAACTGATTCTTATTCAGGATCCCAATGTATTCAATAGCAAGGATTGTAAAAGTCGCACAATCCTGATTTACTGGGCTGCAGCCACTGCAAGCAACAGAAGTCTGTTCTCCTTTTGATTGGGATGCTGCAGACTCACATTCTTCTCTTTCCCCCAGCAATCTTCAGTGGAGAAGAAATAGCATCAAAGATCTTGCTTCTGGCTGTCACACTGGAGATCACTGGAGAGGGGCAGAAACATCGGTCTACTGTCTCATGATCAACAGGAGGAGAGACACCCCCCCCCCATTGCTCATAGCAGCTGCTACTCAATAAGTCATGATTGGATGAGGTCAAGCTGGGAAACATTTCTTATCTACATAATTAAAGTAGAACACTGGCAATTGTTTATTGGGAAGCGTTTCTTAATGATGGTCATGGACTTGGGTCTCCTACAGAAGGAACTCTGTACTGAGTGCATTTTTGTATTACTCATAAGAGGATTGAAACTCTGCAGAGGAATGTTATGAATTTGTTATAAAGGGTCTAAAAATCCTTCAAACTACCTGTTAATCCAAAGGCATCTAATTCTCATAGATTTGGGGACAACTGAAACATACCCAGAGACTAGATATTTAATATTTATGCTGCCCTCTTTTGGCCTTGTTTTACGTATTTATGTCAATGTTAATAGGAACACTTATCCTGATTACAGCTTTGGTTATCAAAAAAAAACAAAACATCCAGTGGAATGTATCACTAAAGGACAATTCAGCATTACAAGCATGAAGACATGCTGGTTTTGTCTGCACTCAGCTGTGGTGGCTGGTAGGGAGAGGCCATCAAAATTCTCTCCTCAGAGAGGAGTATCATTTCCTTACTTATTTGAATTTTAGCACAGACTTTTCTGGTGACTTCTGGCTGGGTTAGGAGTCCTCTTCCTCCTCTAATTTATGGTCAGGGCCTTTTTGACTGCTCCATGCTGAACTAGGTGGTGCATATTGGGGACTCAGTTTCCTTTGGTGACATTTGGTCCATAAGTTGAAGACATCAGTACATGTGAGTTGTGTTGTCAGGTTTAATTTTAAAGCACAACATGATCTCACACATGTTCTGAGTATACACAACCTTGGCAGGAGGGTGTCTTAGGGAAACTAGAGTTAATAACCTACATCCACTTAGAACTGTCTAAAGGGACAATTTTATTGAAAACACAATAATCAAAATATGCACAATGACTCTACTCTGCAATAACAAATATAACCACAGAACTTTGTAAATGGCAAACAGTACATGTAGGCCATTTCTGCATGAGAGAGGAGGAGTGGTTCACTGCGTGTGAAGAGCGGTGTTTTATACTCCGATTTGGAAACTGAATTCAGAAACTGCTGTCTGCACCTCCCCCCATTTACATCACACAACTGCGGAGAACAGCGGTTGCTGCATCCACAACAGCAAGTTCCTAGCCACTCCCATTCCCCTCCCTCACCCTGCCCCACCATCGCTGATTGGGCTGGGCTTTTTTAAAAAAAAAAACATTTAACACATTTCTGTGTTGCCACGTTTATGTGTAGGAATGTATGTTCATTGATATGAGGAAAAAAACATGTTTTAACAGTCCATTACCAGATCCACTCTCTTCCCGCTGTCCATTTAACACAGGAAGACAGTAATGATAGCAGCCTGTCCTTTGATGGGTGGAGAGAGATAGGGATGGAAATGGCGGAAGGGACAGCCTGGGAATGCCCATACCCGGCCACTTCTGTGATGTGAATCAATGCTATGCTTCTGCGTGTAGGCAAAAACTGAAGCAGAACCAGTTTGGGAAATTTACATCGGAGTTTTTCACATACAGTGGTTTCTCAGTGCAGTGAACTGTTCTAGGAGCTGAAAACATGCAGAACAATGAGGAAAACTATGAAGCTAAAACAGTTCAACGTGCAGACGGAAGGGTAAGAATTTGACGCTGCTACAATATATCAACCTCGTGCGGAAATGGCTGTAAAGTAAGAGAGCACTGTTGCTTCAGACTTGGGAAATATTAACTCAGATGAGCTAATACAGAAGGCTGAAATGGTTTGCAGTTAATATAAATTTTGGGAGTTGATAAAAAGCGGGGAGGAGAAAAAGTCAAAAAGAGGCTATGTAATTCCCTAATTCACTCTTGTAGCAGATAAAGAGGGGGATGTATAAAGGCAGGGAGTTGCAATGTGCACAGAAAATACTTTCTGAAACATATTTAGGGGTGACAAAAGTTATGTCTTGGTCTTTTGGACCTTCCCAGGGAGAAAGTAGGAAGCACTGTAGCGGTTGGAGCAGTACAATTAAGAAGGCAAGGTAATTAAGATACTCTAAAGCAGGCCAGGACTTTAAGAAAGAGAATGAGTTCACAAGATTCTGGGGGATTCACAGAAGCAGTGATTTCAGCTGGCTTAGTCAACAGTGAATACTGACTCTTCTCCTGAAACAAACTAGTTTTGACATCTGGAGTCTTTTAAAGGAAACAGAGATGAGGAAACACCTTTAAAATTTGGTTAGGTTTGTGTATTTCACTGTCTTGCACTGCCTTAGGATATTGCTTTACTTTGCTGACTAAAGCTAACGTAAGATTATTGCTGTATTCTGAGAGAGAGATGCTGAACTAATCAACCTGTGCCCCAAAGGTCACCTTTCCCTATCAGTAGTATTTCCTGTACATAATATATGACCTGCCAACTGCAGGATGTCAAAACTGGGAGATACAATAATGTAATCAATATTCTTAACACAGACGGTGGTGGTACTTAGCAAAGCCACAGTATTGCTGTAGGATTTGACCAGAGAGGCCTTTCCAGCTAACCCTCCTCTAGCATGAGCCAGACAGAGAGCTTCCATTTAAAAAATACATGCATACACACACATAGCACACACACCTTGGCTGGAATGTACAGCTTGCAACAGCTGCTTACATCAGTCTATTTACATCTGGTCAACATCTGGTTTGTGTAGGAAGTCTGTTAACATAAAATGTTGGTATTGAGTACTTGTGACCACAGTTATGGTGACTGCTGATTTCTGAGTCTGAGTCAGGGCTCCAAGACCAATGGACAAGATGCAAAGAGGTTTACACACACACACACACACACACACACAGAGAGAGATATGTATGTATGTATGTATGTATGTATATGAATGGTTCCACTCTCCCCCACCTTTTTTTTCTATTGGATCAGCTCAAAAAAAATGTACATACTACTAGATTTTGAAGCTCGTACTTAAGACTGTTTCCTGTGACACAAAAGAATATTTCTGCAGAATTATTCATACAATTTTTTAATGACTTGCATTCCCATGATATTCTTGAGTTTTAAAATGCTTTCCACACTTTCCTAAACAACCAGAATAATGAAAGACATCAAGAAAAAGTAAAGAGGAAACTTCCAGGTATCTAGACTTGTAAATAAGTAATTATTGTTCATACTTATTAACTTGCTTGAGTAAGTCTGGGATGATATAATTCAATAATGCTGTGCATTGATTCAAAAAAGTGTTTTATCATCTGCACTTTAAAGTCCAGGCATCACTCTAATTAGGATATACCTATTTTTTGTTCCACCATGGAGATGTAATGAAAAATGGCATCTCTGTAGCAAGGCTTCCCTTTTTTCCCATCGTAACATTTGAAATCTCTTGCTGTGTTACTTGGCAAATTGGCTCCATCAGGGTTGTGCTCAGTGTCCCGGCACACATGTTCCATATTAATGGCAACTGCTGATTGGGGTGGAGATATAAACTCCGTCATATAGCTAAGTCTCTTAGTCAAAAACCTATAAATCTTAATAGCAGGCTCTTCCCATGAGGATTGTGGTTTCAATGGTGTGCTTCTGGCAAAACTGGTTAGACAAGAATCTGGTTGCCAATGTACAATGTTTGCGCTCTTTACTGTGAAAGGCTTTGAAGGCAGTACTTTTCTTTGCATGAACCAGCAATGAAATATTCCATCCATAAACTGGGTAACCAATTTTAAAGTTTAACAATGCAACCAAAGAAGTAATTTTGAGCATTTTTTCCTCCAAATTTCTTACAGTATTTCAGTTGTGTGACATGCATTTTCTATCATTTTGTACTCAAATAAGACTGTAGTTTTACGTAAAACAGAGATGAAAAACCTGTGGCCCTTCAAATGTTGGATGGCAACTTCAGTCTCTTCCTATTAGTTGTGTTAGGTAGGATTAATTGGAAGCTGTAGTTAAATGAGCTCTGGAAAGGTGCACACTCCCTAACATAACATACAATAAGCCATAACTGACAATTTTGAACTCTCCTGAGTATTTGCTTTTCCCTCCAAAAACTTGTGGATTTGACTTTGTCTTGGAGACCGAGGGCAAGGAAAGAATGTAATACATGTCAGGACATTGACTCCATATGCCATCCATTCAGGAGTGCAAGATGGCAAGATGAATCTTTGGTGGAGGATCCAGAAATTGAACAACACCATATAAAAGTTGCAAAAGTGGGAATTTTAACTCATTTTGCTAAGAGATTTCAACATATGAATATTAGTTTCCCACCAAACCTTAAGATCAGAAGGATAATAATCTCAAAGCAGGAAGACAATTGTGAGAACCTGAACCTAAACCTGTGGGAAGGAATTATTTTCAGCCCATATCCTGCTGATCTATTGTCCAATAACCTGTAGCATAACTTTTTATCCATATACTTTAACCCTTCAGTGAAGGAAGTGTCACCATGACAAGTGTGCCAATACATGTGGCCAGTTCTCAGAAATGTTTATTGTTACCTGCATTAGGCCAGTATTTATATATCTTCCCATACATGAAAGTGCTAAAACAAACAGTAAGAATAAATAGGAACCTTGAAATCATGGTGCAAGAAAGAGCATGAATTCTTCATGCAGGGGATTATTGCAGAGGCTGTCATGGAGTGCTGGCACTGAAAGCATGAAATCTATGCTTAAATTTCAGTGGGTGGCTGGTTCAAATGCATAATCAACCAGATTTCAGAAATACTCTGAGAAATTGAAGAGTGATGTTTGTATGAATAGCACACCAAATCAGAGTACTATAGGAAAGAAATACTGATTATCTTTGAACAAAGTTGTGTCTCAAAACGTTGGCAGTGACTGAAAGCATTTCCTCTTGGCCACACAGTTCCATTCATCTTTCACATCTTAGACTGTCTGCCAGGTATCTTCTGCCCAATTTTGCACAGAGAAATATCTCTTGCTCTGCAAGGCTGATTATGAATTACAAAAAGTACAGTACATATAATTTGAGGACTTCCTTAATTTTAAACATTTCCTCATTGCTAATTTTACAAATATGTAGTAGTATATAAAACAACATGGACTCAAAAAACCATGAGTTTATTTTTTTTCAACCTCCACATGCAGTGGTCTAGGCTAAAATATGAGTTAACAGTGGTCTTCAGGAATTCACTGTTGAGTATGTTATAGGAAAAAAAATTAAAACATAACTTATAACTTTGACAAGAAGTTTACATTTATTATTAGCTGCAGGATATTAAATTACAGCCAGTTCTGAAGAACAAGGTTCTCATTGCCTAGCAAAATGGTTTACAGGGATCTGGAGAGTATTAATGGTGGAAAAACTGAAGGATATTAAGAAATGTCCATCCAGAATGGCTGATGTCTCTTAAGTATTAAGGAAAATCAGACATGTTTAAATCATGTCAAAATGGTCAAATAAATCTCTTTCTTAAACATGTTGTAGACCACAGAGTAATTTCCCTCTCTCCCTCTTTCCAGATGTAAGATTCCCTTTTGATATGTTGCATCTGTGAATTGTCCAGGTTTGTTTTAAAAGTTAACCATTAAGTTTTCTCTTAGCATTGGTATTTTAAGTTAGGATTTGCAATGTGAAGATTTGTGTTATGTGTTTACAGAAAGCAACATTCATTGGGCTTTGTTACGGTATACCTTCAAGTCATTTGCAATTTATGGCAACCTATCATGGTTTTTATTTTTTTGGCAAGATTTGTTCAGAAGGGGTTTGCCTTTGATAGATCTGGCAGCTTTGATTTAAATTGATGTGGTCCAATTGGCTTCATCAGAGCAAAGGACATAAAACTAAGCAACACTGAACTGACTTCAGAATAATTTTTTGTTGGGATTTAAGTGGGCTTAAAAACCATGGCACTAATGTGCTTAAATGCAAATCATTTAGATCAAGAGATTTCTTAGCTAGGTAAGTGTCATGACTCAAAATGTTTTGAACTTTGACTTTAGTAATATAATTTATGCACTATTAGGAATCTTCAACAAAAAAGAAAGAATTGTAGGCTAAATAGACTGACAGATAGATTATGATCCTAGACCAGTTAAGAAGGAAATATAGAAAAAACCAGCCATTTTGACAATATTAATTTGCCAGAGTGGTTTATGTAATACTTTGCTCAAAACTCTCTAAAATTTTCCTAGTTAGACCTGTTTGCTGGTGTGAGCAACAAAGGAACACTGCTGGTCTCTGTGGCAGATGGGCTGTCTCTGCCTTTTCCTTGCTCTTCATCTGAGGGAGGTCATTTTTCAACATTTCATTCAAATCCTTATGGTTCATAAACAAACATCATTATTTTTAAAAGTGCAGCAGAACTAGGCTTCTGTGATATAACCCAGGTGGTTTCTTATAAGCATGCTTAAGCCTGTGTTGGAATGTGGCCCAGGACTTTATGTCATCTGATCATCTGCATTTTCAAGACAACAGTTTTCCTAAAAACTTGTGCCATAAATATTATGTGTCTCAAAGGCAAACCTGGACTTTAAAAAAAAAATCAATCCAATTTACTATGTATGTGTGTGTGTGTGTGTGTGTGTATCTATATCTATATCTATACTATATCTATATCTATATCTATATCTCCACCCCTGTCCTAATGTTAACTGTTTCTGGTGAAGGGTGTCATTTAGTTCCTCCTTCAGATGTGCTAATCTATTATTTCTGGAATGTCAAATTTGCTGAAGACTTTCTCTCGGAAGGTTGGCACTTTCTGTTTCTCTCTGGCCAATGAATTTTCTTAGGGAAAATGACAGCATAACCCCAAATATGGGTCACTTGAAGTCTGATAGCCCTCTTCTTGTGGGGTAGGGGTTGGCCAAACTGACAAGAGAATAGCAATGTTGGAAACAAAGAAAGGGAGAGGATGTTATGTTTTCCTCTTTATCTACTTCTCCACCATAAAAACACTTCTTCCCAAGTTTTTAGTATGAACTTCTAAAACTTGGGAGAGAAGCACTTGAGGGATATTAAAAGCAGTGAGAAAATGGGCTTAAATGGTCATCTTTCTCCACTCCAAATAATGCCCCTTCCAGCATCTATTGAAACAGCAATCCATAATTGCACACACTTGTTTGTAATGTATAGGGGGAACCTGATGGAAAGAACGAAGTTATATTCTTAACAATCAATGACCAAGGTCAAAGATTACAGAAATTTATCTCTCCAGATTGTATCCCCATATCTTTCTGAATTATATCCTTCCGTCATTACCTGTCTGTTTGTAATTCCATGAACAAATGATAGATAAAGGAGGTTGTCTTGATATTTGGTTTAATCTTTAAATGTCAGAGGAAATATCTAATAAGTCTCTTGCAGGAAGTACCAAATAAACCCTCCAGATGCAGTTTGGGCTTATGTGAGTATTTATGATTTATTTTAAAACATATTTATGTCATTTCTCATAGATTGTCAAAGATGCCCTACAAAAGGGGAAAGCCAGACTAGTCTCTTAACAGAGATACAGACCCTATGATAGACCAAGGACCTTTCTGCACTACACAGGTATAATGTTATTATTCCACTCTGAACATCCTATGGAATCCTGGGGTTTGCAGTTTAGGGAGGGGCATTTAGAATTCTCAGCCAGAAAGCTCCATAGCCTCAGAAAACTACAAATCCCAGAATTCCACAGGATGTTGAAAGTGGAAAGCACTATAACAGTGTAGGGTGGAGCGGCCCCAAGATACCAAGTGTGTCTCCATGCCTACTCTTCAACACAGTTATAGGGCCTGGCAATGTCATCCACAACATCAAAGGTTTTTAAATACCTGCTTGTTTCTGTATGTGATAGATACCATCACATATGCCTGCATTCTACATAGGACAAATACGGCAGTTTTTCTGCAAAATGGACATCTGACATCAGAAATGGCAATATTAGAGAACCAGAGAGGGACAAAGGGGACACATTTCAGTCTCCTAGGACTCTTTAAGGTGGCTTTCCTTGAACAAAAGAACTTCAAAGCAGGATTCCAGGGTCACATAGCTGAATAAGAATTTATCAAGAGATTAAACCATGGTTGAGATTCTGCATCATGCTGGCAAAGTGTACTTAGGGGAAATAGTGAAGGCTTTTCTCTCTGTCCAGCTACTTCCTGCAGTATGCAACAATAGACAGGGGGCTGCCGAATGTACTTCTAACTCCCCTTTCATTGACTGGCTGCAGAGGTATGCGCCGGCTTATTCTGGCTACACTTGAACATGGGGAAAAGAAGGAGCATGTGTGTTAATCAGCTCACCAGTGCAAGGATGTCTGTGTTATCATCCAACTGCTGTTTGTTAGTGGCCACTGGTAAGACCATTATTGCTGTATTTTATGATTTTTTAAAAAATATTATTTTTTTATTAATTATAAAGAAAAGAACAGAACAACAGAAAAACACCACATGACACACATAACAGTGAAAAAAAAAGAATTTCAACAAAAACAAGCTTACATTATTATTTCTCTCCAATTCCATTACAATCATATACTTATTCAACATATTCTATATCACACTGCTTATATACTTTGGCTACCTATATCTAGATCTCATTCTCATTATACTCATTATTATTATAATAATTTGATTCTTAACTCTATACTTTTCAATTACATTTAATCTATTACTACTACTAAATATGATCTTATTACTAAACATATCAAACTATTCCTAAAAATAAACCCGCCCCCCAGAGCCAATTATGTTTCAACTTACTCTACCTTCCAGAATTGTAATTCTTCTTTTGGAGGTATGACACCTTCCTCTTTTATTAAAACCTTTTCCACAAATATCTTCCATATTGCTTCAAAATCATTCCCCTTCATTATTCCTTTTTTGGCCTTAATTCGACATGTTAACTTATCATTAATCGCAATTTCCCACACTTCTTTATACCAATCCTCTATTTGAAAATCTCCGTGAATTTTCCATTCTCTTGATATAACTATTTTATGGATTTTAACTCCCTCTGATCCCACTGCTTATCATCCTCCACCTATATACCCACCTACTCTTGTGTATAATAATCTGCCAACCAAGGTAACACTTCCTGCATTTGATGAGGTGACTTGCAACCTACTTGTATAGCAACAAAATTTCCTTATCTCTAAGGTGCACAAAATTCTTTGTTGTTTTTGCTGAAAAATACTATGATATTCAACTTAGAAAGCCATAGCCCTAGGAACATTTGCATACAAGTAAACACAAACATGGGAATAGGCATGAGTGGACAAACTGCACATATAGCTGCATTATAGGCCTTTTCTACATGACAATGCTCTCCCACATTGTCCTGTCACAATCCCAGCAGCACCTTTGTCAGAATGTGAGTGTGTTCCCAATGCTCCTCTCTGCATGTGACCAACTGCCTGAGGAAGGGAGTGCAAGGGACACACTCTGTCCTTCCGGACTTCTTCCCATGCTGCAATAGGAGAGAAAGCGCGTAGATCGTGCTTCCAGCCCTTCTCCATGAGTGGCTGCAACAGAAGGTTTGTGTGATCAGAGGTCATTGATGGAGTTTCTCCATCAATGATACAGCCCACGATCATACCGACACACCGATCATATGTGAGAAAGATGGGACCATGATGACATCATGCAGAAGCGTTATCGTGGTCCTACTCCTCTTGCGTCCCCGTGCCGGGACACCATCATCATGCAGAAGGGGCCATATTTTGGGGAGGGGAATTGCAGCAAACCAGGAGACAATTTTACTTCCCTGTGTATCTCTGGGGGACCACACAGCTTGCCAGAATGCCACCCCTCAAACAGAGAAATGGCAGAAAGTCCCATTCAGGTTTTGTAAAATTGATTGATATTTTTTAAAATGTTTAACAGTTCAGAGGACTCTGCAACCTGCTTTCAAGGTAAACTACTGCACCTGAAGCTTAAGAGAGGCAATTTACTTTTGGGGAGTGCAGAAATAGGAGTCTAGAAGCACTGGGAGAGCCTTTGGGGAGCTGCATGAGACCCAAGCAGCACATTTTGCACTCCTGTAATATATCTTGAAGAGTAATCAAATTAGCCAGGCAGAAACTGAACAATAATCGTGCCTACACCCACCCTGTCACAGGTTTTAAGAGAGAAGGCTAATTCTTCTTTGTCAAAAATGTAAAGTAGCTTGACTTACAAGTACTTGTGCAAAGTAAAGAATGAGAGAATGTGCAAATAAACCACATTGGCTACCAGTTTGTACACCTTGCACAATCACTTGTGGATATGAAGACCATTATGTACTAAGACTCCATCCATCTATATCTATTTTACTATTTGCATGATTATTAGGAAGACTCATCTGGTAAAACTGTGAATTTTTATGTATGACACCACAGACTAGTGCACTTCTTTGTTAAACCATAAACTGTTTAGGTAGAAAATGGCACATGAAACAGCCCCAAATTATGAAAGCATCAAACTGTCGTTTTTGATAGAACTGCATGTTGTTGTGTGCCTTCAAGTTAATTCTGACAAGGCAACCCTAAGGCAAAGCTATGATGGAGTTTTCTGGGGCTGAAAGTGTGTGACATGCCCAAGGTCACACAGAGGGTTTCCAAGGCTGAATGGTGAGTTGAGCCCCCTGTTCTCCAGGTTTGTAGTCCAACATTCAAGCGACTACATTATACTGACTTTTCCATTACTACATAGTCTGTCTGGTTCATACTTCTGACCTTTACTTAGTGGGACAGCTTGTCTTTAATTTTGTAGAGTTCTGTTCCTTGCCTGTGTGCTTGAAAAGCTTTTAGTAAACCACAAAAGGTATCTGTGTAATTCTATAGTGGATTTATAATTCACTGAGAGTGCTTCAGCACCAGACAACGATACAAGTGCTACTGCGGTGCCAAAACCAAACTCACTGCTTTCAGATTAATTCCAAGTATATGACTTTTCTTTCTTCAGACATGTACCCTGATGCATTTTTTTAATGAGGGTCATCTGGTACATTCTTATTCTCCATGTTCATGGAAAATATTTGCCTAAAGTGCTCGCATTATACCCTTTATCCTTATCTTGGGTTCTTGATAGGAAGTAAATGTAATTTAGGTCAATTGAATATGCCTCCCACTTTAGAAAGCATTGTCATCTTTTCCAATGAGTCACATGATATATTCAGAGTATTATAGCCTCAGTTTAGTCCTCTTGACTTCTAATGCGAGTTCAGGCTCGATTTCCTCTGGGGCCCATTCATTTCTCTTCTTGATACACCAGGGTATCCATAGAACTTTCTTCGAATACTACATTTCAAATAAGTTGATTCTCTTACTGATAGCTTTTTTCACTGTCCAGAAGCTGGAAGTATTATGATATGGATGATTCTGGCTTTGGTCAAAATTCTACTCAAAATTTCTAGCTACAGTCCTAAAATCAGTTTTCAGGCCACAGTCCAGTCAGTCTAAGTTGTGGCTGCTTTTCACAGTCTGGATGAGAGAGATAAAGAGGTGTGTTCACATATTATTCTTTGCCTCAGTAAACTAGGGCCATTTCTGCACTACACTCTTAGAGTGCTATTACTCCACGTTCAACATCCCGTGGAATTCTGGGGTTTGTTGTTTACTGAGGCCAAAGAGCTCTCTGGCTGAGAATTCTAAAGGCCCTTCCCTAAACTGCAAACCCCAGGATTCCATAGGATGTTGAAAGTGGAATAATAGCACTATAACAGTGTAGTGCAGAAATGCCCTAAACTTCTGTCTTGATTCATCTGTTTCATTATACAACACTTTTCCCAAGGCACTCTGAGAATCTGTTGAAGGAAAAATACCTGTTGATCAGTAAAGCAATCACATGGTGTGTAGGGGTAGGGAAATTCCATGACAGAGTCACACCACTTCCAGTGCACTCTTACTGTGGGTTGGGTCCATTTGTTCTATCACTCCCACTTTTGTGCATAATAGGGAGGACAAGGCCATATGGGGCCACCAAAGGACCTATGGCCCATGGGCTGCATACTTTCAAACCCTGCCTTAGAGGCAGAAGTTTTTGGCTTGAAGTCTAGCACTATGTTGTCTTTTCAAGAGCCCAACCTGGACATGATGTTGGTATTGTCAGTGGTACTGTACAGTTCTTGGGAATGGATGGGCCATCCCACTGCTGGAGCTAGCTCCATACATTGTCAATATTCATTTGAATTTAGGAGGTTCAGGTTCAGGGTCTTTTTGGCTCAGGTGCAGTGGTGTACATAGGCTCAGCAGCGGCTGAAGCAAGTGCAGAAGTAGTGCCCCTAGGAGCTGCTCCTACTGCCACCTCCCCCAAACAGACCAGGAAGGACGGGGACAGCAGTGAGCAGGCACAGAAAGGCACGATGGGGTGGCAGGCGGGCACCAAAATGCACATGGGGGTGCCAGGCAAGAGCAGGAATGCATGGGGAGGTGCCAAGTGGGCGCAGAAAGGTGCAGGAAGGTGGCAAGTGGCCACAAAAGTGTGCGGGGTGGTGAGCGAGTGCACAAAGCCATGGGGGTGGTGGATGGGTGGGCATGAAAGTGCACAGGGGTGGCAGGCGAGTGCGGGAAAGCATGGGGAGATGGGGAGTGGGCACAAAAGTGTGTGGGGAGGTGGTGGATGGGTGCAAAAGGTCACGGGGGTGGCGGGTGGGCATGGGAAGGCACGGGTGGATGGATGGCATATGCGGAAAAGCATGGGGGGTGGCTGGCAGGTGCAGAAGGGCACAGGGGTGGCCAGCGGGCTTGGGGGATGGCGGCTTTTGCACCCCCCCGAATGGTGCTCAGGGCATGCGCCTCAGTTGCCCCACCCTAGATCCGCTTCTGCTCAGGGGTCATCAGTACCTTGAGTTCCAGTCCAGTGCTTTGATCTGGTGCCTCTTCCATGGTCACAATTTTTTCCTCAACCTCTATCAGTGTTACTGCTACAGTCCTGTGCCAGGACAAATTTCACTTGCAGACAAGAACTTCTGCTATATTCTGTGGCTCCTCAACTACTATCCAAGAATCACAGGATTACACTCTAAATAAATTGATAATCCCCCTTAAGAGCCCTGTAAGAAAAGGACAAACACTGGATTCTGTGGGCAGATAATCATTTAAATTAATAGTATCTTGTGTGTCTTAGAATACATTATTCTATCTTATCTGCTATAACATAATTTATGATTAAGTTGTCACAACATAAGATTCAAGCTATTGATCCATAAGAGGAACTGTTTGCTTATCCCATGACTGTCTTGCTTCCCTAAATACAATGGCTGCATTTGGCAATTTCCCAGTGGCCTGATTGGATCACTGTTTATAGGACCTTGTGCAGTAGTTGAAAGAGTGTGAAATATTTGCTAAAAGGCTCCATGGACTCAGAAGTGGATATGCTTGAGAGCATCTGAAAAAGCCAGGTAGTTTAAGGAGCTATAAAGCATCCTGGTCAGCTGTCTGAAGCGCCACATACATTTGAAAGAAAAAGAAGCAAACAGTACATCCAAACTGAGTTAATCAAACTTATTCCCAGATGCTTCATTAAAGCTGTTGAATAATTTCAGCTGAGATATCTGGAAAAAAAAATTGAGATCATTTTCTTGCAAATATTAGCATGGAGCACTCCTTATAATTAACGCATGCCAAATTTCAGGGAAAAATGAAACTGGTTCACCTATGTCAGTGATAAATGTCTGATCAAGCTTCCATTAAAAATAGGTTTGCATGATCTCTTTGAAAAGAAATATCTCATGCTGTGAATAGCACAACACAGATGGGTTCGCATATAGTGTGTCAGACATGGTAACAGTTGCTTGTCGTGACAGCAATAAATGACTTCTGCTAGTTTAAAGGCGGGCGAGGAAGGTGGGACAGATTATTTTTCTGAATTTGTTTACATTTATAGTCTGCCATAAACCTGACTGTTTGGAATAGATAATAAAATTCTAAGTGAAAGGAGGAGACTCTCCATTCATTTCCATCACAAGTCCTTGGAAAAGTCACATTGATCATGACAACCATGACCCACAACTGTCAGGAAATACCTTTGGAAGAAATTAGAATCCTTTTAATGAAATTAAGATAGGCAGGCTTCTTTTTACAGATTTCTGACTCAATAGGTATGAAATAGCTGAGAAAATAAGGGGACATTAGGATTAAGTAAACAATTAATCGTAGCTATTGCATATCAACTATTGCAGCTACAGTAACTGGTGCTTCAGTTGTTCTGTGAAGTGGCCATCTTATGCTTTCAAGCATCCTACCAACACCGGCCATTTCCGCACTAGACTGTTATAGCACTATAATTCCACTTTCAACATCCTAGGGAATCCTGGGGTTTGCAGTTTAGGGAGGGGCCAGCTGGCCCCTCCCTAAACTGCAAACCCCAGGATTCCCTAGGATGTTGAAAGTGGAATCATAGCGCTATAACAGTCTAGTGTGGAAATGGCCACCATCCTTAGACCTAAAGATTGGTAACTATAATTGAAGCTGCATCTTTGTTTCCTTTCCACCACCTTTATTTTACTAAAGATGCTCTAGTCTCCAAACTTTCTTTCCCTCTCCTACACACACTTTAAAGAAAAAATTTTTCTCCCTCATTATACCTTTTCTGTGCCAAGCATTGGACAGGTCTCTCATTGGCCCTTTCCACACACGGTTATTAAGGCGGGCCAATGCATCTTGCCACGGAGGTCTTCTGCATGTTCGGTTTATTTACCTTCATTCCGCACGTAATTCTGACTAAATGTGCCCCCATGTGGTGGTAAAGCGTGCTATTTGAAAACCAGAAGAAATCGGTTTTTCAATTTTCCAGATCGATCCGATTTGTACTTTCACAGTGGTGCAGATATGTACATTTGCACCAATGCGAATTGGTGGTCAGGGGAGGGCTCATGGGAGGGGGCAGGGGTAGTATGGACTTATGCACATAAGCACGTACTAAACCATGCAAAAAAGGGGGGGCAATCATAGCTGACGGGGTTGGGTGAGGGGACTAGTGGGAGTGGCCATGTCGGAGGCACTGTGGATTCATGAACTTGCACACCTCTGAATCAGAATGGAACATATGCAGTAGCTGTGCGGAAGGAAATGAGGGAAAGTCCACCTTGTTTCAAGCCCAGAAAACCCAGTAAGAAATGGCACGAACCAATTCACCAGCCTCATGCGGAAAGGGCCATTATTTCTCCTCTTTCCCAGAGTTCTGCTAACCCTATTGTCTTCTCTGGTAGTTTACCAGACTCTCCCTTCCTTCGTTTCTGTACTTGTCTCCTTCTTATCCCTCTTCCACCAATTTTTAATACTTTTACACACTCCTCCCAACATAGGTTCAAGCTATCTGGTAGACCATTGTTACCTCACTGGTAAACCCTGTCCCGGGGTCTACAGTCTTGACATTAAAATATGATTCAGTGTGCCTGAGAGGTTGCAGCAAAGGCCGAACCAGGTCAGGCCAGTAAAATCCCCAGTCACATAGCCTCAAGAGACCTCAAGCTGTGCAAACCCACAGTAAACAAAGGGTCCTCAGCCACTGAGGAGCCAACTTGAGGGGTTTAGTGTCTTTTCCCCAAGTTGAGCACCAATAGCAATAAAATCCTATCAGGCAAGAATCATTTACATAAAGTCACACCACAACTCAATGCAACCGAAGATCCTGAGACTTTGGCAACACCTTGTAATCTCATCATGCAAAGGAAGTTACCATTGTGGAGCTTCTTTCTCGATGCGACACTCATTGTTCTCCCTGGGATTAGCCCTCCAGCTACTTTTTCCCCTACAAATAGTCCCTGTTTTTGAGCAGTTCTTTGGATCACTCCTGGTCATCCCAGCAGACCGTTTCCCCATCCATTGAGTAATCTCCTCAGCCCTCTCCGTGCTGAGCTCCACTTCTTTGCTGTTTTTCCCAGATCAAGGACTTCAGGAAAAGGTGCAGTATTACCCCAGCTACAATCCCTTCAATATTCCCCCTATCCAGTTTCCTCTTTTTTGCTTCTTAATAGGTCTTGAGTGAGTGTGTGATTGATTGCATTGGTGCGTGAGAGTTTTATTCAATAAAATCATTTTATTGTACTTCTTTGTTTGGTTTTTGGCTTGGCCTGACCCTGTAAAAACTGAATAAAAAGACCTTGCTAGGTTACCCTGCATCTCGCATTGCTATTGCTCATGCTCTGGCCAGTTTCCATTCCCTATCACATGGAGCACATTAAGGTGTCCCCCAAGGGACCTCAGAAATCAGGGTAACACCATACATACCCAATAGGAATTCCCAGGATTTGTGATCTTCACGAGAGGCCTTTCTCTCAGTCTGACCATCTTCACATGTACAGCTGATGAGGATGTAAAACAGGGCCTTCCAGGTAGGTGCCCCAGACTCTTGAACTCCTTCCCATGGCCACTAGAATAATACCCTGTATGCTATCCTTCTGTTTTCTGTAGGCTTTTTATTTCAATACGCTTTTAAGATAGAGAGTTTCTGGGGAAAAAAAACAGCACCAGAATTCTATATGACCTATTACATTATGTAACTTTACATATACCTAGCTATATAGAAGATGCACTAAGAAATCTCTTTACTGAATTTTGAAGATGCATAACAGCACAGTGGCAAGAGTGCTTGATGTGCATTGATGCCTCATGCTCATTGGGACCAACTCTATGCACATCATGTTGTGCCTTGGTCCCATTGGGCATCCATCATTTTGCTGGCTCTGCTGCTTAGTGATGTACCAGCAGCCCTCTGCTGGATATGGACATTACAGAACCACCTAATTCTAATTCCTGCAGACATAACTCCACCTATGAAGACATAACTCCCCAACGGGATTCCAGCCCAGACTTTTAAGAAGGTGCTGTATTGTTTTAAACTGAGCTGTTTTTAATGGCTTTTTAGCTTTTAGATTGGTTAGCTTTTAAGTGTATATTTAAATTTTTTAAATATTGTGAATATTTTAATTACATTTTAAGGTTCATTTTTGCTATATTATAAGCTGTGTTGTTTTAAATGGTAAGCCACCTTGACTCCCAATTTTAGGGAAAAGTGGGATAAACAACAACGATGACACTTTCTCTTCTATTCAAGATGATCTGCAAATCCTGTGAATAAAGTGATTCACTGAAGGCACTGACAGTAGTACACCATCCAAGAATGTGCAACTGCATAGCTGGAATCTTGTTAGTTAATGTCAGTGAGAGTAGCACTATTGAATCAATTGTTGAATGCTGAGGCAACATGTAGCTCTCAGTGCTGAGGCAACATGCAGCCTTGTCTCAATGGCTCTACTCTAGTTGAGACTAACGATAGGATTTAGGCCTATGTGGAACTCCGTTTATTCCACCATGAACCATGAACTAAATAA
Source organism: Cyclura pinguis (assembly GCA_030412105.1). Classification (NCBI taxonomy): domain Eukaryota; kingdom Metazoa; phylum Chordata; class Lepidosauria; order Squamata; family Iguanidae; genus Cyclura; species Cyclura pinguis. The sequence goes on along the minus strand of CM059603.1, from coordinate 158,374,992 downwards.
ATTTGTTGCACAATGGCCAAATAAGTACAATATGTGGAAGGAAACTTATAGCAACAAGATTCCAGCTATTGTATTGATTAAGGTTCCTGGTTCATGAAACCAGGAGACGGATGCTTGGAGGAATGTGACACGCAGGAGTAGAAAGGCAAGGTGCCATACAGAGACTCTTGAGTTACAGAATTGCTTTCAAGTTCTTGACCTTATTAATGACAAAGTGGAACAGCAGGAAGAGGTCATGGAACATCATCCGGAGGATATCCAACATCAGCAACAGGAACCCCAACATCAGCAGAACAACATCCAACAGCATCAGCGCCAACAGTCTCAGCACAAACAGAAAGTTCAAGTGGCCATGAGGGAATCTGCTCATCGAGTAACCCCAGACAAGCCTCAGAGGAGATGAGTTCTAGTGATTGGTTACTCTTTGCTGAGAGGAATGGAACCGACCATTTGTAACCCAGAAAGGATCAATTGTGAAGTGTGCTGTCACCCTGGGGCCAAAATCAATGACACAATGGAGAGGCTAACCAGACTGGTCAAGCCCACTGACCATAACCCCCTCCTCTTGGTTCACGTCAGAACCAACAACATGGCTAGGCTCAGCTTTCACTGCATCACGAAGGATTACGAGTTTATGGGTAGGAAGCTGAAGGACCTTTATGCGCAGGTTGTCATTTCATCTCTTCTCCCTGTGGAAGGTCATGGCCCACAAAGGGAAAGAAAAATAGTGAAGATCAACATCTGGCAGATCAAAATCTGGCTTAGAAGATGGTACCGCTGGGAGTGAATCGGATTTTTGGATCACAGCCTCCATTTCCATGAAGATGGTCTTCTGGCATGGGATGGCCTGCACCTTACAACCGTCAGCCAGATCATTTTTGCTAACAGTCTCACAAAACGGATCAGGAGGTCTTCAAACTGAGTTTGACTGGGGAGGAGGACAGTATTATTCTGGGCAAGGATTCAGTGAATGCTGCGAAAAATAGCCCAAATGATATAGATAAGGTAGGCCAAGTAGAACGAGAGACCAACAGGAAGAGGGAAAGTAACTTTAGTACAGGACTTCCACGAAGGGCACATCATCCCAAGTGTCTCTACACTAATGCACAGAGCATGGAGAATAAGCAAGATGAACTCCAACTCTTAGTACAACAAAATAAATATGATTTAATCGGCATCACTGAAACCTGGTGGGATGAATCTCATGACTGGAACGTAGGAATAGGGGGGTATAACCTATTTTGCAGAAATAGACCAAACAAGAAAGGAGGAGTAGCCTTATATGTCAAGAAGAGATCCATGACTTAAATTTGGGAAGCCAAGACTGAGCATCTGAGTAAGAATTAGGGGAGGGAGAAACAATAGGGATGTGATTGTGGGGGTTTGCTACAGGCTTCCGGGCCAGCCTGAGGACTTGGATGAGGCCTTCCTGGAACAGATGACCACACATTCAAAAACGAAAGATGCCGTGTTAATGGGAGATTTCAATTATCTTGATATTTGTTGGCAGTCAAATTCTGCAAAGACTGCAAGGTCCAACAGGTTCCTTGCTTGCCTTGCAGACAATTTCATAGTCCAGAAGGTGGAAGAGGCAACAAGGGGATCGGCTATTTTAGATCTGATCCTGACCAACAGGGATGGCCTAGTTGATGAGGTGGAGGTGGTGGGATCCTTAGGAGGGAGTGACTGTGCTCTTTTGGAGTTTGTCATTCAGTGGGAAGGAGAAGCCAAGTGTAGCCAGACACGCATCCTAAACTTTAAGAAAGCCGATTTCTCTAAACTTAGGGAGTTACTTGCTGAAATCCCGTGGTCAAGAATACTAAAACAGAAAGGAGTTCATGACGGATGGGAGTTTCTTAAAAGTGAGATAATGAGGGCACAATTGAAAACTGTGCCAATAAGGAGGAAAAATGGCAGGTGTCTAAAGAAACAGGAATGGTTGACTGAAGAACTCTCAGCTGAGCTAAGTGTTAAAAGAAACATGTATAGGAAATGGAAAAAATGGTGAAACCACCAAAGAGGAATTCAAGCAAATAGCCAGGAGATGGAGGGAGAAGGTCAGAAAATCTAAAGTGCAAAATGAACTCAGGGTTGCCAGAGACATCAAAAACAATAAAAAGGGCTTTTTAGATATGTCCTCACCAAAAGGAAAAACAAGGAAATGATAGGGTCACTGCATGGAGAAGATGACCAATTAATAATCAATTAATTAATAATTATAAATAATTAATAATAATTAATAATTAAGAAGTGAGAGGGCAGAACTATTCAATACCTTCTTTGCCTCAGTTTTCTGCCAAAACGATAGAAGTACCCAATCTGCGGCATGGGGAGCAGGTGAGGAAGTGAGGGAAATGCAGCACAGAATAAGTAGAAAAGTAGTACAGGAATATCTGGCTATACTACATGAATTTAAGTCTCCAGGGCTAGATGAATTACATCCAAGGATTAAAAGAACTGGCATAAGTCATTTCTGAACCACTTGAAATAATCTTTCAGAACTCTTGGAGAACAGGAGAAGTCCCAGCAGACTGGAGGAGGGCAAATGTCATCCTCATCTTCAAGAAGGGGAAAAAAGAGGACCCAAATAATTATCGCCCAGTCAGCCTGACATCAATTCCAGGAAAGATCCTAGAGCAGATAATTAAACAGTCAGTTTGTAATTACTTAGAAAGCAATGCCATAATCACTAAAAGCCAGCATGGATTTCTCAAAAATAAGTCATGCCAGACTAATCTTATCTCTTTTTATGATAGAGTTGCAAGCTTGATAGATGAAAGGAATGCTGTAGACGTAGCATATCTTGACCTCAGTAAGGCCTTTGGCAAAGTTCCCCATGACATTCTTGGAAAGAGGCTAGTAAAATGCGGGCTGGACAGGGCTACTGTTAAGTGGATTGGTAATTGGTTGACTGACCCAAAGGGTGATCACCAATGGCTGCTTTTCGTCTTAGAGAGAAGTGACTAGTGGGGTGCCACAGGGTTCTGTCCTGAGACCAGCACTATTCAACATCTTCATCAATGATTTGGATGAAGGAGCAGAGGGCATGCTAATCAAATTTGCAGATGATACCAAATTGGGAGGGGTTGCTAATACACCAGAGGACAGGATCAAAATTCAAAATGACCTTGACAGATTGGAGAGCTGGGCCAAAGCTAACAAAATGAATTTCAACAGAGAGAAATGTAAGGTCCTGCACTTAGGCAGAAAAAATGGAATGCACAAATATAGAATGGGGGATGCTTGGCTGGATAGCAGTATGTGTGAAAGGGATCTAGGAGTCTTGGTAGATCACAAGCTGAACATGAGTCAGCAGTGTGATGCGGCAGACAAGAAAGCCAACATGATTCTTGGTTGCATCAATAGGAGTATGGTGTCTAGATCAAGGGAGGTAATGGTACCACTCTATTCTGCACTGGTTAGGCCTCATTTGGAATACTGTGTCCAGTTCTGCACACCTCAATTCAAGAAGGATATCGACAAGCTCGAACGTGTCCAGAGGAGGGCGACCAAAATGGTGAAGGGTCTGGAAGCGATGCCCGATGAAGAATGGCTCAGGGAGCTGGGTATGTTTAGTCAGCAGAAGAGAAGGTTAAGTGGGGACATGGTAACCATGTTTAAATATTTGAAGGGATGTCATGTTGAGGAGGGAGCGGGCTTGTTCTCTGCCACTCCAGAGACTAGGACAAGGAGCAATGGATTCAAGCTGCAGGAAAGGAGATTCCACTTGAGCCTCAGGAAGAACTTCCTGATGGTCAGAGCTGTCCAGCAGTGGAATGTGCTGCCTTGGAGTGTGGTGGAATCTCCTTCTTTGGAGGTTTTTAAGCAGAGGCTGGATGGCCATCTGTTGGGAATGCTTTGATGGGTGTTCCTGCATAGCAGGGGGTTGGACTCAATGGCCCCTGGGGTCTCTTCCAACTCAATGATTCTATGATAAGGTATAGGTATAGGTGTGTGTGTGTGTGTGTGTGTGTATTTTACAGTCCATTTCAGTGTTATGATAAAGTGCATTCAATATACCTCAATTGGAATCTAAGGCCATTTCTGCATGATGAAGCTCTTCCGCATTGTCTCGCTGCAGTCCCGGGTCCAGAAGGGAATGCATCAGCAACATTCCCCTCTGTGCCCGCTCGGTCCATGCAGAAGAGAACGCAATGGCACCACATCTTCCTTCCGCAGCACAGCCAGGCTTTTTCCATTGCTGCGCTACAGAAGGAAGCGTCACCAATGTGCTTCTGTGTCTTCTGCATGGCCAGAAGTGACGGGAGTGCCACATGATCGCAGGCGTGAAACGAATTTTTTCTGTTTTGCAAAAAATGTGCAAGTGCAACAATCTGTGACAGGATGGCAGTGGGACGGTGACAACGTCATGCGGAAGTGCAACCTGCTGACTGCTGCCATCCTGTGGCAAAAACACAACAGCAATGTCATGTGGAAAGAGCCTAAGTCTCTTTGACTGGTTGGTCATGTAACACTTGGAAATGACCAAAAGATCCCATTGTCACAGATCGTGAGAGAAGGCCAGCCTAAGAAAAGTGTACACCTGAGTCTGGAGCTTTTATCCCGAAGTTTCATGCTGGGCAACAAAATAACTAAATAGAAAACAGTTCAGTGAATGAATATCTGTCTTAGGCCATTTCCACATGACAATGTTCTTCCGTGTTGTTGCGCTGCAATTCAGGTCTGGAAGGGAGCATGTCAGCAACATTCCCCTCTGCACCTGCTCACTCCCTGTGGAAGGAAACGTGATTGCTCCCCCACTTTCTTCCGAAGCACAGCCGGGCACTTGCCATTGCTGCGCTGAGGACAGAAGCATCACAATCGGACTTCTGCAGCTTCCACACAATGGCAAGTACGGAAGCACTGCGCAATTGGTGGTGCAAAACAGATTTTTTACGTTTTGCAAATGCTGCGTGAGTGCAACACTTCATGATGGGATGGCAGTGGGATGGAGATGATGTTGTGTGGAAGCATGACCTGCCAATTGCTGCCATCCTGTGGCAGAAGTGGGACAGCAACATCGTGGAGAAAGGGCCTTAGTATATGAATATGATACATTTGCAATATGCTTTCAACAATGTTCAAAAGGTTCATTTCTTTCCACCCTTCATGGCTGCTTCTCTAAGGAACCTCTAGCACTGGCTAGCACCCTGCAATTTACTCATTTAAAAAAATGTGAAATTTGAAGAGGAGGGACTATACTTTTTGGTATACAGGATGGCTTTGTGTGGCTTCATTGATGCAACATTCTTCTGATCTATAGCATTTTTCAGTCCTATAATTAGACTGAGTGTAAGGCCAAATGGAGCTTTTACAAATCAAAAACTCAGTGAACCTAGAACATATTATTTTCCCAGCTTAAGATTCTCAGTTTCTCACAAATGCAAATTAAGAATGTAGCATTCATTTTTAAGCACAACATTATAACAAATGAAAATTAATTTGGAAATGCTGAGACAACATCCATTGTCATGTGAGTAGATTTCTGTTCATGTAGCTCTTCTCAAGCTGACTCCTCCATGGACCTCCACAAGTGCAGAGGGCATCCCAATCTGCTGGATCAGATTGTGGGGGGTGAAGGTAAGAATGGGAATCTTTCCCACCACCAGTTTCCTTTTTATTTTTGTAAACCAGAGAAATAGTATTGGATGCAACCCTTAGAATCCAATGTCTGAAGTCTGAAGCACCCATAAGTTGTGTGAGCAAGGCAATTTAAATTATCTAACCACCACATAAGCTTACAGGAAATTAAGTTTGAATGTATCTTACTGGGAAAATAAATGTGTCTTACAATTAGTATACTTATATAAGATCTTCTTCAGGCCCAAAATAAGAAATGAATTGCCCGAAGTTAGCAAAAAAGAATTTTGTATCAGCATTGAATTTTCTCTCAGCATTTATTAGAAAGGTTTCTGACTTACCTTGAGCATTGGTTCTTCTTTAGTTTCACTTTGGAAAATTACATGGATTTCTCCAAGGGATTGTGCTTAGCGGTTTGGGAACTGAGAGCTCATCTGAGGGAGCTCATGAAGTCTCAGAATTTTGCCTCTTGAGCCACATAGCTAGCTGACATTTCTCAAGAGACATTTGGAACAGCTTGCATCCTCTTGAGGTCATTTTTCTTCACTCATCTTCCTGAACAGCCTGCATTCAAAAATCACTGGGGATTTTATAATAAAACACTCAACACTCATAGGAATTTGTCTGGGTTTTTTCATAATTGGCAGTGACCCAAACACATAACCAAGCCCATTGCCTGTCACAGGTTTGATTTTGCATGTAAACAACTGGGCTTGTTGAAAAGCATTTGGCCAAGGGAAAGAAATCACACATAGACCTCATGCCTTTATTACCTTGACAGTCACTGAGCTAGTGCCAATCCTATGTCTTGTACAGTGGTTTTAGGGGTAGCTACAAGATGTCCTTGCATACTCAGCAATAAGCCATTCTCCATGAATATGGATCAGCCCCATGAAAACTCTACTAGTCTCTTCTGCCTTTTCAAGGAAGAGTAGGAGAACGTGTGTGACTTCCATGCCTGATTCTTCCTTGCACTCCACCATTCTTATGCCTATACCATGTAATCCTGTTCTATGCTTGAGGCAGCTATTATTCCTCACACTCCACATTTATCATCTTCTATTTTAAAAAAATTACTTAGTGAAATCAGCAAAAGTATTAGATTAACAATGACACAGTCATGCAGGCTATCAGCAACCCATGTTCTGAGCAGGGAAGAGGGAGTCTCATCCTACCATGGAGTGGGGGGTCATTGGTGTTACAGGCATATGTTGTATCAAATCAGACCTAGGTGTTCAGTGAGATGCCCAAATGAATCACAACATGTTTTTCATGCCTCTCCTGGCTGTCACCATCAGAACCATTTCTGGTATTACCAGAACATGTGTTTCTACCACAATTAAGAGCACTGGGCTAACATAGTGATAAGGACATCTTTGGTTCAATATTAATCTTTGACAAGCCACTTTCTCTCATTATCTCCAACTCATTCTGACCTTCATTAAAGAATTAGTACAGTTCTCTCTCCACATTCGTGGGTTTCACTTTTGCTAATTTGATTATTCACAGGGTGCCTGCTTCCCCCCATTCTCTCCCTCCCACCCCATTCCCATCCTGCTTGCTTCTCCCATTCTCGCTGCCCCCAGTGCAGGCGTGCCCATGTGGGGGCAGGAAGGTCCAGGGAGGGCGATCGCCAGGTCCTTGTGCTCCTTCCTCTGCCTCTGCCCCTCCCATGGGTGTGGGCGTGCCCCTCATCCTCATCATCAAGTTCCAGGGAAGGTGATCACCAATTCCCTGCACTCCTCCTGCCACCGCCGGTGTGGGTGCGCCTCATGCGGGTGGCAGGAAGGTGCAGGGAAAGCCATAGCCTGTTCCCTGCCACACGATCCCCTGCCTGGGTAGGTGCACCAGCCAGGCAGAAGCCTGTAGGGAGGGCGCCCTATTTGCAATTATTTGACATTTGCAAAGGATCTGTGTCCCTATCCCTTGCAAATGTGGAGGGCCTACTGTATAAGAACTACCAAGGCAGTTTGGGTGAATATATTGAATGTATATTGGCTTGTACATGCAATGGGATTGGTGGAAACCCACTTCCCTGCCCCTTCTTCCCAAGGCATTCCCTCCATTTCCCTAAAAATGTTACATGGAGAGTGATGATGAATGAGGAAGGTTATGGTACAAGGGCTGAGTGGGAAAGAGGGTCTTCAAAAATATTTGATGGAGATGTCTTTTAAGAAGACCCTCTTCCTGCTCAGTCCCATGTGCCACAACCCATCCTATTCAATTCAACCCCCTGACTCTTTCTGTGGGATTGGAAGGGGGGAGCTACTCTCCTGGAGATCAGGGAGAAGAGAAAGCAGTTTCTGTTGATCTTCTTGCTGCTGCTGCTGCTGCTGCTGCTGCTGCTGCTGCTGCTGTTTGCCTTCAGGCCATTTCTGACTTATGGCAATTGTAAGGTGAGGTTTTCTGGGGCTGAGAGTGTGTGATATGCCCATGGTCACCCAGTGCGTTTCCATAGCCGAGGGAAGAATTGGTGCCCAGGATCATTGCCCAAAGCTCAAACCATTATACCATGCTGGCTTGAATTCTATTTATTCTTCCTTAAACTGAAAATTTCAAGATCCTATAGGATGTTGTTATGGCAGTTAAAGTGGTATCATAGCATTATTGTTGTGTTGTGTGAAAAAGACTGGTGACCTATGTTGCTGATGAGTCTTCTGTCCAAGTGTCAACTGTGGATGGACAAATTCAAGGTCCCTGCTTTCATTTCCTATAGTTCATGATCCCTATGGAGGACTTGGACTGGTAAGTCCCTCAAACTGAATATTGCCTTCTGTAAAAGAAGACATGTGGTCACTCTGCCCCCTGCTTGAAACTTAGTATGGGATAAATCATTTGTTATGCATCCTCAAGTCTTTTCCAACTCATGGTTATCCTTAAGTGACTCTATCATTTTTTTCCCCCAAGATTTGTTCAGAAGGGGATTATCTTTGCCTTCCTCTAAGGCTGCGAGAGCTACCCACCAAGTCCACCCAGTGAGTTTCCAAGGCTGAGTGGAGATTCAAACCCTGGTCTCCAGAGGTGTAGTTCAATGCTCAAAACTCTACATCATGCTGGCTCTCTAGGAACAAGCCATTACACATGGAAAACAATAGGTGGAAAATGTTCCTTGTTTTTAAGATAGGAACGGGTCCACTTTGCTGATCTTCCTTGTCATAAAGCTATTAATGATAGAATGACTTTCTGTTCATCAGAAGATGCAAGATGCGCTGACTGTGAATGTGTGCATGATTGCAGTCACCATTTCTAAAATTGTGGTATTTATTCTAATAGGTGTAATAGCAGTATGTTTTCTGACCTAATTTTTATTACAGTTTATTACTCAGAGGTGTTTTTGCCAGTTTCTTCCTCTGAAATATTGCCTACAGCACCTGGTATTCATTGGCAGTCTCCCATCCAAGTACTAACCAGTGCTGATCCTGCTTAACTTCCAAGATCAAATGGGGATCTGGTGCATTTGAGGTATTTAGGTCTCAAGTATTACAGTAATTCAGTGGAAGAAAATAGTTGCACAATTTTACAAGCAAGGTATTTGCGACTGCTAAGCACCTTTTCCACACTAGGTGTCAGTCTTGTTCTTTTTCAAAAAGAAAAGAAAGGCAGCCAAACCTGATATCTGAAAGTTCTGCATGTTGAGAAATAACGTCACATCAAGATACTTCAGAGAGCATTTTGTCTCTTTCTTTGAAACGTTTATTGTGCTTGAATGAAAAATAAGTGCTTTGTATTAACATTTGTCCAGCAATACTTTCTTTTTTTTGCCAATGAAGCAGTAAGCATTTGAAAAGGTAATTTAGTTGAAATTCAGAATATAGTAGTGCACAGAAAACAGTCAATGCAAGGTACTAGGAACATTAGCTTCCACTCTGTGCTTTATGAAAGCATAAAAAAAAACGTGCTGAAAAGAGTTACCACTCAAGTTATTAGTGAAACTACTGAAAATCCAGGAGCATAGAAGCAGTACTTCTCTTTAGCTGGGACCATATGTTCTACATACATGTGACTATGTATCATAGAGAGGGAGGTAAGGAGGACTGAAGATTCAGCACATTTGAGAAATAGATTCATGTAAATTCAGTATTTGTTCAGTATGGGAGAGGAGCCCAGATTTGCTGAAGTTCCCACAGGTTCCATCAGTGATAGACTAAGAAAGATGAAATGGCTCCCAAGAGGGTAATAAGATCTGGTGACTACTCCACTGTTCACCTTTTCCTCTCTCTTCAACATCTAATTTTGCCCACTCCACCTTCCAGTTCTTCAGGAACATTAATTAGCAAGCAGAGAGAGAAACAATAGGCTAGCATTTCCTTTCCCCCGTGTGTCATTCTTTCTAACGCTTCCTTCCTCTTACTGAGAGTGCCTTCATCATTCCTCCAAAAATGAGAAGGTGCATTTCCACCTGAGTGGGTAAGAATGTCATTGAGTTCATTTTTTAAAAATAAGAACTCTTCTAAATGTGAAGATTAATTCATAATATTGAAGAAAAGAACTTGAGCTTTTTAAAAAGTACAAATAGGGGAGAAAGCAAAAATTATTTCACCATCTGCACAGAGGTTTTTGAGGACATTAGCTTTTATATTTGCACTTGGAATTTCTGTGTGGAATGAAGACCGTCACTTCTGTGTGTGTGTGTGTGTGTGAGAGAGAGAGAGAGAGAGAGAGAGAGAGAGACTGTGTGAGACAGACTTCTCATTTTTAACAGCCAGGTACCCCATCCTACTCTCCATTATGGGAATATTGAATTTGACTAGCAAAAAGGTTTGAGGAATCATTATGCAAGAACCTGATCAAGTTCATGTCTTCATAAATGTGATGAAAGAATTTTGGTGGTTCTTTTTAAAAAAATGGTTAAGGGAGAAAGAGAAACTGATGATTTGTTTGTCTCTGCTTTTTTGTGATAAGCAATTACACATAGTGTGATTCTCAATCCTGGATGTCCTGGAAAAGTTTTTAAAATTGGTGGTTGAAGGTAAGGACTCAAAGCAATCTGTTTTTATTGTTCCTGTTCCTGTTGTTATTGATGATAATGATAATGATGCAAAATGACAGAAGACCTAGAGCTTTTCTGGGCCTCACCTCAGCCCCAACACCATCCTCCTCTTCACATCAGTTGTCAGCTGCATTCACACAACCTGCCTCTCTTGCACCAGAAAACATCACTCCTAAAACACAGAAAGTAAGACGATGCACTCAGTTTATTAATTTAATTTAATTTAATTTAATTTAATTTAATTTATATCCCTCCCTTCTCCCAGGAGGGTAACCAAAGCGGCTTACAGTGTAGAATTAAAACAAAATTTAGTTTAATTGGTATATGTTACAAAAGTTTAAAAATTATTAAGCACACAGTCATATGAAAGTATATAAAACACTTAAAAATAAATACAAAACATAAAATGAAGATACAGCCTAAATATTCTAAAGGCACCAGATCCTATCTGATCTTGGAAGCTAAGCAGGATAAGTCCTGGATAGTACTTGGATAGGAGATCACCAATGAATACTAGTGCTGTAGGCTGTATTTTAGAGGAGGGAACTAGAAAAACCACCTCTGAATATTCCTTGCCTAAGAAAACTCTATGAAATATATGGGGTTGCCATAAGTCAAGGTACACATGCACGCACGCACGCACGCTCTCTCTCTCTCTCACACACACACACATATCAAAAGGCCTCTCTGTCACATCCACTTAAACCCTGAAGTCTTGTCTAAATAAAAAGATCTTGTCCTGCCAGTGAAAAGAAATCAAACAGGCAGCCAATCTAGCCCCCATGGAAAAAAGTTCTACACTGTGGGAGCAGTCGCCAAGAAGGCTCTCTCCTATGTCCTCACCAACCATACTTTTCTAGGGTCTAGAAAAGGTGCCTTAATCCAACTGCTTGGAATGGTTATAGTTTTGGACTACAGTTCCCAGAATCCCCTAAGCAAATTCAGTTTGAGGCTTTGGAGAATTGTAGCCTCCAAAACAACTTGTCCCACTTTGTTCATCCTTCCCTCTTACTTGCCAGTTATCCTCGAGTGCAAGAAGGCTTTCCTTTTATTCCTGATCAATCCTCATGTGAGAGGGACTCGCAGTCCACCAGCCAGTTTTAAACTGGGCCTGCCACCTTCTGCTTGCAGCTTTTCTAAGGCGCCTGTTTAACCTGTTTAACAGCTTTTCTAAGGCACCTGTTTATTGGAAGCCAGTATATGCATGTACCTGGGGCACTGATCAAAGAGGGTTCAACTGCTGAAGTGCCTTGATGGGCTACTGTGTGAACTATTAGGGGTAAAATGCTTGATCACCATGCAGGAAGAGTAGCCTCTATTGCATAAGTAACAAATAAATGCATGCACATGACGATCATATAGCTAACTACTTAAAATAGGCCAGGATAGAAAGGATCAAGAGAATACATCCCTGATGTCAGGGGGTAAATATGTCATTCAGTTTAATGAACTATTTCCCAGTTTATAGATCATTCTTTTTCTTTTGCATGAATAAAGCAGAGGCCTATATGGCTAATAAATCTCTTATAAGACACTTGTAAATTCATAAAAGCAAGTGAGCTAGCTAGAAAATGGTGTACCATATTTTTATATGCATTCTCACACTGATCATTTTTCTCACTTGTTATTTACTGTGTTTTTACAACTGTTTGTCTGCATTATTTAACTTTGTTAAAGCTGCTGTTGGGAAATTCTGACACAATTTGATACATTGCTTAACTCAAAAACTTGCATTTCTTTCTAGGAGAAAAATGAAGTAAGAAGAGCCTTGGTAACAATTTCAGTATGTGAAGCCTAGGTATTCAAAGGATTCTTTCATACCTACAGAATCACATACATATATTGCTCTTAACACACTTGTATTCTTCTCTGTCCTCTCACTCCAAAGGAAACACACATATACACATGATATATAAAACTTTCCCCAAGGTAAATTTTATTCTATATTCTGAAATACGAGGGGCCGTAATTGTGCACTGCTTCAAAGTTTCACTTCTAGCCCATGTCAATTTCATACATATCACATAAGTTGAATAATGTGCCCATTCATTCCTTTTCTGTATCAGATTGCACCCCCTCCAAACTATATGAAAATCAATATTTCTCAGTTTCTAGAGGAAGAGACAGGCTCAGTCATCCTCCTTGTAGCTCTTGCTATGAGGGGATGTCTTGCAAAAAGTTTCCTGATCATGACATTCTTCAAAGTAAAGTCAATTCACAACCCACATTGTCATTCAAGATCATCATTGTAAACTGGCTTGTGACATCACTTGCATTCCTCATTTTTCCAAAATCATCTATGTTGACTGTCTCCCTGCCTTGCTGAATATTTGCCTCAGTTTGTGTAGACATGATTTCCAGATTCCAAGTCAAGTCTTGCAAATCTCGTGTTGCATCTTCTTTACTCTGAAGTTGCCAAGATGTCAAATCAACCATCTGTTGCATTTTAAATTCGTCGTCTTTATATAGACAATCATCCAGTTTTAGTGAAACTTGGGACAACTGTTCTGTAATCGCATCAAACTTTTTTGCAGTAAATGCTTTAATTTGTCTAAATTCAGCAAGGAAATCCGTAAAATATTTAGATATCTCTTCTGAGCTTCTTAGATCATTTCTAATTTGTATGTCACAGTCCAACACAGGAGCCATAATAAATTCCATTCAATAAACTCTATGTTCTAAAACAATAAGACTATGTATTCAAAACATATGATAAGAGAAGAATTGTAAAATTTTTCCCAGGAATGTTAAAGTGAACATAACTAACCTCAGGCAGACTGGGCAAATAATTTTAACACTTCCATCCTTGTAATACACAGTATGGTCATCTTGACAAAGACGTATCCCATTACACATTTAATTAATCTAGTACTGCAATCCATATCCAAAAGTGTAAAGTAATAGCCAAAGAGTTATTATTCAACTTCAGAAGAAAGGTGATCAATCCTTAAAAATCCAAAGAAGTAGAAGAACCATAATCCAATCCAAAACGTTCTGAGGTCCAAATAAACAACAAAAGAGCATGCAATTCCTAGATAAAAATAAGTAAGAAATAAAAGAAAAACTTAGTTACTTAACTATTTTCCTTTACTGCCAATAGCCCTCTAGAAAAAGGGTACTGTCTCTTTAAGTTCAAGTGCAGGAGAGCTTTAACAATAGGCAAAGTACTGCTGCAGAAGACATGGGGCATCTTGCTTCTGTGAGTAGAAATATACTTTTTTAAAAATTATACAGTTACATACAAGTGATCCAAACACTGAAATGTAGTGTCCATGTGGTGGGGTGAAATATCCTCCCTCCTACTGATTCCACTGAAGTGTGCAATTCTCCTGGAGCCTCAGGACAACTGTGCCCTGAGCTCTGTTCCCAAGAAGACACTTTGCAGACCCAATCCTGGCTTGTGTGGAGTCTTCTGGTTCCCTATGTCTTGGGGAGCCCACATAATGCTTCAGGGTACTCAACTTAGCAAAGCTAGCTAAATTGCATCCTCCATTAGAGCAGCCGGAAATCGGAACTTCAACTTTTCTTCCTTCTTACCAGCCATCTATATAAGAGTTCCTTTGTGTTTCTTTCTTGTTGTATGAATTTCTCTATTGAAGACTGTAAAATGTTTGAAAATGTTGTTTCATTGTTTTTTTGAGAAATTTCTTGAATTTTTAAAAAAGAAGTTTACAGTTATCTGAAAGGCCCCGCTTTGGGGGTCCCCAATATCAGTATGGTTTTGATGGGCACCATACCTAATTGGCATCATATGCAATTGGCAACACATTTTATTGGCTCTGATATCAAATTCAAGTCTGAAAGGTGACAGAGAGGTCAAACTGAGTGAGGGAAAGAATTTGACTGTAAATGTGAGAAGCACAGGTCAACTCCAAAATTCCTCCAAGTAAGACTGAGTCATTTGTCAGGCAAATACACATCATTCCTGTGGATAATAGGCTTAAATAGAAGCTGGACTTTTCCAAGGAATCCAACTGTGAGGAGCCCACCAGCACCCTGATTGACAGATATCCATCCCTTGTACACCTGGATTCTTTTGTCTGTCCTCACAGCACCCACCAACAGACAGCTATTACAACATTCATCACGTCTTTGTCAATCAAAGCACTAAGCCCACTAAGCACTAAGACTCATTGTCCACAACAGCCACAGTTCACAGCCACTAGCCATTTTCAGGATATAAATATCCCTGATTTGAGGAGGCCCAGTGCAGTCTCTTGAAGATCTACCTGTCACTCTGTCCGTCTGGCTCCTGAATGAGAACTGCCCTTAGGTCCTACCTAAGCCAAAATACATTTCTACTCTTCACTACTCTTCTGGACTAGTAATTATAAATCCCTGCAAATCCCTCAGCCTCTCTATAATTTTTCCTCCCTTTCTCTTTCAGCTAGCTCTTGTGTGAATGTGTGATTGTGTGTATCTTGCTTGCATGCATGAGTGAATTCCCCTCAATAAAATCATTTTATTAGACAATTTTGTTTGAATATTGACTTGGCCTGACCCCGTAAACATTGGTTCAAGATCTCGCTAGGTTACCCTGCCTCTTGCATTGCTTAGCTTGTGCTCTTGCTAATTCCCATTCCCCATTATTTGGAGCACATTGAAGTGTCCCCCAAGGGATCCCAGAAATCAGGGTAACATTTCAATGGTTCTCTTAAAGACAGATAGTAGAAAGACTTAAAATGGTTTAAAATTGTATGATTTTGAGTAGACCAAATCAGATTTTGAGAAATTGTTGTGCTCAGATGATGAACATTTGATTGGTAAGATGTATAAACTTTAGTTAAAACTAGAGATGGAAGAAGAGTTGGTTAAGGGGTGTATGATAAAATGAGCATAATATAAAGCTGGAACAATGGGAGAAAATGTGGTCACAGAGAATTATATTTACATTATGTTGTGATCTTAAAGAGAACTCTTACAAGATGATGTATTGTTCGTATTCAACACCAGAAAAATTGGCCAAAATGTGGAATGAGATTTGTAATAAATGTTGGAAAAAAGAGCAACAAGTGGGATCTTATTTTTATATGTAATAGACTCGTGAAAAGGAAAAAAAAATCTGGAATCAAGTACATTCTGAAAGTTAATGTTCAATTGAAACTGAAATTGCATTTGTTAGCATTAGTAGAAGATCAACTGGAGAAGTAAGGCAAGATATGAGCAGTACAGCATGGCTATTATATGCACAGAAGTGGAAGAATACAAAGATTCTAACAAAACAGCTGATAAAACTGTTGGACTTAGCTGAAATAGATAAACTGATAATATTGATAAGAGAAAAATCAGTAATGACTTTTTTGAAAGACTGGGAACTTTTAATAAGTTTTCTTGCCAAAAAAAAAAAAAAAAAGTAGAACACATTTACCGTTGGTTTCAACAGTTAGTATTTTTGGAAAAGTAGAAGTGGAAACATTGGAATGGTATTTGTAATTAGAAAGGTCACTTTATAGAGTTATCTATAATCTATATTAGGAAACCAATGTATATTCCTTTTTCCCCCTAGTATTCTTATTGCCTTTAGATATCTTCTCATGTTTAGTATTTAGCATTTTCTTTCTCTATACTCTTCACTGTTTTTTGTTTTTCTGGTGTATTTGTCATGATTTATTTTTGTTTGTGTGTACCTTGAAAACTTTTAATAAAACTTAAAAAAAGAAGACCCATATTTCTCTTTGTACACAATTAGCTCCTAATTTTGCTGCCATACATATTTTTGTACACTACATTATGTATGCCTCTTCATATACAATTTTGAAGTGGAAAATTGCATCCAAAGATGTGGGGAAGCATGCTGTCCAAAGGACACTCATATTCCAAACCACATATTAGCCTGGGAAGTGTGAATTAGGATGGTTAGTTTCAAATTTGCAACCAAACAAAAATATTCTTCCATCCATAATTGAGGAGGGGCTGCTAATGAGATGAAAGAAGGTTAAAAAGTGGCACTTTATCCTACAGTATCTGTTATATGTGATACTTCAGTCAATATAATGAGGTACCATCCTTTGAGATCAAAGAAACCCTTGCTATGTGAAGCCTCTTCTCCATGCCAGCTGGAGTAATGGCTGTTTGTTTTTAGATATGTGGAGCAGTCTTTCAACATTCTGCTTCCAGGTTAACATGGAATTATATCTCCATCTGCCATATTTACTCAATTAATCTCCACCATCAGATAACTCTACTTCCTTTGCCATTCAGACACATGCTCTAAGCATAGTACTGCTGTAACATATCTCCCTTTTTACATCTCTCTCTGAAATAGCCTCAGCTGTTGTGGCAACACAAAGGAAAATCTTGTATCAAAAATTCCAAACATAAGGGAGGAGAACAGGACAGAATGGCAAATTCTCCAGTGGCTTCCATTTCAACATGCTTTTGGATTTATCAACTAAATCTGAACAAATATTATTTGTAGAAATCACAACTTTCTCAACAATTGTTCTTCTATTTCTCTTTAGAAAGATTTGTCTTTTGACCAAGAAATTGTGTACTCGTAACATCAAAAGACATAAAAGACATACAATCACTACGGCCATTTCCACGCTAGACTGTTATAGTGCTTTTATTCCACTTTCAACATCCTATGGAATCCTGGGGTTTGCAGTTTAGGGAGGGGTCTATGTTTCTAATAAATAAAACCAATAAGAAGAAATTACAAAAGCTTTCTTTGTTTTTGAATGCTTGCAGTTTAACTGGTTGTCAAATGTTCCTTTCCTCCAAACTATTGTCAAGCAAGTGAGACAAATACATCCTAAAACCTCAGAAACCAACTGGAAATTTTATTTGGCTAAAATTGTTTTATTTGATATGATCAAGTTAAGGCACATGTTTAATTTAAAAACCACTGTGTTAGGCTCTTTTCCAAGTTTATCATAAAAACAAGCAGAGGCTTTTAGCCACCTCACCACAGGAAGCCTTTATCAGGAAAGAATGGGTTAAAAATCAGATATGGTTGTAAGTTACCCTGCCTCTCATAACGCTAAGCAGTGCTCTGAGCTAATTTTCCCCACTTTTAGTTGAGCACATTTTGGTGTCCCTCTCGGGACCCCCAGTATACACAGGATAACACCTTCCTGCAAGTCCTGTACTATAGTTTCCACTCCTCCCACCATTGGCCGCTTGTACTACTTGTCCAATATCATTTGGGCCTTTTCCCCCTGCGCTCACTGAGTCCTTGCCCTGAATAATATTGTCTCCCTTCCCAGCGGAACTTAATTTAAAGACCTCTTAATCCTCCTGGAGAGACTGTTTGCAAAAACATTCCTGCCAAGTTTCGTGAGGTGCAGCTCATCCCTTGCCAGAAGCCCACGTTCATGAAAATTCAGGCCGTGTTCCAAAAACCCAAATCGTTGCTGGCGGCACCATGTGCGGAGCCAGTTGTTGACCTCTGCTATTGCCCTTTCCCTACATGCGCCATATCCTTGAACAGGGAGAAGAGATGAAATGATCACCTGCGCACCAAGGTCCTTAAGCTTCATCCCCATAAGCTCGTAGTCCTTTGCGATGTGGTAAAAGCTGTTCCTCACAGTGTCATTGGTTCCAACATGAACCAAAATGAGGGGCTTATGGTCAGTGGGCTTGACCAGCCTGGTTAGCCTCTCCATTACGTGGTTGATCTTGGCCTCAGGAAGACAGCAGACCTCTCGATTGAGCTTGTCCGGTTTGCAAATTGCCATTTCGGTTCCTCTGAGCAAGGAGTCCCCAACAACCAGAACTCGCCTATTCTGGGGCTTGTCCAGGGCTCTTTGACGAGCATGTTCTTCTAGGACTGCCTGGGCATTTTGTTGAGACTGGGAGCGTTGATCTAGTTCCCGTTGCCGAAGTTGGATTCCTTCTCGTTGACATTCTGTTCCCTCCTCCTGGTGCTCCTCATCATTCGTAAGGCCAAGAAGTCTATTTTGCTTATTGTAATGTTCACACTTTTCCAGGCATAAATTTATTCCATCCAGTTTATGTATCAGTTTGAAATTTGTTAAAAAAGAGCTTTCATGAAAATTCATACTCATTTCCATATGTGTTTCTTTAAATTTGAACATTTGTACACATGCTTTATGTATTTCTCATTTATATGTAAGTGTTTATGAACAGTTTCCACTTATGTATGCATTATTTGATCAGAGAATTGTATCACATGACAGACCATGACAGACTCCTCGAGGGAATTTCAAAACCAGGCTGTTTTCTGGACATATGGTTCCCATTCTATACATATCTTGAGGCAACCCAGCTAGCAAATCACCTGATCAACAAAAATCCTTCTGGTTCTACTTAATTCACTGACTATTCTGCTGAGACTGTATAAGAGCAAGACAGACAAGCATTTTGTATTTAGAATATCTAAAGAACAAATGCAAAGCTCACTTGGCTTGTAAGCTTGTTAAAAGTTTATTTTGGTTTCTCTGTCATTATGAATTAATGTTTGCATGGTGAATAACAAAACAAGTACTGTAAGGAGAATTGCATCTCAAGATTCAAAGTGGTCAAAACTGCAATATCACTGCAATCCAGTTTGCATATTGGTTTGGAAAGTTCAAATCAGTTTGTATTATAATTCCAGGGGTAGGGAAAAGATGGGGTTGGAAGAATGGGAACGGAGGCAGGCATCCTGTGGGTAAGCTTCCTTATGCATGTGGTTGCATTTTTTGGTCAATGAATAATATCCATATTCTGTTGAAGGGTATGAAACCAGAGTCATGCATGTTGTGCTTTTGCATATTATTGCACATTTGACACTACCCCTTTCTATGCCACCCTCCCAACTTGCCATAAAGACGGGACAAGGACAGGATCATGATCATATTTCTGTATAATGTTGTTGCGGTCCCATCCTTTTCCCATCCCCAGGCAGCACAATCACAGATTAAACCATTGACAGGTTTTCACCATCGATAACTTGTGATTGTGCCACCATCATGGACTTATCTGTCCTGCAGAAGCCTGGGAAGTGCAATGGCTGCACTTCCTGCCCCAGTGCAGCCCAGGAAAGTACCCAGATGTGCTGTGGAAGGAAGAGGCATGGCCATCATGCTCCCTTCCACAGGGAGCCAGCTGGTGCAAAGGGGAGTGCTCATGTTGTGCTCATTTCCTGGCAGAGCCAATGATAGGATTACCACTGGATGTCCTCACAAAAAGGTAGGGTGTGGAAAGGACCATTGTGTGTTACATATTGTGCAGTATGTTGCATTGTGCACTGATTGCATGGTTTCACATGGCTGTGCATTGTGTTCTAGTTTATAATGCACACTGGGCTGTGCAGCATCACAGTTCTGTAATGAATTGGAGCTGCACAATTAAAGTGTAATTCTGTGAGCATAGATTTTGGGCCTTTCTGCACTACACTGTTGTAGTGTTTTATTCCACTTTTAACATCCTGTGGAATCCTGGGGTTTGCAGTTTAGAAAGGGGCATTTAGAATTCTCAGCCAAAGAGCTCTTATGCCAGAATTCCACAGGATGTTGAAAGTGAAATAATGGCACTATAATAGTATAGTGTGGAAAGGCTTCATTTCTCTTAGATGCTGGACCCTGGTCGATATGAGAAGCAAACACATTTCTCTCGACCCTTCCAGATGCCTAGCTGCATTGGATGCTACTATAACCTAAGATGGGGCAGGCAATTGTGGTGAATTGAGAGGTCCCCTCCCCCTAGAACCCTCTATGTGAGCTGTGCAGGTTGTTAAATATGTTTCCTCAATTAAAAAAAAAAGAATGAAAAAATGGATGAAAGTCTGTTTCTGATTTTGAAAAACAGTTTGTTTTTTTTAATGTTAAACAATGCAAAAGGGGGAGGTAGCTGAAACCTGTGTAGAACTGGTACTCCTGGAGTCCTCCAAGAAAAGCAATTCACAATTTGGAGCCATGGGCAGTGCAACCATAGAGCTACACTTTGCCCCTGACCTAAGGGATAGCCTTAGAAGGACGTGTCAACGGTGAACACAGATTGCAATGATGTGGATGATCTTCTTTTAATATCACAAACGACATAGTGCAAATCATTTGTAGGTACAAGGCAAACCATGCTGAGTGGCTCTTTTCTTGCTTGACATGCTTAAACAAGCAAATTTTAAATGAAAAAAAAATTAGCCTTTGTCCAAAGGGGGCAAAACCACACTCTCAATTTTACACTGCTACCAAGCATACATTTTTCCTTCTTTCTTTTGAATTGAGAAATCCATTTAAAGCTTTATACTCCAGAAAAAATAGTTCTTTCTTACTGAGAAGAAGGTAGCCATATTTCTAGGCAAATCAATAACACATGGCATAACTTGATAAGGACATACAGTCTTGCAGCCGAAATGTTTAACCAGGATAAGAAAATGTTCCAGTTCTATTTGTGGTTATAGAAATGACACACAGCAGGGAGATGGATTTTCTCAAGCAGAAACTTTCTGTTCAGTGACAAAGAATAAAGTCTTGACAAATAGCATACTTGCCCTGTGTCAGTGGCATTTCAGCACAAAGAAACAAGCGGTTCCTCTGTCATTGGTGCCAGCTGTTTTCATCAAGCAGGTAAATAGATTTCCTTGTGAGCACCTAGTAGCTCTCACTTCATTCACCCCCCCACACACACACACTATTTTTCAAGGTTGCTCTTCCTTCAAAGGCAAGGCATAATATACATTTAATAGGATGTTCATTTGCTCCTTTCTATCATGCATTTAATGGGAAAGTTATAATCCTGCATTCAATAGTGAACTCAGATGCTGAATTATAATGGTTATAGGTGGTGACTGATGGCTTCCATGTCAGTTGGATAGTTAATTCACCCGGGGTTTCAGATTGCATAATATTCATAGGCCATTTCCTCACTACACTGCTATAGTGCTATTATTCCACTTTCAACATCCTGTGGAATCCTGGGATTTACAGTTTAGAGAGAGGCATCTGAATTCTCTTCCAGAGAGCTCTTTGGCCTCAATAAAGTATGGTGTAGTGCAGAAATGGCCATGGTGTTGAATGTTATCCCCCAAATTTTTGCAACACTTTGGATGAGCTCATTTAATGTTTGAACTACACCCTATGTCAATCCACCATCCCATTGACATGGAAGCCATCAGCCGCCAGTGATAGCTAAGTAGGCAATATGAAGAGAAAGATATCAGCATGCTCAGGAAAATTCCAAGATTTGCAGAAATAATGAAAATATTTAGGGGGGGGAAACAACCCAAAGGGGAGCAAGAATACTAAGGCCCTGTTCACGGGACGTTGTTATCTCACAATGGGGATGAGAGAAGGACAGGACAGTGATGATGGTTAAGCATGATGTCATCATGGTCCCGTTCTTCTCCCATCCCCAGGTGGCACAATCACAGAGTAAATCCTTGATGGTGTTTCCCCCTCAATGACCAGCGATAGCGCCACTGTCCTGAACTTACTTGATGTGCAGAGAGTCCAGAAGTGCAATGGATGTACTTCCTGCCCCAGTACAATCTGGAAAAGTACCTATCTGCACTGTAGCAGGAAGAGAAGGGGCCATCACGCTTCCTGGATCATGGAGGCAGCTGGTGTGGAGGGAAGTGCTCCCGTCACACTCCCCTCCTGGCACAGCCACTGTCTGGTTTCCCATCGGATGCTGCTGGGAACAGGTAAAGTGCAAAAAGGGTCCTAAGTGACCACAACAATTTGCCAGTTTTTGAAAAACTGGGGGAAACTTTGCATTTCCATGTATCTTTTCCCTAAAATGAATAGAATTTCCTTTCAGCATTTGTCAAATGCAAGCAGAACCAGTAACAAAATGTTCTAATGTGAAGTGCTCTTATCAAATGTTTTAGCCGTCCATTCATGTCCTGTGTCAGAAGACACAAAACTTGAATGTTTTTGGTGGGCATGTTAAGAATATTTGCATTCCCCCCCCCCCTTATCCTTGACTAAACAGGTAATATTGACACATTAAAACATCCCATTGACTAAAGAAGATAAAATGCCATGAGATTTTCAACATTTCAAATCTTCATAGCAAAAAAGCTTTTTGTGTAGAAAACCACCTTGGGTTTTGTGCAAGCAATTTTGGATTTGCGCAACCTCCCCAACATTTTTATGCAGAAAATAGTATTTTTGTGCATTGCTTTCTGTGCACTGTTTCCTGTGTAAAATCCTTATTTTATTTTTTGCAAAAACTAAGATTTTTTTTTGTGATAGCATTTTTTTTTTTTTTGCAAAGAGGCCTCAAAATTTGAACAACCATAGAAAAAGTACAAAAATCTCGTAATCTTGACCAGCAGGAAGAAACCTTTTGAAATTATTCATTTTTGCCTTTATAAATAAAATATCTGAAGAGTCTAGAGATGGAAGGAATACTGAAAAAAAATCTTTGGGTGTTCAGAAACACTGATGAGAAGTATCCTGGACTGATGAGCATTTTCACAATTTGAGATTTATTCTGCACAAAATTCACATGTGTTTGTTTTCAATAGAAGATGGCATTTTCTGCTCAGAAAATATTTATACACACAAATAGTATTTCTTTTTGCAGAAAATACTGTTTACTTCAAAGAAAATACTCAAGATGGGGATTTATTCTGTGCAGAATTTACAAGTAATTGATTTGAATATAGTAGGCAACATTTTCTGCATAGGAAACAGCCTTTTTGGTGCAGCAATATTATTTGTATACAAATCAACCAGATGCATTGGATTCACAAACACTGTGGTTTTTGAAGATTTTCTTGCAGTGGGAAGAAAATTATTAAAATTATTCATTGCTTCCTTCACAAAGAAACATCCCTAGGAGATTTACATGCCTGGTTGTTGGCATTCATATCCTTTGCCTTTGAACTTTCTAATTCTTGGTCTCTTGGATTTCTTTGATGTAGATAGATTTGTAGCTCTGTCTCAGTTTGACTGTGCTTCAGTTTCATACAGCCACATCTTGATTCATCAGAGGACCTTATGTAACAAATTGTGTCATGTCAGTCCTCAGTCTCATAATTTCAGACAACTTGGATAAAAGTCAAAAGCCCAAATACATTCAGAAGAACCTGTTATCTTACTTTGCCAAAGAGCTTATCTATATGCCATGACTAGCTTCCTCTTCTGTGCCCTGTCTGGTCATGCAAGATTGTACCATCCCCCAGACAGATGGATACTCTGGATTTAAACCAGAACATAAGCACTGACCCATACTGAATCCGAGCTTCTGTTCACCAGATGGTATCCTACTTTAGGCTTTGTTCACTCCATTTGTGCTTTTACTGGTGGACAGCTTTGAGGCTTGGTCTGCAAAGCAAACTGTGCTTTAATCTGCATTAATCAGTCATTTTTTTTGTCATACTGATCTCAGTGACAAATTAAGAGAAGCAAATAGTTTGTTCAAGGTGAGTGCAGTGAACTTTAATTTTCGACAACTGCTTGTCAGTAGATGGCGAGGAATACCAGTTCTCCAAGGCTTAGGATGTATGACAGCCAATGCAGATATTAACCCCATACAAGGATTGTAGATATTAGTTTTTTGGTGATTGCAAACAGAAGCCTCATACAAGGATACAAAGTGAAACAATGGAGAGGATATATCATCATAACAGGAGGCTATGACCTATTCTTGTTCAAACACATATCTTCTTATTAGCAACTGGAATGTTCAGAGACCTATTGCTTTGTCCCCTTAGTCTTCTTGAATATGAGCTGACCATGATGGGATACCTGACAGCATGATTGTGTTACAACATTGTATTTTAAACATGATGATATTGGCCTGAATCCCAGGTCATTTCAGCCCTACACTGTTATAGTGCTATTATTCCAATTTCAACATCCTGTGGAATTCTGGGGTTTGTAGTTTACTGAGGCGAAAGAGCTCTCTGGCTGAAAATTCTAAATGCCCCTCCCTAAACTGCAAACCCCAGGATTCCATAGGATGCTAAAAGTGGAATTAACACCACTATAACAGTGTATGGCAGAAATGACCCTATTGTTAGTTTCAATGAAACCCATTGAATCAATCAGTGAATCTACTATGGTTGGAACTAACCAACAGAATTTAGAACTTTGTTTATCTATCTATTTTATTTGCTTTAAATCTTGTTGTTGCCTTTTGGAAAAAAAGGGGGGATTCTTGCTTTTGGTTTTATATTTCTATTCAGAAGTCTGTTTGAAATTCTAAGGATGGTCTCTGAAACTCCCAGTTCTGAGACTTTTGAACTGTGGGTAAGCTACAAGTTCAGCTAGGAGACCTCACAGCCTTGAAGTGGGAAGTAATCCTGTGTTCAAGATAGGACAGTTTAACTGCTTTGATTGGAAGCTCCCACAGTAATATATGAATTGAGTAGGAGTTAGTGTTACCTTCAGATCACATCGTACTTGAGGGAGGTGAGGACAGGCAATTTTTTTAAGGTTGTGGGACTACATTGCCACTCTTCAATCCACCAGGGACTGCACCCCCTCCTGCTAAATTTCTGGAATTTGGTGGCGTGGCAGAATTGACAAATGCTTTAAATAAACATTCCTACTTCAGAACAAGAGGCACAGAGAACATATACTTTGTTTTGAAGTAGGTGACTGTGTTTGGAAGATTTCCGGAAAGGCTGATGAGTTTAAAAACAAGGAATGTGTTCCCCATGTCCCTTGCTGTAATACGGAAACTCTTGTTTTCACCAGAGTTTTGTTACTGTGCTGTTGCAATGGCAACATTAAAGGAAAAGTGACACTTTTTTACTGCCACAATAATTAATTTCAGGACTTGGATTCAGGCAGTCCACAGATTGAATTTGCCCACCACTACCTTATAGAAATAAAATGCCATGCCTAAATCCAGTTGCTAGTCCCAACCAGAGTATCACTCTTGAATTAATCAGAACTTGGTAAGTCACCATTTATATATAAATTCCCACTGATTCAATGGGTCTGCTCTAGCCAGAATCAACAAGTAGATTTAGGCTCCACGCTCTAGGCTCCATCCATTATAATGATAAATACTTAGCTAAATCCTGGCTAGATAGGTATTTATTGCATTGCATTCCTATCTCTCTGATAGATCATTTCTCCTGCTGCCAGAAGAACAATGTGGAAGGGCTAAGAATTGGAAACTGCAGAAAGCAGCAGAGGCCCTATAATGAGTACCTCCCAGCTAGCCTTGCATCAGACTGTACTTAATTAAGGGAAGGGGCACAATTTCAGAGTAAACCAATTAAGGACATTTTAATTAAATGCATGAATATCACAGCAACAGAGAATGTCCAGATAGCTCTCACTGCTTAATTTCCCAACAGCTTAAGGGGAAGGAGGGAGAGGGAGTAAGTATGAAGTGTTGCTGTTTACAAGGAAAGGGAAAAATTAATTTCTACTTTCAAGAACAAGGTGATTTTTATACTTGTCAATATTTAATGCTATGGCAGGAGACGTGGGCACAGATTCTTCCTCTGACTCTGGCAAGTTCACCAATCTTTCACCCTTCACTCCTAGAAAGTTGTTGCTCTTTTTAATGAAGAACATGATATTTTGATATTTTTGTTAGTGTAAATGGGGGAAGAGGAGCAAAGCATAGCCCATGGGCCACATGTGACCCCAAAGTATGCAGCTCTGGCTCCCCAAGATTCCCAAGGGTAACCACCTCTGAAGAAAATGGCAAAAAATGAATCTCTAACCTTAGAAACCACGAGCAGTGGCATTTTCCCTTTCAAGTGGGTCGTAAGACACCCCACACCATTTAGCATCAATTTCTTTCAAAATCTGAAATTGTGCTCCAGCCACTTCAGATTTTTTTGTTTGTTTGTTTGTTTTCTTTTCCCTTCCTTTGCATTCTGAGTGGTTCATATACTATTGGAAAGTTCTGGGAGCAGAAAATGATTCCCCAGAACCTGCTACTTCTGATGCATATCTTACTTCCATGTGATCACAGTCTGCTGTAATCTACTGAGTCTAGGAGACCATTCGCTAGAAGATGTGGGAGGAGGAAATGAGAGGTACTGTGGTTTCCTGATAGAACACTTGCTTGCCTATAGATGTTCTCAAGTCCATCACTTGGCTTCCCCAGCATTAGCAGTAGAGGAAGGAGTGGAGCAAGCTGATCTTCGTGGGACAGTGATTTCAGTCTGGATTTTAGGCCATTTCTGGGGTTTGCAGTTTCGAGAGGGGCCCCTTGGCCCCTCCCAAAACTGCAAACCCTAAGATTCCATAGAATGTTGAAAGTAGAATCATAGCGCTATAACAGTCTAGTGCAGAAATGGCCTTAGTCTATCTTCATCCTACACATAGAGGCAGTAAGTGGCAGAAAAGGTAGGCTATACCAAAGAAAAGTACAGGTGAGTCAAACCAGTCCAGGTCAAACATGGCTAGTCAAGGGAGCTCATCAAGAATGAAGGGAGGCAGAGGAGCAAAGACTCAGCTATACCAGAGTCCATCATGAAAGGTCACAATAACCAAAGCTAAAAGAGAGAGACAGAGATAAGACTTAAGCTGGTTCAAATCTCAGGAATCCAAATAAATCCATGAAAATGAAGGGCACTAAAAACCATGTAGAATAAACAACTGCAAAACAAAACAAAATGAAACAAATACAAACAATAACTTTCAGCAGCTGCTGTGAGATTTATAGCTGATTGACCTTGAGATGCCAGGTCTCCAACTGCTGAACATTTCTCATGTAAGTATCCTTTAAGAGGTGTCAGTTCATTCACTGCTTATTTTCTTGTTAACATGCTACAAATGATAAAATCTGGATACCTCCTCTGATTTGGGGAAAGAGCCATCATCTGGAGTCAAAGGTTGTGCATCTGACTCCTCTGCATCAGATTTCACAAATTCCTCAGGGTGATCTTTGGGTTTCCAGCCTCCATGAAGAACAGCATAAATAGTTGAGTAAAAACAGCATAAATAGTTAATAAAGAGTTAAGGCACCACTGATGTCCCTGCTTGACTAGGGTCTGTGATTGCATGGAATGTCTGTGTGTGTTTAGATGAGTGCAAGCAGATACCTATTTGTTGACATCTGGGCTCAGTGCATTGGACCCAAGTGGCAGTAGTTAACAGAGTGTGCAATATTAGGAGATGGTCTAAGAAGCCAATTTGTATTTGCCTAGGTCAATAATGGGTCACAAACATATAGCAGAAAGCTGACTATGACACCTTCTGTGCAGGGATATTCTGGGTTCACAACCTGGAATAGTTCTGCTGAAGTATCTCCTTGATATATATGTTTCACACATTTCTTGTTCTTACTTGAGATTCCTGGTGACCTGTAAATTTTTATAAAAGTTTTTTATTTTTATTTTGTTTTTTTTCCTAAAAACTTCATTCAAATTTTAGAATGTAAAATTTTGGAATTAGTTGTAATATAGGTCCCATACTCTTTTCAAAGCAGGAGTGGTGATACCATCTTCCAGAACATTTTGAAAGCATTGTTAGTGGTTAGAGGGCAGGTCTAGTGGGACAAGTGTTCACTTGGTTTTCTTGAGTAGGCTGAGCAGTCAGTGGCTGGCTAAAGATCAAGTGAATTTCACAGCTGATCAGGGATATGAATCCACCTGTCTTCAAAGTCCAAGATGGTCACCAACATATTACCCTTTGCCAGCTTAATGTATTAAAATTGTCCTCTGGTTTTAACAGAATGTGTGCTGTGGTATGTAGTATAGTGAGTACTGAGTCTGTTGTCCTTTGATGTGTGTGTGTGTGAAAGAGAGAGAAAGAAAAAAAGAAAGACAGAAGGAAAGGAAGGAAGAAAAAAAAGAGAGAGAGAGAATGAGAGAGAGAGAAATGGATCAACACTGTTGTCAACATTTCTTCACTGTTCTTGGGCATGTGGCCATGATGTCTTTTTGAAAGTGCAGCTATAGATGCTGTCAGGAGATTCTCTTGCATTTCAAAATTCACCACTACACCTCTGGGCAATAGTGAATAATTAACCTCACATAGGTAGCAGTGGGAAGAGTAGGGTTTTCCAATTACTAGAATAAGAATTGTTAACCTTTTGAAGTTCTAATGGAGAGACATACCAGTCAAGAATGCACTGCTGACATTATTCAACTGGTGTGGATACAAGTGTAGCTGTGTGTCCTGAGCTAAAGTAAAATAAATTCTTCAGTTCAACAGGTTTCTTCTTAGCAGCTTATCTTTTATTGTTGGCCTACTCCTGTTTGGAAAATCCTGTGCAAGTATCTTTCTTTCAAAGTTGAAAGTGACTACCTAGCATTCATGGCTGAAAGTGGTTTCCTTCTCTTCAAAAAAGGTTAGATATCCTAAAAGCCTCTGAAGCATTACTGTCACAATAAGCACTCCCCAATAGCCAAACAGATCTAAGAGCATTAAATAAAGGGTTTCATTTCTTTGAAAATGTCTTTGCAAACATTCATCAGAGAAAAAAAGAGTAAGGTGCTTAAATTCGACACATTGTGTATTATTACCCCACACAAGTTTCTTTAAAGAAAGCGACATTTCAGATTCCTGCCAATTAATGAGAATGTCAAAGTAATTGTTTTCTTATCTCTGAGCAACCAAGCACCAATTCATGTGAAAAAGTCATGGCTGTCAATCAGTGTGAATAAAACACCAATAAACATCATGAATAATCTTTAGGCATCACAGCTCCATCAAATACTTGGGCTCAAACTGCTGATGGGTTAGGGGGTGGTGTGCTTTCAGCTCACCACTGATGTTTTAATTCCTCAATCATACTGCGTGTAAAACAAAATTAATCTTCTGATTTCCATGTCTCACCCAGAGCTGCCAGAAATTGCAAGGAAGAAAGGCAAACAGAGAATACAAAGGAAAGCAGAACTTCATATTTTCAAAATGCATGAAAATATGGTCATAGGAAAATGGATGCTGGTGGTTTATAAAGTCTCTAACTAGAGAATAATCAAAGGTGGCATTTTGGGGTTACAAACTCTGGCATAGCTTTCCCCACCAAAACAAAATAAATTGAAGTTGAAAGAAACAGCTGCATATAACGCCTTATTTAATATTGATGGAAACTGAAATATGGATTTGAGTTATGTTACTTTGTCCAGGTTTGTGCATTCCGTCATTGCCACAGTGTAGAATAAAGAAGATTTTTACTATGTGGAGAGCAGAACAGAACAGAAACTATAAAATTATTCCCTGAACTAAAATGAAGGAAGTAAAGCCCTGGAGAATTCCAAACTGTCTGCACAAAATAAATGTTATATAAAAAAGAAAAAGATGGCTGTTAGTTGAGAAATCTGATTGATGATCAGAGTTTTAGTAATGTGCATGTCCCTAATATCTTTTAAATTACACAGTTAAAACAACCCCGTAAATATAGTACAGTGTGAGCAGATATTGTTGAGTATTAACTTTGTCCAATAGGAGAAACAAATTCCAGTTGGATCTAAAATTCCCAATTTTGACTGTTTTTGGATACTCAGCCCATTGTGGGTGAGTCTTTGGAAGTGCAATGATATATAGATGAAACGGCACAATTCTTTAATTTTTACAGTAAAGTGAAAACATTTGTAGAGTCTATTTGCAGTAAAAGGACATCCCAATGGATCCCAGTAGTTCGGGGTGGCTTTACATATGCAGGAGAGTGAAATAGTAAGAGTTATGAAGTGGTAGAATGAAATATATATGTCCCAAATACAGGTGGGGGACACCATTTTCAAAGCTGTGTATTAAAAATAACCAAAACACCTATCTATAAGTTGGGGTTACCACATCAGCGAGCACTCCAAGCCCAGAGATTTCAGGGTGAAAACTTGAGACCAAGGAACAGTCCCTAGTAATGTTTGAGTGAGAGGGGCAGGTGGACTCCCTAGACAGTCTGCAACAATCTTTCCAAAGCAGCCCTGGTGGTGCAGTGGTTAAATGCTAGTACTGCAGCCACAAGGTTGTCAGTTTGATCCTGCTGGGCTCCAGGTCAACTCAGCCTTCCATCCTTCTGCAGGTCAATAAAATGAGTACCCAGTTGGTTGGGGGCAATTAGCTAATACATTGTAAACTGCTTAGAGAGCTCTTAGCTGATAAGCGGTATAGAAATACACATGCTATTGCTATTGCTAGCAGCCTATGGTAGCACCAGCAGCACTGAGAATATATTGTGCATGTGAGCACATGGACTCTCCCCCACACACACACACACATTCTTTTCGAGGGAATGCTCTCATCCTGAGATTCCTCTTCTTCTATCTGAGGACTGGAGAGGAAAGCATATGTCCTGAGATCTGAGAACTCTATGGGCCTTTCCATACTACGCTGTCACAGTACTATTATTCTATTTTCAACATCCCGTGGAATTCTGGAGTTTGTAGTTTACTGAGGCCAAAGAGCTCTCTGGTTGAGAATTCTGAATGCCCCTCCTTAAAAATGCAAACCCCAGGATACTATGGGATGTTTAAAGTGGAATAATAGTATAGTGAGGAAAGGCCCTCTGTGAAAGTTGTCAAAACAGCAACAAAACATGAATCACAGACACCAGCCCATCCTGCTTTTTGCTGTGCCGGATTTTCTTTTTAAGAAAAGGATATTAAACATGAATATTAAAATATGTGAACCTTCATCTACTCTTGGAAGGGGTTCCACACTGGGGACCTTTCACAGTAAGTAAATATAGGACTGTGATTCCACCTCAACTGCTATGGCAGCATCCTATAGATTCTATATGGGGCAGCCATGGAAGACAAAGTAGAATCCCAGGATTATATTTGTAAAGTGTGAAAGGGCTGTGCATACAGTTCAGACTCATATTTTGAGAGTTCTCTGGCAATTCCAGTTTGCGTTGATCTATCTGTTTTCAGAGATGTTCAGTAGTTAAGTACGAGATCCCCCCCCCCGATTATTATTAATTCAGATCTTGAGGAGTGGGCCCAATTCTCTGAAAAGATGGATCCCACCCATTAGCATGGTGATGTGTAATAGCAGTAACTATTCAAGTTTCAGGTGAGGGGGTGGGTGGAAGATGATGCAATTAAGAGACTCTTTACTACAGCCAGCATGCACATTCACTACTATAGCTACCTAAATATGGCACTGATAAAGTTAGCTGTGATTCCACAACTTCCACCTCTTCTTAACCAGTCATTGAGTGACTGCACTGCATGGAAGGATGTTGGGTTGGAAACATGAGATGTATGGAAACTGCTGGGTACTTACTACTGGGGTTGAATAGGCATAAGAAGAGGGAGAGTCATGGTGTAATAGCTGTTGATACTGCAAAGGCACAGCTGGCCTTACTATTGGAAAAGCTTCAAAGCAGCTAATGTTTGATGTCAAGAAATGGCAGCAAATTGATGCCTTTCATTTTTTAAAAAATGTGTGCACATATGTAGCTATTATAGTTTGACTCCCATTGAAAGGTGCATATGGGATTTTCTAAAGCTTAAAATGGAAAACTGCATGGCTGACCTTGAGTATATGTGCCTTGAACACCAGGGTTTTTTAACGGATGGGGATAGTATTTGTTATCTTGCCTCAGATGGAAAAATGTCTTTACAATGGTGGTAAAGCCTATGGGCATGCTGAATACAGAGGTGATGTTTCTCATTTGCGATTTGTGTACAAAAGAGGAATTGGGAAGGTTGTCTCAAATGTTAAGTCACAAATAAATCTCTCCCACGTCATTAACTTACCCCCCTCTTTTTTAACCCAGAAAGTATGTCTCTCATTCAGGACAATGAAGCCGCTCATGTGGAAAAAAGGACAGGCAGACAGGCTTACAGATATGGAACATTCACTGGAAAGACCCTTCTACAAATCTTGGTATCTGGAAAAAACTTTGAAGCTGATTTATGGCCTGCCCTACTACGGGCTCCTGTGTCCTTGGATTAGCATCTTAGTGTAACCAGAAAATAAAAGCATACTCAGGAAAAAAAATGGCTTAGTCCAAAATGACATGGACAATGATTATTTTAATTCCCGGAAATTTTGGCTCACACTATGAAATGAACATCGTTATCATAATTTTGTCAAGATCTACCTCCTCTGATGAAGTTTGCTACATTTTCCTTTTCTGTAGCCATGCCTGTAAATCTTTCCTTGCCTCACACATCACTGTGACATGCATTTCAACAGAGTAATTTAATCCTGCCATTAAAAATGAGTTAAGATACATTTCTTAATGGCTAGCTCTTAGCTCCTGGGTTAAACTACCTAAATGAAAACTTGATTGATTTCTAGGATGGTTGGTTAAAACAGAAAAGGTGAGCAAAGAATTCTTTTAAAACAAAACAAGTTTATCTTATCTGTGTCTATCCAGGAGCAAGCACACTGAGGTCCATGCAACTTACTACTTGCTATGTACTTACAGGATTGTACCCAAAGACCACAGTCCCAAATATACTTGCAGGAAGGCAAGCCCTAATAAAAACAGTGAATTTATTCAGTAGTTTATTTAAAGAAGAGTGAGGAACTTTCCGTGATTGGGGGAAACATCTGCTCCAAGGAAATATAGCAGATACAAGATTGGAAGGAAAAAGGCCAAAACTTTTATTGCCTACAATACAGATAGGGTTGGTGCATGCATGGCTACGGATCCAGGCATTGATCAACCTGCCTGTTGACTGATGAGCCCCACCCTCTGGCCTGTAGCTGGATGACATGAATGGCTGGAAGGAACCACCAGACGTAATTCTCCTGCCACCAAGGGGTGCATGCTGCATACGCACCCCAGTTAGGAATGTTCACCACTCCAATGTACCTTCTGAAATAGATGGGACCTCCATTGTCCCCTCCCACATAGCACATGGTACCTGCTCTCCCTGATCAAAAACTCATGCAACTGCCTACAAAGTTGTGACAAGAATAACAAGCCAATTTGAAAATACATAAAAGATAGACCAGAAGAGGAGGTGGGAGGGGTAGGATGCTGCTGAAGGAAGACTGCAAGGCTTCACTCAGACCCACTCCAGCATCTAATGAATTCAAAGTGGCTACATTGAATTCATTGGCTGCTGGCTAAACAATAGGGGAACTCCAGGCTGTGCTGGGCTAAGCATGCCTGGAAGTGGCCGCCAATTGACTCAGCAAGCTGGAAGAGGCTGCCAGCCATGTGTTCATACCCTGACCGGCAACAGAACTGATGTGGTAAGTTGCACAGTGCATTTGGCCGTCTAGATGTTTTGGACTCCATCTGCCACAGTCCCTTACCATGGGTCATGCTCCCTGGGACTTCTGAGAACTGAAGTTGAAAACATCTGGAGGGTCAGGGGTTCCCCAGCCCTTATCACTACGTAACACTTTACAGAATACAAGATGTCTAAATAAACATCTGTTGCTGCTGCTGCTGCTGCTGTATGTCTTCAAATTGATTCTGATTTATGGTGGTCCTATTACTGGGTTTTCTTGGCAAGATCTGTTATTCTTGTCATTGTCTTTTTTACGGCTGAGAGAGTGTGACTTGCCCAAGGTCACCCACTGGGTTTCCATGGCTGGGCAGGGATTCAAACTTTGGTCTCCAGAGCTGTAGTCCAACATTCAAACCCTTACACTGTGCTGGCTCTCTAAATATACAGCCTGTAAAAACAAAAACAAAAAAAACTCTGTAAATATGCAACCTGTAAATAGCTATTTATGGTTCTGTAAATATGAAGGCTGTGGATAACTATCCTATATCAATGTACAATATATTTTTAAGGTTAAGGAGTAGGTATTGTGACTTTCAATCACCACTGAATACCAGCCCATACCTGAAAGCTTGCTTTTCAGCATTTGAAGTTTCTTGCTTTGAAGTTTTTCTCACATTTCTTTGTATAAAACCATTACTGTGGCATTTAGTACACAGTGAACACGTGAATGGCATAGCACCCAATTTTAAATGATGCATAGGATGAATTCATGAAATGATGCTTAGCTCATTTGGATGCAGGAAAATTTCAAAATAAAAAAGGCAACCTAGAAATAAAAACTGAGAGCATTTATATTTTCAGGGAAAAGAGACCCAGACGACCATGACCAGAAGAAAGGAAGTCCCAGTTAAATACAGCTCAGTTCACACAGGCATTGCTTGGGTCCATGTAAAGACATCCACACATATAAGGAGTCTGACATGTTATCTATTGGCTTGGAAACAGATGGGATAACACACATGTACATTCAGATGCTTACCTGAATGTGGCTGAATCTATCCACACTGCCTTGTAATGAATGTGCCTTCCAATCTGCATTCGTATGCATAGCCTCATTACTGACATGATGATCACTCATATAACAAATAGAGGTGGAGTGGGATTATTATAATAATCCTCTGCTCAATCTTCAAATGATCACTCAGGTTTTGTACTAGTGACATTGCCCTACACACATGAGCAGGGTTTGGACAAATTAGCACTAACACTAAAGTTGAATTGTTAAGGGACTTTTAATTTAAAATGTTAAGAAAATCAATTAATCAGTTGATGTGTTAATTAATTTGTTAAACTCTTAAATTGTTAGACTTTAAAATAGACTTTAAAATATTGTAATTTAAATTTTAAATTTAAAATATTGCCTAAAACGGCTGAAAAGGACTGCAGTTAGTTAATATAATGAAGAACAGAAACAATAATGTTTAGTGATTAAAATAACACATTTTTCAATTATCACTGAAATGTTGAATGAAGTGGTGGGGGTAATGAAACAAATTTAAACAAATTATTTTCAAGCTCTGTGGCTGAGTACATACGTGTAGGTCAGGGACAGGACTTGACACCATGCTCTTCTTTGGTTTATTTAATTATTTCTCCTTTGAAAACTCAGGCACACATCTCAGTTCAATGTATGAAAATCAGATGTGGGGGGAGGGAGGTGCAGCCCTCTCCCACTTAATGCTGATTTCTGCCCTTGAATAAGAGATAGGAACTTCTCCAATTTCCCCTAATTAAATACTGCCACCACCCACTGGATTAACCCTCATCTTAGCAGCACAGTGGGACGCTGCTAGGGAATCACCAGTCTCTAAGCTTTTAGAGATCCCTTTCCTTCCCCCTCTGGGTGAGAGAAATCCTATCTATGCGTGTTGCCGAGAAATGCTTGAGAATGGTGAGAAAGCAGGGAGTTCTTTATAGAAAAGTGTTTATTCTAAGACAGGCAATATAGATAAGAGAAATATCATTATTCATGAGAGGCCACTTCCTTTCATGTTCGCTCGGTTGTTACAAGTATAGATAGTTTCCTCAGATCAGCCAAAGCTTTCCAAAAGAACAGAATATCCTATCGTGACTAACTAAGTAACATTCTAAGCTACTCACACCGTTGGTCAGTTTCTGAGGTGGTATACTGAAGCAGAGCCGGGAGACGAAGCCCAGCTTGGCCTGTCTGCAACCGGCATTATGGCCCCTCTAGTTGATATCTTGGAAGTTTTTCTTTGTTCTCTCTCTCATCGGGGTCTCTTGAGGATTTACATAATTTCTTCATCGAAGCATCTTGAAGATTCTCACCTTTCTCCTCCTGATTAGACAGCTATCTCCTGTGACTTGTGATGCTGGCCCTCACTAACTGCAACCTAATCTTAGTAGTTCATTAACCCTTTGTGTGCCTGACGGAGGAACTATTTCCCTTCAGCTCTGTTATCTGGATAAAGAGAAAACCCCATTATCACCATGTGGTCACTCAATATCTTTTTGTGTGGCCCTCAATACCTCCAGGATCCTCAGACTGCCCTTTCACTGGCTGAAAAAAGATGGTGATTGCTGCTTAAGTGCCTTTTAAATGTACCTTTCAATTAGTTATGAGGATTCATTGTACTATATAATGTCCAAAAAACATCTGTTTAGAAACTGAAAGTGAATCAGAAGTGCTTCTTTTCTTTTCTTTTTTTTAAAAAAAGGGTAATCTGTGCCTTAAAACTGTCCCCCCCTCCATTACAGGGACCTACCCCTGGTATAATTAAATGTTCTGAAAATCAGTACATGATTAAAACAGAAATAAAAACTCAAAGCATAAATATAACACAATATATAATAAACAGAAACAGTTCAACCAACTAAAAGATGATGATGATGATGATGATGATGATGATGATGATGGTGATGATGATGATGTCTGAGCAAAAGAAATGTTTATTTTTAAAAATTTAGCAGCATAGAAGATATTTAATAGAGACAACATCCCATGTAGAGAGAGAGAAAGAAAGAGAAAATGGCATTTTCCTCTTTGCCTTTCTCCCTTATCTTATGATACATCATGATGCCTTTACTTTTATCTGTTTCAGATGGGAAAAATTGTTTTGATCTGCTGCTGATGGAAAGGAAAAGTTGGTATAGCCCTCACAAAGAGGCTTTTTCCTCTCTAGATGCTGAATCTCATACAGGTGAAACTCAGAAAGGACCTTGTCTGACAATCTTAATGCATGGGCTGGGAATTATGGGAGGAGGTACTCAAAAATAATTTGAGCTTCTAGCTGATGAAAGCTCTAAAGGTGGGTACACTTAGGACTACACATGGACATCTTGTGTATACAACTGGAGATGCACTGAGAAGTATCTTAAAGGAATGCTACATTGGTGGTGCAAAGTGTTTCATCATAAATCAACTTTTTCCACAGGACAACTTTAAGGCAATATCAATAGGGAAAGCACATGAAGATAACTGTCACCTCAGTTCATGGTATGAATAGATCTTACACGATATTAAATACATGTAGACTGGAGAAAACATTTATCCCTCCCGTGCCTAAATGGCTTTATTCTCTTTATTCCCACTTTCCGCTTGTTGCAGATTGTACTCTAGACGTAGGCTATTTTGATACAGAAGTTTGAATACTGAGGATCCAACCTCAGAGTTGTGACTTAGGTTATTTTCACTTTACACAGTCCACACTTGGATACACCTTTAATTTCAATGCTTGCATCCTACAGCATATTGAGATTTGTAGTTTCCCGAGGCACTAGAGTGCTCTGATAGAGAATTGTAAATATTTAATAAAACTACAGATCCCAAGATTCCATTGGATGGAGTTATGGCAGATAACATAGGACAAAAGTTGTGTCACTGTGCCATGTGAAAGAGATCTTAGACTACTTTATCTTGAAAGACCTTCCAGTAGCATGGTTGTGTTTAAGTATACAATGATTATATGAACAGAATTCAGCCATCCACCTTCACTGCTGAATTATTATTGTTTTTTTTAAATAGAGGGTTTGCTTCAAATGTTATACATATCATACTCGTGTGTAACCAATCTCTTTATGTTTATTGCTCTAAACTTTACAGATATTTATTATTTTAATAATGTTAATACCAGGAGATTCTATTCTATTGATCATAGCACTAAGTAAACTTCAAACAAGCTGCCTAAACCCCAGAGACATTTAAAAGCTTGCTCTAATTCTTTTTAAAATCAATTCTTCAGCTTTAATTCACATCACTGGAAGCTAAACCTTTTACGTAGAAAAATGTGCAAAAAATGGGACGTAAAACCCATGACAAAAGGTGCCTATGGTGGTATGTATTAGAATCATTGCAGATATCCACAAATGTTTATCGATTATTTAATTAGTAGTAACTTCTCTTTAGTGTTTCTCCCTTCACCCATCTCATTCATTGTTCTTAGGTCTCTCATTCACAAACAAGTCACCTCAACTCATTTCCACAAATCCATGTTTTCAGCCTAATGAC